>CM062820.1:701423501-702910895 GCA_031772625.1 Pinus tabuliformis
TTTAATCTATGGAGGCAGAGTACTCCAAGACAACAAAACCCTCATGGATTACAAAATCCTACCTGAGTCTTCCATCACACTCAACCTGCGGCTGAGAGGAGGCGTGGAAGACCATCACAAAGTAAATCCCTCAGGCAGCGGCATAGGAAGCAGCACTGCAAAATTTCCAGAAACACAACAAAAGCAACAACGTGCAGGGTTATCCTTCAAAGACATCCTAGAAGGAAACAAACCAGCTACAACCACAACAAAACAAGCTGGCACAGCACCAGCCCCATACATTGTGGAGCAGCTGAGTTATACCCCAGAAATAAATATGGACATACCAGAAACAGACGATTACTGTACTTCATTCGAAAAACAAGCTTTAATTTGCAGATTCAACTACTTCTGGCCCAAGTCTGGATCTTTTCCTTTGGGTTTTCAGAACCTGGACACCTACATGCGACATTCATCTCTGTTCCAAAGGTTTCTTCATTGTAAAATTTCAGACAGCAGAGGAAAGGGACATCATCATGAGGGAAGGACCATGGTTCATGGGATCCACGGGTCTCTTCATTACTCCATGGTTCCCAGATTTTGATCCAAATACAATGGTTGTATCTCGGATGCCAGTCTGGGTTCATCTTCACAACCTACCTCTACACTTCTGGAGCCCTCAAGTCCTGTCTATTATAGGCAACACCATTGGGCGATTCATCAAAATGGACACAGAAAGAACGGAGGAAGGAATCTACACATTTGCACGCATATGTGTGGAAGTAGACCTCAGCAAAGGATTTCTAAACCAAATTCAACTCAAGTATAAATAGAGATGTTAGACACAGATAATAGATTATGAAAATACTACATTCAGATGCAGAATTTTTCGCCAAATAGGGCATCTTAAAAACACATGCCCAGAAGCCAAAAAGGATATGCGTAGGAAGAAGAAAGTAGGAAAACAGCCCAAGGGATGGCATTTCTCCCCACCAGACCCTGAAGATGTCCCAGTTAAGGAGGAAGATTCGGAACAAGAACCCCCCATTCCCCAAGAGAACAATCAGATCCACAAGGAGCCAGAAACTGTGGAACATGTAACAACAGATCTGATGGACTCTTTGCCCAAGAAGATACCAGACACATCGGATACCAGTGGAGCCAAAAGACAACATTCTTCAGACCACTCGGATTCAGACAAGGATAATCCTTGCCCTGAGGAGGACACCTCACTTGTACTGTTTTCATCCTTACCGACTCAGGGGGAGTGGCGGAAGGTTGAGAAGAAAAAAGGGAGAAAAACATAATTTTCTCCCCAATGTACATTAATTTTCTGGTTATTTTCGTTTTGGTTTTACTTTGATCAGTAGTTTTTGACTTGCTATTGGATATGCGCTTCAGCATCTACAAAATTTAATTTTGTTATCATTAATAAAATTACGATTTTTCCTAGGGGAAAAAAAACAATAAGGGGTTACACTAGTAGTATAGGGACCTAACATGCCCCTCTCCTTCAAAAAGTGTTGTCCTCAATGCTTGAGTAGTTCTTGATGCTTCTATACAAAATTCTTGTCCTCCCATGTGGAATCTTCAGCAGGTAAGTTCTTCCACTTGATGAGATACTCTGAAATTGATCGATTTTATAGCTGTCGGGTTCTTGTTTCTGCGACTACTCCAGGTTCCAATATGATTTTTCCTTCCTCGTCAAGTTCTAGCAATATTGTTTGAACTGGGATCTTCTGCAAGTTCTGAATGAGTGGCCACACTTCTTCATCCTTCTTCCATTCATACCCTTCTTCATTATCCAATCTAGTTGGATAATAGAAATAGCACAATAAAATGCTTCCACGTCCTCATCCTTTCTTGAGAGCGCATCTGCAACAACATTTTGCTTCCCTTTTTTGTATATGATTTCAAAGTCATGACCCAACATATTTGTGACCCATTTTTTTTGTTCTTCTAAAGATAATCTTTGTTCTAAAAATTATTTAACGCTATCATGATCTGTTTTTACCTTGATGTGCCTTCCCATTAGGTAAGGTCGCCATTTCTTAAGTGCATGTAGTATTTCCAACATTTCCTTCTCATAAATAGCTTGCTTGAGGGACATTTGTTTGTATGGATGTAGCTGTAAAAGTACCCAATAACCTACATCAAAACTTCTTTCACTGCGATGTTGGTATGCATGTTGTTTCATACGATTTTGCACCAAAGTGGCATTATCCTTTAAAATTTGGAGAACTTGTTGTTGATGATCAATGTGATCTTTCACTGCTTGAACCTTTTTCTTCTTGATATTTCCTTCTATCTTGAGAGTTTGAGGAATGGTAATTTCTGCCAATGCATTACAAGATATGGTTGAATTCATTTCTTGATTCTCGATGTGATCTTTCACTTCTTGAACATTTTTCTTCTTGATATGTCCTTCTATCTTGAGAGTTTGAGGAATGGTAATTTCTGCCAATGCATTACAAGATATGTTCTTATTCATTTCTTGATGCTCGATGTGATCTTTCACTTCTTGAAAAATTTTCTTCTTGATATGTCCTTCTATATTGAGAGTTTGAGGAGTGGTAATTACTTCCAATGCTTTACAAGATATGGTTAGATTCATTTCTTCTTTCTCTGGTGTTAGTTCCTGGTGTATATCCTATTCTTTTGACGTTTCTTGATCCTTTTCTTCCTCCTCTTCACAATCAATGTAAAATAATTTCTTCTCGACACATTTATGACCTTTATTGTATTTGTTATCATAATTGTAACAAAGCCCTTTTGCTCCTTTTTCTTCCAATTGTTGTGGTGTCAAACTTGTAGGTTGTGGAAGGCTAAGAGAAACAACACTTCCATCTTTATAGTTGTGAGGGGTAGACTTCCTTGTTGCCATAATTTTGCTTTCCACTTTTCTTTCCAACCTGAATGCCCTCTCCAATGAATCAGGTTCCCAAAGACGAACCTCATGTTGAATGTTATCCTTTAAATTCCCTATGGAGACATTAATCCTCTGCTTCTCTGGAATATCATTTTCCCTTATATTCAATTTTTGGAAGTCCACAATGTTCTCTACCATTGAACACTTTTTTTTGAGATTTATCAATTGGATAAAGAAGGTGTTGCTCTTTGTATCCTCATAATGTGCTATCATTTCCTCCTTGAAAATTGACCATGTAACAAGTGGTTTACAAGAACAAAGCCCTTTATACCATAAAAATTGATCTGGTTCTAAATATGAAGATGCAATACGTACCTTTTGTAATAGTTGCACCTCATGTACATCAAAATATTGCTCCATCTATAGTATCCAATTTACTGGATCCTTGCCATCAAACTTCCTCATATTGACTTTTCTTGATTTTAGGAGCTCGATCTTGAAACGAATGTAACTCTGCAATTTTAGATCTCCAAGTTCTGAAATTGTGTCCTGTAGTAACCCTTTGAGTCCTCTTTCTAACCCCACAAGTTTGATCAATATTGGATTCTGCAAGGAAGAGTTATGCCCAATTTCCCGTGATGACCTAATTATAGACTAGTTCAGTAGAGCGAACTTGTACGACATGCCACGCGTCATTATTTCGACCTTTGTTGGCATTATGACATAGGTTTGGCGCTATGACACAGGTGTTGTCCTTGATGGAAACTCACTCAGATAATGGATCACATAATGAAGGAAAAAGAGGTATATGCAGGTTCCCCTTGACCAAACTGCGTATACACGCAGGTTCGTAGACCAAAAGGTGCGTATGCATATACACGCACTTTCATGCAAGGAAAAGTGCGTACATGTTGGAAAACTTGGTTTTGGTCCATGGTATTTGGTCCTTGGTATTTTGACCCATGGTATTGGTCCAAGGTATTTTGTCTAAAGTATTGACCCCAGGTATTTGGTCCAAGGTATTGATTCTAAAGTGGTTTTGGACCATGGTATTGAGTAAGGCCTAGGACTATAAAAGGAGGAGGAGATCATTAGGCAAAAGGCACTCAAGTATTGAATATCAAATGAAGAGCAAGATCTAGAATACTGGTCATTGGGTTATGGTGCATAGCTAGATCTAAATCAAGGAAGAACCTGAGCGCTTGAAGAAGGATAAGTTCTATTGATGGGTCAAGATCTTTAGGCTTGAAGAGAAGTATCTTTGTGTGGTTTTGATCTTTTATAATTGGTGCATGTCATATTCTGTAAATATGATGATCTGGGTATAACTGATGTCTGAATAGTTGTAAAGGTTGAATGATCTTTTATAGTTTTGTATGCAGGTTCAGTATAGAAAAGGTGTGTATACACGTTGGTTCTACATTTAAAAATGGCATATATGTAAGTATCCCTTTAGATAACAGTGTATGAACACAGGTTCAACACATTGAAGTAGCGTACGTCTCATAAAATATGTTTTAGCTGCTTCTGTTTGCTGTTGCAGTGTTCTGGGTTCTGCATTGGATTCTGGTTACTGTTACTATGTTCTGGTTACAGCATTCAGAAAAGTGATTGATTGATTCAGTTTTGGTTGGTGCAAAGGAGATTGATTGATGCAGATATATTTGATGTTTGATTAATGTTATTGATGGATCCAGTCTGAAATTTTATGAAACGTGGTCCCTGGAAGAAAAGAAAAGGTTGTAGCCTTCTGTAGGTTAGCACCTACGTACTAGTAAACACATCAGCTAGTACAAGAGCTAAGGGGGTTGTAGCTCCCTTCCAAGAAAATCTGGAGAACGAGAGAAGGTTGTAGCCTTCTCCAGGTAGAAGCCTACGTACTAGTATAAGGTTGCACCAATACAAAATTTGTAAAAGAAGTTTCCTATTAAAGAAAGATTGAGAAGATTGTAGCAGGAGGTTTTCACCCACATTGGGTTTCCACCTTATATCTTGTGTTCATGTGTGTGATTTCCTATTCTGTTTACTGCATCTGATTACTGGTTATATGGTTCTGATACACAAATTAAAGATCAACTAACTAAATTATAAAATACGCTAGTTGCTCTAAACATAGTTGCGTATACACGTAGGTTTCATTAAGTGAAGTAGCGTATATAAATCTGTTTATGGAAATGAATTGTTGAATTGCTAATACTGATTCACCCCCCATCTTAGAATTATTTCCAACAATTGGTATCATATCAAGTCCTTCAGAAAAGCTTGATCACTTGAAGGAAGATCTATCATCATGAGTACCTACGAAAGAGAGGGATCCATTAGACCACCAATCTTCGATGGGAGCAACTTTGTCTATTGGAAGGTAAGAACCACAACCTATCTTCAATCTCTTGGAACAGAAGTTTGGGAAATTGTGGAAGGAGGATACACATTTCCATCAGCAATTCCTATAGATACTGCAGGTAAAAAGAAGTATGAAACAAATGCCAAGGCTATCAACACACTATTGGGGAGTCTGTCACAATCAGAATTTGTCAAGGTTATGCAACTCAAAACTGCCAAAGAAATATGGGACAAGATCGTTCTAAGCTATGAAGGAGACGATCAGGTAAAACGTGCAAAACTAAAATCTCTCAGAATTCAATATAAAAATCTCAAAATGCACAATGATGAAATTATAGCTAATTAATTCTTACGTATAAATGAGATTGTTAATTGCATGAAAAACTTAGGTGAAGAGATAGAAGAAGTTACTGTAGTTGAAAAGGTTTTGAGATCCATGTCTTCTAAGTTTGAATCAAAAGTTTCTGCCATAGAAGAAAGGCATAATCTTCAGAGTATTACTATGACACAGCTGCACAGAATCCTAACTGCTTTCGAAATGAGAAAATGGGGTCCATTAGATACAAGAGAAGCCACATTCAAGGCTTCGGGAAGAGAAGAGCTAAATGAATCGGAACACATTTCAGAAGGAGAGGAAAAAGAAAACTTTGTCAAGAACCTTCAACGGGGTTCTGGAAGATTCAGAGGTAAACTATCTTTCAAATGCTTTGCTTGTGGAAGAGTTGGTCATTATGCAGCCAAATGTCATCATAAATATAAGGTGGATAAAGGTAAGGAACCTACAAAATGGAATAGAAAACAAAATGTAAGTAAGAAGAGCTACAATACTCATGAAGATAGTGATGGTTTATCAAATAGTGATGAAGATGAACATGGTAATGATTATAGACTTTTGATGGCTTTTGAAGATGATGATTTCTTGGATGCTTTAGATGAAGATGGTCTCTATGAAGAAATTTCTAAACTTAAAATCTGTTTAGAAGAAAAGAGTATGATTATAGATACTCTGACATTCCAACTTGCTGAAAGGGAAAAACACAATGAAAAGTTAGAATGTGAAATTGTGGGTCTAAGAAAAGATATTGAGAAAACAAAATCTCTCAATCTTAGATTTGCTAACAAGACCATCATGACTAGAGAAGCACAAAATCAAAGGAATATGACTAGGATCATGAAAAGGACCTACAATAAATTTTCTACTCTTGAAAATGAAATAGAATTCTCTATCTGTAACAACTTCGGTCATGAAGATTCTGAATGCAGGAGTAAATTTCGGCAAACATCTCAAAAGGAGCAAGCTTCATTGGGTCCCAAAACATGGAGAAAGAAAGAACCGCAAACAGAAAGATGTGGAATAGCCTTATATGCAGAAGGACAAGAAAATCAATGGTATATCGACAATGGATGCTCGAAACACATGACAAGTGATAGAGAAAAACTTAAGCCATATAATGCCTTAGAAAAGGAAAAGAAGGTCTCATTTGGTAATGACACTCCTGCAGTCATAAAAGGTAAAGGCTCTGTTCTCTTAAAAGAAAAGGTTAAAGCTGGGAATTTTATGTATGTAGATGGTCTAAAGCATAATCTATTGAGTGTCAGTCAAATGTGTGATCAAGGAAATGAGGTAGTATTTCGATCAAATGGATGTGTTGTTCGTGAGCTTGATATAGGAGAAACAGTGATCAAAGGTGTAAGAACTCCAAAAAACCTATACATACTCAAGGGGGAACAACAACAGTGCTACTTAAGCAAAAATAATGAACACTGGCTATGGCATAGAAGATTGGGGCATCTAAGCTTCCTTCAAATAAGAAAATTTCAAATTGGCAACTAGGGCCAAACTCCATGTGGGTCAACTTATTTATGGTAGCTAATATTTTATTGGATCCCTCTTGTCGAGAGGTGTAGGATTGATCTAAAGATCATCTGATTCCGATAAGTATTTATGGAGATATGAATTTATTTTGATTATGTAATTATTATCAAGCCGACGAGCTCTTACGTAGGCTCAAGAAGCCCAAACGTCGTGTCTATTCATCATCTACACGTTAGTATAAATAGAAGAGGATTTGAAGTCATTTGGCAGCTCACTTCAAGTGATCTCCTCTCCACGTCTTGGGTTTTTGGAGAAGGAGATACACACTAGATTACGTCGTCCTAGTATGATGCCCTAACGGAGAATGCAGTCATGAACTTATACGTTGTTCTAAGCAGTCCTAAATGAAGTCAATGGATGCCTTTATATCATTGTACATAGAGGATCATATACGTTGTTCATAAAGGATTATATACGTTGTTGTCAAAGCGTAGTTCATAGAGTATCTTACATGCAGATAATGATGACACGCAGCCATACGCTGAGAACGAAAATCATACAACCCATGTGATTCCCTACACAGGGTAGAGATCAATATAGACGCAACAAAGTCTATGTGTTGGGTATATATATATGAAGCCACAATACAACGCAGTCATCGACCTCGAGTATCTTACACGCAGATAATGGTGACACACAGCCATATGCTGAGAATGCAAATCATACAGCCAACGTGATGCCCTACACAGGGCAGAGATCAATATAGACGCATCAAAGTCTATGTTTTGGTCCACACAAGCATATGAGGATTCCACGTAGTAGCAAAGGATGATCCACATAGGCATACCACGCAGGCATATGAGGATTCCACGCAGTAGCAAAGGATGATCCACATAGGCGTATCCATGCAACAAATGAGGTTGTAATATTCTCGGATCTGGCAGTGTACTTATAACGCAATCAAATTATATGGAACTATGTTGCTCGTTGAAGACATAGACACAATCATATATATACGCTTCATGATGTATGGAATGCTATTATACGTAGCAACTTCATGAATATATATACACATAATATTCTTGGATATATATATATATATATATATATATGTGTGTGTGTGTGTGTGCAGGTGGAAACATATATGCTGTCATACGCAACAAATGTATGTGGTTGACAGAATTGCACAGTATTCATGGATATATATACACGCAGGTTGAAACATATAAACTGTCATACATGATAAAGGGTCTATACGCACCTTGAAGAATCACACACGCTATTCATACGCTGTCATGGTAACAACATGATACACTGGTTCATGGAGAAACCCTATACATTGTAATAGAAACCTGTAAATGTTGTAATAGAAAACTGTTAACACATGGAGTTCTGTTAAAAGAAGGATAGGTTAAGAAGTCTGCCAAATAGGATCTATAGCCTAGCTGCTTTGCTAGGCTACAACCCATAGCAAGCAGCTAAGGCTGATATCAAAAGAAGCAAATTGTTGCAGCATGATGAAGCAACGAGAAGGTAGAGGCAGCATCATTATGGGAAGCACTATGAGATCACATGCATGAGCAGTACAATGATACATTAGCAGGGGAAACAACATGATGATGATGCACCTTAGTTTGAGAAGCATTATGATGGATAAGATCATGGACATGGGCAGCATGATGATAATCATGATTAGTGCAGCATGGTGCAGTATTCAGTGGTGCAGCTTGAGGACCTAATGCAGCACGATGATAGGTGAAGGAGTCACCTTGGAGAATCAGTTGAAGCAGAATGTCTTCAACTGAACTCATTGTTATAGGAGATGATCTATGCTCAGATCTAGACAAGTCAAAGTGTTGACTTCTGTTGTAAATGTACTATCTTTCTCTCTCTCTCTTTCTCTGTTGAACTTTGAAGATAAAAGAAGATTTGATCAAAGAGTTTCCCCACACATTGTGGCGTTTGTTCTTGGCTCGCGCCACATCTTGTGTCCTCTTGTCTTGGCTTGTCTTCTGTGATTTATATTTATGTTCTATCTGCAGTTTATCTTAATGCTGATGTAATTTCTAACAATGAAAATTTAAATAAATTGCTCTAGCATAGAACATACCTAAAATTAACATGGAATCAGAGCTGAGGTGAAGACAATGCCCAAGCAAGAGTGAAAGAGCAATCACCAAAGACAGTTGGGACAAGACAAAAGGATCAATGGGTTCTTCACAATTCACTTAGGGTGAAGTCGAAGCAGAGCATATTATCAAAATGGCGCAACAGAACTTCTGATGGCATACCTAAATATCACTTCATTGGGAAGTTCGGATCTAAGGGTGGAAGGAAAGGTAGATGTCTTGGTTATGAGTTCGGCCCTTATGCGAAGGAGTGTCTGAATGGCAGAGATGCAGGTCATCAAGGACATGGCCGACTCTCAAAGGAAGCAAGGAACCCTAGGAATGGAAGTCGAAGGTTTTAAGGTGGCATTCGTCGATGGAAAGGTACGTGTTTGAAAATAGAATTTTCAAAGATGCTTTTGAGTTTAGGGTTGTATTAAGTTACAGGAAGTCCATTGACACATAGCACCGGAGGTCTGTGAGTCAGATGGTGACAGGGAAGCCTGAATTCAAAAGGAGCATGAAGGTACATGTCTGAGATGTACCGAAGGAAAATCTTATAAGGGGACCATCCCCCTCATGCCATAGGTCCATAGGTTTGGAACAACCCAAGGAGTTTGATTCATGATCGGGAATCTCATGCATGCATGTGATAGAAATCCCTCTATGGCTTGAAGCAAGACACCCCGAGCATAGTATGAGAGGATCAACAGCTGTCTGATGAAGCTGAGATTCACTAGGAGTGAAATCGATCCAAACCATCTGAAGGTTGTGGATGACAGACCTCTCATACCGACACCTATGTCTAATAGGTGCAGACCCTCTCATTGGTAGAAGACAAAGGGAGTTGGATTCCGAATTTGGAAAGATAAACTGCTAGCCTGTGACTACCTCGAGGATATTAACTTTCAGAAGTTATATGGTAGTGATGACAGACCAGATTTGGTTCACGTTGATGTTCTTGGTGAACCCCCGTCTGAACATATGTTTTGCAGTTAGCATTGTGAGCTCATATTTGGTTGAGCCTCACTATATTGGTGCCAAGAATCTTCTGAGATGTCTTCAGGACACAATCTCTCATGGATTGAGATACATCGTCGGAAATATGAAACTGCATGATTATTCGAATGTTGATTAGGAAGGTAGTGTGAAGGATCACTGGAGCACTTCTTAGTGCTGTTTCTCTTTGGATTCTGCTTCGATATAATGGATGAGCAGGAAGCAGAAGTTGGTTTCCATAAGCATTGCCGAGACGAGATACATATCTACGAGTATGATCTCGTATAAAGATGCCTATTTGGGGAAGCCCTTCAGTGAGTTGTTTGAACACATACCACTGTGATTCTCTGTAACAACCAGAGGTGGGATTCGATTATTGAGGAATCCCGTATTCGTCAGTAGATAGACATCATCTGGGATATGGTAAGTCGATGAGAAAGGAGGCTCCATCGCATTAAGATGATGTACAGGTTACTACACTTTGTCAAAGCCCCGGGGGAAAGATCAAATTTGTGATTTTCCCGAACGACTTGGAGTCATCGAGAGACCTTTGTAAAAGGGTCCTGCATGTTGCATACATTGAGCTCTGGGAGCTCTGGGGGCTTGCGGTTCTTACTAGAGAAACATATGACCACAGGGTGACTCACCCTCCCCTAGTGGTGCACACTGGAACTAGATGATTCGCTCTCTTGTGGGACAAGATGATTCGCTCTCTTGCGGAACAAGATGATTCGCTCTCCTGTGTAGCAGGATTGATGTGTTCTCCTGTGAGGCCTGGATTGATGTGTTCTCCATGGTGATTGTAGTAGGATTGATGTGTTCTCCTGTGAGGCCTGGATTGATGTGTTCTCCATGGCGATTGTAGCAGGATTGATGTGTTCTGCATGGTGATTGTAGCAGGATTGATGTGTTCTCCTGTGAGGCCTAGATTGATGTGTTCTCCATGGCGATTGTAGCAGGATTGATGTGTTCTCCTTTGAGGCTTGGATTTATGTGTTCTCCATGGCAATTGTAGTAGGATTGATGTGTTCTCCTGTGAGGCCTGGATTGATGTGTTCTCCATGGCGATTGTAGCAGGATTGATGTGTTCTCCTGTGAGGCCTAGATTGATGTGTTCTCCATGGCAATTGTAGTAGGATTGATTTTTTTTCCTGTGAGGATGGGATTGATTAAGTTCTCTTGTCGAGACATCCTATCCATGCAGTCTGGGACTCATGGGAAGTACCTCTCATCTTATCGGAAATGAATTTAGGGACCATAGTAGTACCGCTGAATGCATCGTTGTATCTACCGTACTCCCTACGCTAGGATGACCTCCATTGATCTGGGATCAATGATACTGGTCTGGGACCAGTGGTAAGAGTGGTACCTACTAGGAAGCTGACTTCGGGTCGGTTGAGACTGGTTTGGGACCAGTGGTACGCACTCTGAGACTGACTTCAGGTTAATGGAGAATGGCATGAGACATTCTCAATCAATTCTTCTTCTCCATAGTTCAGCAGAGCTAAGTTGAGCAGAGAAGAGCAAAGCCAGCAGAGACAGCAGAGCTGAGCAGAGCAGAACAGAGCCAGCAGAGCTAGGCAGAGCAGTGCAGGGCACTGATGGCAAAGATAGTACAGTCGGACTTATGGATCAACGGATGGAGTTCTCCCTAGTTGAGAGGGAATGTCAAATTGGCAACTAGAGCCAAAATCCATGTGGGTCAGCTTATTTATGGCAACTGATATTTTTATTGGATACCTCTCGTCGAGAGGTGTAGGATTGATCTAAATATCATCCAATTCCGATAAGTATTTATAGAGATATGAATTTATTTTGATTATGTAATTATTACCAAGCCGACTAGCTATTACGTAGGCTCAAGAGGCCCAAACATCATGTCTATTCATCATATACACGTTAGTATAAATAGAAGAGGATTTGAAGTCATTTGGCAACTCACTTCAAGTGATCTCCTCTCCACGTCTTGGGTTTTTGGAGAAGGAGATACACACTAGATTACGTCGGCCTAGTATGATGCCCTAACGGAGAACGTAGTCGTGAACTTATATGTTGTTCTAAGCAGCCCTAAACGAAGTCAATGGATGCCTTTATATCGTTGTACATATAGGATCATATACGCTATTTATAAACGATTATATACACCGTTGTCAAAGTGAAGTTCATAGAGTATCTTACACGCAGATAATGAAGACATGCAGCCATATGCTGAGAATGCAAATCATACAGCCCATGTGATGCCCTACACAGGGCAGAGATCAATATAGACACAACAAAGTCTATGTGTTGGGTATATATATATGAAGCCGCAATACAACGCAGTCATGGACTTGGAGTATCTTACACGCAGATAATGTTGACATGCAGCCATATGCTGAGAACGCAAATCATACATCCAACGTGATGCCCTACACAGGGTAGAGATCAATATAGATGCATGAAAGTCTATGTGTTGGTCTATGCAGGCATATGAGGATTCCACGCAGTAGCAAAGGATGATCCACATAGGCATACCACGTAGACATATGAGGATTCCACGCAGCAACAAAGGATGATCCACATAGGTGTATCCACGCAACAGATGATGCTGTAATATTCTCAGATCTGGCAGTGTACTTATAACACAGTCAAATTATATGGAACTACGCTGCTCATTGAAGACATAGACACAGTCATATATATACGCTTCATGATGTATGGAACGCTATTATATGCAGCAACTTCATGAATATATATACGCATAATATTCTTGGATATATATATACGAAGGTGGAAACATATATGTTGTCATACATAGCAAATGTATGTGGTTGACAGAATTGCACAGTATTCATATACACGCAGGTTGAAACATATAAATGGTCATACATGATAAAGTGTCTAATCGCACCTTGAAGAATCACACACGTTGTTCATATGCTGTCATGGTAACAACATGATACACTGGTTCATAGAGAAACCCTATACACGGTAATAGAGACCTGTAAATGTTGTAATAGAAAACTATTAACACATGGAGACCTGTTAAAAGAAGGATAGGTTAAGAAGTCTGTCTAATAGGATCTATAGCCTAACTGCTTTGCTAGGCTGCAAGCCATAGCAAGCAGCTAAGGCTGATATCAAAAGAAGCAAATTGTTGCAGCATGATGAAGGAACGAGAAGGAAGAGGCAGCAGCATTATGGGCAGCACTATGAGATAATGTGCATGGGCAGTACAATGATACATTAGCAGGGGCAATAACATGATGATGATGCACCTTAGTTTGAGCAGAATTATGATGGATAAGATCATGGACATGGGCAGCATGATGATAATCATGATTAGTGCAGCATGGTGCAGTATGCAGTGGTGTAGCTTGAGGACCTAATGCAGCATGATGATAGGTGAAGGAGTCACCTTGGAGAATCAGTTGAAGCAGAATGTCTTCAAGTGATCTCATCGTTATAGGAGATGATCTATGCTCAGATCTAGACAAGTCAAAGTGTTGACTTCTGTTGTAAATGTACTATCTCTCTCTCTCTCTTTCTCTGCTGAACTTTGAAGATAAAAGAAGATTTGATCAAAGGTTTTCCCCACACATTGTGGGGTTTGTCCCTGGCTCGTGCCACATTTTGTGTCCTCTTGTCTTGGCTTGTCTTCTACGATTTATATTTATGTTCTATCTGCAGTTTATCTTAATGTTGATGTAATTGCTAACTGTGAAAATTTAAATAAATTTCTCTAGCATAGAACATACCTAAAATTAATAGAAAAGCATGCAAATACAAGGCTGTTCATGATTTTCTAGATATCAGCATTCCAGAAAACACAATATGAAAATCATGTCAATTTGGTAAGCAAACCAGAGCACATTTTCCTGAGAAGGAAGGATCAACTAGTAAGCCTCTTGAACTTGTTCACACTGATTTATGTGGTCCATCTAGGAAAAAGTCACCTCGTGGAGAAGAATACTTTATATTGTTCATTGACAACTTTTCCAGAATGTGTTGGATAGGACTTCTAAAGCATAAATATGAAGCTTTCAAAAAGTTCAAAGCCTTCAAAGCCTTGGTTGAAAATGAATCAGATCGCAAAATCAAATGCCTCAGGTCTGATCGAGGAGGGGAATTTACCTCGGATGAATTCTTCGACTTCTGTGAAGAACATGGAATAAGAAGGGAATTCTCTATAGCAAGAACTCCTCAGCAAAATGGAGTGGTAGAAAGGATGAATAGAACTATTCAACAAATGGCTCGTGCTATGCTAGATGAGTCTGGAACTCCTACAACCTTCTGGGGAGAAGCTGCATTTGTTGCTGTCACTATTCTCAACAAAACAAACGTCCGGGTAAATAGCACTCAAACTCCACATGAACTTTGGTATGGTAAGACTCCTACTGTAAAATACTTCAAAGTTTTTGGAAGAAAATGTTACATCAAAAGGACTGATGAAAAACTTGGCAAGTTTGAACCTAGAGAAGATGAAGGCATTCTCCTTGGTTACTCTTCCCGAAGTAAAGGATACAAGTGTTATAATAAAAGACTTGGGAAAATTGTTGAAAGTATTGATGTTGTGGTTGAGGAAGAAGGCAAAAATCCAAAGTAGGTAAAAACCAAAGATTATGAAGAAGATGAGAACTATCCTTCCACATCAAATCAGACAAATTCTGAAGACGAAACCAATGAGGCACTAGAAGAACAAATAAGGGTAGAAGAAAAGACTCCATCTAGGTATGTTCAGAAGAATCATCCAAAGACTCAAATTTTTGGGCAAATAGAGGCAGGAGTGCAGACAAGAAGAACTATTACGGAAGCTTCAAACTATCTAGCATTGCTTTCCTCCGTTGAACCGCAAAATGTAAATGAAGCATGCAAAGATGAATGTTGGGTCAAGGCCATGAATGAAGAACTTGAGAAAATTGAAAAGAATAATACTTGGGAATTGGTTCCTAGACCTAATGATAAGAATGTCATAGGAACCAAATGGATATTCAAAAACAAGCTGAATGAAAATGGAGAAGTTATTAGAAACAAGGCCAGACTTGTTTGTAAAGGGTATGCTCAACAAGAAGGTATAGACTTTGAAGAAACTTTTGCACCTGTTGCTAGACTTGAAGCCATAAGAATGTTTCTTGCTCTTTCTAGTTTTCAGAAGTTCAAAGTATATCAAATGGATGTGAAATCTGCCTTTCTTAATGGAGACCTAGAAGAAGAAGTGTATATTGAGCAACCAGACGGATTCATCCTTGGAAATGATCCAAAACTCGTATGCAGACTTAGAAAGGCTCTCTATGGTCTAAAACAAGCTCCAAGGGCCTGGTATTATCGTCTTGACAAATACCTTCATCAACAAGGCTTTTCAAAAGGATCAGCTGATAGCAATCTATATATAAAAATTGACAATGATAAATTGCTAATATTTGTTGTGTATGTTGATGATATCATTTTTGGTAGCAATGAAGAAGCCATGAGTCAAAAATTTGCCTTGGTAATGCAGAAAGAATTTGAAATGTCCCTGCTTGGTGAGCTCACATATTTTCTTGGCTTACAAGTTCAACAAAATAAAGATGGTATTTTTTTATCACAAACCAAGTACCTCAAGCAGATCTTGAAGAAATATGGCATGGAATATTCTAAACCAGTATGTACCCCTATGGTAACAGGATGTAGCCTCAGCGCAAATGATGAATCAGCAACAGTACATCAACCAACCTACAGATCCATGATTGGTAGTCTGCTCTATCTAACAAGTACCTGACCAGACATCATTCATGCAGTGGGAATAGTTGGAAGATTCCAAGCAAATCCAAAGGAATCACACCTGCAGGCAATCAAAAGGATCTTCAAATATCTTCAAGGAACATAGAATTTTGGCTTATGGTATCCTAGGGACACAGATCTTACACTTCATGCATACACAGATGCAAACTGGACAGGAAGCGTGGATGATAGAAAAAGCACTAGTGGTGGTGCATTCTATATGGGTTCCAGATTAGTGTCTTGGTTCAGCAAGAAACAAAGTTCAATTGCATTATCTATAGCTGAAGCAGAATATGTGGCTGTTGCATCTTGTTGCACACAACTCCTTTGGATGATGCAAACATTGCAAGACATTCAGATCACATATACTCCACCCATCTCCATTCTATGTGATAATACAAGTGTAATCAGTATTTCAAAGAATCCAGTCATGCATTCCAAGACCAAACACATACCTATCAAATATCATTTTCTCCAGGAACAAGTGCTTGAACAAAAGGTCAAATTGGAGTATGTTCCCTCCAAGGAACAAGTTGCTGATATATTCACCAAACCACTGCCCAAAGAGACATTTGAATACCTCAGACAGAAGCTAGGAGTAGTTGATGCATCATCTTGCTGTTGACACTTATCTGTTTCAGAGAACAGTGGTTGTACGCGAGTTTCATGAAGCGTATCCGCATACATACGTCGGTTTCTGTGGATACAGCCGCGTATATGTTGGTTTGAAGAATATCAGTGGGCCAGACTCAGGATGAAAAGAGTCTGATATGGGTCTAACAATGATCATCTGGCACAGGTTCAGGGGGAGCATATAATTCTAATAATGCATTATCATTGTTGGCATCACCTTAGAAGATCTTGGTACAATTTCACAGTTGTTTTTTATTCAGGTGGAACAAGCAGAGGGAGATCATGGTTGCTGGTCTGGATGGTGATTGACAGATGCCGCTGATAATAGTTGCTGATGACTATCATAGTCATGTTTTAGATATATTGTCTCTATGTTATGTATAACTTTTATTATCAAGGTCATGTAACGACCTATTTTGTTTCCCCACTATGCCTAGGATGGATTATGTAATGTTCTTGTTTTATCATGTATAAACTTTTGATGTATCCCCACTTGGTTGGGTGGATGAGTAAATCTTGGTATATCCCTACTTGGTTGGGAGATGGATGTATGTATGAGTCTTTGGTGATAGGAAGGTCATTTATGATGTATAGAGTCATGTTCTTTTTGCAGACCTTGCTTACTGTCAAGGGGGAGCATGAACAACTCACTTCAGCATATTAGAGAATTCAGCATGTACTCAGGGGGAGCATAACCCTTTGCCCTTGATGACAAAGGGGGAGAATGAATTGGGGTTGCCATCAAGTCCAAATGGGGAGATTGTTGGCATTATGACACAGGTTTGGCGCTATGACACAGGTGTTGTCTTTGATGGCAACTCACTCAGATAACGAATCACAGAATGAAGGAAAAAGAGGTATACGCAGGTTCCCCTTGACCAAACCGCATATACACACAAGTTCGCAGACCAATAGGCGCGTATGCGTATACACGTACTTTCATGCAAGGAAAAGCGTGTACATGTTGGAAAACTTGGTTTTGGTCCTAGTATTTTGACCCATAATATTGGTCCAATGTATTTTGTTCGAAGTATTGACCCTAGGTATTTGGTCCAAGGTATTGATTCTAAAGTGGTTTTGGACCATGGTATTGAGTAAGGCCTAAGACTATAAAAGGAGGAGGAGATCATTAGGCAAAGGCACTCAAGTATTGAATATCTAATGAAGAGCAAGATCTAGAATATTGGTCATTGGGTTATGGTGCATAGCTAGATCTGAATCAAGGAGGAACCTGAGCGCTTGAAGAAGGATAAGTTCTATTGATGGGTCAAGATCTTTAGGCTTGAAGAGAAGTATCTTTGTGTGGTTTTGATCTTTTATAATTAGCGCATGTCGTATTCCATAAATCTGATGATTTGGGTATAACTAATGTCTGAATAGTTGTAAAGGTTGAATAATCTTTTACAGATCTGTACGTAGGTTCAATATAGCAAAGGCGTGTATACACGCTGGTTCGACATTTAAAAACGGCGTATACACAAGTCTGCCTTCAGATAACAGTGTATGAACACAGGTTCAACACATTGAAGTAGCGTACATCTCATAAAATATGTTTTAGCTACTGTTTGTTGTTGCAATGTTTTGGGTTCTGCATTGGGTTCTGGTTACTGTTACTGTATTATGGTTACAACATTCAGAAAAGTGATTGATTGATTCAGTTTTGGTTGGTGCAAAGGAGATTGATTGATGCAAATATATTTGATGTTTGATTGATGTTATTGATGGATCCAGTCTGAAAATTTATGAAACGTGGTCCCTAGAAGAAAAGAGAAGGTTGTAGCCTTCTGTAGGTCAGCACCTACGTACTAGTAAACACATCATCTAGTACAAGAGCTAAGGGGGTTGTAGCTCCATTCCAAGAAAAGCTGGAGAACGAGAGAATGTTTTAGCCTTCTGCAAGTAGAAGCTTGTGTACTAGTATAAGGCTGCACCAGTACAAAATTTGTAAAAGAAGTTTCTTATTAAAGAAAGATTGAGAAGATTGCAACAGGTGGTTTTCACCCACATTGGATTTCCACCTCTTATCTTGTGTTCATGTGTGTGATTGCCTATTCTGTTTACTACATCTGATTACTGGTTATATGGTTCTGATACACAGATTAAAGATCAACTAAATAAATTATAAAATTGCAAAGTATACACTAGTTTCTCTAAACATAGTTGCGTATACACGCAGGTTTCATTAACAGAAGTAGCGTATGTAAATCCGTTTATGGAAATGAATTGTTGAATTGCTAATACTGATTCACCCCCCCTCTCAGTATTAAGTTATGAAAATGATTAGCAACCAACTACCACATGTCTTCTTTCTGTCACCTTTTAATAAATTTGAATCAGATGCTCTGAGAGAGAGCTATGATGATTTTTCCAAGGTCACCAATTTGGGATGTAATTCGGGGGCTTGCAGAAACCCTAAATGTCTTGGACCATATCTCTGAAAATATAGCGAAGCAAAATCTGAAATTTAGACCCGAGGTTCAGAACGATTTCGTACCAAATGGATTTTTTTTTTTAGCTTCTGAAACATCGCAGAAACAAAGTTATAGCGAAAATGGCCGATGACTTGTTTGAGATGAAATTCTGGAGCTTGCAAAAACCCTAACTTCCTCAGATCATATCTCTGAAAATATAGCGAGACAAGATCTAAAATTCAGATACGAGGTTCAGAACGATCTCAAAGAAAATGGGTTTTTGTTTTAGCTTCTGAACCTTCGTAGCGAAAACGTTATACCGAAAATTCCACGATGACCTATTTGGAGTAGCGAAACCCTTGAATCAAAAGCTCTGATACCAAATGTTATGAAACCAACTCACAAAAAGATAGAAAAGATAGATGAACGCCTTAGAAATAAGCCTCTTCAAGGGGGAAACCTCCTTTACATTACACAAATGAACAATTCTTTAATGATACAAATGACAAGACCTCCTTTCTATATATAGGAGTCTAAGGGGTCATAATATAATCAGAGCCGACATAACAATAATAATGTAAGGGCACAATAATAACAACAGTGGACTTCTATGGAGCACTATAATAACAATATGGGGACTACATGGGCACAACAATATAATAAGGGGGTTGTGCTAATAACAATAAGGGGTTACACTAGTAGTATAGGGACCTAATATGAACCTATGCTAATTTTTTTTTACTTGGTATAACTTGAGGTTACTGACTAAATTCCTTGCAAGAGCTTGAGTTAATTTATCATGATATTCTATTTTCGTAATCCTTGTTAATGTATTTGCTTATTAATACATGTAATATCTGACATACTTAAATTTTGATATTCATGTTCATAATGTTTTAATTTCTTTAATTTGAGGGGGATATAACATGATAGTCCATTATACCGATCTCACAATGTGCATTATTATTTCTGACTGAGGTCTAATCATGGACACCTGTCTAAGTACATGGCACTTGACGATAACCTTCAACAGTTTCATTTCGAGGTTTCTAGAGTTTGGACAATGGAATTATTTACCAATGTTAAAGTAATTAATGTTGTAATTAATATTGTGATAGATCAACCGTTGATATGGTTTGGGGCTTAAAGGACGGTTGGGATTTGAGAGGGAAGGTTATGGGTGTAACCAACCTACCACTCAGCTCTCTGAGACCTCATTTGTCTTCCTATTCTCAGAAAATGCTGCTTTGCAACTATAGAGGGCCAACCATCAATGGTGAACCTATCACCAAGATTTACAAAGTGAGATTCTTGCATGCCTGTTTTATTCTGGGTGGTGTGCTTCTAGGTGTTTACTGTTAGTGCTCAGGACCCTTGTTTTTCCCCAATTTTAATTAACCAGCTTTGGAACCACACAAGTATCCAATTGCTCTTTTCTATCTCAGTTGGTAACTTAGATTATTATTAAGTTTATAATTGAGATAATTTGTATACATAAACTATCTGCAGGAGTGGAGACTCACTCAAGCTCCCTTCACCGGTAAGATTTGGTCTGTTGATGATTATCTTCAGGTACTTTCTAGACAACTGGAGGATAATCATGCAACCCTCTTCAAAATATCTGTCAAATTTGGCCCAACCGTGCTCTTGCAAGTATCAATGGAAAAGAAACTAGGGTTTAATAGATAACTCTTGTTGATGGTTTCCATATACATGCAATTTTAGGTTATGTACTTTTCTCATTGTGCAGAGAGCACTGAGGGACTTGTTCTCAGCAAAGAGAGTGCTTAGGTACGAGTCATACCCCCTTCATGCTTGCATGTCCTCCTAGTTGTAATTGTTTGTATGCTAATAAGGTTTTACCCTTATTTTTGTGCAAGTGAGGCCTTTGTTGGATTTTCAAGGCATTAATGACTACGACATTTCAAACTCTTTTCCCAACTTCTAATTCCTTCCAATCATTTGTCTCGAGGTATTTGTGAAGCTTTACTAGTGAGAATACGAGATTTTATGGATAGATTTCTAAATCCATATTTATAGACAAGTGGCTCCATATGTTCTTTATGGCTAAAGGTCAACTATGAGTTCCCATGTACTAAGTTGTTATCGGAATTTCCTATAGAAAGCCTTTATGGCAGAGTTATGTACCTAATATTTAATTGTATGCCTTAGCGAGCTTTGTAGCTATGGGGTTTTTGATATTCTGTTGGTGCTTATATTTCCTGTATGAACTTTTCCTTTTCAATTTCTACTTGCAATATCTCAACCCATAAATTAGGGTTTCTTAGAAAGGGGCTTATGGCTTCTCTTCTTCTTCTAATTAAAGTCTGACGGTTTGTGTGGAGTTGTTGCTTCATGTAAGCTACACATTCTTATTAATCAAGGATGCTCCAACTTTAACTTGTTGAATCTACATAAAGTCTTTCAAGTTTGTTTACAGTAGTAATTATGACTTATTAATACATATTTGTGTATTATTTTTCACCAAGTGGACACAATTTCATTTGTTAAGGTTCTGTAGCCACTTGCACGAGGGCAATGGCTCATCAACCACTATTAGAGTCTCTGTGCAATTAAAAGAAAATCATATTATTCTATAAATGATGCTGACAGGTTCTCAGCCAGGACCCTCTTGTATGACTTTGATAGCGTCTCGTACTTGTATTTCCTGTTTATTTAATAGTTAATAGTTTGTGATGACCGTTACCAAACCTGTTTCCTTGTTAAGAGATATTTGTTCTCAAACTACTGGGAATACCCGGCCTGGCTCAGAGATAAAAATGGTCAGCAATAAAGATAAGATCTATAAGAAACTTGGTATATTAATATTACACCCCCTTCCCTGGAACCAGGTCATACTGTACATTAAATCTTTCGTGTTGTGTTTTCCACAAATATTTCTTCATTCCATGTAGAAAATATTACATTATTCCTACAATAATTAAACTTCGTAAGAAATGTAGGGACCTTGCACTTTAAAGACAAGAATTAACCACTCTCTATAAAGATCACATTAAATATTTTGTTCATAGAACCTAACCAGTCTCAGCTACATGAATAAAGTATAATAAATACTTGGAACATAACTAGTCTCGATTAAATAAGAAATTGCATCAACTACCTCTTTGTAAAGAGCATATCACAATATTTACCTGCAGAGATAAATAGCTTGGAAAGAAAACATAACAAAACACACTACAAAATTGTCTGTTTTTCTTTAAATTGGTTAGGCTGCCACAAGAATCACTAGGGAAGGAAGAATGCTCCTCCCAACCATTGAGCATGGCATCCCACCAGAGCCCCTTGATCCAATTTACTTGAGGAAAATCTTTCTTGGACAGAGACCACATAGGCCTGGAAAGAAATTCCACTGACCCCCAACCAGCTCTAGAATTTCCATCCCACCATAACCCCCCAAGCCAATTTCCTTCAGGACAGTCTTTCTTGGACAGAGACTACACAGGTCTGGACAAAAATTCCACTAGCCCCCAACCAACTCCAGAATTTCTTACTCAAACTTTCACAGACTCACAGGTTTGTGCAAAAATCCAATTGGTCACAACCAGCTCAAGAATTTCTTGCTCAAACTTTCACAAACTCACAGGTCTGTGCAGAAATCCCATTGGTCACAACTAGCTCAAGAATTTCTTCATGGCAGCGTCTTGCCTTTACTTCAACAATGTCCTATCTGAGGTATCCTCCTCCTTGATTACCTCAAGTATATTTTCCTCTCACACCCTCTTGGCTCTATTTTCCCAACTGGGATATTTATCCCTAGGGAGAGGAGTAACTCTCCATTAATTGCCTAATAGGTAAATTCTCTTTTAGCATTTTAACATTACCTCTGGCTTTCTATTAGCCCATAGTCTGCAAGGTTATTTTATATTTTCCCAACTGGGATATTTATCCCTAGGGAGAGGAGTAACTCTCCATTAATTGCCTAATAAGTAAATTCTCTTTTAGCATTTTAAAATTACCTCTGGCTTTCTATTAGCCCATAGTTTTCAAGGTTATTTTAGTAAAAGAAATTAAAATTTTTACTATTCACGGAGGAGCGTTACACAATATTAACTTGTATTAAAATATTTTATTGATAACCCACATTGATATATATATATATATATTTTTATTATGGATATTTTCAAATGCCACATATTGATTCTATATTAAAAATTGAATGAATTACACATACCCCTCTTATTATTCTTATTAGCAAGTACTTATATTTTTTATTTTATTTTTTAGCTTTCAATTACTTTTTTCTTTGCACAATGAATATTTTATTATATACAACAATAAAATGTTTTATATTAACACACACACACACACACACATATATATATATCTGTGTGTGTGTGGAGTTAATGTTGACATAAATTAGTTAACATAGATATTCAAATAATTTATTTAAATCCCATGTTGAAATATTTTTGAAAAGTATAAAGTTTAAATATCTTACTCACATTTTATTTACTTCTAATTACTTTAAATATCTTACTCACAAATTTTATTTACTTCTAATTACTTTACACGAATTATATGGACAACTAACTAAACAGGAATAGCATATTCATTTTTATTTTTTTATAGCTTTTTTATTAGAGCATATTTTATTTTTATTTTTGTTTCAAGAGGGACGCATGTCAACTCCACATTGAGCACAAACAAAATTACACATCACCCTCATACCGGACTATAGAATGAGCCTCTCGCTTAACAATGAGATTGATAGCATATATCAATTTAACAAAAAAAACAACGAAATTGCTAAACTTGTTAAGAAAATCCACATCTCACAACATTATTCAATAAGTCAAACTCTCAATAATCACTAATAGAAAGTTCCCAAACATTACAACAATCATCCAACATAAAAGTGTAAAAATAGTTTTTTCCTTATCTCAAGATTTTATTTTATAGATTCTATGGTTCAAACCATTTGTCTAACCCGTGTAAAAATATAATTTACTAATTTTACCTATTATTCATATGCGCATGTACACAAGTATATATTTATTTAAAAATATAAAATAATGGATTATCTTCCTCTAACTTTCACATTTCTTATTTCCATTTTAAGATGTTCCCCTCAATTCCTTATTGTTTATTTGACTTATTACTATAGTTATTTATTAATTTTTTTAACTTCTTCCACCTTACTTTTCTTTTCCCGCATTTCTATTTGAATTTATACGTAAATACACTAGTAATTAAAACTAGTTAATAATTGTTTTATTTCATTTCATATCTATTCTCTTATATATATATATATATATATATATATATATATTTCATTTATATATTTTTGTTATGAGATACTGATGGGGCCAGCCCACGTGGTCCCGCCCCTGGTAAGCTGAGGTGTAAACAATCCGCGGTGAACGTAATAATGTGATGGGTCTGTTGCTTGATTGTGTGGTTTAATTCGGGATCGGCGCCATATGGGTTCGTTTTAATGAGGGTAGTACCTTAACCCTCCGTCCGTTTAACAGTTGTCCGCCTCGGAGTTCCGCAAGACTGTATGGGGTTTAGGGTTCTCGACCCTTCGCGCCCTCCTCACTTTTGCTGTTTCACTTAGTGTTTTTCTTTCTTCGCTCTGTGACCTACGGTCGATGCTTCTGGGTGCGGTTTCCTGTCGTTTGGTTATTCAATCCACTTTTCTGACGCCCGGTTGCCCTCTCAACTCTAGTCGTTGCTATGTGCCCGACATGGCCCTGTTCTTCCGGCGTTTTATGTTTGTTCTGGTAAGGTTGGATGGCGTTGCTTCTCGGCTTGCATGTCAAATATTGTTACGGTTTGAGATTTCGTCGTTTTAACTCCTTAGAGGGATCCCGTCTCTACATATTTTATTGGTATTCTGTGTATGATTCGGTTTTTTTTTCCTCTGTTGACAATGGTTACTCCTGAAACTACCGTGTGCTTCCGGCACCAGTTCGGCTCCTCTTCACGGTCCTCGGTGGCTCGATGGCGACGTCCTCAGTTGGAAACTCCGCACGCGAACATGGTAAGTTCCGAGTTCTATGCTGGATTCTTTTATAATCTTCTTTTCCTGTTACTAATGTTATGGCTCCTTCGTGAGCAGGAGTCCTCTTGGGTTGGCCGGAGGTTTTGGTTCCGTGAACAGGTAAGCTCTGTCTCTGTCTCGTCTGCTCTCCCTTTTGCAGAGGTTCTCTTTGTCTTTCTTTTACCGAGCTGTAGTGCCGCCTTGACTAATCTTTCCTGCGCATGTTCTTGCAGGTGGGGCTGTTCATGGTTACCGTTGTCACGCTTCCGACAGTTCGCAAACACGGGTAGTTCTTTCCTTTTGGTGTTTGGTAACTGGTCTTAGGGTGTTTCGACTTCAAATGTTGGACTTGTTTGCTGGCTTTAGACTGTTCTTCACATATGTTGGCCCTTCGTTGTTTTCTGGATGTGATTGTAATACTGAATCTCGGTGCGAGTCGGTTCTTGTTCACGGTAGGGTTAGTGACTTGTCTTTGGTCCTAAATTGACTCTCTAATGCAGACAATATGTAAATAAAACTTGTATCGGGGGTCTATATATATATGCTTGACCGACTGTGCGGCGTATTCATATGAATTGTTAATTTGGAAAACGACAAGGCCTGTGTCGTGTTTTCACATACCTGTGATTCTGGTTGTATGAATTCTGTTACAGTTTTTCCTCTAGTTCGTTATTCCTCTTCTGAGCACGACACTTGTAGCACACTTACTCAACAGTCTTGCATATTACTCTTATTTGCACGAATACACAGCTTCTGAACACAATATATATATATATATATATATATATATATATATATATATATATATATATATATATATATATATATATATATATATATATATATATATATGCACAGAACGTTTTTTCTTATTATCTCTGCTCCGTTTGCTTACACGAAGTCGAACCCCGACAATGGTTCGTTTCACCCTTTTTGTAATTCTGTCTACAAAACAGTTTTCTTTTGGTAACTGTTGTCAGTTATATCGTTAGTCTCAACAGTTGTTCCTTATGCGGTTTTCTACAGTTAATTGATACATTCTGTTTTCTTTGTATTTCTCAACCGCAATATGGTTGTTTGGAAAGCACAGAAATGCTACCTAATCACTACTGTTCCTAATTAAAATTAAAAACTATAACAGTATTGTTTTTCCTTGTTTTTGGCAATTTAAAGAGTACATTAAAATAGATAATAATAATAATAATAAACAAAGACAGTTCTACTGTCCATCCGATGAACTGTGTCCTCTGTCCTTTTCGGAAACCACTGCCCTGTTAACCAGATGCTCCTGCATCAGGCTCCCGGGGTAAAAGAAATTCATGGCTCTGTTCCATGAGTTCCTCCACCGAATAGCCAGCCTTTTGTATCTGCGTCGCGTCGAGCCATGAGCTGTCTTCCATTGGACGGCCTCTCCACTTGACGAGGTAACGCAAATATTCCTTCCTGCGCGTCTTCTTGGCTACCTGGGTGCTGAGAATTCCTTCAATCTCATGGGATTGAGCCGAAGGCAATTGTTTCTTCCAAGAACCGTCTCCAAATTGGGTGTCCCGTTCTGGCTGTACCTCACTATCATCCTCTGCCTGGGCATGATATGGGAACAGGTCTGCCACGTTGAATATAGGTGATATGCCTATGTCAGGTGGCAGCTGAATCTCATAAGCGTTGGCTGAAAACTTCCGCAGGATCTTGCATGGACCAATTTTCTTGTATTTCAACTTGTTATATGTGCCCTTAGGAAACCGTTCCCGGCGCAGATGCGCAAGGACCTCGTCTCCAACATCAAAATGCACCTCTCGTCGCTTTGTGTCTGCTTGCTGTTTGTATTTCTGTATGTTGTCCTGCAATCTTAGTTTGACTTTTTCATGAAGCTCGCTCATTGCTTCTGCAAAATCTTCCCCATCCGCGCTTCTCCGTTCTAGCTTTCCCAAATCTCGCAGTTCATGTATTCCCCGAGGATGCATACCATACAAAATCTGAAATGGGCTAAATCCGGTGCTACGATTGGGCGAATCGTTATAAGCGAATTCTGCCTGGGCAAGAGCTCAATCCCATAATCGTGAATTTTCACCAGTCAAACTTCGTAATAAATTTCCCAAGCTCCTGTTCACCACTTCCGTTTGTCCATCAGTCTGCGGATGATACACAGAGCTGAAATTCAATTGCGTGCCCAACTTTTTCCACAGGGTGCGCCAAAAGTGTCCTGTGAACTTTACATCCCTGTTTGAAACAATAGTTCTGGGTAGGCCATGTAATCTAACAACTTCTGTGAAAAACAGGTGTGCCACGTACGTGGCGTCACTAGTTTTTCGGCAAGGAATGAAATGAGCCATCTTTGAAAATCTATCTACCACCACCATCACTGAATCATATCCCCGCTGCATTCTAGGCAGTCCTAGGACAAAGTCAATGCTGACTGAATCCCACGGCCTGCTTGGAACAGGTAGGGGTGTGTAAAGTCCAGTATTTTGACTGTGTCCTTTCGACAGTTGGCAGACTTTACACCTGGTTACATATCTCTGCACATCCCTGCTCATTTTAGGCCAATAATAAAAATGCTCGAGCTGCTCCAAAGTTTTGTTGATGCCAAAATGTCCCGCTAGTCCACCACTATGTTTTTCTCGTACTAGATTCTCCCTCATCGAACAGTCCGGAATACATAACTGCCCACCTCGAAACAATAATCCTTCCTGTAAATTATAGTCTAGCCATGGGCTTGTGTTCCTCAATACGGGATTTTGGCAGGCTTCAAAAGCTTCCTTGAAATCCGTGTCCATCTGGTACAAATCCTTCAGATATTCGAATCCCATCACCTGTATGCTACTTTCCTGTAAGAGCAAGGCTCTTCGGCTTAAAGCATCCGCCACTTTGTTGGCTTGCCCACTTATGTGTTTTAGCACAAAAGTAAAACTCTGCAAGTATTCTACCCACTTGGCATGCTTATGGTTTAACTTGTGCTGCTGCATTACATATTGTAATGCCGAATTATCGGAAAACAAGATGAACTCATTGCCCAGTAGGTAGTGTCTCCAATGTTTTAAAGCTTGGACCACTGCATAAAATTCCTTGTCATATGAGGAATACTTCTGCCGACTCTCATTTAGTTTTTCACTAAAAAATGCCACTGGTTTGTCCTCTTGACTGAGCACAGCGCCAATAGCTGTTCCACTTGCATCACATCGAACCTGAAAAGGTTTATTAAAATCGGGCAGCCTCAAGATCGGCCTCTCCATTATCTTCCGTTTCAAAAGTTGAAAATTGTTTTCTGCCGCCTTGGTCCAACAAAAAGGTTGGCTGGCCTTTTTGATGGTCTCTAACATTGGTGCGCAGATTTCACTGAAATTTTTAATAAATTTTCGATAAAAACTTGCTAGACCGTGAAAACTACGTACCTCAAATAAACTCTTTGGTGACGGCCAACTTATAATGGCTGCAATCTTTTCTGGGTCCATCTTCAATTCATTTTCTGCAACTACAAATCCCAGATAGACTAGCTCCTTCTGCAGGAAAGTGCATTTCTTCAAATTTATTAGCAGCTTGTTCTGCTACAACTTCTCGAACACCTTTCGAACATGCTGAAGATGCTCTCTTTTCGTTCTGCTGAAAATTAAAATGTCATCAAGATAAACTATCATGAACTTACCAATAAATTCTTTTAACATCTCATTCATCAACCTCATAAAAGTACTAGGAGCATTACTCAATCCAAATGGCATGACCAGCCATTCATACAGCCCTTCATTGGTCTTGAAAGCTGTTTTCCATTCATCTCCTTCCCTAATTCTGATATGATGATAACCACTCTTCAGATCAATCTTTGTAAAATAAGCTGCTCCACTAAGACAATCCATCATGTCGTCCATCCTGGGTAAGGGAAATCTATATCGAATCGTAATTTTGTTTATAGCCCGGGAATCTGTACACATCCGCCATTCTCCACCCTTCTTGGGTGCAAGTACTGTTGGTACTGCGCAAGGGCTCAAACTTTCCCTGATAAGTCCCTTATCCAGCAGCTCCTGCACTTGTTTACGAATTTCCTCATTGTCTTTCGGGCTCATCCTATATGCTGCCTTGTTTGGTAAGCTCGCTCCAGGTATAAAATCGATATGATGGCTGATACTCCTCTTGGGAGGCAATTTATCCGATAAATCGTCAACCACAATATCTTAGAATTCTTCCAACAACTCTTGAATTCCTACAGGCAGTTCCGATTTTTCTGCATTCAGCAACATCGGTCTTGTCCTCCTTATAATTGCATAATTGACCTCATTTTCCTTTAACTGTTTCACAAACTGTTTTCCTCCAATCAATAAGGTTCTTATTCTGCTTGGTTCTGCTGTGTCTTCCTCTTTGATGGGTACAAGCGTGTGTTTGATCCCATCCTTTGTAAATTTATAACAATTTGTCTTCCCATCGTGTGTCACCTTCCGGTCATACTGCCACGGTCTTCCAAGCAGTATATGGCACACGTCCATTGGCATAATATCGCAGACCACCGTGTCGTGGTACTTGCCAATGTGAAATTCTACCTCGCATTGTTCATCAACTAATAGCTGGTGGCCTTTTTGTAGCCACGACACCTTGTAAGGTGTGGGGTGCTTAAGTCGCTTCAGTCCCAGCTTTTCCACCATTTCGGTGGCAACCAAGTTATCCGTACTTCCACTGTCTATTATCAATTTACAGCACTTACCCTACGACTTACAAACTGTTCGAAACAACGCCTTTCGCTGGGTCTATTAAGCCACCTCCTTGGCTGGTTTCAACAATACCTTGTTCAGAATTAAAGCTTCCCCTGTTTCCACCAAGTTTTCTACCTCCGAGGGTTGTGCTTCAGCTTCCTCAGGCTGTGCAACAAGTGTTCCCCTCTGGCCAGTCTGTTCCACCTCCGGGCATTCGAAGGATCTGTGCCCCCACTTATGGCACCTATAGCACTGGACATTAGTCCCTCTTCCGCGGCCATTTCCTCGTCCCCGCTGATATGACCGACCTCCTCTGGTGCTCTCCACCTTCTCTGCTGCCCCTGAAGCTGTGGAACTGTTGCCTTCTTCGCTGTTTGCGGTAGTTCTCCCTCTGCCATAGGACTATCCTCGTCCTCTACCATTTCCTCTCCCTCTCCTGTTGTTCTATTTTCTGTTGATTTTCTCTTCAGCCTTTACAGAACTCTGGAAGGCTTCTTCAATATTTCGGGGAGAGAGAATACTGATTTCGTCCAATATTTCCATCCTCAAGCCATTCACATACCTCGCTGTTTTTTCTGGAGTATCGTCCGTATAACCAGCACATAAATTTACTCGATAAAACTCTTCTGTGTACTCTTTGACAGTCATACCTTTCTGCCTTAAATTTTGTACTCGCCGATAAAGTTCAACCTGGTAGTCTTTCGGCAGGAATCTGCCCTTCAGTTTTGCCACCATCCTTGGCCATTTTTGTATCGGCAGTTTGTTCATTCGCTTTCTGTCTGCTTGGATGCTATCCCACCATAAGAGGGCGTGCCCTTTTAATTTAGTTGCAGCGAATCTAACTCTTTTATCCTCACTGACTTCCTCATTTTCAAAATACTTATCTAATTCGCTTATCCAGTCCAGCAGGACATCTGCGGACAGACTGCCATCATAGTTGGAAATCTTCATTTTGGGTTTGCTGCTGGCTAATAAAACTGATCGCAGCAGCCTCAACTCCGGGGCTTCTTCGTCTGACCCGTCTGTAGCAGTTGCTGCCTCCTCCTCACTGTCATCCCCAAGTTCCGGGTCTCTTCGCCTGCCCGCCTCCACTGCTTCCAAACGAGCTGTAAGAACTCTGAGCTGTTCTCTCAATCCTTCATCTGCTCCTCTGCGTACACCTCTCCCACGTCCTCGTCTTTGCGCTTCCATCTTCCTCAAAACGCTGCTCTGATACCACTTGATGGGGCCAGCCCACGTGGTCCCGCCTCTGGTAAGCTGAGGTGTAAACAATCCGCGGTGAACGTAATAATGTGATGGGTCTGTTGGTTGATTGTGTGGTTTAATTCGGGATCGGTGCCGTATGGATTCGTTTTAATGAGGGTAGTACCTTAACCCTCCGTCCGTTTAACAGCTGTCCGCCTCGGAGTTCCGCAAGACTGTATGGGGTTTAGGGTTCTCGACCCTTCGCGCCCTCCTCACTTTTGCTGTTTCACTTAGTGTTTTTCTTTCTTCGCTCTGCGAGCTCTGTGACCTACGGTCGATGCTTCTGGGTGCGGTTTCCTGTCGTTTGGTTATTCAATCCACTGTTCCGACGCCCGGTTGCCCTCTCAACTCTAGTCGTTGCTATGTGCCCGACACGGCCCTGTTCTTCCGGCGTTTTATGTTTGTTCTGGTAAGGTTGGATGGCGTTGCTTCTCGGCTTGCATGTCAAATATTGTTATGGTTTGAGCTTTCGTCGTTTTAACTCCTTAGAGGGTTCCCGTCTCTGCATATATTATTGGTATTCTGTGTATGATTCGGTTTTTTTTTTCCTCTGTTGACAATGGTTACTCCTGAAACTACCGTGTGCTTCCGGCACCGGTTCGGCTCCTCTTCACGGTCCTCGGTGGCTCGATGGCGGCGTCCTCAGTTGGAAACTCCACACGTGAACATGGTAAGTTCCGAGTTCTATGCTGGATTCTTTTATAATCTTCTTTTCCTGTTACTAATGTTATGGCTCCTTCGTGAGCAGGAGTCCTCTTGGGTTGGCCGGAGGTTTTGGTTCCGTGAACAGGTAAGCTCTGTCTCTGTCTCGTCTGCTCTCCCTTTTGCAGAGGTTCTCTTTGTCTTTCTTTTACCGAGCTGTAGTGCCGCCTTGACTAATCTTTCCTGCGCATGTTCTTGCAGGTGGGGCTGTTCATGGTTACCGTTGTCACGCTTCCGACAGTTCGCAAACACGGGTAGTTCTTTCCTTTTGGTGTTTGGTAACTGGTCTTAGGGTGTTTCGACTTCAAATGTTGGACTTGTTTGCTGGCTTTAGACTGTTCTTCACATATGTTGGCCCTTCGTTGTTTTCTGGATGTGATTGTAATACTGAATCTCGGTGCGAGTCGGTTCTTGTTCACGGTAGGGTTAGTGACTTGTCTGTGGTCCTAAATTGACTCTCTAATGCAGACAGTATGTAAATAAAACTTGTATCGGGGGTCTATATATATATATGCTTGACCGACTGTGCGGCGTATTCATATGAATTGTTAATTTGGAAAACGACAAGGCCTGTGTCGTGTTTTCACATACCTGTGATTCTGGTTGTATGAATTCTGTTACAGTTTTTCCTCTAGTTCGTTATTCCTCTTCTGAGCACGACACTTGTAGCACACTTACTCAACAGTCTTGCATATTACTCTTATTTGCACGAATACACAGCTTCTGAACACAATATATATATATATATATATATATATATATATATATATATATGCACAGAACGTTTTTTCTTATTATCTCTGCTCCGTTTGCTTACACGAAGTCGAACCCCGACAATGGTTCGTTTCACCCTTTTTGTAATTCTGTCTACAAAACAGTTTTCTTTTGGTAACTGTTGTCAGTTATATCGTTAGTCTCAACAGTTGTTCCTTATGCGGTTTTCTATAGTTAATTAATACATTCTGTTTTTCTTTGTATTTCTCAACCGCAATATGGTTGTTTGTAAAGCACAGAAATGCTACCTAATCACTACTGTTCCTAATTAAAATTAAAAACTATAACAGTATTGTTTTTCCTTGTTTTTGGCAATTTAAAGAGTACATTAAAATAGATAATAATAATAAAAAAAAACAAAGACAGTTCTACTGTCCATCCGACGAACCGTGTCCTCTGTCCTTTTCGGAAACCACTGCCCTGTTAACCAGATGCTCCTGCATCAGATACTAAATAATCTATATGTTCTTTTATATTATTATATAAAAAAAAATCCTAATGTTTAAAATGCATAAATTATATAATCATTCTTTTCTCATATTCAATAATATATACAACCTAAAGTGATTCTCTTTTATATTTTTTACTAATGTATATTCAATAATATATACAATTTAAAGTGCTTATCTTTTATATGATTTAGTATATCTTGTTAGTCGAAGACTCCCTATTTCAACCCCTAGGTGGATATGCTGATGTTGATTTTTTTATTTTATTTTTAATCGACTGCCGAGATTGTATGTGAAGCATATTTAAAAGTTTTGTCTACTGTGAAATTTGGTTGTCGCTCGTAACGTGTAGCGCGTCTAATTGAGCTTAGTTAACGGCTCACAGTGAGGGTTGTAAATGAAATGATATTTTAACGTTCACGAGACTAAAAATAGTTTATAGGACCATTATGTTTTTTGGTAAGCTTGGTGAGACTATAACTTCATCATCTCCAATATATCACCCGGATCTAGATGGAGAATTGAACCAATGACGTCGCATCAAGTAGTCCCTTAACAGATCACCTGATCACCATCTATAAAACCCATAATACTTTATGAAAAACAATGGAGAAAAACAATTTGTCGCAATATGAAGTGTTAGTGTCTTTAGTGCGGAAGGGTGTTCTGCCATTCACGGCAATAACAGTGTAGCCCTGCCCACCCTTATGCCCTGGTTTGCGGAGAACACACAGAACCCTTCTAGTGTTTTCATAAAATTTGACAACAGTTGTTCGTATAAGCCTAGGTTGATGACGCGTTAAATACCCAAACACATCATTATTCATTTACATTAATTAAATAAAAAATCAATTAAAAATAATTGAAGTCGCAATCTATATAGCTACCTTTCAAAAAAAGGTTGCCAAGAGCACCACAAATTTTGTAATGAGTCAGTGGCTCATCATTTGCACAAGTTTTGTAATCAAACCTCCCTGGGTAATGCACACAGATTCGAATTGTTATGAAGTGGCCTATGTCTTTCAACTTGGCTAACTAACTTATCTGTAAATTCATATAGAACCTCACTATCACATAGATTAATGCTATGTGTATATCATTTAATGAATAGCTACTTCACGTAACCATCCATGTGGGAATCTATTCAGTTATTGAAAAAATAGAAAGTAGTCTGCCAAACTTGCAGAAATCTTCTTCTTTGGTGAATATGGATATCTAATAAGTTTAGCTTTTGATTAATTCAATCTGTAATCACTTTTTTAAACATCTGAATGTATTTAAAATGGAATAAAAACCTTAAAAATATTGAAATTACTGCAAATTACATTATACACATTAATATATACTTCCATTGTCGCATCATTATTCATTTATTTTAATTAAAATAATTGAATTTTGGAAATTAAAATAATTTGAATTTTGGAAATTAATGGGATTGAAAATTATGCACATGACAATTCAACTCACTCCGTGTTGTTCATTTACTCTCTCCAAATATTCTTTGTCTCTCTTTCGAATCTCAAATCAATCGTAGCTTCTCAGGCATTGTGAGATCTAGCCCTTTTTTTTTTCCATACCGAGAGGGTTTTGTGCCATGTGGTTGATTCGCCATGCAGAGAGAAGTTGAGGAGGCAGCTTAGAAAGATTGCTTCTAAATATTTAGTGGTTGTCTATTGTGTTCCAATTCTCCCTCCTCTTGGAGATAATATTGAAGAGGCAACCGGTTTTACGAGATCACTTCTTCCAACTATTTATTGTATGGACAGATTTATTATCTCCGCAATTTTCATAGGAATTCACCGTAATCTTGGCCAGGAAGAACCTTTGATCTCTATGGATCTGCGACGAGGGTGAATTCTTAAATACCTCTGTAATAATATTGGAACATGACTCTGCATGAGGTGATAATATATGGTTATGCGATAATAATATTTGGATCTGGTCTGAAGTTCGATCCAATCTGGGGCACGTGTGGTCTACGGTCTCGTTTGCTGATATCAGGTGCACACATCTTATCTTTTTCTAATACATATATGCTCATATATTTTCAAGTATGAATAATTCACCACAGCTACCAAAGATTACCAAAGGTAGACCTAGCACGATTACTATACAGAGCTTTTATGATTATATAGTCTTTAGAGAAATGTAGAGAAGAAAGAGAAGTCAAGCTACAAACAGAGTTAGAAGCCATGTTGGAAAATAAATTGACATCTCTTGAAGACAAGATCCAAAAACAAATAGAAAATAAAATAGAACTATTGGAGAATAAAATGGAGGCAATGGAGACTAGGTTGCAGGTTATATAAAAACAAAACCAAGATATGAACCAAACATCCCAACAAGAAGACATTGATACTTTAGAGAGTCTTAAAATGAAGGACATGATTAAAGAACTAGAAGAAAAAGTTAATAGTCGTCTCAAGCTAAATAGTGTGGTAGGTAAATTAGATATCAAACCAATTAAAGATGAAATGAAAAAATTGATAGAATTAGACCATGAGCATAACAAAAGGGCGTTGAACCTTATAATCTTCCGTTTGAAAGAGGAGGTAGACGAGGATACTTTAGCCATAGCCCAGACAGAATTACATATTAGATTACAAATTGAAAAAACGTGTCTCACAAAAGCAACAAGGTTGGGGAAATTAACCGAAAATAAAGGAAGGTTGATCTGAATAAAGGTGATCTCCACTGACCATAAGTATGACATAGTAAAACCTCAAGTCTAAAAGGAACGGGAATATTTATAAATAAAGATCCCATTCCAGAAGATCAAGCAGAATTAAGAAAGGAGGTTCAAAAGGTAAAAGAAGCTAGGAAGGAAGGAAAATGGGCAATAATCAGAAATAGAAAAGTCATTATTCAAGATAAAAACCAAAAAGATAGTAATAAATAGCAATTCAGCATGCTCCAGATTCTTTCTTGAAACTGCCGAGGCTTTCTATGGAACAAAGGCCCCAAGCTAAGTTGGATCTCGAATGATGTTGATATTATATTGCTTGTTGAAACTTGGGAGCACGAAGAATCTAAGGTCCCTAACATAGATGGCTTTGCACTATGGTCTACCTAGAACAAGCGATCCTCCCGTAGAGGCATTGGGGGTATAGCTTGTTACATTAAGAATAACATCTTCCCCCATGCTAGGATTTATAAAAACGACCCTTACAACCAATATAGTTGGATAGAGATCACTGACATTAATGATAAAAAGACCTACATAAAAATCTGTTATTTTCCGCCCATCAATTCTAACTTCTATAGGAAAAAGAATCTAGATAAAAATAGTCCTTACAATGGTTTAGAGAATGATATTTCTAGCCTAAGGAATGAAGGTAATATCCTTTTAATGGGTGACTTTAATGCTCGAACTTCAAGCAACCAAGCTATTCTTCTAAGCAATCATTCCAACCCTAATCCTCTTTGGTTAGACGAAGACTTTACTTTGGCTAGCCGATACAAAAGGAGCTTTGAATACCTTGGGGAGAATTTGTTTGGGTCAGAGCTAGTCAAGCTTTGTAGTGCTCAACATCTCATAATTTGCAACGGCCTAAAGAAGTGGCCCAATTCTAGCTAGATGATCTGCATCCATGGGCTTCGTAGCAACGCGGTAGACTATGTTATTTCCGATCTCCCTTTATACAACAAAATAATAAACTTTGACATCTTAAACGACCACGAGACTGACTCTGATCATAGGCCTTTACTTATAACTCTCAATTTTTTCATGCATAGAGATCCCATAGAAGGTAATCCTTATAGCCAAAAGAACTTAATATTTGATAGAAATAAAAATGATCTCTTTCTAAATGAATTAAAAACTAATTTGCTTCCTTTATCTAATATAGACAACATAGAAGACCTCTATCATAATTTTACTACAACCCTCTCATATTCTATTAACAAGTTCTCAATTGAAGTTTCAAGTAATAAAGGAAATAGCAAAACCAACCCATGGTATGACAAAGATTGTAAAAGTGGGAGGAGAGCAATTAAGGAAGTTGTTGATGAATCTCTTAAAATTGGCAAGATAAAAATATACAAAGCCCTAACTAAAAGGAAAAAAAGGTAGTAGATTCGTAAAAGACAAGAGAATCTCTTACACCTCTCTAAGGTAGCTCCTAAGAAATTCTGGAGGAAGATTCTAACTAGGAAAACTAAAGATAATAATAAAATTGCTTTACACGATTGGAATTCCTATCTTAAAAATCTTTATGAATCTCCAAAAGTCATGAATAACTTTGAAACCCTTCTCACAACGAAAGAAGTTTTCTCATTAGAAGACAATGATTTTGGGGTTAAACACCTATCAAATGGGAAAGCTAAGGACATGGAAGGTTATCAGGCGGAAATCTTAAAAATTGGAGGTCTTGTCCTCATCCCCCACATCCACAAGCTTTTCAATCAAGCGGTCAAGCAAGGGTTCCCTAAACCATGGACTTAGAGCCTCATTATCCCTATTTTTAAAAGTGGGGATACAAATAACCCCTCTAATTATCGAACAATTATGATCAACCCCCTCTTAGCCAAGTTATATGGTATTATTTTGGAAAAGAAGTTGAGCATATGGCTTGAAAGTAAAGATAATCGGGCTAAAGGCCAAACGGGTTTTAGAAGGCATCACTCAACAACGGACCACCTCGTTACGCTTAGGATCATTATGGAGGAATGTTGCAATGATAAATCTAATATCTTTTGTTGCTTTGTGGACTTTAGAAAGGCTTTCGAAACAGTTCCTAGAAACAACCTATGGAATAGATTAGAAGAGCTAAAGGTTCCTTTCGAGTTGAGAGCTGCCGCTATAAGGTTATACTAGAATGTAATTGCCAATTTAAATAGAAATGAGGGGTGGTAGAAAGATATTACGTGTAATATCAGATTTAAACAAGGTTGCCCCCTCTCCCCTACCCTATTTGGAATTTACATCGACAAGCTAGAAGGTTATTTAGAGGAAGCAAGTCATGCTCGCATGATCTTAGCTGGGATAGTCATCATCCTTCTTCTCTATGTTGACGATATTTTTCTTCTCGCAAAGTGCCCATCTAATCTTGATAAGCAGCGTAGTCTCCTTAAGGATTTCTTCTCTACCATGGGTATCACTGTTAACACTGACAAAACAAAAGTTATGATTATCAAATCCAAGAAGGACACTTACGCTAATTTTATGTATGACAATAGTAACTTGGAGGAAGTGCCTTCTTACAAGTACCTAGGAATTTATATTCATCACAAGCTCAACTGGAACTATAGCATTGAGAAAAGGATTAATGGGGGGTGGAAAGCTTCTTTTGGTCTTGAAATTAATTGTAAAATGGAAAACCTCGTAATGTGGGATAGAAAGAAGTTCCTCTTTGAAACTTTAGTCACTCCTGTTATCTTATATGGATGTGAGGTTTGGGGTTGCATCATCTCTAGAGAATCCTGGAGAAAGATTGAGCAAATCCAAAAGCATTTTATAACGTATAACCTCAAAATTAAAAGCAATACACCCTATCCTATTCTCCTTGTAGAAGTGGGTCATTCCCCAATCGAGAGCCTAGCTATGACTAGGCTTTTGTTGTACAAGCACAAACTCAATAACATAGGATACCATAGAATTCCTAAGATAGCTTTAAATTCCAGCGAAAACCACCTAAGGCTCAAATGAGGTTGGTATAAAGACACTAGGGCCTGGTTAAACCATTGGGAGATCGACTAGAATGTTGCATTGCAAAACATTAATAACATTAAAAATATTGTTACTTCTAAGTTCAAAGAAAAAATGTGGCGTGAGAAAGATTTGGTAGCTAAAAAAAATTAAGATATTATAAGGAGGTCATCAACCCCGCACCCTAGAAGATCAAAAGAATCTCTATGTTTTAACTAGCTCAAAGAATAAAATTAATATAGTCAATATTAGAACGAACTCTCATGAGCTCCATAGTGAAATGGGTCGTTGAGAAGTTCCTAAAACACCATGGATGGAAAGGATCTACCATCTCTGTGAGAATATGAACATCGAGGATGAAAATCACTTCCTCTTAGAGTGCCCTGCATACAACCACATTAGATCTCAGTTTCATAATCTTTGTTGCAATACTGACCTTCCTAGCCTTTTACGATGTCAAAATTATAGTGAGCTCTGGAGGCTTCTCTCCAAGCTTTTTAAGCATAGGAATAAAATCTTAAATAAAACCAAATAATTTGTTTCTTTAAGTCCAATAGACCAAAGTTTGGTCTCAGTGGACGTTAACCACCACCACCATCATCATCATCATATTAATTTATTATAACATTTAGCTCATTATATATCATTATTTATGTGTTTGTAAATAATAATAATATTTTTTTAATAGTGATAGCTTAATTTAATTTTTTATTTTCAGGATTATTAACAGTGATTAAGTTTAATTTTTAATAATAATAAACTTTAATTTTTTTTTTAATTTTCAATTTTTAATAATATTTATTAATTTCATTTCCTTTTTTTTGGTCAAGTAAGAAGGAATCTTTAAATTAACCACAGTAATAATATTACATATTTTACAAGGTAACCCTTGCGTTTACCCAAAAAGGTCCTCATGTCCTAACTAAAGTGGAAATGGCTTAAACCTTTTACAAAAAATGGAACCAACCCCTTAAACGGGTGAAAAGTCTAACACTCAAAATAATTACATTTTCTACCATGAGAAAATGGCGGGTCCGCAATCCAGTGCATCGCCCTCCCACTGCACTTACTGAACCTCCACCCAGCAAAATCAGTGATTACCATTTATCGTTGAGATGAAAATTCTCCTCATTTGATCGCTGTGTTGCCATTGATCCATACAACAATCAATGAACAAACAAACCTGCATCGCTTCCAAAATTGTTCCTCACATCGTTGTATCTTTGGTCTTCCTCCTCTGCTTTCCACCTTTCCCATTGCTCCATATCTTTGGCAGCCTGACAAAGATAGTCCTCAAATACTTTGCCTGGGGGTAATAGCTCCCAAACGTGTCGGGTGTCCCTTTCCTTATTAATCACTCCTTCATTTGCCAAACGATCTACTACCATGTTAGCCTTTCTCTTCACATGGATAAAGCTTACAGTCTTTAAGGTTTGCAGGTGGGAGTGAATACGGTGAAAGACTTGCGAGAGCCTCCAGTGTTTCGACACTTTATCCGGTGTTGTACCATTGCAAATTTTCTTGGCCGCTCTGATAATCAGTTCTGAATCTGCTTCAATGATGCTATTATGTGAATCTGAATTCACCAATATTTCCAAGCATTGCTCTAGGGCCATGAGTTCCGCCATGTTATTAGTGGCCTTCCCCAAGTGGCCATGAAATATTTTCTTTATTTTCCCCTGTTCATCTCTTATAACACCTCCAAAACCAGCTAACCCTGGGTTGCCCTTAGATGCTCCATCTATATTGACCTTTAAGAAACCATGAGGAGGAGGCTTCCAAATGTTTATATCTGAATTTATTTGGCTTACTCCCTTGATAATGCCCTGTGGGCTTATGGATTGAAGACCCAAATGTAGTAGAATACTCGCATCTTGGGGTAGAGGAGGGTCCTTAGGCAGAGTCCTCAACAAGCTACTGACTGTGTCTTTAAGTTGCCTTAAAATTTGGTCAATTATGTGCTGGGGCTTGCTAGCTTTGTTCTTGAAGATCCAACTATTGCGTTATTTCCATACATTGCGTTATTTTCATTCCCCGAGAAGCTTTTCCTCCAGTTCCTCAAAGTGTTGGAGATGTTGAGTCTGTCCCTATCAGTATGTTTAAATATTGTTGCCACCCAGTCCCACACAATGGAGGTGAAAGGGCATAGGTTAAGAAGGTGATTCATCGTCTCCTCTTGAGAGTTGCAAAGGTAGCATTTGGATGGTCCAGTGAAGCCTTTTTTCAAGATATTTTCCCAAGTTAAGATTTTTCTTTGATGAACTAGCCAAATAAATAGTTTTATTTTCATTCAGTGAGAGCTCTGCCAAATATTCTTCCAAACTTGATCAGGATTGGGATAGTTAAAACCTGTTACTACCTGTTTTCTTCTTTGAGATTAAAGTTGCCTTCAGTGTTCTTTCCCCATCTTAGTTGGTCAGGCAAGGAGGATACAAGAATCCTTCTATGCTCTAGTTCCTCAGTAAGAGAGTCTGCCTGGGCTCTCAGAGGACTCTCTTCATTGTGGCGTAGATCCTTCCAAGTTCTCCATTTTTCATTGTTCCTTTCCTGGTTCTAGAATTCTTTCACCATAAGTAGACCTTTGTTGTCTGTGTCATTCTTGAGAGCTGCTAATTCATCCTTGTACAAGTTGGGTTCCTGTTGCCAATTATCCTTCCAAAATCATGCTAGATTCCCAGCTCGAATTTCCTAGAAACTATGTTGCTAAACAATACTTTTGTTTTCCCATGAAAGGTTCCAAATATGGGAGCCCTTAATGTTCCTTGTCATTCTAATGTGATCTTTCTCCTGTCAATTCTTGGCATATTTTTTTTTCTAAATCTTAGCCCAGGGAGTAGTCGATTCCTTGATCCATCTCCACCAGAGTTTATCTCCTGAAACCTTGCTGATGGTTTCAGGATCATGAAGCCCCAAGCCACAATGGCTCTTAGGTTTGCAGATTTTATCCCAAGCTACTAAAGCCCATTTCTTTTTCACTTCTCCTTTGCCCCATAGAAAGTCCTTTGTACGCTCCTAATCTGCTGTGTGACTCCTTTAGAAGCAGGAAGAGTAGAAAACATGTAAATGGGAATGGCCTGCAGTACAGCCTGTGTGAGCACAAGGCGCCCCGCCAAGTTTAAAGATCTGCAAGTCCATTTTCTGATCTTGTCCTGCATTTTATTTATAGTTGGCTCCCATACTTCCTTTCTGAGAGTTTTATCTGTGAGAGGTATGCCCAAATACTTGGAAGGTAGCTGGTCCCTTTAAAATGCAAGAATTCTGGTGATATTTGTTTGAATAGCAATGTCAGTATTAAAGAAAAAACTTTTGATTTGCTGAGGCTCACCTCTATGCCAGCAGCCTTAGCAAAGTCATTCAAAATTTGTTTGATCGTTCTGGCCTCCCTGACTGTGGGTAAGCCCTGCAGCATTATGTTATCAACAAATTATTGATGTGTGTTTGCTGCTCCATCCACGGTGAGTTTGATTCCATGGATTCTTCCTTCAGCATTAGCTATTTTAATCGCTCTACCAAGCCCTTCCATCATGAGAACAAAGAGGAAGGGTGAGATCAGATCCCCTTGTCTGAGGCCTCTGGAGGGTGTGAAGAGTCTTGAAGGAGTGCCATTAAGTAGAATGGAGAAACTAGTTGTGGTAACTAGTGCCATCACCCATCTTATCCAGTTTTGGTCGAAGCCATAGGCTTTCAGAATTTCTCTTATATAGGACCAACTAAGCTTGTCATAGGCTTTCGTTAGATCTAATTGAATGATCATACCAGCTTTTTTGTTGCTTTTGAGCGAGTGTACCACCTCATGAGCTTGGATAATATTATTGAGGATTTTTCTTCCTTCCACATAGCCTGTTTTATCCTCTAAGATAAGAGTTGGTAAGAGTGGCTTAATTCTATTGGCTATCACCTTGGAAATAATTTTATACACCACATTACATAGGGCTATGGGTCTGAAGCCATTCGGAGTCATGGCATTTTCCTTTTTTGGGATCAGAGCTATGAAGGATGCATTGAACACCTTCAGAACCTTTTTGGATCTTCTTGAGTCTTCCACCACCTCAAGGATGTCTTGTTTAACTGTTTTCCAACATGCTTTGAAGAAGTCTACATTAAAACCATACAGGCCTGGAGCTTTTCCATTTTGCATTTCATTGATCACCTCACTGACCTCCTCTTCTGACATTGGCCTGTTAAGATTGTGGTTATCTTCTCTGGTGACCAGCTGAGGGATGTACTGTGTGAAATGGTTGATGAACCTGGATCTATCCTCCAGGGGCTCCTCTGCAATACTGAGGAAGTGTTGTACAAGGAGAGATTCCATGTCTTTGTGAGAGAAAATTTCTCTCCCTTGAGAGTCTTTGAGCTTTGTAATTTTGTTGTGTGGCCTATGATCCATGGTGGATTGGAAGAACTTTGTGTTTCTTTCTCCCTCTTTTATCCACTACATCCTTGAATTTTGCCTCCAGAAAATATCCTCTTGTAAGCACCGATCTTCCCATTCTTCCTGCAAAGTTTTAGCTAGCTTTTTCTGCTCCTCGGTAAAGCCCTATGCGATGTTGATCCTATTTATTTCCTAGAGTTTCTGCTCAGCTTCTCTTTTGGCTTTGAAGATATTTCCAAATTCCTTTTTGTTCCAACTTTTAAGCTTGGCTTTAATATGTTTAAGTTTCTGTTGGAGCATGAACATTTTGGTGCCTTGAGTGTTTAGATCCTCTTTCCACCATTTGTCAATATTACTGTTGAATTCAGGATGAGAGAGCCAAGCATCCTCAAACCTGAAAGGTCTATTTTTTGGTATGCCCATAAAAGTGACTTCCAGCTGAACATGCCAATGATTTGAACCTCCAAACGGAAGAATAGAAGCTATCATGGTCGGGCTTGAGCGAAAGAGTTCGTCTGAGATAATAAATCTGTTTAATTTAGAGGCGACTTGTGAAGCCCCTCCCCTCTTGTTGTTCCAGGTTAAGGTCTCATTTATTTTTTCTATGTCCACTTACCCCATATTCATTATGAAGTTCTGGAAAGTCGTGGAATCTCTACTTAGCTGCTTGTTGCCCCCTTTTTTCTCTGTAAGAAATTTTATCATATTGAAGTCTCCTGCAACGATCTAGGGCATATTAGGGTATCTTGCTCTTAGTTCCTCAAGGGAGGTAAGAAGCTTGAATTTATCTTCTTGCTTTTGAGGGCCATATACATTAGTGATCATGTATATCTCCTTATCCCCTAAAGGTTGACATACCAAAGAAAGATAGTTCCTAGATGCCTTAGCATCTAGTAACCAAAATTTTGTGGATCCCACAGCGTGAGAATCCCCCCCGTTGAGGTTTTTGCTTTAACTTCTAGATATTCATACTTGATTAGCCATTTCTTATGCATTTCTCTAATCTTATCCATCGAGCATTTTTTCTCCTCAATAAACACCATATCTGGTTTTTCTTCTTTTATTCTATTATTGAGATTTTTTTGTTTCCTTCTACTTCTTAAGCCCCTAATATTCCAGGTTGTGAGCTTCATTAAGAAAGATTAGTAAAAGATTAGCTGGTAAGCTCTTTCATCTTACCTGATTTAATCAATAGTTTTCCACATTTGTTCAGCAGCTCCTTCTGTCTTTTTCTTCCTCTTTTCCTACCTGGGTTCTTCGGAGATAGTGCCTATGTCTCCTCCATCATTTTTACCCCTTTGTATTCCTGGCTTTCATGATTTCTTTTGATTCCATTTCCTTTCGATTGTGATCTCCATAGGAATAGTTGTTGAACCCTGTCATATTCCTCCTTTGGCAGGGAGTCCACTCCTTTGGTCATTCCTTGTTCCATAAATTTTTCTAGATCTATATTTTCCCTCTCTAGAATCTCCTATAGTTCATGGTCCTCCATTACTGCTTCACTTGTAGTCATCTCATGGTCCTTATTTATCTCCATCATGGTTTCTATGATTTCTTCCATGCTTTCATCTCTTTCCTTCTTAGTGATAGTGTTCTCCATTTCTTAGTTCATTTCTTTGCTTCTGTCTTCTTCTTCTAGGATCTTAAATCTATTGTGGCTAGATTGTTTTTCCTCATTGATCTTCTTTTGCGGCCTCTTTTCGCCTTTCCCTTTGCCCCCAACCTTGGTGAAACCCTTAGGATTTTTATCCACAGTGGTTTTCACATTTCTCTCAATGTTGTTTGTTGGGAAATATCTATATAGATGCCCATGCTCATGGCATTTGCGGCACCTAAATGGGATGTGCTCATAGTCCACTGCATGTACCCATTCTTCATCAAATACTTCTAAAATTATCACATCGGGAGTGCTCCAGATAAGTCCATTTCCACACAGATTCGGGCAAAGGAGGTGTATTTTCCTTTCAAAGTTGCATCTGAAATATTTAGAAAATGCCCTAGTTTGTTGCCTATTGTTTTCAACGATTCTGGTAACCAATAATCCAGAGGAAGGGAGTATAGTCTGATCCATACCGAAACTGATGAAAATGTCTCACATTCCGGAACAAAGTTCATTATCCAAGGCCGCATGTAGAGACCTGCAGCAGCATAGAAATATGGCCCTCCTTCAAATACTCTGTCTTTATCCTCTAGGCTTCTGAATACTACTATGAAAAAGCCCTTGGATCCCAGATGAAGGGTAATTCCCCCCTTTGGCTTCCAGTTGCTCCTTATCCAGACATGTAGTGCCCTCTTCGTCGGCCATATTCCCATGAATTTGCAGATAATCGCATGTTCTGTCATATGATCCCTATGCACTTGTAGCACAGGGTCACTCAAGATGACCCAAGGGATGGTGTCCGACTTAGGTTTGCAGACCCCAGATGTTCTTACTGAAGTAGGTTTTTGACTGCTATCCCATTTCTCCTTTTCCTTCCTAGCTTCCTGCTGCTCCTCTGTTTATTCATGAGGTCTATTTCCTCCCAACATGTCCATGTTACTTGCTCTTGTTGCCTTCTCCAGAGGATTCTTGAAACGTTGCTTTCCCATGTCCTTGCTTCTTTCCATAACTACTTGAATGTAGGAGGGAGCAACACTCCCCCTGTGTGTCCCGCCATGGTGCCCAATGTCAAAACCCTAACCCTAGTTCAAGTTGCAAGCATCGTTTTCCGATGTTCGCACTCTACATGCATATTCAACAGTGGCCATTTATTAATTTCATTTCATTTTTAATAATAAAATTAAAAATTCCTAAATTTGTAGTGCTTAAATTAAATTAATAATAAAATTAAATTAAATCTCATTTTTAATAATAAAATTTTAAAAGAGAAGAGAAATGTTTTAATAATATTAATATTAATTACCAAGTTTAATATTAAAATTTAAAGTTAAATTTAAAATTACATTTGTTATTAATATTAATAATAATGCATTTTTAACTTTTCAATATTAACTAATAATAAAGTTTAATTTTTAATGATAAAGTTCAATTTTTTTTTTTTGTGGGACCACATCTTCATCATGTCCAATATATCACCCCACCCTATTAGTGACTTCATATCAAGGAGTGCCTTAATAGAGCACACAATCATCGTCTATTAAAACCCCGTGGAATTTAATTTTTCACTTATAATAATAATTATTAATTTAATTTAATTTTTGATAATAAATTTAAAATTAGCAATTTTGAAATTAGTAGCAATTAAATTAAATAAATAATTACTCATTATTAGTTTGCTAAAGATTTGTTTAATTATTAATTATTACCATGGTCGACCATGTTTATTTTAGGGTTTATATACCTTGGTTTTATAATATTAATCACTTGGGTTTAATATTATTCCCTTGGGTTTATAATCCTTTGGGATTTTAGTATTTAATCCATTGGGTTTATTATTCCCTTGTGTTTATAATATCAATCCATTGGGTTTATTAATCTAGGGGTTCATATTCCTATGGTATAATATTATTCATAGGGTTTATAATATTAATCCTAAGGTTTAATCTAAATCCCTTGGGTTTATATCATGGTCAACCATGGTATAATCTCACATTGTGACAAAGATTGTCTCAATATGAAAATCGACCATCATCAACCATGATCAACCATAGTCAACGATCATCAAGCATGGCCAATCATGGTTAACCATGGTCCAATGTCACATTATGATAAAGATTGTCTCAATACGAAAATCAACCATGGTCAGCCATGGTTAATCATGGTCAACCATGGTCTAACGTCGAATTGTGAGAAATATTGTCTCAATATGAAAATCAATCATGGTCAACCATGGTGACATTATAATAAAGATTGTCTGATGGTCCAACATCACATTGTGACAAGGTTAGCCATGGTCAACCATGGTCCAACTGATCGCATTGTGACAAAGATTGTCTTAATATGAAAGTCAACGATGGTGCAATGTCTCACTTCAACTTCAGGGTGGATCTAGTGGGGTTGACTTTTAAATGAACAAGCACTTAATCACAGTTAATCATGGTCAACGATGGTTGACCATGCTTAACCATGGTCCAATGTCACATTGTGATAAATATTGTCTCAATATGAAAATCAATCATGGTCAATAACCATGGTGACATTGTGACAACGATTGTCTGATGGTCCAATGCCACATTGTGACAAGTAGGGTCAACCATGGTCCAATGTTGCATTGTAACAAAGATTGTCTTGTTATGAAAGTCAACCATGATGAAACGTCTCATTTCAACTTCAGGGTGGATGGAGCAGGGTTGATTTTTGAATGAATGAGAAATTAATCATGGTTAATCTAGTCAACCATGGTCGACAATGGTTAACCATGGTCCAACGTCGCATTGTGATAAAGATTGTCTCAATATGAAAATCATCCATGGTCCACCATCGAATTGTGAAAAATATTGTCTCAATATGAAAATCAATCATGGTCAACCATGGTCATATTGTGACAAGCAAGGCCAACCATGGTCCCATGTCCCTGTTTGATCATGGTTTACAATGGTTTATAATACCTTGTGTTTATAATATTAATCCCTTGCGTTTATAGTCTCTTGGATTTTTAGTATTAATCCATTGGGTTTATTAGTCAATTGGGTTTATAGCATAAACCATGGTCAACCATGGTCAATAACCATTGTTACATTATGACAAAGATTGTCTTGATATGAAAATCAATCATGGTAAACCATGGTCTAACGTCGCATTGTGACAAGGATTGTCTCTATGAAAATCAACCATGGTCAACTATGGTCAAATATGGTCAACATTGTTTATTTTAGGGTTTAAAATATTTGTCTTAGGGTTTGCAAACCTTAGGTTTATAATATTAATCCCTTGGTTTTAATATTATTCCCTTGGGGTTTTAATATTAATCCCTTGGGTTTATTATTTCCTTGGGTTTATAATATTAATCCATTAGGTTTATTAATGTAGGGGTCCATATTCCTAGGGTTTAATATTATTCCCTTGGGTTTAATATTATTTCCTTACGTTTATAATCCCTTGGGTTTTTAGTATTAATCCTTTGGGTTTATAATATCAATCATGGTCAACTGTGTTTTGTAAAATCAATCATGGTTAACCATGGTCCAACATTGCATTATGACAAGCATTTTCTCAGTATGAAAACCAACCATGATCAACCATGGTTCAACGTCGCATTGTGACAAAGATTGTCTCAATATGAAAATCAATTATGCTTAAGCATGGTCAAGTATGGTCCAACATTACATTGTGACATTGATTGTCTCAATATGAAAACCAACCATGGTCAACCAGGTTTATTTTAGGGTTTATAATATTAATCCCTTGGGTTCATAATCCCTTAGGGTTTTAGTATTAATCCCTTGGGTTTATAATATCAAACACTTGGATTTATTAATCTAAGGGTTCAATCACGGTTCAACATGGTTTGACGTCGCATTGTGACAAAGAATGTCTCAAAATGAAAATCAATCATGGTCAACCACGGTCAGTCATGGTATTCATGGTCAACCATGGTCAATCATGGTCACATTGTGACGAACATTGTCTCAATATGAAAATCAACCATGGTCCAACATCGCATTGTGACAAATATGGTCTCGATATGAAAATCAATGATGCTCAAACATGGTCAAGTGTTGCATTGTAACATTGGTTGTCTCAATATGAAAAACAACCACGGTCAACCATGTTTATTTTAGGGTTTATATACCTTGGGTTTATAATATTAATCCATTGGTTAACCATGGTCAATCATGCTCAACCATGGTGCAACGTCGCATTCTGAAAAAGATTGTCTCAATATGAAAATCAACCTTGGTCGGCCATAGTCCAATGTCGCATTGTGACAAAGATTGTCTTAATATGAAAATAAATCACCTTCAACCATGGTCCAATGTCACATTATGACAAGGATTGTCTTTATGAAAATCAACCATGGCCAATATTGTTTATTTTAGGATTTATAATATTTAACTTAGGGTTTATATACCTTGGGTTTATAATTTTAATCCCTTGGGCTTAATATTATTCCCATGGGTTCATAATTTGTTGGTGTTTTAGTATTAATTCATTGGATTTATTACTTCCTTGGGTTTATTAATGTAAGGGTCCATATTCCCGGGGTTTAATAGTATTCCCTTGGGTTTAATATTATTTCCTTGGGTTTATAATCCCTTGGGTTTTTAGTATTAACCCTTGGGTTTATAATATCAATCATGGTCAACCATGTTTTGTAAAATCAATCATGGTCCAACGTTGCATTGTGACAAACATTGTCTTAATATGAAAACCAACCATGGTTCAATGTCGCATTGTGACAAAGATTGTCTCATATGAAAATCAATCATGATTAAGCATGGTCCAATGTCGCATTGTGGCATTGATTGTCTCAATATGAAAATCATCCATTGTCAACCATGGTCAACCATGTTTATTTTAGGGTTTAAAATATTTATCTTGGGGTTTATATACCTTGGGTTTATAATATTAGTCCCTTGGGTTTAATATTATTCCCTCGGGTTCATAATCCTTTAGGGTTTTAGTATTAATCCCCTGGGTTTATTATTCTCTTGGGTTTATAATATCAAACACCTGGATTTATTGATCTAAAGGTTCAATCATGGTCGAACATGGTCCGACGTCTCAATATGAAAATCAACCATGGTTAATTATGTTTATTTTAGGGTTTCTAATCCCTTAGGTTTATAATATCAGACCCTTGGATTTATTATCTAAGGGCTCAACCATGGTCGAGCATTGTCCAACGTCGCATTGTAACAAATATTGTCTTAATATGAAAATCAATAATGACCAACCATGGTATTTCATGGTTAGTATGAAAATAAACCATGGTTAGCCATTGTCAACCATAGTCAACCATAGTCACCCATGGTCCTACGTTGCATTGTGACAAATATTGTCTCAATATAAACATCAACCATGGTCAACCATGGTAAATCATGGTCAAAATTTGACAAGAATTGTCTCATGGTCCAATGTCACATTGTGATAACCATTGTCAACCATGGTCCAACGTTTCATTGTGACAACCATAGTTAACCATGGTCTAGCATTGCATTGTGACAAAGAATGTCTCAATATGAAAATCAACCTTGGTCAACTATGGTCCAACATCGCTTTGCGACAAAATTTCTCGCAATATGAGAATCAATCATGGTCAACCATGTTCCAATGTCACATTGTGACAGATTATCTCAATATGAAAATCAACCATGGTCATTCATGGTCAACCATGTTTGTTTTAAGGTTTATATAAACCCTAGGGTTTTAGTATTACTCCCTTAGGTTTATTATCCCTTGGACTAATATTATTCCCTTGGATTTATAGTCCCTTGGGATTTTAGTATTAATCCCTTGAGTTTATAATATCAGTTCTATGGGTTTATTAATATAAGGATTCATATTCACAAGGTATAATATTATTCATAGGGTTTGTAATTAATATTAATCCCTAAGGTTTAATATTATTCCCTAGGGTTTATAATTCCTTGGGTTTTTAGTATTAAACCTAAGGGATTATAAACCTAAAGGAATAATATTAAACCCAAGGAATTAATATTATAAACCCAAGGTATATAAACCCTAAGATAAATATTATAAACCCTAGAATAAAGATGGTTGACCATGGTCAACCATGGTCCAACATCGCATTGTGACAAGGATTGCCTCAAAATGAAAATCAATCATTCTCAACCATGGTCAACCATGTTTATTTTAGGGTTTATAATATTTATCTTAGGGTTTATAATATTAATCCCTAAGGTTTAATATTATTCCCTTGGGTTTATAATTCCTTGGATTTTTAATATTAATCCCTTGGGTTAATATTATTGTCTTGAGTTTATAATCCCTTGGAGTTTTAGTGTTAAATCCTAAGAATATGAACCCTTACATTAATAAACTCAAGGGATTGATATTATAAACCCAATGGTTAATAGTAAAACCCCCAAGGTATTATAAACCCAAGGGACTAATATGATAATTCCAAGGTATAGAAACCCTTGGATTGAACCTAAAGGATTAATATTATAAACCTATGAATAATAATATACCCTAAGAATATGAATATTTAGATTAATAAACCCAAGGGATGATATAAATCCAAGGGATTATTACTAAAAGCCCAAGGGAATATAAACCCTAGGATTTTTAATATTATTTCCTTGGGTTTATAATCCCTTGGGGTTTTAGTATTAACCTTTTGGGTTTATTATTGCCTTGGGTTTATAATATCAATCCCTAGGTTTTATTAATCTAAATATTCATATCCCTAGGGTTCATATTTATATTACATAATTTAAAATTAAATAATAATAAATAAGATTTAATATTAATTAATAATTATTATTAATTATAATGATAATAATAATAATTTTATTGCAATAATTTTTTTATTATTATTATTTCCATTGTTACATATTTATTGATGGTAGATACAAATGAAGCCTTCAGCTATGTCAACCACATTAATATTTTTATTGTGGTTGTGCTAGTATATAATATTACTATCATGATGGCTTATTTGAAAATTTTTAAAACTTCAACAAAAGTGATATCTGATATGTGCACTGCATTTGGTTCATATTTACTACTTGATAGTTGATAGAATGCAACATCCTTTTTTATTAATAAGGAAGGGGAATTCGAATCCAAAATTATGATACTTAAAATACAACAAATCATGGCAAATCATGGCATGTAAGAAAACCCATCATTATTGTTTGATTGAACTCTAATTTTTAAAGCATTTGCAATGCTTTCCTTGAGTTTCACACAGTTTTTTCCACAATTGCCATCAACATAATTGTTGAAGTTCTTTGTGCAACAACAAATACTAATGTTATTTCTATGTGAACATTAAAGCATCAATGGTTCACTCATTCCAAAATGAGGTGAATGCTTTGGTTAAGTTTGATCATGCAATTTTCTATACCTTCGCTTTCGCATATTATAACATTTTATATACCTTCTCTTTCGCATATTTAATATTCAATAATGTAATTGAAAATTTTGATCCCTCATTGCTTGGATTTAAGATGCATTTATTTTCTCAAAAAGAGCATCATTATTTAACATTCAATAATGTTATTGATCCTCTAAGCCACATGAAATGACTAGTTTATTTTTGAAATAAGTTTTAGTCATATTACATGTTCTAGGAAAGTAATTGAAAATCTTGATCCCTCCATTGCTTAGATTTATGATGCATTTATTTTCTCAAAAAGAGCATCATTATGGAGATTGTTGTAACCATCAATTAGTTGTGGAATCATTAATGTATTGGGATTTTGCGATGGTTTAGATGTTTAACCTTCTATAATATTATAGAAAATAATATAACTAAATGTTCTAAAAATAAAAAATTAGAATAAAAAATATCATATACTGAGTTGAAATATTATATAGTACTAGGTATAATGTTTATAATGATGTTTTGTCCTGAAAAAATTGGTTTATGAAATGTCAAAGTAAATATATCCAGTGATGTTTTGTCCTGAGAAGATTGGTTTTTGAAATGTCAAAGTAAATATATCCAATGGTTTCAAAATGGACATTGACTTGTCTGTATGACTTTCCTTAGTTTTGATAATATTAAATTATCACTTCTTTTCCATGATAATAGGCAGGTGGATTAAATCTCTAAAACACTTTTATTGATATGATCCCTTGCATCAAATCTACATTTATTACTCTCTCATTGAGTTTCTCATTATTAGTCTCAAATAACATGTCATTTAATTCCTCATTCTCAGGTGCCAAAAAGCTTTATTTCTCTTTACCAGGTTCTCCCCTTGTCTTCTCTCTCATTATTTTTCACATTAATTTTTTAATTTTCCACATTTTAAATTCTTTAATTTTCCACATTTTAAACTACCAATCTTATTAAAAGTGACAATATTTTCTTTTGTAACTACCTTTTTCCCAATTTCAAGTTAATAATTCCCTTGTTATGTACCTTATCTTTCTAGATTTCCCAATTTCTAATTTAGAACTCCTTGGTTACATGCTCTATCTCTCCTTTTTTTTCTCCAAAGGTTCAAATTCATAATTCCCTTGTTGCATGTTTTTCTAAGTTATAATTCCCTAAATACTGGTTCTATCTTTCCTTTCATCCGAGGTTCAAATTCATAATTCCCTTGTTGCATGCTTTATATTTCAAAATTTATTACAATATGTATCCAATAAAAACCAAAAGCCAAAAATAAAATATTAAATAGAGGACACGTTTTCCTCTAATATTCCCTTTTTTGTTTAATGAGAATGAATGAATACACATTTTAAATGAAAATAAAATTTGAATTAGAATATAAATACTATATCTTTATCAAATGTTTAATAAATCAAATATTCTTTAATGAGAATGAATACACACATTTTAAATGAAAATAAAATTTGAATTGGAATATAAACACAATATCTTTATCAAATGATGTTTAATAAATCAAATGTTCTTTGTAGTGTAACTTCGTCTCAAAAATTTCCTAACTGAAATTTCAATTAAAAACACAGTGTTGATTTTTTTAACTAAAATTTTGATTGTTGTGTTCTCCGGACCAATATAGAAGAGATGCCATATTGTCTAGTTTTGTTAAGCATTTTAAATAATGCCATCTAAATAATAATGGTTTGTAGACTTTGGGTTTTGATAAGATTTTGGGTTTTGACAACCCATAGTTTTTCCCATGGTATTTTTCTCTAATGTGGTGTATTTTAAGATATAAAATTCGAATGAATTTTCCTTATACTGTCACTGTTCAAATTCCCTTATTCATGGCCAATCAACATTAAAAAACCTTACTCAACATTAAAAAAACCCTACTTAGTAAAAATGATTTTTGACACAACATAAAAGGGGTGTCTACTAGAAAGAATGATTAAAAGCACACATATATTTCACACAAAGGTATGTGCGTTAATACATACACAATTTTACATTCAGAAATTACTCTAATATATATAATTTCTCAGATCTAACTAATTCCTAGCTTAGGAGGAGAGGTTGAGAGAATTTCTCCACCATCACAAACCAATAACTCAAATATAGGAAGCATTAACTCAACTCCCCCCCTTAATGCTTACATTACATAAACTTATTGAAACCACCCATAAACAACAAATACACAATCATTCTTTAAATGGTTTACAACTTGCAAATCAACATAGGCTCCATCAAGTTGCCTCATAACCCTCGTAAAGGTGTAGTCGGCAAGTTGGATTCCCGAGTTCGACTCCTAAACTCCCGAATCAAGGACCTCTCGAAGTCAATTACTGAACAATGCCCCAATCCGTCACATAACCTCATTAGAAGACCACTCCCATGTCTTCAACAAATGAGGGACTCTTCCCTAGATCCACAACTGCCATACTATCTGGTTAACTATCGATGTTGAGCTTTTTCACTGAACTGTAGTTGTTCTAAAAAAGTTTGAGAGGTTCAATTTCTTCATTGAATTCATCATCGAAATTCAATGAATATTCATCTACGGCTATGTTGGTTGAATATTTTACCTTCCCTTTTAACAGATCGCCAACACGGTCTTTGCAATTCCATGTTGTATGCCCAATTTTCCTACAGTAGTAGCATTCAAGTTCACTTTTATTTGCATTTTTCTTTCTCAACCTCATCCTTGGAAACAATGCATTTTCTATTTGAGAATTTCTTTTTGTATCCTCTGGTTTTAGTCATTTTTGCTCTACCAAAAGTGTTGCAATGGTCTCATCCAATTTTTGTGAAGACATTTGATTCAAAGTAAGATAACCTTACTATAACTTGAAGGTAATGTATTTAAAAAATGGCTTTTGCATCTTCGTCTTCCACCTTAGCACTTGCTTCAGAAAATTGTCTTAAAAGAGACATTAAATTATTTACATGAGTGGACATAGATGTCTCCTCATTCATTTTAATTCTAAATAATTGCAAATTTATGGAAAATTTTGCATTTGTAGTGTTTGCACCAAATAGTTGAATAAATGTTGGAAATAATACTGAGAGGGGGGGTGAATCAGTATTATCTAGCAATTTAATAAATCTTCCTTATTTGATCTTTGAATTATTTTTGCATGTCAGTACCATAAAATAATGAGCATGAACAGATAGTCACACCAAAGAACACAAGATGTAAGGTGGAAACCCAATGTGGGTGAAAACCACCTGCTGCAATATGTCTCTATCTTCTTTCAAATTAGAAACTTCTTTTACAATGATTTTGTACTGGTGCAGTCCTTTACCAGTATGCAGGCTGCAACCTGCAGAGAGCTACAACTCTCTCTCTCTCTCGTTTTCCAGTCTACTCCTGGAAGGGAGCTACAACCCCCTACTTCTTTTCATAAAGCATCAGATGATCAACAAGTACATAACAGTTACAGTACACTACAGATATCAGATCAGCAATAACAGAACTAACCCAGAACACTTTATCAATAGAGAAATTCAATCAACAGAGCATCTTTAGACAGAGACGCAGTTTTTCCTTCTGTGGCCTGCGACCAGACGCAGTTAACCTTCTGCTACCCAACGTCCACACGCAGATATCCTTCTGCTGCGCTGCGTGCCCACGCACTGTTCCTTTAACTGCTCAGCGTTCTGTTGCTTCAGGGACGCATCCAGAAACACTATCGCGCCGCGTCTTTTTGCTACAGGGACGCACCCAAAAACACTATCGTGTCACGTCCTTTTGCTTCAGAGACGCACCTGAACCTTGATCGCTCTGCGTCCCCACGCAGATCTCTAGTCACTCAGCAGCGTCCAGATGCACCTGAACTTCGTCTGCCCTGCGTCCCCACGCAGATATCCAGATTCTGCACTGCGTCCCGGCGCGCTTTCCTTTCACTGTACCTGCGTCCCTTCGGGTATGAATGATTTCAAGACTTTAAGTGTAACCCAAACAGTCAGATCTACAGATCTGATCTTGCGCCAAAGAGATCTCAGTCCTTCAGTAGATTCGCCTTTTAGATCTAGACCAGATCTCACCCAATAAGATATTCAACCAAAGACATGCCTAAGCCAAATGATCTCCTTTGCTTTATATAGGCAAGCTCCTCCTCAAATCATGGAACAATACCACGAGCCGACACCATAATAACACAATACCGTCGGCGGATACCAAGAGCAAAACACAAGAAACCCCCACGTGGGCTTTTCTCTGCCTAGAAATGTGTGCACTGGGTGGACGCACCTCCTGAATGGCTGGCCTGTGACTCTGGACGCGGTCCCTGCATGGTGTACCTGCAGGTATGCACCTTCTGAACTGATATCCTGCGTCTTTCTTAATTTTTCATAAATTGAGAGCCTTGTCATGGGAGTTGCCATCAAGTACAACATCTGTAACATATAGCCATACCAGAAATCATAATGCCAACAATCTCCCCCTTTGGACTTGATGGCAACCTTACAATCTTCAGCTTCATTCTCCCCCTTTGACATCAAGGGCAAAGGGGTATGATCCCCCTAAGATCATGCTCCCCCTGAACCAGATCTGTAACAAAGAACCATAATCCTCCATGAAAGAGATAGAGACATATTGCAGCTATTTCCAATATCCATCCTCCATAATGCCAACAATGCATTATATGCTCCCCCTGAACCTGTACCATCAATCAGAAAAGGTTCAACAATAAGATGATGCATCAACAACCCCCAGCTTTTGCCTGAGGTACTCAAAAGTGTCCCTGGGCAATGGTTTGGTGAGAATATCAGCAACTTGTTCCTTAGAAGGAACATACTCCAACTTGACCTTCTGTTCAAGCACTTGTTCCCGGAGAAAATGATACTTGATTGGTATGTGCTTGGTTTTTGAATGCATAACCGGATTCTTTGAGATGCTGATTGCACTTGTGTTATCACATAAGATGGGGATAGGTGGTGTACAAGTGATTTGAAAATCCTGCAAAGTCTGCATCATCCAAAGAAGTTGGGTGCAACAAGATGCAGCAACAACATATTCCGCTTCAGCTGTAGACAAGGCAATCGAACTCTGTTTCTTGCTGAACCAAGATACCAGTCTGGAACCCATAAAGAACGCACCACCACTTGTGCTTTTCCTGTCATCCACGCTTCCGGCCCAATCTGCATCTGTATAAGCATGAAGAGTAAGATCTGTATCTCTAGGATACCATAAGCCATAATTTTGAGTCCCTTGAAGATATTTGAAAATTCTCTTTACTGCCTGAAGATGAGTCTCCTTCGGATTTGCCTGAAATCTTCCAACTATTCCAACTGCATGCATGATGTCCGGTCGGGTACTTGTCAAATATAGTAAACTTCCAATCATAGATCTGTAGGTTGGTTGATGTACTGCTGCAGATTCATCATTTGCACTGAGACTACATCCTGTGACCATGGGTGTACATACTAGTTTTGCATCTTCCATGCCATATTTCTTCAAAATCTGTTTGAGATACTTGGTTTGAGATAAAAAGATTCCTCCTTCTTTTTGTTGGATTTGCAAACCAAGGAAATATGTCAGTTCTCCTAGCAAGGACATTTCAAATTCTTTCTGCATGACCGAGGCAAAGCTTTGACTCATAGCTTCTTCATTGCTACCAAAAATAATGTCATCTACATACACAACAAGTATTAGCAATTTGTCATTTTCAACTTTTATATACAGATTGCTATCTGCTGAACCTTTTGAAAAACCTTGTTGATGAAGATATTTGTCCAACCGGTAGTACCAAGCCCTTGGAGCTTGTTTGAGACCATAGAGAGCCTTTTTCAATCTGCATACAAGATTTGGATCATTTCCAAGAATGAACCCATCTGGCTGTTCAATGTACACTTCTTCTTCCAAGTCTCCATTCAGAAAGGCTGATTTCACGTCCATTTGAAATACTTTGAAGTTTTGAAAACTTGAGAGAGCAAGGAACATTCGGATGGCCTCAAGTCTTGCAACAGGAGCAAAAGTTTCTTCAAAGTCTATTCCTTCTTGCTGCGCATACCCTTTACAAACAAGTCTGGCTTTGTTTCTAATTACTTCTCCATTTTCATTCAATTTATTTTTGAAGACCCATTTTGTTCCGATAACATTCTTATCCTTTGGTCTAGGAACCAGCTCCCAAGTGTTGTTCTTTTCGATTTGCTCAAGTTCTTCATCCATTGCTTTCACCCAACATTCATCTTTGCATGCTTCTTTCACATTTTGTGGTTCAGTAGAGGAGAGTAATGCCAAATAGCTTGAGGCTTCTGCAACTGTTCTTCTTGTTTGTACACCTGCTTCTTTCTGCCCCACAATCTGAGATTCTGGATGATTCTTCTGAACATATCTGGATGGAGTCTTTTCTTCTATTCTTGTTTGCTCCTCTGGCTCTTCTTGAGGTTCTTCTTCTTCATCATTCTGTCTTTGAGGGTAGCCTTCATCTTCTTCGATGTCTTCATGATGGACTTGCCTAGGAATGTATCCCTTCTCATCAACCACTACATCAATGCTGTCAACAATTCTGCCAAGTCTTTTATTGTAGCACTTGTATGCTTTGCTATATGGGGAGTAACCAAGAAGAATGCCTTCATCTGCTCTAGGTTCAAGTTTGCCAAGCTGCTCATCAGTATTCTTGATATAGCATTTGCTCCCAAAGATTTTGAAGTGCTTTACCGAAGGAGTCCTGCCACTCCAAAGCTCATGAGGAGTTTGAGTGCTGTTCACCCGGACATTTGTTTTGTTGAGTATAACAACCGCAGCATGTGCAGCTTCACCCCAGAAAGTTGCGGGAGTTCCTGATTCATCAATCATAGCACGAGCCATTTGTTGGATTGTTCTGTTCATTCTTTCAACAACTCCATTTTGCTGAGGAGTTCTAGCTGTAGAGAATTCTCTCCTTATCCCATGTTCATCACAAAAATCGAAAAATTCATTTGAAGTAAATTCCCCACCTCTGTCGGATCTGAGGCACTTAATTTTGTGACCTGATTCATTTTCAACCAAGGCTTTGAAGGATTTGAATTTTTCGAATGCTTCATCTTTGTGCTTCATAAGTCCTAACCAGACAAACCTGGAGAAATCGTCAATGAATAATATCAAGTATTCCTCTCCTCTAGGTGTTCTTTTCCTGAATGGACCACATGTATCTGTATGTACTAGCTCAAGAGGCATGCTAGCTGATCCTTCTTTCTCTGGAAAGTTAGTTCTGGTTTGTTTTCCAAACTGACATGATCTGCATATGGTGTTGTCAGGAATTTTGATATCTGGAAGATCGCGAACTGCCTGATATTTGCATGCTTTCCTTATTTGTGAGAAGCTTAGATGTCCCAACCTTCGATGCCATAACCAGTGCTCTTCATCCTTGCTCAGATAGCATTGTTGTTGTCCTTCTTCAAATATGTACAGATTATTTGGAGTTCTTTTGCCTTTGAGTACTGTTTTACCTGTATCAAGATCACGAACAAGACATCCATTCGATCTGAAAATAACCTCGGTTCTTTGATCACACATCTGGCTGACACTTAGAAGATTATGCTTCAATCCATCAACATACAAAACATTTCCAGCTTTGACCTTTTCTTTTAACTGAGCAATGCCTTTTCCTTTTATAGTTGCAGGAGTATCATTTCCAAAAGAGACTTTCTTTCCCTTTTCTAGAGCAGAATAAGATTCAAGTTTTTCTTTATCACCTGTCATATGCTTCGAACATCCACTGTCAATGTACCATAGATTTTCCTGTCCCTCTGCATAAAATGCTATTCCACATCTTTCTGTTTGAGGTTCCTTTATTCTCCATGTTTTGGTGCTTGAGGCTTGCTCCTTTTTCTGCTGAAACCTGCTCCTGCATTCAGATTCTTCATGACCAAAGTTATTGCAAATAGAACATTCGACTTCATTTTCAAGAACCGAAAAGTTGTTATAGGTCCTTTTTGTAATCCCTGTCATACTTCTTTGTTTTTGAGCTTCCCTAGTCATGATTGTTTTATATGCAACACATTGAGCTGCTTTGTGACCAAAGTTATGACAAGAAAAGCATTGTCCATTGAAGAAACTTCTGTGGTTATCGAATCTTCCAGCCAACTGATTGTAATTTCTATTTTCATCTATTCTTGGACCAAATTGAGAAGATTTTACCTGTGGCTGGTTCACCCTTAAGATGGATTGCCCTTGATAGTTTCTGTTTGTAATTCGTCCCTGCTTTACCTGATGATCTTCATTGTTCTTTTGCTCATTTCTTCTTGCTGCATCAAGATAACTCTTTGAGGTGGATGCTTGAGAGGTTTCTCCATTGTAGCCCAGACCTGTCTTGTTTAGAGGAGACCGCTGCACATTGATAATCTTATCCAAAGTTTCATATCCTTTGACAAACTTAAGATTAATAGCTTTTGTTTTCTCAAACTCTTTTCTAAGACCAACAATTTCTCCTTCTAGTTTTTCAAGATGTTTTTCCTTTTCATCAATTTGAAATTGTAGAGTATCAATGATCACATTCTTTTCTTCTATACATCTCTTGAGTCTAGTGATTTCATCATAAAGGTTATCCACATCTATAGCATCCATATAATCATCATCTTCAAATGCCATTAATAACTTATATTCATTACCTCGTTCATCTTCATCACTGTTTGATAGACCATCACTATCTTCATGGGTGTAGTAGCTTTTCTTATTTGCACTTTGTTTCTTGTTCCATCTAGCAGGTTCCTTTCCTTTATCCTTATAAGGACATTTTGCAGCATAATGACCTACTCTTCCACAAGCAAAGCATTTGAAAGGTAGCTTACCTCTGAACCTTCCAGAACCCCTTTGAAGATTTCTGACAAAATTTGATTCTTCTTCCTCTTCTTCTGGAACATGGCTTGCTTCATAGTAATCTTCTTTGCCTAATGCCTTGAAAGCAGCTTCCCTTCTGTCTGATGGACCTCCCTTTCTCATTTCATAAGCAGTTAGAATTCCATGTAGCTGAGACATAGTGAGAATTCGGAGATTTTCCTTTTCTTCTATTGCAGATACTTTAGATTCAAACTTGGGGGATAATGATCTTAGAATCTTTTCAACTACTATAGCCTCTTTTATTTCTTCACCCAAATTTTTCATACAATTAACAATCTCATCTACCCGAAGAAAATAATTAGCCACACTTTCATCATTATACATCTTGAGAGTCTCATACTGAATCCTGAGAGTTTGAAGTTTAGCTCGCTTTACCTGTTCATCTCCTTCATAGCTCGTGACCATTTTGTCCCATATCTCTTTTGCTGATTTGAAGTGCATTACCTTCATGAATTCCGTTTGGGATATACTTCCTAATAGAATACTGACTGCTTTTGCATTTGTTTCATACTTCTTTTCTCAGCTGGATCTGTAGGAGTAGCTGAAGGAAAAGCATAGCCTGTTTCTACAATGTCCCAAACTTATGTACCAAGAGATTGAAGATATGCAGTAACTCTTACCTTCCAATAATTGAAGTTTGTCCCATCAAAAACCGGTGGCCTGATTGATGCTTCTCTCTCGTAGTTGCTCATGATGAACGATCTACCTTCAAGCGATCAAGCTTCTCTGAAGGACCTGGCTCTGATACCAATTGTTGGAAATAATACTGAGAGGGGGGGTGAATCAGTATTATCTAGCAATTTAATAAATCTTCCTTATTTGATCTTTGAATTATTTTTGCATGTCAGTACCATAAAATAATGAGCATGAACAGATAGTCACACCAAAGAACACAAGATGTAAGGTGGAAACCCAATGTGGGTGAAAACCACCTACTGCAATATGTCTCTATCTTCTTTCAAATTAGAAACTTCTTTTACAATGATTTTGTACTGGTGCAGTCCTTTACCAGTACGCAGGCTGCAACCTGCAGAGAGCTACAACTCTCTCTCTCTCTCGTTTTCCAGTCTACTCCTGGAAGGGAGCTACAACCCCCTACTTCTTTTCATAAAGCATCAGATGATCAACAAGTACATAACAGTTACAGTACACTACAGATATCAGATCAGCAATAACAGAACTAACCCAGAACACTTTATCAACAGAGAAATTCAATCAACAAAGCATCTTTAGACAGAGACGCAGTTTTTCCTTCTGTGGCCTGCGACCAGATGCAGTTAACCTTCTGCTACCCAGCGTCCACACGCAGATATCCTTCTGTTGCGCTGCGTGCCCACGCACTGTTCCTTTAACTGCTCAGCATTCTGTTGCTTCAGGGACGCATCCAGAAACACTATCGCGTCGCGTCTTTTTGCTACAGGGACGCACCCAAAAACACTATCGCGCCGCGTCCTTTTGCTTCAGAGACGCACCTGAACCTTGATCGCTCTGCGTCCCCACGCAGATCTCTAGTCACTCAGCAGCGTCCAGACGCACCTGAACTTCGCCTGCCCTGCGTCCCCACGTAGATATCCAGATTCTGCACTGTGTCCCGGCGCGCTTTCCTTTCACTGTACCTGCGTCCCTTCGGGTATGAATGATTTCAAGACTTTAAGTGTAACCCAAACAGTCAGATCTACAGATCTGATCTTGCGCCAAAGAGATCTCATTCCTTCAGTAGATTCGCCTTTTAGATCTAGACCAGATCTCACCCAATAAGATATTCAACCAAAGACATGCCTAAGCCAAATGATCTCCTTTGCTTTATATAGGCAAGCTCCTCCTCAAATCATGGAACAATACCACGAGCTGACACCATAATAACACAATACTGTCGGCGGATACCAAGAGCAAAACACAAGAAACCCCCACGTGGGCTTTTCTCTGCCTAGAAATGTGTGCACTGGGTGGACGCACCTCCTGAATGGCTGGCCTGCGACTCTGGACGCGGTCCCTGCATGGTGTACCTACGGGTACGCACCTTCTGAACTGATATCCTGCGTCTTTCTTAATTTTTCATAAATTGAGAGCCTTGTCATGGGAGTTGCCATCAAGTACAACATCTGTAACATATAGCCATACCAGAAATCATAATGCCAACAATAAAGTGTTCCCATATTTCTTTAGATGGTTTAGTGAGATCTACAAGATGTAACTGTGAATTTGAAAGAGCAAGTCCAATAATGGACTTAGCTTTGTTATCTCTACATTTCCATTCAAATAACTGTTTGACATGTGTAGGTACCACTTTTGTACCCTTCACTATGCCCCACAATTTTTTCTTCATTAATTGCATCTGTACTTTTACTTTCCATGAGGAGAAGTTTAGACCACTAAATTTTTCTAAGATCATGAATTCCATGATCACACGAGATATTCAAAATAGAAAATACCTTTTAAAATTTGAAGTTGCCTCTCTAAAACTGAAAATATTGTAATTCCTCTATGCAGACAAAGCAACTTAAGCAATTATAACTTTAATTCGTGTAGGCAACAAACCAGACTGCAAGTTTCACATACTCAATCCACAAGGGGCAGCAAATATTTTGGGCTAAAGTTACAACTTACCACACCTAAAACGCATGCCAACGCACTTCTTCATATACAGGGGGTCTCTTCATATGAAAATCTTCGCTTGCCAAGAATCTATGTCTGTTGAATGTGGTGCCTATATGTGCAAGATCCCATGCATTCATAATAAATATTTTCAATGCACAAGTGCCACAGATCCACGTGAGGATCTCCCTAAACACTAGGTATTTTTACTGCAAGCATGCTGCATTTTAATTTCTATTGAACCCATCCATCGATGAAGCACGCCACAGGCCACGTAACCAGAAAGGGATACACTCAACTATTCCATAACTCTCTATCTACAACAGAAGAAAGAAGAGTGTTTTTTACAGTACCTTATTTGGGCTTTTCGCTGAGTGACTAGTGGTCGAATGGATGTGCTCTTAGGGTAGATTTTTTGCCAGCTTAAATGCACAAAGCCGGAGGAGGCCTGGGAATGATACTGTTCTTCTATGCGCCTCTGCAAACTTGATCAGTCCATAAAATTCACGCTCCTTCCACACAATATTACGCATGTCCTCACACAACCACATGCTCTAATCCTTTCACCAATGTGCTGCAACATTCACACATGTTTTAATAGCACACAGATTCAGCACATGGCTCTTTCATTCTCTTCACAGCCAACAGTCACGCCCTCTTCTCGAGCACTCTGAGCTCTGATACCAAGAAAAAATGAGATTTTGACATAATTTTATATTCATAAATTATTCTAATATATGGAGTTTTTCAGATCTAACTAATTCCTAGTTTAGGAGGAGAGGTTGAGAGATTTCTCAACCATCACAAACCAATATCACAAATATAGGAAGCATTAAATCAACTTTATTGAGGCAATAAATTTTCCCAGATGATAAAAGTCACCAGAATCTGACAATTTTTTCTTCAAAAAATATGGCAGTAAGAGCATTTAAATAAAAAATAGATTCAACACCATAAAAAACCCTCTAGATAGAGGAAATCTTGAAGTTTTATAGTTGTAACCTGTATTACAGAAATTTCTATCAAAATCGTACCCGAATTTCTATAGATTTAAGGGCAAATTTGAACTTCTCAACTTTATTTGTGTTTCGACGGTGTGGGAATCAGGATGGTTCACAAGGTTTAACTCTTTGTTTCAAACTTGCAAAACTAATTTTACAAATTGTAACATCACACATTTTACACATTAAAACAATTAACTTTATTGTTTCAAGCAGAGATTTCATGTATGGTAAAGTTTAAGAATTTTTTAATATTTGAATTCTGTTTTCTGGGCTAAGTTATAATGGAGGGGTGTCTAAAATTAAGTAGCATCCATTTTTTCAAGGTATAAAATGGGCATTGTTATTATAATCGTCCTCCTGTAATTCCTCGGCCGTGTTAGTGTCATCACGATAATGGTTTTGAGCATGAATAATTTTTATAAAATTTTTTAAATAATGTTGTACAACTCTGTAGCACAAATCTCTAGATTTGGATAAAAATATTCAATTTTCATATTGTAGTTGCTGGTTAGTGGCATGGAATTGAGTCTATTTGATATTTGCAAACCCTAGTTTGTGGTTTAAATATTTATTATTTTAAAGTTTTTTTAAGAAGAGTTTCGGCGTAAATCACATGTAGAAAACTTTTGTCGACGCGTTTCAAACCAACTAGTGTGGTTCATCGTCAGGACAAGTTGAGGAGTCAGATCATGGCTGCCAATTAAATAGGGAGAGCAGATCATCCAAACGAGGTTGACCATCAATGGCTATATAAAACAGCTAGATTATATAATAATAATAATTTAAAATGTTAATAAGTCAAAGGTAATAACTTAGAGTAATAGAATAACATTATAATTATAGCAAATAATTTTCTTCTAATAACTAATTATACTAGTTATTCTGTTTTATTTTATTAATATATTTTTCTTAGGTTATTAAATTAATTAATTTAATTCCTTTTTAATTTATTTAATCATATAACTACTAGGGATAAGAAAATGGGTTTTTTATATAATAAAATGTTATACTATTTTCTTTTATTTATATATTAAATTACCTAATTCTAATTTATTTAATTAATTGAATTGCTAGGGATAAGTAAAGGGGGTTTATATATTAGAAATAAATATAATTTTGTTATATTTGTTTATTTTTTATTTATTTTATATTAATTTATTTACTTACTTGTTAATTTATTTAATTGTTTAAATCCCTAGGGATAAGTAAAGGGTTTTTTAAAATAATGATTTATGGAATTAATAAATTATTTATGAGTATGGGTTAAAATTAATTTTTATTTTTATTTTTATTTTACTTATATGGTAAAGGTAGAAACTTAATAACAAATTAAATTAAATCAATTTAGGAATAAATATATTAATTTAATAAAAATATAAATTAAAATATAATAAATAAAGATATCTTAGTATATTAATTTTAATGATTAATATTTTGGCTTTTCTACTTAGGAGTTTTGGATTGATGTTGAATGAGTGTATTGTTAAAACACTTGATAGGTGACCCTTTTGAATCCCCATGAATAATAGGGGAGAAACAAAAAAACAATTAAAAAAATAAATAGAATAAATCAATAATTATAATTATTAATAAAATTTGATTGCATTATATAAATTAAAATTAAAATTAAAAATTAAAAAAAAAATACAAAATTAACAATTATATTTATAATTATAATTATAATTAATAATTAAACCTGCTTACATTCATCTTAATTATGAGTTTACGAAGCATCAAGACCTTTGAGATACAAACCTCTTTTAGAATGAAATTTGTTTTTAATAATTATTTAATAAAAAAAGAAATATTTTTAATAAAAAAAGTATTTAGATATTAGAAAATTAAACATTTATAACAAAAATTATAAATAATTACCAAGTTGATGAAAATTTGAGTTTCTCATCTAGACACATTTTGTGCTTGTTTTATTTTTTTTTTAATAATTATTTAGTAAAAAATAGAACTATTTTTAATAAAAAAATATTTAGAAAAAAAAAAAAAATTAGACAACTATAACTAAAATAATTACCAAGTTATGAAAATTTGAGTTTCTCGTTTTTAGAGGACACATTTTGTGCTTGTTTTTAATGTTTAATTTTATTTTAAAAATAATCAACTAAAACAATTTTTGACACATTTTGTGCTTGTTTTTAATGTTTTTAATAATATTAAAAACGGTGATCAACTAAAGTAATTTTTTGACATTTTGAATTTTCTTTGAAATATCGAATTTTCTTGGTTATAAAATTCAAAACATTTTTATTTTATATTTTAAATTTAAATATGGTAGTTTAAATCATTTTTCATTATGAGTCTTTCTTCCCTTTTAAAAAATTTAAAATTTAAAATTTCACCTTCTTATTATATTGTCTTAAATGTGACTAAGACTAGAAAATTGATTTCCAAACTATGCAACTTTGTGCTCTAATGCCTCAGTTCTGATCGTGATTTGCAACCCTTGCATGCCTGATAGCTACATATTTGGGAAGCGATCAGGATCTACAACCCTCACATGCTTGATAGCTACATTTTGGGAAACCCTGCGCCTCCTCCCCCTTCACCTACGCTAGACATTGTAGCGTTTAACAAAATAGTGGCAAACAAGCCAAAATATCATAAGGCAAAGCCCTCTTGCTTTGTCAGAACACTAGCGAAATACCCAAGGTCAAGATTTGCACCTCCTACTCTTGTATATGGGATCTCTAGCTAGTTGAACATTGATTAGTTAGTCAGTTTATGGGGATCTAGCCATCCCCTTGCTTAGTCAAACTTTGGGTGGAGAAAAACTAGAAACCCTTGATCAAAGGCTTTGTTTCATCATCCTTCTGTGTGAAGGGTTTCTTCACATTTTCCATTGAAAATAAGATAGATCAAGATCTCATTTTTAGAAGTGATCCTTATTTTATGGGGACACACATGTTGTATTTGAACTATTGGAGCCCTGGTTTCAACCTAGAGAGTGATGTGCCCTTGACTGTTCTTGTTTGGATGAAGTTGTGATTCCTTCCTCTCCCTCATTGGAATGAAGTGACTTTCACGAGCATAGGGATTCTCTGAGAAATATATCAATCAGGTTGAACCACAAGATGGAGTTTTTTCCTATGCTTAAATATGTGTGGGAGTAAATCTGGACAAATAGCTTCTAGCTGTAAAAAAATTGAATCTTGATAATTGGTCACACATTCAAGAATTTTATTGTGATCAACTCTCATTCAAATATAAAATATGCCAGGAGTATGGCCATTTTTTCTCACAACTGTATAAAGAAACAATACTAACAACAAAATCTTACTGAAGAAGGAGATCCATGGAAACAAACCAAAAGAAGAAGAGGCCATGCAAGGCAAGCTAATAATTAGCCAAAACCCATAGACCAAAATGGAAATAGAGGGAAAGGCTCAAACTACCCCAAAAGAAAGCCCTTGCTAAAGGTGAAGGATCCAACAAATCAAATGGGAAAAAGGACACTCATAGTAGCTATGAAGCACTAAATATGGTTAATGAGGGGGAAATCCAGGAGAACAATCCTCCTCCTCCTACAAACGAGCCTAGTTTTATCTTGGTAACCAAGGCCGATATCCTAGTCATGAATATGTCTCCTTTAGAGAATGATCTAGAGCAGCAAGTTGAGGACCATTCCTCGGAAGAAGAGGAATTCATCTCGCCCAAATCCAAAGTTGGAATGCACGTTGCAAGTTTAATGGATGAGAAATCAGAAGTGGAGAAAGAAAAAGAACAAGAGAGGCTTCATTGGAAGGTTGGTAGGAAAAGAAATCAAGAAGTTTGAATGTCGGTCTTGTATTTGGGATCTCTAGCTAGTTGAACATGGATTAGTCGGTCAGTTTATGGGGATCTATCCATCCCCTTGCTTAGTCAAACTTTTGGTAGAGAAAAATTGGAAACCCTTAATAAAAGGCTTTGTTTCATCATCCTTTTGTGGGAAGGGTTTCTTCACCTTTTTATTCAAAAATAAGATAGATCAAAATCTCATTTTTAGAAGTGAGACTTATTTGATGAGGACACAAGGGTTGTATTTGAACTGTTTGAGCCATGGCTTCAACCTAGAGAGTGATGTACCCTTGACTGTTCTAGCTTGGGTGAAGCTGTGATTCCTTCGTCTCCCTCATTGGAATGAAGTGACCTTTAGGAGCATACAGAAAGCTCTAGGAAATATATCAATCAGGTTGAACCACAAGAGGTTTTGTTTGCCTATGCTCAAATATGTGTGGAAGTAGATCTGGACAAGTGGCTTCTAGTTGTAATAAATTTGAATCTTGATAACTGGTCACACATTCAAGAAGTTCACTATGATCAACTTCCAATCAAATGAAAAATATGCCATGAGTATGGCCATTTTTCTTGCAGTTGTATAAAGAAACAAGACAAACAACAAAATCTCACTGAAGAAGGATATCCATGGCAACAAACCAAAAGAAGAAGAGGCCATGCAAGGCGGGCTAATAATTAGCAAAAACCCACAAACCAAAATGGAAATAGAGGGAAAGGCTCAAACTCCCCCTAAAAGAAAGCGCTTGCTAAAAGTGAAGGATCAAACAAATCAAATGGGAAAAGGGACACCATAGTAGCTATGCACTAAATATGGTTAATGAAGGGGTAATCTAGGAGAACAATCCTCCTCCTATAGCAAAGGAGCCCAATTTGATCTTGGTGGCCAAGGCTGATATCCTATTAGTGAATATGCCTCCTTTAGAGGATGATCCAGAGCAACGAATCAAGGACCATTCCTCGGAAGAAGATGAATTCATCTCATCCAAATTCAAAGCTGGAATACACATTGCAAGTTCAATGGATGAGAAATTAGTAGCGGAGAAAGAAAAAGAACAAGAGAGGCTCCATTGGAAGGCTGGTAGGAAAAAAAATCAAGAAGTTCGAATGTTGAAGGCTGAAAGTGACAAATAAATGGGAACGCAAACTACTCTACTCCTAAGATTCATATAAGGCTCAGGTCAATTCACAAGTAGGAAATGCTAACCCTCGTCAAGGAGCAACCAAAACCCATAGTAACTAATAAAGATTATCTTATGGAATTGTAGGCGATTGGGGTCTAAAAAAATAATGACAAAAGTAAAATCATTGGTTAAAAAAGAACAACCCATCATCCTTTTACTCTTGGAGATGAAGATGGGGGATCATGAGATCATTCAACAACAACATAAAATTTGGAAAGGTAGTGGCATTTTATCAGTGAAAGTGCATGGAGCATCAAGCGGCCTTTGCACTCTAGGGGCTCCTTCCACCTTCACTTTGTTAGGTCAGCGCACTTGCCCCCATTGGCTGGCAATGAAGTTTCTTCATCTTCCGTCTAGAAAGGTATGTTTTATAATCAATATTTACATGAAGGTTCATTTTATGGAAAAGATATAATGATGGTCCTCCCTTATAGGTTTTGGGAGACAGACTTTAGCTAAAATTGTATTTTTTGGGGTGATTTTTATACAACCATATACCGCTAGGAATGAAAAGGAGGAAAAAAAGTAAGGGACCAATGTAAAGAGCAAATGGAGGACTTGATTTGATCGCTAAATTTGCTTGATGTCAAGCACTCCTCCAACAAAAATCACATTGAATAACAAAATATTGGACCCTAGACATATTGCAGCTCGTCTAGATCAATTTCTCATGGCATATTTGTTCTTAGAGCAAGATTTCATGCTCTCTTTTAAGATCTTACCTTGGTGCAACTCAAATCATCGTCCTATCTCGATAGAGACAATGGACAAAGGAGATTCCAACCCTCTTCCATTCATATTTTTTCCAACTTGGATCATAATAGATGACTTTTGTGACTTGGTAAGACAAGTATGGAGACAATGGATCATAGAGAGATTGATTTGAATATGGGAACATAGAGTAAAGAAGTTAAAGGAAGCCTTGAAGTGCTGGGCCTAAGCACAAAATGAACATGACCAAGCCTCGATCTCTCTTCTTCAAAATAACTTGGAATCCAAACAACTTAAAATGGAACATAGCCTCATAACTCAAGAGATTCTCAAGAAGAAAAAAGAGGAATTTGTCGCCTTTCATTCCACCTTTAAAATGGATGAAGAGATTCGGCAGTCAAAGTCATGTAGCCTATGGTTGTAGTTAAGAGAGAGAAATTCAATTGTTTTCCATAATCAAGCCCACAATAGGTTGTTGTAGAATAACATAAAGGAAATCATTGTTTGAGATCAATGATTTTGGATTGATTCAAGCTAAAGCAATGCATTATTTCAAGAGTTATACAACAAAGCAGACCTTTCAGCCGAAGACTCTAAAGATTTAATGTTGGAACATATCCCAGGCTTAATTTATGAGGAATACAACAAATGGCAACTGAAGGAAATAATGAAGTAAGAAATTAGGAATATACTATTCTCCTTTATCCTTAATAAAGTCTTGGGACCTGATGGATTTTTAGCTCACTTCTTTCAATATTTTTGGGACGTGGTTAAGTTTAATTTTTGTCGAATGATTGATTACTCTTTCAAATATAATTGCATAGGAAAAGTTATTAACTCTTATTTTCTTACCTTAATCCCAAAAGAGGTCAACCTTCATCCTTTGCCAGATTTCAGCCAATGTCTCTTTGCAATGTTTCCTACAAAGTGATCTCAAAAATCCTAACAACAACACCCTCCAAATTTTGACCTACATTCAAATTTTGGAGCCTCCCGTTTATTATGTGAATTGTCATTTATAGTTGTTAGAGTGTTTTAACACTTTTTTTCTAAGTTTTCAAATCCCTTTCTAAAGAAATCCAAAGTGTCATTTTTTGTTAATGGAAGTGTCATCCTTTGTGAAAGAAAACTTTGGCACATCTTCAAGAGGCAGCTCTAGTGCATTATCTTGCATTAGTGGATCATATCCATCATAGGGAAATGCATTGGAATTATTCCCAAAGTATTGTGCACTTTATCTTTGTAGTTGACACTTGTGTCATAAAGCTATATCTTAAGGGTCACACTTGGATATGTCACTTTGTTGTTGTTTCATTGAATACATGTTGATTTTGGGTACTGAGTATCTCCTTGTCATGTGGTTGATTATTTATGTGTGTATGATCTTATTGAAGACTTGCTATTTTATTTTACTCTTAACTTTTTGTCTCACTGATCTCACACTTAGTCATTTTTGGAGTTTTCACTATCCTCGCAACATGCTCAATCAATATTCAAACTTAGTCTCCTAGCAACTACACATTGCGCAGTCCTAAGCCACAGTGATGATGCCTCTACCTCCTGGAACTGCACACTGCACAATCCTAGAGGAAAGTCTCTCTCAACTACACAATGAACAACTATAATACTTAGTCACTCAATCTCACTGGTTTCACTTGCCCAAATGCGCAATTCTGACTAGCCCTGCCTTGCCTCGTGCATTGCACGGTCATAGTGGACAATGGAGCATCTTTTGGACCCTTGTAGTGCTCAATTGTGCAGACCCTTGAGCCTCTTTCTTATCCATTGTGTACTACGTAGTCATAATGCTCATTCATGCCTCCCTACCTCCCGGGCTTGCCAAATGCACAATTCTTTGACTTGTCTTCTCCTTGCCACCAAAATTTGTGCAGTTACAATGCCTAGTCCATCACTCCCTACCTCCTGCTCCTACACACTATGCCCAAGAAGGCCTCTCTATTTAACCTTGCACATTGTCCCATCACGCTTAGCATGTTGCATGAGAAACAAGGTAGAATAGGTGATTTTGGGACTGATGTTGTCTTGTCATGAGTGAATTTCATTTGCAGGTGTTATTATCTTAACATGGCGGGATGATTCTCAAGGAGGACTTCAAGGAGATGCCATAAGAAGACGCTTGTGAAGGTGAGACTAAAAGAGACCATCAAATAGGGAAACAAAGGAACACTAAAGTACGACAGATGAATAAAGATCAAGGAAAACATGGAAGACTCTATACTACAATTAACCCCTTTGGAGGATGAATATGAACTACAAGCAAGACCTATCATGAAGATTTGAAGACAACAACAAAGAGAAGAGCTTGGCATTGATATACTACAATGAACTCCTTTGTTACCATGACCAAGTCATGGATTCTCGAAGTGTCACCACAAAATTCATATGTTGTCAATGTATTTTGCCACAATTTGTGGAATGTAATTTTGTATTTTCAAAAATGAGTAAATGTAAAATGTGTGGAAGCCTATGGGTCACACATGGAATGTGAAAAGTCACTAGAAAGTCTTACAATCATAGAGAAGCTCAAATGTCACATAGAATTCCAAGAGTCATATTGGAATCTCAAGAGTCATGAGGGAGGTCAAGAGTTGCATGGGAGGTGAAAAGTCACCCCATTTGTTATAAATACACCCTCACGGCTTAAGAAAATCACTTTTCACCATGGCTTCTCAAGCTAGGTATAGGATAGAAGATCATCCTTTTGAGGAGCAAGTGGTGGCTTAACATTCCATTATTGGAGCTAGTGTTGTATCATTGTACTGGTGATCTTGGGACTTTCACTTAATGATTTTAAGCTCTTGGCGCTAACACACTTTCATTCATATGTCATGAACGATTGTAAGACTATTCTCTCATTGTTTTTGGTGTATGTTTATGTTTCTACATACTTATGAAAATGAACAATTTCGTTGGCTTTAGTATGCATCTTTGAATTGTGTGTCTTTTGTCTTCACGGTCGTTGTTTCTTTGTGAACTATTTCGCAGTATAATTAATGATTCTTTTAGATATATGTGTTTCTTTATTAGGATAGTACTATTAATTTTCTTCCAAAGACTCACTTTCTCTTCCCTTCCATGAAAGAACCTTTATACACTTTACAATTGAACACTTCATAAGGTTAACTTACTTGCTCATCTCGAAAGTATAAGCACAATCTCTTATGTTGTTTATTGCAACCAAGGAAAATCATTAAGAATATGGCAATCAGGCCTATTTCATGGATGGAGCTCCTACTCTGAGGTCTAATTGGGACTTCATATCGGGGAGATGCCCTGTATGTTGGTGGTTTCCAACATTGTCGACATTTTGGCACTAGGAGGAGGGAAACCTTTATATGGTTGATAACTCACCACATTCACATAAAGAACCTTTATTTCAAAGTAGAAATTGTCTGAGCCCAAATCCAACTCATATATCTGAGAGAGGAGATTCATCTCACTAAGGTTTGGACCATGCTTACAAAGTCACTTACGAGAAAATTTGGAGGATTCAACTTATCACTTGTCAGTTTGCTAGAGCTCTTGGATTACTTCCTGCCACATCCATTCTTCCTCATAAGCAATCAAAGAGAGAGACAACCCATCGTGGTGTGTTGGTTTCTTTCATGGAGGAATTGGTTACCACAACCCTTGAAGATTTGGTCGTATCTTTTGAAGAATCTCTTCATCAAGGGGACATTCCACCACCTATTGGGGAAAATATGAAGGGAGATGGGGAAGAATTTCACTTTTCTGACGACGAACAACCCAGGAATAACGAACAACCGAACGATAACGCAAATATGAATAGTGAAGGAGAAGAGTCTTTAGAATCAGAGGGTGAAGAGGAGGAGGGGAACAAAGACATGGTTGATGACCAATTTGATTGGATGGCCCAAGGGCCTCTTGCTCTTCCGAGAAACCTTCATCACTTACCAAAGCACCCAGAAAAGTTGCTTACAAAGTATGATCTGGACAATAAATTGAAGTTTGAATATCACCTTGATGACTTCTACTTGCATATGAGGATGCCAGAGGTACATTATGATGATGTTTCTTGTAATTTGTTTCTGTAATACTCTTGAGGGTATAGAGCCAGTTTGGTATCACAACCTTCTACCAAATTCAATCCACAATTGGGGGGAGTTTAAACAATTGTTTTTAGAAAAAAATGCTGATGATAAAACTCCTACCATGTTAGTCATAGAACTCGAAAAAAATTAATATGGGGGATAAAGAAAAGGTTAAGGATTTTAATCAGAGATTTACACGTTTTACGAACAAGTTCCCCACTGATGTGCAACCTCATGATTCAATCACTAAGGATTATTATACTGCTACCTTGCCCACTAACATTTCTGTTTTTGTGAAAGGAGTTGCGAAGGAAACATTGGCTCTTGACTTTGCAGAAGAAATTGTTGTTGAAAATGAATTAAGCTCTATTGGAGTCATCGTTGATCAGGAAGATTCAAAAGAGTCCAAGGATATTGGAAAAGAGTCCTAAGCCTCTTTCGCTAAAACTAAAGAGAAAGATCATTTTGACATGGAAAGTTTGACTAAGTCCTTGAAGTTGTTGACCAATGAAGAATCTAAACTCAAGAGGAAGTCAAGTGTGGCTTCTACTAATAATAAGTCCTTTAAGTCATACTTTAAGAAGAACACCAACCAATTGGCTAAGTATGCACAAAGATCTAATGTTGTATTTAACATTAAGAATTTGGGAATGGATAATTATTGTACTTTTCATCAAGAAGCACATTTTGTGAAAACATGCCAACAATGGAAACATAACATGAATGTTGTGTTTTCCAATGTCATAGAAAGTTTATCAACTAAAGAGCATTCAAAGAAGACCCATAAGACTGATGAACCAACCTTGATAGCGGAAAACACAAGTGCTAGTGATTTGATTTTCACATTAGACCATATCCTGAATAATGACCAACAAGGTGCTAGTGAGCCCCTGGCAGGTGAAGCTCCTCCTCAACAATAGAATAAGCAATATAATTTGAGGAGAAAAGGATTAGAGCCCAAGCAAGATGTAAGGAAGCAATAATTGAGAAAAAATTTACCTCCTAGAAATCCTACTCAAAGCACTCAAAACAAATCCATAAATGCTCAGCCTCAGAAGAACACTTCCAGAAATAATAAGAATAAGTTTGTCACTCCTGAGGTATCGAACAAATTTTCACGACCTACTACTTCAACACACCCTCCGAAAGATGAATACATTAAGTATAACATCATTGATAATATGAAGAAAGCTTGCACTGATATCTCCATCTACGAGCTAGAAAAGTTGACAGGTCAACATGAGTTGATCATCCAGGTATTTGCATCTCAACGTTCGTTAGGTAAGATAGTTTTTTCTTCCCAAGCCTTGTTTGATAAGTTTCCCATTATTCTTGAATCAATAGTTAATGTTTCCAATGTAAATTCTAGATCTACTTGCCCCCTTTTATTTTAAATTTTGAAATTTTCATTTATAATGTCCATAATTGCCTTGTTGACTTTGGTGTGTCTACAAATGTTACGCCGAAATAGGAAAACACTGACGCTAGAATCATGCAATTAGATATATCTCTAATGTAGGCAATTGGTGAACTAAATAATGTTATAATTTTTTTATCTTTTGATCAAAAATTCACCAATGTATCGATATTGTTTTTGTGGACATTCCAAAAGCTTATGAATTTCTTTTAAGTAGAGATTGGTCTAGCAAGTTGCATGGATACTTTTCTACTGACTGGTTGCATTTGTGGCTTCCTTATAATGATAGGAATAATCATATTCGAGCTGAAATTGAACCTTTTATGTAGCATATCATTATGATGCTTGAGTCACATAATGAGTCAATTAGATTTGCACAAGTAATCTTCAGAAAATGTTTTTTAGAAGTTGATCACAGATGTTATCTTACACAACCATCCCCTGTACCACCAGATACACAATTGGAACTCCTTCCTTGTAATCCAATTGGTGCAAATGACTTTTTTAATATAGATGTAAATAATACTAGCGTAGAAACTAACTGAGTTGTTACTAACATTTGGACTTTGTATTTTGATGATTCGAAAATATAGGAGGATTCTAGAGCTAGTTGCATTCTCATTGACCCTCAAAATAACAAGTATTCGATATCATGTCGATTGGAGTACGAGTGCATGAACAACATTGCAAAATACGAAGCACTTATACTGGGACTAAAGAAATCCATAGACCTCAAAGTGGAAGTGCTAAAGGTAATAGGTGACTCATATATTTTTACATTTTAGGTATGGAACATTATTCATTGTGTGTCACCTAATCTTAAAAACCACCAGCAAGAGGTTTGGCATCATATTCTTTATTTCAAGCATTTAATATTAATTATGTTCCTATGATTCACAATATAGCCATCAACACATTAGCTAATGCTGCTAGTAGGTTATCTTCACTTCGAGATGGTTTTTCTATTGAGATTGTTCATAAGCCATCCATACCTGATATCATTACTAATTTATGTGTATTCAATGATGGCCAGTGGATACTGTATTTCATGCCTAACGCTGACATGTTTAGAGATGCAACAATCGATGAAGATGAGCACAAAAGAGATTTGCAAGAATCAATTCAAACACATAAAGGGAACCCCATGCCCAAGGGGATGGTATCTTAAGGGGATGGTATCTTTAGAGAAGCTTTATGACCTGCGGAACCATTTTAAGAGACTAATAAATGAAAAGACCCACAATTCTACATTGTCACACAAACAAGTTAACTTGGGAACCAAGGAAGATCTGAAGTATGTGAACCTTGGTACATCTTGCTTTCCCTACTAACAACAAGATTTTGTTCGTCTTTTCAAACAATACTGAGATGTATTCGAGTGGACATATGATAATTTGAAAACCTATAATACATGAATTATCCAACATGTGATACTTATTAAAGAATGGGTAGAGTCATTTCAACAAAAGTTGAGAAAAGTGCATCTTATGCTTGAACCCCTTATTAAAAAAGAACTAAAGAAATTGTTGGATGCTCAGATCACTTTTAGAGTTCGTTATTCTACTTATGTTTCCAATTTGGTTCTAGTCAGAAAGAAGTCTAGAGAAATAAACTTATGGATATATTTTTACAACTTGAACTAGGATTCAAATAAGTATAATTATCCCATGCCATCTATGGAGAAGATACTCCACACAGTATCCGGGTCAGAGATGTTGTCGCTATTGGAAAGATTTTCTAGATGAAACCAAGTTCTAGTAGCAAAACCCGACAGGTTAAAAACAGCATTCAGGACTAAATGGGGTGTAACACCATCCTCCCACATCTACCCAAGTAACCGACCAACTAAGTTAAACATGTGACGAGAAGTTCCTATGATATGATTCAACTCCCTATGTATCAGTTAAGGAAGTGGAACCAACAAAACACATCACACAGACCTTCCATGTCAACAATAGAACTCCCAGGAGCCATCCCAACCACTCAGGTAACCAGCCCCTAGGTCCCACTAAGTTTTTAGACCATTAAACCCCTAGACGCTCCCTTGATATGGACATGCATGCGTCCAGGAGGTTCCAAACGCTCCCACAACATGGGTATGCATGCATCTAGGAACTTTTATCCTCAGACTTGTGCCTGTGACTCTAGGATTTGTGCCACAATTTCAGGCCCAGAGCCCAGGTCACTGCCTAGAAATTAATGACAGGCTCAAAAAATGAATTTACACAACATAACAATGATACATTTGCAAAAACATTGACAAGGACTAGACTTGAACACTACTAGCCATGACATGCATTTTGTCAAACATATCACAAGCATAAAAGCTACAGGTCTTAACAACAGAACTAAGCATAGGGGTCTCAGACTTATTTTAGAATCGCTAAGAAGCATTGATGCCTCATCACATTATCTGCAGTTTCATCTATTAGGCCATAGATACATTGTTCATTCATTTACAAGTAAAAACATGACGAAATCCATATATAGCCACTGTCATAATATATGTTCATAACCAACATAATAACAACAAAAATACCAAGGAAACAACAACCATATAATCCACATATAAACCAGTGCAATACTCATGAAACAACAAGGAGAAATAACCTCATTTTAATGATGTAAAGGCCAACCAGGTGCGGGACTTCCACGAACCACCTGACCATAGACATGGCTGAGCCAAATCTCTCTTCAGCTACTCACCCCCATGCCATATACCAAGCATGAATGTCGTATCTCATAAAACACATCAATCAAAACCATCCAGGGCTTCCAGAGGCCAAACCACCTCAACCCATCAAACATTGATTCCACTTCATAGACGAACATCACAAACCATTACCAGATTGGTCTCTACCCAAGCCTTCCAGGGCTCTAGAGCATCTGTTCCAACCAAGCCTCCAAGACTAGTAACTCAACCCATCGCTGCCTTTAGGGTCTAGATTGTTTGTCCAACCAAGGCTCCAAGTCTAGTAACTCAACCCACCAAGGGTTCCAAATAATTTGTCCAACCAAGGTTCCAAGACTAGTAACTTAGCCCAAGATGTTGCAGGGCTCTAGAGCGTTTGTCCAACCAAGGCTCCAGGAACTAGTAACGCAACCCAAGCTAAAGGAAAACATGAGAACCAACAAGAAAAACAAATAAATGAACCCAAAACACCATGGCTATCCATGAAATGGCAAGGCTAGGCAAATCCACTGTTAATCCAGGAAAACCTCCATGCCAATGACATATCATGACCAATAAACCACATGCATATGTCATGCATGTCAAAACTAATGAGGAAAACATACATGCAACTCGGTACTTTCAAGCAAAACTCGTTGTAGTTGGATATTCTCTTGTGTTTTCCTACTCTTCCTTTGCCTTCTTGCTCCAAAACTCCAAGTATGCCACACTCCTCCAAGAGTTCTCCAATAAAACTCTTAAGTTTCCAAGAGTATGAGAGAGAAAATAGAGAGAGAACTCCAAAACTGAACTCACAAAAATCTGTGAACTTATCCTCATAAGCCTTTTTATTAATGAGGTCTCTATTTTCTTCATTTTCCATTATTTTCTTGCATTTTCCTCCTCACATGCAACCTGTGACCTTTCACCTCCCTTTTCTCCTAATTTCCAATATTTTCATAAATAAATGTGCCAAAATGTCATTTTTCCTTTCCAAAGCCTCTGTCATTTCCTTTGCCAATTTCCTTAGCCACTAATCAACCACTAGTGGTCCCCATCACTATGTTTTTGTATAACATTTAACTTGGAATAAGTGTCCCATCAACCATGGTTATTATTTTTCCTTTATTAACTTTTATTACATGGAATTTTCACCAGGGTTGTTACATAACCCTCTCCCTTGGGGGAACACTGTCATAAACAAAATATACTGCCCATGGAGCTTTATAACTTAGCTCGTTGCAGTATTTACAATGATCATCTCGCTAAGAAGCAAACCCACATGACAACATAACAAGTATAACATGATAATGACATGATACCCATACCGCTTATTGGAGCTTTATAGCATAGCTCATGGTGGTATTTACATCCATATACATATGTACATATACCAAACATCACCAAAACATGTATCAAAAACTTGTACCAAAGACATATACCGAAACATTCGCTCAACCAGCAAATAAGGAAGGATACATAGCCCACATTTGATCCGCCATCTCCCATGTAGCTTCATCGGGCCCAAAGTGTTTCCATTGCATTTTAACCTGCTCGATTGTTCGGTTCTGGAGCATGAGCAACTGTCTCTGCAAAATACACTACGATTGTGGTTGGAATTATCCTTTTGGCTCCACCTGCAATACAGACCAATCAATCACATGATCAACATATTTAACATACTTCTTAAGCAATGACACATGGAAAACATCATGGACTTTCACTATCAGAGGCAGTGCAAGTCGATAGGCTACTGGTCCATGATCCGATCTGCAAGGAGCTCTTCTTTGGTTTTATGCGCAAGTACACATGTTCCCCAACCTGGAACTCCTTAAATGACTTATTCCAATCAGCATAACTCTTCTGCCTATCCTGTGTTGTTTTCAAATTCTTCTTGATTACATGCGTTTCCTGCTCCATGTATGCCAACAAACAAACTCATCCTCAGTGACTCCTAGTACCCATTATTGTAAGATAACTCTACCAGTGGAAGGTACTCTTCCCACTTCCACTAATGATGCATCACATATATTCTCAACATGTCCTCCAATATCTTGTTGACCCTCTCTGTCTATCCATCTACCTGTGGAAGATAAGTTGTATTGAAGGCCAACTTTGTGCCCAAACCTACAAATAACTCCTTCCAAAACAGGGAAGTGAATTTTGCATCCCTGTCTGACATAATCTTCTTTAGAACTCCATTAAATCTAACCACATCCCTAATGAAGACTTGTGCTACATCACTCACTGAGAATGTAGACTTCACTGGAATGAAGTGTGCTACCTTTGTCAACCTGTCCACCACTACCATGATGGAATCATGTTGTCTCACTGTCCTTAGCAAACCTGTGATAAATTCCATGGAAATGACCTCCCATTTCCACTCTGGAATCGGAATCGGCTGTAGCAGTCCACCTGGATGCTTACACTCTGCCTTCACTCGCTGACAATACAAGCACCTAGCCACAAACTTTGCTATGTCTCTCTTCAAATTCGGCCAATAATATAATTTCTTCATTGCTGTCAGCGTCTTTTGATAACCTGGGTGACCTAAATATGGTTTCACATGAAACTCCCTCAAGATCACCTTATTGAGCTCACTGCTATCTGGCACATATATCCTGTCTCTAAACCTGACCAATCCATCTACCGTGAGACGATAGTCCACATCCTGTGCACCTGCATTTGTACATGTACCTGTACCTATACTACATGTACCTATACCACTACCTGTACCTATACTACATGTACCTATACCACTACCTGTACCTATACCACTACTTGTACCTATACTTTGTTGAAACCTATGCATAATCTCCATATGTCTGTCATCCTGTTGACCTGCCTGCAAGATCATATCCTGTAAATTTGTCCCATGGGAGCTCATAGCTGCTATGTGATTTACCTGTATCCACATGCTAAGAGCATCTGCCACCCTGTTCTCTTTACCTTTGATATACTTGATCTCAAAGTCAAACTCACTGATCATGGCCAACCACGGAGCCTTCCTGCCATTCAAATTCGATTGATCAAATAGATACTACTCTACAAACCACTGTGATCACTCATCAATACAAACCTCTTGCAAAGAAGATAGTGTTTCCACATCTTCAATGCATGTATGATCGTTGGTAACTCAAGATCATGTGTCTGGTAGTTTTGCTCATGCTCATTCAGTTATCGTGACTCATAGCATACCACCTGTCCATCCTGCATAAGGACTCCACCAAGTCCTCTCTTGTAAGCATAGGTACATACTACAAACTCTCTGTCCGGATCTGAAATCTTTAACACTAGTACATGTGTCAACAACTGCTTGAGATGCTCAAAATTGGTCACACACTCCTCTGTCCATTCAAACCTCTTACCTTTCCCCTGTAATGATGATCTGAAAATCACACTATGAGTGATCTTGGTTAAAGATTTATTAAATGAAGGTATTATAGACTCATGTGCTGGTGTGTGTCTATGTTATTCAGGCAATGGATCGATCAGATTGCTAATACATAGACACTTGAAATGGAAAACAGCAGAGAAATACAGTAAGGAAATATAAGAACACAAGAATTTAATAAGGAGTTCACCCTATCCTCCAAGGCTACATCTCCAGTCTAGCTCTTAGTGGTGGCCTTCTTTTATTGTGCCTTAAAGTAGAGAATTACAATGAAGGAGCTCAATATGAGTCTCCTGAAACAGAATTTGCTTGGTAGGGTTGTTCTTGGATTCCCCAGGCCACTAGAGTGCACAGACTTTGTTCCTTACTAGCTCTTTGACCCCTCTGGCCTTTAATGGAAGGAGCCCAATGTGGTGCTCAGTCCTGACAGATCCTCTTAGGGATGGCTTGAATCTATCAAGCTCTCTGGTGCTCAACGCTACCTTTGGTCAGCTCAGCCCTCTGTCTTCTTTCTACCTTTTGCTTCACTGTCTTCTTCGCTTTTGCTCTCTCTGCCTTTTGTTTCCTTCTTTTCTCTGTTCTTCCTCTCTGGGTCTTCTGCTTGTCTGTTCATGGCTATAAAGCCATTCGATCTCATAGCTATTTGATTCCCCCTCCAACTCCGTCGGATTTCCTACTACAGCTTCGCTTGGAGTTCCTTGTCTTGGTGTCATCATCAGGCTCACAGGGAGTGGCCACTTGTCCTCCTGCCAACTGCACCAATTTGCTTTGTCGGTTCAGTTTTTCAGTTACGTCATGGAATGAGTCATCCGCCACCTTAGCAGTGAAATCGGACCTCAAATTCTTATAGATTGCGACTTAATCCCCTGTCAATTCCGGTCTCCCCATCGAGCGTGATCTCAACCATTAGATCTAGGGCCTCCAGATCCGACGCCATTCGCACATTTTTCATGGTTGACTTGCTTGACCTTAGCACGCGATGAGCGGAAGTTTTCTCTCTCCTCCGCTTGCCATGCGTCAAGCGTTGAGTGGAATCGCTTCGTTTTCACCAAATCTACTTACCGCCCAAGGGTGCCCCCAATAAATACCGCCGGTTTTTGGAGCGTGGGTCCTGCCTTAGCCTTTAGCCTTTTCCCCATGGTTTTCTCGACTCCCATGCGACTGAGCGCTCGGGGCCTCTCCTTCTCGAGGGGTTTTGCCCAGCGATTGCCTCCTTTTCCCGATTCGGGCTTCCTAGGGGCTAGTTTCGCCTCCTGTGTAGTCTCCATGGGCCTCAGTCAGCTCGCTTTGACTGAGGTCCTCGTCGTTCCATGTTGGCTGCTAACTGCCACTGTTTAGAGATGTTTCTGATTGTTGCTCTTAATTCTTTGAAGCCTATCCTGATTTGATATAGTCATGGTTCTCTAATAACTCTTCTTGGATCCAATTCGGATCACAACCTTCCCACTGAAAAAGCTTTTGAAACACCAAAAGTTGGTTTTCAAGCATCAACTAAGTGAGGGTACTACTTTCTCACTTGTCCAATCTCAATCCACTTTGCACTGCTCGGATTTGAACCTTTGAGTCCAATTCCGAGGTACTCAACATCTTCTCTGCGCATCGTCCTCACCTTCCTGTCCAGCACTGTGGCTTCCTACAATTCATTAAGATATTTAGGTAGCAGGTCATCAATAGAAGGCAACTGACTTTGCTCTTCAGGATCCTCAATCAGTGAGGGTTCAAACAATCTCAAGCAATCTGTATTTACAACTGAGTAGATGTGCATGCAAGCTGGTAGATCAAAGCGAAAAGCATTCTCACCAATCTTCTCAAGTATTTTGAAAGGTCCATACTTGATAGGATTTATATTTTTACCTTCACCTTGCATCCTGTCCTTGCTGATATACAGCCAGACCTGATCACCAACTTGGAAACTATGCTCCAACTGATGCTTGTCATGCCTAGCCTTGTATTTGGCTTGGCTCTTTTCCAGCTGTTCTTGTACTACCTAGTGGATCTCCTAGATTTTTTCAATGAACCTAGTTGCCCTATCCACATCACTATGTCCCTCAGCTGTGGTATATTTACCAAAGACAAAATCAAAAGGAGACCTTGGTATGAAACTAAAACAGGTCTCAAAAGGAGATCTTTGTGTAGAAGAATGTTTAGCTCTGTTGTAAGCATGGTGCACATAACACAAGCATTCATCCCAAAGCTTAGGATGTTTGCTACAATATCCTCTGAGTAACTGGATCACTGTCCTGTTAACTACTTCTGTCTAGCAATCAGTTTGTGGATGAAAAGCTATGCTTTTCTTTAGTTTGGTGTCCATCAGTTCCCACAGACTTGACCAGAAATTCCCCATAAATCGGGTGTCTCGATAAGATATAATAGAAGTGGGTAATCCAAAATGAACCCATACATGTTCAAAGAACAGTTTGCAGTTTTTTCAGCTGTAATCTACTTATTGCAAGGTATAAAAATACACATTTTGCTGAACCTATCCATAAAAACATATAGATAATCATGACCTTTCCTAGATTTAGGTAGTCCTCCAACAAAATCCATGGAAACACTTTCCCAAGGGTGAGAAGGAACTGACAGTGGAGTGTATAGTTTTCTGTTGCTGCCCGCTTGTTTTGAGCACACATGGTACACCCTCTTACATATCTAGAAACTGTCTCATTCATTTTTGACCAATAACAAAATCTTTGCAGCTGTGCAACTGTTTTACTTACCCCAAAGTGACCTGATATCAGAGAAGTGTGTGCTTCTCTAATTATCTTTACTCTCAGTTTGTGGAATGCATAGTTTCCCATAATGGTATAAGAGTCGGTTCTTCACATGGTAATCCAATTCTTCTACCCGTTTTCCTTGACTCAAAGTTGCATATACATATTTAAAGTCTATATCTTGAGCATTTTGTTCAATGTAGCTTTCATGTAGCACAGAATTATGCTTAAGTGTAGTAGATGCATTTATAATGGGTCTCGATAACATGTTTGCAACTTTATTATGTATGCCCTATCTGATGATTAAATGGAACTGTTGTATAAAACCCATCCATCTGTAATGTCTTGATTGTTGCAACTTAGTTTGGGAGTGTAGATATTGAAGTGGTTGATGATCAGTATGTATTACTGTCTCTTTTCCCATTAAGTAATGTTTCCACTTTTTCACACTCTGAACTAATGCATACAATTCTTTATCGTATGTAGCATAGTTAACTACAGCAGGATTAAAAGTCTCATAATGATAACATATGGGTTTACCGTGATGTGTCAACACTGCTCCCATGGCATAGTCACTGGCATCTGTTTGGATCTCAAATGGTCTTTGCAGATCAGGCAGTGCTAGTACGGTGTTGTACTAATCTTTTCTTTCAAGGTGTCAAAGGTTTTCTGATGTTTGCCTCGCCACTGAAACACCTTGTTCAATCCTATTAAAGCATGTATGGAAGCTGCAATTGAGGAAAAGTTAGAAATGAACTTCCTCGAATATTGTGTTGCTCCTAAGAAGATTCTAATTTCTGTAGCAGATTTGGGTTTAGGCCAATTTACAATGACTGCCACTTTAGAGGGATCTATCTTCAATTCACCACCCCCTACTATATGACCCAAATAATTTAGAGATGTTCTGCCAAATTCACATTTTGAGAGTTCAACATGAAGTTTTTCTCTTCTCAAAACATCTAATGTCTGCTTAACATGCTTTAAGTGTTCTTCCCACGTTTTACTAAAAATCAGAATGTCATCCAGATACACAATAACAAAATCATCAAGAAAAGGTCTGAGTACATCATTCATTAATTTCATGAAAGTAGCAGGAGCATTAGTTAAGCCAAAAGGCATAACCAGCCACTCATGCAATCCTTGCTTTGTTTTGAAAGCAGTATTCCATGCATCTTGCTTTGCAACTCTGACCTGATGGTATCCACTGTGCAAGTCCAGCTTGGTGAAATAAACAGCTTCCTTCAATTGATCGAAAAGATCATCTATGCAAGGAAGGGGATAACGATTTTTTATTGTTATCTTATTTAGTGCTCGATAGTCAATGCACATTCTCCACGAGCCATCTTTCTTTCTCACCAAAACGATTGGTGACCCACATGGTGATGTGCTAGGCCTGATGAATGCCTTCTCAAGCAACTCCTGCACCTGCTTCTTGATTTCAGCATTCTCTAAAGCAGACAACCTGTACATTCCAATGTTAGGCAATGGAGCATCTTGCTGCAAAATAATATCATGTACTATTTCCTTTTTGGGTGGCAGACCTTTAGGTTCTTGAAACAAGACATCATACTTTGAAGCAACATTTTTTATACCAGCTTGTTGTTTAGTATTACGGCACTTAAATACATTGGTTTTATCAAGTTTCTTTTCCTTTACAACCATCAGTAAGAATTGTTTGGATGAATTTATCATTCTTTTCATATGCCCTGAGTTTATGAGAGTATAATTATTCTTGAGCTTACGAGCTCTTACAAAGTATTTGATTATATCTTTAACAAGTAGATACGTGTTCTCAGCTCTATAGAAAATAACTTTTCTATCATACAAGTAAGGACTTCCTAAAACAATTCCACATATATCCAGAGGAATTATGTCTAACTCAATCTCATCTACAAATACTGACCCAAAAGAAAACTTGAGTTTACACTATCTAGTCACTTGTAGTTGTGCTTTATCATTCAACCATCCTAATGGGTATGGCTTCTTGTGAGGTGTAGTTGCTAATCCCAATTTCTTTATGATTGCTTCAAAAATTAAATTTACTTGTGAGCCACTATCAAATAAAGTATCAATCTTTTGATATTTGGAAACAACTTGAATATGGAAAAGCTCATGCCTTTTTCTCTCATGTTCTTCATCAATAATAGATTGATCAAAATTACTAGTAGATGCCTCAGAATTCTTACCTTTTATACCTGTGGCTATAATAGTTGTTTCATCTCTTGAGTCTAACCCCAAATCTTTCTGAATAGCTGCAGCAGTCTTCTTCTTCTTGCCCTCGAAATTCTTAGGTCTCAGCTCTGGATGCAGAATCCAACAATGCTCATCATCATTCCCATCCTTTTTACAGTGAGTGCATGAAGCTTTGCTTTTCTGTGCAATGTTAGCCTTCACTGCTTTCCACTTCTATTTTCTTTTCTCCTTACTCTTGCATGCAGTGGGTTGGGAGGGTCCCCCAACTTATGGATTTCCATTCTTTCCTCTAGCTTCTAGATGAGTAGCTTGTACAGATACCTCATCTATATTAGTGGGATTAAACATGAGGATGGTATGCCTCATGTAGCTGTGTAGAACACCAATGTACTTCAACAGAGTCTCTGGTGAGTCTAATGAGATTCCTAGAATTAATGCTCTCTTTCTAAATTCTTGAGTGTACCCTTGCACACTTTGCCCTTTCAACTGCCGAAGAGTTTTCCAACTCATCATGGCTTGTTGCATGTAGGCCAATGGATAGAATTGATTTTTGATTGCAGAAACAAATTCACTCCTAACAGAGATAGTCTTGCCATGTCTTTTCATATAAGCTTGGGTTCTGCCTTCCCACCAAACCAAGGCAGTGCCTCCTAGGCATAGGCTTGCCAGCTGAATCTTACTTTTGTCTGAGTCGATGTTTTGTACTCTGCAATAAACATCAATTTGTCTAATCCAATTTTCCAACTTTTCAGCATTTAGCTTTCCATCATATACAGGAAAATCAAATTTAACATCTATTTTGATCAAAGATGCTTTCTTATTATGCACAGGGCTATTAGGAGGTGTGAGAAAGTTTTCCTCTTTCCCTTTTCCTTTGGAGTGGTCATGGAAGTGAGACTCATCTTCTTCTTTGTCTTGTTTAGAACTTGATGAATCATCATCCTTATGCTTTCTAAAGTCCCTATACATTTCTTCTACCATGGACTTTATGGCTAGGAAACTTTCTATGAATTGAGGGTCTGACCCTACAGAACCTTCCTCTGACATTGTCTTCCGAGGATAGACGCTCCCAATTTCAGGATTAGTTTCGACCAACACTCCTTCTCCTAATTTGAGCTTTTATCTAATGAGCATTCAATAGCTAAACCAACACAAACTTGTCCAACCTTATAGCCCTAAAGCTCTAATACCACTTGATCTGAAAATCACCCTATGAGTGATCTCAGTTAAAGATTTAATAAATGAAGGTATTACAGAATCATGTGCTGGTGTGTGTCTATGTTATTTAGGCAACGGATCGATCAGATTGAAAATACACAGACACTTGAAATGGAAAACAATAGAGAAATACAGTAAGCAAATATAAGAACACAAGAATTTAATAAGGACTTCACCCTATCCTCCAGGGCTACATCTCCGGTCCAGCTCTCAGTGGTGGCCTTCTTTTATTGTGTCTTAAAGTAGAGAATTACAATGAAGGAGCTCAATATGAGTCTCCTGAAACAGAATTTTCTTGGCAGGGTGGTTCTTGGATTCCCCAAGCCACTAGAGTGCACAGACTCTGTTCCTTACCAGCTCTTTGACCCCTCTGGCCTTTAATGGAAGGAACCCAATGTGGTGCTTAGTCTTGACAGATCCTCTCAGGGATGGCTTGAATCTCTCAAGCTATCTGGTGCTCGACGCTACCTTTGGTTAGCTCAGCCCTCTATCTTCTTTCTGCCTTTTGCTTCACTATCTTCTTCACTTTTTCTCTCTCTGCCTTTTGTTTCCTTCTTTTCTCTGTTCCTCCTCTCCGTGTCTTCTGCTTGTTTGTTCATGGCTTTAAAGCCATTGATCTCATGGCTATTCGATTCCCCTTCCAACTCCATTGAATCGCCTGCTACAGCTTCGCTTGGATTTCCCCATCTTGATGTCATCATCAGGCTCACAAGGAGTGGCCCCTTGTCCTCCTGCCAACTATGCCAGCTTGCTTCGTCGGTTCGGTTTTTCAGTTACGTCGTGGAATGAGTCATCTGCCACCTTGGAGATCAAATCAGACCTCAAATTCTTATAGATTGTGGCTTAATCCCCTGTCATTTCTGGTCTCCCCATCGAGTGTGATCTCAACCGTTAGATCTGGGGCCTCCAAATCTAACACCATTCGCATATTTCGCACGGTTGACTTGCTCGACCATTAGTGCACGATGAGTGGTGGTTTTCTCTCTCGTCCGCTTGCCACGTGTCAGGCGCTGAGTGGAATCGCTCCGTTTTCGCCAAATCTGCTTACTGCCCAAGGGTGCCCCCGATAAATACCACCGATTTTTGGAGCGTGGGTCTCGTCTTAGCCTTTAGCCTTTTCCCCACGATTTTCCCGGCTCCCATGCGACCGAGCACTCAGGGCCTCTCCTTCTCGAGGGGTTTTGCTCAGCGATTGCCTCCTTTTCCCAATCTGGGCTTCTTAGGGGCTAGTTTCACCTCCTACGCAGTCTCCATGGGCTTGGTCAACGCGCTTTGACTGAGGTCCTCGTCGTTCCACGCTAGCTGCTAACTGCCACTGTTTAGAGGTGTTTTTGATCGCTGCTCTTAATTATTTGAAGCATGTCCCGACCTGATACAGTCATGGTTCTCTGATAACTCTTCTTGGATCCAATTTGGATCAAATGATGTGATAGGATAAGCAATATGTGAGAAGTTCATGATGAAACCCCTATAATAACCTACTAGCCCCATGAAAGATCTCACCTCATCAACATTCCTAGGCGTTGCCCACTCCATGATAGCTCTTACATTTTTTGGGTCCACTGTTATGCCATCCTTGAAAAACACATGTCCCAAGTAGTGTACCTCATTCTGAAAGAAACTAAATTTTCTGAGATCAGCATACAACTGATCCTCTCTCAACAATCTCAACATTGTTGCTAAATTCTCCACATGATTTTCTTCATTTTTTGAATATACCAATATATAATCAATGAACACAATAACAAACTTGTCCAAATACAGACACAACACATTATTCATCAAGCACATAAAGGTAGTTGAAGCACTAATTAAACCAAATGGAACTACAACAAACTCATAATGCCCGTACATGGTTCAGAAAGTTGTCTTGTAGATGTCCTCTTCTTTAATGCGTAACTAATGATATCTAAATCTTAGATTTATTTTCAATAACACTGCTGCTCCCTTCAACTGATCGAACAAGTCATCAATCCTCGGTAACATATACGTGTTCTTAATGGTCACTATTTTTAACTGTCTGTAGTCAATGCATAGCTTGAGGGTACCATCCTTCTTTTTCACAAACAATACCGGTGTGCCCCATGGTGATACACTTGGCCTAATGTACCCCTTGTCAAGATTTTTCTGTAGCTGCAGCTTCAACTCTACCAACTCAGGTGTACTCATCATGTAAGGTGTCTTTGATGTCGGAGTTTCCCCTGGCACCAACTCAATAGAAAATTCTACTTCCCTATGAGGTGGAAACTCTAAAATATCTGCAAGAAATACATCTTGAAAATTTTGTAGAAATGGGTACCTACTCAAAACATCTGCATCCTCAACTTCCTTACCTTTGTCACTAGAAATGTGCATTGCAAATAACACACCCTTTCCTGTGACTATGCTTGGCCTGCACTACGCTTGTCGACTACACTTGTTTTCTTCTTACCCCACAAGACTCTTTGTTCCCCATTGTCATCCAAGCACTAAATGGCTTTGTCATAACAATTCACCTTGGTTCTATGAAGGTACAACCAATCCATGCCCAACAACATATTGTATGATCTCAACAGTAATACATTCAAATATGTTGAGGTAGGCATACCATTCAAATCAAATGTACAAGCTCTTACTCAATGATGAATCCACTTCTTTTTACTTGTAGCCAACTGCACTAACCAAGACTCTGCATGCACTTCTTTATTCAAACCACACTTATCAACCAAGTCAGGATTAACTTAACTATAATTAAATCCAGGGTCAATCAAAATAGAAACAACTTGATCACAAAGCTTACCTTCCATCTCAATGACAAATGCCTGATGATCTACCTATCTATTATCCAGCGCTGCATAGATCCTAGGAATACTCTTCCCAACATCTCCCACTGTTTGTGCCCCCTGAGCACTATAGATCTGCGATCTACCACCTCGATGTTGTGGACAATCTCTCCAACGATGCTCTCCTCCACAAGTCCAACACCGCACATGCTCCTTATTCTCCTCCTCAGATCGAAGTCCCTGTCCTCTGTCAGATGCATTGAACTTATTAGATGGCATTGCATTCTCTTTATTACATGTACGTTGATGCCTTGCTCACTTATTGTCCCATTTTCCTTTGTTATTTTCATTACCTTTCCAATCCAACTTAGTCTTAGATCTGTACTTTGATTGTTCATAGCAATGCTTTAGCTTTCGGATGGCCTCCTCCAATGATCTAGTCTCATCAAACTCAATCCTATCTTTGAATGCAATTGGTATTCCACTAGTGATTCTTTGAATTTTATCCTTCTCCTCCTTGAGGTAAGGCACATACCTCAGTAGCTCCAAGAACCTGCTAGCGTACTCCTCATCTGTCATCAATCCCATCTTTAGCTCATAGAATTCATTTGCCCTGTCCTCAAAGTATCTCCCTGATAGGTACTTCTTCTTGAATAGTCTCTCGAACTCAATCCAAGTCAAGTCCTCCTCATGAACACCTCTGACATTCTTCACATCTTCCCACGAAATATCTGCTTTACCTTTGAGACTGAATGTAGCTATTATGGCTTTCATGTTCTCTGAGTAATCATGCAACCTGAAGAACTTCTTCATACCAAAGAACCATGCCTTTGCATCCTGTGATTTCTTCATCGCTCCATCAAATGTAGATGGATTTTCTTTCTTTAACTCGTCCAAAAAATGTCCCCTCTCACTCTTGTAAGGATGATAACGATATTGATCATAATGCCTGTCAGAACCAGAACTAGAATAGTACCTGCATCCATCACCTATCCTATCCAGAGTATCCAGGGACCTACCAACTTTGGTCGTGTAATCTTTATCTAACCTGCACCCACTAGGATACCTATTGCCATATGCCCCATTAGTTATGTATTCCTTCTCATGGCTAATTCGAAGGGGTCCCTGTCACTGCAATTATGAGAAACTCTGAAGTATCATTGCATTTACCTCTGCTTGTTTCTCTTGTGCCTGTATGATTCTACCATTGTCTATGTTACAACTCCTTATTTCTGCCTTTAAGTTTCTTAGTGTGTTTTCCAAATTAGAAGAGTGCCCAACACCACAATGTTCATATGATCCATAAAGAGAGTCTCGGGAACTTTAGTCTACCATCTTGCTAGTCATCTTTGATATTCGTCATGCAAGGTATATCATGTCATCTAAACCAAATCACAATAAACACACATACCTTAGCATAATTTGGGGAGGATACCTCGTTTGCAAGATCAACAAATCAACGTAATACATGTATAACATAATCATGAAAACATATAGAAATATAAAACATAAGCATATAACCATATAACCATCATTCTTGCTAGAGTCCAGTCATCAATGCATGACCATATCAACTACATATACCATAACCTCATGCATGACAACAACAACCACATCACTATACACTTGAACACATGTGAATACTAAAGTGCATAAGCAATACATAATTAACCATACACTGATGATGACACACTCCACAACAACAAAATAAACTTCTCATGGCGACCTCACTGCAACCATAACCCATACCATACAAATGCAACAAGCACTTGGTCTCACAACACAAGAAACACATATGCAACTGACATGAATGCAAGCACATGGTCTCACAACACAATAAACACATATGCGACTTAGATGAATGCAAGCACATGGTCTCACAACACAAGAAACACATATGCAACTGACATGAATGCATGGCCAACATACATTCCATCCAGTCCGAGGGGTGAACCATGCTTTGATACCACTCTATAATACTCTCCTCCCACATCTACCCAAGTAATCGGTCAACCGAGGTAAACATGTGACGAGAAGTTACTATGATATGATTCGACTCCCTATGTGTCACTTAAGGTAGTGGAACCGGCTGAACACATCACACAGACCTTCCACATCAACAACAAAACTCCTAAAATCCATCCCAACCACTCAAGTAATGGACCCATGGGTCCCATTGAGTTTTTAGACCATTAAACCCTCATACATTCCCTTAATATGGACAAGCATGCGTCCAAGAGGCTCCATATGCTCCCATAGCATGGGTATGCATGTGTCTTGAGAATTTTCTCCTCAGACCCGTGCCTACGACTCTAGGATTTGTGCCACATTTTAAGGTCCAGAGCCCAGGTCACTGCCCAAAACTCAATGACAAGATCAGAAATGAATTTACACAACAAAACAATGATACATTTGCAAAAACATTGACAAGGACTAGACTGGACCCCTACTAGCCATGATAAACATTTCGTCAAACATGTCACAAGCATAAAAAAATACAGGTCTTAATAGTAGAACTGAGCATAGGGGATTCACACTTATCTGAGAATTGCTAAGAAACATTGATGCCTCAACACATTAGCTGCAATTTCATCTATTAAACCATAGGTACATTGTTCATTCATTTATAAGTAAAAACATGACGAGAGCCATACATAGCCACTATCATAATATATGTTCATAACCAACGTAATAACAATAAAAATACCAAGGAAACAAAAACCATATAATCCACATATAAACCAGTTCAATACTCATGAAACAACAAATAGAAATAACTTCATATCAATGATGCAAAGGCCAACCAAGTTCGGGACTTCCATGAACCACCCGACCATAAACATGGTTGAGTCAAATATCTCTTCAGTCAGACACTCTTATGCCATATTCCAAGCTTGAATGTGGGATCTCATAAAACACATCAATCAAAACCATCCAAAGATTCCATAGGCCAAACCACCTCAACCCATCAAACAGTGGTTCCACCTCATGGTCGAGCATCACAAACCATCACCAGATTGGTATTTACCCAAGCCTTCCAGGGCTCTAAAGTGTTTGTTCCAACCAAGGCTCCAGGACGAGAAACTCAACCCACAGCTGCTGCCAAGCTCCAAAGTGTTTTTCCAACCAAGGCTCCAAGACTAGTAACTCAACCCACCAAGGGCTCCAAAACATTTTTCCAACCAAGGCTCTAGGACTAGTAACTTAACCCAAGTTGTTACACAGCTTTAGAGCATTTGTCCAACCAAGGCTCCAGGAACTAGTAACTCAACCCAAGCTAAAGGAAACATAAGAACCAACAACAAAAACAAAGAAATGAAGTCACAACACCATGGCTATCCAGGAAATCACAAGGCCAGGCAAATCCGTTGTCAATACATACAAACCTCCATACCAATGACAAATCATGACCATTAAACCACATGCATGCCAAAACTAGTGAGGAAATCATACATGCAACTCGGTACCTGCAAGCAAAACCCATTGTAGCTGGATATTCTCTTGCTCTTTCCTACTCTTCCTTTGCCTTCTTGCTCCAAAACTCCAAGTATGCCACACTCCTCCAAGAGTGCTCCAAGAAAACTCTAATTGTCCAAGAGTATGAGAGAGAGAATAGAGAGAGAGAACCAAAACTAAACTGACAAAAGTCTGTGAACTGATCCTCAGAATCCTTTTTATTAATGAGGCATCTATTTTCTTCATTTTCCATTATTTTCCTTCATTTTCCTCCTCACATGAAACCTATGACCTTTCACCTCCCTTTTCTGCTAATTTCCAATATTTTCATAAATAAATGTGCCAAAATGTCATTTTGTCTTTCCAAAGCCTTTACCATTTCCTTAGCTATTAATCAATCACCAATGGTCCCAATCACTATGCTTTTACCCAACATTCAGCTTGGAATAAGTGTCCCATCAACCATGACTATTATTTTGGCTTTATTAACTTTTATTATGTGGAATTTTCACCAGGGTTGTTACATGAGGTACATTTGCATTTCAACGAATGTCATATGGTATTATAAATGCAAGTGCTACTTTTCAACAGGCTATGGACATCGCGCTCTATGGATTGATCAGAAAAAGTGTGGTCGTGTACTTAGGTGACATCACATTGTTTTCAAAGAACACATCTGACCATTTTTGTCATCTAAGGAAAATCTTTGAGCAATGTCGAAAATATGGTATATCTTTAAATGCAAAGAATAACATATTTGGAGTGTCCAAGGGGAACCTCTTGGGACACATTATAACTAACAGTGGTATTAAAGTGGACCCAGAGTGGGTCAAGAATATTGCTCGAATCCCCTTTCCTATGAATAAGAAAGCCATGCAATATTTCTCGGGGAAAATTAACTTTCTCGGGGAAAATTAACTTTCTCTGGAAATTTATCTCGAATTACACAAAAATTGTTAAACCTTTGCAAGAGATGGTCAAGAAGGATGCGAGTTACAAATGGGACTAGAGGAAGAAAGATGTTTTGCCCAGATTAAACAAGCGATTGTCGATGCCCCAACATTATATATTCTAGACTTTAATAAACATTTCTTGTTGTATAATTTTGCTTCTGATACATCTATTACAGTCATTCTTATTCGGACAATCAAGGAAATGAGAGACTAATATCATTTATGAGTGCTTGCCTACAGGGATCAAAATTGAATTATCCTTCCATTGATAAGCAAGCCTATGAAATCTACAAGGTGGTTAAACATTTCAGGCCCTACATCTTGAAAATCCATGTTATAAAATTTGTGCCTCATCCAACAGTGAAACCACTCTTTGTCTAGCAAGACTTGGGTAAGAGAAGGGTGCACTGGATGAAAAGCCTTCAAGAATATAATCTAGAATTCAAACCAATTTATACGATTAAAGGCCACGGTCTTTGTCAACTTGCAACAAAAGCATCTTTTGGATGGGAACAAGAAATTGAAATGCATAATATCAAGCAAGTTGTAATGTCCTTTAATAATAAATAATAATAATAAAAATAATAAATAATAAATAATATAATATAATACAAAAAATAAATAAATAATAGTAATAGTAAATAAATAATAAATAATAATAACAATAATAAATAACAATACTAAAGCTCTAAATAAATATAAATATAAATAAACAGAAAAATAGTAAAAATCAGTAAAGCTATCAAAAAGTAAAAACAAAAAAATAAAACTCAGTAAAGCTATCAAAAAGTAAAAACAAAAGAAATAAAACAAGAATGCAGTAAAGTTGCATGTTGACACATGGAGTGTGTGCATGTGGTTTCCTTCCAATGTTTGCTTTATTTAATAGATGGTGAGGAAGATGAGAGGCATTCCATCATTCCATGATTTCATCATCCATTCTCTCGGGAGAATAGTGTTGTGAGACAAAGAATACCCTGGCAGTGGTATGTTGATTGAGGGCTCTGGGGTGGCCAGTTGTAGCAAGATTTTGTGCAATTGAGCCTATGGTTGGGTGGAGAGTTGTCCCCAAAGACTTTGTTGCAGTTAGCATAATTCAACTAGTGTTCAACCCTGAAATCACAAGTGAGAAACATCATCGCCGCAGGTAAGTAGTCTCTACTCATTTATTGAAATTTGATGTCAATTAGTTGATAAATTGCATGTTGATTATAAATCGCATGATTAATCTAATTAATTACATTTTTTAATTTCGGGGTTGTTACATATGGTATCAGAGCTTAGGTTCAACTCTTAGGGCCTATAGACATTTTAATATAGAAAACCTCGATCTAAATGATTTAACGAAGAAAAAAAAATCAATTGTTTTATCGAGCCCGTAGCTATGACTTGAAGCTTTTGACTCTAGTTGGGACTTATCACTCACATAATGTGGCTCTGCAAGTTACGGCTACAAATTTTCTGATTGTCCCTCTTTGGCTTTGGCTCTATCCTCAATTCCGCCAAAACAGTATGAGATTTTTCCATAAGAATGCTCCCTTGTTCCTTGAATTTTTCGGCCCTTAGTTCAATTTACTCACTATAATTTGGAACCTCCACTACCAGCAATATTGGTCTCTGTCACTTGAATGTGTGTTATGCATTCTTGGCTGGCGGTGTATTACCTTCTCGGTGGTGGTAAATGACACTGCGGCAACTCACACAAATTCGAACCCCCTTCCAAAATGATTCGAACTTGGAGAAAACTCGAAACCAGAGAATTATGGTATTATGGGTAAAAGCTTGACCTCTGACATGTCATGTGCCCACCCAAAACTAATAATTCATGCTCCGTAATGTTTTGGCCTTGAAAATAATTTTGCTTGACATTTTAATTTTGGCCCTTAATAAACTGACTTTTTTTTTACGATATTTTTTCCATGACTACAAAGCCATAGTAAATAATTATAAAAACTCAGCCCTACAATTCAAATTTGTGTTTTTCCATATGAGCCACACGCTCGACGACAATGTTGTCGTTTGAAAAAAAAATGCGGCCCTTTTCATAAATTTATCATTCGGCCCCTCTTTGATATGTTGCAACCTGTACAAATCAAAGTGCCAACTAGGGAATGATTTTGATGGCTAACCAGCCAGCCTACAAACATATAGTAATAAGTTGTGTATTCTAAAATCTCACAAACGAATACTAATAATTATAGATAATCTATTCATCCTCGTAAAATAAAATAAAAATATAAAAATTATGTCCAAATAAAATTAATGGCATGAGTGTAGATAAGCATATAGCAAAAAAAAAACATATTTAATCCAAATTTATTCGTTGACTATTTGTTTAAATTAACATAAATGTATATAATTATATTTAAAGGATTTATTACGGCATAGAGATGATTTTTTTTATAATAACACTTAGCATTTTTTATTTTTTATTTATTTATTTATTTAATTTTTTTTTCAGAAAGAAAAAGCGTGATGTATTATATTGAGACTATATAAAGGTTTCAAATAGTACATATCAAGCTATTTGATGCTGGAAAGTCTAGGACCATAGGATACAAAAACTGGAGGATGAGATCCTCAGAGAAAAATGTAGAAGCTTTGTATAAACAGATACAAGTTGTTGGGACACCTCATGCATATTCGGAGATGAAGATCAGAGATAGATAAGAAGCACTCATAAGCCATACATATGCTATGAAAAAAACAAAAGGATTAAAAACAGACCTGTGGGAAGAGGAAAGAGATTAAAAGCTCAGGAGAGAGAAATCCTGAATGAAGAAGGATTCCTCGCTAGAAATTACCTTCATGGACTAGGTCCCTGTTTCTAGATGAAGACCCTCCTTTGATAGGTTGTCCGCAAGCTGGTTCTAAGCTCTGTAGATGTGCTGAATGGTGCATTCACTCATAAGGCCCCAAAAAAACATGATCTTGTCCATCCAAGTAGTAAGGTGTGGGCAACTGATACGGCTTTTTCCATTGACATGATCGACCATGGTTTTGGAGTCCCGAAAAATAGAAATGGATTGTATATCAAAAAATATACAGAAGGCAAGAAGACCCGCAAGGGCCTTCGCCTCAGCCATGTTGTTAGTGCCCTTCCTTGCATTCCAAGAAAGACTATATTGAAGATTCTCGTCCATTATAATGAGAACCCCACATCCACAAGATTTTTTCTGTGCAGCACCATCAAAAAAGCCCTTGGGGCCCTGGAGAGGAAGTCTTCTTGTCCATTTCTGTTGACGACTTCCAATTTGGGTTGCTTTTTTGGAACAAAGTCGTAGATGGTTATGATGCGTTGTAATATATCCTTTAGAGGCTCTTTTACATCTTTGAAAATAATTCTGTTTCTCCATTTCCATGCACACCATAAGACGATAATAATGAAGGATCTCTATGAATCTCTCTGTCCGCTCCACCACTCAAAAGCTGCATGCATAGAAGCATGAGAGATGAGAGGGAAGCCATATAAAATTTCCAGTTCATGCCATATTTGTTGTATAGATTTGCATTGGAAGAACATATGAAAATTGGTTTCCTCTTTAGATTCGCACATTAGGCACCTGCTTGGCCCATGCCATTTTCTTTTCTTTAAATTTTCCCAGGACAGATTTTTATTGTTAAACACCAGCCACAAGAAGTAAATTAATTTTGGAGAGCAGCATGTTTTCCAGAAAGATAAAGGGAAAAAGGGATTAGATTTCACGGACTTTAAGCCAATCAGAACGGTGTATATATCCTTGACGCAAACCTGTATATTTGCAGTTGGTGTCCCCCAGATTAGATAATCATGCGGCCTGGACCTGTGAAAACCGCAGCTTCTCAGGACATTTCTGACTGTGTTCCATTGACTTTCCATAGTCTCCGACGTACTAAGATCATCGACCGATTTCCAAAAAGGGAGAGGGCCTTTCCATCCTGCTATAAGCTTGTCCCACGTGAAATAGCCTTTATTATGGAGGAAGATCAGGATCCTTTCGGGAAAGGAGATATTCTCATGTCCGCTCATGATGGGGTCTATACCAATGAGGATTCGACTGCCTGTTTGTAGGCACCATTTCAGGTTCATTAGGAAATATTGCTTGACTTTGCAGAAGCTGAGCCATATTGCAGACCCAAGCTTGGCCCCAATCCTTCTTAGTCAAAACCAATATTCCATGTCTTTGCCTCTCATGTATTTCATTTTAATGGTAGTGCTCCACGGCCCTTCCCCATATATTCCCCTCCATAGAGATTTGCACAGAAGTGCTTTCCCGAAGACCCTCAAATCCAATAATCCCCATCCACCTGAAGACTTTGGCTTAGAGATCTTTTCCAATCTAGTGAGATGATATTTTCCTTGAACCGATTTTCCACCCCAAATAAAATTTGCAGTAACCTTGTTTATTTTTTGAATGATACTTGCCGGGAGAAAGAAAATGTGTGCCCAATATACAGCAAGTTGCGTTAGTACTGAAGAACGAGGAAGCAGACCAGCTTTCTAAGGATGGTCTACAGCAAGATCTGGGCGTATGGTCAATAGCAGAATCCAGACAGGGGCAGACCTTCTTTTCTCATCAGGCCCCTTTTACTCCACCACTGTGAACGAGGCAATATCATATCTTCTTTTTTGTCAGCAGATCCCGCAGGCTAGAAGGAATTTTTGTACTTAGTTATTTTTGGTTTTTTTTCGCATTTTTATCTATATATCTGCAGCACTATAAACAGTCAAAAAACCTTCCTGTACAGTTTTCAGTTTTTTCAAAAAGACACTTTATATATTTTTGTATGGGGTTGTTTTCCTTCTTCGAAGGAGACCCCGGGGTATGCATGCTTTCTGGTTTGTATTTAAAGCCTCCTGTAGGGAGGAAGACCATACTTGTCTCTAACAGCAAGTTACAGGACAGATCAATCAGTCGTAACAGGACTGAGTCTTTTTTCTTTGGTTTTTTACTCTTTAGAAGTACAAAACAGCACACATGGGAGCCAACAGGCCTGCAAAAGATATCATCAGATTGTAAACTTTTTATATGCTTAATAAAAAGTTTTGCTTTTTTCCTCGGAAAAAAAAAAAGTTGCGTTAGTACTGCTTGAGATAGAACGATTCTTCCTGCCAATGATAAACATTTGTATTCCCAGGCGGATATTTTCTTATAGTATCTATCAATTAGCCATTGCCAATCATCTTTAGAATAACCCTTTGCCTTTAGTTGAAAGCCCAAATATTTTAATCCGTCCTTGATTGACTTCGTTTCTACTCCAAACAAAGCAGAAATCCATTCCACTGTTTCCATATCGGCGTCATTGTGGAAGAGAGTGGATTTTGACTTGTTTATTTGTAAACCAGTGGCGCTTTGAAACCTATTTAAAATGTCATATAGACATATCCACGAGATTCTGCACAACATTGCAAAAATAAGCACATCGTCGACAAATAAATTGTGCGAGATATAGTTGTTCCTGCAAATCTTCACGGCCCTGCATCTGTTCTCAGAAACAACCTTATTAATATGAAGGCTCAAAGAGTTCATTGCTAGGATGAACAACAGTGGAGAGAGAGGGCATCCTTGATGCAGCCCCCTTTCTGCTTGGAAAAAAGGGGAAGGGATCCCATTTATGATGACCGCATAGTTCACGTTCTCTACGCATGCCATGATCCAATTTATGGCATTTGATTTTAGGCCAATCTTAGCTAATAAACATCTGATGAATCCCCAGTCTAAGCAGTCAAAAGCTTTTTGTAAATCAATTTTCAGAATGGCAGCTTCAGATTTATTGGAGACCATGGAAAACAGGCTTTCTTGAGTGTTGGCCACTGCATCCAATATATTCCTTCCCTTTAAAAAAGCATGTTGATCCTTAGATAAAGAGCTGGCTAAGGTCGCTTTTATCCTTTCAGCAATGATTTTCGTGATGATCTTGAAAGTTATGTTGCATAAGGATATCGACCTAAAATATTTAAAGGTGTCCGCTTCCAATTTCTTTGGGATAAGAGCTATCTGCGTGGAAGAAGTAATCTGATGAATGCTGCCTGAGATTCTTGCTGCTTCAACCATCCTCAACAAATCTAGTTTGATGATGTCAAAGAAGTGAATGAAGAATTCTATTGTCCAGCCATCTGGGCCAGGACATTTATCCTTCTTAAAGGCCTTCATAACTCCAAGGAGTTCTTCCTCTAATATTGGCTGAAATAAACGTTCATTTTTTTCATCATCAAACATTTGAGGGACTAGATTGATACCCCATAGGATATCCTGAAAGCTGCAATTTTCCCTTCTTTTGTATTGGTTTTTAAAATGTCTCACAGCTTCCTTTTGGATTTCTTGTTGTGAAAAGAGGAAACCCCCTTGACCATCACTAATTTTCCATATGGTGTTCCTCTCCCGCCTGGCATTTGCATACTTATGAAAGAATTTAGAGTTTCTGTCACCTTCCTTGAGCCAGATCGCCCTGCTCTTTAGACGCCAAGAGGTTTCTTCCTTCTTTAGGAAATTCTGCTTCTTCCTTTCCAGCTCATTTAGGTGGCATCTCATGTTGAAAGGGAGCGAGTTGGCTTCCAGAACCTTGGAAATACTGTCCAATTCCTTTTGTACTTCTTGAAGAGCCAATCTGTCCGCCTGTCTTTTTTTATGTTGCCATTCCTTTACCACTTTTCTCATTGAGGACAGCTTGTCTCTAAATGTCATAAAAGGGGGGGAAGAGTTTTTTGCAGATAAATCCTTCCATGTTTTTGTTATTACTTCATTGAAATTTGGGTCCTCTAAGCATATTCTGTTGAATTTGAATGGGTATCCATTCCTAAACCCCTTTTCCCTCCAGCTGAGAGAAATCGGCCTATGGTCAGAGATATATACATTCTCAATGGACGAGAAAGGCATGCCCATTTTGTCGATTATGCTGACATGTACAATAAACCTGTCTATCCTTTTTGCAATGTAGGCCTCTTCTATTCTTCCATTGTCCCACGTAGGCATCATTTTGGACAGGGCAACATCTACAAGATTCCTGTGCAGGAGCTCATGCTTAATTCAATCTGCGAGCGGGTCTCTCTTCCTGCAGTTTCCCCATCGTTCTTCTGAGCTTAGAGTAATGTTAAAATCGCCTGCAATCATTAATGAATCAATGTCAAAGATTTCTGAGTCAAAAAATTTATCCCAGAAGTGAGTCCTGTTCTTATAAGGGGCGTAAATATTTAAGATATTGATGGGGTAGTTGTTTCCTCTGATGAAAGCTATAATGAGAATGCCCGCAAAACATTTATAGGCTTTGGCTCTGATCCAATAAGGATCCCACAAAACCACCAGCCCTCCCGAAAGTCCCTTGGCTTCCGAGGCTGCCATATGCCACGAGGGGAGCATTTTTCTAAAATAGGAAATGGACACCTGTTTGCTATGCATGGTCTCTTGTACTAGAATGATTTTTACCTTGGTTGAGATGAAAAGATCTCTTAGCGCCAAAAATTTGAGATCTGCTCCCAAACCTCGGATATTCATGGATATGATGAAGGTCATTTGGGGGGATTTTCAGTCGTGCTTTCTCTAAGAGGCTGATTCATGTCAATGATGGGAACATCCACAAGGGACAGGTTTCTCATTCCACTGTCTGCATCTTTTGTCCTCCCCCTATAATGTCTGCTGCCTCCTTTGATTTTTTTCCTCATGGTTATATTTTTGGCAGAATTCGGGCTGATGAGAGGAGGCGAAGGTTTACGTGGCTTGTGGATGGTTAAGGGCTCCAGCTCAAGAGATTTCTTGCTTAGAAGAAAATATAAGTCACTGTCATACAAGTTTGATGGAGATGAGACTGGGGAGTTTAAGGGGGTGGCAGATACCATCGGCTCTTTGACTTTCGATGATGGAATATGGATCGTTTTGGGTGAAGATGAGGATGATGAGATGAGGATGGATTAGGAGCCCACTGTAAAATTCTTAGGCTTGGAGATCAGAGGGGGAGGAGGGATTGCTCTTTTTTGGTTCTGGGGGAGGCATACAGAGAAAGGGTTGTGTTTCTTTTTCAGCAGCGAAACCAGACATAGACAAGCTTTCAGGCCTGGAACGGAGTTTCAGAGAGAGGTCTTGTGAGAAGTACTCTAGAGATAGATTGATATGGTCTTCCAGTTTATTGTGATCTTGAACCGCATTTAGATCTGTCGGAATCAAACTAGCTGTAGGGGATAGTTTCTCCTTTTAAGAGGATAGGGGAGAGCCCACCCGAAACTTTTCATGATACATCCTGCTTTTAAGAATCGGGTGTCGAGGGTAGTTTTTTATAAGATTTCCTATCCTATGACAAGCAGAACACCTGAAAGGGATGCCCCAAAATTCCAGTCTTTGTTTAATTTTTAAGTCCCTCCATGCAATCTCTATGTGTTCGGGAAAACCTCCCCTGTAGGCCTTTTCAATTAGGATCCATGCAATGCACTTGTCTTTTTCCCCTAGACACCATGGGTCAACGTAGACAAATCTTCTAATGGAATTACCTATCTATGTTAGAGTCTCCTTGGACTACATCTCCAGGGGAAGGTTTGGTAGCTTGACCTAGATCAAGTTGTTCGAAGGAGTGTTTTTCAAAGGGTTATACTCGATATACCATCTGTGGAGAGCAAGGAAGCTCCTTCTGTGTACCCATGGCCACGTCTGAATGGCTTCTACATCCCCAACGCTTAAAAAATGAAAGCAATACCACTCCTTCATGAGATTTGAAACAATGGGAAGGTAACCAATCAGTGGTTTCCACTGTTGCTCAAGCCATTTCCTCATCGTGGCATCATCCATTTTTGGAAAATGCCATCTGCCCACTAAGGCAAGATCCTGGAGGCTTTCTATACGGTCAGACAGGTGGACGTTGTCTAATTTTAAAGCAGCTGGCGGAGGGGTGGTTTTAACTGGATTCCGAGCCTTGTTGTAGTGGTTGCATGTTCACGCAAAACTTTTTGTGACCGTTCTCTATCCTTTTTAGCGTCAGGGATTGATGATTGGACGACTACGTCATCCAAAGTAGATTGCCATCCTCCAAATAACGTGGCTCCTCACCATTCCTTCTCATCCTGTATAGCTACTTGAATCATGGCCTCTGTGGCCGATGCATCGGACCCGCCTTCCATGCGCCTCCAAAACACTTCCACCTTATCTTTTACTACGTGAACTTTTGTCCTAGATAGATTTCCGAATCAGGATTTTAAACTAGAGATTAATGAACAACTGTCCGATCTCTGAAAAAAAGCCTGAATGAGGTATGTCAAATGTGGGGAAAAAGACCCTTCTGACAAAGGACCTGATGGCCAGAAGATTCGGGAAGGAATGTCTTACAAATTCAAGAGAGGCACGGATTTTGAAAAAGCCAGCATAACTAGGGGATAGATTGCCGAATCGGGAGATTGTACAGGATATAAATGGGCAACTGACTAGGCACTAGACATAAGACCCGGATTAGGTAATGCTGGATGAAGGAATTTAAGACTCCACTGATGGTGGTCTCACTATTTGAGGTGACTGAGCCTAATGCTTTTAATTCGCAGTTACAGGACACGTCGACCTTGGTACCTTATCCCAAATGCCCTATGAAAAAACCAGATTGGATGCTCAAATCCCGGTCCCGTGAAGTGGTTTTCCGGCCCTGAAAACCATGAGAGTTGTTTTGGAGGGAGAGAGTTTAGGTGCTTGCTCAAGAGCTAATGGTGAAATCAGTCCCTATCCAGTTTTCTACCAAGGTGAATTAACTTGATGGTGAGTCTTAGCAGACTATGCAACAACAATAAAATTTAAAGATACACCACCAGGCTCCTATCTTAATTCGAAAATCTGAACAGGGCTTGTAAAAAACTACAGATTTCTTTAATTTTTGTATGATTACCCAAAACATGCTGAAAAAACCGGACTCTGAGCAAAGAGACTTAAAACTTGCTGGAATAACCGATTCAGTACAGAGAAGCTTGAAAATGCCAAATTATAATTCCAACTTTCTTTTCATTTATATCATTTTAAATCATCCAAGAAAGGATAATTTCAGCCTAAAAAAACTCACTATGACTGAGGAACGCTAAAAATCAGTCGTAAAAGTTCCTTTCAGAAATTTAAAAAGAGATGGAGCAAAAACTATATAGGCACTTTATAACCAGAGAGACTGACCTCTTGCTGGGTGAATGCTGAGGGGAGAGCGTCTTTGAGCCTCCAGCTAAACCAAAACCAAAGCATCAACACCAGAGATGAGAGCGCGAAAGTGAAAATGAAATGACCATTTGCAAAAGCCGGCCCTGAGCCCGGGCACGCAGGGAGGGCTGGCCAAACTTTCTTCCCTACCACAGAGATTGGAAAGCCCCTATGGGTTTGAGGTCGGTGAGGAATGGAGAGTGTGTGTCATTCTGAAGGTTAGCATGCAAGTTTATGGAGTCAGCTGATGGCAGGTGGCTATGGATGAAGCACGTCGAGCAGCAGACGTGCATGGACGATTTGTAAAACTACCGGGGTGAAAAACGAGGCAGTAAAAACACAAACTAGACATGCAATGGCTCCTCGCATACCTGCTTGGCACTGGTTGGCTGTGAAAGTGTGGGAATCATGGTAGTGGCGACCTGGTTGGTTGCGACCTGGATAAAGTAATAAATAATTTAACTAGGTTAGTTGTAGAATCTATATATTTATATGTCTTAATGTTATTTATGGAAATTTTATTATTTAATTATTATAGAAAATGTATAATTATTTTATAATGTAATTAATTTTTTTAAATAATTATATTTATAATTTATATTAGTATTATATAAAATAAAAATATGTAAGGAAATGGAGGATTTCTAATGATTAGTAGTATTGGATTACATAGATTAAATTAAAATTTTTAAATTAGGGATAGATTTAGTGTTTACTAATTTTGTATTAAATGAGTCAATGTATTGGAAGTGAAACATTGGTTTAAGGAATAATGGTAAAGCTAGTAATAAACTAACTAGAGATCAAGATTCTAAATGGTGAAACTTGGGATTAAAGAGACTATATCAAAACTGTAACATATTTTAGGGTGGTTATGTGTATCTTGCAAATTGTGAACTTATTACTGAAATAAGAGGAAATTATTATTGGACAACAATTGGCATCTTGTTGAAAACATGACATTGTTGGTATTAATGATATAGCCTAGATCCTAGATGGATGTTGAATAATATTATTTCATAGTTGGTATTTAATATTTATACAAGCAAATGAAATTGATTTTTCTGATGAATCATGATAAGAATGCTTATAGTGTATTATTCTATATTTGATAGTTCTCATATTGATGATGTTTCACGATATGATGGTATGAGGATAATCATGCACATGTGGTTCATATTTATATAGTTGTTACAATACTGATGATGTATACTTATGATGATATGATATGCATAACGTGGCATAGGAATTATGATGCTATAATATGAGGTTTATTGACATGTGGTTCATTTATTATGTGAAGTCATGATATGTCTTTATGTTGATGTTATAACTTATGATGGTATTTCATGAGGTGAAGCATGTGATAGTTGCATACAAATTTATGACATGCATGAGCATGCAGTTCGTTCTTATTCATAATGTTGTGATTAACAATGATGAATGTTCTAATGATGACATGCAAGACTTGGCATGTGGATTATTTTCTATGATACTATGATGGTATAGCTAATGCATTGGCTGCATGTTGAGGTGTGATGATTCACAGGACTCCACAAATGGGCCGAGAGGGCTGGTTTATTTGATGATCTCATGCGAGCCCATACACACAAGGGAGAATAAGTAACACCATATAGGCTGGGGACAAACTCAATCAACACTACATATGCCAGTGGTTCCTTTGTCTTGTGTAGCTCTTGATGGATAGCTCTTGAAGGGCTATGGGAACATCTTGAGAAGGCTAAGTGCCTGATGTTCTAGGCTAGGTGCCTGTTATTGGATTGGGATGTTGAAGCCTGGTGGGGGTGTAAGGACTTTGATGCCTGGGGTTGTGTGCCTTAGTAGCTATGGAGGGAGTGGGCCAGCCTTGTGAGATGCCCAGAGTCATTGGGTACTGTACCGGATGCCTGCCTTGGGGTAGATGAGGTCTGAGTCAGGCGTGAACCTTGGGGCCAGCCTTGGACTAGGATACAGACCGGGGAGGCTTATGCCTGGTTCCGAAAGTGGGAAAAAGGATAGAGATTCCTTGAGATTTCTCGGGTGTTGTGAAAACTTTCAATGCCTGCTGGTTATACTAGTTCAACAGAGGGTGTAGGGCAAACATGAAGTAATAATAACAAAATAAAATGTTAAATAATTCAACTTAACTTTGGGACGAAGTTCCTTAAAGTAGGGGAGTATGTAATGTCCCTTAATAATAAATAATAATAATAATAATAAATAATATAATATAATACAAAAAAAATAAATAATAAACAATAAATAAATAATAGTAATAGTAAATAAATAATAAATAACAATACTAAAGCTCTAAATAAATATAAATATTAATAAATAGAAAAATGGTAAAAACAAGAAAGCAGTAAAGTTGCATGTTGACACATGGAGTGTGTGCATGTGGTTTCCATTCCAATGTTTGCTCTATTTAATAGATTGTGAGGAAGATGAGAGGCATTCCATCATCTATTCTCTTGGAAAATAGTGTTGTGAGACAAAGGATACGCTGGCAGTAGTACGTTGATTGAGGGTTCGGGGGTGGCCAGTTGTAGCAAGATTTTGTGCAATTGAGCCTACGATTGGGTGGAGAGTCGTCTCCAAAGACTTTGTTGCCGTTAACAGAATTCAACTAGCGTTCAACCCTAAAATAACAAGTGAGAAACATCATCGCCGCAGTTAAGTAGTCTCTACTCATTTATTGAAATTTGATGTCAATTAGTTGATAAATTGCATGTTGATTATAAATCACATGATTAATCTAATTAATTACATGTTTGAATTTCGGAGTTGTTACACAAGCTACCCCTACAAATGAAACCACGTCTTGGTACATTGATGTACGACAGTATCTAGAGAAAGGCACCTTGCCCTCACACTTATTGGAAAAACAGAAGAGGGCAATTCGTCTCAAAGATTTACCCTATCAGCTTGTTTATGGTGTGATTTTTTGAAAGCACCATAATGACGTCTTACTCAGATGCTTGGAAGTACAAGATTCGAAAAGGGTAATAAAGGACCTTCATGATGAACCAGTTGGTGGGCACTACGCAAGTGACACTACAACTCACAAAGTAATGAAAGCCAATTACCATTGGCCCACATCATTTACGAATGCACACGCCTACGTCCGTAAGTGTCCTATATATCAAAGATGTGTTGGTCATGATAAGAATTCAGCCGCCCCATTGCGACCCATTGTCGTTGAAGAGCCTTTTCAACAATGGGGATTGGAAGTTATTGAAGAGATTTTTCCTCATTCATTAAAGCAACACCGATATATTTTAACTGTTACAGATTACTTTAATCGGTGGGCTGAAGAAGTTCCGTTAAATCCAATGAACGAGCATGAAGTCATTCATTTCATCAAACAAAATATTATTACCAAATTTGGCATTCCTACGTCTCTTGTTTTTGACAATGCAACTTAATTTTCATCGCTCAAGCTTTCTGATTTTGCATTGGAAAATGGTATCGTTTTAAAGCACTCATCTAACTATTATCCTCAGTTAAATGGATTAGTTGAATCTACAATTAAGAATTTAATTCGTATTATCAAGAAAATTGTTTACTCTTAACAAAGGAACTAGCATAATGCATTAGTGAGTGCTTCATGGGATGATTATGTTACTCCTAAGCCCTCTCTGAAGACCTCCCCTTACTTCCTCATGTATGGAAAATAAGTTATCCTTCCTTTGAACTTATAACTCTTTTCCTTACAACTTTCTCAAGAATCCTGAGGTAAACCATGTATTGTTTTTCAGAGTAGGATAAACACACTTCTCAAATTAGAGGAAGAAAGGCATAAGACAAAATAAAATTTTGTTGTGCACCATAGTTGTATCAAACATTGTTTGACAAGAAATTTGTGGAGAACAAAGAGTTCAGTGTGGGAGACCTAGTATTGAAATGGGATAAAGCCCATGAAGAGAAAGGTAAACACGAAATTTCAATCCCTGTGGATCAGACACTTTATCATTCATGATAAGCTTGGCCACCATACTTATTGTCTCCAATATTTAGATGGGAAGATTGACTGCCTTTCTGTAAATGGCCAAAATCTCAAACGATACTTTCAGTAGCAACCTCATCAAGGCTATGTTTCTACCTTTGTACATATTTCTTTCCTTGTCTATCTTTTATTCTTGTTTTGTTTATGTCATGTCCTATTCTTTCTTTCTTTTCTTTGTTTTGGTCATGTTGTCCTTTGAGATAACTCTAGGTCAATTAGTTATGCCAAAGCATCTATAATGTTTTGTTGTTTTAAATAATTGGATGACTAGTGAACAATTTTATAAACAGGTGCTTCAAACTTAGATATATTTCAAAGTAAAATAAAAGATTGATCTTTAACTACACATAGTTAATTTGATTTTAATGGGGTGGAACTATAATTACACTGTTACAGAGATCTGATGTAATTTATATTTAAAGAGGAACTTACAATAACAAACAATTCTGTAAAATATTATTTTATTTAAATCACAATTTCACAGAGGATTCAAAATGAGACTGAAACTCAGTTAAATTTTGAATCGGATCACTGCAAAAGACTTAATTTATATGAAGAAAACATAATTAATAAACAAGATGAAAAGATGAAATACAACTCATTGAAAAACAAACCATATGAAGTAAATGCAAAATATTTTATTATTCCAGAAACAATGCTCCAGCTTAGTACAAATCTTCTTGATAGCTTGTTCAAGGGTTCAACCCATAATAACTCAAAGGAGGAGTTATTTATACAAAATTTGTAAAATATCTACAATCTATTTGGAATAGCATACCAAAATAGTACAAAATTACAAAAATAGAACAATATAATAGGAACCAAGAAACTGCTGAAGAGGTGGTTCTATCCTTTGGAAATCTGTTCATGATCGGACATGAAAATACTAATGAGTTGTCATGCTGTTATAATCGAAAATTACTAAATTGTTTCACACAATTGATCCCATCTTTCTTCACTTGGGATTTCCACATTCACCATCTTTCTAAATGTTTCATCCACTTCTGTGTATCTCTCAAAATTTGGCTTGGTGAGAAATAAATGTTTAATTTCATGCATGATGGTTAAATCAAACTCCAAGGCTTCTAGAAAGGCCTTCCCTGTTATCTGTCCTTTGACTCCTACAAATTTGGTTCTATCCACTACAATAGCATACAATTCCTTGCAATAATCCTCTAATTTGATCAATTTATCATTCAGACCTACCAATCCTGGTAGTCCTTTATGATTCAAGATATTAAACTTTGAATGAAATCTTTTGACAGTAATATCCAGAGTTTGACATTTAGTTTCTAATTGGTTGATCAAATTCTTCTTTTGTAATACCTTCTTAATCTCTAAGATGGTAGTTGTTCTATCAAAGATGTTTATTTCTTCTAATTCTTCTCTTCTTTTTGAATTTAAAACTTTGATCATATCTGTGGCTTCTGTTGGCTTGGTCTTCAAGGCTTCTTTATGTTCTTCTATCACTGCTCTGCATCTGGTGATGAGTTCTTGCTGCTCAAAAATAATTTGTATGGGTGGCCATACATATGTCATGGATTGGCTTATTTTGTCCAAATATTTTCCTTGGCATGGGCTAAAGTATCTGCCATTAGGGACTCACTCTCCAACTTCTGGATCTTGAGTTCCAATCTGTGGGACTTTTACATTTCCTACACATACAAAGTATCATTTTTTACATTCTACATTTCTAAAATTTGGAATTTCTACAGTAACTTCTCGTTTTCCTGCTTTTGTATGGCCAATTCTTGTGATAATCTTGCTGGATCAGATGTTGTTGATGTAGAATCAATGGTTGTTGATGATGAACTAGGCTCTGTACCTGCAACTATTATTGGGACTAATGTGACTGGAACCATAGCAAGTTGTGTTGCTTCCTTTTCCTTTAGTAACTCTTCAATATGCTTTTCCATTTTCTCCAGCTGTATATTTTTCTCAATGATAAGCTTGAGCATGTCCTCCTTTTGTTGTTCATTCTCTGTTATATCCTTTGTTAGAGGATCCTCTGTAGAAGGTAGCTTCAATTGTTTCTTCAATGCAACAATGTCTGCATCTTTCTTTTTGAGGAGTAGCTCTGCAACTTTTACATCTTTGGGATCATATCCCACTTTAATTACAAAATCCTCCAATGCTTTTATTCTGTTATCTTTAGCTAAGGAAGAAATATTTTCTAACTTAAGCTGAGACTGAACATTGGATAGGGCAGTCCTAAGTTTAGAAAGAGACATAGTTGTAGTAGTCATAGTGGAAAATAACATCTCACCAGTCTGTCTATGCATATCCATTTGGTCAATTGGATGAATTTGACTGGTATCAAATGAAAAGACAGTCTTTTTATAATCTGATGGAGACTTAGGAAATGGAATTTGGGCTTGTAGGAAATCCATTTGCATTCTTCCTTTCTCACTATCAAAAGCAGAAAGAAGCCTATGCTGGGAAGTTGAAGTTTGTTTCCAGAATTGGCTATACACATTGGACTTTAAAGTCTCATTCTTCTATTTAATCTCAAGGAATATTGAAAAGATACTCTACTTGTCTGAAGAGTTGGTTCCTGTGGACTGAATTATTTCTAGAGGCTCTCTAGAAGGTGAAGTTGTAGGAGGAGTGGTTGAAACACTGGTTGTAGGAGGAGTGGTTGAAACACTAACTCCTGCTAATGTAGAAATTTCTGAATCTCCTAGATCAATTATAACTGGTTGAGTTTATTATGTTGAAGTAACCAAGCCAACCTTTGGCTTCTTCTGTTGAAAAATAAAACCTTTCATAATCTCCTTAGTCAATGAAGATTCTTCCCCCACCCTTTTTTTTTACTTGCTTCGAGCAATTGGAGTTTGTTCAGTGGGGGTGGATACAACCTGTTCATCTGCTTCTTGAAGTGTCCCATCAACCCATTGCTCTTGATTCATGAATTTTTCTATCTCTAGTCTTGGAGTATGATTATAAGGAGTCATTTTTAAATCAACTCTCAAAGCAGAAATAATACCAAAAGGATCATAGGACTAGGTGAAGCTAGGCTGGAAATTCATCTTCTTTAACAATGTATCTGCCTCAACACCAGCTGATCTGGTGTTGCAAATGAATGATCCAATCTGTGCTTTAATCTTGAATTGAGATTTCCTTTTTCCTGACACAAAGTGCAGGTCATCCATGTTGATCATCTGCCTAATATATTCCAGAGAAAAGATTCTCATAGGAACATATTTGGGCAGCTTATATGGTGCAAGCTCACAACCATATACCCTTATCTCTGTATAATTCTGGTATAAATACCAGTCACCAATTTTAGTCTGCTCACTTAAGTGTAAAATCCTTTTAATTTCATCTCCAATCCTTGGCTCTATCTGACTGTTGAGGAGTTGTGCCACTGGATGTATGAATGTATCTACAAATTATGAAAATGAGGAGGTGGTAGAAGTTGTCTTGACTATTTTTGTCCAGTGAATCACTGATTGATTCACTCCTTGTTCATCCTGCTTGTTGAGCTTGATAGGCAAAAGATCACCCTGCTGAAAAAGAAACATGTGGACAATTACAGAGTTGTAACTGAACACTCCCTGTACAATAAAATTCATGAATTGTTCATGTATATTATCAGCCAAGAATTGGCTGTAATTATACATGAATGTTGGTTGTTGATCTTTGTTAAAGATGGAAAGGAAACCAAGGATAGTCTCATCAACAGACTGGTCATCTGGATATCCTAATAAGTAGGAAAGCAGAGAAATACAATGTCTAGAGGCTTCAGGAAACATGGAAGATGAGTAGGGAGGATTTCTTTTTGGTAATTTTGCATCCTTAGGTAAAAAGATTTCAAAAATTTGGGCTCTCTGTGGAAAGGTTAACTTATGGTACAGATCCATAAGTGTTGCTGGTGAAAAATGGCTGAGAGAGTCTAATTGAGGGATTAGGAGCATCTGGTTTATGGTTTCAGTAGAGATGGTGATCAGAATGTCTCCATTCTGAGCCACCACTGCTCTTTTTACAGGGTCATATTTGGCTTGACACCAGGTAATGAGGTCAGGGAACTCATGTGTTTTTGGGAAACTAAAGAAAGGTAATAGAGATTCCCAAAATCTGATTAGGTCTTGCTTGTCGAGGTAATTTTGTTTGAGCCATAAGTGCAGTTCATAGAAATCGAACTCACACTTGGCTTCTGCAATTTTAAACAGTGAGTCTACAAGAGGAACATGGTCAAGGTCGAGTTGGGTTGGAGTAGCAGTGCTTTCCTCTACACTCTGCTTTTTAGCTTTCCCTTTTGGGGCCATGCTGGCAGACAGAAGGAAGAGCGATTCTGGTAATAGATCGATGGAATAGGAAAAGGTCCTGCAGAAACTGTTTACCTGCAAATAACAGAAAGAGTCAGAGGAAAGTGACAAAGAGGCACGTATGGGTTTATTTATATTATGTCTGGAAGGGCTAATGGTTTTATTCATGACCGTAGCATTTTAATGCATAGGAACAAAGCTACAACAGGGGAATATAAATGGGTATGACAACAGGGCAGTGAGTTCGTGAGATGGCAACGGATAGGATGAGTGGGAAACGGATATGTGAGGTGGTGCCATGGGATTGGTTAGGGGATAACGGTCAAGGCACGAGATGAAAGACTGTTGACAGAAAGAAACCATGAGCAATTTGCGGGTGGGGGTAGCAAGTGGTTTACGATTTTTTTTTTTTGGGGGGGGGGGGAGTGCAGAGCAATAAGGTGGCGACACATAGGGTTGGGGCATCTGCCATTGAAATCACTTTGTGGACCCCCCCTGGTCGCGTTAACGAGAAACGGTCGAGGATGGTGTAAAGTCTCTCCCTATCGTTTATCCAGGCGAGGAGTAGATTGGTCATTGAATGATGCGCTCTATTTATTTAAAGCTGACAAGACATTTTGTCCGTTAGCGACTTTGGCCCAAACAATGTATATGCACTATATAACATAAATTTTAATGTCAAAGGTTTATAACCAAAAATTAATCCCGATTAAGGAAATTAATCATTAATTAACAAAAATTTAACATTTCTAATGTGGCGCATTTAAATGAGCAACCCTTGCATTTATTCTTTTTATTTGAAATTGAAGCCTTTATTTCTTTTTGCTTCCCTAACATTTTTATTTTCTTTTGCCTTCTTTCTTTAGGGAAACTAACTCCTAACATTTTATTGATATGGATGCCTATAAAATATAAAATTGTCTTAACATTTTTTTATTTGTATTTCTTTTCCAATCATATCCTAACTTAACATTTGAATTTATTTTTGACTAATATACTAACTTATCAAAACCAAATAATGTTACCACATCGGCTTTAGATGGGGATTGCTTCCCCCTGTGGGATGCAAAGAACAAGCAGATTCAAGTGCCTTCTCCTCGGGATATGGAGTCTTTGCTGAAACAACTACACACTTGCAATTTTCTCCAAATAAAATGAACTCTTCGAATATTTACAGACGATGAATGGATGGATGAAAATATAATACTGGATATAATGTTTCAAGTATTTCCCATTGACTGGCAATGAGGAATACTCTCCTTCCAAATTCTATAGGATGAATGTATTATTCCCTTTGAATTATGCAATGCTAAATGGACCAAACCAGAGGTTGTCAAATTTTGTCTTCTTTCCTTTATCCTCCCTCCTTGTATCCCATCTAAGCACCAAGTCTCCTTTCTTAAAATTTCTCTCTGGCCTTTCTGTCAAGCAGCTCCTTCATCTTCTTTTGATATTTCCTTAGCTTGTATTGAATTTCATCCCTATCCTCATTTAACTTTATGATTTGATTAATCCTTCTTGAGAAATCATCTTTTTCTTCATAAGATTCCTAAAGGAACCTCATAATGGGTAAATCCAAATGAGTAGGAAAAACTACTTTCTTACCATAAACTAATTGGAAATGAGACTTTCCTGTGGATCTCTTAGGAGAGACTCTGTTTTCCAAAATTGCATGGATGATGTGACTGTCCCAACTCTTTTTATGGTCTTCAAGAGTCTTCTTAATGACCTTAACTAAGCTCTTGTTGGAGGACTCTGCTAACCCATTACCCTGTGGATAGTATGGTGTAGAATGATGTAACAGAATTGAATACTTTTGACATAACTCAATCATTTTAACATTACTAAAAGTTGCTACATTGTATGTAACAATTTGTCGAGGACATCCAAATCTTGATAAAATATTTTCCTCAAGGAATTTAATTACAGTAGTATCGGTTTCATTTTAAACGGGTATTACCTCTACCCATTTGGTAAAATAGTCTATAGCAGTGAGAATCCATCTATGTTAATTACTTGATTATGGATGAATCTCTCTTATGAAGTCCAACTCCCATTATAGAAAAGGTGCCTGAACCAATACTGGAACAAGAGGGAGTGATGACAACTTTTGTTTCCTTGCAAATATTTGACATTGTGTGCAACTTCTAACTCTTGCTCCAACTTATTTAAACAGTGTGGTCCAGTAAAAACCTGCCTTTAAAATTTTGTAAGTTGTTGCTCTCCAGGAATAGTGTCCACCACAAAACCCTGCATGGAACTAATCTATAATTCCCTTTGTTTCATTTTCAGTCAAATAAAGAAAAAGTATATTGAGAGGATCCTTCCAGTATAGAGTACCATTGATAATACAATATTTCACTGCTTTATGCTTTAAGGTTTTACACTGCTTCAAGTCAAGTTTAGTTGGACACTGAAAATCTCTAAGAAATTGCACAATATCAGAATACCAATCAGAGAGTAGATATTTCTGATCTATATGAATGAGAATGGTTTGTTCTGAAGAAGGAGGTTCTTGTGGATTCTCCCCTTCTGCATTTAAGGAAGGTTCTTGTGGATTCTCCCTTTGTGCAATTTGAGAAGGTTCTTGTGGATTCTTCTCAGATGACAGTTCAGAAATGAAATTTATCCCCAATACTTTGCAATTGGATTCAACCAACAATTTGGCCAAACCTTGACCCTTCACTAGCTTTGTGGTCTTGATCTCAAGATCAAATTCAAGAATTTTGGCAATCCATCTTCCCCTTCTTCCATCAGTATCAGGTTGGGTCAAAACAGTTTTGACAACATGATTAGGGACATAGGTTGTAATGTGTGAATGCAAAACATAGGTTCTAAAGGCTTTGAGGGCTTGGATTAAGGCATAAGCTTGTTTTTCAATAATGTCATACCTAAGCTCAACATCCCTCATGACTTTAGAAAAGAAGGCTATGGGTTGGTCATCACCATTTGTATTCTTCTGTAAAAGTACAGCTGCTAAGGTTGTCTTTGATGCAAAAGAAAATATGCTAAAAGGTGAAGAATAATCAAGATTGGCTAATGTAGGGGCCTCAGATATAGCCTTTTTTATCTAATCAAAAGCATATCTGGCAGAAACTGTCCATTTCACTTCATTGTTATTTTTTAACATATCAGTTATATCTTTAACTATCTCTGCATAATTAGGGATAAATCTTCTGAGAAAAAAAATCCCAAGGAGGTTTGTATCTCCTTCTTGTTTGTAGGTAGATATAGAGTTTGAATAGCTAAAACTCTCTTTGGATCAATGATAACTCCCTCCTTGGAGATAATATGCCCTAGTAATTTCCCTTCCTATATAGCAAATAAAGACTTCTTTAGATTTATGGATATGCCATATTTTATGCACTTGTCAAAAACCTTACACAAGTGTTTTAAATTATTTTCATCATAATCAGAGAAAACAGTTAAATCATCTAGATAAATGAGAGTAAATTCAGATGTCTTAATTTTTTTTTAAATGAATACCTGAATGAAAGAGTCATTATACGGGGGAGGCTCTGCAACTTGATCTAGGGTTTGCGTTAGGGTTTGACGTTGGGTACCATGGTAGGAGGCGCAGGGGGGAGTGTTGCTCCATCCTACAGTCAAGCAGTCACGATAGAAGCAAGGACGCTGGAAAGCAGCGTTTCAAGAAACCTCTGGAGAAGACAACAGAGGCAAGTAACACGAAAATATTGGGAAGAAACATACCCCATGAACAGGAAGGAGATCAACAGGAAGCTAGTAAGGAAAAGGAGAAAGGGGATAGCAGTCAAAAAACAACTTCCACAAGGACAACTTGGGTATGCAAACCCAAGTCGAACATCATTCCCCGAGTCATCTTAAGCGACCCAGTGCTACAAGCGCATAGGGATCACATGGCGGAATATGTGGTTGTATGCAAATTCATGGGGTTATGGCCGACGGAGAGGGCATTGCACATATAGAAAAGGAGCCACTGGAAACCAAAGGGAGAAATAAACCTTCATCTGGGATCTAAGGGATTCTTCACAGTAGTGTTCACAAGCCTAGAAGACAAAGATAGAGTGTTTGAAGGAGGACCATACTTCTACGTGGCTGCAGGCCTCTACATGTGGCCATGGATGATGAACTTTTTCCCAGAACAAGAAACATTCACATCGGTACCGGTATGGATCAGAATATACCCCCTTCCTCTGGATTATTGGCTACCGGAATCTCTGAAAATAATAGGAAACAAACTGGGGCATTTCCTAAAGATCTCAGATGTGACTCTGAAAGGAAAATATACATCTTTTTCCCAGATATGTGTGGAAATGGACTTATCTAGAGCACTTCCGGACACGATAATTTTAGAAGTATATGATGAAGAATGGGTGCAGGCAGTGGAATATGAGCACATCCCATTTAGGTGCCGCAAATGCCATGAACATGGGCATCTATACAGAGATTGACCAACAAACAATTTGGAGAGAAATGTGAAAACAACGGTAGATAAAAATCCTGAGGGTTTCACTAAGGTTGGGGGCAAACAGAAAGGCGGGAAACAGCCACAAAAAAAGATCAATGAGGAAATACAACTGAGCCATAATAGCTTTAAGATCCTAGAAGAAGAAGATGGAAATAAAGAAACAAACCAGGATACGAAGAACATTATCATTGAGAAGGAAAGGGATGCTAGCATGGAAGATATCATAGAAAACAACCAGAAAAAGGAGGATCTGCCAAGCAATATGGAGATAAGTAGGGACCATGAGATGACTCCAAGTGAGGCGGGAACGGAGGACCATGAACTACAGGATATTCTAGAAAGTGAAAATCTAGATCTAGAAAAATTTCTAGAACAAGAGATGACCAAAGGAGTGGACTCCCTGCCAAAAGAGGAATATGATAGGGTTCAACAGCTCTTCCTATGAAGATCACAACTGAAGGGCTCTGGATTCAAAAGAAATCATGAAATCCAGGAGCATAGAGGGGTTAAAATGATGGAGGAGATACATGCCCAATCTCCAAAGAACCCAGGTAGGAAAAGAGGAAGAAAAAGACAGAAGGAGTTGTTGAACGAATATGGGAAACTCTTGATCAACTCAGGTAAGATGAAAGATCTCACCAGGTATTCCTTTACGAAGCTTTCTTAATGAAGCTCACAACCTGGAATATTAGAGGCATAGGAAATAGAAGGAAACAAAGAAATCTCAGTAATAGAATAAAAGAAGAAAAACCAGATATGGTTTTTATTCAGGAGAAAAAATGTTTGATGGATAAGATTAGAGAAATTCATAATAAATGGCTAATCAAGTATGAGTATCTAGAGGTTAAAGCAAATAACTCGGCGGGGGGGGATTCTTACACTCTGGTATCCCCATAAATTTGGAATCCTGGATGCTGAAGCATCCATGAACTATCTTTCTTTGGTATGTCAACCTTTAGGTGGTAAGAAGATATACATGATCACAAATGTCTATGGACCTCAAAAGCTATAAGATAAACTCAGGCTTCTCACCTCCCTTGAGGAACTAAGAGCAAGACACCCTAATATGCCCTGGATCGTTGCAGGATATTTCATTATGATAAGATCTCCTACAGAGAAAAAAGGCCAGATCAGACAGCTGACTCCATGGCCTTCCAGAACTTCATAAGGAACATGGGGTTAGTGGACACTAAAATATTCAATGGGACCTTCGCCTGGAACAATAAGAGGGGAGGGGCTTAACAAGTCACCTCTAAACTCGATAGATTTATTATTTTAGAGGATCTATTTCTTTCAGGCCCTGCCATGTCAGCTTCTATTCTTCCTTTTGGAGGTTCGGACCATTGGCATGTACAACTGGAAGCCACTTTTATGGGTACACCAAGAAATAGACCCTTCAGATTTGAAAATTCCTGGCTCTCTCACCCTGAATTCACCAGCAATATTGACAAATGGTGGAGAGAGGATCTGAACATTCAAGGCACTAGAATGTTCCTGCTCCAACAAAAACTTAAACATATCAAATCCAAGCCTAAATATTGGAACATAAATGAATTTAGCAATATATTCAAAGCCAAAAGAGAAGCTAAGCGGAAACTCCAGGAGATCAATCAGAACAGCATCATAAATGGCTTTACCGAGGAGCGGAAAAATCTAGCTAACTCTCTGCAAGAAGAATGGGAAGATCGGTGTAGGCAAGAGGAATTTGTTTGGATACAGAAATTGAGGGTGCAATGGATTAGAGAGGGAGAAAGAAACACGAAGTTCTTTCATAAATCCACCATGGATCACAGGGCACACAACAGAATCACAAAGCTCAAAGATTCTCAAGGGATATAACTTGTCTCTCACAAAGATATGGAATTTGTCCTTGTTCAACACTTCCTCAGTATAGCAGAGGAGCCTTTGGTGGATAGATCCAGGTTCATCAACAACTTCAGTCAGTGCATCCCTCAACTGGTTACCAGAGAGGACAACCACAATCTTAACAGGCCAGTGTCGGAAGAGGAGGTTAGTGAAGTGATTAATGAAATGAAAAATGGAAAAGCTCTAGGCCCGGATGGGTTCAATGTAGACTTCTTCAAAGCCTGCTAGGAAATAGTCAAACAGGATATCCTTGAGGTGGTGGAAGACTTAAGAAGATCCAAAAAGGTTCTGGAGACTCTTAATGCTTCCTTCATAGCTTTGATCCCATAACAGGAAAAAGCCATGACTCCGGATGGCTTCAGACCCATATCTTTATGTAATGTGGTGTACAGAATTATTTCCAAGGTGATCGCCAATAGACTCAAGCCCCTCTTACCAGCTCTCATCTCAGAGAAGCAAACAGGCTATGTGGAAGGAAGACAAATCCTTAGTAACATCATCCAAGCTCACGAGGTGGTACACTCTCTCAAAATAAACAAACAAGTTGGTATGATCATTCAGCTGGACCTAACGAAAGCTTACGATAAGCTAAGTTGGTCTTATATAAGGGAAGTTCTAAGAGCATATGGCTTCGACCAAAACTGGATAAGATGGGTTATGGCACTAGTTACCACAACCAGTTTTTCCATCCTGCTCAATGGCGCTCCTTCAAGAACCTTCACACCCTCTAGAGGTCTCAGACAAGGGGATCCACTCTCTCCCTTCATCTTTGTCCTCATCATGGAAGGGCTAGGCAGAGCGATTAAAATGGCAAATGCTGAAGGAAGAATACAGGGTATCAAACTCACCTTGGATGGAGAAGCAAATACTCATCAACAATTTGTGGATGACACAATGTTGCAGGGCATACCCATAGTCAGGGAAGCCAGAGCAATCAAACAAATCTTAAATGACTTTGCTATGGCAGCTGGCACAGAGGTAAGCCTTAAGAAATCAAAAGTTTTTTTCTTTAACACTGACATTGCTATTCAGAGAAACATCACTAGGATTCTTGGGTTTCAAAGGGACCTGTTACCTTCCAAGTATCTGGGCATTCCTCTCACTGACAAACCTCTAAGCAAGGGATTTTTGGAGCCAATAATAATTAAACTTCAGGACAAGATCATAAAATGGACTTGTAGGTCTTTAATTTGGCGGGATGCCTTGTGCACACACAGGCTATCTTGCAGGCAATTCCCATTTTCATGTTCTCAACTCTTCCTACTCCTAAAGGGGTTCAGCAACAGATCAGGAGCATACAAAGGGATTTTCTATGGGGCAGAGGAGAAGAGAAAAAGAAATGGGCTCTAGTGGTATGGGACAAGATCTGCAAACCCAAGAGCCATGGTGGTTTGGGGCTTCATGACCCTGAAACCATCAGCAGAGTTTCGGGAGATAAACTCTGGTGGAGGTGGATCAAGGAATTGGCAACCCCCTAGGCCAAGCTTTGGAAACAAAAATATGCCAAGAATTGGCAGGAGAAGGATCATATTCAAATGTTAGGGCATGTTAAGGGCTCCCACATTTGAAACCTTGCCTAGGAAAATAAAGGTATTGTTCAGCAGCACAGTTTCTGGGAGATCTGAGATGGGAACTTGGCTCGGTTTTGGGAGGATAACTGGCAACAAGAACCCAACATGTATAAGGATGAATTAACAGATCTCAAGCATGACATCGATAACAAAGATATACTCATGGTAAATGACTTCTCGTACCAGGTAAGGAACAATGGAAAATGGGGAATTTGGAAGGATCTATGCCACAATGAAGAGAGCCCTCTAAAGGTCTAGGTAGACTCTCTTGCTTAGGAGCTAGAACATAGGAGGATTTTGGTATCCTCCTTGCCTGACCAACTAAGATGGGGAAGGAGCACCAAAGGAAACTTCAAACTCAAAGAAGCTAAAACAAGTAATAACAGGGTTTAACTACCAAAACCCTGATCCAATATGGAAGACTCTTTGGCAGAGCCCCCACTGGATGAAAATAAAATTATCCATTTGGCTATTTCATCAAACGAAAATTTTAACTTGGGAGAATCTTCGGAAAAAAGGCTTCACTGGCCCATCCAAATGTTACCTATGTGGCTTACAAGAGGAAACGATGGATCACCTTCTCAATCTCTGCCCTTTCACCTCTATCATGTGGGAATGGGTGGCTTCAATCTTTAAGCACACTGATAGGGATAGACTCAGCATCTCCAACACTTTGAAGAATTGGAGGAAAAACTTCTCAGGGAATGAAATCATCAATAAAGTTTAGACTCTGGTTCTAGGCTTTGTTATCTGGGATGTTTGGAAAGAACATAATAGTAGGATCTTCAAGAACAAAGCAAGTAAGCCCCAACATATAATTGATCAAATTTTAAGGTAGCTCAAAGACACAGTCAGAAGCTTGTTGTGGAAACTTCCCAAGGACCCTCCTCTGCCCCAATATGCGTGTATACTACTGCATTTGGGTCTCCAATCTATAGGCCCACAGGGCATAATTAAGGGTGTGAGCCAAATAAATGCAGATATAAATATTTGGAAGTGTCCTCCATATGGTTTCCTAAAATTTAATATAGATGGAGCGTCTAATGGCAACCCAGGGTTAGCCGGTTTTGGGGGTGTTATAAAAGATGAACAGGGACGAATAAAGGAGATATTTCATGGCCACTTGCGGAAGGCCATTAATAACATGGCGGAACTCATGGCCTTAGAGCAATGCCTGGAAATCTTAGTGGACTCAAATTCACACAATGCCATCATTGAAGCAGATTTGGAATTGATTATTAGAGCTGCCAAGAAAATATGCAATGGGACGGCACCGGATAAAGTGTCGAAACATTGGAGGTTATCACAGGTCTTTCTCTGTATTTGTACCCACCTGAAAACATTAAAAACTGTACACTTTTTTCATGTGAAAAGAAAATCTAATATGTTAGCTGATCATTTGGTGAATGAAGGAGTGACCAGTAAAGAAAGGGACACTAGGCATGTTTGGGAGCTGATACCCCCAGGCAAACTATTAGAGGATTGCCTTTGTCAAGCTTCCAAATATAGGGATTGTTGGATCGACAGGTTGGATCGGTGAGGCTCAAGAGACAGGTGGGAGTGCATGGATGCTTAAACTATTTGCTTGTTGAGTGGCAACAGTCCGCAGATAGTATTGGCATCAGTATTCCAACGGATTTGAGCGGATGGTCGAGATTAGCGAAGGAAAACCAAGGACGCAGTGGCGTGGAGATTGACTTTGGACTGATAGATCTTGATTGAGTCTAATCTATGGTGTTTGGGTGAGGGAGTTACCCGACAGTTAACGAGAAGAAGTGGGTTGGAGAAACTCACAAGTGGATTTCAAGCTGAGGAAAGGCCATAAGCGGTATTTTCCCATTGGCTCCAGTTCCATACAAACAGTGACACGTAACAGTGAGGTGAGAGAGGGAAACCTCTTTTCGAGCGGATTTGGAGTGTGCAAGTTAACTGACCGAAATAGGTGTGAGTCGTTAGATCTGGTGGAGCGAGATTGACGATTGACAGATGAGGAGCTTGTTTCGAAGTTGGGAAGTGTTTTGACCGTTGGATCTTGAATAGATCAACGGTGCAGAAGGGTCGCGATTCTTTAGAAGGGTGGATTTCAAACTTTTAAAAATTTTGGTTTGAGCTACCATCGGGTCTGGAGTAGTAGAAACGGGTTGGGAAACCCACAAGTGGATTTCGGACGGAGGAAAATCCGTAAATGGTATTTCTCAGTTGGCTCTGATTCCATTCACTTAGTGACACCTATCAGCGAGGTGAGAGAGGGAAACCACTTTTCAGGCAGATTTGAAGTGCGCAAGTCAACTGGCCGAAATACGTGTGAGCCGCTATATCTAGTGGAGCGAGATCGACGGTTGACAAATGAGGAGCATGTTTCAAAGTCGGGAAGTGTTGTGACTGTTGGATCTTGGATAGATCAACGGTGATGAAGTGTCGTCGTTTCTTTAGAGGGGTGGATTTCAATTTTTTAAACTGTGGTTTGTGTAAACGTTGGGTCTAGATTAGTGGAAGTTTAGCGGAACTCTACGACTTTTGGAGGGGTTTGTTAGCTTAGAAGAAGCTCTAATGTTTTCTGTGGATGACAAAGAGCCCTTGGGAGTTTAACACTCCTTCCTGTTTACAAGTTTTTGGAAATCCGTGAGTATTGGTTTGATCCTGGCTTTGTTTTTCCTGTTGTTGGCAATCCCACAACAGGCTGGTTCTTGTTTGGGTCTTTGCACTTGCAAAGACGTGTAACATATGTAATGTACTTGTATGGTTAATAGAAGGCTCCATTCTTACTTGACCAAAAAAAAAAAAATCAGATGTCTTACCAACAAATGCTAGATCCTTGGCTCTTTAAAAAGTGGCTCTAGCATTTGTCAGTCCAAATGGCATCCTAGCATACATGAATGTACGCTAGGGAGTAGTAAAAGCAGTTTTGTCTTGGTCAACTTGACTTACCATAATCTGGTTGTAACTACAAAATCTATGTAGCATAGAAATCCTATTTGCACTTGAAACTTTCTGAAGTAGATGGTCCATTTTGGGCAATGGGTAGTTATCCTTTAAAGATGATTTGTTCATATTTCAGAAGTCTACACATAGCCTAATTTCACCATTTTTCTTTTTGACAGGAACTAGGTTAGCTACCTAGTCAGAATACCTCAGAGGGACTATGATATGAGCATCAAGCAATTTTTTAAGTTCTTTCTCAATAGTTGGAAGAAGTATTGGATTGATTCTTCTTAATTTTTGTTGGAAGGGTTTTGCTTCTAGTTTCAAAGGAATCTTATGCTCAATTAAATATGTATCATAAGTTTTTAATTCATTATAAGACCAGGCAAAAACATCTTTGTAATTTTTAAGAAGATTCAAGTATTTGTTTTTAACATCCAAAGGCAAAGATGATGATAATTTAACATTTTTCACTTCATCTAAAGTCCCAATATTGCCCTCTTTGATTTCTATAGGACCTGAGTCTTGGGTGATTTGTTTGACATAGGTTTCTAACCTTCTTAACTATTAGCTTAGAATAAAAAAATACACTCAAGTTTTGAACCTTTAAACTCTTAGCTAGTTCAAGACCAAAAAGAAAAGCTTCATACTCGGCCACATTATTGGTGAATTCAAATTCAAGTTTACATGATTGAGTAATATTTTCTTTATTTGGTGAGATTAAAACAATTCATGTTTATGTTCCTTCCTTTGAGCAAGAGCCATCAAGATAAAGTTTCCAAATGTTTGATTTTACAATTTTAGGTTTGGGAACTATATTTTCGATGGCAAGTTGAGTGTTTGATATATTTTGCAATGATAACTGAAAGCAACCAAAATCCTGATCTACTGCATAGATGGGATGATTTTTTTCTTGATCAGACCTACAAACAGTATGGAGGAATCTGACTTCCCTATATAACCTTAGATGTTCACCTCCATAGATTGGAATAGTAGCAAAAGACATGTCCATCTGAAGTGATCCTCCAAGTTTAGCACAGCATGATCTAGATAGAAGCATGCCAAACTTGGCAGGAATATCAGTGACAACTATGTCTAAGACTATACTCTTAACAGGTACTTGGGCTAAGGTCACAACTAGGTCTTTGATTAGTCCTAGGCATGGTACTTTCTTTGAATCAAAGGTGTAGAGGTCATGATAGGAACGAGTAACTTCTAACTAAAGTTGGTCCATAATTACCTTTGGCATAAGGTTATGGTCTTTGATTAGTCCTAGGCATGGTACTTTCTTTGAATCAAAGGTGTAAAGGTCATGATAGGAATGAGTAACTTCTAACTGAAGCTGGTCCATAATTACCTTTGGCATAAGGTTATGAGAAGCACCAGAGTCCAACATGCAGTTATACAAGAGAAAATCATGGACCTTTAAAGTTACATAAAAGGGTGGAACAATCTCATCAATCATATCAAAACTGGGGCCAAAAACTACTGATGGTTTTTCATCTTGTAGACTGATAATATCTCCCTCAACATCTACACTAGAAGATTGTATCCATTTAGACACTTGATTTTTATAACCAGGGTTCTTGGAAAGTTCAGCTAAAGGGATAGGAATCTTGACTCTTTCCAATTCTTTCTCAATATTAAAAGTTGTCAAAATGGTTTTATCAGATGAAAAAGTTTCAGTAGATGACTCTGCAGTTTGAGGTGTTGGAGTTTGTGTTTGAATAGATTTTATTGCAGGTTCAATTATAGTTGTAGATTTAGGAGGTCTACCTGGGCCTGATCTAGGTCTTAGATCATACCTCTTATTTAATTCTGCAATAAAAAATTCAAAGAATGCTTGATATTTGGAAAGTTGAGTATCTCCTTGCTCTTGTTCAAAAGACTGAGAGGAAGATGTAGGTACTATTGCCATTTGTACTACTAAAGAATCAAGATTATTGATATCTTCAGTAATTAAAGGACCTACATCTTGAGGTTGTTGATCATCAATCAACAATGGTGGCTGGATGTTTTGATTAGAACTTGGTCTCTGAAGGATCTGCATTTGAGGAGCTCTTCGAAATTGAGTTTGAGCTTGTGGCCTAACAACAATTTGTTGAGTGGTTCTAGGTTGTGCTTCAATTTTAGAAATCCTATTGGAAAGGTTTCTAAGTAAATATGTAATTTCATCAATTTTCTAATCTTCAAGTTTGGATTTGGAGGAAGATGAGTCATCAATCCTAGCTTTTAATTTTCTTTCTTCTTTTTCTGCTTTAGCTTTAAGTTTTCTAGAAGCAGACCTATTAGCTTCAACCTCTATGGAATTTGTCTGCATATCTTCTAATGTATTGGACACTCTTTCTCTTAACATGACTGCAAAGTCATCCTCAAATGCTTTGGAAAATCTAACTTTTGCAGCTGCTACCGGTGGCTTACAATCAGCAGGCATTTTATGATAGAGTTTATTAAATCTTTTGATAAATTCGGCCACTGGTTCACCAGGGTTTCTCTTCAATTCTTCAAATTCAGTGAGAAAGTAGACAAGATCCTTTTTTACCCCCCATTGATTTTTAAAGATAGTTATGAGCTCATTCCATGTTCTAATAGAGTCAGGGCTAAGTTTCCTAAACTAGATCCTAACATTTCCTTCTAAGGATTACACAAATAATCTCATATAAACATTTTCATGTTTAATGTTCATATTATCAACAAAATTTAGGAAAGCAACTACATGATCTTCTGTTGAAGGACCAGTTTCACCATTGAATCTGGTAAATGCTTTAGATATCCATCAGGAAAATTTTCCAAGTTTTGAGGAAGAACTAAAGCAACATATATGTCTTGTACAATGGGTTGAAAAGCCATTATGGCAGATGTAGAGTCCAAGGATTGCCTTACTTTGACACCATTTTTTCCTATACTTTTTCCTTTTTTCCTATACCTATCACCTAAATAAATGCAATAGACATAAGGTTTTGTTAAGTTAAGCACTTACATGTCCTCTTTTTCATATTTTGTCTATATACCTTATTGTTTTATTAAAGTTCGCATTCAGCTATGGAATTGACCTGTTTCTGCAGCTAATTCGTATTTCCGCAGCTACCTCCATTGATGACAGGGTTTGAGTGCACAAGCTAAGCAAAAGAAGATATGGATGGATGAGGAATGATCCCCTCATGGATTCTTTCATATTCTCTCGAGCCAATTCTTCAAAAATATCGCACTATAACACGGTCAACCTCAAAGTCAACTGCAAGATTATGTGCCGGGATAGAGTCTGAGTTTTCCGAAATCTTATCGATTTGTTTTTCCAAATAGAAAATAGAGTATTTAGTGATATATTTGTTTAATAGGAATTGTAATAAATATATGTAGGCTTAAAACACTCATACTATTACTTGGAGAAATGTTATAAGAGCAATTGTCGCTCTATGTTTTGGCGCACCGCTATATGTAAGTTTTGAAGAACATTTTGTTAAACTTGTTTGTCATTAATATACTTGGTTCATATTTTCCGTGTTGCGTTGATTGAAGATTGTTGACTGTCTCGTGGAGGGCCCCTATGTCTAGTACAGGTCTTTCATCGATTGCAAATAGATTTCTTAAAGTTATATTATGGATGCTCTGTTTTGTGTTTTGAAATGCAGTATAATGGAATCACGATTAAACTGTTGTCTGCATAAGAAATTTCCTTTGCTTTCTACCTAGCATAATCTTGTTATTTCATTTGCTTTTTACCTGGTACAGTTTGATCATCTCATTTGCTTTCTACCTAGTGTAATTCAGCTGTCTCATTTCACAACTTAGTTGTTTTCCAATTTATTAGTTTTAGTTCTTGTTTGAATGAAGTTGCATTAGTTAAAGAGTGATCGTCTTTTCCTTGGCAATTAAGTTCAGACATCATTCATTTTCAATTTGATAGAATAGATCTCTCTTACACATAGTAATCTAGTTTGGCTGCAGCATAAAATTCAAGATAAAATCAAAAACAATCTAACAAAGTAGAGTTTAATATCACTCTCCAACCATCCACAAAACTTGATTCAACTGAGATTAATTTTTAGAATAACCAACAACTTTAAGAACAATACTCTAATATAATCAGTATTACCATCTCCATATTAATTCTAAGTTTAAACCTTAACAATCACATAGATATCTTAACGACATAAGATAACTTCTAGCACATATAGTGCACTTGTGTTTCATCAGTATACCTACCCTGGTCGATAATTTATGCTGACAATTTAAGAACATTAAATTGGCTAAACATTTTGGCGCCATTGCGAGGGAAATACAAATAGAAGTTAAAAAAAGAGAGAAAAATTATCAATTCAAAACATGATATGCGTAGAGATAGAGACTCTAGAGGTAGATTTGTAGGACGAGGAAAAAACTTGATTCCCACAAATCCACTCACTTCACCACAACTTCGAAATTCCACACCACCTACTGAAACCTGAATTCCATTTGCAGGTCAACAAAGACGTCCTGAAGTCTCAAGATCATAAATCCAATCCAGAACTTCACCTACTTCATCCACTAAAGCTGTAATTGAATAAAATCCTACATCCCCAACTACGAGAGTAGTTTTTCTATCATCTACTGGTGAAGAAATTTTAGGAGAAGAATTAGAAGTTCCTGACGAAGAAGAGGAACATGAAACTTATTTTGACTACCCATTGATATGTTGGAAATAATACTGAGAGGGGGGGGTGAATCAGTATTATCACATTAATAAAACTCTTTCATTTCCATAATCAGATTCATATATGCTACTTCCACAACTTCTTATGATTAAGTTAATTGATCTTCAATGAGTGCATTAGAACATTATCAACCATATTATCAGATAACAGATGCAGTAATAGAGAATAGATCATCACACATAAGGCACACACATGAACACCATGATATAAGGTGGAAACCCAATGCGGGAGAAAAACCACCTGCTGCAAGTCATCTCAATCTTCTTCTTAATAAGAAAATCCTTTTACAATATTTGTACTGGTGCAGTCTTATACCAGTACGGGAGCTACAACCCCCTTTGCTCTTGTACTAGCCGATCCATTTACTAGTACGCAGGCTGCTACCTGCTACAATGCTCCAAAGATCTCCCTTAGCTTTTGTACTAGCTTAGATACTAGTACATAGGCGCTGGCCTACAATCTTCTCTCCTCCAGGTACCACGTTTCATCAATTTTCAGACTGGATACACTGAAGCACCACACATAATCTGAAAGGCCACTTTTCATCCAATTTTCATACTGGACCCAACAACAACATTGAAGCTCATAATCAAACAACCTTCTGAATCACCTAATCACCAGATCCATACATATACAATGATATTATGAGAGTTATCAACCAGATCTAGTACATAAAGATAAGTCATTAATCATGCTGTTATCTAAGCTCAATACCAGTAACCAAACATCAGTTATGCACCCAAAACCCTGCAGAATAGTCAAAGGCAGTTAAAACAAATTTTAAGCAGGGATCGCAACTTCACTGGTATAGATCTGCGGATATCTGTACTACCTCCACACCTACGCCTTCTGTGGCACCGCGACCACCGCACCTGCGCCTTCTGTGGCGCCTCCGCACTGCGCCTTCTGTGGTGCCTCCGCACTACGCCTTCTGTGGCGCCTCTGCACTGCGCCTTCTGTGGCGCCTCTGCACTGCGCCTTCTGTGGCGCCTCCGCACTGTGTCTTCTGTGGCGCCTTTGTGGCGTCTCCGCACTGCGCCTTCTGTGGCGCCTCTGTGGCATCTCCGCACTGCGCCTTCTGTGGCGCCTCCGCACTGCGCCTTCTGTGGCGCCTCTGTGGCGTCTCCGCACTGCGCCTTCTGTGGCGCCTCCGCACTGCGCCTTCTGTGGTGCCTCTGTGGCGTCTCCGCACTGCGCCTTCTGTGGCGCCTCTGTGGCGTCTCCGCACTGCGCCTTCTGTGGCGCCTCTGCACTGCGCCTTCTGTGGCGCCTCTCCGCACTGCGCCTTCTGTGGTGCCTCTGTGGCGTCTCCGCACTGCGCCTTCTGTGGCGCCTCCGCACTTCCGCAGCTGCAGCGCTCGAGAGATCACCCTTCACAGATTCGCTTTCAACTTCACTTTCATAGATCAAACTTTCAAAACAATAACCCAATATTTCAGATCTTAAGATATTCAATTGCAAGGATGCATTAGCCAAGTGATCTCCTTTGCTTTATATAGGCTTAGGCCTTTCACAATACCACGGGCCAAAACCATAGGATCAAAAAAAAACTGTTGGACTAATACCATGAACCAACCATGAAAATACGTGAGATCAACACTTTTGACGAAGTACCATGGTCCAAAACCATAGGTTCAAATACCAAGGACTAACTACCATGGACCAAAGGTAAGTTCTCCAACATATACGCGCTTTTCCTCATAGGTTCAAATACCAAGGACTAACTACCATGGACCAAAGGTAAGTTCTCCAACATATACGCGCTTTTCCTCATAGGTTCAAATACCAAGGACTAACTACCATGGACCAAAGGTAAGTTCTCCAACATATACGAGCTTTTCCTTGCATGAAAGTGCGTGAACTTTTTCTCTACATGAAATAAACTTTTCTCTGCATAAAAGTGCGTGAACTTTTCTCTACACTATAATTTATTATCTGAGATGAGTGGGTTGCCATCAAGTACAACATATGTATCATAATGCCAACATGATAGAGGAACTAGAAGAATTATAAGAACCTTACATTAGTTCTGAGGAATCTATCATGGCTGAAGAAGGGAATGGAGAGATACACAATGTCAATGGTGAGGGAAATAGGATTGGAGGAGGAAGAGGAAGAGGAGGAGGTGGAGATAGGAATAGAGGAGGGGGTAAAGGTAGAGGAAATCAAGATCCTTTTGGATTTCCTATTTTTGATGAAGATACAACCCTCACAATGAAAAATATATCACCTTCAATTCTTCCTAATTTCCACGGAAAAAAGAAATGAAGACCCAGAGACATTTCTCTTTGAATTTGAAGTATTATGCAGATCATATGACAATCTGCATGATGCTCAAAAACTGAAATTGTTCCTTTCTACCTTAAAGGATTCAGCATTAAAATGGTTCATGAGTTAAGTAATGAATTTTATAAGAACATGGGCATAAATGAAAGAGGTTTTCTTAGGCAGATATAGATATTATTTTATGCCTAGTAACCTTAAAGATGAAGTCTTCAAAATGACACAAAATGAAGATGAAAATCTTGAAGACTTAGTAGAGAGATTTCTCTACAATATTAAAAGAAAAAAAAAAGGATAATTTGGATGATGAAACTTTGAAATCCCTCCTGCTCAAAGCTATCAAAGATGAATGGATCAATCTCCTTAACTTAGCAGGGAAAGGAGATATTTCTCAATTACCATTTGCAGATATTTGTGATCTATGTGTACATATCTCAAGAGATAAAGCATGAGTTGGAAAGAGTCCTAGAGACCCTCTTTTATCAAGAATTAATAAATTTGCATTTGGGCCAGTCAGCAGGGCAGAATTAGGAAGCTTGCTTGATACCTTCAAGACATATATTTTAGGGATTCTAAGTGAACAGACAGACACCCTTAAAATACAGAATAAGAAAAAATCTGAAAATGTTGCATTATCTATTTTCTGTCCTAGATGTCGAAAGAAGCATTCCTTAAGAGAGTGTCCCTTAGATTCAAAAGCTATAGAAACTTGTGCCATATCTGCAGATAATCATGATACTAAGGAGTGTCCTTCTTTACCAGGTCTCAAGGTTGTATTTAATGATGAAGGAATACCATAACAGTAGACTTTATTTACTTTATAGCCAAGAGACCATGGAAAAACTCCCAACCAAATCAACTATCGGCTCAACCACTTACGAATCCTAATAATAAAATGCCACAACAACCTATGTACAACATGGAAGGGAAAAGTCTTCAAACTTATGTAATAACTCCACTAAATATAAATAATGTTCAATTAGGGTCTGGAAGAGTGTTACAAAGAAAACCCTCTGTTGTTATTTAGGAAGCAATAACAAATCTTCAAAAACATAAAAATCAATTTGGAGGAGAGACCTCTCTCCCTCAAAAATAGAATAATCAAACAAAAAATGTTCCAATAAATACTCCTATTATAGAACAACCCTCGATATCAATTAGACCACCCTTTCCTGAATGGTTGAAAATTAATGAAGGGGTAGAAAAAAAATCACATTGCCTAATTTTAATATGTTGGATGAATTAAGAAATGTCTGTATCAAAATTCATTTGTTACAAGCCATAAAAGAAATACCAATCTTTTCAAAAACAATTAAGGAATTAAGTACTCAAAGATCATGAAAAAATTAAAAAATAAAAATTCAATTAGTCGGGAAAATTGCAAACATCATGATGGGGAAAACAACAATCCAAAAATATCTAGATCCAAGAAGCCCCATTGTAAAAATCCACATCAATGGAATAGAAATATCAAATGCACTAATTGATTTGGGAGCAGCGATGAACATAATGAGTAAACAAGTTATAGATTCACTTAGGCTTCTGAACCTTCAATACACACCAACACTATTACAATTAGCAGATAGGTCTGTGATTAAACCTGATGGTGTGTTGGAAGATTTTTGTGTATCCTTAGATTCTTAGGAATATCCTGTTGATTTCATGGTCTTAACACCCAAGAATAATTTAGGAGAACATCCATTAATCCTAGGAAGACCTTGGTTAGCTACAGCTGATGCTTTCATCATTTGTAGATCAGGTGATATGTTTATCTCAGATGGAAATTCTATAAAGAAATTCACATTATACCCTCTTGTAAAAACAACAATAGAAACAGAGAATGAGGAATGGATAGATGATGAAGATGATATAAAACATGTTTTTATTACTGTACAAGTAATAGAGGAAGACCAAATTTTAATTCTATTGGAAAATAATGAATCTTCCTCACATTATGATAGTAGTTGAAATGAATATGTCTCATCTAGACAAGTATCATTGCTCTCCATGGAAAAATTTGAGAATTATTTAATAGAAATCTTTCCAAATAAAACTTTGAATGTTAATGAAAACTTGGAGGGATTACAAAAGAATCAACTCATAAAAGTCTTACAGAAACATTCTTCTGCTTTTGCATGGGAATACACTGATATGAGAGAAATTGATCCTAAGACTTGCATACATCATATATACATCAAACAAAGTGCAAGACCAATTAGACAGCCACAACGAAGAATGAACCCAAATCTAAAAGAAATTATTAAGGAGGAATTACAAAAGCTACTAAATGTAAATTTCATTTATCCAATATCAGACAGTCAGTGGGTCTCACCCCTAATAATCGTTCCAAAGAAAAATGGAAAATGGAGAGTATGGATCGATTACAAGGAATTGAATAAAGCAACATTAAAATACCACATTCCACTTCCTTTCATAAACCAAGTCTTAGACACATTAGCAGAGAAAAAGTACTTTTCATTTTCGGGCGATTTTGGTGGATATAACCAGATTCAGGTAGCACCTGAAGATCAAGATAAAACCACATTCACCTGTCCATGGGGAATTATTGCTTACCGAGTACCTCCCTTTGAATTATGCAATGCTCCAGCAACATTCCAAAGAGAAGTCCTTGGAATTTTCTCTGATCTTATTCATGATTGTGTGGAAGTGTACATGGATGATTTCACAGTTTATGGAGATTCTTTTAATAAAGCACTTGAATATTTAAAAAAAAATTAATAAGATGTAAAGAAACAAATCTCTCGTTAAGTCATGAGAAATGTTTCATGATGTTTAACGAAGGAAATGTTTTAGGTCACCATATTCCAGGAGATGGAATTAAGGTAGACTCATCTAAAGTCAAGGTCATTTCTAAATTATCAGTGCCAAACTGTCAACGAGATATTAAGAGTTTTCTTGGTTTTACTGGATATTATATAAGATTTATATAAAACTTCACAAAAATTGCATCTCCACTCTTTAAACTACTTACCAAGAACTGTGAATTCAATTGGAATTTTGATTGTCAAGCTACCTTTGAAACTTTGAAAAAGATAATTTCTGAAGCACTTATCTTAAAAGGACCTAATTGGAAATTTCATTTCCATATATCAACTGATGCTTTAGATACAACCTTGGGAGTTGTGTTAGGGAAAAAAGACCTTACTCCTTATGCAATTTATTATATCAGTAAAAATTGAACTCCTACAAAGCTAAATTATACTGTCACTAAGAAGGAGTTTTTAGTCGTAGTTCATGCCATTAACAAATTTAGACATTATATAACTGGCTATGAAACTTTCATTCACACAGACCATCCTGCCATTAGATACCTAATGAATAAACCAATCACTAATGGAAGAATAACCAGATGGTTGTTATTGTTACAAGAATTCAACATCACCATTCTAGATAGACCAGAAAATATAACACAATTGCTGACTTTTTATCTAGAATTCAAAATGATAATAATGATCAACCTGTAGAGGATAAATTTCCTGATTAATATCTTTTTGCAGTATCTACTAAATCACCTTGGTATGCAAGTATTGCTAATTATTTAGCTATAGGAAAAATGACATTTCATTTGCCTCCTACAAAAAATAGGAGTATAGTTCACCATAACACATCTTATTCATGGATAAACGAAGAGTTATACAAAACAGGACTAGATCTCATCATCAGAAGATGTGTTCGAGAGGATGAAATACTAGAAATACTTAAAGCCTGCCATGATGAACCATGTAGAGGACATTTTTCTGACACAATAACTGCTTATAAAGTCTTACTTTTATTATATTATTGGCCTTCCATTTTTAGGGATACCAAGGAATATGTTAAAAGATGTGATAATTGTTATAGAATGGGCAAACCCACTCTTTCAAATGAAATGTCATTACAACCACGGGTACTCATTGAACCATTTGAAAAATGGGCACTAGGTTTTGTTGGTCCAATCAGCCCACCTTCAAAGCAAAAAATGTATATTTTGGTATGTACTGATTATGTCACTAAATGGGTAGAAGCTAAAGCACTTCCTTTTGTTACTGGAAATGTTGTAGTTTCATTTCTTTTTTAGGATATTTTTACTCGTTTTGATGTTCCAAATAAATTGTGACAGATCAAGGAACATAATTTACATCCAGATTAGTGCAAAAGCTTGTGGAGCAGTATAAAATTAAACATTGAAAGTCCACTCCATACCATCCACAAGCCAATGAACAAGTTGAGTCTACAAATAAGGTGATTGAAGCAATCCTTACCAAGATTGTATAATTGCACAGGAAGGACTGGGAAGAAAAGCTTCCAGAATCTTTCTATGCTTATAGAACTACATGGAGAAGTACTACAGGACATACTCCCTATGAACTTTTTTATGGGAAGCAGGTCTCACTTCCAATAGAGTTCCGGATCCAGACTTATAAAACAGCAGACCAGCGAGATCTTGACTTATCATAAGCACACAAGCAAAGGATGAGACAATTAATGAGCTTGATTAAATAAAACAAGAAGCCCTCCAGAAGACCAGCCTAGTTCAACAACAGAGATCCAGATGGCATGTTAAGTACATTAAAGAAAAAAAATTTCATCTAGGAGACTGGGCATTACTCTTCGATTCAAAGTTCAAGAATTCCCAAGGAAAATTCCAAACCCACTGGCTTAGGCCTTATGAAGTTGAAAATGTCGTTGACAATGGTGCAATTAGAATCAAGACTATTGATGAAGAGAAAATTCCTCTTTTAGTAAATGGACATCGACTTAGACTTTATCAAAAGCCATTGACAAAAGAAGAATTTGTCAAAATTTTCCAAGATAATTTAGAATTGAAGATGGTTGAGAAGAGTTCTTCTTCTTTTCCACCTTATAAATTCTAATTTTCTATATATATACATGTTGTTGGCATGCTTATACAGAAAATTTGAAGTAAAAACCAGCTCATGCTGGCACCTTAAATTTTCTTTTCAAAAAGAAATTCCCTTTCCTGAAAGTTTTTTTTCTCAACTACAGAATTAGTGACTTTCTGCAACTTGGAAAATTTTCTGTAGCTAGGACAAGTTTCTGCAGCTCTAATAAATTTTTTGTAGCCAACTTGACAAGAACACTTGGTGATTCGAATTGAAGAATAATTGGCAGTGCAAAGTCCCTGCCAGAGATATCAAAGGACAAATAAGGTTAGGAAGTTAGTCAAAGGTATGTGATATTTTAATTTTACAATGAGGATTAATATATTGCATATATGAACTAAGAGGACATAACACTGTCAAAATAAAACGAAATCATTGCAAATTGTGGGTGATGGTCGCTTGTCAGAATCATCATAATCCACCACTTAAACTCTCGTCTTGTCCTCATTCCAAATCTATAAAAGTAATTTTGAATGTGTTATAATGGTCAATTCATTCCCAAAGCCTTATTATATTTGACTGTTCTCCCATTTCTCTAAATTCACATAACCTCCCCATCTCTCCGCCATTGAATAAACCCTACCAACAACACCATTTTTCCTGTCAAGTGAGCAGTCCTTGAGACGAAGCATCTTCCATAATGGGTGTTATTGTCTAAACTGAACCAGTAGGGAAGAAGTTCTTAGAAGGATGTCCTCAAACTAGGGAGTTGTTGTAGAAAGTACACTGGTTACAGTTTATAGAGAAATTCAACAGTTTCCACAAGGAGGTGACAAAGACTTTTGCATGTTCTTTTGATGGGACGGAGGTTGAAATAGGAGACATCAAATTCACCATAATGGAGTCCCTGATCGCAGAAGCTACTCAGTTACCCAGAAGTGGAGAAGAATGGTTTAAAAACAGAGGATTCAATGGGGAAGATTGGAAAGTTTTCCTGGAAAATCAAAACATAAACACCACAATATTCAAGAAAGGTATTCCCAGTACAACCCTTAAGAGTAAATGGAGCAACTTGATTCTTGTACTTCAGAAATTTATTACTTGTGAAGGTCGGTTTGGATACATGTATTTCTACCACATTAGAATAATGACGAATTTTCTTGAGGAGCACCAAATGAATCTTCCTTACTTCCTCTCGCATAGTATTAAGAAAATGTCCATGAATGTTCAAAAGAAAAATCAATTCATAGACAATACCATGTATCATCATGGATTGATAAAAAACCTTGGTTTAGTTTTTCACCTTCAAAGTATAGGGGATAACTGGGAAAATTTTCTGGTAAGGAACCATTTTGAAGAAAGAGCTCCAGAACAACCCAGCAATAGTAGAATCCTTAGGGGAAGGAAGATAATGGTGGAAACAATAAAAGAACAAGAACTCTAGTCTCAATAGGAAATATCAGAGGATGAACTACCCATAGTGGATATTTTGCAGGAAATGAAAGGAGAAAATTCTAGAAGAAAGAAAGCTAGCAAAAGAACAGAGGATTTACCACAAAACAAACTCCAGTCTCAATAGGAATTATCAGAGGATGAACTACCCATAGTGGATATTTTGCAAGAAATGAAAGGAGAAAATACTAGAAAAAAGAAAGCTAGCAAAAGAACAGAGGATTTACCACAAAACAAGATCCTTCCTTAGGAAAAGAAGCCAAAAGCTAAAAAGAGGAAAGCACAGGGATCACCAATCCCAGGACTAAGGAGAAGTACCAAATTGAATACGATGCAACAAGCAGTTTCAGGGGCTACAAAATATATCGATATTGAGGAGAGGGAGCCGACTGAAGACCTTGAAGGTTCTCCAGAAAGATCACCAAAACTATCACCAAGGGTGTCATCACCACCCTGCAGTTCACCTCCAAGAAGTCCAGTGCACAATCCAGGTGTTGATCATGTTCAAAAAGATATTTATGACTACATAGAGTCATTAGAAAGGAAGGAAGCAACAACTAAATAATCAATCCAAAATCCAGGAGAAGGAAGCAATCAGTTTAATAAACGATAAGAACCTTCAGCATCTAATGTTTTAAAGCAAGAGATCTTTGAGCTGAAGACATTGAACAGATATCTCAAAAATGAAAATCAGACATTAAAAGCACAAATGAGATTCAAATTGCAAAGAGTGACAACCTTATTCTTCATTTGAGTTTATGGTACAAAAATAAAAAGAAGTTGAAGAAAGAAAATAGGGTAATGCAAAGAGAAAACATCAACCTAAAATATAATATTCTCATGAAGAAACCAAGAATGTCAATGGTTGCCAGAAAGAAGAAGAAAGTGAATCCTGAATATAATAGCCAGAGGGCACAAGAGAATGACAATGATGAATTGTATGAGGACATACAAAACCTCCTGCGTGGGGAATGTAGAGTCTAAGGATTTCCTTACTTCAACACCCTTTTTGCCTATACTTCTTCATTTTTTCCTATACCTATCACCTAAATAAATGCAACAGAAACAAGGTTTTGTTAAAATAGGCACTTACATGTCCTCTTTTTCATATTTTGTCTATATACCTTATTGTTTTATTAAAGTTTGCATTTAGCTACAGAATTGCCCTGTTTCTGCAGCTAATCCGTATTTCCGTAGCTACCTCCATTGATGACAGGGTTCAAGTGCACCAATTAAGCAAAATAACATATGGATGGATGAGGAATGATTCCCTCATGGATTCTTTCCTATTCTCTTGAGCCAATCCTTCAAGAAGATCGCACTATAATTGTAACAACCCCGAAATAAAAACATGTAATTAATTCGATTAATCATGCAATTTATAATCAACACGCAATTTATCAAGTAATTAACATCAAATTTCAAAAATATGAGTAGAGACAACTTACCTGTGGCGATAATGTTTCTCACTTGTGATTTTGGGGCTGAACATTAGTTGAATTCTGCTAACTGCAACAAAGTCTTGGGGATGACTTTCCACCCAACCATAGGCTCAATTGCACAAAATCTTGCTACAATTGGCCACCCCCGAGCCCTCAATCAACGTACTACTGTGAGGGAATCCTTTGTCTCACAACACTATTCTCCCAAGAGAATGGATGATGAAATGCCTCTTATCTTCCTCACCATCTATTAAATAGCGCAAACATTGGGAAGGGAACCACATGCACACACTCCATGTGTCAACATGCAACTTCACGGCTTTCTTGTTTTATTTCTTTTGTTTTTACTTTTTGATGGCTTTACTGATTTTTACTACTTTCTTGTTTTATTTATTTTGTTTTTACTTCTTGATAGATTTAGTGATTTTTACTATTTTTCTATTTATTTTTATTTTTATTTATTTAGAGCTTTAATATTGTTATTTATTATTTTATTATTATTTATTATTTATTTACTATTACTATTTTTTATTTATTGTTTATTATTTATTTTCTTGTATTTTAATATTAAATTATATTATTTATTATTATTATTATTTATTATTTATTATTTTTATTAAGGGACATTACATACTCCCCCACTTTAAGGAACTTCGTCCCGAAGTTAAGTTGAATTATTTAACATTTTATTTTGTTATTTATTACTTCATGTTCGCCAACACCCTCTGTTGAACTAGTATAACCAGCAGGCATCGAAAGTTTCACAACACCCATGAAATCTCAAGGAATCTCTATCCTTTTTCCCACTTTCGAAACCAGGAATAAGCCTCTTCGGTCTGTATCCTAGTCCATGGCTAGCCCCAAGGCTCGCGCCTGACTCAGACCTCATCTACCCCAAGGCAGGCATCCGGTATAGTGCTCAATGTCTCTGGTCATCTCACAAGGTTAGCTCACTCCTTCCACAACTCATTAAGGCGCACAACCCCAGGCATCAAAGTCCTTACACCCCTACCAGACTTCGACATCCCAATACAATACTAGGCACCTAGCCTTCAATATCAGGCACTTGGCCTCCTCAAGATGGTCCCATAGCCCTCAAGAGCTATCCATCAAGAGCTATACAAGACAAAGGAACCACTGGCATTTGTAGTGTTAATTGAGTTTGTTCCTAGCCCATATGGTGTTACTTATTCTCTCTCGTGCGTATGGGCTCACACAAGATCATCAAATAAACCAACCCTCTTGGCCCATTTATGGAGTCCTATCAATCATCACACCTCAATATGCAACCAATGCATTAGCTATACCATCATAGTATCATAGAAAATAATCCACATGCTAAGTCTTGCATGTCATCATGAGAACATTCATGATTGTTAATCACAACATTATGAATAATAACGAATTGCATGCTCATGCATGTCATAAATTTGTATGCAACTATCACATACTTCACCTCATGAAATACCATCATAAGTTATAACATCAACATATTTGCATCAAAGACATATATGACTTCACATAATAAATTAACCACATATAAATAAACCTAGTCATCATAATTCATATGCTACGTTATGCATATCATATCCATCGTGAGTATTCAACATTAAATACCTATCATCACGTAGTAAATGAATATGTCAATATACCTCAACATAACATCATAATGCCTATGCATATCATCATCATCATAAGGATACATCATCACTATAATAACCACATGAGCATCATTATCATCCTACCATTATATCACGAAACCTCATGTAACATTATACTCAACATCATAACAATTAATTAAACTAAACAGAAATCATAGTGTACGATTTAGATGTATCATAAAGTTTAAACAATAAAACATGATTTAGATGCTCCATAAAAGTATTTGTCTTAGCTAAGTAAGCACTCCACCACACATTTTAATCAAGTAAATAAGGAAAGTCATTAAAAATAACATTTGCATCTTCACAGGTAGTTGACCCTGAGCTATATTGGTCCCACTAGACCTTGACTTGCTCAAACTCACGGTTCCTGAGTCAACGAACCCGGCAGTCAAGTATACAGAATGGTTCGACTTGAAGGACTCCCTCCTCGGAAACCTGCAATTTTTCAAATTTCGAAACATGGGATGGGTCAGGTACATATTTTCTAAGCATAGAAACATGAAACACATTATGCATCCTTCTTATATGGAATGGCAGCTTGAGCTTATAGGCAACTGGTCCAATCCTCTCTAGGATCGTGAATGGCCCAACAAATCTAGGGGATAACTTTGCTCCCTTACCAATCCTAAAGGGACTTTTAAAGGGTTTGATTCTAATAAAAACTTGGCTTCCTTCCTCAAAGTTTCTATCAACTCTCTTTGCATCAACATAACTTTTCTGGCAATCCCTGGCTTCTTTTAGTCTCTGTTTAATTGTGGCCATTTGTTCTTCCATTTCTTTGAGCATTTTAGGTCCCAACATGAATCGATCCTCTAATCGATCCCAACTTAATGGAGTACAACATGGTCTTCCATACAAGATTTCGAAGGGAGATGCATGAATTGAACTGTGATAACTATTGTTGTATGCAAATTCCACTAAGGGAAGGTATTTCTCCCATTGGTTTTGTTGACCCATGACATACATTTTTAGCATGTCCTCTAATACTCGGTTTACTCTTTCTATTTGCCTATCTGTCTCTGGGTGATACGCTATACTAAAGTTTAGTTGTGTTCCCATAAATTGTAATAGGGTTTTCCAAAATCTGGAAGTAAAATGTGCGTCTCTGTCAGATATTATCTTTCGGGGCACTCCATGAAGGAGAATTATTTCTTTTAGGAAAATTTGAGCAATAGCTGATGCTTCAAAGGTCATCTTAACTGGAATGAAGTGAGCACTCTTAGTTAATTTATAAACAACAACCATAACGCAGTCATGTCTTTGGAATGTCATAGGTAAGCCTCCAACAAAATCTAGCAAAACAACTTCCCACTTAGTTTTCGGTATATCATGGGGTTGTAAAAGGCCTGCTGGGTGACGATGTTCAGCTTTAACATATTGAAATTCTAAACATTGGGCCACAAACTTTGTTATATCCTTTTTCATTCCTATTTAGAAAAATAGTTGTTTTAAATCCGCGTACATTTTCTGGACTCATGGATGTGCAGCATATGGAGCTTGGTGGGCTTCCTTCATTATTAATTTCTGAAGTTCATCATCACCTGAGATGTACATCCTACCCTTATATTGTAGCAATCCATCATTATCTAAGGTGTATCCTTCCCACCTAGTCGCCACAGGTACCTCTTCTTGTAAGGCAAATTTTATTTGTTGGTATTGCGGGTCCCCTACTAGGTGGTTTAGAATCCGGCTTCTCAAGTCTATCTTTAATGATGATATTGAATGAAGTCTAGGTCTCTTGCTTAAAGCATCTGCAACTTTATTTTTTTCTCCCTGATGTAGGATATCTTGAAATCATAATCACTAAATAGCTCACTCTAACGTCGTTGTTGAGCATTAAGGTCCTTTTGGGTGAATATATACTCAAGACTTTTATGATCTGTCCTTAATTCAAATTGACGCCCCATCAAATAATGTCTCCATAGTCTCAAGGCCATTACAACTGTCGCTAATTCCAGATCATGAGTAGCATAATTGATTTCATGGGTCTTGAGTTTACATGAAGCATAAGCGATAACCCCTTCATATTGCATCAAGACTGCACCTAATCCTTCTCCTGATGCATCCGTGCATACACGAAATTCCTTGTCCACGTAGGGTACCTTTAATATTGGAGCAGTTTTTAGTCGATGTTTTAGCTCATTAAATTCTTTATCACACTCATTTGAGCAGTTTTTAGTCGATGTTTTAGCTCATTAAATTCTTTCTCACACTCATTTTTCCATTCAAACTTAACCCCTTTCCTTTGGAGGTGGGTGATGGGATTAAATATCTGTGAGAACCCTTCTACAAATCTTCTATAATAGCCTGCCAACCCCATAAAGCTGCGTACATCCTTGACATTCCGAGGAGTATGCCAATCCATTATAGTTTCAATCTTACTATAATCCAATGCAATGTCTTTCCCACTAATGGTATGGCCTAGATATTGAATTTCTTTCTCAAAGAAGGAACACTTAGTAAGTTTCCCATATAGCTTATGTTCTCTAAGGCATTGAAGTACCAATCTCAAGTGTTCTAGATGCTCCTTCTCATTACAGGAATAAATGAAGATGTCATCCAAGAACACTTGGACAAAGTGGTCCAAATATTTTCGGAATACACTATTCATCAAGTTCATGAACGTTGTTAGGGCATTATTCAAACCAAATGGAATAACAATAAACTCATAGTGTCCATATCGCATTCTGAATGCCGTCTTAGGTATGTCTTCCTCCTTGATTCTTAGTTGATGATAACCTGACCATAAGTATATCTTGGAAAATATTGAAGCTCCTTTTAGTTGGTCAAAGAGGTCATCTATTCGAGGCATGGGGTACCTATTCCTAATGGTGGCCTTGTTTAGATCTCGGTAATCAATACATAACCTAAGAGTTCCATCCTTCTTCGTTACAAAGATCACTGATGCACCCCAAGGTGACACATTGGGTCAGATAAATCCTTGATCAAGTTCTTTAAGCTGTATAGTCAACTCATTAAGCTCTGTGATAGTCATTTGATAAGGTGTTTTGGATATGGGTTCTATTCCTGGTTTCAAAGAAATGGAGAAATAAATTTCTTGAACTGGAGGCAAACCTGATAGCTCTGGAGGGAATACATTTGCAAATTTGGAAAGTAGTGGGTGCAACTTATCCGAGGACTTCTCGTCGGCACAAACCATCTCTACCGCATAAATCTTGCACCCTTTCCTCATACACTTATTAACCTTCTTGGCTGATATGAGGCGCAACATAACATCACGTCTAATGCCTTTTATTACTATGGTTTCTCCCTAGTCATTTTTTTAGGAGAATTGTCTTATTATAGAAATCCAGTATAGCTTGATGAGATTCAAGCCAATCCATTCCTACAATTAAGTCATAAGTCCCTAGAGTCGTGCTATACAGGTTCATCTTGGTATCACACCCCCCAATGTTAACACTGCAATCTCTTACCATTGACCCTACTAATTGCTGAGAGCCTAATGCCATTTTTACCATTCTAAAGTTACTTTGCTCATGAGCTGTCAATCCACATCTAAGTATTGTTGAAGGATAAATAAAACTATCAGTGGCACCTGGATCAATTAACACAGATAGAGGGATGTTATTGATCATACCTGCAGACTCCACCACTGTGGCTTGGTGCTTAGCCTGGCGATGGTTTGTGGCTGCATGAATTCGGTGTGGGTTTTGTGGTCTTCCTGCTTTTTCTTTGTGTCCTTGTTGTTTAATCTTGGTTTGATACCTTGGACAATCCCTTCTATAATGTGGACCTCCACATTGCCAACATTCTACTTGTTCTCGATTGTTACGTTGTACCTTTCCTTGGCCACCAAATCCTCTACCCCCACCATTAGTGTTTCTCAAGTAGCGCTGACCCCTACGTCCTCCTAGAGGCAGCCGAGAAGTTGCACTAGCGATCTGAGAAACATTGTTTTGTCTTCCCTCGAATCTATATGGCTACCCCCTAGTCTGTTTACCCTCATTGTGGGATGTTCCTTCCTTGTATTTTCATCAACCACCATTCGCTTTTTCATATTTATCTTCCTCGGGACTTGTTTGGCTAAACTAGTGGTTGTTGCCATAGTGGTGGGTTTCCACATGGAGAATTCTGCTCGGACCAAGGGATCGAGTCCATGCAAGAATCTTTCAACTTGACATTGATCATCAACCATATAGTCCACGTGATGGACCAACGCATAGAATTCAGCTTCATAGTCCTCAATAGATCTACCATTCTGTCGTACTGTATGGAAAGCCCCTACTTGTTGGTGTTTGTACTCCTCTGATAGGAGTTCGGAAGGCTTCCTCAAACATTTCCCAAGTGACTTGCAATGGGGTGAATTGCATCTTCGTTTCTTCATTTACCCGCCATAATAGAGCATCTCCTTTTAGTAGACTCATTGATATTTGGGCCTTTTCCCTTGAAGTGTATGCCTTAAAGCTAAGTTCTCTTTTGACACCAATTACCCATGCTTCTGCTTTTGAACCCCGCTCTTGACCCGTAAACTTTGGTAATTTGGATTTTTGGACTTCTTTCATAATATCGAGGGTTGTTTGTCCATCTTTCGCATTGAATTGAGAATTTAGGTCTTGCCTCTGTTTTCATTCCAACTCCCTTCCTTTACCTTGATCATTTCCTTGATCTTGTCCTTGGCTTGTGACCCAATCCTTAAAGATATTTGTCATTTCCCCAAGGGAATGTGATATAGCTTTCTCAACTGAGGTTCCAATCTTTGTAGTGGCAGGAGGTGGGGTTTCCACCTCAAGGTTGCTTTGGGTTTTTCTTTGATATTTAGGAGCCATGATCTCCCCTGTGTTTAATCAAGTTGAATTTTACATCACTTTCAATGTTATACTTACTCATGTGCCAAAAGCTAAAATAAATCTAGAATATACCCTGATTTTAGAATATGCAATTAATTACATCAACATATTCAACACAATTTATTTTCCATTCATCCAAATTTATTTATTACAATACTTAAACCATAAATTATCAATAACCACTAATTTTATAGTATTATATTATATTATTTATACCATGGAAAACATGAGTTGGAAGGTAATAATGATGTCCGAATAAAACTTAGAAAGTTGTCTCAACATAAAATCGAAATTCAAATGATTGTGAAAATAAAGCTTTAGAATATTGGTGGCATTATAGGAACGGAGATTTTTTTTTAATAGGTATGATTATTGTTTTAATAGGGTACTTGAATCCTGAAAAGAAAATTTATTCACCAACTGACTTTTGAAATTATATGTCACACCATTCACATATAAATTTGATGGACCATCACAATATTAAGTCTACATATTCATGACCCATATGTGCTAGGATAGATTGAAATTCTGTGTTGTAGAGTGAAATATTTTGAGTATCTGGTTATTATGTGCCCTCAAATGAATAACTTAGAGGTTCGATGGTTCTTAACATTGCTGTAACAACTATATTTTCTATTTACGGAAATTATCAAATGTTTTAATTTATTGTTGTTGATATATTAAAACGGTTCTAGACATTAGAGTGAAATGCATCAGATTTAAACCATATTTCCATAAATAAACTTATCACAAACTACCCTACAATGTAAACCATAGAGCTCATGTAAATTAAAGTGTATTGAATAGTTTCTAGTGCCCATCTACTTAGGCTACGATTTCATGTATTTAGATACTAGCAATGGGCCAATAAATCGTATCAGCAAGTGGGATTACCGAATTAGAACAATGTTAACAATCCCATATCATTAAATGTAAATTATCCATTCATCATGCGTGTTAACAGTTGAAAGAGAACTCAAGAAAATTCGTGCTCATTTATTTAGCATCTTCGTAAAATTATTCATTCCTCTATAAATTGTTTGCAAAGTTAAATGGCGCCAAGTCTCAAATGGTCATAAGGGTGAACTATTTAACTCAATTAATTACGAAACTGTGTTTGGGTTTCTACATCAGTAATGAGAGATCAGTTACATAGACACCACGAAACTCTATTTAAAGAACCGATTTCAGTTGAAGAAAATACATGCAACCAAAGAATGAAATAACAACAATAAATTAATTCTAATGCAAATCAGACATTTAATCAAACAAACTATTCCAAATCTGTACGATTTTTCCACTGAGACTAAAATATACCATCATGTGGTTTATATATATACTGCAATTTGTTTACTTAATGCATAAAATCACGATCCGATGCTAAAAAAAACAAAGACTACAACATTTTAAATTTGGAAGGGAAACATTTGCAATTTCATTGATATGTCATGTGCCCAAAAGAAAATGCTAGTTACCTGCGCGGAATAAAAGGTCGTTCGAAGGAATTCGTGGTAGATTTATTCGATAAACTCATCAAACCCCTTTTTTTATATTTCTTTTATATTTTCCTTTATGATTGTGATGGTTCGTTTTTAGACTGACCCATTTCGAATTTCAAAATTAAAACCTGTGTGGATCGGCTCAACATGTTTTTAAAAAAAATGTTATGTATACATCAATTTAACCGAACCAACAGGAATCCAAAGATTCAATTAAAGAAAACCAGAGGCATTTGGAATCTTCCACAAGTCTCGTATTCGCAGCTAATCTCGTGAGTTTAGTGTAAAGCAGCCTCAAATTTTACTTTGGCTCATTTAAAGATCAAAGGAAGTTTCAATCCCCTTTAAAATATTATCCAAAAGTCTGTAGGAAAAATCTCATGTACAGATCCGTGAAGCATGTTTGAGGCCAATTTTTTCAAGCAACATCAATGACCTTTCTATCGCATTCAATGCTCTGCGCATATTGGAACATGCCTTAAATTGATGGACAGTTTAATGTTTCGCATGAGCTTGCCTATATATCTTTATCACTATAACAGATTGCCACTGATATTTTATTTGATACAGTTTTCATGCACTGGTTATTATAGGATCTATTCATGGCATGAGATTGAGTTGAAAATTGTGTTTGTCTAACAAGTCCATTGTCAACAAAGAACTGTTTCACTTTGCTCCTACAACATGAAATTGCTAGCGTCAACATTGCGAGTTGAGGTCTAAGAATATGTAATACGAAATAGTTCATGCAATTATATTGTGCATAGTGCGTGGGATTTGGCATGGTCTTGATATGATGAATGGTTACCTGTGAAGTGAGATTTGATTGAAGGCAACTGTGTAATGTAATTAAAGAGAAAACATGCCTATGGAGATCACCCAGACGCGACATCTGGCAAACTTAAAATTGTTGCGTGTTGCAAACATTACACTGCCTATGATCTTGACTCTGGGCAGAGCTTCAGTCAGTTTGACTTTGATGCTGTGGTTACTCAACAAGACATAATGGATACTTTCCAATCGCCATTTGAGACGTGCATTAAAGGTGGAGGTGCGAGTCGTGTACTGTGCTCTTTCAATAAAGTCAATGGAATTCCTGCATGTGCAAATCCTGCACTTTTGGCAGAATTCAGGATAGAGCCAAAGCCAAAGAGGGACAATGAGGAAGGAAGGATGTGACTGTAATATTCCCTTTTAAGTGGATAGAATCATTAGGATGTGACTGTAATTTTTTTTCGTTAAATCATTTAGATCGAAGTTTTCTACATTAAAATGTCTATAGGCCCTAAGAGTTGAACCTAGGCTCTGATACCATATGTAACAGCCCCGAAATAAAAACATGTAATTAATTAGATTAATCATGTGATTTATAATCAACACGCAATTTATCAACTAATTAACATCAAATTTCAGAAATATGAGTAGAGACAACTTACCTGTGGCGATGATGTTTCTCACTTGTGATTTCGGGGTTGAATGCTAGTTGAATTCTTCTAACTGCAACAAAGTCTTGTGGACGATTCTCCACCCAACCGTAGGCTCAATTGCACAAAATCTTGCTATCACTGGCCACCCCCGAGCCCTCAATCAACGTACTACTGCCAGGGAATCATTTGTCTCACAACACTATTCTCCCAAGAGAATGGATGATGGAATCATGGAATGATGGAATGCCTCTCATCTTCCTCACCATCTATTAAATAGAGCAAACAACTAAATAGAGCAAACATTGGAAGGGGAACCACATGCACACACTCCATGTGTCAACATGCAATTTCACTGCTTTCTTGTTTTATTTCTTTTGTTTTTACTTTTTGATAGCTTTACTGATTATTACTATTTTTCTGTTTATTTTTATTTTTATTTATTTAGAGCTTTAGTATTGTTATTTATTATTTTATTATTATTTATTTACTATTACTATTTTTTATTTATTGTTTATTATTTATTTTCTTGTATTTTAATATTATATTATATTATTTATTTTTATTTTATTATTTATTATTTATTATTAAGGGACATTATAGTAACACGATCAACCTCAAAGTCAACTGCAAGATTATGTGCCAGGACAGAGTCCAAGTTTTCTGAAATCTTATCGATTTGCTTTTCCAAATAGAAAATCGATTATTTAGCGATATAGTTTGTTTAATAGGGATCATAATAAAGATATGTAGGCTTAAAACTCTCATACTATTACTTGGAGAAATGTTATAAGAGCAATGGCCACTATGTGTTTTGGCGCGCCGCTATATGTAAATTTTGAAGAACATCCTGTTAAACTTGTTTGTGAGTAATAGATTTGGTTCATATTTTCCATGCTGTGTTGATTGAAGATTGTCGACTGTCTCGTGGAGGGCCCCTATGTCCAGTACAGGTCTTTGATCGATTGCAAATAGATTTCTTTGATTTCTTAAAGTTAAATTATGGATGCTCTGTTTTGTGTTTTGAAATGCAGTATAATGGAATTCGCGATTAAACTGTTGTCTGCATAAGCAATTTCCTTTGCTTTCTACCTAGCATAATCTTGTTATTTCATTTGCTTTTTACCTGGTACAGTTTGATCATCTCATTTGCTTTCTACCTAGTGTAATTCAACTGTCTCATTTCACAGCTTAGTTGTTTTCCAGTTTATCAATTTTAGTTCTTGTTTGAATGAAGTTGCATTAGTTAAAGAGTGACAGTCTTTTCCTTGGCAATTAAGTTCAAACATCATTCATTTTCAATTTGATAGAATAGATCTCTCTTACACATAGTAATCTAGTTTGGCTGCAACATAAAATTCAAAATAAAATAAAAAAGAATCTAACATAGTAGAGTTTAGGATCACTCTCCAACCATCCACAAAACTTGATTCAAGCGAGATTAATTTTTAAGATAACCAACCAACAACTTTAAGAACAATACTCTAATATAATCAGTAATACCATCTCCATATTAATTCTAAGTTTAGACCTTAATAATAACATAGATATCTTAACGACATAAAATAACTCCTAGCACATATAGTGCACTTGCGCTTCAGCAGTATACCTGCTCTGGTCGATAATTTATTCTGACAATTTAATAACATTAAATTGGCTAAACAACAGGTGAAGTCTGGGTTGACTGAGTGGATGATAAAGAGGAAGAGGAAGATGATGAATATGAAGGTGAAGAAGAAGAATCGGTTGGGATATTAGTATGTGGAGGAGAGAAAGAAGGAGGAGACCTCCTTGAAGATTTCAAAGGGGTTTTAATTACCAACTTCTGAACCCCTAAGGGAAAGTCTTCCTTATTATCAAACAAAGGATTTGAATAGATAGAGAATGTCTATTCAAGATTAGTAGAAGTTTTATGGAACAGAATAAGGAGTTGGAGAGATGAAATATGTAGGTTTGAATTCAAGTAAATGTAAACCCAATTCTTCCTCATATGAGAGGGTTTTATAGGAATGGATGGCACTTGATATGACTCGAGTGATTGGATTAAAAAGGCTGATGGAATATCTACTCCTTTTGAATGGAGTTTAGAAACCCCAGAAGGTAGTTCAGTCCAATCAAGATTAGATGGAACAAATGAAAAAGGATATATAGATGATATATCTTCATAATGTAATGCTAAAAAAGACGAAGAGGTTTGATGCCTTCTCCTTAAAGAGGCTCCCCTAATAAGTCTCTATGGATCTCGAAGAGGGTTAAAAATCTCAAAATCAAAGCGTCATCTAGTATGCTTAAAAGGAGTCATCTTGAAACAGTGGAATCACAAGGTGAAAGTTTTTGACCTATATCTAATCCTTTATTCACCTTAAAGGAAAAGGGAAAAATTCTTGCTCCAGGGAAAATAAAACTTTCAACCCTTCGCTCCCCGGCATCTGTGCCAATATCATGTTGTCCTTTGAGATAACTCTAGGTCAATTAGTTATGTCAAAGCATTTATAACGTTTTGTTGTTTTAAATGATTGGATGACTAGTGAACAATTTTATAAACAGGTGCTTCAAACTTAGATAGATTTCCAAATAAAATAAAAGGTTGTTCTTTAACTACACATAGTTAATTTTATTTTAATAGGATGGAAAAGTAGAGCTTGGAGAAGTATAATTGATTTGTATTCAAACTGAATACTTAACTAGTTATAAGAAGAAATTAAGAAAACAATGTTTACTTAATCACCAAAATATAATTAAATGGTTCCAGAGATCTTATGTAATTTATATTTAAAGAGGAACTTACAATAACAAACAATTCTGTAAATTATTCTCTTATTTAAATCACAACTTCACAAAGGATTCAAAATGAAATCGTATAACTGCAAAAGACTTAATTTATATGAAGAAAATATAATGAATAAACAAGATGAAATACAACTCACTGAGAAACAGACCATATGAGGTAAATGCATAATCTTTTATTATTCCAAAAAAAGTTTCCAGCTTAGTACAAATCTTCTTGATAGCTTGTTCAAGGGTTCAACCCATAATAACTCAAACAAGGAGTTATTTATACAAAATTTGCAAAAGATCTACAATATGTTTGGAATAGCATACCAAAATAGTACAAAATTACAAAAATAGAACAATATAATAGGAACCGAGAAACTGCTGAAGAGGTGGCTTTATCCTTTGGGAATCTCTTCATGATCTGGCATGAAAACACTAATGAGTTGTCACGCTGTTAGAATAAGAAATTACTAAATTGTTTCACACAATTGATCCCATCTTTCTTCACTTGGTATTTCCACATTCCCCATCTTTCTAAATCTTTCATCCACTTCTGTGTATCTCTTGAAATTTGGCTTGGTGAGAAATAAATGTTTAATTTCATGCATGATGGTTAAATCAAACTCCAAGGCTTCTAGAAAGGCCTTCCCTGTTATCTGTCCTTTGACTCCTACAAATTTGGTTTTGTCCACTACAATAGCATACAATTCCTTACAATAATCCTCTAATTTGATCAATTTATCATTCAAACCTACCAATCCTACTAGTCTTTACGATTCAAAATATTAAACTTTGAATGAAATCTTTTGATAGTAATATCCAAAGTTTGACATTTAGTTTCTAATTGGTTGATCAAATTCTTCTTTTGTAATACCTTCTTAATCTCTAAGATGGTAGTTGTTCTGTCAGAGATGTTTATTTCTTCTAATTCTTCTCTGCTTTTTGAATTTAAAACTTTGATCATATATGTGGCTTCTACTGGCTTGGTCTTCAAGGTTGCTTTATGTTCTTCTATCACTGCTCTGCATCTGGTGATGAGTTCTTGCTGCTCAAAAATAATCTGTATGGATGGCCATACATCTATCATGGATTGGCTGATTTGTGTCCAAATATTTTCCTTGGCATGGGCCAAAGTATCTGCCATTAGGGACTCACTCTCCAACTTTTGGATCTTGAGTTCCAATCTGTGGGACTTCTACATTTCCTGCACATACAAAGTATCATTTTTTACTTTCTGCAATTCTAAATTTTGGAATTTCTGCAGTAACTTCTCGTTTTCCTGTTTTTGTATGGCCAATTCTTGTGATAATCTTGTTGGATCAGCTGTTGTTGATGTAGACTCAATGGTTGTTGATGATGAACTAGGCTCTGTACCTGCAACTGCTATTGGGACTGTTGTGACTGGAACCATAGCAAGTTGTGTTGCTTCCTTTTCCTTTAGTAACTCTTCAATATGCTCTTCCATTTTCTTCAGCTGTATATTTTTCTCAATGATAAGCTTGAGCATGTCCTCCTTTTGTTGTTCATTCTCTGCTATATCCTTTGTTAGAGGATCCTCTGTAGAAGGTAGCTTCAATTGTTTCTTCAATGCAACAATGTCTGCATCTTTCTTTTTGAGGAGTAGCTCTACAACTTTTACATCTTTGGGATCATATCCCACTTTAATTACAAAATCCTCCAATGCTTTTATTCTGTTATCTTTAGTTAAGGAAGAAACCTTTTCTAAATTAAGCTAAGACTGAACATTAGATAGAGCAATCCTAAGTTTAGAAAGAGACATAGTTGTAGTAGTCATAGTGGAAAATAACATCTCACCAGTTTGTCTATGCATATCCATTTGGTCAATTGGATGAATTTGACTAGTATCAAATGACAAGACATTTTTTTTATAATCTGATGGAGACTTAGGAAATGGAATTTGGGCTTGTAGGAAAGCCATTTGCATTCTTCCTTTCTCATTGTCAAAAGCAGAAAGAAGCCTATGCTGGGAAGTTGAACTTTGTTTCCAGAACTGGCTATACACATTGGACTTTAAAGTCTCATTCTTCTGTTTAATCTCAAGGAATCTTGAAAAGATATTCTGATCATCTAAAGTGTTGGTTCCTATGGAATGAATGATTTCTAGAGGCTCTCTAGAAGGTGAAGTTGTAGGAGGAGTGGTTGAAACACTAAATCCTGGTGATGAGATTTATGAATCTCCTAGATCAATTATAACTAGTTGAGTTTCTTTTGTTGAAGTAACCAAGCCAACCTTTGGCTTCTTCTGTTGAAAAATAAAACCTTTCATAATCTCCTCAGTAGATGAAGACTCTTCTCTCACCCTTTTCTGTTGCTTGCTCTGAGCAACTGGAGTCTGTTCAGTGGGGGTGGATACAACTTGTTCATCTGCCTCTTGAAGTTTCCCATCAACCCATTGCTCTTAATTCATGAATTTTTCTATCTCCAGTCTTGGAGTATTAGTATAAGGAGTCATTTTTAAATCAACTCTCAAAGCAGAAATAATACCAAAAGGATCATAGGACTAGGTGAAGCTAGGCTAGAAATTTATCTTCTTTAACAATGTATCCGCCTCAACACCAGCTGATCTGGTGTTGCAAAGGAATTATCTAGTCTATGCTTTAATATTGAATTGAGATTTCCTTTTGCCCGACACAAAGTGCAGGTCATCCATTCTGATCATTAGCCTAATATATTCTAGAGAAAAGATTCTCATAGGAACATATTTGGGCAGCTTATATGGTGCAAGCTCACAACCATATACCCTTATCTCTGTGTAATTCTGGTATAAATACCAGTCACCAGTTTTAGTCTACTCACTTAAGTGTAAAATCCTTTTAATTTCATCTCCAATCCTTGGCTCTGTCTGACTATTGAGGAGTTGTGCCACTGGATGTATGAATGTATCTACAAATTCTAAAAATGAGGAGGTGGTAGAAGTTGTCTTGACTATTTATTTCTAGTGAATCACTGATTGATTCACTCCTTGTTCATCCTGCTTGTTGAGCTTGATAGGCAAAAGATCACCTTGCTAAAAAAGAAACATGTGGACAATTACAGAGTTGTAACTGAACACTCCCTACACAGTAAAATTCATGAATTCATGTATATTATCAACCAAGAATTTGTTATAATTATACATGAACATTGGTTTCTGATCTTTGTTAAAGATGGAAAGGAAACTAAGGATAGTCTCGTCAACAGACTGGTCATCTGGATATCCTAATAACTAGGAAAGCAGAGAAATACAATGTATGGAGGCTTTAGGAAGCATGGAAGATGAGTAGGGAGGATTTCGTTTTGGTAATTATGCATCCTCGGGTAAAATGATTTCAAAAATTTGGGCTCTCTGTGGAAATGTTAACTTATGGTACAGATTAATAAGTGTTGATGATGAAAAATGGCTGAAAGAGTCTAATTTAGGGATTAGGAGCATCTGGTTTATGGTTTCAGCAGAGATGGTGATCAAAATGTCTCCATTCTGAGCCACCACTACTCTTTTTACAGGGTCATATTTGGCTTGTCACCAGGTAATGAGGTCAGGGAACTCATGTGTTTTTGGGAAACTAAAGAAAGATAATATAGATTCCCAAAATATGATTGGATCTTGCTTGTCTAGGTAATTTTGTTTGAGCCATAAGTGCAGTTCATAGAAATTGAACTCACACTTGGCTTCTACAATTTTAAGCATTGAATCTACAAGAGGAACATGGTCAAGGTCGAGTTGGGTTGGAGTAGCAATGCTTTCCTCTGCACTTTTCTTTTTAGCTTTCCCTTTGGGGCCATGCTGGCAGATAGAAGGAAGAGCGATTTTTGTAACAGATCAATGGAATAGGAAAATATCATGCAGAAACTGTTTACCTGCAAATAACAGAAAAGAGTCAGAGGAAAGTGACAAAGAGGCGGGTATGGGTTTATTTATAACATGTCGGGAAGGGCTAATGGTTTTATTCATGACTGTAGCAGTTTTAATGCACAGGAGCGGAGCTACAATGGGTGAATATAAACGGGTATGACAACAGGGCAGCGAGCTCGTGAGATGGCAACAGATAGGATGAGTGGGCAATGGGTATGTGAGGTGGCGGCATGGGATTGGTTAGGGGATAACGATCGAGGCACAGGATGAAAGACCGTTGGCAGAAGGAAACCAAAAGCAGTTTGTGGGGGGGTAGCGAGTGGTTTATGGTTTTGTTCCGGGAGGGGGGTGCGGAGCAATAAGGTGGCAACACGTAGGGTTGGGGCGTCTGCCATTGAAACCACTTTGCAGACCCCTCGCCCCCCGTCGCGTTAACAAGAAATGGTCGAGGGGGTGCGAAGTCTCTCCTCGCCGTTAATCCGGGCAGAGAGTAGATCGATCGTTGAATGATGTGCTCTATTCATTTAAAGCTGACAAGACATTTTGTATGTTAGCGACTTTGGCCCAAACAATGTATATGCACTATATAGCATAAATTTTAATCAAAAATTTAACATTTCTAATGTGGCACATTTAAATAACCCTTGCATTTATTCTTTTTATTTGAAATTGAAGCCTTTATTTCTTTTTGCTTCCCTAATATTTTTATTTTATTTTGCCTTCTTTCTTTAGGGCAACTAAATCCTAACATTTAATTGACATGGATGCTTGTAAAATATAAAATTGTCCTAACATTTTTTATTTTTCTTTCTTTTCCATCCATATCCTAACTTAACATTTTGAATTTATTTTTGACTAATATACTAACTTATCATAACCAAATAATGTTACAACAAGTCAGTCACACATAAACAAAACCTTGTGTGGGAGTGTTTTGATAAATGTGGCAAAAGTTTTAAAGGGCTTTGTGACATTCAGTAATGCTTGGTTGACTTTCAATCCCACTTCTTCACTTGGGTCTAATATCTTCAAGGTCAATGATGTATGAATGGAAGATACGATTCATTCTGAACAAAAAGCTTTAAGCAGAATTACGACACTCGTATCTATTTAGGATCTTCATTCCTTGAACTCAACATTGTAATTAAGTGGTATTTTTGCTTGTCGATCTAATCAAGTAGAGAAGGGAAAGGAGAAAATTAAAAGCAATCATATCAATATCAGAGATATATAAGAGTCTCTGAAAAAGGAATAACCTTTATTGCTCTCAAATAAGTTGGGATCCCTCTTCCACCCTAGTGATAAAACATTGATACGATGCGAGTGAACATATTGAAAATAAAATAAGGGGTGAAGAAGAGAAAGGCTTCATGTGAAAAGAGGTGAAGCAAGAAACTTCGTCGAGGTACTGAACAAACTCACTGGCAGCAAAGCAATGCTTTTGTTTCCTAAAGTGACTGTGTCGAGACACTAAACGAGCTTGTTAGAAGTGGAGTAACACTAGAGATGGAATTAAAAATCTGATCATCTTAAACTCGCAAATACATATTATTTTTCTCCCTAATCAAAACAATTGAGATATGGCAATCCTTGTAAATGTGTTTGAGCTGAGAGAGAGAATATAAGAGGTTATATCTATAACCAGGATAAATGGGGAAGCTGAGGTGATCCACACAGTGAATCAATACTTCCTAAAGGGCCAGAACCTATGCATAAAGATAGGTTAGAACATATTCTTCTAGTGAATCGCAAGTGTTGTCTCTACTACAACACCCTCCAAATTTTGGCCTACAATCAAATTTTGGAGCCTCCTTTTTATTATGTGAACTGTCGTTTCTAGTTGTTAAAGTGTTCTAACACTTGTTTTCTAAGTTTTTGAATCCCTTTCTAAAGAAACACAAAGTGTCGTCTTCTGTTAAGGGAAGTGTTGTCCTTTGTGAAAGGAAGTTTTGGCACATCTTGAAGAGGCAGCTCCGGTGCATTTTGTCCATCACAGGGACATGCATTGGACTTATTCCCAAGGTATTGCGCACTTTCTCTGCCTCTTAAATGTCACACTTGGAGATAAGTGTCGCTTTGTTGTCGTTTCATTGAATACATGTTGATTTTAGGTACTGAGTATCTCCTTGTCACGTGTGTTAGTCCTTACAATCTCCAATGCTGAAAAGGAAATCAAGAAGGGTAACCTCAAACCTCTTCAACTTAATAGCTAGCCCTACTAGGCATGAGAGGGATCTCTCTAAGTCTCTTGTCAATGATATGACTTTAAAACAAATGAATTTTAGGCTAGATATGTGTATTTGTTTTTTTGTTTGTGAAAATTTGGTTTTAGGATTTGTTGAACTTAGGGTTTGGAACCACAAATAGGTCTAGGTTATAGGAGTGCAGGAGCAAATATGAGAAGGAGCTAGATATCAGAAGTCATGGTGTATTTTGAGTCTTGTTAGTGTAGTATAGAGAATATAGTGTGGAAGAAACTAATGAGCATAAATAAACATGATTTCATTAGCTTAGGAAGACATACACATAACTATGAAAACCAGATAACAGAGCTTGAAAAACAAGAATTATGTGTATTTTATTGTAAGGCATTCATAGAAAGAAGAGATATAATGTAGATAAAGATGTTTAGACCATTAGAAAACAAAAATAATGAAGTACAAGCACCATGAACTCACTCTGATATAGTTCCTTGAAAATAGCTGCAACATGTCTCTGTATTAGCTGGAAAGATGATTACATGCAAGCTTCCTTCACAAAAATTTCAACCCTCTTCTCCTGAGTAGAAATGATACATATAGACTCTCCTAGACCACTTTCCCACCTTCCGGAGTCGAATTCCTTGGTGGAGGAACTGACTCCAAGATTCTCTCAACCAACAGGTGAAAGTAAGAAAGTGAAACTCAAACACTTCATGGAAAGTTTGTTTAGGAGTTTGCTTATTTATGAGGCCTAATAAACATAAAAAACAACCTATGATGTACATTTATTCATGCCTACATCACCTAGCCTCAAAACTGGTTCCATTACATATACAATCTTGACTTTGACTAAGTCAAACTAGAAACTAGAAATTTACACAATGTAATTTACAATTTGAAACACAGAAAAGTGCAGAACCGCAGCACCGACTTTGATATGATTTTTAACTAGCCCCTCAACTCGAGTTTCCAGAATAGTTTTAATTTCTGAATTTGGACCATGGGAAGGCTTTAAAAAATCCATTCTCCCAAGGTCGCTTCAGAAGCACAACGCATGTTAAAAAATGGTCCAGAATGCTAGTTTTTCGCCACTTTTTTGCCTTTTTCTCCAAAACTGAGCCATCTCTGCAAAATTTGAGCAAATGGGTTTTTAGAGGATGGAAAGAGATTTCCAAAAATGTAGACCTTTCCTAAAATGGAGGCTTGAGGAAAAAGTGTGGTGCCAAGGTGCTGCGCTTCTAGAGCAGCGGAATTTCTGAATTTGGACCAAAAACTCTAAAAAAACTCAAAATGATTAGAATTTTCTCAAAATTGGAGGGAAGGTGTAAAAACATGTTTGTTATAACTTCATTGATGCTTCAGAAAGCATCTCTAATTTCCCCTCATCATTTGGGTCTTTTTTGGCCTCCATGAGCTTATTTTCAAGTTGCTTTACTTTGACATTGGTGATCATGTTTTGAGCTTGGTAGTGGTGCGCCATGTGTCTGAGCAACTGATTATCCATGTTTTCCTTCTCAAGGAGCTTCTCCAAGTGTTAATTTACCCTATTTAGCCAATATTCCTTATCTTGATGAACCTCTAGGGCAATCTTATCTTCTAGGTCAAGGTCTTCATTCAACAGAATTTGTTCTTGCTCTTCTTGCAAAACTTTCTTGAGGCCTCTTGTTCCTGGTCTTTTCCTTTTTCCTCTCCCCTTTGATGCTTCAGGCTCACTTGATTCCATGATCTCTTTACCTTTTCCAACTTGCTGCAATAACTTGGCTTTTTCCTTTTCTAGGATCAACTCCTTTGCTTTGAGTTGATTTTTTTCTTGTTCAAGGAATGATATGACATATTTTGCTCTTTCCAAATTGATTGCTAGCTCCTTGATTTGATAGTCTTTATTTCTGATTGTCTATTGCATGCTTGAAGTCTAATCCTATACCTCTAAATCAACTCGCTCAAACTCATGCTCAACTATGTCTTTATCTTTCGTTGTTGGTCCCTGCTTTGTTGATGAAGAAGGCTTGGCCCCTTTCTCACCATGAGAAGCAAACACAAGCCTCTTTCCTCTCTGGTATGTTTTGGTCACCTCATGTCTAGGTGTCTTGGGAACATCCTCTGATTTGTTTGATAACCCTACTTCCATAGGTTGCGCTGATGTGTCTTGGTGATGGATTGGTGAAGCAATCTCATTTCATTTTTGAAAGCCTAGATGATAGGAAAAGGGAAAAAACAGTGAGGTATGAGTGGAAAATGAAGTGATGTGACGGTGGAGTTTGAAAAAATTGTAAAGGAGGTTTGAAAGAGGTGGAAATGAAATTTGTAGAGCTAGTGAAAATTAGTGGAGAAGCAATGGAGGATTGATTTGCTTGGGAGGAGGAAAAACAGAGTTTGTAGTGAAAGTGCCTAAAAGTCCTTAGGAATCAACTAGGGTTTTACTTATTGGGGGGTAAAACTTTGCTTTGAGGTGGATTGAATGGTTAAAATGGTTTATTAAACATGTATACAGGTGTAGGACAACATTTTACATGTTTTAGAAACAAAAAATAAAAATATCGTTTCCCATGAAAAAATCCACTACAAACCCTAATTTGAAGTATCATTGGCATGAGATGATTTTGAAAAGCAAATGAGGGATAATGATGGTGTACTTACTTGTCTCTTGGCTTAGAAGTCAATGAAATTAAGCTTGCAAGCCAAAAAATGAAATTCGGGAGAGTTTTGGGTGAATTTTGGACACTCTGTCCTTAGCGTAGTCCTTTGTTCCTGAGCGTAGCGCCCAAGCACAGCGTAGTGTTCCTGAGCACAGCGCCGGCCTCCTGAGCGCAACACAGTGTTCCTAAGTGCAGCTCTGGTCTTCCAAACCACTTTTGGAGGCCTTAAACTGCTCCAAATTGAGATCTTGATAGCTCGTTGGAAAGCTCTTGAAGTCTGCTATAAGATAGACTCCTCAAGCATGCAACTTGGACAATCCATCGGGAAGAAAAATTGATTTTCCCAAGGTCACTCCAAAAACTCAAGGTTTCTCTGACAAGAGTGTAGTGCCAACTTGCAGATTACTTTTAGATGTCTTTCACTAAATCCAAATCACAAGCTTAAGGAACCATTAGAAAGCATAGGATGTCTGCTACACAATAGAGTCCTCAAGCACTACCAAAACCTGCTCCAAACCCCTGAAAATTTGTCTTGAAGTCAAGTTGTCCAGAAGTGTAGCGACTCTCCCATAACAATTGTATTTTGGACATTTATTTCAAATCATAACACCTGTGAATAAACAGAAGGAGGTTTTTGTTCCTTGGACTATAATGGACAAAAACATCATTCACATTTGTAAAATTATTCTCCATTTTGTCATAAACATATTTTGAAGCAAACATGTCCCTATGAGGAATGATGAGGTGAGGTAGTGTACTGCAACATTATCTTATTTGAAATGAAATATTACCTTACCTTTATTTTGATTTCCCTAAGTTGCTAACTCCATTTACCCACTGAATTAACTGATGGACATATTTTGTTTTGACATATGGTATCATGACGACACATGGAGTGAAACTTTAAACCATGACCTAAAATGAGGAATTTAACCATTTCATGACCCAAGACATTTAAATGAAGATATGATACCTCGAAGAAGACAATGAAGACCATGAGTAAGTGAAGTGTTAAGATATGGTATGTTCTATGCTTAGAGCAATTTACTTCTTTTTATTATTATTATCCACAGATTAGCAATCACATGTACATAAAGTAAAGTGCAGATAGAACATTAAATGATCGACAAAAAACAAGCCAAGACAAGAGACACAAGATGTGGCGCTAGCCAGGGAAAAACCCCAATATGGGGAAACCCTTTGATCAAATCTTCCTTTATCTTCAATAATTCAGTAGAAAGAAATAGTACAAAGATCTTATTTATATCAGCAACAGCAAACCCCAGATTAGCCCTAAATTAGGGCAGCAAACCCTAGATCTAACTTGTCAAGTCTCCACCGGTGAGTCGTTCACCGTGCACCAGTCCAAGATTTCGTCGTGCACTAGTCCAAGATTTCGTCGTGCACTAGCCCAAGATATCGCCGCGCACTAGTGCAAGATTTCGCCGCACACCAGTGCAAGATTTCGCCACGTACCAGAGAGATTGAGAGAGATGTGATGATCAGTGTGTGTGTTAAAATGAGGAAAAGAACTCCTGTATTTATACATAACTGTTGATGATTGAATAGATGCGACTGTTGGGCTTCTGAGCCTATATGAGTTGCTGGTTGGCTTGATAATTATTCCATAATCAAAATAAATTCATATCTCCATAAATACTTATCAGAATCGGATGATCTTTAGATCAATCCTACACCTCTCGACGAAAGGAACCTAATAAAAATATTATCAACCATGAATAAGATGACCCACATGGATTTTGGCCCGAGTTTCCAATTTTAACACTCCCTCTCAACTAGGGAAAACTCCATCAGCAATTCGTCTGTCGGTCACTACTATTCATCCATCAAATGCACTGCCCTGTACAGCGTGACCCCTACTCTACTTTGCTCTATCATGCCTGCTCTACTTTATTCTGTTATGCCCTGTTCTGATCTGCTCTGCTCTGTTTTGCTCTGCTTTGCTCTGCTTTGTCTGAATTATGAAGAAGAAGAAGAAAGGATAGAGGATGTATCATACTGACTCAAAGTCAGTCTCGGAGTGTGTACCACTGGTCCCAGACCAGACCCCAACCGACCCGAAGTCAATGTCATAGTGGGTACAACTCCTACCACTGGTTCCAAACCAGTATCATCCTACACTGACTCAAAGTCAGTGTCAGAGTGTGTACCACTGGTCCCAAACCAGTGTCAACCGACCCGAAGTCAGCGTCATAGTGGGTGCAACTCCTACTACTAGTCCCAGACCAATATCATCCTTCACTGACTCAAAGTCAGTCTCAAAGTGTGTACCACTAGTCCTAGACTAGTCTCAACACACCTGAAGTCAGTGTCATAGTGGGTACAACTCCTACCACTAGTCCCTGACTAGTATCATTGATCCCAGATCAGTGAAGGTCATCCTAGCATAGGGAGTATGGTAGATACAGCGATGCGTCCAATGGTACTACTATGGTTCCTATCCTCATTTCCCTACTCATTGATCAGATGAGAGGTACTTCCCATGAGTCCCAGACTGCATGGGTAAGATGCCTCGACAGGAGAACTAATCAATCCTGTCCACAAGAGAGCGAATCATCTTGTCCCACAAGAAAGCGAATCATCTTGTCACACAGGAGAGCGAATCATCTTGTCCACAAGAGAACGAATCATCCTGTCCACAGGAGAGCAAATCATCCTGTCCACAATCGCCATGGAGAACACATCATCCAGGCCTCACAGGAGAACTAATCATCCTACTACATAATCGTCATGGAGAACATATCATCCAGACCTCAAAGGAAAAATAATCATCCTGCTACATAATCGTCATGGAGAACACATCATCCAGACCTCACAGGAGAACTAATCATCCTGCTACATAATCGTCAAGGAGAACACATCATCTATACTTCGCAGGAGAACTAATCATCCTGCTACATAGTCGCCACGGGGTGTTACAGGGAAAGTTTTGATTCTTTTACCCTGTGGTCATATGATGCTCCAAGAAGTAACCCACACCCCCCCCCCCGGAGCTACAAGAGCTCCATACATCATACATGACCCTCATCAGAGGGTTTCTGAACGACACCAAGTCGTTCTCGGAAAGTAAAAAATTTGACCTTTCCAATGGGCTTTGTCAGAATGTCGGCAACCTGTTCATATGTATCGATATGTTGGAGCCTTATAGCTCCCCGTTGCACCATATCTCGAATATAGTGGTACCTGATATCGATATGCTTGGAGCGATCATGAAATACAGGATTCTCTGACAAACGAATCCCACTCTAGTTGTCACATAGGATCACGGTGGTATCCAATGTAAATCCAAACAGCTCACTAAAGAGCTTTCGCAACTAGACTGCCTCATAGGAGGCCATGCTAGCAGTAATATACTCTGCCTTAGTGGTGCTTAGAGCCACCGACTTCTGCTTCCTGCTCATCCAGGATATCGAAGCAGATCCCAAGGAGAAACAACACCCATAAGTGCTCTTACGATCCACCACACTACTTGCCCAATCAACATCTGTGTATCCAAGTAGCCTCACATCTCCGACAATGTATCTTAGCCCATATGTAATTGTGCCACGAAGATATCTTAACAGATTCTTGGCACCAATCCAATGTATGTGATGAGGTTCAACCATATGTTGACTTAATGTGTTCATTGCAAAGCATATATCTGGACAGGAGTTCACTAACAACATTAATGCTCCAACAAGTTGCTGATACTTAGTAACATTTCGTAAAACAGGTCCAGCAGCACTACCACTTAAATTCTTGAAGTCAAGCTCCATCGGGGTAGTTACAAGTTTGCAGTCTATGATACCGAATCTTTCTAATATCTTCACCACATATTTTCCTTAAGATAGGAGAATTTCCCTTCGCTTCTGCCAGACTTCAAGTCCTAGGAAATAGTGCATCAGTCCTAAGCCCTTCATTTCAAATTCAGAGGCCAACTCCCCCTTACATTTGTGAATGAGAGAGTCTGCACCTGTTAGGAAGAGGTCATCCAAATACAACACCAGTATGAGAGGTTTGTCATCTTCAACCTTAAAGTAGAGGTTAGGGTCGGCTTCACTCCTAGTGAATCCCAGCTTCATCAAGTAGTTGTCGATCCTCTCATACCATGCTCAGGGTGCTTGTTTCAGCCCATAGAGAGCCTTCTTCAACCTGCATACATGATATTTTCGATCATAAATCTCAAATCCTTCGGTTTGCTCCACGTAGACCTCTTCTTTGATCGAACCATGCAAGAACGCAGTCTTGACATCCATCTGATGTAGATTCCAACCTTGTGAAGCCACAAGGGCTATGATCGAGCAGATGGTGGTATATCTGGCAACAGGTGCAAATATCTCATCATAGTCTATACCTTCCTTGTGGGAGAAGCCACGAGCGACAAAGCGAGCCTTATATTTTTTCGTACTTCCATCTGCTGCATACTTTATCTTGTAAAGCCATTTAGAAGTGACCACTGTCTTATCCTAGGGTCTGGGAACTACTTCCCAGACATCATTCTTCATAATAGACTCATATTCTTCGGTCATAGCATCCTTCCATACATGATGCTTAACAGCATCTGAGAATGATTAAGGCTCATTTTGTATGATCGTGCTCATGATGGTCAGGTATCCCTGATACCTGTTGGGTTTCTTACTTCCATGGAAGGTTCCTCGGGGTGCAATGTGTCATTCAGCATCATCGAGTAGCCCCCTAAGCCAAGAGGGCCTCTTCCTAGAAGAGGAAGGCTCAAGTGGATCAATAGGATCCATGGGTTCTTCCACATCAGGGATTGTTTCATCATCCTTTTCTTTCGGTTCCCTGGTGTTAGCTTCTTGAGAGCTCCTCAAAGTCGGAAGATTGTCCACCTTGCTGAGGGCCATATCTTCGTCAAAGGTGACATCATGACTAATCACGACTTCCCTTTGACCAGCTACATAGATTCTATAGCCCTTAGTACTGTCACCATAGCCCACGAAGATTCCTTTCTTTCCAGATGCACCCAATTTATTCCTTTTCTCTTTCGGCACATGAAAATATATAGGGCTTCCAAAAATTCTAAAATGAGATACGTCAGGTTTCTTACCGGTGAACATTTCTTCAGGAGTTTAGGAACCCAATGCTTGATGAGGGCATTGGTTTTGTACATATACAGCGGTGTTTGCAGCTTCGGCCCATAGAAACTTTGGAAATCTTTGATCATGGAGCATGGCATGGACAACTTCCATAATCGTATGGTTCTTCCTTTCTGCCACACCATTCTGTTCAAGAGTATATGGTGTAGTAGTCTCCCTCTTGATGCTAGCCTCTTGCCATTAATGAAAGCCACCTTGTAGCCTTTGTCTTCCATTCCCGAAATGGACATCAGGTTCTTTTTGAGGTTAGGTACATATAATACATCCTGTAAGTGGATCGAATTACCTTGACTCAATTTAAGAGAGACATTGCCTACACCTTTCACGGGATATGTCATATTATCTCCAAGGACAATTTCCAGGTTAATTTCTTTCTCTATCAGATTATAGAGAACTTCTTTGTAACTAGTGAAGTGCCTTGAGGCACCACTATCAATAAGCCAAATTCCCATTGAGTCCGAAGGAGCAGAGGTAGATAAAGCAGCTGGTAGATAATATTCATCCTGCTTATTGTCAACAGTGTTAGATTCATACCTGGAATTTCTAGCCTTCTTGAATGATTGTCCTCTTCCTTGACTTCCATCACTCCTTTTACCTCTGCTATTAGATTTGTCATTCCTTCGATTGCCATGAGAGGGATTTTGATCATCGTCCCAGTGTGAGTCCCTTATATCAGGGCACTCCCTTGCATAGTGACCTACTTTATCGCAAATGTAACATCGTCCTTTTCTTCCACCCTTAGGTCCAGCCTTTATTTTTTATTTAGTCCCGAAATTATTTCTTTTATGAGCATGAGAAGAAAAGGCAGCAAGAGGACCTTTAGGCATGGGCATTTCTTGCTCTTCTACCCTTGTTTCTTCTTGAATGCATCTAGCCATTAATTCCTCGAAACCAGGAATTACATTATTGTTCAAAAGAGTATTCCAGAACACGTACCATTCGGATGGTAATCCTCCAAGAGTCGTGAGTGCCATTTCCCTATCAGTAATAGTCTCCCGAATAGATAGGAGATCGTTCCTGATCTCTGTGATTCTTAAGAAGTATGCTTGAACACTCTCATCTTTGCCCTTCTTAATTTCCTTCAGCTTATTTCTAAGAAACAAGACTTGATTTGCATCATTAACTTTAAATAAACTCACAAGTCTATCGTAGATTTCCTTGGAGGTGTTCAAGTCGGAGATGTAGGCCACCAAGTGCTTGTCGATAGAGTCCCAGATGATCTTCTTTGTTTTGACTTTGCCGGTTTTCCATTTGTTCTTGGTAGCAGGGGGTGCATTTGATGGAGGCTCAACAATATTACTTCTCACATGGTCCAACACTCGTTGATCTTCTAAGGTTAGATCGAGAGACAACTTCTATCCGTGATAGTCATCTTTCTCACGGAGCTTGTCTTCAGCAAGGAAGAGTGTTGAGGACCCCATAGTTATTTTAAGATAGCCTTGCCAATCTTCTCTTCGGTGATTGCTCTTGCTCTTGCTCAGGCTTTATCTTCACCTTAGCTCTGATACCATGTTAAGATATGGTATGTTCTATGCTTAGAGAAATTTACTTCTTTTTATTATTATTATCCACAGATCAACAATCACATGTACATAAAGTAAAGCACAAAAAGAACATTAAACGATCGACAAAAAACAAGCCAAGACAAGAGACACAAGATGTGGTGGCTAGCCAGGGACAAACCCCAATATGGGGAAACCCTTTGATCAAATCTTCCTTTATCGTCAATAATTCAGCAGAGAGAAATAGTACAAATATTTGATTTAAATCAGCAGCAGCAAACCCCAGATCAGCCCTAAACTAGGGCAGCAAACCCTAGATCGAACTTGTCAAGTCTCCATTGGTGAGTCGTTCACCGTGCACCAGTGCAAGATTTCATCGTGCACTAGTCCAATATTTCGTCGCGCACCAGTGCAAGATTTTGTCGCGCACCAGTGCAAGATTTCGCCGTGCACCAGTGCAAGATTTCGCCACGCACCAGTGCAAGATTTCACCACGTACCAAAGAGAGATGTGATGATCAGTGTGTGTGTCAAAATGAGGAAAAGACCTCCTTTATTTATACACAACTGTTGATGATTGAATAGATGCGACTGTTGGGCTTCTGAGCCTACATGAGTTGCTGGTCGGCTTGATAATTATTCAATAATCAAAATAAATTCATATCTCCATAAATACTTATAGGAATCGGATGATCTTTAGATCAATCTTACACCTCTCGACGAGAGGAATCTAATAAAAATATTGTCAGCCATGAATAAGATGACCCACATGGATTTTGGCCCTAGTTGCCAATTTTAACATGAAGGGAGTAGCAGTGACCTACACACAACAACCAATGACCAAATTTTTATTTGAAGATTCACTGAAATGAAAAAAATTTGACTTCACATCCTAACAACACCTTGTAAGAGCATATTTGATCATTGGTGACAGGCTGAACTGACTGACACTAACATTGGCTCCAACTAGGGATGGTAGCTCCTTGGAGGTGTCAAGAACACCATAGACCAAGTAGCCTTATCCATTGGGCATGGAGTCAAAATGCAAAGACTAAATTCAAACTAAAAACTGACTGACTAACTGACCTTGACAAAACTCTAAAACTGAATAAACTTACTTATGGCAGCATACCATCGGGATCTTAGGGCCTTCACCTCGGGCTTCAAATCCTTATGATAACCGCCCACCTGCTAAAGATATATATACACTCGTGTAATGATCCCTCTAGTGTAACCAATCCAGCAAGTGGCTACTTGAATTTTTCTTGTACTTTCCTTGAGTAGGTACAATAAACAAAAGCTAAGGAAATCCGAGTGTCCACTGAACATGTGCTCATGATCCATAAATACAATAAAATTCATCTTTCCAGATGGCTGCAACAAATTGGCAATAGGGTCTATAATAATCTGGAACATTATCATATCTTGAAAATCAGAAGAAATACAAGCACACTCCTCGTTTTCTGAATCTAGAGGAATATCATCATGTGCAAGTGGCTCTAAAACAACCTCTTCTTTATCGTTTCTCTCCTCTTCATAATCTACTTGTAATGTTTGATGATTATTCTCTTCCATAATTACATTTTCTAAAACCTTCACACATGCCAATTTAAAATTATGATTTGCATGAATCTGCCCTTGAAATAGTGCTTTAGAAAATGGATGAGTTGGAGAGACATATGAGTGGTGAGTGTCTAGAGATCCTTGTTCATACATTTCATCAGAAACCTCATCTTGGTCTTCACAAACCTGATCTTGAAATAAAACCTCAGAGAAAGAACAATCTGAAAGAACAAGTGAATGACTATCTTCATACCTCTCATCCAAAAGACAAGGTTTTGGATGCTCATGGAAAACTTTAAATGCAGCAACCACTTCAAGTATATTTGATTCCTCATGTGCTTCAATAGGAAGAATATCAATTTGACTGCCACAAGAATCAAGGGAAACAACTTCTTGTTCACTATTTCCTTGCAAAAGTAGATGATCATTGTCATTAGATGGTTCACTGCTTAAGTTTTCTGTACATGCAATTTCAGAATTCTCACTTGGACCAATTTCTTCTTGACTATTAGGATGCAGATTTGTTTCATCTTCAAGAAAAGAAGGAGTTGATGTGTGTTGTGAATGATCCTTTGTATCAAAGAAGCTAATCTCTGTTATTATTTGTTGGGAAGAATATTCATAAAATGCCTCTATGCTCTGATAATCTAGACATTCTTCATCACCAAAAGTTTCTTCAAGGTATTGAATGAAGTTTTCACAGGATTCACAACAATCTTCGAACATCAAGAATGAATGATGATATTTTCCATAAAACTGAAAGAATGTTGTGTGGAATTCTTTAAGATAGAATAAGTTACATGGCTTCAATCCTTCATACCATAATTTTGCTTTTCCTTCTAGGGTAGCCATAAACATTTTCATCAAACAATCCTCATGAAACTTAATCCTGAGCTTATGTATATGCCAATGATATTTGATTAGATGCGGAATAGCCTCATCCTCGTTTCCATCTATGAACTTGGGCAAACTAGTTTGCTAATCTATGCAAGGAATTCGATTCGGAAAACCAGGAATATGAGCTCGATTCATAGGAGCATACCTTCAAGCAGTTGAATCCATCTTGAAAACAATTAAGACACCAAGAAGTTCTTCAAACTACCGGTTTTTGAACAGTGGAGTCGCCATGAAAATTCTGAACTTTTGGATTCTTCGACACTGGAGTCGCCAGGTGAAAGATGCACAACCTTTCTTGTGTGTAATCACTATTCACCATCGGTAATCAGATCTGATATATGTCGTTCTTTCCCAAGGAAGATATGATCTTTCATTCCTCGGCAACGACGCCAAAAATGTTAGTCCTTACAATCTCCTAGGTTGAAAAGGAAATCGAGAAGGGTAACCTCAAACCACTTCAGCTCAGTAGCTAGCCCTACTGAGCATGAGAGGGATCTCTCTAAGTCTCTTGTTAGTGATATGACTTTAAAGCAAATGAATTTTAGGCTAGATATGCGTATTTGTTTGTTTTTTTGTGAAAATTTGGTTTTAGGATTTGCTAAACTTAGGGTTTGGAGCCACAAATAGATCTAGGTTGTAGGAGTGCAGGAGAAAATATGAGAAGGAGCTAGATATTAGAAGTCATGGTGTATTATTGAATCTTGTCAATGTAGTATAGAGGATATAGTGTGGAAGAAACTAATGAGCATAAATGAACATGATTTCATTAGCATAGGAAGACATACACATAACTATGAAAACCAGATAACAGAGCTTGAAAAACAAGAATTTTGTGTATTTTATTGTAAGGCATTCATAGAAAGAAGAGATATAATGTAAATAAAGATGTTTAGACCATTAGAAAACAAAACGAATGAAGTACAAGCACCATGAACTCACTGGGATAGAGTTCTTTGAAAATAGGTGCAACATGTCTCTGTATTAGTTGGAATGATGATTACATGCAAGCTTCCTTCACAAAAAGTTCAACCCTCTTCTCCTGAGTGGAAATAATACATATAGACTCTCCTAGACCACTTTCCCACCTTCAAGAGTCGAATTCATTGGTGGAGGAACTAACTCCAAGATTCTCTCAACCAATAGGTGAGAGTGAGAAGGTGAAACTCAAACACTTCATGGAGAGATTGTTTAGGAGTTTGCTTCTTTTATGAGGCCTAATAAACATAAAAAAAAACCTATGATGTACATTTATTCATGCCTACATCACCTAGCCTTGAAACTAGTGCCATTACATAGATAATCTTGACTTTGACTAAGTCAAACTAGAAACTAGAAATTTACACATTGTAATTTACAATTTGAAACACAGAAAAGTGTAGAAGCGCAATGCCGACTTTGAACTGATTTTCAGGTGCCTTCTAAGGGTCAAAATGCAAAATTGAGAGAACGGTCAACTAACCCTCCAAGTCTAGTTTCCATAACAGTTTGAATTTCTGAATTTGGACCATGGGAAGTCCTTCAAAAATCCATTCTCCCAAGGTCACTTCAGAAGTGTAATGCATGTCAAAAGATGGTCCAAAATGTTAATTTTTTGCCACTTTTTTGCATTTTTCTCAAAAACTGAGCCACCTCTACAAAATATGATCAAATGGGGTTTTAGAGGATGCCAAGATCTTTCCAAAAATGTAGACCTTTCTCAAATGGAGGCCTGAGGAAAAAGCGCAGCGCCAAGGTGCTGCGCTTCTAGAGCAATGGAATTTCTGAATTTGGACCAAAATTTCTCAAAAAACTCAAAATGATCAGAATTTGCTCAAAATTGGAGGGAAGGTGTAAAAACATGTTTTTTATAGCTTCATTGATGCTTTAGCAAGCATCTCTAAGTTCCCCTCATCCTTTGGGTCTTTTTTGGCCTCCTTGAGCTTATTTTCAAGTTGCTTTACTTTGACATTGGCGATCATGTTTTGAGCTTGGTAGTGGTGCACCATGTGTCTGAGCAACTGATTATCCCTGTTTGCCTTCTCAAGGAGCTTCTCCAAGTGTTCATTTACCCTATTTAGCCAATATTCCTTATCTTGATGAACCTCTAGGGAAATCCTATCTTCTAGGTCAAGGTCCTCATTCAACAGAATTTGTTCTTGCTCTTCTTGCAAAGCTTTCTTGAGGCCTCTTGTTCTTGGTCTTTTCCTTTTTCCTCTCCCCTTTGATGCTTCAGGCTTGCTTGATTCCATGATCTCCTTACCTTTGCCAACTTGCTGCAATAATTTGGCCTTTTCCTTTTCTAGGATCAACTCCTTTGCTTTGAGTTGACTGTTTTCCTATTCAAGGAATGATATAACATATTTTGCTCTTTCCAAATTGATTGCTAGCTCCTTGATTTGATAGTCATTCTCTCTGATTGTCTATTGCATGCTTGAAGTCTAATCTTCTACCTCTAAATCAACTAGCTCAAACTCATGCTCAACTGTGTCTTTATCTTTCGCTGTCGGTCCCTACTTTGTTGATGAAGAAGGCTTGGCCCCTTTCACACCATGAGAAGCAAACACAAGCCTCTGTCCTCTCTAGTATGTTTTGGTCACCTCAAGTCTAGGTATCTTGGGAACCTCCTCTGATTTTTTTGATAACCCTACTTCCATGAGCTGTGCTGATGTGTCTTGGTGATGGATTGGTGAAGCAATATCATTTCATTTTTGAAAACCTAGATGATAGGAAAAGGGAAAAAACAGTGAGGTATGAGTGGAAAATGAAGTGATGTGAAGGTGGAGTTTGACAAAATGGTAAAGGAGGTTTGAAAGAGGTGGAAATTAAATTTAGAGAGATGGTGAAAATGAGTGGAGAAGCAATGGAGAAGTGATTTGCTTGGGAGGAGGAAAAACAGAGTTTATAGTGAAAGTGCCCAAAAATCCCTAGGAATGAATTATGGTTTCACTTTTTGAGGGGAAAAACTTTGTTTTGAGGTGGATTGAATGGTTTAAATGGTTTATTAAACATGTATGCAGGTGTAGGAAAACATTTTACATGTTTTAGAAACCAAAAATAAAAATGGCCATTATCACTCTATCATTTCCCATGAAAAAATTCACTACAAACCCTAATTTGAAGTATCATTGGCATTAGATGATTTTGAAAAGAAAATGAGGGATAATGATGGTGTACTTACTTGTCTCTTGGCTTAGAAGTCAATGAAATTAAGCTTGCAAGCCAAAAAATGAAATTTGTGAGAATTTTGGGTGAATTATGGGCACTCTGTCCTGAGCACAGTGTAGTGTTCCTAAGCGCAGTGCCGGTCTTCCAAACCGCTTTTGGAGGTCTTAAACTACTCCAAATTGAGAGCTTGATAGCTTGTTGGAAAGCTACTGAAGTTGGCAATAATATATATGCCTCAAGCATGCAATGTGGACAACTCCATCAGGGAGAAAAATTGATTTTCCCAAGGTCACTCCAAAAACTCAGGGTTTCTCTGACAAGAGTGCAGTGCCAACTTGCAAATTACTTTTAGATGTCTTCCACTAATCCAAATCACAAGCTAAAGGTACCATTGGAAAGCTTAGGATGTCTGATACACGATAGAGTCCTCAAGAACTTACAAAACTTACTATGAACCCTTGAAAAATTGTCTTGTAGTCAAGTTGTCCAAAAGTGCAGCAACTCTCCCTTAGCAATTGTATTTTGGACATTTATTTCAAATCATAACACCTGTGCATAAACCGAAGGAGGTTTTTTTTCCTTGGACTATAATGGACAAAAACATCATTCACTTTTGTAAAATTACTCTCCATTTTTTCAAAAACATATTTTGAAGCAAACATGTCCCTATGAGGAATGATGAGGCGAGGTAGTGTACTACAACATTGTCTTATTTGAAATTAAATATTACCTTTACCTTTATTTTGATTTTCCTAAGCTTCTAACTCCATTTACCCACTGAATTAACTGATGGACATGTTTTGTTTTGACATATGGTATCATGACAACACATGGAGTGAAAAACCCTAGACCACCATTTCATGACCCAAGACGTTTAATTGAAGATATGATACCTCGAAGAAGACAATGAAAATGATGAGTGATGAAGACCATGAGTAAGTAAAGGGAGCAGCAGTGACCTAGACACAACTACCAACGACCAAATTTTTATTTGAAGATTCACTGAAATGACAAAAAATTGACTTCACACCCTAAAAACCTTGTAAGAGCATATTTGATCACTGATGACAGGCTGAACTGACTGACACTAACAACGTGGTTGATCATTTATGTGTGTGTGATATTGTTCAAGACTTGTTATTTATTTTAATATTACTCTTAACTTCTCATCTCATTAATCTTACACTTCGCCATTTTTGGAGTTTTCACTATTCTCGCAACATGCTCAATCAATGATCAACCTTAGCCTCCTAGCAATTGCGCACTACGCAATCCTAAGCCACAATGATAATGCCTCTACCTCTTGGAACTGTTCATTGTGGAATCGTATAGGACAATCCCTCTCAACTATGCAATGAGCAATTGCAATGCGTAGTCACTTCGTCCTACTGGTTGCACTTACCCACTATGCAATTTTGATAAACCCTACCTTGCCATGCGCATTGTGTAGTCACAATAGACAGTGGAGCCTCTTGGCTCCTCAAAGCATCCTCTTGGAAATGGTAAAAGAGAATTGGAAATTCTTATGGGTAGGAGGTAAGAACCAAAAAAAATAAAAAAATAAAATCATTTAATTAAGTGATCCATAGTCTGGCATCCTAAAGCACATGGGGGACTTGGAATAAGAGATCCATGCTTATGAACAAACCTATTGGACAAATGCTTGTTTGGCACTCTCTCCCCAAAGGAAGAACGGTGGTGGAAAATGGTTTTATCCTCAAAAATATTTGCCAACCGGATGAGACTCTTGCCTAGAAGTCCTCCCCCCTTCACGTGGAGGATCTTCACTGTGGAAATTATTTTAAAATTTTGCTTCTCTTATGAACTCTGAAAGACTGAAATATTTTGGAAGCCTACCATTGGGGGGAAATCAATATTTGGTCATACGAGATCATGAATAATACCCCTTTGGCAAAATTTAATGAATTAGCACCTCTCCAAAATATATTTGTAATGCACCAAAAAAAATCATTGTTGATATATCCACAAGGAATAGTTGAGGAAATTGGATTGGGTGGAAGTTAGATTTCATCCTCCCTAATTTCTTAATTCTTGCTTAGAAATTTTATACTACCCTAGTTGGATGTGCTCCTTGGATATGTGATGAAGCGGATGAGCAAGGATGGAAGAATTCAAGCTTTACAGTTCATTAACGGTATGCCTCTCTCTTGTTTCCTCACGGTGCTCCTCCAAAATCGTGTTGTTGGGTGAAACTTTGGTTTCCAAAAAGTCCACTCGGGATCAATTCATTCTACTAGCTATTAATGCACAAAAATATTTTCACAGAAGAGAGGTATTTGAGGTCCTTCCCACTATTTCCTATGATAAAATAGTGAAGAAACCACACAACATATCTTTTTGGAGTGCTCATATGTCAAAGAAGTTTGGACTACAACATCGACCCCTGTGTCTGACATGTTGATTCACCCATGCTCACCTCAAGATCTCTTCTCCACTTGGACCTCACAATATTCAGATAGATTTCTTCAAAAACCTTTTCTCAAGAAAATTTGGGAAGCTTTACCAAAAATATATATGTTGGAAAGTCTAGATCACAAGAAATACGTGCATTTTTCAAAATATTCAAGTGCCCCCACAATCGAAAGCTATGAAAGCACTTCTCTATGCTCTAAGTTCTGGACCCTTCATGGCAAACATGATTCTCTTCAAAATATGGACCCTTACAAAGCAACATGGTTCTCTAAGCTTGCTCTTTTGAGAGCCTTTGTTTTGGAGCCGTGATGTTCAACTTCACAAGATAAGTGGAAACTTTGTTTATATTGGGTAGCTTTCAAGGCTTGGAAATCTAAGCTCTCGAGCTTTGTTCTTAGCTTTGATGGTGTCTCTAAAAAAAACCCAACGGTGGCAGGAGGAGGCGGGGTGCGTTTTGGCCCTGAAGGAACTAAATTCTTGAAATATTGATGGGGCCCTGGAAAATCAGGTAGAAACATATAACCTCTTGGAAGGCCTCCTTCTCGCCAAAGAATTAAATATTTCCTCTCTTACTGTCATTAGGGACTCTCTCTTAATCATTTTCCACATGGTAAGAGGTACTTTCCCTAAAGACAAGCTCTTGGAGAACTTATTAAACCATATCAAAAGCATTGCAAAAGGTATGCCTTCAATAAGCTTTGTACATGTCTTAAGGGATAAAAATAAAGAAGCAAATTAGAGTGCCAATGAGGGGTGCACTTTGCAGTTTAGTGAGCTAAGAGTGAATGGCCAACTCAAGCCTTCTTTTGTCCCCTATGAACTCATCCCTTCCAAATATACCAAAAAATAACAACAACAAAAAAGTGTGTGTGGCGGGGGGGGGTGATGGGGGTGGGGGAGGTATTTAAACATGGCACCCCTAAGTGAAGTTTAGTAGCATGCAATATCAACATAAGTCTCTTGGAGAACCCATATCAAACTCCCCTCATGACCACTGTCATGTTAATTTTTCCACTGTTCTATGCTATGTCAATTACTTCAGCCCAATTCAATTCTTCAACAAGTAATCTTTTCAATAAAAAAAAATTCCAATAATCAACAGTCATTGAAGATAGAACAGTAAATGCAATGAAAATAAGAGACAATCAAGAGCATCAACAAGAGACACCAATTGGTCAAAGACAAAGGAAAAATCCCACAAGGGTGAAAACCCTTTGAAAATTCTTTTTCTATTAGATTGTCTTCAAATTTTCAGTAGAGAGTACAATGAGTCAAATCCATAAACAAGAGTCAAAGTCAAAACTTTGACTTATCTAACCAATCAACCAACCAAGATCCAATATGCCAATGATGAAAAAGACCATTTTGGTCAACTCTTATAAAGTCTACAATCTGTCCAAGTCAACAACATTCAAAGTGTTCCCTAACCAATCAACAAAGTCAATGGTCAACTCCTCCAATAAACTCAGTCAAATCAGCAATAAATGCGGCCTCAAGTGTTGGTCAAATTCAACCTAAAATAGTGAAAGAAAGTCCAATCAAACTTGGTCAAATGAGAGAGAAATTTTGTTGTCAAACTCTGCAATTTATCCCTCCAGCCAACCCAAGTCAAAGTGCCCAAATCACCCCGGTTTCTATGCCAGAAAATGCGGCCTTGAGGAACAAACCTTCTCCAAGAAAAACCACAGAAAAATGATGTCAAAAATGCCAAGTCAACATTGGTCAAAGATCCTTGTTTCAGAGAGTCAACGCAAAAGTCAAAGATTCCATGAGATGCTCACACGTGTGAAGAAGAAAGATTTGCCTTAGACTTGCACGAACCAATCAGATTGGGAGAGAGAAGATGAGATGTTGTGATGTCCAAATGAACTTGAGGTCACTTGTATTTATATGTGATTTTGGATGGGCAATTTTTCTGTAAGACGACCTTGAAAATTTGTGTACATGTGGGCTTTGCTTCAAAAATATACTTTTCCTTATCCAAATTCAGTGCTTCAAAAGTCAATTTTGGTCCTCTCGAAAAGAGGAATCTAGTCCAATCATTGGAATTTGTCACTGAGCTACCAAATTAACACTCCCTCTCAGCTAGGGAGAAATTCCAACTGTATCATGTGATCATTGCAAATATCTCATCATCAAATCATGTTTCATCAATGATCATCTCGGCTCAACTCTATCTGCTGAATCATTCTCGAATCTAAAGAAGAAGAATCATAGGGGAGCTACAACTACCACCCTATATCGAGAAATATGCAAGATACAACTTACCGAGCAAGGATCAAAACCATCCCATTATGTAATCAATGGGTGAGATACCACTAGCTATAAGAGGTAAGGACCACATCCATCCTAATGCCTATTGATTTTCCCAGCAATGGCCCTTAAGAGTCATGTGGTAGAACACTTACATCATAATCTGAGCTTGGGTGAGATACTCGACTTACCAAAGGTAAGGATCATATGCCCCAAGCCTCCTCAACCTGTTGGCCAGATGGGGAGGGACAATCCCTACAAACCCGACTTATGGGTATGATGCCAACTGGGGTATACTTTGTTAATCTTGATAGGGTGAGATACTCAACTTATCATGAAAAGACAAGGATCACACACACCCTACAATGACAATAGGGGACATATCCAGCTTACTACAAGAGTAGGGATCACGCACACCTATTATCCAGAGATCCCTCAAGCCCTGGAGCCCTCAACGCTCCCTTCCCACCTTGGGAGCTCTACCAAGGGGGAATAGCTATGCTCAATGTTCTCGATCAACGAAGACCCTTATCCGGAGGGGTCACATCCCTCAGTTTAAGCTACTCTTTGAAGACCAAGAACTTCCCTTTCGGCAAAGCCTTGATGAGAATATATGCTATCTAACTGTTTGTTGATATGTGTGTAGGTTTTAACCCCGTATAGAAATTCCCTGCATACGAATTCTAAAACACAGAAAATAAACAATGCGAGAGCATAACACATAAAACACATACACACAGAGATTTCACCTGGATCCCAAAATCGGGACTATCAGCTTGATTTTTTATTATTGTTCCTTTCAATGTTATAATACATATTTATACATGTCGAAGCATCCAATACCATGGACCGAAAACCATCGCATCCAAAAACATGTGCGAAAATCATGCACAAAACCATAGGTAGGTCCTCCCATCCTAACATAGGGTCCAAAACCAAAATTTTCTGGGGCACTGCCCCAGACTCCATAAAGTGGGGTTACGGGACGCCTCAAACCCCCTGTGACCCCCCCCCCTCCGGCTACACAATCGGCGCAAGGAAGGGGGGCTCTGCCTCCCCTCTAACCCCTCTAACCCCCCAGCTAACTATGTGGACTAGTCGTGGAAAGAATATAACACAACCCAACATTCTCCCACTTCTTGTTTTCTTTCCACAAGGGGGCACAAGAGAGCTTAGTCATTTTTCCAACCTTGAAACGTCCATTGTCTCTACACCAAGAAAACTTCTCAGAGCTCACAGATTTTGTTGATATGTGTGTAGGTTTTAACCCCGTAGAGATATTACCTGCATACGAATTCTAAAACACAGAAAATAAACAATGCGAGAGTATAACACATAAAACACATACACACAGAGATTTCACCTGGATCCCAAAACCGGGACTACCACTTGATTTTTTATTATTGTTCCTTTCAATGTTATAATACATATTTATACATGTCAAAGCATCCAATACCATGGACTGAAAACCATCGCATCCAAAAACATGTGCAAAAATCATGCACAAAACCATAGGTGGGTCCGCCCATCCTAACATAGGGTCCAAAACCAAAATTTTCTGAGGCACTGCCCCAGACCCAATAAAGTGGGGTTATGGGTACGCCTCGAACCCCCCTGTGACCCCCCCCCCACTACACAACTACACAATCGACGCAACGAAGGGGGGCTCTGCCTCCCCTCTAACCCCTCTAACCCCCCAGCTAACTATGTGGACTAGTCGTGGAAAGAATATAACACAACCCAACATTCTCTCACTTCTTTTTTTCTTTCCACAAGGGGGCACAAGAGAGCTTAGTCATTTTTCCAACCTTGAAACACCCATTGTCTCTACACCAAGAGAACTTCTCAGAGCTCACAGATTTTGTTAATGCATCTGCAGTATTCTTCAAAGTGTCCACCTTTACCAGCAACACCATTTTGTCTTATATCATATCCCTCACAAAGTGATACAGAACATCAATGTGCTTTGTCTTTGAATGATATGCAGGGTTCTTTGCCAAGAAAATTGCACTTTGGCTGTCACAGTCTATCCTTATAGCTCCCTGTACTAACCCCATACTTGAACACAATCTCTGCAACCAAACTGCTTCCTTTCTTGCATGAGTGGCTGCCATGTATTCTGCTTCTGTAGTTGATAGTGCCACTACAGATTGTTTCTTACTCATCCAACTGACTACACCTCCAAATAGGTTAAACACATACCCACTTGTAGATCTTCTCTAATCCAGATCTCCAACCCAGTCAACATCAACAAAGCCACGAATATCCAACACTCTATCCAATCCTGGTCTTCCTTGGTAGCACAAACCATAATCACTAGTGCCACGCAAAACCTGAAAACCCGCTTCACTGTTGTCCGGTGCTCCTTCCCTGGTTTTGACATAAACCTGCTCAATACTCCCACTGCATGTGCAATGTCTGGTCTAGTACAGACCATTACATACATCAGGCTACCAACTGCACTTGCATATGGAACACGAGACATGTCATCTTCCTCTTCTTGTGTCTTGGGACACTGTTCAGCAGATAACCTTACACCTACAGTAATAGGAACCTTCACTGGTTTACTATCCTACAGATTAAAACTTTGCAGTATTGTCTCGACATACTTCCTCTAGTTTAACCAGAGCTTCCTCTTTGCCCAAACTCTTTTAATTTCCATGCCCAAATATAGTTTGCAGCACCAAGATCTTTCATGTCGAATTTGGAGGACAATTGGGTCTTCAAACCCTGGATATTTTCTTTGTCATTTCCAACCAGCAACATATCATCCACATACAAGACCAGATAAATAACATGGTCACCAATTAATTTAAAATACACACAGTGATCTGCTTTTCTTCTGGTGAAGCCAAGTCCCTGTATAAATGTATCAAATTTTTGATACCACATCCTTGGTGACTGTTTTAACCCATATAGAGACTTCTTTAACTTGCATACTAGTTCTTTCTTACCCTTCACCACAAAGCCTTCAGGTTGCTTCATGTATAGTTCCTCTTCCAAATCCTTGTGAAGAAATGTTGTCTTCACATCTATCTATTCTACCTCAAAATCACAAGCAGCAGCAACAGATAAAAGTAATCTAATAGAAGTTACCTTGGCAACAGGAGAAAAAATATCACCAAAATCAATTCTTAGCACCTGGGAATAACCTTTTGCTACCAATCGAGCTTTGTATTTCTCCACTTTTCCTTCTACATTTTTCTTCTTCTTGAACATGCATTTATTGCCAATGGGTTTCCTTCCATCCAACAACTCCACCAGATCTCAAGCCTCATTTTTGTGCAAAGATGCCATTTCATCAACCATGGCCTCTTTCCAGAATTCGCCATCCTCTGAATCCACTGCTTCCTTCACAGTTCTAGGATCATCATCAGTAATAGATAAAGAAAAATTTGAACAGAAAGCAGATGGACTATACCTTTCTGGTTGCCTTCTTTCTCGAACTGATCTTCTCACACCCGGAGTTTGTGGCTCTTCATCTTCTGATTCCTCCTCTGCTGTAGAGTCTGATTCTTCCCCCTTAAGCTCAAACTCTGTTTTCTCAGGTTCCTTTGGTTGGACTTCATGTTTAAGAACATCTGTTACCTCTCTAAACACCACATCTCAGCTGTACACAACCTTCCATGTGACTGGGTTCCAAAGCTTATAACCCTTTAAACCATCCTTATACCCAATAAAGATCCACTTTTCAGATTTACTATCCAACTTGGTTCATTTCTCTTTTGGAACATGTACATATGCATTACATCCAAATACCCTCAGATGTGAAAGAGAGGGTTTCTTACCAGTCCATACCTCTTATGGAGTCTTATCCTCCAACGCTGATGAAGGTGACTTGTTAAACAGGTAACATGCAGTATCCACCTCTGCCCAGAATTCTTGTCCTAACCCAGCACCACTGAGCATGCTTCTTTCCCTTTCCATCAATGTCTTATTCATTCTTTCTGCAACTCCATTTTGCTAAGGTGTATATGGAGTAGTCTTTTGTCATGCTATACACACTTCTTACAGAATTCTTCAAATTCCTTGCTGTAAAACTCTCCACCGTTATCTATCCTCAGCACCTTTATCTTCTTCTCTGTCTGATTTTCCACAAAGCCTTAAATTCTTTAAACCTGTCAAAGGCTTCAGATTTCTTCTTAAGGAAATATATCCATGTATTCCTTGAGAAGTCATCTATAAATGATACATAGTACACAGACTTACCTAGTGATGGAACCTTCACAGGTCCAAGCACATCACTGTGCACAAGTTTTAATATCTGTTTCGCCCTCTTACTACCAGAGGGTAAACTCACCCGATTCTGCTTCCCATATACACAATTTTCACAGAAATCAAAATTCAGAGAGCTATTACTCATACCTTCTACCATACCTTTACCATAAAGTATTCGAAGGCCCTTCTCTCCAATATGTCCAAGCCTTTGATTCCACAACATGGTCTTCTCTCCAGAGACCACTTGATTTTCTGCTCCACTTTCAGGAACCACAGAACTATTGCACCCATCAATAATAGTGCTACCTTGCAGCTTGTATAGAATTCCAATTCGAACTCCCTGCACCAATACCAGTGCTCCCTGAACCATTTTGCAAGTATCCTTTTCGAACACTGTTTTTACACCCGCATCATCTAGCTTGCTTACAGAAATCAGATTTCTGGCCAATGCAGGAATATGCAGAACACCCGGAAGTTTTCTAACCCTTTCACCTTGCAACTTAAACTTTACTTTTCCGCGACCAATGATTCTAGCCTTCCTATCATCCCCTAGGAAGACATCACCACCATCGCATTTCTCATACTTGCAAAACCATTCTCTATGGGGAGTGAAGTGAAAGGATGCACCTGAGTCAATCAACCATGTCTCATGATCTACATATGTACTTGAAGAAGCCAAGTACACATCCCCACCTTCATCTGAGGTGGCTTTCGCCTCTACAGAAAGAGCATCATCAGATCCCTTTCCTTTATCAAGAGCTTTAGATTTACAGTCCCTTTTGTAGTGTCTTTCCTTTCCGCATTTCCAGCACACCACCTTTACAGGTTTTCCTAGAGATTTAGATCTCCCTCTAGATTTAGATCTCCCACTCGATGACTTATTTTTGTTTCTGTTCTAGGACTGTCCTCGTACAGATAAGGCATCACCATTCTGGCTCTCCATATTTCCGTCTCATCTCCTCCTCTGTCAGCAAGGATGAGACTATTTCATCAAACTGCAAGGCAGTTGCATTGCTACCTATTGCAATAACTAGACTATCCCACGAATCTGGTAAAGAACACAACAAACTAATGCGCTTATCTTCATCTGAAATTTTAATATCAACAGATGCTAATTGACTTACCACAGTATTAAATGTGTTCAGATGCTCTGTCACCAAGTCTCCATCTTTCATCCTCAGGTTATACAGCTTTTTCTGCAGGAACAGTTTATTCACCAGAGACTTAGATTGATACAAAGTCCCCAACTTATCTCACAAAACCTTCGTCGTGGCTTCCCCTGATACATTCAGCAATACTGAATCTAAGACACACAATCATATTGTGCTCTTTGCCTTCCGATTCAAATTCTTCCATTCTTTATCGAACACTCCCGTTGGTTTAGTACCCGGATCTACCATGATCCACTTATCTTTATCCACCAACAAATCCTCCGTCTTTAGTTTTCACAACTCAAAACTCTGACCATTAAATTTCTCGATCTCTATCTTTCCACTGCTCGCCATCTTCTTTCACCACCAAAATCGATCTCGTAGATCTCCCACTGAACAGGGTCTACCACAGGCCCGAGCGAAACCCCTCAGAAACAAAGACGTCCCCTTGAAGCCAAAACTGCTCTGATACTAAATGTAGGTTTTGACCACGTACAGAAATTCCCTGCATACGAATTCTAAAACACAGAAAATAAACAATGCGAGAGCATAACACATAAAACACATATACACAGAGATTTCCCTTGGATCCAAAAACCGGGACTACCAGCTTGATTTTTTATTATTATTCCTTTCAATGTTATAATACATATTTATACATGCCGAAGCATCCAATACCATGGACCGAAAACCATCGCATCCAAAAACATGTGTGAAAATCATGCACAAAACCATAGGTGGGTCCGCTCATCCTAACATAGGGTCCAAAACCAAAATTTTCCGGGGCGCTGCCTTGGACCCCATAAAGTAGGGTTACGAGTACGCCTCAAACCCCCTGTGACCACCCCCCCCCCCCCCGCCCCGCTACACAATCGGCGCAATGAAGGGGGGCTCCGCCCCCCCTCTAACCCCTCGGCTAACTACGTGGACTAGTCGTGGAAAGAATATAACACAACCCAACAATGTGATGGAGTCTCACAGCTCCTCTCTGCACCATGTCACGAATGTAATGATACCTGATCTCTCTATGCTTGGACTTGTGATGAAATACGAGATTCTTTGCCAAATGGATCCCACTTTTGTTGTCGCAATATATTGTTGTGTCCATGACCTACTAAAACAACTCTCCAAAGAGCTTCCTCAACCAAACTGCCTCAAAGCTAGCCATGCTAGCGGCAATATACTCTGCCTCGGCTATACTCAAAGCTACGAACTTTTGTTCCCCTCTTATCCAAGATATCATGGCAGATTCAAGGCTAAAACAACATCCTGAAGTGCTCTTCATATCAACAATGTTTCTTGCCCATTCAACATCAGTGTATCCATGAAGTCTCACATTTCCGGTAGTATATCTCAAACCAAGGGTAATCGTCCCATGTAAATATCTTTGAATATGTTTGGCAGCAACCCATGTGCATGGAAGGGCTCAGTGATGAATTGACTCAAGGTGTTCACAACAAAGCATATGTTCGGACGAGTGTTCACAAGAAACATCAATGCCCCAATCAATTGTCTATACTCAAAAGGATTTGCTAGTTCAGGTCCAACATCTCCACATAGCTTATTTAAATTTATTTCCATCGGTATGTCCAGGGACTTACAATCTGTCATTCCCAATCTCTCCAACAAATTTAGACATATTTTCCCTATGAAAGGAAAATCTCATCAGGCGTTTATCACACCTAAAGGCCTAGAAAGTAGTGCATGAGTCCAAGTTCCATCTCGAATTAAGAGGTCATCTCCCTCTTACATTTGATCATTAGAGGTTCACTACCTGTCAAGAATAGATTGTCAACATATAAAACCAAAATCAAAGGCATACCTTGGACCACCTTGAAGTAGAAGTTAGGATCTGCACTGCTTCTCGTGAATCCAAACTTCACTGGGTGACTATCTATATGAGCATACCAGGGTCTGGGGTCTTGCTTCAAGCCATATAATGCCTTCAACCCGCAGACGTGTCTTTTGGTCCTTCACTTCAAATCCTTATGGCTGATCAACGTAAACTTCTTCTTGTAACATGCCATGAAAGAATGTCATCTTCACATCCATCTGGTGAAGGGTCCATCTTTGACTTGCAGCAAGGGAAACTATTGAATGAATGGTGGTATATCAGGCCACATGAGCAAAGATGTCATCATAGTCTTCTCCCTCTTTATGGGAGAATCCTCTTGCCATGAATCTCACCTTATATTTCTCAATGATTCCATAAGATCCATGTTTGATCTTGAATAGCTATTTTGAAGTCACCAAGGATTTTCCCTTCGATCTCTGAACGAAATCCCATACACCATTCTTCATAATTGATTTGTATTCTTCGGCCATGGCATCCTTCTAGACTTGGTCTTTCATGACTTCTTCAAAGGTGGGAGGCTCAACTTGAATCATATTACTCATTGCTACAACACATCCCTGATACCTACACAACTTCTTGCTTTGTCTAAAGGTTCCACGGACATCAGCATGTCTTTCAACATCTTCTAATGTGTCACGAAGCCAAAGTGGCCTCTTCTTGGCAGGGGGATCACATGGAGGAGGATCCAAGGGGTCTAAGGGCTCCATGGGATCATCAATAATGTCTCTCTCAAATTTTGGCACAAAAGGACCTTCTAGAATATCCATATCATCATTATTCTTCTTAGGAGAAGGCCATGGAGGAAGGTCCCTTGCTTTTCCAAGGGCAGCATCGTCATCGAATGTTACATCCCTGCTAATATCAACCTTCCTTTGACCAAGAATATATATTCTAAATGCTTTAGAATTTTCATTATACCCAACAAACGTACATTTTCTTCCGATGGCTTCTATCTTGTTCTTGTTGTCTTTCGGCACATGGAAATATACAGGGCAACCAAATATACTGAGATGACCAATGTCGGGCTTGACACGTATTAATACTTCTTCAGGAGTTTTATTGTCCAATGCTTGACAAGGAACCCTGTTTTGAACATATACTGCTATATTTGTTGCTTCTCCCCAAAGGAACTTTGACAACTTTTTCTCATGGAGGATAGCTCGGGCAACTTCCACAATAGACTTGTTCTTTCTTTCAACTATTCCATTTTGTTCGGGATTATAGGGCACAATAGTATCCTTCTTGATACCTTCCTTCTTGCAAAATTCTATGAACTCATTTGAAATGTACTCTCCACCGTTGTCAGACTCGAAGACCTTAATTTTTTTCTTGTTTGATTTTCAATCAAAGCCTTGAAGTCTTTGAACATATCAAAGGCCTCATCCTTATGCTTCAAGTATTATATCCATCTCTTCTTGGAGAAATCATTGATGAAAGTTATGTAGTAGATATGGCCACCAAGAGAATGCACGAGCATTGGTTCACATATGTCAGAATGAATGAGTTGGAGGATGTCATTACTCTTATTCTTGCTATTCTTGCTAGAGGGGAATGGTCCCCTTGTGTTCTTCCCACTGGCACATCCTAGACATACTCCATCATGTTGAGCTTGACCATCAGGGATCCTAGAGACCAACCTCTTCAATTTTGGAAGAGCTTCATAATGTAGAAGTGCCAATCTTCAGTGCCATAACTCACTTTGATGATTAGTGTTGTGGACCATTGCTAGAAGAGGTCTTCTAGTCACTCTATAGAGCCCTTCCACTCTAGATCCCAATGTAAGGACATCTTTCATTCTGGATTCCTTCGGCCAGGTGAGGACCTTTCATTTAATGAAGGCTACTCTCATTCCTTTGTCTTCCAAAGCAGAAATAGATACCAAGTTCTTCTTTAGTTCTAGAACATATATCACTTCATAAAGAATAACGAATTCTCCAGAGTTTAAATCAAATTTGATGGAAGTAAATCCCTTTATAGGATATTCAATATTGTCTCCAAAAATAATCTTAAAACTTGTCTCCCTCTCAACCAGATTTGGGAGGACATCCTCATATCTAGAGAAGTGTCGAGAGGCCCCAATATCTACTAGCCAACTATCATATGAATCCAAAGGAGAAGAACTAGAGAGGGAAAAAATAAGAATATATTCAAATTTACTAGCAACAACATTATTTTCATACCTAGAATTTCTTGACTTCTTTTAAGGATGGTGGTCTTCTTCACGATCATCTAGAGCATCTCTTCTTCTTCATTCATTTCTTTCACTTTGATTATTCCTTCGATCATGTCCTCCTCTTCGATTAATGATCTTTTTATTGTTGCTTCGAGTGTTGTATCTAGGAGCAGTGTTCTTCTTAGGAAAATATTGAGCATAGTGACGTTTCTTATGACAATTGTAGCATTCAATGTGCAATAATTGCTTTTACCTTCCGTTCCTTCTATTATAGGTCCAGGGAGCAGGGTTCTTTGAGCTTAACGAACCTCCATTTCATTTTCCTTTCCTTTTCTTGTCATGAGCAACAAAAGCAGAGGGCTATCCTTCTTCTTGCTTTTGAATCCTATCTCTTGAAATCATTCTTGATTCTTCTTGAGTGCATTTTCCAACTAGCTCATCAAAAGATGGGAAGCTATTATTATTGCTTATGGTGGTAATGAAGGTGTCTTAGATAGGGGGAGACCTCTAAGGGTTACCAACACCAACTCCCTGTCAGGTACAATTTCCCCAATTCTTTGCAATTGGTCTCCAAGACGAGATATCGTCATGATATGGAATTGCACATATTCTCCTTTATTCATTTTCATATATTTGAGTTGATATTTCAAGTAGACGATTTCATTCAAACTGTTGACCTCGTACAGGTCGGCTAGCTTATCATACATATCCTTATATTTCTTAAATTTCCAACATAAACAAGCAAATGATCTTGCAAACCATCATCAATAATTTTCTTTTCTTTTAAATCACCTTTCTTGTACTTGTTCTTGGCAGTAGCGGGAGCATTTTCCAGGGGCTCAAGAACTTTTCCTTAAATGTACTCCAAGACCTCATTGTCATCCGATATGATTTCAAACCTAATCTTCCAAGCATCAAAATTTGATGAGTCTCCTAGCTTCTCAGCTTCCTTGAAGTATGAGGTAGACATCTTGACCTGTTCAGATAGATTCCTTCAATTTCTTTCAAAGATGCTTGATCTAGATCTTGTCTCCTATGGGCCTGTCCTTCACCTTAGCTCCGATACCATGTTAATTTTTCCACTATTCTATGATATGTCAATTACTTCAGCCCAATTCAATTCTTCAATAAGCAATATTTTCAATAAAAATTGATTCTTCCAATAATCAACAGTAATTGAAGATAAACCAGTAAATGCAATGACAATAAGAGACAATCAAGAGCATCAACAAAAGACACCAATTTGGTCAAAGACCAGGGTAAAACCCCACAAGGGGGACAACCCTTTGAAAATTCTTCTTCTATTAGATTGTCTTCAAATGTTAAGTAAAGAGTACAATGAGTCAAATCCATAAACAATAAACGAAGTCAAAACTTCGACTTATCTAACGAAACAACCAACCAAGATCTAATATGCCAATGATTAAAAAGTCAAATTTGGCCAACTGCTATAAAGTCTGTAATTTGTCCACATCAACAATAGTCAAAGTGTGCCCTAACTAGTAAACGGTCAACTCCTCCAATCAGCTTAGTCAAATTTGCAATAAATGGGGCCTCAAGTGTTGGTCAAAGTCAACCCAAAATAGTCAAAGAAAGTCCAGTCAAACTTGGTCAAATGAGAGAGACACTCTGTGGTCAAAGTCTGCAACTTATCCGTGTAGTAAACCAAAGCCAAAATGCCCATATCACCTTGGTTTTTGTGCCAAAAAATGCGGCTTTGAGGAACAAACCTTCTCCAAGAAAAAACACAGAAAAATGATACCAAAAACCCCAAGTCAAAGTTGGTCAAAGATCCTTGTTTCACCAAGTCAACACAAAAGTCAAAGATGCCAAGAGACCCTCATACGGGTGAAGAAGAAAGAGTTGCCTCAGAGTTATACGAACCGATCAGATTGAGAGAGAGAAGAGAAGAGATGTTGTGATGTGATGTTCAAATGAGCTTGAGGTCACTTGTATTTATATGCAACTTTGGAGGGGTAATTTGTCCTTAAGCCAACCTTGACAATTTGTGTACTTGTGGGCTTGGCTTCAAAAATACATTTTTCCTTATCCAAATTCAGTGCTTCAAAGGTCAATTTTGGTCCTCTTGGAAAGAGGAATCTAGTACAATGATTGGAATTTGTCACCGAGCTGCCAAATTAACATGTCGTATATGCATTCCATAATACAAGTTGACCTAAGCACATTTCATTTGGAATCATTCTCGAGTGTGTGGGATTTATAATCATTGAGGTGAATTGAATGTTAAAGAGTGGGATGGCTCAACTTGTCCTCAATTTCATTGGTTTGCCGACTCCCTTGCATCAAAATGATGAGTTCAATAATGCAGTGGAAAATACCAGTCGTACAGTGAAACTCTTGCATTGGATTTACAATTTCCTCCTCTCCTGCGAGTTGCTTCCTTATTAGATAGGTGGAGGCTTCAATTGGTGTAATATTGGTTGGGTTTCTTGCTTGGGCAAGCGCTTTGTTGTTTGTGGTTTCAAAGCCAATTCTCCATGATTGTGTCTAGAATTGGAGTGTGGGTGGTCATGCAGTTTCTTGATTCTCATACTGATATAGAATTGCACCAATTCTAGAAAGTTATGGTTGGTAAGTGGAAAAATGATCTCACCCAGCTCAACGATCACATGGATGACATGCAATTGGACCTCATGAGACCGCAGTTTCAATAGAATGAATTGTCTAATTGTCTTCAATGGTAGAGAGAAATTATGGGAGCTTCATAATAAGGTGGAAAGCAAGAAGAAGTGATCCACCATCTTCGTGAATAAGTAGATCAATTGAATTCTTGTGTTAATAGTCTGATTCTCAACATGAAGGATATAGTTAGCTCTAGTGGGTCCAACATAAATGTTTGTCCAAATCTAAACAAACCAATCGATCTAAGAAAAAGCATTATCATCAAATATTTTATTCTTAAGTAGGTAGCATGTAATGTAAATTTTGTTTTTTGATGGATTCTTTCTAGAAGGCTTTTACCTATAAAGACTTAGATTTCATTAGCGTTGACTGTATTCTTCTTCAGAGGGTAATTTTGATACATTTGAGCTTAGCTACATTTGAAGCTCGAGGCATCTATGAATTGTAACTCCCAATATACAACTGTGATCCCGGCACAAATTTTGCCTTAATACATATTCTCATTATCGTTAAAAAAATCAACTTTCTAATATTATTAAGAAGACTAGCTCTAATAAGTGATTAGACTTTTGTCACCAGGAGAAAAGAATGGAGTGTGTGCAATGAGCTACAGGTTTTTTTTCTCTTTTTGCAAAACCTCAATTAGTGTCGCTACAAGATACGAATCGGTGTTACACAGAGGAGGTGGGCCTGAGATTGATGTCGTCTATCCCAATTTTCTCCAATATGATGGAGATTAGTGACTCGGGTCCCAATATTTGTAGGAATTCTTAATCCCCTATAGCAACTTATCAAAATCATTCGTAGTTGAGCGATGGCTCTATCCACTTGTTTCGTTTTTCTTTCGATATCGAGGTGGATCTAGAGCCAAGGTACGAAGGTGGCCCAATTTTCCCAAGGTTCAATTCCCCAGCTGGGGTATGGCCTCTATGGGTTTCCTGTGAAAGGATAAGCTAGATGGGTCGGAGCACGTTTTATTTGTTACATACTCTATTGTTTACCCTGAACATTTTGAAAAAGGGCTTGCAGAGATGAAGCAACCATTATACTTGAGGGATCTACCTTCCCATGGGATTCCCTCTCATTTTTATCTCATTGAATTGGGTCCCTAGATCTAAGTAAAAATCTAGATCAAGAGGAGCCCCTCTATCTCTTACTCCCAGATCTGGCCAAAGGACAAGTAGGTATTTTAAAATTCCAGATTTTCATTAAAAAATTTAATGGGAAGACCCCATGTTCTTGATCTAAGGCTCGAATCTAATAGAAAACATGAAGCAAAACATTCAGAACAACCTTGGTATACCAACAATTTTTCAATGTTTGTTATATGGGGGAAAATTGCTACATGATTCCTTTCAACTGAAAGATTATGGTATTGCAAGGAATTCCACCATAATATTAAATCTAAGGTTGCAGGGTGAAGCTTCAGGCTTCAAAAACCCTAATGGATCCGTCTCTTTCAAGGACACAGTGAAAGGGAAGGTTGTCATTTCTGCCAACTAGATCCAAAATATGACAGGACCCTACATTGTCGAACAAATAGAACAAACACAAGCCATGGAAGTTAAACACCCATAGGTAAATTTTCTTTTTGTTGATCTTCAATCATAGGCGTTAATATGCAGGTTTAATGATTTCTAATCATGATTTGAAGATTTACACTAGTGGGTATTTTCTTCTTCTTTGGCACCTAATTGCGACATCTACCTATGTTCCAAAGGATTTTTCATAGTTCAATTTGATACACAAAAATATCTGGAGAAAGTACTAAGTGACGAGCCATGGTTTTGGGGTAGAATTGGGCTCTTCATAACCCCATGGTTCCCAGATTTTGATGCCACACATATGGTAGTCACAACAATTCCGGTTTGGGTGAAATTGCTGAATCTCCCTCTTCCTTTCTGACACCATCAGGTCCTAGAGGATATTGGAAACACTCTCGGAAAATTCAAAAAGATGGACTTTGATAGAACAAAAAAATGTATCTTTACTTTTGCTAGATTTTTTGTAGAGATGGACCTCGGTGAAGGTCTACCTGATCGTATCTAATTGAAATATAAAAAAATTCAATGGATATGAGGGGTTACAAGGGCAGGAGGTGGGGAAACAAGAGACCCATATTCCATAGAAAGGATCCCCGGAAGAAGGAAAGACACCAATCGAGAGGATTGAACTTGATCCTCTAACTAGGAAATGGAAATATCAATGATCAAGTATATGAGTCTTTGATGAAGAACTATATCGGGCCTATCATCCTCAGGGTAAAAAGGAGTAAATGACTCAGACATATTTAGGATGATATTATTTTGGTCATTGGGAAAACAAAAAGTGGACTCATCATTGTATTTGGGGAAAAACCATGATTCTTGTTTCTACAAAGGCAAAAAAAGCTCTATATCAAGACTAGGGGAATGAACATCATCACAAACATTTATTTCCAAGGCAGGGGCATAATAAGGGGAGGAACGCTCAAACATGAGGAAAAACCCTTTATTGGTGGCATGGCCTAAGTAAGCATCTTCCTCAATTTCTTCTATATTAGAGTCATCAGAATTTCCCACAATTTTGGAAGGCTCTTCTTTGATTGAATCATCTTGGAACATAAATAAGAGACCTTTCCAATCACTAAGAAGGGCTTCATAAGGGCCAACATTGTTATTCAGAAGGGGCGAACCATTTTCTTCTTCCCTGAGCACATTCTTATAGATTTGAGAAACTATGGGGTCTTCATTTCTATAATCATACCCAATTCCCAATCAACAACCCAAAAGTCACTCATAGATTCTTCATTTATTTGATTATCATTATCTTATTCGGAATCCTCCCATTTTTCACTATATATATGGTGTTGGTTAGGATGCCATTCATTCTCTTCTTTAGAGAGGGAGGACTTTTCCTCCTTCATCCGTTCCCGAAGAATGATCTCAAAGATATTTATTACATGATTTTGATAGAATGCCTCGAGAAGAAAGTCATCAGTAGGACTCTTTTTATATTCACTTTTCGTGTTACGGAGCCTTTCCGATTGCTCACAATAGTGGGAGAAAATCTCTTTGCAGTTATATGTGTCCATCAGTTGCCTGCAAAACTTTTCATATTCCATCATCCATTCTTGCAATGTTTGAAGGCTTTCGAGGTTGAGATCTTCTTCATCATCATTAGAGGACATGTTTTCCAATTCATGAGTCTCTCCTTTGGAACTATCCTTAAGGTATGCATCAATCACTTGATGTTGATGATTTGGAGAAGCATCAAGACACTCTTCCTCAAGCATAAAACCATATGCAATAACTTCCTCCTCCCGAAGGGCCACCTCCAACATTTGGCATATGTCTTCATGACATTGGAAGCCTGACCCATGTAACAAGAAGTGTGTAGTCAACATTGGAAGAGAAAGAATGCTTTTAGGTTCACATGACTCGAGCCAGTCAATGTCTGGGGCAATGGATAGGACAAATAATTCCATTTGGTCACCAAGTTTAGTTATATTTTGCTTTGAAAGACACCTCATGTACCTTACAATGTGATTTGCTGCAGAATGTGGATCCCCATCGAACATAGGCATATTCTTCATGCATTCTGATGAGGGACACTGCGGGATCCTTGTCACTTTCATTGCGGGAATATATGTGGTGAACATGTTGTTGGGTCCTTAATGACATGGGAGTCGCGAGGGTGAATGAAATTGCCTTGACAAATGCTCGCTTCACCCTTCAAGCATTGACTATAGAGATCAATGAAGAACTAGGGCTTCGTTCTTCCAATGGAGTCGCCAATAATGATATGTCAATATGTCGTATGGGGAAAAAACACACGTTTCATGTCCCTGACAACGGCGCCAAAATGTTACCACTCAAACTAGCATGGATCTTAGAGGGGCACTTGTTAGGTCAAGAGCAACAATGAAGCTAAAGCGCATTGTCACCATAATTAAAGCTTCCTACTCTATGGAATTTCACTGATGGGAGAAGACACAATATATAGAGAATCACTTATGAAGGATAGATCAACTAAGATGGAAATGAAGTGATCTCGATGACCTTTTCTTAGGAGAGACTCAAGAGTGGGACTTTTTTGCCTTTTAAGTAAGGTAAAATATTCTCTAAGATAGGGAATAGGGATTTGAGGGCCTAACTTAGGGAATGTGACTTGTAAAGGATCTTCCTAAACCCTAAAATCCTTTTGGACTTGGTTTCACAATTGGATTTTGAAGAGTTGACTTTGACAAGAGATGAGACCACACGGGACCAAGTGGACCCAGGTTAGGTCAAGAGGATAGGATTTAGAAACCAATGATATGTTTGACCTAATTAGGAAGGGGAAAGGGATCAAGGAATGAATTTTCAATGGAAGGCAATGCAAGGATCCCAGTGAGGTTCCTAGCCTAAGGGAAACCAAGGGCAAGAATTAGTCTTCAAGCTATGGCTTGTGATATCTCAAGATCCCACAAACGAAATCTCATGAAATTTGGAGGGCTTCTTGAGGACACACCAACGCAGTCGTGTACCAAAAATCAAAGTATTTGGATGGATAAATTGTGAGATAATTGATGCCCTAGGTGACATAGCAGACTAGACCTAGAGAAGAGGAAAGGGGAAAACGAAAATAGGTTTAAGGTGATCACCTTTGGGTGGACCAGTGCCTAATCCTTTGGGAAGATTGGAGTCAGCTAGAATTATCACTATGGACCTTTGGATTTTCTAGGTAAAGGAGGCCTCAAAGACAACTTCGCTTGGCACTAGGGCAATAACAAAAGCAACTCCAAATACTTTATACTTCATTTTGCAAGATAAATGGCCTGTCAAGATGAATATCAGTGATGAAACACCTCTAGGAACATTTGTTCATTATACATGGTAAATACATGAAGCATTCACTATCCAGAAACAAAATTTCCACAACTTCGCATAAGAGATGCAACAAATAAGCCCTAGTATAGCGAAATCCCAACAATAATGTATGTGAAAAAATTAGAAAGAAAGAATAGCAATAAAATGTACTTACATGTATAAGAATATATCCAACCATCCAAAAACTTTCCATCAAGAATCTCCATGACATATGAAAATTATCCAAACATCAAAATTCATTCCATTCTCCCAAAATTCGTCCTCCAAGAAGGATAGCGAAAATCTCTAAAGAGATACTAGTTCCAAATCCAAGTGATGACACTAAAATGAATCCTCATCACTTTTATTTATACACTTCTAATGAGTTCAATTTAGCTACTTGGGCCTACATTAGTCCCTAAAATAAAATAATGTGCAAAACAACGAACTTTTGGTGACAAGCCCACCAAACTAGCTCATAAACAAAAGAATAAGCCTCTCAAGAGGTCGAATGATCAATAATACATGTCGTTGAGCTTTCTAAGAAGCCTGATGAAGTCCATAAGTGCCATAATGATGAATAGGACTCCCAAAAGTAGTGGTCAAGGTGCCTTATGACTTCTTAGAATGAGCTTAAGATTACTTAGGCAAACTTTCACCAGATGAGGTAGAAGGAGGAGGAACCTGGCTGGAGTTCTTAAGGCAGGGAGAAATTCAAACGAAAAGGGGAGTTTATGGGATCAAAGTAATGGCTTGGCCCCTTGTTCTCCAAATAATAAACTTGTGGTGCTCCCAATGGGTGTGAGGGCACACAAGTAACCTCATAGGTCTTCAGTAGCAAAGATGCCTACAGACCATCTGTAAGAGCTCAAATGATGGTGTAAGTATTGCCACATCAGCATACAAGTCCTAGGTCATCTGCCAAGTGCACAATACAACTGTGGGGTCGACTGGGCATGATCGACCAGGTGCATCTTCCTCGTCCAATAAGTGAATCTCGAGCAATCTCTAAACATCTCTGAGGATCCATGGAGTGTTGTCTATTGTTGTGGAGGCCCATGGCTCTCAACACACACCCTACATGTGCCAATGTATCCCTCTGGAGGGCTAGGACCCCGTATATGGATACCAAACCCAAAATGGAAAATCTGCAATCCTACATAAGATCTAATGCATCCCCTAGCCTTCCAGTACAACAAGTCATTAAAGGAAATCGAGTGAAAGAACTTACAAACCCTGGACAATAGGTCGACACTTCATAATGGTATGCCCTTACTTAGTGGGCTTTGGCATGTGCTAATGTCTCTAAGCTCCAAATGGGGTTAACCAAGTATATTATTAGGTGGTTTCTACTTTTAAAGGGGATAGCATGTCCAAGGTCCATTCTTCAAAGGGTTGTGGCATGTGATAAATAGATGAATGGAGTAAGGAATGAAAGGGGCAACCCTGGGCCACATGTTGGGGTACAAGGGTAGCTAATAAAAAGGAAGCCCATATGTGGGTATATAATGTATAGGAGGGAGTAGTAGAGGTGCATGAGGTGCTCCGACCTTGATTTTTCTGCCCTTCTTTATGTCTTTTTCCTTTTATAATTTTTCTTTAATTAGTTGCTTGGGGCTCAAGGGATAAGAGCATGATATGTAAGGTATAGCAATGGATACCCCCTTTAAGGTAGGGCAATTCATTGCCCACTAGGGGTTGGGACAATCATGGGTCGTAAATGATAAAGGAGGCTCATCTAGGGCCTATAGGAACCAGGGTGATGGCCATGATGATGGGTTAAAGCTCATGTATTGGCTTTTGCCCACGTGCTAAATGTTTTTGTCCCGACCATCTTCTGCATTTTGTGGTAAATCTTCTTGTTGAATGTGGCCAATTATGCTTTTACTATTCTTTTCAGCTGCATCAACCTCCGGGGCATCATTCCAGGTCCGATCCAAGGTGTGGGCAATGGGAGGGGAAAGGTTAACCCTATGTGGACCCAGTGGAGGAATATGGACCCAGGTGGGAGAAATGATGAATGGGGTTATAATGAGTGGAAGGGAAGTCATATATGCAGATGAAGGAGTGGGACCACACAACCAAAATCAAGGTTTCCCATGTAATACCATTCCTAAAACCCAAACGTCAGTAAAAGAGATTCTACGAGACCAGGGTCCAAGGTTAACATCCAAAAGAGGTCTAGGGGACAAGAGCACAAAGCTAGCCCATTCTTTCTGTTGAATCCCCCCATTAATCCATGCCCAGAAGTATCCATGATAAGAAAACTACAATACTCAATTACCAAATGATAAGACATACCTTTGGTTTGGGAGGCCCATTTTCAAACATACAATCATGACAGATGGGTGAGGGACCACATGGCCGACTCAGGTGGCAGAGTAATGGCACAATGAGCTAGTCGGTGGCTGCAAGGAGTTGCTCGCTATCGGCTGAGGACCATCATGGAGAAAACATTTCTCCTAGGGATATCACCCACAAAATGGTGGGTAACAAGGCCCTACCCAGGTATGTGAACAAATGGGTGCCAAATCCCAAAGACCTAATGACAAGTTGAACCCAAAGAATGGAGGTGAGATATGGGCTTGTAATATAAGACTAAATGTGTTAATTATGACATACAAAGAGATGGACCTATGCTATCTCAATCAAGGCTTCCCAGGTAGTGCCCTCCTATACCAAAAGGGCCTTATGGGAGGTCCCATTGGACTGGGATCAAATATTAGCCCCCCAAGTAAGGTGAGAGAACAAGATCATGGTCAAAGTTTATCAATCTTCCAAATCACTCCATAATCCATACTAAATGCCCAAGAACAAACACGCATAAGCACCCAATTGCAAAATGACCAAAGTAAATTTGAGTGGAAGCCCACCTTTGTCCATGTGCTCATGTTGGATGGGTAAGAAACAAGTGGCTAACACAAGCGGCAAATATATATGGCATATCATCAACTAGTGGTAATTGGTAGGTGTTAATTTGGAAGCTCGAGGACAAATATCCTCCTTTGCACAATCTTCCTCATCAAGAAATACCCCTTCTAACCCTTGGAAGAATTTAATTTGGTTAAGGAAAAATGTATTTTTAATATGAAAACCCACATGTGCACAAAAGTTCAGGTTGACTTCAAGACAAATTAGGCACCCTTGGAAGCATATAAATACAAGTCAAGTGAACCTCATTTGGACATCCACATCAAGCATCTTATTCTTCTCTCTTTTTTAGTTTGGCTCGCACATGTCTAAGATTGGTTCGTGAAAGTGGTTCGTACATGTCCAAAATTGTAGGGTTCGAGCTCACGTGTCAAAAGGAAAATTTGATCTAGAGTTGCAGGGTTGGAACAGGAAAATATCGGTTGTAGTTGCACGCATGACAGGGCCTCCCTAGGGCTGGAGAGTTGCAGTCGCACTGATGGTTACTAGCTCCATGCAGCTGGGGCCTTGGGTATTTTAGCAGTTGACCGTAGACTTTGACTATTGACCGCAGACTTGGGAACTTTGATTCTGATCAGTATTGTTGTTGGGCTCATCTCTTGGATATTGCTTGGTTGGTTTTTCTGGCTAGTCTCGTGATTGGTGAATTGGAACATTGTACTCTCTCTTTGTTGAAAATTTTATGACAATCTAATAATAGGAAGAATTTCAAATGGTTTCCCCCCTTGTGTGGTTTTTTTTCCTGGTATTTGACCAAATCCTTGTGTCTTTTGTTATTGCTCATGATTGTCTATTTTCTATTGCATTTACGGTTCTATCTACAATTTCTATTGATAATTGGAAGAATAAATTGTGTTGAAACATCGCCAATTGAAGAAAAGAATTGGGCTAAAGTGATTGTATCAGTATAGAACAGTGGTAAATAAACATGGTATCAGAGCTAAGGTGAAGAGAAAAGCCCAAGGAGACAAGAGACAAGCACAATCATCTTTGAAAGAAGCTAAAGGAGCCTATTTGATTTGGTCAAGATGTCTACTTCTTACTTCAAGGAAAATGAGAAGCTAGGTGACTCATCTAACTTTGTTGCTTGGAAGATCTAGTTGGAAGTTATATTGGATGATAATGTTTCCTTGGAATATATGCAAGGAAAGATACTTGTGCCTCCAGCAAATGCTTCTGCTGCTATCAAGTCTAGGTACAAGAAAGGTGACCTCAAAGCTAAGAAAATTCTCATTGATGGTTTGCAAGATCATTTACTTGTTTATGTTGGTAATTTAAAGAGTTCTAAGTATATTTATGATAAGTTAGTTGGGATGTATGACGTCGATAAATTGAATCATATCCTCTCCTTGAAGAATAAGCTCAAGGAATTGAAAATGAATAAGGGAAAATTTGTGCAATCCTATATCATGAGGGTATCTCAACTAAGGGATCAACTACAGACTATTGGTGAGACTATATCTGATAGAGAGTTGGTGATGATCACTCTTCAAGGTCTTCCTCCAATGTAGGAAACCTTCATTACTACTATAAGAAACAACAATAGAATCCCAACATTTGATGAGCTCGTTGGACAATGCACTCAAGAGGAATCCAAGATGATTGCCCAAGGAAGGATTCAAAAACATGAAGAAGGAGAACCCTCTGCATTTTTTACTCAAGATAAGAAGAGGAAAGTTAGAGGGAGACCATCTAATCTATGAAAGTTTTCTCGCGATCTAAGGACTCCAAGAGAAAATTGAGCAAATACAAACCTCAAGTTGAATGCTTTAACTGCCACAAGTATGGTCACTATGCCCGAGACTGTCCAAGAAAGAGAGATGCTCCAAGATCCAACCAAATCTTCAACAAGAAGAGGTACAATGATAAAAGAAGAAATGATGATAAAAGAAGAGGTGATGATAGAAGAAGAAGAGACACACCTGATGATCGAGAAGGAAGCCATCATCCTCAAAAGAGAGAGAAATTCCAGGTATGAAAATAATGCAGCTCCTGGCCAATCTAAATATATTCTTATTTATGCTCTTTCAGTTCTTCTCCTTCAGATTTGTATGATGGTTGGTAGATAGTGGGGCTTCTAGACACTTCTCCGGATATAAAGAAGTCCTCTCAAATCTGGTTGAGAGGGAGACGAGTTTGACAATCATTCTCAGAAATAATTCTACATATCCTGTGAAGGGCTTTGGTTCTGACAAGTTTGATGTCGAATCTGGGGACGTGAAGTAATGTATGTTCTAGGACTAAAGAAGAACTTGGTATCGAATTCTGCCTTGGAAGACAAAGGGATGAGAATGGCCTTCATAAGAGGTAAAGTCCTCCCCTCAGATGTGGAATCCTGCATGAGGGATGCATTCACATTGGGTTCTAGAGTTGAAGGACTATATAGATTCAATGGGAGACCTCTACTGGCAATGGTCCACAACACCAATCACCAAAGTGAGCTATGGCACCACTGGTTGGCACATTTACATTATGAAGCCCTACCAAAGTTGAGCAAGCTAGTCTCTGGGATGCTTGATGTTCAAGCAAGTCATGATGGATTATTTTTGGGATGCGCCAATGGAAAAAGGACAAGGGGACCATTCCCCTCTAACAGGAATAAGACGGATGATATTCTTCAACTCATTCATTCTGACCTTTGTGGACCTATGCTAGTGCATTCTCTTGGTGGCCATCTCTATTATATCATATTCATTGATGACTTCTCTAGGAAAACATGGATTTACTATTTGAAGCATAAAGATGAGGCATTTGATATGTTCAAGGACTTCAAGGTGTTGATAGAGAATCAAATAGGGAAGAAAATTAAGGTCTTCAGGTCTGACAATGGTGGAGAGTACATTTCAAATGAGTTCATTGACTTCTACAAGAAGGAAGGTATTAAGAAGGAAACTATTGTACCCTACAATCCTGAGCAAAATGGAGTGGCTAAAAGAAAGAACAGGTCCATTGTGGAAGCTACCTGAGCCATGCTACATGATCAAAAGTTACCTAAATTCCTTTGGGGAGAAGCAAAAAATACAATGGTCTATGTACAAAACAAGGTTCCTCATTAAGCCTTGGATAACAAGACGCTTGAAGAAATGTTCACATTACGAAGCCCGATATTGGTCATCTCAGGATATTTGGTTGCCCCATATACTTTCATGTGCCGAAGGATAAGAGAAACAGGCTAGAAGCCACTAGAAAGAAAGGCATGTTTGTTGGGTATTGTGAAAATTCTAAAGCATTTAGAATATATACTTATGGCCAAAGGAAGATTGAGTTTAGCAGGGATGTAACCTTCGATGACGATACTTCCACTGGGGAAGCTAGAGACCTTCCTCCACCTCCTCTAAAGAAAGATGATGATATGAACATATTATAAGGTCCTTCTGTGCCAGAATCTGAGGAAAATGTTGATGATCCCATGGAGCCTATGGACCCCTTGGACCCTCCTCCAAGTAATCCTCCTGTCAAGAAAAGACTATTATGGCTTCGTGATACCTTACAGAATGCTAAGAGATACGTTCCCGCTAAAAGGACCCTTAGAGAAAGTAAGAAGCCATGCCAATATCAAGGATATGTCGTAGCTATGAGCATTATGATCCAAGTTGAGCCTTCTACCATTGAAGAAGAAGTGAAAGAACAATTTTGGGAAGGATGCTATGGTCAAAGAGTATAAATCCATTATGAAGAATGACGTATGGGGTGTTTTTCTCAAACCTAAAGGAAAGTCCGTCGTAATCTCGAAATGGTTGTGCAAGATCAAACATGGAGTCGATGGAAGCATTGAAAAGTACAAGGATGATTCTCCTAGAAAGAGGGAGAAGATTATGATGACATCTTTGCACCAATTTCCCACTACACCACTATTAGATCGATTGTTGCCCTTACTACTAGTCAAGGATGGACCCTTCCCCAGATGGATGTAAAGACAACATTTCTTCATGGCATGCTACATGAAGAAGTATATGTTGAGCAGCCTCATGGATTTGAAGAACAGGAAAACTCATGTTTGCAGGTTGAAGAAATCCTTACATGGTTTAAAGAAAGCTCCCCGGGCCTGGTATGCCCACATTGATAGTTACCTAGTGAAGATTGGATTCACAAAAAGCAGTGTTGACTCTGGTCCAAGGTATGCCTTTGATTTTGGTTTTCCATGTTGACGATCTATTTTTGACAAGTAGTGAGCCTCTGATGATTGAGTGAAAGAGGGGGCTGGCCACTTAGTTCGAGATGAAGGATCTTGACATGATACACTACTTCCTGGGACTAGAAGTTTGGCAAAGACTCAAAGAGATTTTCCTTTCTCAAGGAAAATATGTTATGAATTTATTGGAGAGATTTGGAATGACGAAGTGCAAGTCCTTGGCCACCCCAATGGAGATGAATTTCAAGAAGTTATGTGGAGATGTTGTTGGACCCAACTTGGCTAACCCTTCAAAGTATCATCAATTGATTAGAGCACTAATGTTTCTTGTGAACACTCGTCCAGACATATGTTTTGCAGTGAACACCTTGATTCAATTTATGACTGAACCACTTCATGCACTTTGGGTTGTTTCCAAGCACATTCTAAGATATTTGCATGGGATGATCAATCTTGGTCTAAGATATACTATAGAAGATGTACAACTGCATGGATACACCAATGTTGACTAGGCTATAAATGTTATTGATAGTAAGAGCTCATCTAGGTGTTGCTTTAGCTTGAGATCTTCCATGATATCTTGGATGAGTAGGAAATCAAAGCCTATGGCTTTGAGTACAACAAAGGCAGAGTATATTGTTGCTAGCATGGCTAACTGTGAGTCAGTTTGGTTGAGGAAGCTATTTGGAGAGTTGTTTGAGCGGGTCCTGGATACGACAGTGATATATTGTGACAACAAGAGTGGGATTTGATTGGTAGAGAATCCAATGTTTCATGACAAGTCCAAGCATATTGAGATCAGATATCATTACATATGTGACATGGTGCAGAGAGGAGCTGTGAAACTTCGTCATATTTCAACTAACGAATGGATTGTAGACATACTCACGAAGGCTTTTCCGAAAGGGGAGCTCATGGTCTTCAGAGAGAAGCTTGGACTGATGGATGTGACCCTCCCGGGTAAGGGTCCTGCTGATCGAGAACATTGAGCAATGCTCTTCCCCCGTGTCTGAGCTCCCAGGGTGAGGAATTGAGCCGAAGAACTCCTGGGTGTTGATTTGGGTAAGCATCAGATGTGCTCTAGCCATGAAAATTGGTGGAGAGACTAAAGCACATGATATCTCCAATACCCAGAAATGGTTTGGGCATAATCTAACCAATTTGGGAGATATTAAAATAATTAATATTTTTAATGGGGTCCCTAAGTCTAAACTTACGGAAAATAAAATATTAATGTGAATTAATATAAAACTGAGTTAGAATGGTTCAAAAGTCTAATCTTAGCCGTCGATTAGAAACTTAATCTCAGTCGTTGAATTGTCAACAAGAAAAGTATAAGAGGAGGCTTGAGGGTCACTTGGAGAACACACCAAGTTGATCAAGAATTCGATTTTTTGGGGCAAGGATTGCTGAGGAAATCGAAGGAGTGATCAGAGTTGCAGTTGAGGGGCAGTGAATATAGAAGCAGAGAGGCAAAGACGGTACCAGGAGCATCAGCGCAAAAGCCGAGAGAGGGTTGATGCAGATCCAGCTAGAGGCCACACAGAAGTAGCCAGAGGCCATGCAGAGGTAGCTAGGAGCTGCGCAGTGCCAAAGAGAGCCAAGGTGGGTAACGTAGAGCCTCCAGAGGCTGACATAGGGCTAGTTTCGGTGACACTGGGCTGACGTTGGACCAGAGAGGCTGACGCGGACACTAGAGGCTGACATTGGGGATTTCGTGGGGCAAATTGGAGCTGAGAGCTGTGGGATTGTACATCAAGGGTTTTTTGCCGGAATATCTGTCTCCAACTGAGAGGTGCTACTTCTGAGAGCATTCTCTCTTGGGTGAGACATTTCTGGCACCCAGATTATATTCTGAAACTGCTTAATAATAAAACCCTCAGATAGCTACACCGGTTTTCCCGCATTGGGTTTTTCGGGGACATTAATCCAAAAATAACAGTGTCACTTGTGTGCTTGTTTTTTCCTTCAGTTGATGATCTGTATGTATTGAGCATGTACTTGTATTTATTTTCAATATTTACATGGTAAATAACTTGTTAATTAATAGAACAAGTAGGCAGAAATAAATCAGAAAGTACATGAAGGATTTCTAACAGTTAGACTTAGAAATTCCAACATGGTATCAAAGGGTCGTTGTAGATCATAGGAGAACTGAGGGCATTAGCCGGGCAGAGCAGCAGCAGTAGAAATAGTTGTCCCAAGTGACAGAAGTTGTTCCTAGCCGAAAAGTAGCAAGGAAGGGGTGACACAGTGCCTGCGTCATCAAGTTTGAGCTGGGAGAAGGATCAACGCAGTGGAAAAAAGTAGAAAACCTGACCTACGTAGTGCCTGGTCATCATTTTTAGTTAGGAAAGATTGATGCTCGTCCCAAGAGGTGCAGATTTTGCTGTTGCCGGGATTGTGGAGAGTCTAGAGGCTCTAACCTTCAGTTTGTTGGGGCATAGGAGACTGTGGAGAAGTTGCGGAGTGAAGCTGGTGGGGTAGCAAGACCAAGGAGGAGGGAGTTGCTACCAAGGATTTCTAGCTATGAAATCCGGATCAGTGTTGCAGTTGCACTAACGATCGGAGTGGGGGCATCTTGACATTGGCAGAGGGGTTTCCATGAGGGAAATCGAGGCTCAGAGGGAGTCACACCGAGAACTTCCAGGAGGGCAGTAGAGATACTCGAAAGAGTTGAAAGAGGAGCAACGAGATGGCAGTGAACGGAGTAAGAGATTAGGACAGACTGGACGAAGCCTCGAACTTCGTAGTCTGGAAGGTCAAGATCTTGTCTGTTCTAGACAAGAATCGTCTCAAGGACTTCGCCTTGAAAACGATAGCGATCCCAATTGACCCGGCTGAGAATGATAAATACAAGGAGGAAATGGCGAGGGCCAAGAGTATCATCCTTGACAAGGTCAAGGACAATGTAGTACCACATATTGCCAAAAAGGACACAGCAAATGCAACGTGGGAGGCCCTGACAAAATTGTATTAGCATACTTCCGTGCAGAGGAGCATGCTACTAGAAAATCAGTTGCAGTCATATCAGATGCAGAAAGGAGAATATATTGAAATCTTCCTCGGTCAATTGAAGGAGATACGAGATCAGCTGACTTCCATAGGGGCCACACCGATTAGGAATTAATGGTGAGGACCGCATTGAATGAAGTCTCAGGGGACTAGGACGTATTTGTCCAGAGCATACTGGGAAAATCAACCCTTCCAGATTGGGAGAAACTGTGGGCGGCTCTTCGTCAGAAAGAGATCAGAAGGCTAACCAAGGCAGGAAGCAGCAACAAAGGGGTCAAAATCAAGGAGGAGGAAGAGAAGGATGTTGCCCTAGCATCTGAGGGAATGCAGGAGAAACAAAAGAAGAAGGACCTCTCCAAGGTCAAATGCTTCCACTGTGGGGAATTGGATCATTATGTGAGCCAGTGTCTGAAGAAGAAGAGCAAAGGAGAGGTTTCTGAGACTAAGGCTGCGCCAGCAAGGGTGGAGAAATAAGTGGAGATAGATGACGATTATGCCATGAGTGCTCATGCACCTCGTGAGAGGAAGTGGGGAGATATCGAGCTGTAGTCAGATGGACTACAGGAGATGAGGGGCAAAATCCTTGAGGTACCAAACCTCTTGGATTATACCTTGCTATGGGAGCCCCGAAGAGGAGTAGCAGAATTGACAGTGATGTCAGAGTTGGGAGATCAGTTGCTTACTTCTCAGTAACTGAGTTGCAGTGCAGCAGTTAGCAATGGCAGTGCTATGGCAGCACAATGCAAAATGATGAGAGGGATTACAGTGCAGATGCAGCAATGGCAATGGCAGGGCCATGGGCAGCAGCATGGATGTAGAGGGAGTTGTTGTACAGATGCAAAAATGGCATTGGCAGGGCCATGGGCAGTAATACATGATGCAGCGGTGCAGAGGATGTTGGGCAACAAGCCTAGCATCAGCACAAGGATTGATCTCAGATGATTAGGGTGATGCTCAGTGAGGAGTATTACTAGAGCACAGTCCTCACTAAGAGGGAGTGTTAATTTGCGGTAGCATCAGATGTGCTCTAGCCATGATAATTGGTGGAGAGGCTAAAGCACATGAGATATCCAATACCCAAAAATGTTTGGGTAGAATCTAACCAGTTTGGGAGATATTAAAATAATATATATTTTCAATGGAGTCCCTAAGTCTAAACTTAGGGAAAATAAAATATTAATGTGAATTAATATAAAACAGAGTTAGAATGGTCCAAAAGTCATGGATCAAGTCAGATCTAATCTTAGCCGTTGATTAGGGACTTAATCTTGGCCATTTAATTGTCAACGAGAAAACTATAAAAGGAGGCTTGAGAGTCACTTGGAGAACACAACGAGTTGATCAAGAATTCGATTTTCTAGGGCAGGGTGTTGATTTGGAGTAGCATCGGATGTGTTCTAGCCACGAAATTTGGTGGAGAGGTTGGGGCACATGATATCTCCAATACCCAGAAAGAGTTTGAGCAGATTATAAACAGATCAGGAGATATTAAACTAATTAATATTTTTAATGGAGTCCCTAAGTCTAAACATGGAAAATAAAATATTAATGTGTATTAGTATGAATTTGTGCTAGAATGGTCCAAAAGACATAGTTCAAGCCAGATCTAATCTTAGTCGTTGATTAGGGACTTAATCTCGGCTGTTGATATGTCAATAGGAAAAGTATAAGAGGAAGCTTGAGGGTCACTTGGAGAAAACACCAGAGTGATCAGTTATTCTATTCTCTAGAGCGGGGTTTGCTAAGAGAGATAGAATTAGTGATCGAGAGATGTAGCTGAGGGGCATTTTAGTACAAAGAGATAGAGAGGCAGAGATAGTGCCAGCAGAACAACGCAGTAGCCAAGAAGAGTGACGCAGAGCCAGCCAGGGCTCACGCAAGGCCATGCAGAGGCAGTCGGGAGCTGCGCAGAGCCTCAAAGAGGCCAGCGTTGTTGACGCAAAGGGCCAGAGGGCTGACGCAGGGCCTCCCAAGGCTGACGTAGACCCATCTGGGGTGACGTAGGGCCAGCGTGAGGCGGAGAGGGGCTAACACAGTCCAGAGAGAGGCTGACGCTGGGGTTTCTAGGGCAGATTTGTGTTGAGTAACAGCTGGAAGGACTATCCTGGGTTTCAGCCAAGAGATTTGTCAGAAACTGAGAGGTATTACTGCCAAGGAAAATCTCTATTGGGTAGGCCAACATCAGCACCCAGATTGTACTCTGATATTGCTTAATAAGAAAACCCTTAGATAGTTGCACCGGTTTTCCCACATTGGGTTTTTTCGAGGACATTAGTCCAAAAATAACGGTGTCATATGGTGTGTTTGTTTATGTTTCTTTTAGTTGCTCATTTGTAATATGTTGAGCATGCACTAGTGTTTATTTTCAGTATTTACATTGTAAATAAATTGTTAAGGAAAATAACAAGTAGGTAGGAATAAATCAGATAAAATGCATGGAGGGTTTCTAACTAAGTAAACTTAGAAACTTCAACATGGTATCAAAGCGAGGTTGCAGATCATAGGAGGACTAAAGGACATTAGTCGAGCAGATCAATAGCAGCAGAAAACAGCGGTCCTGAGGTGACAGAAGTTGTTTCTAGCAAAGTAGCAACAAGGAAGGGCGACACAGTGCTTGCGTCATCAAGGGTGAGCCAGGAAGAAGTAGCGCAAAGGCTAAGGAAGGAAAAAGAAGCCTCATGCAGAGCCACGTAGTAGCTAGGAGGGTTGACGCAGTTGGCTGAGGAGGCCAGGTTGTTGGTGCCAGGATTGTGCAAAGCCTAGGAGCTCTCACCTTCAAATTGTTGGGGTTTAGAAGGCTATGGGAATATCGCAGAGTGGAGATGGTGAGGCTCTGTAGTCAGAACAATACCTGCTAGAGCAAGGCCAGAGGAGTTGCTACCCAAAGTTTCTAGCCAAGGAACCCAAAACAATGGTGCTCAGAGTAGGGGGCATCTCGACAGCGGCAGAAGGATTTCCAGGAGGGAAAACAGGACTCAGAGGGAGTCCAGATGAGAACTTCCAGACGGGAAGTAGAGACTTAGAGGAGTCGAATAGAGAACTTCCAAGAGGAAAGTAGAGGAGAATCATGGCACTACACGGAGTAAGAGACCAGGATAGACTGGATGGAGCATCGAACTTCGTAGTCTGAAAGGCCAAAATCTTATTCGTACTTGACAGGAATCGTGTCAAGAACTTTGCCTTGAAGGTAATAGCTATCCCAGTCGACCCCAATGATAATGATAGGTACGAGGAGGCAATGACGAGGGCCAAGAGCATTAGCCTTGACGGGGTCAAGGATCATGTAGTACCACATATAGCCGATAAGGAAACGACATTTGATATGTGGGAGGCTTTTAAGAAGCTGTACCAGCGTACTTTTGTGCGAGAAGAATGTTGCTTGAGAATCAGTTGAGGTCGTATCAGATGAAGAAGGGAGAATACATTGACACCTTCCTCAGAGGACTAAATGAGATCCGAGATCAGTTGAATGCTATAGAGGCGACATCGGATCAGGAGCTGATGGTGACGACAACCCTGAATGTTGTTTCAGAAGACTGGGAGGTGTTTGTCTAGAGTATACTAGGCAGAGGGACTGTCCCACCTTGGGACGAGATGTGGGCAGCTCTTTGCTAGGAAGAGATCAGATGGTAGTCGAAGACGAGTAGCAGTAGCAAGGGGATCAAAGTCAAGCAAGAGGAGGAAGATGTGGCCCTAGCATCTAAGGGAAAGTAGGAGAAGCGGAAGAAGTAAGATCTCTCCAAGATCAAGTGCTTCCATTGTGAGGCGCTAGGTCATTATGCAACCTAGTGTCCAAGGAAGAGGAGTAAGGAAGAGTCTTTCGAGACTAAGGCAGCGCCAGCACAAGCAGAGAAGGAAGTTTTGACAGACGATGACTGTGCCATGAGTGCACATGCGCCACTTGAGAAGAAGTGGGGAGACATCGAGCTGTAGTCAGGTGGACTACAGGCAATGAGGGACAGGATCCTCGAGGTACCCAGCCTCTTAGATTAGACCTTGCTACAGGAGCCCCAAAGAGGAGTAGCAGGACTAGCTGAGTCGGGTAGAGATGGATGTGAATGGAGTAGCAGAGAGAGCTACAGTGCAAGAGTCTCAAGGCATCGCGAGGTTAGTAGGTTGCAACAGTGCGAGAGGCACGGGGCTATTGCACCAGTGCAAGATAGCACAGACAGGTGTGCAATGATGCGAGATGCAAGGAGTTGTTGTAGCAACACGAAGGTCAGAGAGGGAGCACTTGTCAGCAATAGAGGGAGCTTCAGCATCATAAGGGTGTCTCTAGCCCAACAGGGAGGTCAGATTGGGAGATCAGTTACTTACTTCTCAGTAACTAAGTTGCAGTGCAATAGTGGGCAGCACGATGCAGCATGATGAGAGGAGGTGCAGTGCTAGGAGAAAGGACCAACAACAGCACAGATGCAGAGGGAGTTGTTATATAGATGCACCAGTGGCAGTGGCAGAACCATGGGCAGCAGTACAGGATGCAGCAGTGCAGAGGATGTTGGGTAGGAAGGCCTAGCATCAGCACAGGTACTGATGCCGGATGATCAGAGTAATACTCAGTGAGGAGTATTGCTAGAGCACAGCCCTCGTTAAGAGGGAGTGTTGATTTGGGGTAGCATTGGATGTGCTCTAGCCACGAAATTTGGTGGAGAAGTTGGGGCACATGAGATCTCCAATACCCAAAAAGAGTTTGGGCAGATTCTAAGTAGATCAGGAGATATTAAAAGAATTAATATTTTTAATGGAGTCCAATATCAATGTGTATTAATATGAATCTGTGTTAGAATGGTCCAAAAGACATGGATCAAACCAGATCCAATCTTAGCCGTTGATTGGGGACTTAATCTCGATCATTGATCTTAGCACAGTTCTACGCTAAGTCATGAGTAGGTTTTGAAATTTTTATTTTTTAGGATTAATTTTGTAAATTTCAAAAAAAATTAAAACACTACCGGAATTTCCGGTAGCACACGATTTTCTCGTTAAGACAGTCTCCCCTATTTTTCGGAAAATCTTTCCGTTATTGTTTTATTTCTTGTTTTCTTTAAAAAATTTCCGATGTTACCGAAATTTCCGGTAGCGTTTTCCATTTTTTTAAATAAAGGCAAAAATGCAACCATTTTCGATTGTCCACGTGTCATAACAACAAAATATCTCATCCAAATCATGAGATTTCATGATTGGATAGGTCACAAACTCCAGGTCAAGTCAAGTGGTAGTCAATAATCGTTTTGGTTGATCATGTTTGCTAGGTGTCAGCCACAGCCATAGCTAGTCATTTTCTACCCCATCCATCTTAAATAACTTGGGTTTCCCAATATCTTAAGCGTGTATGCAGCATTAGTCTCAGCCAGTTATTTAAATTTTGACGACTGTTCTTTCCCTTCTGCATAATGCGCTACCGGAATTTCCGGCCAGTCCGAATTAATGTAAGAAAATTGTCAGATTTGCAAAAATTCTCGTACAGCCACCCGTAGCAGATCAGTTGGAATCTCTAAAGCAACTTGACTTCATCATGAGGTTGTATTTAGTTAAGCCATATGGTCATTCAATAGTCAAGACCATAAAGAGAAAAATCAGCAGCAAAAGGGGCAGCTAGTCAGTTTTTCTAGCAGAAAAGTGTCATTTTTCCTCTTCTTCTCATCTACACTTGTACTCTCTGTTGCAATTCGATGGAATATGATCTTAATATCTAAAAGACGCCTATGTAACAAGGAAATAGTGGAACCACCAACTTAGGAGAGTTGGAGTTGGTGCCTCTCTCCCTATATATATCTTTTGTAAATATCATTTCAGCGTTGGATTTTGGTTCACCTGAAGACTCAGCTTAATAAAATAGCTTTTTCTACACTTCATGCTAGAGAATTTTTTTACTCAAGTCATATCTAATGTGTGGTTTGTATATCCCCTGTTTTCAACTTTCTGAATTATAAATTTGCAGTACCTAGTATAGTATGAGTGAGAATCATTAAGGGAATCTAATGATGACTTATCTACTGTCTAGTTTTCTGTGAATTATAATGTGTTCAAGTAGAAATTGCTAGTGAAGGTTTCACAAAGGATTTGTGAGATACTTTATACATGTTTTTACTTCCTAATTGTTGTTTTCCTTGTCAAGCTTGCTTTAATCTTTTAAATGATAAATTACAGCAACTAGTATAGTATGAGTGAGAATCATTAAGAGGATCTAATGATGACTTATCTACTATCCAGTTTGCTATAAATCATAATATCAATTTAAGTAGAAATTGTTAGTTAAAGTTTCACAAAGGATTTGTGAAATACTTTATACTTTTTCCTACTTTCTATATGTTATTTCCTTATCGAAAAACAGAGTTTTCTATAAGGCTTTATGTAGTTGAGGTGACAGTCTTAAGATACTCAATTTTCTTAAGATAAGTATCAGCTACCTATTCTCCTTCCTCTGCTCCCCTATACTACTCACTTAACCATACAATTTATGCTTGCCATAGCTTGCCAAAAGCATGAAATTTAAAGAGGAACTCAATCATTTCAAAACCCCTTTAGAATCCATCCCACCACTCAAAAAACCCTTTTAAATTTTTGAAATCAAATCATGATGTGTAAGGCTTACTCCTTTTGCAGTCTAGGAGTAACTCCTTGCGCTAACATCTTTGGTGTCGTTGCCTGGGGAGGCGAATTGAAGTTTATACCTGGGTAAATGACAAAATTGTAAGTCTGGTTCTGAGATGTATAGTTCCAGCTGTCTTTTTAGACTGCTTTACACCTGGTGACTCCATTGTAGAAGTTTTGGCTCCAACTAAGGCTAGAACCAGGGCAAACCCACATTCTCCTTTGAAAAACCAAGTCCCTGATCCCGAGCTTCAAGAAAAAGAGTAAGCGAAAGCTTGTTTCTTTTGTTTCTGGTTTTTCAAAAGCTATTCCTAAAAAAGTGCAAAAAATTTTGTCTCCTAATTTTACAAAAATTTATGTACCTCTCATTTTCCAGTCAACAAACAACCTCTACATCAAGTGTTGGTGCTTCCTCATCTACTGTTCAAAACAATGTTGCAGTGTTCGCGATAAAATCGCGGTTTTTTAAATCCAACGATAATATCGCTCGATAAATACAAACTTTCTTTTTTTGGCGATTTTTTGGAAAAAATCACAAACAAAAAAAAAAAACAAATTATGAGGAGGAGGTGACACAATCTACCCAAGCTACCCCTATCACCAGTAGAGGACCTGGTCTACCTCCTGAGCTCCTAGTTCTTCAACTTCTAGAACACAGTGGAGTCCACTGCCAACTCCACTGACATCTACATCTAGAGGGACAGAGGAAATCAATAGTATTAGACTTTAGTTATTTGATTCATTTCATTCTATATGACATTATGACTCATGATATGCGATACATTATTATATTTTTTGTTGATATTTTGAGGCTGACTTGGGACTCAGGAGTCAGGACTTACTATTCAGGACATGATTCACTGTTATGTGTGATGTAACACTAGAAATGATATTACACATCTTATATATTAGTTCTTTTATCATATTTATGTGTCAGTGTATTTATTTTATGTTGTAGATGCTTTAGATATTAAAAAAATTGAAAAAAGATGAATATTTTTGTATTTTACGATTTTTTACCGATTTTTTCCTTATTTTTACGATTTTTTTTCCGATTTTTTCCCCTCGCTGATAATATCCCGATAACGATTACTCAACATTGGTTCAAAATCCTTAAATTGTTATTCCACAAATTTCAGTAACTCCAACCATGGCAGGGCCTAATCCACCCCCTAACCGAATGGATGCAATTGTTGCTGCTAGGTATGCTCCTTTAGTTTTACCTCGACCTATGAATACATTACCTGTAGGAGATTATCTCAAGTATATGCCTAAATTTAATGGTGAAGGGGAGGTAACAGCTGAAAAACATCTTGCTGATTTTTATGCTTATGCTGATAATCTGAACAATGAGCATGAAGATGTTTGGATGAGATTTTTTGTTCAGAGTCTTGAGGGCGAAGTAAGGAAATGGTTTAGATCTTTGACAGTTGGTAGCATCACTAGAATTGAAGTCCTAGATGATAATTTTTTAAGAAAATGGGGTGACAAGAAAGATTTTTTGTATTATATCACAAAATTTGGTGCAATCAAAAGAAATGAAGGAGAATCAGTTTCTAATTTTTCTAAAAGATTCAATAAAATGTATAGCAAGATACCTACTGAAATCAAGCCTACTCAAGCCTCTGCTAAATTACTTATGCCGATACTTTTGATCCTAACTTTTGTTTATTGTTGAGAGAAATAAGATCTGCTATGCTATCACAAATGCAAGACAATGCACTGGAGGTAGAATCAAATATATTAGAAGCTAATAGACTCAGAGGACGGATTGACAGATTAAAAAAAGAAAGCAAAAAGCTGAAGTTTCTACTTCAGGAACTTCTGACATAGATCCTAAGCTAGATGACTGTACCAAGATGGTCAAATCATTGACTACTAATATGTCTAAGTTGAAGATGGAATCAAGACCATCTACTACCAGAAATGTTTCATTTGATTTGCCAAATAGACAGCAGTTTAGAAGACCTAATGCTCCTCAAATTCTGCAGAGAGAAAGAAGAGATGTTGATGATCAAAAGGTGCAGCCTCCTTTGCAGAATGTTATATTTGAAGATGAAGAAGAAGCTAAAGGGTTGGAAAGAGGTGCTGATATAAATTGTCTTAGAGACAAAGAAGGGATGATTTATCTTACACAAGCACAGTATGAAGACTTCATGTCATATACTCAGAATAATGAAGTGAGTCCTAATCATTCCATGATTGCAGTTGATCATCAAAGCAGATACAATCTCAGATCAAAGAAAAATGATGATACTTCTAAGCATGTTGCACAACCAAAGAAGAATAAAGATGCAGTTAAAGTTTCAGCAGAAAAATCTCACAGACTGGAAATTCCAGTAGCATCCGATATTCCAGCAAAGAAACAAGTGACCGAACCTAACAAACTGGAAATTCCGATAACGTATGATTTTCCTTCACTCGAGGTAAAAATTGCTCACAAACCACACTCTTCTTTCAATTTTGAAAATGAGATTCAGAAGATCAAGATTCTTGTTCCCCTTGTTGAACTCATGAAAAATCAAGATTTCAAAAATACTTTTATGAAAGCTTTGCAGCCTTCACCTACTGAAGTAGTCTCTGATTTTGTTAACCTTCAAGATGATAAGCCCACTGTTATTTTAGGTCCATTGGTAGAAGAAAAAGATGACTCTACCCCTCCCTTCTATTTATCTCTGAATATTCATGAAAATACCCTGCATAATTGTCTTATGGACTATGGAGCTTCACATAATCTAATGCCCAAGGTAGTTATGGATGAACTAGGTCTTGAGATAACTAGAGAGTACCAAGGTCTCTATTCATTTGATTACCGGAAAGTCCAATGCCTTGGTGTCATCAAAGACCTTGTAGTAAGTCTTTTTCAGTTATCTATGAGAGGGCTGGTACTGGATATTGTTGTAGCTGATATCCCTCCCAGATTTGGTATGTTACTTTCTAGGCCATGGATTAAAAGGTTGGGAGGAACCTTGCAAATGGATTTAACTTATGCTATTGTTCTTGTTTTTGGAGGAGAACAAAGAAGACTTTACAGAGAAGCTCAGCTGGCATATATCATTAGTGACAGCAAAGACCCTATTAATCATCTGATATATGCTAGAACAACTGGAGTTGGTTCAAACATTCTACATATGGTTGACTTCGCCTTGCCTACAAATTTTTTTCAGATTTTAAAGCCTACTAAAAATCAAATCAGTCATGAAGGATTGAAGGTATGAAAATGTTTTTTGATGGCTCATGTTCCAAAGAAAGTGCTGGTGCAGGGATTGTTCTTATTTCTCCTTTGAAGGAAAGTTTCACTTTTTCTTTCAAACTTGAATTTGAGACAACTAATAATGTGGCTGAATATGAAGCTCTGTTAATTGGCTTAAAAAAGGAAAAAGATATGAATATATCAGAAATTTCTGTTTTTGGAGATGTTGAACTTATTATTCAGCAAATCAGAAATGTTTATCAAACTAAGCATCCTAGACTCAGAGATTACAGGAATGTAGTATGGGACATTGTAGAAGACTCCTTCCTAGCCTTTAACATTTATTTTGTTCCAAGAGAAAGCAATATTCTAGCAGATTCACTCTCTATTTTAGCCAGCTCATTCAAAATTCCAATGCCTGTAAAGTTGAAATATGAAGTGGAAGTTAGGTTCAGACCTAGCATTCCTAATAATGTTAAGCATTGGAAAGTTTTTGAAGATGACCAGGAGATCAGAAAATTCATTGAAGTTGTTGAAGAGTTTGTTGTTCTAAATATTGATAAAGAAGAAGACCTACCACAAGTTGATGTTGATCATCAAGATTCCAGAAATCTAAAAAAATAGATTGTTGATCAGCCTATCATACAGATGCGTACCAATCATATTCCCAAGGGGTTAACTCCAGTAGAGAAACTTTTTGATCAAAATGATGTTGCAGTCAAGCCACAATTAGCAGAACCAGATGTTGAATTAGGAGATATCAACTTGGGTATAGCACAATAACCAAGGTATGTGAAGTTGTCAAAAGATTTACTAGATGAAAGAAAGATGGAATATCACAAGCTGTTTTGTGAATTTGTTGATGTTTTTCACTGGAAATACGAAGATCTTAAGACATATGATACATCTATCATTGAGCATAGAATTCCATTGAAAGATGGTACTAAACCTTTCCAGCAGAATTTAAGTCAAATCAATCCACTATTGCTACCAGTGATGGAAAAGGAAGTGAACAAACTGTTGGATGCTAAAATCATTATTCCATTGATATACTCAGATTGGGTTGCCAATCTAGTGCTAGTAAGAAAGAAAAGTGGTGAAATCAGATTGTGTGTGGATTTCAGAAATCTTAACAAAAGGTTCAAGAAAGATAACTATCCATTGCTGAAGATGGAGCATATTCTTCAAAAGGTGATTGCGTCAGACAGAATTTCCATGTTAGATGGTTTTTCTGGGTACAATCAAATCTCTGTTTGGCCAAAAGATCGAGAAAAGACAACATTCACTACTCCTTGGGGTACATTCATGTATGCAAAGATGCCATTTGGGCTCATGAATGCTCAAGCTACTTTCCAATGTGCTATGGACTTTGAATTCATTGGAGAAAAGGATAAGTTCTTGGTCATCTATTTGGATGACATTCCTTTTTTTTCAACGTCAGATCAAGAACACCTTCAGCACTTGAGACAAGTATTTGTTAAATGTAGAAAATATGGTATATCCTTGAACCCGAGTAAGTCTCATTTTGCTCTCAAATAAGGTAAGATGTTGGGTCACATAGTTTCTAAAAATGGAGTGAGGATTGATCCAAAAATAATGATTACAATTCAAGATTTAACACTTCCAAGATCCAAGAAAGAGATTCAATCTTTCCTTGGTAAGATCAATTTTCTGAGAAGATTCATCCCAAATTTTGTTGAAGTGGTGAAACATGTTACTTGTATGCTAAGGAAGGACAAAGAAGTCAAGTGGACAGTTGAATCCAGTAATTCATTTGAGCTGATAAAAAAGGCTATCATTGAAGCACCTTAATTGGTAAGTCCTGAATATTCAAAACCTTTCTTAATCTTCTCATTTGCTTCTCAAGACACCATTGTTGCTGTTTTGTTACAAAAAGATTCAGAAAATAAAGAAGCAACCATAGCATTTTTCAGCAGAACTCTTAGAGATGGAGAATTAAAGTATGAAATGTTGGAAAAGCATGCTTATGCATTAGTTAAAGCTTTGAAATCTTTTAGAGTTTATATTCTGCATGCTCAAGTGATAGCTTATGTCCCTTCACATGTTGTTAGAGAGATACTAGTTCAACCTGATATTGATGGAAAGAGAAGTAAATGGGTGACTAAAGTTCTTGAATTTGATTTAGAGATAAAGCCTACTAAACTAATCAAAGGTCAAGGATTAGCTAAACTACTTGCTGAAGAAAATTGTAAAGTGTTGGGTTTGAATTTCATGGATGATAATCTAGAAGGGCAAATTTCAAAACTTGTTGATGATATGGCAGTAGATTCAAAGCTTGCTGAGTGTAGCTGGTACAAAGATGTTGTTTATTTTCTGAAATATTTTAAACCCCCTCCGAAGTATGATAAAAGCAGCATGAGATCTTTGAAGTTGAAAACCATTAAGCACTGCATCAAAGATAACTATTTGTATTGGAAAGATCCTATAGGAGTTCTGTTGATATGCATTGATCTAGAGGAATCTAAAAAGGTCATATTTGAAATGCATAATAGTGTTTGTGGAGATCACCATTATTGGAGAACTATTGCATACAAAATATTGAGAGCTGACTATTTTTGGCCTAGCTTATTTTCTGATGTATATGTTGAGATGAGAACATGTGAAAAATGTCAAAGGTTCACTGGTAAAAAGCATCTGAAATCATTACCTCTCAAGCCCATAATTGTTTCTGCACCTTTCCAGCAGGGGGGATTAGATTTCATTGGTGAAATTCATCCACCTTCAAGTGGGTAGCATCGTTGGATTCTTGTTGCTACTGATTACTTCACCAAATGGATTGAAGCAATACCTACCAGGAATGTCACTCATAAAGTTATTGTTAAATTTCTGGAAGGAATCATAACCAAATTTGGACGTCCATCAAGACTAGTAGCAGATAATGCAGTTTCTTTTAAAGCCACACCATTAGTAAATTTCTGTGAAGAATATGGTATCCAACTTACTCATTTTACAACTTACTATCCACAAGGGAATGGTTTAGCTTAATCATCTAATAAACGTTTGGTAAGAATCATCACCAAGTTGCTGGAGCAAAAATAAGAAAGCTTGGGACTCAAAACTCAAGTTTGCTTTATGGGCTGATAGGGTGACAATCAAAAAGTCTATTAATACATCACTTCTTCAGATGGTTTATGGGATTGATGTTGTTTTTCTAGTCCAATTAGTTATTCTTGTAGCCAAACCACTGCAAGATCACGAAGCTAAACCAAATGACATGACCAAAAGAATGTATCAGATCATAGAAGTGCAACAAAAGAGAGAACATCAATATGATTTGGTAAGAAAATATCAGCGAGCTGTGAAGGAAGTCTTTGATAAAGGGACTAAAAAAGAAGATTTTCAGATTGGAGATCTGGTGTTAAAGTGGGATGCACAACACCAAGATCCAGGGAAGCATTCAAAATTTGATGCTTTATGGCTTGGTCCTTTCAAAACCTCAAATGTCTTGCAGAACAATACTTTTGAGTTGTAGAATCTTGATGGGACATAACTGTATGAAGGCCCATTTAATGGGTGTTTTCTCAAAAAATTCTTTTACTAAGGTTGTTGGTAGCCTGAGTTCACTGTAAAGACCGATTTGATTTCATAATAAGACTCCATAGCCCAATGACAAGGCACTAAAACTGCAAAAAGTTCTTAGAGCCTCATAGGGAGAGCTCTATCCCCTGTGGAGCCAATATTAACACAGTTCTAGGCTAAGTCATGAGTGGGTTTTGAAATTTTTATTTTTTAGGATTAATTTTGTAAATTTCAAAATACTTTAAAATGCTCCCCGATTTTCTTGTTCAGAGAGTCTCCCTTGTTTTTCGGACAGTCTTTCCGTTATTGTTTATTTCCTATTTTCTTAAAAAAAAAATCTGATGCTACCGGAATTTCTGGTAGCGTTTCCCGTTTTTAAAAATAAAGCCGAAAACGCAACCGTTTTCGATTGTCCATGTGTCATAACAGCGGAATATCTAATCCAAATCATGAGATTTCGTGATTGGATAGGTCACAAACTCCAAGTCAAGTCAAGTGGTAGTCATTAATCATTTTGGTTGATCATGTTTTCTAGGTGTTAGCCACAGCGATAGCCAACTGTTTTCTATCCCACCCATCTTAAATAACTCGAGTTTCCCAAAATCTTAAGCGTGTCTGCAACGTCAGTATTGCCGGTTACTTAAATTCCAACGATAGTTCTTTCTATTCTGCATAATGCACTACCGGAATTTCCGGCAGTCCGAATTAATGCAGGAAAATTGTCAGATTTGAAAAAAATCTTGTACAGCCATCTGTGGCAAATCAGCTGGACTCTCCAAAGCAACTCGACTTCATCATGAGGTTGTTGAAGGTTGTATTTAATTAAGCCATATGGTCATTCAATAGTCAAGACCATAAAGAAAAAATTAGCAGCAAAAGGGGCAGCCAGTTAGTTTTCCCAGCAAAAAAGTGTCATTTTTCCTCTTCTTCTCATCTACACTTGTACTTTCCATTGCAATTCGATGGAAGATGATCTTAATATCTAAAAGACACGTATGTAACAAGGAAATAGTGGAACCACCAATTTAGGAGAGTTGGAGTTGGTGCCTCTCTCCCTATATATATCTTTTCTAAATATCATTTCAACGTTGGATTTTGGTTCACCTGAAGACTCGGCTTAATAAAATAGCTTTTTCTACACTTCATACCGGAGGAATTTGTGATTCAAGTCATATCTAATGTGTGGTTTGTCTATCTCCTATTTTCAACTTTCTGAATTATAAATTTTCAGTAGCTAGTATAGTATGAGTGAGAATCATTAAGAGAATCTAATGATGACTTATCTACTATCCAGTTTTCTGTGAATTGTAATATGTGTTCAAGTAGAACTTGCTAGTGAAGATTTCACAAAGGATTTGTGAGATACTTTATATATATTTTTACTTCCTAATTGTTGTTTTCCTTGTCAAGCCTGTTTTAATCTTTTAAATGATAAATTACAGCGGCTAGTATAGTATGAGTGAGAATCATTAAGAGGATCTAATGATGACTTATCTACTATCTAGTTTGCTGTAAATCATAATATCAGTTTAAGTAGAAATTGTTAGTGAAGATTTCACAAAGGATTTGTGAAATACTTTATACTTTTTCCTACTTTCTATCTGTTATTCTCCTTATCGAAAAACAGAGTTCGCTATAAGGCTTTATGTAGTTGAGGTGACTGTCTTAAGATACTCAGTTTTCCTAAGATAAGTATTAGCTACATGTCCTTCTTCCTCTGCTCCCCTATACTACTCACTTAACCATACAATTTATGCTTGCCATAGCTTGCCAAATGCATGAAAATTAAAGAGGAACTCAATCATTTCAAAACCCCTTCAGAAGCCATCCCACCACTCAAAAAACCCTTTAGAATTTTTGAAATCAAATCATGATGTGTAAGGCTTACTCCTTTTGCAGTCTAGGAGTAACTCCTTGCGCTAAGAGTTGATATGTCAAGAAGAAAAGTATAAGAGGAGGCTTGAGGGTCACTTGGAGAAAACACCAGAGTGATCAGTCATTCTATTCTCTAGAGCGGGGTTTACTAAGAGAGATAGAATTAGTGATAGGGTGATGCAGTTGAAGGGAATTTGAGTACAAAGAGACAAAGAGGCAGAGATAGTGCGGGGAGAACAGCGCAGTAGCTAAGGAAAGTGACGCAGAGCCAGCCAGGGCTCACGTAGGGCCACACAGAGGTAGTCAGGAGCTGCGCAGAGCCTCAGAAAGGCCAGTGTTGCAGACGCAGAGGGCCAGAGGGCTGACGCAAGGCCTCCCAGCGCTGACGCAGACCCATTCGTGGTGATGCAGGGCCAGCGTGAGGTAGAGAGGGGTTGACACAGTCTAGAGAGAGACTGACACTGGGGTTTCTGGGGTAGATTTGTGCTGAGTAGCTACCGGAAGGATTATCCAGGGTTTCAGCCAAGAGATTTGTCAGAAACTGAGAGGTATTACTACCACGGAAATTCTCTGTTGGGTAGGCCAGCTTCGACACCCAGATTGTACTCTGATATTGCTTAATAAGAAAACCCTCAGATAGCTGCATCGGTTTTCCCACATTGGGTTTTTTTGGGGACATTAGTCCAAAAATAACAGTGTCATATGGTGTGTTTGTTTCTGTTTCTTTTAGTTGTTGATCTGTAATATGCTGAGCATGCACTAGTGTTTATTTTCAGTATTTACATTGTAAATAACTTATTAAGGAAAATAACAAGTAGGTAGGAATAAATCAGATAAAGTACATGGAGGGTTTCTAACTAAGTAAACTTAGAAACTTCAACACAGGGCTTGCTGAGGAAATCAAAGGAGTGATCAGAGTTGCAGCTAAGGGGCAGTGAATACAGAAGCAGAGAGGGTACCAGGAGCATCAGTGTAGAAGTCAGGAGAGGGTTGACGCAGAAGTAGAGAGAGGCCATGTAGAGGCAGCCAGGAGAGGGTTGACGCAGAGCCAGCTAAAGGCGACGTGGTTGACAAAGAGGCTCCAGAGGCTGACACAAGGCTAGTTTGGGTGATGCTAGCCAGAAAGGCTGACGCAGACCCTAGAGGCTAACGCTGGGGGATTTCGTGGGGCAGATTGGCGCTGAAAGCTGTGGGATTGTACTTCCGGGGTTTTTAGCCAAAATATCTGTCTCCGACTGAGAGGTACTACTGCCAAGATCATTCTCTGTGGTGAGCCATTTCTGGCACCCAGATTGTATTCTGAAACTGCTTAATAATAAAGCCCTCAGATAGCTGCAACGGTTTTCCCGCATTGGGTTTTTTCGGGTACATTAGTCCAAAAATAACAATGTCACTTATGTGCTTGTTTTTTCCTTCAGTTGATGATATGTATGTGTTGAGCATGTACTTGTATTTATTTTCAGTATTTACATGGTAAATAACTTGTTAATTAACAAAACAAGTAGGCAGAAATAAATCAGAAAGTACATGAAGGATTTCTAACAGTTAGACTTAGAAATTCCAACACTGGGGTTAAGGGAACTCATGGAAAATAGGCGTGTCTAATCCTTACCTCACGGTAAGTGTGTATCTCCCCTATTTTCATCTCAGGGCATGTTTGATCCTTATCTCATGGTAAGTGTGTATCTCCCCCTGCCAAGTATACCCCAGTGTGCATCCTACCCACAAGTTGGGCTTGTTGGGATTGCTACTCCCCATCTGGCCAATGGGTTGAGATGGTGACTTGGGCATGTATGATCCTTACCTTGTAGGGTAAGTGTATATATCCCCCAATTGCCTTGGGTTGTGTTTGATCCTTATCTTGTAGGGTAAGTGTGTATCTCCTCCCAAGGTTGTGGATGCAAATGTTCTACCACTTTACTCTTACAGGTCCTAATGGGAAGATCAACAAATTAATAAGATAGTTGTGATCCTTACCTATCATGGTAAGTTGTATCTTGCCTATTGTCCTATGATAGAGGGTTGAGTTGGGCTCCCCTATGATGTGGGTTGAGTTGGAACTCCCCTGTGATGATTATTGGATAGAGGGTGGTAGCTTGAGCTCCCCTTCGATGTCAAATTCTTCTTCTTTTAGATTCGAGAGTGTTCAACATATGAGAAGAGATGACATTTGATTTGATATTTGAGATGGGACACATGTTGCAATCAGTAATTTCTCCCTAGCTGAGAGGGAGTGTTAGATTGGCAGCATAGGTACAAATTCCCTCCTTTGGGCAGTCTTCCTCATCTAGAAAGACCCTTTTTAGCCCTTGGAAGAATTTAATTTGGTTAAGGAAAAATATATTTTTAATATGAAAATCCACATGTGCACAAAAGTTCAGGTCGACCTCAAGTCAAATTAGGTACCCTTGGAAGCATATAAATACAAGTCAAGTGAACCTCATTTGGAAATCATCATCAAGCATCTTCTTCTCTCTTCTTTGGTTTGGCTCACACATGCCTGAGATTGGTTCGCAAAAGTGGTTCGTATAGGTCCGAAATTGCAAGGTTTGAGCTCGCACGTGTCAAAAGGAAAATTTGGTCAAGGGCCACAAGGTTGGAACAAGAAAATCTCAGCTATAGCTGCACGCAGACAAGGTACTTGAACTACCTCATCCTACTTAGGAACACTCCAAACAGCATTGGATCGGATTGGATGGAAGGGAGGGCTTGGGTAAGCACTTGCAGATTTATATTATCTCATTTCTTTGGGGTCAGCTTCCCTATGGCTGGAGAGTTGTAGCTGCACTAATAGTTACTAACTCCGTGCAGCTGGGACCTAAGGTATTTTGGCAGTTGACCGCAGATTTTGACCATTGACCGCAAGCTTGGGAACTTTGATTTTGATTAGTATTGTTGTTGCGCTCATCGCTTGGATATTGTTTGGTTGGTTTTGCTGGATAGTCTCGTGATTGGTGAATTGGAATAGTGTACTCTCTCTTTGCTGAACATTTTATGATAGGCTAATAAGAAGAAGAATTTGAAAGGCTTTTCCCCCTCGTGGGGTTTTTTTCCCTGGGCTTTTACTAAATCCCTGTGTCTGTTGTTATTGCTCTTGATTGACTATTGTCTATTTCATTTATTGTTCTATCTACAATTGCTCTTGATAATTGGAAGAATAAATTGTGTTGAAAGATTGCTAATTGAGGAAAATAATTGGGCTAAAGTGATTGTATCAGTATACAATAGTGGTCAATGCAAGTGGAAAAGATATGTCATATCATCAGCCAGTGGTCGCTGTTAGGGGCTACTGGCTATATGGTTGACCGACTAGCTATCGAATGTAGGAGAAAAGTTTTCTCGTAAGGGGTTATCCATTTTGGTGGTTAACATAAAGTACAAACCATTCTTATGTTTTGTAATAATTGTCTTACATGGCTATAACCCCAACTTAACAAAAACTATGACTTAACAAAATAAGAACTCTAACCCAAAAGCCCCATATTTTCAGGTAAAAATACCAAAATCAATCATTGCTTTAAGCAGTACTATTGATAAACACTTTTGGGGGTTGGTTAAGATTGTGACTTATTTGAAATTGCAGCAATAAAAACCAATACCACTGCAGAAAGTTGACCATAAAATAGAAAAATAAAATTACAGCTTACCTGAAACTATGACCTTCAAAACTACTAGTCACAATTAAAAAAGTTAAAATGGGTTTCTTAAGGAAACTTGAAAATTTATCTATTATTTTTTTAAACTGCATTTAAAAACAAAATTAAAAAATCTCTACATTTTCGCCCCTTTTGTGGGCATATTTTCTGGTCAATTTTACCTTAAATCCTGCCGAGATCAATTGGAATCACATGTTTGAGCTGAGATCCATTGGAATCACATGTTTGAGCTATGAAATCTGCATAATTCACTTGCTACAATGGTTTTTCAAGACGTTGAATCCATTATGGATTCAAAAACACATTTTAAATAGCAAAAAAACACAATTTCATCAAAAAATTTATTAGTGAATTCAATGAAAAAGTCAAATCATAGAAGAGTTAGACTCCACCATCATGAAATACCTCAACATTCTTCAACAAAAGTGAAAATCTTGTAAAATAAGCATTGATGAACATGAAAAAGCACCTAGAACCTCACGTCAATGTTGTTTCCATTGGACCATATGTATATTAAGTTGAGCACTACCACTGGCCTTAGTAATAACCCTTGCTGAAATTCCTTCTGATGTTGTTTCCTGCACAGTTTTGACAATATCACCTCATCATGTCTCAATTCCCTTAACTATCTTCATCCTTCCTAATGTCCTACTATCAATACGTCCCAATCTTTCATGGAACAACATGAGCTTATTATCAACCACGACCTCTCAAGTCTCTGAACTGTTCACCTGCTTTGTCGACATTGACTTCCATGTCAATCTCCTCTTGATGCCATAATGAACCGGTAATTGTAAACACCCTAATCAGTTTGCAAACCATCCCATTTTTTATTACTTTAATCAAAGTCTTACTAATCCTTTGAAACAAGAACTTGACCTTGACGAACAGTAGTGTAAAAGTTAGCATCTTTGACCTCCTTAATAAAGAGGAAGTACTTCATGTTTGTTCCCTACTGTAAATCATTAATGTTCACCACTCTACTATGACACGGTCTTGTAATATTGACATCAACCCAATCATTGTTTCCCTTGGAACCTGTGCTCTTTCCTCCAATTTCTGGCATCAGGAGAGCTATTCCTAGTATGGACTCGTGTTAGGATGGACATAAGTTCGTCCACCTAGAAGGATATCTCATCACTCTCTATTTCGATTTTTTAGCCCTGCATACTAGAGACTTGGTTCTTTTTAGCGTTCTGCTTTGTGTGCAGATGTTTATTGACCCATAAGGTGTTGCTAGCCTAACTAGTCTACTTCAGACACTACTTATACAAACTTACAGTAGTCCCTTTGGCTACAATGCCACACACTATGAGAGACACATCTATGCCATCAAAATCACCTAGGATTTGCACCTAGAGTCATCCACATCCACTAGGGAGGTTTTGATCCTAAGGCTATGATTTAGATCATGGGGGGAGGCTCCCAAGATCTAAAAGATTGAAATGGATTTTGGGGGAGAGGCCCCTAAGATCTGAAAAATTGAAATGCCAGAAGAAAAAGAAGAGAATGCCCAATAAAGAGAACCACAAAGAATTTTTTTATTAAAATGGAGAATAACTGTCAAAGCTACATTGTGGCGAACAAACTATCTTTTTACAAAATGTGACTTGTTACTTATAGTATTTTTCAGTTACAATACCACAGGTCAATTCCATGGGTGAATGAATACCATGGGTGGATATCACAATACGGTTTAGGACTGAAGGAAAGACTGACTCCAAGAAAGACCAGCTCTTATATCTGGTCGAACTCTAGCTGGGTGGAAAGACTGACTCTAGGAAAGACAAGCCCTCTCTCTAACAATTTGGGTGGGAAAGAAAGAGCGACTCTCTATGGGTGGGAAAGAAAGAAGAGCGACTCTCTCTGCTAGTGATATGCACCTAGATACGCACCTAGGCAGTGATACGCACCCATACAACTAGGTATACTTATTATGTGGGTAATACTATTTACTGATAAGTAGACTTATTACGCATATAATAATCCCCCCTATCTCTTTTTACTTGGACTAACACCTCTTAGCTTCGATAACGCTCCTCGCTCCGTGAAACTCGCTTAGCTCACTTGCGGCACTCGCTTTCCTTCCAACCAAAAAGTATCATTAGCCACTTCCTGCCTTTAGGACTAGGGTGCTTCCTCGGGTAACCCAGTCCATATCGCCACATTGGACATCAAGGCACCTAGGACGAGGGATCATAAGGGACAGACCGCCCTCACCTCTTTGGGTCAGTTGGCGGGTTGTAGGGAGAGCTAAACGAGGACTACAAGGTAAATAAAGGAGCGTCGCGGGCTTTATGCGTTTGTTCGAAGAAAGTAAATGAATCATGAACTTGAACTAAGAGACATTCATTCTTCTTTCTTCTTGTGCCAGGCCTAAACCCATCCATTCATAGTGATTTACAAACTGATCCGGCCCCTTATTGGAATGGAGAATAGAATTAGGCAAGCACTTCTTAAGAAAGCAAATAGAAATGTTTAAGTAAGTAATAGCTCCTGGCATTGCCTGGCCCACCTAACTTACTTTTGCTTCCATTCGGTCCTCCCACGCCGCAGGTCTACGGCTGATGCTCATAGGTATAGCAAAATAGATGTTTCCTATCAAAGGACAATGCTTACCTATATCATGACTACCAACCCAAGCGGGCCTATCTGTTCGTTGTTACTATCCAGATTAGGATTTCTACTCGCCCTCACCACTCCGTGCCTTCCTTTTACTTAACTGTTCCTACCCTGTTCTCTTTTTCCAGAACACTGATACTGGAAACCTATACTCTATGCATGAACCTCTATTATGGAAACTCTACCCATTGAACCTATACTTCGTGCATGAACTATACAAGCTGCCAGTCAGTGCTACAAGGTCAGTGTTCTACAACCTTCAGTTACCAGTTTTGTTAGTGCCCAGGAGGTCGTTAGTGCCCACCAGTTTCCATCCCCCGTGCCCGATAGGTGTTCGTGCCAGGTTCTACGTGACCCATAGTACGTACCCAATAGTTGTATGTGACCAGCTCTCCGTGACCAGGAGTACGTGCCTTAAGGGCAGTGCCGAGAAACAGTTCATTGACAGACGGGGGCAGTGCCATAGCAATTGCCAGTCATAGCGGGGCTGGGATCAGGGGCTTGGCTGGGATCATCTTTAGCTTTGATTGGCTTGGATACTCAACTGGGCTACTCAACTTGGATGGCTGCTGCGCTATTTAACTGCAGGGCTAATAAAATAGGGGAAAATCCACTGGTGGGGGATGGCTGCTTGGCTATTCATCTGTGGCTGCTCCGCTATTCAACTGCACTAATCGACTGCGCTAATCTCAACGGCTTGGCTCAACGGTTCGGAACAATGTAAGATTTAAGATGCGTTACTTACAATGCACCTGTTTAGACAAATGGTTTCATTCACGCTTGTCAGGGAATGCCAGGAATCGATGGGGAGTACCACCGGTTAGTGATCGATTGATTAGACAGAAGGGTGGTCCAACGGACGGACGAATGAATGCTTGAGCGTTGGCAGCCTTACCGATTGATACCGAACAGGAAGGAGTTCCTACAGCTACTCACAAGGAGGGGCCTACTCACAGAGGCTACAGGTCACAGGGACTAATCCACAGGGAGAGGGAGGGGGCACACAGATACACATAGAGCTAATCGAAGGGGAATATTCGAAGGGGACTAATCCAATGGGAGGGGTCTACTCAATGGGACCTAATCCACAGAGGTTACTCACAGGGGCCTAATCAATGGCAAGGGGCCACCCCACAGACACCCTACAAGCCAGACATAAGAAGCACCCACCAGGAGGATATTTACATGGATTCGATGTGGGTAGATATGGATGATTTCAAGTTCGATGTCGATGTTGATTGGTGTTGGAAATGGAAATGGCATTTGTTTCCCTTGGAACTTGTGCTCTTTCCTCCAATTTCTGGCATCAGGAGAGCTATTCCTAGTATGGACTCGTGTTAGGATGGACATAAGTTCGTCCACCTAGAAGGATATCTCATCACTCTCTATTTCGATTTTTCAGCCCTGCATACTAGAGACTTGGTTCTTTTTAGTGTTCCGCTTTGTGTGCAGATGTTTATTGACCCATATGGTTGCTGCTAGCCTAACCAGTCTACTTCAAACACTACTTATACAAACTTACAGTAGTCCCTTTGGCTACAATGCCACACACTATGAGAGACACATCTATGCCATCAAAATCACCTAGGATTTGCACCTAGAGTCATCCACATCCACTAGGGAGGTTTTGATCCTAAGGCTATGATCTAGATCTTTGGGGGAGGCTCCCAAGATCTAAAAGATTGAAATGGATTTTGGGGGAGAGGTCCCTAAGATCTGAAAAATTGAAATGCCAGAAGAAAAAGAAGAGAATACCCAATAAAGAAAACCACAAAGAATTTTTTTATTAAAACGGAGAATAATTGTCAAAGCCACATTGTGGCGGACAAACTATCTTTTTACAAAATGTGACTTGTTACTTATAGTATTTTTCAGTTACAATACCACAGGTCAATTCCATGGGTGAATGAATACCATGGGTGGATAAATATCATGGGTGGATGCTACTTACAATACCATGGGTAAATTCCATGGGTGGATGAATACCATGGGTTGATGCCATTTTCTATTCGGATCAGAGTCCATGTTAATATAAGCCCGATAACAAATATATATATATCATAGAAAGTTGGTGTTTCATATGTTAATGGACGAACTTGCGCTCCTAATAGCTACTAGAGATTTTGACCTTATAAAGTATATTACAACATAAAAAATGTAGATTATGGTGCTCAGTCTGATCTTTTGGTTCCTCTAGCATGGATTCGAAGAATGAAGCAAATCCTTGTACAATAATTATGTGTTTTTGGTAATTTGTGATATAAAGGATCACTCTCTATTTCGATTTTTCAGCCCTGCACACTAGAGACTTGGTTCTTTTTAGTGATTCCACTTTGTGTGCAGATGTTTATTGACCCATATGGAGACTTGGTTCTTTTTAGCGATTCCACTTTGTGTACAGATGTTTATTGACCCATATGGTTGCTGCTAGCCTAACCAGTCTACTTCAGACACTACTTATACAAACCTACAGTTGCCCCTTTGGCTACAATGCCACACACTATGAGAGACACATCTATGCCATCAAAATAACCTAGGATTTGCACCTAGAGTCATCCACATCCACTTGGGAGGTTTTGATCCTATGGCTCCATGTTAATATAAGTCCGATAACAAATATATATATATATATATATATATATATATATATATATATACATATATATATATATATATATCATACAGAAAGTTGGTGTTTCATATGTTAATGGACGAACTTGCACTCCTAATAGCTACTAGAGATTTTGACCTTATAAAGTATATTACAAATTAAAAGATGTAGATTATGGTGCTCAGTCTGATCTTTTGGTTCCTCTAGCATGGATTCGAAGAATGAAGCAAATCCTTGTACAATAATTATGTGTTTTTGGTAATTTGTGATATAAAGGATCAACTTTGGCAACCCGCCCTCCAAAACATAAATACATGCAATGATGACCCCGAACTATCAAAAGCTTGATTGGGGATCAGCTGCATAGTCAGCAAACAATGCCCATATGCTGAGGTAATAATAAAGCTCTGCCTGTACTTTTGTACTGAAAATATTGAGAACCATCTTCAGTACCTTGTTTTGCTTTAATAATAATTTATAGACAGGAGAAGAGCTATAACCAATATAATAGCACATGCAAAGATTCTACATCTGAACCAGTTCAATATTGCAGAGAAAAGGGAAAGATAAGGCATGGAGAAAAGCCATATGAAAAGTCTCAAAGATAAAAGATTTCAGAGCCAAAGGTCCACAAAATATATGCACTTCTGCACTTTTATCTTCTTCACAAACTTGAAAGCAACCTAACATGCTATTGTGAAGCGTATTTGATACCTTGTTTTCCATTAAAGAATATGTAGGCACTATCGTTTATCCCTAATAAAACGCACTATGTGCCATGGTACTTTCGGAAGCAAAAGCAACCTTGAGATTGATCAGGAGGTCTCATTTCTCCACCTTTGCTTATATCAATTGTTTTTAACATTTTCACTACCTCGTCCATTTCAGGCCTCTTGTCGGGATTTGCATCCCAACACCTTCTCATCACATTACTCAGAGAACTTGGACAACATCTAGGAATCTTTGGCCGTCGATTCTGACATAAAGAACATCAACATATAACACTGATCAATAAACATTATAAATATTAAAAACATAGGAAATATGATCCAGACTATAAAAGGCTAACAACTACCTGTCTAACAACTGCATAAGTCATCTCTGTGAAGCTGAGATCGGGATATGGCATATCGCAACAGTAAATCTCCCACAAACAGATACCAAAACTGTATACATCACATTTCCGGTTGTATGGCTTGCCATGCAGAACCTGTAGTGACTAAATATTATTAGATTTTCAGATATCCGCAACTAATTTGGGGAACATCAGCAAGAATTATATATGAGAGTTTAAATCACAATTCTTTTTGAGAAAGCATACTTTGTAACATCTGATAATATTTGTATTTCGGGTCAGAATGTTAACATATATAACTAAAACGTTCCATGCATCTGCAAAATGAAGTAGCTTGAGCGTGGCAAAAGAATGACAGAAACTAGGAAACACAGTGGGTTCCCATCAAACTCAAGTGTCCTAACAATAATCAAGGGGTTTTGAATGATTAAGAAATATCAAATCACATATACAGTGTACACAACATTCCAGCATCATGGAATATATCCTGCAAAACATATCATGTCTGGAGAAAATTGTAATAACTAAACACTGAAATATAGATGATAGCCAATGTATGTATGTATATATCCAGTTAAGCTCTTTGCAAAACCCTAATGCCTAATCCTCTCTAACCTCAAATAACCCTCAAAGAGATGTGATTTACCTACAGCAATATCTATAGAGGCAAACCATCCCGACTTTTCAGGAGAGGTCTTTCTGGAATCCCTCAAAAAGTCAAATATGATGGTCCCTTAGATGTTTGATCAAAATCTTCAACTACATGAAATACTAAAAGCCTCGGTTCTAGAGGTGCCCCAAAACCATCTTGGCTGTCTTGAGCCTAGTGCTTTTGGCCCAAAATGCAGAAGTCTCCAAAATTGTAATTTGACCTTAAACCACAAAAAACATTTTGATAAATGAAATTGTATCTTATTGAACCATCATGTAGATGGTGTACAAGAATTGTGGTAGTCTTGTTCCCCCTCATGTAAGTAGGGGTACTTTCACATTGCATTTATCACCATTGTCAGCCCAAGGTCACAAGTCTAAAGCATTGTAACAACCATGTGAGTCATTGTATTAGATGTCCTATGCCTTGTGATGGTTGGCCATGACCAATCCTTTTAGGCTAAGTCCTTGGGCTATTTGTCCTATATAGTATCGGCAGGTTCTAGATGGATCTCAGAGGACTCATTGTATAGAGGAGCCTTGGTTATGTAGGGGCAAACACCAATGCATGGGCCAGTTCAACTTGCGTCAATGTGCACCTATGTGTTAACACATGGTTATGAGTCATCGAATCTGTGTGGCCTTGACCATGGTCCAGTGTTTTTCGACAATTATCAACATGGTAGCCTCACAAAATCAACAATTTCACTTTTCTCGAAGCATTCATGTTTCCCGATGCATGTGCTCATAGAAGTCAAATAGTCAACTTAGTCTCAAAATGATAAGCAAAAAATCTAGATCACATGCCACATTGAAATTTTTCCAAAATGTGAAGGCATCATCAAGAAAATGGTAGTCAAAGTTGGCCTGGTTACCCACCATTTTGTGGGTAATATCACTAGGAGAATTTTTTTCTCCAAGATGGTCCTCAACCACCAGCCCCTTGCAGCCACCAACTAACTCATTGTGCCATCTTCTCCGCCACCTGAGCCAACCATGTGGTCCCTCACCCATCTGCCATGATCGTATGCTTGAAGGTGGACCTCCCGGATGGAGCATAAAAACTTCTAATACGCAGAATTATATATATATAAATATTTTATTAAAAAGATAGATAGACAGATGATGATTGTTTACAATGGGTTGCCTGGCTTATATACCGCCATGGGCACCCTTTGGGAAAGGGCATGATCTTATGATCGTGCCCTTTCGTCTAATTAAAATTAAAATTAAATAATAACCCTAAAATTAACTAATTTTTTACATAACATTGCCTTCCTCTCGAAAGAATGCTTTGTCCTCAAAGCATAAGTAACGACGGATGTTGTTGAAGAATGATTCATTCTCCCAAGAAACGTCTTCTTCGGCAAGTCCTTCCACTTGATTATATATTCCAAGATGATCAAGGTCCCACACTTTAAAAGGTCTTGGATTAATCTCTCAATTTCCATTTTTCGGAGATGTGGATATCGGTATGGCTTGATGTTGATGGGGTCTGATCTTACCTTGACTTCTATTGTATGCTCAATTTCCTTATTAGGCGGCATCTTCATAGGTAGGTCTTGAAATACTTTTTCATGCTTCCGAATCATATCTTGTATCTCTGGTGACTCTTCTCTGGTCATATTTGCAGATAACATTTCTAACTGGTGACATTGTATTGCATAAGCAGGTGCTCTTCTTCGACTCAGCTTCATCATCTGAGATGATGATACAACTTGATTTTCGGGTGCTTGGAATCCGTGTAGTTTGTACTTCTGACCTCCCCATTTGAATTTTATAAATTGTACTTGATGGTTGGCGGCATAAGTACCTAAAGTTTGTAGCCATTGGATACCTAAGACTACATCTACTCCTCCTAATGGTACCGTGAAGAATAGAGACTCTATATTAAAGTCTTGAATCTGCAAAATGACCTTATGGCATTTCCCTACCTTTTCAATCTTCTTACCATTAGCTACCATCACTTTCATGTTTGGTAAGGGAAATGAAAAAATATTGAGTCTCCTTGCCACAGTTGCATCTAAAAAATTGTGTGTGCTACCCGAGTCGATGAGAACCACTACGTTGTTCTTCTTTATGTGTCCTTTTAACTTTAAAGTCTGAGGTTGTGATATACCTGTCATAGCTCATAATGACACTTGCGGAATACTTCCGTCATCTAATTCTGGTGAGAATTCTGGGGTGTATTCTGTGTCTTCTATGTCATAATCTTCACTGTTTGAATCATTGGTTGCTTCACAATTATATAGGTTCTTTGGTTCTTTTCCTTTAGCACATCTATGTTTGGAGTCCCATTTCTCACCACAGCATTTACATTTACCCTCTTTTATCCTTTGTATTTCCACATTAGATTTTTCATCTTCACGACGATGTGGTGGAACATATCTTGTATTATTTGAGTCCACATACTGGGTTATCCTTCGTCTTGCATAAGTTTTTTCCGCTTTTGACCAAAATATTGGTTCGGATTTCTTTTCGGTTGTTTTTGCTTTTCATCTTGCTATTTCTATAGATGTAATGTCATGCATCTCAAGTTCTGCTTGTAAATGGGTTTTGAGTCCCGAGATGTATGACTGAATTAGACGAGATTCTGATAACTCAGGTACTCGTGTTACTAAGGTCTCCCATTCTTGAGTGTATTCGTCCACACTTCCTTTTTGTCGTAACTTAATGAGTTTTGAAAAGAACTCTTCTTCTCTTACACCTTGGAATCTTTTAAAGAATGCATCTTTAAATTTTCTCTAGCTAATGACGTGTGTTGTTTTTTTCCACCACATATACCAGTTATATGCTTCTCCTTCCATTTTCATGGATGCATACCTGAGCTTTTCGTCATCGTCATTGATGTCATATATCTCAAAGTATTCTTCTGCTTTATTTATCCATGCAACATCGTTTTTTTCGTTTCCATCGAATTTAGGCATCTCGACTTTTGCCCTTCGCCGGTATGTTGCTAATGGTTGAGCAAAAAAAGCGTGTTGATTGGTAAAGTTATCCCAGAGTTGCTTGTTTGTAAAGGCTGTGTTACTCGCTTCTTGGTGGGGTGTCGCTGATTTTTTTGGGGATTCAACTTTTTCATGAGAGTCTGTTGACTTTGTTGAATCTGACAAGATGTGTTCTTGATTCTCTTCACCTTCTTTTAGTAGTTGTTCGGGTGTACAATTCGACCTTTTACACAGAATTTTCAGCATTGTTAAGACCTCTTTGATGCCTGCTTCTGTCTGAACATGGTAATTTTCCATCTTTATTTCTATTCGATTTGTCATATCGTGAAGATTTTTTATTTCATCAGCTTGCTCCCCAAGCTTGATCTAGCATTCATTTAATCTTTTATTTACCTCATTGTGGTTGCTATTTATCTTATGCTCTGCATCCAACAATTTTTTTTGGAAATCCGCCATTGTCATTATCGACATTGAGCGGGTTTGCGAGGGCGTGTATTTATTTTCCAGCTAAAATATTTTTCCTCCCTCTTTTTTTTTTTTAATTAGCTAAAATAAATTTTATACATATAAATTTTAATTAATTAAAATAAATTAAATTAACATATATATATATATATATAACTTTTAATCAATTAAATTATATATATATATATATATATATACTTTTTAATTAATTAAAATAATTTTAATTAATTAAATTAACTTTTTATATATATATAAAACTTATAACTAAATTAAATTATGTATTATATATAACATATATATATAATTATATTATATATTATATATATATATATATATATATATATATATATATATGTATATATATATATTTTTGATGTTATATAAAACAAACGTTATATATTTGATGTTATAAATATATTATATTATATTTACTGTGGACCGTCACGTTAATTGAATGTTGGATTTCCCACTCAGAACAGTCACGTCGATTGAAAGTTTGATTTTTTTTTTACGGTTCAAAACTTAGGAATTACTACCGCAGACGTGGTCGGACTACAGCAAAAACTGGACAGCCGAAATTGCACGCACGGCGCGGAATGGACCGAGGATTCGCTGGACGAGAGATTGCTTTTTGCGGCACAGTTGATGCCACTAACAGATATCAACTGTTCAAAGCGCAGCAGATTGCAGTGGTGCAACGGTATAGCTGAGCAGGCTAAGGATGGTACGCGGCGTGGACACAAAAAGCAGTGACGGTTGTGATATGGTCTATGCAGGGGGCAGCGGAGTCAGCGGGTGGACAGCCGGAGAACCAAACCGCTCTGATACCAATGGAGCATAAAAACTTCTGATATGCAGAATTATATATATAAATATTTTATTAAAAAGATAGATAGACAGATGATGATTGTTTACAATGGGTTGCCTGGCTTATATACCGCCATGGGCACCCTTTGGGAAAGGGCATGATCTTATGATCGTGCCCTTTCGTCTAATTAAAATTAAAATTAAATAATAACCCTAAAATTAACTAATTTTTTACATAACACCGGATCTAAAGGTATGCCTTGTCATTTGGAAATTGAGTATTCTAGTTTGCTTATCATGGACACTTCTGAGCATGGATTAATGGAGGGATTTGGCAGAAATTAATCTTGGACTCTAGTCCCGTGGGATCTCTTTTGCTAACCATTTGGTTCCAGGGAAGGTATTTCATGGGAAACCCCGATTTTGGTTGCGTGGTCCCGCTCCCTTATCTGCTTATATTACCCTCATTCTATTCATTATTACCCCATCCATCATTTCTCCCACCTAGGTCCACATTCCTCCGTTAGGTCCATATGGGGTTAGTTTGCCCCTTCCCCTTGCCCACACCTTGGGTCATGGCCTAGAATGAAGCCTAGAGGTTGATGCAGCTGAAAATATAGTTAAAAGCATATATGGCCACAATCAACAGGAAAATGTACCACAAGATGCAAAAGACGGTCGGGAAACATGCATTTAGCACATGGGCAAAAGCCAATACATGAGCTCTACCCCATAATTATGGCCATCACCCTGGTTCCTACAAGTTCTATGAGCCTTCTTCATCATATAGAAACCCATGATTGTCCCAACCCCTAGTGAGTGATGAACCGCCCCACCTTAACGAGGGAATTCACTACTATATCTTATACATCATGCTCTAGAGTCTACCCCCTTGAGCCCCGAGCAGTTAATCAAAGAAAATCATAAAAAGGCAAAAGGCATAAAATAAGGGTGGAAAAATCAAGGCCGAGGCACCTCATGTACCACGATTGCTCCCTCCTATACATTTTAAACCAGAGTGTGGGCTTCCCTCTTATTAGCTACCCTTGCACCCTAGCATGTGACCCGGGGTTGCCCCTTCTCATCCCCTACCTCATACACCATTATCTATCACATGCCAACACCTTTTGAAGGATGTACCTTGAATATTATCCCCTTTAGAAGTAGAAACCACCTAATAGGGTACTTGGTTAACCCCATTTGGAGTTTAGGAGACACTGGCACATCCCGAAGCCCATTATGGAAGGGCAGACCATTATGAGTTGTACATGCGCAGAATGTGTACGATCATCCCGTTGATGACCTCTGCCTAACCATCAGTTTAGGGATGGAAAGTTGTGGACTTAGTGAGCTTAGTGTCTAGCATCGACCAGAGACTGGACTAAAATGTACTGAGGAACCTGTCGTCCCGATCTGAGATGATAGACTGTGGGATCCCAAAGTGTACCCACACTCGTTCAAAGAAGAGTTTAGCTGTGGCTTCTGCTGTGATATTCTTCTTGCAGGCCACCACAATGGCTGTCTTCAAGAATCTGTCGACGACCACAAAAACACAGTCATTGTCATGCTTAGTAGAAGGAAGGCCCAACATGTAATCCAGGGAGATGGATTCCCAAGGTTGAAAAGGGGTAGGCAACGGAGTATAGAGGCCTTTCTTCTTGATCGTCGGTTTGGCAATGACACAGGCAGTGCAGGATTTGATGTACTTCCCAACATCTTGTCGAAGATTCAGCTAATAGAAATACTTCTGCAGTACTACCACCATTTTCTTGACCCCGAAATGCCTAGCGGCCCGACTGTAGTGCGCTTCCCAAATCATCTTGGCACGCTCGTTTGAAGGAACATAAAGGTGTCCCAGATGGCATAACAGAGCATCTTGGAGGTGAAAATTTGGAACTTGCTGACCATCTAAGAGCGTATGGTATGTGTGGCCGAATTTTGAGTCGCTTTTGTAGAGAAGTGGCCAATCAAAAATCTCATGCCCACAAGAGTTGAGCACAGTGGTTAATGCCATGATCGGTGCTCAGTTGAGGCAATTTGCAACATTGTTGGTGTTTCCCTTCTTGTACTTGATATTCAAATGAAATTGTTGCAAGTATGTGGACCACTTCTAATGCCGATCATTCTGCAACTGTGAAAATTCTATCACTGCAACAACTTATTTATTTTACCTACTTATTTCCCAATAAGTTATTTATGAAATTCCTTCAGTAAACATTAAAATAAATTATGTTGCAGATATCACATCATAATACAGAAACAAACACATGCACAAGAATTAACACATTGACACAATTATTTTGGACAATCAGTCCCTGGAAAAACCCAATGTGGGAAAATCGATGCAGCAAGGGAGGATTTTATTATTCGGCAATTTTTCAGTACCGTTGGATGCCAAACTGGGTTTACCCAACAAAGAGAAAATTCTTCAACACTTCCCCCAGTCTCGGCGTCAGCTTGGATGACCTCTGCATAGCTCCCAGACCCTCTGCGTCAACCCCTGCCTCTCTACGTCAGCACTGGCCTCTCTGTGTCACCCTCGTAGGCCCTCCAGTGACTGCGTAGTCTGCAGCCTCTACATCTGCCTGAGAACCTCTGCATCTACCTCTCCAACCTCTATGCTATTCCCCTGGTGTTGTTCCCGACTCTCTGTTTCGTACTTGTTGCCTCTTGCTACTCTCCAGACCACTAGTTTGAATTTCTCATCTAACCCCTCTCCAAAAATCGAACTGACCAGTCTCCCTCAGTGTGTTCTCCAGCTGACCCTCAAGCCTCTTCTTATACTTTTCTTGTTGGTCCTCCAACGACCGAGATTAAATCTCTAATCAATGGCTAAGATTAGATTTGGCTTGATCTATGACTTTTGGAACCTTCTAACCCAGTTTTTAATTAATACCCATTAATATTTTATTTTTCCTAAGTTTAGACTTAGGAACTCCATTAAAAATATTAATTATTTTAATATCTCCCAAACCAGTTAGAATCTGCCCAAACCATTTCTGGGTCTTGGAGATCTCATGTGCTTTAGCCTCTCCACCAACTTTCATGGCCAGAGCACATCTAATGCTACCCCAAATCAACACTCCCTCTTAGTGAGGATTGTGCTCTAGTAATACTCCACACTGAGCATTACTCTGATCATACAGCATCGGTACCCGTGCTGATGCTAAGCCTCCCTGCCCAACATCCTCTGCACTGCTGCATCATGCACTGCTACCCATGGCTCTATCACTACCACTGCTACATCTGTACTATAGCTCCCTCTGCATCTGTGCTGCTGTTGGTACATCTTTTCAACACTGCATTTGCACTGCAAACTCCTTCTCATCATGTTGCATCGTGCTACTGCACTACAACATCATACACATTTCTGCTATTGAAATGGATTCTTTATTATCACCATCTTCTCCCTGAAATAATCAAACTTGGTTCTTCCAAGGGCCTTGGTAAGGATGTCTACCACCTGTTCTCCTGTAGGAGTGTAGCTCAACTGTACAGCTCCTCATTCGACAGAGTCTCTGACAAAGTGACACCGGATATTAATATTCTTTGATCGATCATGAAACGCTCGATTCTCAGAGAGCTTGATGCAACTCTAATTATCACACATGATCTTGGTTGCCTCCATCTTTCTTCTGAATAGGTTCACAAGCAGTTTTCTAAGCCATATGGCCTCGCATGAAGCTGTGCTTGCAGCCATGTATTCTGCCTCAGTCGAGCTCAGAGCCACGAATTTATGTTTCCTACTGCACCAGCAGGTCATTCTTGATCCAATGTTGAAACAGTACTTAGAGGTACTTTTCCGATCCACTGAACTTCCTGCCCAATCTGCGTCAGTAAACCCACTCAATCTGATATCCTTACCCTGGTGTACAAGAGTCCATAATCAACTGTTCCCTGTAAATACCTGAGAACATGTTTGGCTGCCGCCCAATGCACCCTCTTCAGTTCCACCATGAACTGATTGAGGGTGTTAACAGCGTAGCAAATGTCTGGCCTGGTATTGACCAGATACATCAGGGACCCTATAAGTTCCTGTATAAGGTGGGTTCAACATCTTTGTCTTCTGATGCATCAATATTTTTCCATTTGGTTATCATTGGAGTAGCCATGCGTCTACAGTACTCCATCCTGAATCTCTTCAGGATTTCTATAGCACATCTCCTTTGCCGAAGGAAGATCTCCCCCTTTTGCTGCCAAACTTCCAACCCCAGGAAATAATGCATTCGTCCCAAATCCTTCATGTCGAACTCCGCGGCTAGATTCTTCTTGCAATCCCCTATGAGCCTAGATGATCCTGTCAGAAGAGACCATCCACATATAATACTAAGATTAGAGGCTCATTCTCTACAACCAGATAGTAGAGATTTGGATTTGCGTCACTCTTGACAAATCCCATTTCCTGCAAGTAGCCATCGATTCGCCCATACCACGCTCTAGGTGCCTGTTTCAGTCCATACAAGGCTTTCTTCAATCTACATACATGAGACTTCTTCTCATGTGTCTCAAAGCCCTCTGGTTGTTCAATGTGTACCTCTTCTTCTATCACACCATTCAAAAACGTCGTTTTGACATCCATCTGATGAATTTCCCAACCCATCCGTGCTGCAAGAGATATCATGGTTCTAATAGATGTAGACCTGACTACTAGAGAGAACGTCTCTTCATAGTCAATTCCTTCCTTCTAATCATACCCCTTAGCCACAAACCTGGCTTTGTATTTCTCGACATTGCCGTCTGCAGCGTATTTGATCTTGTAGATCCATCTCGAACCTACCACTGATCTATCTTAAGGCCTTGGCACTACCTCACAGACATCATTCACCATTATGGAGTTATACTCCTCTACCGTCGCATCCAGCGAAATTTGATGTTAAGCTGCCTCCTGAAAACTGGCAAGTTCCCCATCCTGAGCTACTAATGTCGAACATCTATCTGGTTGTTTTCGCTCCCTCTTATTGTTCCTTGGCGCATCGACGAACTCCTCTACATCTCACAGAATCTGACGAAGTTCACTGCTCGTTCTTCCTCTGCCATCAGGTGCTTCTGTTAGCTCCTCCTCATCTTGTGACTCTTCCTAACCTGAGGAAGAATTATTTTCTTCTGTTGGTTGAAGAGGTTTGACCAATGGTTCCTCTTTTGACAGCTCCTCGGAAAGCATTTCTCGAGATTTTCTGAAAGCCCAGTCTTCCATGAACTTCACATCTCGTCGAACTACTACCTTCCTGCTCCCTGGAAGATAGATTCTGTATACCTTAGCGTTCTCACTATATCCCACTAGATATCCATTCTCTGCAATTTGATCCAGCTTCTTCCTCTTTTCCTCGGGTATGCAGCAATATGCTAAGCTCCCAAATATCCTTAAATGACTGACTTCAAGCATCTTCCTTGTGAAGACTTTCTTTGGAGTAATCTTGCCCAATGCTCGATGAGTTGTTCTATTCTGAACATAGATTGTTGTGTTGCATGCTTCTGCCCACAGGAATTTTGGCATATCCTGATCATACATCATGGCCCTAGTTGCTTCTACGATAGTCCTGTTCCTTCTTTCTGCTACTCCATTCTGCTCCGAATTGTACAGAGATGTCCACTCTCTTCTGATGCCCTCCTTAGCGCAAAAATCAGTGAAGTCTTATCGACATACTCTCCACCATTATCTGAGCGCACAACTTTTATTTTCGTCCCAGTCAGATTCTCCACCAGAGCCTTGAACTCTTTGAATCGACATAAAACCTCGTCCTTGGTTTTCAAAAAATAAATCCAAGTTTTCCTTGAGTGGTCATCAATGAAGGTAAGGAAGTACTCGGCACCACTAAGAGCTTTAGTGGACATGCATCCGCAGATATCTGAGTGTATCAATCCTAGTAAACTCTTGGCCCTGTTTTTACTTCTAGGAAATGTTGCCTTGGCATACTTTCCTAGAGCACATCTTCTACATACATCATCTCGTTCCGTACTAAGATCCGGAACTCCTGTTATAGTGCTCCTGAGAATTCTCAGAGCCCCATGGTGCAAATGTCCGATTCTTCTGTGCCATGGTTCGTTGAAATCCTTGTCTTCGTGGCTGCCTATTAGTGCCATTGGTGATTCTAGTTGTAGTCTGTAGAACCTGTTACTTTTGATCCCGATCTGCACTTTCTTTTTCCAGCTTGGGTGTTTGACGTATACTTTCTCCCTGATGAAGAAAATGTCATAGCCTTTGCCTCAAAGTTGCGACACGGAAAGTAAGTTCATCCCCAATCCTGGTACATGCAGCACATTGGTAGCACGAACCGCTCTCCCGTTTCTGTTTGAAAAACTATGGTACCCCTCCCTACTGGAGTACATTTTGCCTTGTTCCCCATGGTGATCTGAAAGTTCATCTTCTCCTCCCGATAATCTAAGAAACATTCCCGGATTCCCATCATATGCCAAGAGGCCCCACTGTCTATATACCATACCTCTGATGATGCAGAGCTAGTCACACAAGCCACTTCTTCTTCCAGCCTGGAAGCCAACATAGAGAAATCGAAATCACTTTCTCTTGTGCAATTTTCTGAAAATCTGTGTGAATCTCCTAACGCAATTTTCTGAAAATCTGTGTGAATCTCCTAACGTAGATGCCTCTACATCATGGTCTCGACCCATAATTGATTTTCCCTTCCTGTCTCTGATTACTTGCTCTGATACCATGTGAAAATTCTATCACTACAACAACTGATTTATTTTACCTACTTATTTCCCAATAAGTTATTTATGAAAATCCTTCAGTAAACATTAAAATAAATTATGTTGCAGATATCACATCATAATACATGCACAAGAATTAACACATTGACACAAATATTTTAGACAATCAGTCCCTGAAAAAACCCAATGTGGAAAAACCGATGAAGCAAGGGAGGATTTTATTATTCAGCAATTCTTCAATACAACTGGGTGCCAAACTGGTTTACCCAACAAAGAGAAAATTCTTCAACACTTCCCCCAGTCTCAGCATCAGCCTGGATGACCACTGCGTAGCTCCCAGACCCTTTGCGTCAGCCCCTGCCTGTCTGCGTCAGCACTAGGCCTCTCTGCGTCACCCTCGCAGGCCCTCCAGTGACTGTGCAATCTGCAACCTCTGTGTATGCCTCTCCAACCTCTACGTTGATCCCTTGGTGCTGTTCCTGACTCTCTATTCCGTACTTGCTGCCTCCTGCTGCTCTCCAAACCACTAGTCCGAATTTCTTAGCTAACCCTGCTCCATAAATCGAATTGACTGGTCTCCCTCAATGCGTTCTCCAACTGACCCTTAAGCCTCTTCTTATACTTTTCCTGTCAGTCCTCCAACGACCGAGATTAAATATGTAATCAACGGCTAATTTTAGATTGGTTTGATCAATGACTTTTGGAACCTTCTAACCCAGTTTTAAATTAATAACCATTAATATTTTATTTTTCCTAAGTTTAGACTTAGGAACTCCACTAAAAAATATTAATTATTATAATATCTCACAAACCGGTTAGAATCTGCCCAAACCATTTCTGGGTCTTGGAGATCTCATGTGCTTTAGCCTCTCCGCCAATTTTCAGGGCTAGAGCACATCTAATGCTACCCCAAATCAACAACAACTTCCCTTGTGTCTATATGAATTGCAGGGGTCAGTGGTCTGTGTGGATGACCGTTTCCTTCTCCAACATGTAATGCTTCCATTGTCAGCAAGCCTGCACAATGGAATACATCTCTTTGTCATAAGTGGGATACTTCCGAACTATGTCTGAAAGTGTCTCACTGTGATATGCCACTAGATGCCCTTGTTGAGTAAGAATTGCCCCAATAGCATATAGTCAGAGGCATCTGTCTCGATCTCAAATGGTTGTTGCAGGTTTGGTAGTGTGAGCACTAGTGCAGAGCAGAGACGATGTTTCAACTCTGCGAATGCCTTCTGTTGAGATTCATAACAAAAGAATTTTGCTTTCACTCCTCCCTTGGTGACTTGACTCAAGGACCAAGTGACATGAGAGAACACGAACTTGCGGTAGAAATTGGCAAGACCCAGAAAGTTGCAGAGCTCTGTTAGAGTGGTTGGGGCTGACCAATCCCGAATGACTTGGATCTTGGCTAGATCCACATGCACCCCCCGTTCATCAATAATGTATCCCAGATACTAAACCTGGGTCATGCCAAAAGTGCATTTCTCCAAATTGGCACAGAACTTGTGTTGCCACAGTGTTTGGAGAACCTATCGGATGTGGTGGAGGTGTTCTTCCTAAATTTGGTTGAGATCATGATGTCATCAACGTATACCACTACAAATGAGTTGGTGAATGACCGCAAGATGTCATCCATCAACCTCATGAAGGTTGCAGAAGCATTCGTCAACCCGAAAGGCATAACCAACCATTCGAAAAGACCCTCCTTGGTTTTGAAGCCAGTCTTCCACACATCAGAGGGTTCGATTGGTACTTGGTGATATCCGGACTTCAAGTCGATCTTGCTGAAATATTTCGCCCCCTTGAGTTGGTCCAAGGATTGTGGGATCAGGTACCTATTCCGGATAGTGATCTTGTTCAGCACCCGATAGTCAATATAGAGTCTTCAAGTTTGTACCAACACGATTAGGCTCCCATAGGGCAATGAACTCGGCCGGATGTGACCTTTCTGCAACAGCTCCTAAATCTACCTCCTGATTTCATTGTTCTCCAGAATGGAGCGACGATATATTAGGCCATTGGGCAACGACGCACCTGGGGTCAGATCGATGGACTGCTTGACCTAACAGTGCAAAGGCACCCCTATGGGGAAGGTGAAGATGTCCTCGTACTCCTCCACGACCTTGTCCATCTGTTGTTGTCATGCGGAGGGGCCCTGTTTGGAGGTCGTGGCTACCGTCTTCTTCTTTCCCTGAGGGCGTATCATTAGGAAAACAAATTTCTCGGTTTTGGAAATGAGCTTACTACATTGTTTTGCTGTAACCAGAGAGATGGCAGTAGGCAATGCTACCTCCGGTATCATGTACAACTTATTTCCCAATGTAACAATAACAGCGCGAGGCCTTGACTCATACACAGCATGTCACTTCCACAAGTATGGTTGGCCTAATAATACATCACAAACATCAAGGGGAGCAACATCACATAATACCTCATCTATGAAGGGCTTGATGTTGTATGGAAGGCAACAATATTGGCTCATGCAAAGATCCCGTCCTTGGTGAAGCCACCAGATGGTATACGATTGTGGGTGTGTTGTGGTCGGTAAGCTCAGCCGCTTCACAACCTCTACTACAATGAGGTTCTTTTGGTTCCTGCTGTCGACAATGAACTTTAGCGGGGAGCCCTTTACTCGCATCTAGGAGTGGAAGAGACGCTCTTCCTCCTCTAGATCTTCGAGTTCCTCCTTTTGGATCTTCGTGGTGGCAAAGGTGGTGTTGGGCTCCGCATCGATAATCTGCGTCCCTTTGTCATTCCCCTTGTCAGGTTCTGACTCAGAACCGGAACATGCATCTGATTCCAAAGCTTTTAGCTCGGCCACCAGTGACTGCTTGGCCCGACACTCACTTGTGTTGTTAGTGGAGCTCTTATGGAACTCAGACCACTTTCCCATGTCCTTCTTTGGCTTCGCAGTGGTGTCCTTTGCTTGTGGCTTTGGTGGGTTGTCCTGGGCCGTCCTGCCTTGGCTTTGTCCTTTGTTCTGCAGTTTGGGGGCACCTTTCCCTTGCTTCGGATTCGCAAATCCAAAGTCTCGCTTCTTCTGTTTAAACTTTTGCTCGATCTTGACGGCGTATCAGTATGCCGTCCCAAGCGAGGAGATGTCCAGGAACTCCATCTCGTCCTGGATGTATCTGTGTAGGCATCCGCGGTACTTGAGTACCAAATGTTTCTCAAAATCCTTGATATCCAACTTCATGCAAAGGGTATGAAAAACATTGGTAAACTGGCACATCTTTTTCCCTACCCTGCCACAGCGTGGTCCATTTTACGTATTTGTCCTCATGCTCCCGACAGTGTAGTATTGCTCCTTGATGGCATCCTGGAATTCCAAGTTGGAGCGGCTGAAAACAGTGAGGTTCATCCTTTTGCGCACATTAGGTTTCCCACTAGTCCTTGACGTGGGGGGCAGCTTTGAGAAGAGCAAAAGTAATATTTTCCTGGCTAGAAAAATCATGAACAGAAAAATTCCTTCTAGCATATTTAACCATTTATCTACGACATCTGCATCTATTTGGCCCTCAAATATGGGAATGTCAAAGTTTACTTGTACCATAAAAGGTGTGGAGCCTCCAGAGTGGCTGCTGGATGTGGATGCACGCCGGTGGTCAACCGTTGAAGGATCTGGGCAAAGTTATCCATCATCGCGATCCTTTGTTTCTCGAGGGACTCCTCGAGCAATGATTTGAAAGGATCTCCTGCTCTCTCGTCTTTCTTTTCTTCCCCCATGGGCGTCCGTCGAGGTTTGCGAGGCTGATCTTACAAAGGTTCAACCAGATCGAGCCTTAACTGCTTATATCCCAACCTCGTTGGGGACATGCAAAGAAAAACAGAGAAACAGCAAACTGCAATGATACCACTGATCCAGATTTAAACAAGAATGCAACAAATTACCAATATAACCATAAATATAGAGATGCAGCAAAAATAACGCTTCATTTCATTAATATCAAATACTAAAATATGCCTACAAACAGAATGGAAATAGGACTAGCTCGGACAATGATAGCTTATCTCTAAGAAGAGATGTGGTGGCTACATGCCTCTGAACTGAGTTACAATGACGCTCAAGGGCCTTTTTATTATTGAACAATAAGAGAAAACCATAAACAATCAAAACCCTAACCCGAGGAGATGTGACACCAAGAATTTATGGACCCAGTTGAGGTTAGTTGGGCAGCCAACTTCCTGGGGTCGTAACTTGGTCATATTATCTCCATTTGACGCGTATGATACCTCGTTGGAAAGATCTCTCCAAGGACCACAGCAATTGACGTGATATCTTTAGAAATAACTGGAGGCATTTTGCCAAAAAAATGTCGTTTAGGGCCTCAAAACAGCTCCAAAAGTTCAAGACCAGAAAAACTGCCAAAATAGTAAATTATGCTACAATTAAGGAAACTGAAAGAACAATGGTGAGGGTCCAAGTGGAATAGGCAAGTGGCCACCAATATCCACCTGGATCAATCCAAGACTGCACGATGATGTGACATCACCTACACCATCATCATAGCCCTTACAGACAATCTACAAGCATCTTCGATTTGCTTAGAGACCCATGAGGACACTTGTGTGCCTCCCACATGTCATTAAGAGCACCATAGGTTATTACAACGGGCCAAGCCCTTATCCACTGCTTTTGAGGGTCTTATTCTTCATTATGGCACCAATCGACCTCATTAGGCCTCTTAGAGGGCCCTACGACATGCATAGATAATTATTTGACCTCTTGAGAGGCTGACTTTTCATTTATGAGCTAGTTTGGTGGGCTTGTCACCAAGAGTTGTATTATTAGAACATTATTTTATTTTTTAGGCTAATTCGAACTCCTAAGTTGTGTATAAATACATGTGAGGTGAGCTTATTTGCTCATCATCACTTTGGTTTTGGATCTCTTATCTCTCTTGAGATTTTCGCACTTTTTCTAAAGGATGAATTGGAGTTTTATGGATGAGTTTTGATGTGTGGATATTGGTCTATCTTCTCTTGGAGCTTCTCTATTGTCAATTGTGAATGGTTGGATATACTCTATTACATGTAAGTATGTACTTTTTGAAGTTATTCTTGTTTACTTTTTTCATATACATTGGACTGGGATTTTCGTTGTTCTAGGGCTAATTGTTGCATGCATTTACTGCTTAAATTTGTGGAATTTGTCTCTATTATAGCATATTTCAATGTATGGGCCATGTAATATGAGTGAAATCTCCTAGGGGTAATTCTATCGAAGAATTTGACCTTGCTAATCCATTCCTTTTGCACAACAAAGTATAAAAGCTACAATGTTGCTTCCTCTTGACCTAGAAGGCTAGTGAAGTGATCTTGGGGCCTCCTTGACTAGGAACCAAGAAATCCTACTCATACTCAACATAAACTCCATTCTCCCAAAGACTAAGGCATTGATCTACCAAGGGTGGTCACTAAAAACCATATTCTATAATTTTCCTAAATAGGAATGCCAGTGATATTAAGCAAATAAACTGTGCAGCAGAATATAAAAATGAAATACACATCAAACATCCATGGAAACGCTGCAAATAAGGAACTGTTGAGCCGTGTTATAAGAAATTTGCAAGCTAAATACAATATATATTGGAATGGTGCAGCTGGGCTTGTCCCAATGAACAAGCAAGACCAACCCCAGGTGGGAAAATGGCTGAGTTGAAGGTTGCCTAGCTGCTGCACCACTTTGCACTGTGCTGCCATAGAAAACTATTGCACTATTGCGCTTCGACTAGTTAGAAAGTGCTAAAAAACTGCCCAGAAAATTTTGTGCTTTTAACCCCGGATTCCTTGGACAAAACCCAGAAAAACCCCAAAGGGAATTTAGCTAGTTTTGACTTCAGATTTTCGACCCCCTTGGAGCCTCTTCCCAGTTGTGGCTGCTAAATTCGACTTGCCGGAAACTGCCAACAAATCCCTCTACAAACTCCTCCAAAATGTTGGATTTACCTATGCTATCCAACTCCGAACTACCCGGATGGCTCTTGGACAAGATCAGTTTCTCCCCGAGTCACCACGAATTGTTGTTGGATGGCCTTTGCATTGTCCCTCTGCTCAGAAATGCGACTGATTGATGTGCTGGTCTAGCTAGTTGCAAACTCTAGCGAAAACGCCTACACTATGTTGCCTCCTCATCTCACGAATCTCCCAACAAGCAATGAATCCCCTGTTGGCCTTTAGCTCCTCCTTTGTGTTTTCTAGCTACCCAGGAATACATAGTTCCCTCTCTGCACTGATGACTGAAGTGTGTTGTTGTCCCTAACACCCTGAAACTCCTGTAGAACAACCTCCCTAGGGCGGGCACGGATGATGCCCCGAAGTAGAGGTTGAATCTCCTGCATGAGAGATCCGTGGCTAAACAGCCGGTAGACTTGCTAAACAGCAAAACATACAAGTGAGTGTTTGTTTGCAAATGTAGAAGATAGTCCAAAATGAGACTTGATCCCTCCTTGTATTCCCTTGGGCCTCCTTAGCCTCATGTGGGCCCCTCCATACACCCATTCAATTTCCCTCCAAGCATATCGAATGGCCAAGTTTGAATTCCCCCATGTGGGTGGCCCCCACATCCCATTAGCTGCTAAATAAAGTCGAATTTGCCCCAAAGTTCCTAAGTCGAAATGTGGGGTCCTCCTCCTAAGTCAAAATTGTGCCAAAACTCTGTCGTTGCACCCTATGACTAATGTTTGTGAGAAGGGACATGACATATTCTTTCACCTCCTCCCAAGTATAGCCACATTGGGGTACCTAGGGCATCAATTTCCCGACAAGCTAGCCATAAAAAAAATTCGATCTGCTAGGGTCTCCTACGCTGGCCTTTCCTCTAGCTCTCCTCAAATGTTGAAAACATTTTGATCGTGGAGTTGGGAGAAAAGCCAACCCCTAGATCCGGGATCAAAACTTGCCCTACCATCCCTAAGGCTAGTACCTCATAGGGTCAAAACAACATCTTTGAGTGAAAAACTTTCTTTGATCCTTTCCCCACCTTGTCTAGGGTAAGAATATCATTGGTTGCTACATTCTTTCCCCATACCCTAGACTGAGTCCACTTGGCCCCGTGTGGTCCCGTTCCTTTGAAAGACCATTCTTCAAGAACCATCCAGGATACCAATTCTAACAAGGATTTTAGGGATTGGGGAACTCCTTCACAAGTCTTATCCCATAAACCTAACCCTCAAACCCTTTCCCCCTCTCCCAAGAATACATAGTACCTTGCTTAGAAAGCAAGCAAGATCGATCCTTCAAATTCTTCTAGGAAAAGGTTTTATTTGAGTCACTCATATCCATTGACTTATCCTTCATTGGTGACTCCATACATACTGGGTCTCCTCCCATCGGTGAAATTCCGTAAATAGAAGGGAGCCTTAGCTGAGGTGACAGTGGGCTAAGTCTCCATTTGTTGCCCTTGGCCTAGCATTTTCCCTTTAGCGATCCTCCTTAGGTTCCCTACTAGTTTGAGTAGTGACATTTTGGCACCGTTGCCAGGGAGGAAGCAAGTCTACCTCCCTAGTGAATCATTGAGGAATTGATTCATTGACGACATTTATAAACATTCCTCTAGCGACTCCACTCATTGTCCAATCCCCTAGTTTACTCGAAGGCGACAACATTCCTCCTTTAACTAGGGTTGCTAGAAAGGGATCAACCCAAGATGACCAAAAGTGAAAGACACTTGGTTAGTGTCTTTGCCCCTTTGGAATTGAGTAATGATCCCAAGCCATTAGCTGAAAAATTTAACCAATGGTTGCCCAAATTCAAAGGGGATGCTAGTTGGACTAAACATGGTTTTATTAAAGAATTCTACAGGCAAACGTCCCCTAGAATGATATTTGATGAAGATAGGATCATGACGCTTTTTGCCTTATCACTTGAGGGACAAGCAAGAGATTGGTATCTTAGCCTTCCCCCTAGATGCATAAAGGACTCCGATGAATTCGAGGAGCTATTCATGAAAAGGTGGTCATGCAATGCCCAAGGGACCTTCAACATTGAAAATTTCTACCAAATAACCAAGGGAAGGGAAGATGTGTGAGAGTTCATTCAAAAGTTTGATAGGGTAGTCAAAGATATACCTGATCATTTGAAGCCATCTGAAGCCAACATCCTTGACAAATTCATAAAAGTCGTGGGTGGCCACCTCACCTATGTGTTGAGGGATAAGAAACCATCCACTTTGGCTGAGGCTAAAGAAATGGCAATGGAAGTTGAAGAAAACCTGCAAATTTCAAAGGTTGATATCAATGATCACCCTAGAGCCAAATTTGAAACCAAGAAGGAGAAGTCCAAAGATCAACACGAAGAAACTCTCCTTGCCATTCTCAAAAAGATGGAAAGGTTCACTGAAGAAGCCAATGCACGTGACAGGGTTATCATGAACAAAATCACCACCTTAGAAAAGGCCCAAAAATCGAGTTACATCCCTAAAGGAAGGCCTTTTCCCAAAAAGCAAAGTGAAGAAGATAGGTCGAGCTCTTCTCAAATCCCAAACACATTGGCTCCAACTAACACTATTGAGCCTGATTCTTCATCTGAGGATGAGGGAAGTGAAGGGGATGAAAGTGAGGATGAACAAATTGATGAGCAAACCAATCTCGTAGAATTTGACATCTTCAACATTTTGCTAGGAGGATCATACATGCATCCTCCCATTAGTGAGGTCACTCCTACGAAAGAAAAGGAAGGATCCATTCTTAATTCCAATAGCCAGGAAAGATTTAAAGGGGTCCAATATTCCCGAAAGAAAAAGGACAAAGACCCTTCACCTCCTAAGGAATCACCCAAGGAAGATCCATCACCTAAGCAAGCCCCTCCTAAAGAATCCATTCGCAAAGTTCCTCCCAAGAAGGATCCCCAAACAAAGGTCAATCCAAAAAAGGGTCCCCTTCAGAAAGAACACAGGAAGAAGCAAAAGGGTAAGGAAATTAAACTTGACATCGACATAGGGGTTGTTGTAGGAAAGATGACTATACCTATTCCCCTTAAGGAGATTTCTAAGCTTCCAGAGCAACAACAACAACTTAAGAAGTCACCGGGGATTCAAGATGAAGACTTACTTGAGGAATTGCAAAACGTTCATATTCCTGACCAAAACTCTGGGCACGAACCGTTCTTGCTTACTTTAGCTATCAATGACCTCTTCTTACACAATTGCATGCTAGACTCAGGTGCTTCCCCCAATATCATGCCTTTGACTATTATGAAGCAATTGGGTTTCAGCATCACTCGACCATATAAAAGGGTGTGTGGTTTTAATTCCAAACTTGTGTAAGTTGAAGGCATCATCAAAGACCTTAAGGCTTCTTTACCTAGGAATCCCGACATATCCCTCCTCATGGATGTTATTGTTATTGATGTTATGGATGTGTGGGGGATGTTGTTATCTCGGAAATGGGGAGCTACCGTTGGGGGGCATGTTCAGATGGACCTATCACGCAACCATCCCGCAATCTGATGGCACCCCTTTTATATCCTTTATAGGGAACTTGCCTACTTACCGCATGTGATTAATCCTGGACCATTCTATGAGACATGCGAAGTTGAGAAACCTTCCCATATCCTCCATACCCAGGAAGTCTAAATTCTCATACGACCAATCTCCCAAAAAAACAAGAAGTGGAAGCATAAGAAAGAATATAAGGTTGGGGACTTAGTCTTGGTAGATAAAGAACTGGTGTATGTCAGGATCCATGGAAGGGTTGGGGATGACTATTACTACATTGTTAAACTTAATGATGAACTTTAGCCTAAGCCGGTTAAATTAAGTCGTATCATCTCCTTCCTTGAGACTTGACATTGTATCATATACATCGTAGAGTAGGATGCATTGCATGCTGATTTCTGCGTTAGAAATAGCATCATATGATTTTCTCAAGTTAGATAGATGCATATTTGCATATTTTATTTTATGTTGATTTTATGGCCCAACATATTAGCATGTGCGATCATGAGACGTTGCGAAAGCATCCTGCGTCATGTTTTTCCATCTATTGTATGTACAGGCGACAGGTCTACAGTAACCAAGAGATTGTTTGAGTTCGAGTAGCTTCGCCCACTTCTTCGAGAGATCACGTTCCAATTGGAGCCAAATGTTACCACCTTTTTGTGGGTAATATCCCTAGGAGAAATGTTTTCTCCAATATGGTCTTTAGCCAGCAACCACCAACCACCAGCTAGCTCATTGTGCCATCCTCTCCGCCACCTGAGATAGCCATGTGGTCCCTCTCCCATCTATCATGATCATATGTTTGAAGGTGGGACTCCCGAATCTAAAGGTATGCCTTGTCATTTGGAAATTGAGTATTGTAGTTTGTTTACCATGGACACATTTGGGCATGGATTAATGGAGGGATTTAGCAAAAAGAATGGGCTAGGTCTGTGCTTTTGTCCCCTAGACCCCTTTTAGGAATTAACCTTGGACTCTAGTCTTGTGGGATCTCTTTTATTAACCATTTGGTTCCAGGGATTGTATTTCACAGGACACACCGATTTTGGTTGTGTGGTCCCGCTCCCTTATCCTCTTATATTACCCTCTTTCCGTTCATTATTACCCCATCCTCTCTCTCCCGCGTGGGTCCACATTCCTCCATTAGGTCCACATAAGGTCAACTTGCCCCTTCCCCTTGCCCACACCTTGGGTCATGGATTGGAATGAAGCCCGGAGGTTAATGCAGCTGAAAAGAAAGTTAAAAGCATATATGGCCAAAATCAACCAGAAAATGTACCACAAGATGCAAAAGATGGTCGAGACATACATTTAGCACATGGGCAAAAGCCAATACATGAGCTTTACCCCATCATCATGGCCATCACCCTTGTTCCTACAGGTTCTATGAGCCTTCTTCATCATATAAGAACCCATGATTGTCCCAACCCTTTGTGGGCAATGAACCACCCCACCTTAAAGGGGGAATTCACTGTTATATCTTATACATCATGCTCTACCCCGTTGAGCCCCGAGCAGTTAATCAAAGAAAATCATAAAAAGGAAAAAGGCATAAAAGAATGGTGGAAAAATCAAGGTTGAGGCACCTCATGTACCATGATTGCTCCCTCCTATACATTATAAATCCAAGTGTGGGCTTCCCTCTTATTAGCTACCCTTGCACCCCAACATGTGACCCAGGGCTGCCCCTTCCACCACCTTTTGAAGGATGTACATTGAATATTATCCCCTTTAGAAGTAGAAACCACCTAATAGGGTACTTGGTTAACCCCATTTGGAGTTTAGGAGACATTGGCACATCCCGAAGCCCATTATGGAAGGGCATGCCATTATGAAGTCCCCACCTATGGTCCATGACTAGATAAGATCATTTACAAAATTTCTCTAATGACTTGTTGTACTGGAAGGCTAGGGGGCGCATTGGATCTTATGTAAGATTGCAGATGGTCTCCATTTTGGGCTTGGTCTCCCTATACAGGGTCCTAATCCTCCAGAGGGCTACAGTGGCACGTGTAGGGTGAGCATTGAGAGCCATGGGTCTTGTTGTCGCGCGGATTGACACGACAACCCTCAGACCGGGGGCTGTCACTCTGATCCCCTATCTCTCCGTTTAAGCCTGTCTCCCGCAGCTAAGGGGGGTAGACCCTATGAGATAATGAAGACCAACTGCCAAACAGTTGGTTGGGAGACACGAGACACGATATGATAAGCACTAGATGGACTTGATTAACTTGATAGACCAGTGCCTTAAGAGATTGTTATTTAAACGATTACTTGTTAGATGATATAGAAACATAAACCGTGAACAGCAATCATTTGTCATCACAGCTCGAATGATGCAAGATATCAGTTAAAACGACGACGCTCTTATAATGACAAAAGCTCAATAAAGATATTCAGTGACTGAGAGTTTTGAAAAGATGAATGCTTTCAAACAACCACTCATAAATCATCAATCAGATACCAGATGGTCATTCATGTAAAACATTTATCCCACATCAGTAATTTTGAACCTCAAAATGATATTTTCCCGAGAATAACTGGATCTGGCAAACAAGAGAATTTTCCACAAAACTTTTATGCTTTTTCAATTTTTTTTTTTTTTTTAAATAAATTTAAATACACACAAAAAGAAAATTTCAAATCTAAAATCTAAAATCCTAAAAAAAAAATCCCCTTTTTTTTATTATAAACAAAATCTTTTTTTTTTTAATATTAAAAATGAAAAATCTAAAAAACTTATTAAACTCTAAACTTAGAATCTAGATAAACTAATAAACAAAAGTTAATAAAACCTAAGGCTAAAACATAAATATTTTTTGTTTTTTTATTAAATTTGAAATCTAAATATAAAACATTAAAGTCTAAAACATAAAAATTAATCTAACCAAACCTAAGCTCTAAATTTAAATAACCTAACGTAACCTAAAACTGGACTCTAAATATTAAAATCAAAAAATAAAGATAAAGTTAAATTCTAACTATAACTTAACAAAACCCTAAATCTAAAACTTAGCTTAAAACCCTAAAAATTAACTATGCAAACGAATATATCATAAAACAAAATATATCTAACCGCCTGCGTTATGGGATAACATCTAAGCTGATGGAGATAAACAAAATAAAAATATCGTAACCCTGATAATACGCAGTTGCTGAACGCATGAGTAAACAGGCCTTTGTCGCGAGAGCCAGTGACGGTGGCGCTTTCGGATCGATTTCTTGAGAGACGCGGATGAACCACAGTGATACGATGAGCAGGGTCGAAGGAAAAAAAAAACTGAAACGCAAATAGACCAGCGCATTCAACCTGATGCCCACGCACTGAACGCACCCTCATTCTCCTACGCAGGCTTTCACGTCGATTTAAGAGTGTTGATGACGATGAGATTAGGGAAATACGCAGACATTATGATCTGAGCGGAGCTGGCATCACACTCAGTCATGCCCACGAAACCTCGGCCTGATCGTATTTACTATGAGACCCAAAGAAATTTCTGCGCAGAACAGTCAGAGGGACACGCCGTCAGACAAACTGCGATGAATAGATCGATTCGTGCTCAGATTTCTTGATTTGTTCTTGTCTTTTTGCTGACAGGCCGGCACTGGTATTCCCATGCAAAATACCCACAAAATTCCTTCACGCTGTGCACAAACTCTGGGAGGAAAACGCGTTTCCTCACGGTCTGAGAAAATTCTCACAAATGATGGCGCAACAGGGTGATTTAAAGATGCGAATATGACCTTTTCCAAGGTAATGCGTAAAAAGGATTTGCATAACAGTTTTTAATGGCGTGATTGATGGCAATTTTGAATCAATAACCTGGAGCAAATCGATTTTTGAAACGCACAGCTTTTTGAATGTTTTGCACAGTACATACGATGCCCAGCACGTGCTTCTGATTAAACCGATACCTTCAAAGAAATATTCACAACTGGAATCTTCAATATTGTTTCATGCCAAATACATCGACGCGTTTTCTTGTACTGTCGTTTTCAAAGGATCTGTTCCGGCAGCGTTCTGAGTTCTGTCTGCTGGCTCATGTCACTGCGAAATCACGCTGTATACACATAAAAATTTATTGCATTCAGATTTAACAATGAAGCCTGCATCAAAAATTTTGAAGGAATTGCATGTGGGCCGATCTTGGGCAACTGCAATTAAAAGAAAATAAAACCCTAATTAAAAAAATTTGAAACCCTAGAACAGCTGATTAATGTACAGATTTTTGGCCCCTTAACAGCCAGATTCAGCAATGAGCACAGGAATATTTAAAGAACAGAAATTTCAGATTTTCACTGTGAAGGACTTCAGAAAATCTCTCATGCAAATTAGAAAATAAAACTGAATGATAGACCCAGGATCAAATCCAACTGGGCTCAGCAAAAAATGCTTGCGGGAGTTGGCTGGTTCAGCCGAGAACTTCCCCAAACGCCCGCTAATTCTTCTTCAGTAAGGGTTTTCTGCACAGCTCAAAACAACCATCAGTAAAGAGGGCAAAAATGCTGCTAGATCTCAGAAAGTAATGGAGATACCTGCCATTACTTCAGAAACCCTAACAACACTCAAACCCTAGCAAGTGAACAAGATACCTGTGCTCACAATACTCTACAATAAGCTATTATTAATGGCTGAAAATAAAATATGCAGAAAATTAAACAATCTCACAGCATTTCAAGAGAGTAACACCAACAAGATATGGACCCCAAAGTCTTCTTTTATTAACCAGAAACAGATTTACAAGAGAGCTTCTTCAGTACCGGACTCACAGATCTTCTATCTGAACTGACCCCTAGCACCCTACTTAAAGGAAATGATCCCAACGGCTAGTTCGAGTGATCCATGTCGAAATGATCTCGACCGTTGATGGAGATCAAGACATCTCTTAATCTCATCCGTCGAATTATTAAAAAATAATATTTTGCATGCATTCACTTAAAATATTATTATTTTATTATTTTAGGGTTTTGCTCTATTTTATGATTTTTTATTATTTTTTAATTTTTTAATATTTTATTATTTTATTATTTTATTAAATGGATCATCGAACTAAGCCTTCGGAAACATCACCTAGGACCTAGGACTTAGGACTCATGAGGGGATTTAAAACATTTTTCAACCCTCAAGACACATTACATCATGACTTTTACAATTTACATCTTAAGGGGACAAACCCACTTATAGACCCTCATAAACCACCCAGTTTCTGCGACACAACTATAATCTAGCAGATTAACACACTAGGATTCTCCTAAAATTCGAATGACAAAATCAATCCTGGCTTTGGGGTCAGGCTGAAGGAAAACTCTGCTGATTGTAGATCGGTGAGACGAAAAACCTTCCGGGACATAGATTATCATTAGAAAGTTAGGTCCACCTAGGCAATTTTACATACATGACTTTGATCTGCTAAGATTATTTACAATTCATACATGCAGACTGGGTTTACAATTAAAATGATCAAGCTGCTGATGACTGCAGGTTGGCACGGACACGTCGTTCAGGTGCTACCCCTTTCTGCCAAGAGAAAGGGGGTGTACTGCATGGGTAGTTGACCGGTAGAGGTCAACATCTGGCTCTACTTGGGGACACGTTGCTGCTCTGTAGGAATGTGAGAATTCAGAATCTGCATCCACGCAACACACAATAAAATATAAGTAGCGTCCATCCCAAAAAATCATCATATACATTAAGCACGGGAAAGATAAAAGCTCTTCATTTATTAACTAATCTAGAAAAGCAAATCTAATCCTAAAACAGAAATAAAAATGCGGAAAAAACAAGGAGTAGGGTTAGAAATACGATACAAAGGATGCCCCATGGCATCAGATGTGTTCAATATAGTGCATACTGAGCATTTGCCTGCTTTCAGGCAAATCTGTCGGCTGCTTGTCGGATGTGCCATGTCCAATTTTGCATATGGTAGGACTTTTTCCTATCCGAAAATCAAGCTGCTCGCGGCCGTCTGATGCATCAAATCTTCGTCTCATTTTCTTTCTCTTGCGCTTTTTCTTTGTGGCTGATGACCTGGAACTTTTTGTTTCAAAACTATCAGATGAAGTATGTGTGATATGTCTTTCTTTATCCTGCATCTGATCTTTGTCGTTTTTAAGTCTATCTGGATCTCCTTCAATTAACCATCTCTCAATCGAATCAATAACCTCCTCATAATAAGATGGAGCTTGTTGCAACAAATGAGAAGGCTCCTGATCTGTTGATGTTTCCTGGTTTCTCTTACCTTCTGACCATTGTTGAAACTTTTGAACTTGTATTTTAATGGCATCCATCTGACTAGAGTGTTCATCCTTTATAGCACTGATTTGCCTAGCATGATGTTCTTCCATATCTTTTATTACTTTATCATTCTTTTCCTTTATGTCCATCAAGCAATGCTGCATGGAGTTTATTTCTTCTTTATGATTTTCTTGCATGGCGGCCAACTGATTATTATTATCGAACGTCATGATAGTCATTTCCTCATCCATAGTTAATAACTTGTTTTGCATAGAATTAATTTCGCTATCATGATCAGCTTTCATGGTCGCCATATTTTCCTCTAGGCTTGACATTTTGCTTTGCATGAATCTAATTTTTGTTTCATGATTAGTCTTTATGGCCTCAATTTCTTTAGCATGCTGATTTTGCACAATCTCCATCTCCCTATTGCGTTTTTCAAGGTGGGTGCATAAAGTTTTGACATCATTGACATAACTAGTTTGATTGCTTTCCATATTTCTTACGAGCATCATTAGATCTTGTATAATTTGCTTTTGCTCCTCCTTTTCATTTTCATTTGTTCCTGCTTTTTCACTATCATGGTCTTGATCTGCAATAATACTGGTGGATGACACATTCTGATCTTGAAATCTTTCTTCAACAGTTGGTCCTTTTATAAGATTACTTTCTTTCTTTTGCACAATTTTAGGAGCAGAAGGCAAACTGTTTGGATAACCATATCTATCTTAAAAAGCATTGATAATGTCTTCTAAAGAAGTGAAAGAATCCTTAGGAAAATTGTTAAACCAATTCAAAGCATCATCTTCTAAAGAAAGGACAAATAGACGCATTTTGATATCTTCATGATTAAACTGAGGGGGTCTACAATATATGACCATTATGCGAGTAAACAAGCCTAGATGCCTTCTAACTGCGATTGAATCACCACCCGAGAAAATAGGTAATTTAGGAATGGCCTCTTCCGGAAAATCATGGAGACGTTCAGTAAAACGACATGGCTTAAATGAATAATCCATGATGAATGATAAGGGATTAAAAGGATGATAGAACTAGATATCTGCTCAAGAAAATCAATAGATGAAAACAGTGGAGTCGCCACTTGAACAATGAATCTGATTCTAAGATCCAAAAAGGAATCACAAGCAGATATGAGGAAGGCTTCTTGTCTGGGAAAAATGAGAAAATGGAGTCGCCACCCAAACAAGAAACACACCGAAGAGATATTGATGATATGACGAAAAATAAGGCAATGAAAGATCAAAATGATAACCCCAAAGGTCGAATCTGCCAGCTCAAATGAGAGATGAGAAAGATGAGAAGATGAATGTCGATGAAACTTCCAGGAACAGAAAAACTCTGTCCCCGGCAACAGCGCCAAAAAATGTTGGCGTTGCCGGGCCAGATGAAAAGATAAAAATGAGAAGGAAGATTGTCGTTGAAACGCCGAGAAAACAATTTCCCCGGCAATGGCGCCAAAAAATGTTGTCGCGCGGATTGACACGACAACCCTCAGACCGGGGGCTGTCACTCTGATCCCCTATCTCTCCGTTTAAGCCTGTCTCCCGCGGCTAAGGGGGGTAGACCCTATGAGATAATGAAGACCAACTGCCAAACAGTTGGTTGGGAGACACGAGACACGATATGATAAGCACTAGATGGACTTGATTAACTTGGTAGACCAGTGCCTTAAGAGATTGTTATTTAAACGATTACTTGTTAGATGATATAGAAACATAAACCGTGAACAGCAATCATTTGTCATCACAGCTCGAATGATGCAAGATATTAGTTAAAACGACGACGCTCTTATAATGACAAAAGCTCAATAACGATATTCAGTGACTGAGAGTTTTGAAAAGATGAATGCTTTCAAACAACCACTCATAAATCATCAATCAGATACCAGATGATCATTCATGTAAAACATTTATCCCACATCAGTAATTTTGAACCTCAAAATGATATTTTCCCGAGAATAACTGGATCTGGCAAACAAGAGAATTTTCCACAAAACTTTTATGCTTTTTCAAATTTTATTTTTTTTTTAAATAAATTTAAATACACACAAAAAGAAAATTTCAAATCTAAAATCTAAAATCCTAAAAAAAAAATCCCCTTTTTTTTTATTATAAACAAAATCTTTTTTTTTTTTTTATATTAAAAATGAAAAATCTAAAAAACTTATTAAACTCTAAACTTAGAATCTAAATAAACTAATAAACAAAAGTTAATAAAACCTAAGGCTAAAACATAAATATTTTTTGTTTTTTTATTAAATTTGAAATCTAAATATAAAACATTAAAGTCTAAAACATAAAAATTAATCTAACCAAACCTAAGCTCTAAATTTAAATAACCTAACGTAACCTAAAACTGGACTCTAAATATTAAAATCAAAAAATAAAAATAAAGTTAAATTCTAACTATAACTTAACAAAACCCTAAATCTAAAACTTAGCTTAAAACCCTAAAAATTAACTATGCAAACGAATATATCATAAAACAAAATATATCTAACCGCCTGCGTTATGGGATAACATCTAAGCTGATGGAGATAAACAAAATAAAAATATCGTAACCCTGATAATACGCAGTTGCTGAACGCGTGAGTAAACAGGCCTTTGTCGCGAGAGCCAGTGACGGTGGCGCTTTCGGATCGATTTCTTGAGAGACGCGGATGAACCACAGTGAAACGATGAGCAGGGTCGAAGGAAAAAAAAAACTGAAACGCAAATAGACCAGCGCATTCAACCTGATGCCCACGCACTGAACGCACCCTCATTCTCCTACGCAGGCTTTCACGTCGATTTAAGAGTGTTGATGACGATGAGATTAGGGAAATACGCAGACATTATGATCTGAGCGGAGCTGGCATCACACTCAGTCATGCCCACGGAACCTCGGCCTGATCGTATTTACTATGAGACCCAAAGAAATTTCTGCGCAGAACAGTCAGAGGGACACGCCGTCAGACAAACTGCGATGAATAGATCGATTCGTGCTCAGATTTCTTGATTTGTTCTTGTCTTTTTGCTGACAGGTCGGCGCTGGTATTCCCATGCAAAATACCCACAAAATTCCTTCACGCTGTGCACAAACTCTGGGAGGAAAACGCGTTTCCTCACGGTCCGAGAAAATTCTCACAAATGATGGCGCAACAGGGTGATTTAAAGATGCAAATATGACCTTTTCCAAGGTAATGCGTAAAAAGGATTTGCATAACAGTTTTTAATGGCGTGATCGATGGCAGTTTTGAATCGATAACCTGGAGCAAATCGATTTTTGAAACACACAGCTTTTTGAATGTTTTGCACAGTACATACGATGCCCAGCACGTGCTTCTGATTAAACCGATACCTCCAAAGAAATATTCACAACTGGACTCTTCAATATTGTTTCATGCCAAATACATCGACGCGTTTTCTTGTACTGTCGTTTTCAAAGGATCTGTTCCAGCAGCGTTCTGAGTTCTGTCTACTGGCTCATGTCACTGCGAAATCACGCTGTATACACATAAAAATTTATTGCATTCAGATTTAACAATGAAGCCTGCATAAAAATTTTTGAAGGAATTGCATGTGGGCCGATCTTGGGCAACTGCAATTAAAAGAAAATAAAACCCTAATTAAAAAAATTTGAAACCCTAGAACAGCTGATTAATGTACAGATTTTTGGCCCCTTAACAGCGAGATTCAGCAATGAGCACAGGAATATTTAAAGAACAGAAATTTCAGATTTTCACTGTGAAGGACTTCAGAAAATCTCTCATGCAAATTAGAAAATAAAACTGAATGATAGACCCAGGATCAAATCCAACTGGGCTCAGCAAAAAATGCTTGCGGGAGTTGGCTGGTTCAGCCGAGAACTTCCCAAACGCCCGCTAATTCTTCTTCAGTAAGGGTTTTCTGCACAGCTCAGAACAACCATCAGTAAAGACGGCAAAAATGCTGCTAGATCTCAAAAAGTAATGGAGATACCTGCCATTACTTCAGAAACCCTAACAACACTCAAACCCTAGCAAGTGAACAAGATACCTGTGCTCACAATACTCTACAATAAGCTATTATTAATGGCTGAAAATAAAATATGCAGAAAATTAAACAATCTCATAGCATTTCAATAGAGTAACACCAGCAAGATATGGACCCCAAAGTCTTCTTTTATTAACCAGAAACAGATTTACAAGAGAGCTTCTTCAGTACCAGACTCACAGATCTTCTATCTGAACTGACCCCTAGCACCCTACTTAAAGGAAATGATCCCAACGGCTAGTTCGAGTGATCCATGTCGAAATGATCTCGACCGTTGATGGAGATCAAGACATCTCTTAATCTCATCTGTCGAATTATTAAAAAATAATATTTTGCATGCATTCACTTAAAATATTATTATTTTATTATTTTAGGGTTTTGCTCTATTTTATGATTTTTTATTATTTTTTAATTTTTTAATTTTTTATTTTTTATTATTTTATTATTTTATTAAATGAATCATCGAACTAAGCCTTCGGAAACATCACCTAGGACCTAGGACTTAGGACTCATGAGGGGATTTAAAACATTTTTCAACCCTCAAGACACATTACATCATGACTTTTACAATTTACATCTTAAGGGGACAAACCCACTTATAGACCCTCATAAACCACCCAGTTTCTGCGACACAACTATAATCTAGCAGATTAACACACTAGGATTCTCCTAAAATTCGAATGACAAAATCAATCCCGGCTTTGGGGTCAGGCTGAAGGAAAACTCTACCGATTGTAGATCGGTGAGACGAAAAACCTTCCGGGACATAGATTATCATTAGAAAGTTAGGTCCACCTAGGCAATTTTACATACATGACTCTGATCTGCTAAGATTATTTACAATTCATACATGCAGACTGGGTTTACAATTAAAATGATCAAGCTGTTGATGACTGCAGGCTGGCACGGACACGTCGTTCAGGTGCTACCCCTTTCTGCCAAGAGAAAGGGGGTGTACTGCATGGGTAGTTGACCGGTAGAGGTCAACAGGTCTCACAATAGTAGATTTCACTCCATGGATTCCCACAACCATTCAGAGATTGCTCATTGTTCACTTATTTGAAAAGAAGGATGCAACCGATCCATCATGCCCAGTCAGCGCCAGATCTACACCATACACCTGGCAGATGATCCAGGACTTGCACGATGACGTGGCATCACCTTCACCATCATCCTAGCCCTTGCAGGCGATCTACAAGTATCTTCGATTTGTTTGAAGACCCATGAGGACACTTGTGTTCCCCCCACATGTCATTTGGAGCACCATAGGTTATTACAAGGGCCCAACCCCTTGTCCACTGCTTTTGAGGGTCCTATTCTTCATTATGGCACCCATCAACCTCATTAGGCCTCTTAGAGGGCCCTATGACATGCATAGATAATTATTTCACCCCTTGAGAGGCTTACTTTTCATTTATGAGCTAGTTTGGTGGGTTTGTCACCAAGAGTTGTATTATTAGAACATTATTTTATTTTTTAGGCCAATTCAAACTCCTAAGTTGTGTATAAATACAAGTGAGGTGAGTTCATTTGTTCATCATCACTTTGGTTTGGATCTCTTATCTCTCTTGAGATTTTTGCACTTTTTCTAAAGGATGAATTGGAGCTTTATAGATGAGTTTTGATGTGTGGATATTGGTCTATCTTCTCTTGGAGCTTCTCTATTGTCTATTGTGAATGGTTGGATATACTCTATTACATGTAAGTATGTACTATTTGATGTTATTCTTGTTTACTTTTGTCATATACGTTGGAATGGGATTTTCATTGTTTTAGGGCTAATTGTTGCATGCATTCACTGCTTAAATTTGTGGAATTTGTCTCTATTATAGCCTCTCAAAGTATGGGCCATGTAATATGAGTGAAATCTCCTAGGGGTAATTCTATCGAAGAATTTGACCTTGATAATCCATTCCTTTTGCACAACAAAGTATAAAAGCTGCAAGGTTGCTTCCTCTTGACCTAGAAGGCTAGTGAAGTGATCTTGGACTTGACTAGAAACCAAGAAATCCTACTCATAATCAACATCAACTCCATTCTCCCAAAGACTAAGTCATTGATCTACCAAGGGTGGTCACTAAAAACCATATTATTTCACCTCCTCCCAGGTCTAGCCACATTGGGGTACCTAGGGCATCAGTTTCTCGACAAGCTAGCCATCAAAAAACTTCAATCTCCTAGGGTCTTTGGTGTTGGCCCTTCCTCTAGCTCTCCTCAAATTTTGAAGACATTTCGACAATAGAGTTGGGAGAAAAGCCAAGCCCTAGCTCCAGGATCAAAACTTGCCCTGCCATCCCCAAGACTAGTACCTTATAGGGTCAAAACAACATCCTCGAGTGAAAAAAATTCTTTGATCCTTTCCCCACCTTGTATAGGGTAAGAATATCATTGTTTTCTACATTCTTTCCCCATACCCTAGACTGGGTCCACTTGGCCCCGTCTGGTCCCATTCCTTTGAAAGCCCATTCTTCAAGAACCATCCGGGATACCAATTCTAACAAGAGTTTTAGGGATTGGGGAACTCCTTCACAAGTCTTATCCCATAAACCTAACCCTCAAATCCTTTCCCCCTCTCCCAAGAATACATAATATCTTGCTTAGAAAGCAAGCAAGATCCATCCTTCAAATTCTCCTGGGAAAAGGTTTTATTCGAGTCACTCATATCCACTGACTTATCCTTCATTGGTGACTCCATACATACCGGGTCTCCTCCTATCGGTGAAAGTCTGTAAACAGAAGGGAGCCTTAGCTGAGGTGACAGTGGGCTAAGTCTCCATTTGTTGCCCTCTTGGCCTAGCATTTGCCCTTTAGGGATCCCCCTTAGGTCCCCTGCTAGTTTGAGCTGTAATAGGCCCAACAATGTGTGTAATATCCCCTTTGGGATTTATTGAATTTTTCCCAAATTTCTTCAAAAAAATTCTTGAGAAAATTTCAAATAAATAAATTGCAAATAAACAAGAAATTTTTCTGGAAATAAATCTAGGAACCACTTGCCACAATTTCAAAAATAAAATTTCACAATAAATATCAGCCAGCTTTACTAAATAAATTCTAGAAATTACATCACAAATTTTTTTCTTAGAAACTGGCAAAATTTCAGCTAACCCAACTTGTCCTCCGCAAAAATTAATTTTGGCACCAAGGTCTCGATTCTTTGTGGCAATGATTCAGCCTCTTGGAAATTTGGTCTTCCAATTAATTCAACCCCGGCAAGATTCTCACCCTCTTTAATTTATTTGCCTGCTAGAAGTGCACTCGACCCATAAGTAAAATTCGTGCTCTACTCTGGATGAGGATCTCAACCCTCAAAACCCAGCAACTCCTCCCTCTTTCCCAAGCTAATTCAATCTTCCTTAAAATTCACCCCCCTTCAGTGATGTGCTTTGATAGAAACCTGACCTCCTATTTTTCTCTAATGAGTTCCACTGAAGAACCTGAAGTCGTCCTTCCTTTTGACTAGCTAGGGTGGGTGTTTCGCCATTGAAAGTAGTTTTGATCCCTAAGGAGGATAATTTCAACCCCAAAGAAGATCTACACTAGGCTTACAAACCCTCACACATAGCTCAATGAGCCCACAAAATCAACTAACAAAATCATCCAATCATGTCTCTTAATAAGCTCCTCCTTTCCTTTTATTGAGATGGTTATCCAAATACCATGGGTCCTTTTCTTCTTTTAATGAAGTGACTTTATAGTATTCATTTTGCTTAGTCATTTTTAAGTTAATTATTCCCTAATATTTAGCCACCAATTTCGAACTATAGCCTAGGGGAATTCACTAGGCTACTGAGACGATCTTTGTTACTGTCACTTGGAAAAAAGGGACATTAAAGTCCTCCCTTCCCAAAATTGCTTGTCCTCAAGTAATCCATCATTTGCATACCAATACCAAGATCCTAAACAAGTATGTGGAAGGCTTCAATGCATATCTATATCATCTCGGTGTTGCTAAACTCCATATCATTGTCACCTTCTGCCATATCACAAAGATGTAGGCCATGTTCCATAAAAATCCCTGATAAAAGTGAAGACCGTAACTCCTCATGATCGCCTTCTCCAACATACTATGTACATTCTTCAAGAAGAATTAGACATGGATGTTTCGTGACCTCAACTACAACTGGGAGTCCTATGAAAAGCATATCATGTCATCCCATAATGAGCTATCGACTAGTGTTAAGTCTTGTGGGCATAGGGTACTACCTAGATCACCCTCCAGAAGACTTGATGTCGCGTGTTATCACATGCTTCATTTATTGCAATCTATAGCGAGCTTCCATCAGGTTCTTTGATCCCTAAAGCATCATCGTGGCCCACAATCTCTTCCCTTTCTCCGCCAAAGGTTGGATCTTGTTGACCCATCTGTGGCTGCATGACTGTCCCGAGGTTACATTCAAGAGATGAAATCATGGAAAAAGATCTCACCCACCTAAAATACCAATTGCTACATGACTGTCTTGAGGCTACATTCAGGAGATGAAATCATGGAAAAATATCTCACATGCTTGAAATACCAATTGCTTATGTAATGATAAACAAGATGATTCCATATTCTTTCTACTACCTAGTACTCTCCCCATGAACCATCTTGTTCTAGAAGCTCTATCCATGTTGGCATAATCTCCAATATCCGCTCTTCCATGTCCCATGCCTATTGTTTAACAACATCACCAAGCTTCTAGTAGCTTTCTTACTCTACTTCACACATCTTCCTCGGATATATATCTTTAGGAAAAACTATTACTACTATTCTTTCAACAAGGCTGGAGCTACTTTGAGACAAATTTCCCATGCTAAGTTGCCTATTGCCCCCTCAACCTAATGATATCTGAATTTCATTATGTTGGTTGTCATATGATGTAGCCCTATACTCCCATGGAACTGTAAGGAAATGCTTAAGCTTAGTCACTTGGTCAACCTCTCTGTAAATATAATTTCTGCCATGCACTACTAAAACCCTCTTGATGTCTCTTTGAAAAAACTCTTCCTCAATAAAAAAACTCTTCCTCAATCTTTGCTACTGAAACCCTCTTGGTGTCTCTCTACAAAAACTCTTCCTCAATCATTTGCTACTGAAACCCTCCTAGTGTCTCTCTACAAAAACTCTTCCTCAATCATTGCTACTGAAACCCTCCTGGTGTCTCTCTGAAAACTTACCCAACAATATTCACTTGATGTGTCTCCAATGTTGCCCATCAACTTCCCCTTATAATCTCTCATTCACAAATGAATGGCCACAATTAGAAGTTCACTTGTCTCAATCAATGCGTAAGATCATCTTAGAAACTTTCTATAAGCTTCTAGAGACAAATCAATCTTATCCCAACTAACGTCAATTAATTAACCACTTTCCGTAAGTTTTAACTTAGGAAATATTTTAAAATCACTAATTGACTTAATTATGGTATTTTCCCTACATGAAACTTAGGAAAAATTACATGGGCTTGGAGTTAATTAATTCCTCTGTGTTTCTAACCTTAGTGACACCTCTCAGGGCTAGAACACTTCTCCGGGCTACAATATTTAACACACTCAAGATCCATAAGGTTCTAGCGTGTTTCCACACTTCCGAGTGGCTCTTAACTTGGTTTGAATATGTAGTTTTCTATATTCTTACTCATTTATCAGATTTAAAAGCACGGGGCAGCAACCCATTTGTCCCTTCTCAAGCATACTCAAGGGGTAACTCAAGAATAACTCTCTTCCTTGGCCTATGCAATTAATACTTAATCTTATGCATTCAAAGAACACAATTATTTGTGTGATTAAGTGAAATTCACCTTTTTGGTTTGTGTTTTCTGAAACATTTATTCATATAACATATCTGGCTATTCATCACCTACCTCCTAACTCTCTTCATACATTGGTAGTTCATGTTAATTTTTCTTAGGGATATATTGCTCTTTGCTTTAGATAATTGCATTTCATTATTTACATATCTAATTCACCCCACATCATCATAACATTATTCAGTTTTACTACATTATTCAGCAACTTATGCAATTATATAGAAAGAACAATATAATCATCATCAATGACATGGAACTTAAAGGAACAATAGAAGAAAAGCATTCACACATAGAGACACTAGGATTGGTCGAAGACCAGCGCAAAACCCACTACGGGGAAAACCCTTTCAAATTCTTCTTATTATTAGATTATCATAAAATGTTCAACAAAGCGAGAGTACAATGATCCATATCTTCAACCACAAAACTATCCAGCAAAATCAACTAATCGACATCCAAGAGATTAACCCAACAATGTTAATAATCAAAACCCTGATTCAGATGCTTGCGGTCAACTGTCACTGTTTGCAGTCAATTATCAAATTCTGCGGTCAAATGCAGTCAACTAAAAAACCAAACCCTAGTTTCCAACCGCAGGCAGAGAGTGTATGTGCATGCGGTTGAAACCCTCCAACCGCACCCATGAGCCTGCGTGCCCGCGGTTGAAACCCTCCATCCGCACTCATGAGCCTGCGTGCCTGCGGTTGCAACCGCAAAATGCCCGTGTCATCCCTGCGGCTGGAAACCAAAACCCTAGATCTCACATACGAGCCTTGAACCCTACAAATTCGGACCTGTAAGAACTAATCTCCGCGAACCACCTTAGACCTATGTGAGCCAAACCAAAGAAATAATAATCTCGAGCCCAAACATTAGTAGTGTTATCTGTGCAGTCATACATCCCTGGAAGTATATCTCAGACCAAGATTTATCGTCCCATGCGAATATCTCAAAAAGTACTTCTCAGCAACCTAATGTGTATGAAGCGACTTGATCATGAATTGACTCAAGTCGTTCTTTGCAAAACATATATCTAGATGGATATTACAAGGAACATTAATGCTTCAATCAATTGTCGGTTGCCAAGTCAAGTCCAACAATATATCTACATAACTTAATTCCATCAAGGTGTTCAGGGATTTGCATTCCTACTTTCCAAAATTTCTTTAATAACTTTACAATATATTTCCCTTTTCCAAACTTTATCATGCCAAGTTCTTCATTTCAAACTTAAAAGGCCAACTCCCTCTTCCTTTGATCATCAGAGGCTCGTTACCTATCAAGAATAGATTGCTAACATATAAAACCAGAATCGAAGGCATACCTTAGACCACTTTGAAGTAGAGGTTTGGATTGGCACATCTTTCAGGCTTTACTGTCAATGTGGACATACCGGGCTTGGGGAGCTTGCTTCATACAATGCTTTCTACAAACATAATACTGGACCAAACCAATATGCTAAGGCTTAAACAAATCAATACTGTGCAATCAAATCAACCAAGTCTACTTGTCAAACCAAAACAAATATCAAAGCCATGAAAGTTCCTTCTAGTATCACTGTTAAATTTTTCTAAATCCAAGTCCCTAAGTAGAGCTCACATCCAAGTACAAGATTACAACCTTATCTATTTGACATATCAACAGTTGTCATTTATAATATCATGTGAAAATTCCTAGATCTAACAATCTCAGGAATCCCACTGCAGCGAACTTAATCTACTTCACCTAGATCATAAATTACATTACAAACTTATTTCAGATTTCTTCTTGAAACATTGAAGTAAATTACTGAAGCAGCCTACACCAAATTAAATATGATTATGAAACATAGAAATTGAGCAAGGAAATACAAACACATATACACCATTATTTTTGGACAAATGTCCCTGGAAAAACCCAACTTGGGAAAACTAGTGCAGCAGTGAGGGTTTTATTTTATTATGCAACAGTGAAATTCGAGCACATCTATGGATGCCCAATTGGCAATCCAAACAGCAAGAAAATCTGACAGAGATATTCCCTAAGCAACCCCGGCACTCATGTTGCCTGCACTCGCGCGTTCCTGCACTTGCGAGTTCCTACACTCGCGCATTCCTGTACTTGCAAGTTCCTATACTCAAGCATTCCTGCACTTGCGATTTCGTGCACTCATGCGTTCTTGCACTTGCGAGTCCATGCACTCGCGCATTCCTGCACTCGCGAGTTCCTGTACTGGGAATAACTCAGCCTCTTGCTACTGCCTCTCCATTTTTCTCTAGATCACTATCCCTGCCCCTCTACTGCAAAAGATCTCTTCGATCAGAATTTCCTCCTTAGAACTTCTCACTTTAGAAATTCGATCTCTTGATCTCTTGGTGTATTTTCCAAATGACCCTCAAGCCCCTTCTTATATCTTCCCGTTGGACAACCAACGACCTAGATTAACTCCTAATCAAAGGCTCGGATCTTTTTGACTTGATCTCCGTCTTTTTCTAGAAGTTTCACCCATAATTCGATTAATACCCATTAATATTTTAATTTTCCTAAGTTTAGACTTTGGAACCTCATTAAAAATATTAATTATTTTAATAAGATCATCTCTAGGTGGAATTTCCCAAAACGGTTTCTGGGTTCTTTGGAATACATGTGCCCAAGCCTCCCTGCAAAATTTGAGGCTTAGAGCACATCTGATGCTACCCCAAATCAACACTCTCTCTTAGCGAGGAATGTGCTCTATCAATATACTGTTGCTGCACACTGCTCTGACTCTGAAGCATCGTCCTCTGTGCTGTTGATGTCTGACACGCTGTCCACCAACTACTGCGTTGCTACAACTGTACTGTTGCCTTTGACACTGCCATTGCCAATGCTACATCTGTACTATAGCTCTCTCTCAAAGGTTGCATCTGTTACGCTGCTAGCACTGCCACTGCTAATAATGTATCCGTACTGCAACTCAATTGCTGAGAGAAGCAACTGAAAACACCCAAAACTAGATAAGTATCCCGTGGATACACCTTGGTGTTGAAAGTCTGATTGCTGCAAGACCCACGTTGTCTTATGAAGCCATTGCGTTGTTGAAGCTCTGCACTGTTGCCTCTCTGATGTATGTTGGTCACGTTTTGGCACTACTAACTACTGCATCTGTTGAATCAACACTCCATGGCACCAACTGAGAACTCCTCCATCCTGTTACTACTAATCATGGGCTCCCATAGCAAGGTGATGATCCAAGAGGTGGGCTCCTCAAGGATCCTGCCCATCTATAGCTCTATCGACCTACAGTTTTATATCATCCCACCTCCCTCCTGGAGATATCTTGGCTGGCATGGTGAACTCATCCTCTTGTTTGATCTTTGCAACTGCAACCTTAGGATTGTGCTTCGCATCCTTGTCCTTTTTCTTCAAAGGACATTGAGATGCATAGTGGCCCATCTCGCCACATCTGAAACACTTCACCTTGGAGACGTCCTTCTTTCGTCTCTATTGCCCCTGTTGCCCCTTCAATGCAAGGGTTGTGTTATCCTCCTCCTCTACTTTGGGCTTCGACCCACTACTGCTACTACTTCCATCAAGTTTGACCTTGACCAAGTCTCTCTTTAGCTCTTCTTGTTTTAGAGTTGCCCACATCTCATCCCAATTTGGCAATGTTGCTCTGCCCAGGATACTCTCGAAAAAGACTTGCCATTCATCCAAGACAAAATTTAGAGCCAGTCTCACTAACTCTGAATCCTGAGGTGTATGCCCCGCAACCGACAACTCATCACAGGTCTCCTTCAGCGTCGTGAGGAATGGATCCACATATTCTCCCTTCTGCATCTGTGTAGATCTCAACTTTTGTTCCAAGTACATCTTTCGCTGCTCGGAATATCCCTGATACAATGTGGCCAAAGCATCCCACATCTCCTTAATAGTCCCTCTGCTAGCAACGTGACACACCACGTGATCCTTGACTCCATCTAGGATCATCCTCTTGGCCTTTGCCATCTCAACTCTCTACTTCTTTAGCGGATCTATATCCACAAGGACAGCTACCACACTATCAATATACATCTTGAGGGCACGCTCATCTATAAGGAAAGACATTTTAGCCTTCCAGATGACATAGTTGGAAGATTCGTCCAACCTGTCTTGATTCCTCAAGCCACTGGTTGCCATATCCTCTGAAAAATGTCGAACAACTCCCTCTTTCTCCCTACTGTGTAGCTTCTCGGCTGGCTTACGCACTCCCTGATGGAGTTGGTAAGTCTGTTGCTCCTTTGTTGCTCAACAAATGAGAAATATTGATTTCCTCACCAAGAAATCGCTGAGGAAGTATTCCCTCACTACAAGATTTGCTTCCTTCTTCCAACGGCTTTTCTGCCTAGCACTCAGCGTGCAGAAAATTGCGTCCCTCTTGCTCTGCGCTGATGCTCTGCGTGGTTCCCTCTGCCTTGGCAAATTCTCTGTCTAGCAGTCTTACCTCTTTGTCAACTCACTCAGAGAGAGACACCCACGAAAATATAGCCCTCTTGGCTAGAACTGCACAATCCCTCAAGGGATTCAAACTGTTGCTTGTTGCAGCAAGTTGGCCCTTGCTTCAGTGCTAGATCTTTTCTTCCTGTTTCACATCAACAGCTTCGATACCATGTGAAAATTCCTAGATCTAACAATCTCAGGAATCCTACTGCAACCAACTGAATCTACTTCACCTAGATCATAAATTACATTACAAACTTATTTCAGATTTCTTCTTGAAACATTGAAGTAAATTACTGAAGCAGCCTACACCAAATTAAATATGATTATGAAACATAGAAACTGAGCAAGGAAATACAAACACATAGGACACCATTATTTTTGGACAAATGTCCTCGAAAAAACCCAACTTGGGAAAACCGATGTAGCAGAGAGGGTTTTATTTTATTATGCAATAATGAAATCTGAGTACATCTATGAATGCCCAACTGGAAATCCAAACAGTAAGAAAATCTGACAGAGATATTCCCTAAGCAACCCCGACACTCGTGTTGCCTACACTCGCGTTCCTGCACTTGCGCATTCCTGCACTCGCGCGTTCTTGCACTCGCGAATTCCTGCACTGGGAATAACTCAACCTCTTGCTACTGCCTCTCCGGATTTGGAAATCTTCCTCCGGATCACTATCCCTGCCCCTCTACTGCAAAAGATCTCTTCGATCAGAATTTCCTCCTTAGAACTTCTCACTTCAGAAATTTGATCTCTTGATCTCTCGATGTATTTTCCAAATGACCCTCAAGCCCCTTCTTATATCTTCCTATTGGACAACCAACGACCTAGATTAACTCTTAATCAAAGGATCAGATCGTTTTGACTTGATCTCCATCTTTTTCTAGAAGTTTCACCCACAATTAGATTAATACCCATTAATATTTTAATTTTCCTAAGTTTAGACTTAGGAACCTCATTAAAATAATTATTTTAATAAGATTGTCTCTAGGTGGAATTTCCCAAAACAGTTTCTGGGTTCTTTGGAATACATGTGCCCAAGCCTCCCTACAAAAGTTGAGGCTTAGAGCACATCTGATGCTATCCCAAATCAACATATCAAGCCAAACTTCATCAAGGTTATCATTCTTATCACAAGCATTAACAATAGTATCAAGTCACCATATATAAAAAACAATGTATCTAGCTTTCTTCATAAAATCAAGAAATCCATCATGTCTAAAATGTAAGATACTTGTCAAATATCAAGTGCACCAATATATCACATGTACCATAAATAAAAATTACTTTCATATGCATATATGAGTCATTCATGAAGGTGATATTCCCATCATGCCTTAGAGCTTACCTTGCCATCCAATATTGCAGCTGAAACAATATACTATACATATCTTATAACATTCAAATACCTTTGCACTTTGTATCACTTACTTGTCATGGGAAATTGTAGCTCTTCTCTTCCTACACTAGCTATCTTTTCCTACACCTCAGATGATCCTCAAGAAGGATCCACTTATCACATCTCATCAGGAGGTTAGAAGTATCCAAATACTCAAATATACATGTAGGAAGTATAATCAATGATCAAATCAATAAATCTAAACAAAAGTAAAGACATAAAGAGGTAACAAAAATCGACAAAAGTACTCTCTTCAATGAGAGGTGATCATCTCCCTCTTGAACCAGCCTTCAAGAGTCATGATTGTCTATTGTTCATATAACATTGTTGCTTTCATTATATTTCAACCAACTTCATTGGTAACCAAGCCTAATTGAGAGTCGAGACTATCCCATCTAGTGCTACATCAAACCTGTCACAAGTGCTAGAACATCTTTACACCGATCATGCTAGGATTTCTAGATTGCATATCTCAAATCTTTGTCATAATCCTAGGTTTCTTTCAAACCCTAACCTCATAATATCCATCAAACCCTAATAGCTAGATTGCCCAGGGTTTCCTTCAAACCCTAGAATTCTTTTAGGTCTCCATCTTCTCTTACTTCCATCAATGGTGTTTTTATAGGGATGATCTCAATGACTTTTCTTTAGCCCAACTCTGATACCATGTTAATTTTTCTTAGGGCTATATTGTTCTTTGCTTTAGATAATTGCATTTCTTTATTTACATATCTAATTCACCCCACATCATCATCACATTATTCATTTTTACTACATTATTCAGCAACTTATGCAATTATATAGAAAGAACAATATCATCATCAATGTAGCAGAACTTAAAGGAACAATAGAAGAAAAGCATTCACACATAGAGACACTAGGATTGGTTGGAGACCAGGGCAAAACCCCTTATGGGGAAAACCCTTTCAAATTCTTCTTCTTATTAGATTGTCATAAAATGTTCAGCAAAGAGAGAGTACAATGATCCATACCTTCAACCACAAAACTATCCAGCAAAATCAACTAATCAACATCCAAGAGATAAACCCAACAATGCTAATAATCAAAACCCTGATTCAGAAGCCTATGATCAACTGTCACTATCTGCGGTCAATTGAAAACCAAACCTCAGTTTCCAACCGCACGCTGAGAGTGTACGTGCATGCGGTTGAAACCCTCAAACCGCACTCATGAGGTTGAGTACCTGCAGTTGCAACCGAAAAATTCCTATGTCATCCTTGTGGTTAGAAACCAAAACCCTAGATCTCACGTGCAAGCTTCGAACCCTGCAATTTCGGACCTATACAAACTAATCTCCGCAACCACCTCAGACATGTGCAAGCTAAACCAAAGAAAGAAGAATGATCATGATGTTGTCCAAATGAGGGTTCACTTAACTTGTATTTATAGCCATTTATAGCCATCTGAGTTTGTTCAATCTCTCTTTTGGGCTGACCTGTCCTTTTGTGCACATGTGGGCTTCAATTCAAAAATACACTTTCCCTTGTCTAAATCAAGTGCTTCAAAAGTCAAAATTAGTCCTCTCGAAAAGAGGAATCTAGTCCCATGATTGGAATTTGTCACTGAGCTGCCAAATTAGCAGTTCAAGCCTTGCCATGCTCTATAAGTCATTGTTATCTTTAATAAGGCACCAGTCTATCTAACGTGTGTGTTTTGAGGACCTTCTTAGATACATCATTGCAATATCCCCTGTGGCTTACTAGAAGTTGGCCTAGACTGTGGGGAGAGTATATCGATGTGATAGAAGGTACATCTCCTATTTTTTCTTAGCATCCTAGCACGTTGATCGGGACCTTATCAAGGCTACTAATTTGGGCAGTAATAGTAAGAATTCCAAAGCTTGAGGGAAAGATAGGAAAACAATTCATCATTGTCAATGAAAAATAAGACATGGAATCTGGTGGAAAAGGGTAGAAAAAAGAAACATGAGCAATTTGTATGTCATTAGTAAATAAAAATTTGTAAAGAAAAAAATATCCAGAAGTTGCCTCATTAAAAACAATGAAAGCCAGATTTTGTCAGATAACCACGTGAATATGCTAGTTTTCTATTCAAAGATGTAAAAATAAATTTTAGAATAGTATCCAAACAGGGATGTAGAGGTGTTCTATATTATACTAGTACAGTGTTTTGGGTATATTCTTCACCTTACCGATTTAGCTCTGATCTTTGGTTGATTAAGCACTTGACAATAATATAAGTTATCTAATTAGTAAGGCAAAAGCGTTCTACATGACTACAACACAGAGCATGGAAAGATGAAACTATACAAGTAAATCCATTCCAATTATAACAACTAAAGGTTAGATATAAAGAGTCAAGACAGTTCTAAAAATACAGGACTGGATTTCTTGCAAGGAAAAACATATTTTACAAACAAAACTCTCATTGTTAACATCCAGACACAATGATAGGCATTATACCTCTGGTGCCATATAGCCAAGAGTGCCTGTCTCACCAGTCATGTCTTTTGGATTGGATGCCTCAATACGAGCAACACCAAAATCAGCAAGTTTAACTGTTCCCGATTCATCCAGCAATATATTTTCTGTTTTTACATCTCTATGTACAATCTTCTTAGAGTGAAGATAGTTCAACCTGCAGCATACATCACAGGTAAATATGCCAATGCCCAAAAAGTATAAAGCACCAAGTTTGATTCCGACTACCTGGAAGTGCATAATCAGACCAGTTTATCTAGTGGTTGTAATGGGAATATTTATATATTTATTTAATGTCTAGACAAAGGAAACGTGAGACTAACCCTCTAGAAATGTCCAAAGCTATCTGGACCACAACTTTGAAAGCCAGTTTTTGTCTTCTATTTTTTATAAGAAAAGCTTTCAGAGTTCCCCCAGCAAGATACTCCACAACAACACAACAAATATTGCTTGGTTCCTGAAGTTGATCACCATGAGAAACCTCTGAAGGTATATTACAATCTGAGGTTCCCAAGGAAGCTCCTACAAACTGCATCAAAAATCCAACATTTAATTTTACCATGTATGGCAATGAAGAAGATCTACTTGTACATCTACAAAGAAGCATAACAAGAACAGAATCATTCCAACTCCATTTTGTGCATTTTTTACCTTATTCGAGATCAGATGCATTGCTAGGAATAGTATCTTCCAAGGTAATGACACATACCTGGCAAAAATTAAAATTTACTAAACCCCTAGAAAAGTATGTAATCAGAGCACGTGTTGGGTTTCCGGTCATATAAAAGTCAAACAAAAAACATCTATAAGAGGCAAGTGTGGTAGATCTCAATAATCCAAAGCACAGACCTAAAACATACTGAAATCCATATCCTGATAATGAAAAAACCTAAGAGACACCACATTACGGTTTACATCTAAGAGACACCACATTATGGTTTACATCTAGATCATTTAATGTACTTTTTAATCCAAAATGGATCATTTATATAATTTCATCATCTGTGCTCGTACTTGCTGGGTGGAAAATATGGAGCTATTGCCTTTTAGGATCCATTTTAGGGCAAGTTCTATTTAGGTGGTTTGGGTTCCAGAAACTCTCTAAGCCTGTTTGAGGCATCAAATTGCATTTTTTGAGTCAAAACATTGTGAAAAATGATCACATTGTTTTTCATTCCTTAATTTTATATTTTCAATTATACTCAGCTTAAGGATTAATAATTGATTGGTAACATCAACGTTGATCTATGCTATGGATATAATAAATAATTAATAATAGATAAACAATAAAAGCACTAATAAAATAATTGATTATGAAAAGTCAATAGTCATAACTATTCAACTCTCATAACCAGTAAATGCCTATTTAGTACACCATTACCAGAGAATGTAATCATTATTCATTTTTCATCAATAATAAATATATTTATATATTCTTTTAGTTGTAAGTTGTGTTATTGCTACAGTGGTAGCATAGCCATTCGACCACCTGTCGTAAAAGCTGCTGCACATTCCATATTATCTCCTTCGCATGTCACTGCCATTGTTGTTCCGCTGCCTCCGCTGACTCTTATCCCCTCATTCTCCTCTGACTCCTGTCGCTACCTCTGTTGGCCATCTCACCTGTCCGTCCTACCACAAAACTTCTGCCAACAAACCTGTCAAGTTTTCCTTTTGTTGTTGTGTCAAGTCCGTTGTAGCCTTCCTATATTCATCCAATCGTCGCCTTGTTTCCCCGCAACAATCACGACATTTCCACTGCAAGCAATCCCAGCTGTAACCCTATTTCCCCAGCAAACGTCATCCGGTTCATCCCATAGGTATATAGTTTTATAAATAATTTTTATAATATAGTTAGTTTATAATTTATATATTTTATAGTTATAATTAGTATATAATATAATTGTATAGTTATATAGTTTAATTATTAATATAGTAATATAATATTAATAAAGTAAATCAACTATTATTATTATTACTAGCTATTGTAATTAATACCTTATAGTGTGTGTGTATATATATATATATATATATATCTATATATAGAGAGAGAGAGTGGGGTTCACAAGTAAAAGAGCAACACTAGAATGGTTAACAATGACAATTTACATACCAAAGTCAATCGATATAGAGACGAAGTCAATAGCGTGCGATATCATCTCAACAACTTGCAAAAGATGCAAACAGAATTAGGATAAAAACATTGCTTGAGCAGATGGATAAACTACTAGAGAGAGGAGACAAAATCAACGAAACCACCAAGACACTTAACCACCATAGAGAACAAATTAATCAACTAATGGAGAAGGTAGATACGTTAACAGTACAACCTTTTATCTGTCAAAAGTCGATAACTAGTCCACAAAATGCAAGTCAACATGACCATCAAGGATAACCTGAGATATTCTTTTCAGGTAAACAATATCACATAAAATCCTAGATGGAAATCATCAACGAATTAAGAATTAATTACCAAAGTATGATAGTAAATATCATAGAGGAGCAATCCTCTGGGTCAACAAGATGGATGGGATTTTGGAAGTAAACCCCTTGTTAGGTGAAAGAGAAACGATAATGACCACTTCCAACAATCTAGAAGGGGAAGCTTGCGACCCTATGGTGGACAAAGAAGTGTGACATTCATTCCTTTCATTAGCAAGGTTTCACGACAACATTATTAAAAGATTTCATGAAGAAGAGGATGATGATTTGTACAACAAATTTGTACATCTCAAGCAACAAGGAACTATAAGTGATTATATTCATGAATGTGAAGTATTGGAGACACGAAAAAGCGGATTCACCGAAGAGAAGCTAATTAAAATGCATATATGTGGTGTAGTGTTCCCCATTTGAGTGCAAAAATCACTAAGGGGTTTTGCCAATTTTTGGTAATATTAATAAAAAAGGGAAAATAATATTGTATGGGAGAGGCGGAAATTATTATTTTAATGGAGAATGGCAAAATAATATATTGTTGGAGAATGGAGGTGTTGCACTCAAATTGTCAAAGTTCCAAGGAGGCGGAAGTGCCAATTTTTTCCAACGGGATCGGATCACTTATCAGCAGTGCATGTGTCATGGTCACCTCATTCTGCAAGTTATATGATGCAAATGATCCTAGTAAGACCTTGAGTCTATGTAACAACCTAGGTAAGCCTATAATTTTGATTACTAATTTCATCCTAGGAGGGTTTTTAACCTCACTGATTACCTGTGTTTCTAAACAAGGCTAATCAAAAGAGTTTTTCCCCCTCCAGCTTAAACCCCCAAAGATGGGGTGAAATTTATTGTCAAATTCTTAGGTGAGTCCTAGTGTTTTAGTCAAGTCTAATGTAAAAGCAGTTTGGTAATAATTTAAGCTAGTTGACTTAATTATTTTATTACAAACCACTTGGTCTACTAGATCATGTTGTGTTGCAGATGGGTTATGTGTCTAGGGTCGGAAAAATATGAAATCCCCTCATGTATAAATTAATTAATTTTTCTCTATGTTTCCAGGAAACATGGGTTCGGGGATGAGTACGAGTACAGGGACGGGGACGGGTATGTAATTTTTTGAAACAGAGTGCGTGGGTTCATCGGGGGTATATTATAATTTATATATATAATATATAAATATTATATTTTATAAATTATAATATATATGAATTTGTATATTTTTCAACTTTAAACAAGAAAACTAAAATATTTATGATTTAAATTTTAAATATTTAAACATGCACATCTTAAACATTCAACATTCACAATGAAATTTCAAAATTTCTAGTTTCATATCAAGTGCAAATTGGAGTTTACATATTAATAAGAATCATGATATATATCCATTGTCATACTACATTCAAATTTTTCCTTAAGGCATCTCCAAACAAAAACTAGGAAATTTGAAAATACTAAAATAAAAATAGCTAATAGTGAACAATGGCTTCCTCAAGCCATGTCATCAACATCACTCAGATCTTCAGTTAGCATACCCTCCAAGTAGGAATCACTCTCATCTTGAGGTTCCTGCTCATCCATAGCGACTAGAGGTAGCTCAATAAGACCATCTAGTTGTATTTCCTCATCCACACACATAACATCATCTGTGTATTGGTCTCGTCTCTTGAAAGGACCCTCCTTGTACCCAAGGTCTTTTCAAGATATGAGACAAAGTGTGCTACAAATGTACACTAAGTTCTCTGCCTTCTTTGAGCCCAACCTATTTCTCTTTACTGAATGGATAAAGGCATAAGTACTCCAATTTCTCTTGCAAGATGAAGAACTAGCTACTTGGAATATTAAGGGTAACCCATTAAATTAATTAAAAAATTAAAAATAAAAACTAAAATGAACCCCAAAGAACCCTAAAGAACCTAATTTTGGGGTTCCAAGTACCCATTATCAGGGTTCTTCATACCTGTTAAGACAAAACAAGCCAATTTTTTTTAACGGAGAACCGGGTTCTTCTCAGAAGCACCCGGTTCCTATGGGTTCTTCTCAGAAGCACCTGTACCCGAATTCGGTACTTGGGGACGAGAACTTGCGACGGGTTCGAGAACCCCACCCCTAGGTTCGGGAACCCATGCAACATAGATTTTTCTGGAAAATTAAAATTAAATCCTAAGCCAGAAAATTAATTAATTAGAGTCAAATTTAAATTGCCTTGGAAAATCAATTCTCCAAATAGAAAAATTCGTGGGTCTTAAAAGAGTCAATTTTTAAAGGTCCTCCACCAAGGGAATATTGTATATTTCGAAAAAAAATTGGACCATTGGGCCTTGGTGGTTAAGTCAAAGTCAAATTTTTAAGGAAATTAACTCAAAATAATTAATTTTGAGTTAATTAATGTGGGGTTAAATGATAAATTCGAGAATTCCTCAAAAATAAAAAATCAAGGGTCAAGATTTAAAGATCTTTAAGTATTTATCAACGGCCAAGAATATTTTGACAAGGATCAAAGAAACTAGCCGTTATTTTTCCATTTGAAGGATTTATCTATAAATTAGAGTCAGTTGAGTCTCTAGTCATCTTGATCTCTGGCTAAAATTGTTGTTAAAGCATTTTGTAAATTATTGTCCCGCTAGGATGTTAATTTTAGGTATGTTCTATGCTGATAGCAAATTTACTTAAATTTTCCATATTTACTTAAATTTTCCATATTAGCTCAATATCAATTCCATATTAGCAATCGCATTTAGCATGATAGTAAAATGCAGATAGAACATAAACATAAATCGCAAAAGACAAGCCAAGACTAGAAGACATAAGATGTGGCGCTAGCCAGGAAAAACCCCAATGTGGGGAAACCCTTGATCAATTCTTCTTAGAATCTTATATGTTCTTCGATAGTTTAGTAGAGAGAGAGATAGTACATATACATCAGAAGTCAGTATCTTGACTTATCAAAATAAGAGCAGAGATCTTCTCTAAGAAGATAGCATATGAGGTAGCTGATCTGAGCTGAGTTGAAGGCATACTGCCTCAACTGATCCAAGGTGACTCCATCACTAAGTTGCACCTCACTATGTTGAACCTCACTGTGTTGCACCCAATCATCATGTTGGACCTCATTACCATGCTGCACACATCATACTGTTGCACCTCATCATCATGCTGCACCCATCACTGTGCTACACCCAATCACTGAGCTGCTCTCATTACTGTGATGCTCCCATCACTGAGCTGCACCCAATGTTGCACCCATCATGGCATCCAATATGTTGCAACCATCATCCACTTGCACTGATCAGTCTTAGTTGCTTGCTATGGCTTACAGCCTAGCAGAGTAGCTAGAGTCCTTTAACAGGTCCAAGGTGTAGTCTCCTAACAGTCCTCAAAAGCTGCCCAGATTTGACTACAATTGATCTCCAAGGAAAGGCTGTTGCCTTTACTATTCAAAGAACTATGTCTATGCTCTCTTCTTATTACAGTGGCATCCAAGTGGCATACAGCAGTCCTTAGAACATGATTATGACAACCTATAGAGTGACTGATATCCCTCCAGCAAGAGCTCACTCAAACCTCCTACCAGCAAGCAGTTCAGCCCTTTAATTTGACCCCTGAAACAACTCTCAAATGTACACACTGATCAATCTCTTTCTCGTCATGGATGAGGCTCTTTTGTCTGCTGAAATAGGCCTCCTTTGACTGTGATAAGACCTTCCTTTCATAGCAGCTATACTTCTCCCTTAACAGCTGCTAGGACTCTCCTCCTACTGTGGCTAGAACAACTTTTATAGACAGCATTTAGGACTGCCTTGATTTAGATCAGCAAATAAGGTATCTCCCTTTAGGTTTGCGTTTAGGCAGTGGGGCTTCCTCATAACAGCGAAAACTTTTACAAGAGACCTCCTTTGACTGCGTCCATGATTCTTTTAGCATAGCAGATGAGGGCATGGCATATCCCTCTTAACAGTGCCCAGATGTTCCTACATTGACTCCGTTTATAGGGCTGCAAACGTCCTCCTATTTTCTACGGCTAGGGCTCCCTTTAGAGCTCCTTGGATAGCATTGAAACTCCCTTAGACAGGAGACCCTTTTCTTGGCTGCACTTTACTGCCCCTCTTGACAGCGACTAGGGCACGTCCAAGACTCTTCCTTCTCATGACAGTGTTCAGATCTAGGACATGACTTCTCCATGACAACATTGAGCTAGGGCATCGTCTTCTTAGGGCTACATAGTCTCTTAGGATATCTTCCTCCCACCAAAAACCCAAAGACAAGTGGAGAGGAAGAGATCACAAGAAGAGTGTGTGTTTAAATGACTTCAAGGCACCTCTATTTATACTAAAACGTTGAGCACAAGTGGGGGCAATTTCGTTGCTAGCCGATATTGACGAATTGTCCCATAACAGAAATAAATTCATATCTCCATGAATATTTATTGGAATCGGATGATCTTTAGATCAATCCTACACCTCTCGAAGAGAGGAATCCAACAGAAATATTCGCTGCCATAAATAAGATGACCCACATGGAGTTTGGCCCTAGTTTCCAAATTTAACACTCCCTCTCAACTAGGAAGAACACCATCCGCTGATGCATCTGCCAGACTATACTATCTCTGCCATTAGTGCCCTGCACTGCTCTGCTCTGCTCTGCTGAACCATGAAGAAGAAGAATTGATCGAGAATGTCTTATACCATTCTCTACTGACATGAAGTCAGTCACATATGAAGAGAGTGTCTCATACCACTTTTACTGATCCAAAAATCAGTGCCAAATAAAGAGAGTGTATCATACCACTCTTACTGATCCGAAAGCAGTTCCAAAAAGAGAGTGAGTTATATCACTCTTACTGACCCGAAGTCAGTTCCAAAAGAGAGTGTCTCAAACCACTCATACTGACTCGAAGTCAGTTTCACTAATCCCAGATCAATATCATCCTAGCATAGGGAGTACGGTAGTAACACGATGCGTCCATTGGTACTACTATGGTCCCTATCCTCATTTTCCTTCTCATTGGCCAGATGAGAGGTGCTTCCCATGAGTACCAGACTCCATGGGTAGGATGTCTCGACAAGAGAAGGATGAACCACTCATCCTGCCAACATGTTGCAAGGGGTATCCCAGGGGAAGGTTGAACCACTCACCCTGTACACAACAAATCACTAGGTGAAGGTTGAACCACTCACCGTATGATTGCGTCTCGGCAGGAGAAGGATGAACCACTCATCCTTCCTACATAGCAAACCACTAGGGGAAGGTTGAACTATTCACCCTATGGTTGCTCATCACTCCACAATGTACCCCCAAGCCCCCCGGAGCTCCCAGAGCCCAATGTCCATATCATATAGGACCCTTAGGAAAGAGTCTCTCCAAGACTCCTAGTCGTTCTCGGAAAGTCACAAATTTGACCTTTCCCAAGGGCTTCGACAGAATGTCGGCGACCTGCACATCAGTCCCAATACAATGGAGGCTTCTTGCTCTTCAATGTACCATATCCCAGATAAAGTGGTACCTGATGTCTATATGCTTGGAGCGATCATAGAATACGGGATTCCTCAACAACCGAATCCCCCTCTGGTTGTCACAGAAGATCACAGTGGTATCCAACATGTGTCCAAACAGCTCACTAAAGAGCTTCCTTAACCAGGCAGCTTCACACGAGCTCATACTCGTAGCTATGTATTCGGTCTTAGCGGTGCTCAAAGAAACTGACTTTTTCTTCCTGCTCATCCAAGATATCAAGGCAAAACCCAAAGAGAACCAGCACCCAGAAGTGCTCCTGCGATTCTCCACCTACCTAATCAGCATCAGAATAATCATGCAGCTTCACATTTCCAGTAGTGTATCTCAATCCATGAGAGATTGTGCCCTGAAGATATCTCAAATGATTCTTGGCACCAATCCAGTGAGGCTCAACCATATATGAGCTCAACATGCTAACTGAAAAACATATATCCGGACAAGAGTTCACCAAGAACATCAATGCTAGTATGAATTTTTGAATCTCATAGGCATTTCCCAAATCAGGTTCGGTATCACTACCGCATAACTTCTTAAAGTTAGGCTTCATCGAGGTAGTCATGGGCTTGCAATTCGCCATTCCAAATCCGGAATTCAACTCCCTCTTACTTTTGTAAATGAGAGGGTCTGCACCTATTAGAAAAAGGTCTTCCTCATAAGGTGCCAGTATGAGAAGTCTATCATCCACAACCTTCAAGCAGTGGTTTGGATTGGCTTCACTCCTAGTGAATCTCAACTTCATCAGAAAACTATCAATCCTCTCATATCAAGCCCGAGGTGTTAGCTCTAAATCATAGAGAGCTTTCTTCAACCTGCATATATGAGATTCCTGATTATGAATCTCAAACCCCTCGGGTTGTTCCAAACTTGTGGACTTGCTACATGAGGGGAATGGTCCCCTTGTAAGATCTTCCTTCGGTACATATCATACATGTACCTCCATGCTCTTCTTGAATTCAGGCATCCCTGTCACCATCTGACTCACATCGGGTAGGGCCTCATAATAAGCAGACCTTTGGTACTATAGACGAGATGTGTCAACTAACATGGTCCCCAATGGACTTCCTGCAACTTGATACAAATTGTGAACCCAGAATTCAAAAACATCTTTGAAAATTCTATTTTCAAATACGTACCTTTCTATCGATGAATGCCACCTTGAAACCTTTGACTTCCATTGAAATGGACACCAAAGTCTTCTCAAGATCAAGTACATAAAGAACTTCTTGTAAATGAATTGTGTTACCCTCATTCAATTGAGGGGTGACATTCCCTACACCCTTTCTGGGATAGGTGCCATTGACTCCAAGTATAATCCCACGATTGTTTCCATCTCTACCAAATTAGAGAGAGCACCCTTCTATCCGATGAAGTGCCTTGATGCACTACAATCAATAAGCCAGATTCCCAAAGAGTCTGGAGGAGAAGTAGTGGAGAGGGCCAATATAAGATAACACTCTTTTAGCTTTTCAGAAACAACATTTGATTCTTCATACCTGGGGTTCCTTGCTTCCTTTGAAGAGTCGGCCATTTCCTCGATGTCCTGCATTACCTGTCATTCCTCCAATCATTGAAGATCTCCCAGGAATGATTGTTATCATCCTCAAGTGATGTGTCCCTACCATTCAAACACTCCTACGCATAATGACCGAACTTATTGTAAGCAAGGCATCTGCCTTTCCTTCCACCCTTAGATCTGGACTTCCCATTGAAGAGATCTTTAGGTAGGCCATCAGATGCTTCTATTGCATCACTCGGATAATATCCTTTGCTTCGACTTCACCCTTGGTGAATTTGAAGAGGGATGAGGAACCCATTGAGCCTTTTGTCCTTTCCAACTATCTTCGGCGATTGCTCTTTCACTCTTGCTTGGGCTTTGTCTTCGCCTCAGCACTGATACCATGTTAATTTTAGGTATGTTCTATGTTGATAGCAAATTTACTTAAATTTCCATATTAGCTCAATATCAATTCCAGATTAGCAACCACATTTAGCATGATAGTAAAATGATGATAGAACATAAACATAAATCGTAGAAGACAAGCCAAGACGAGAGGACATAAGATGTGGCGCTAGCCAGGGACAAACCCTAATGTGGGGAAACCCTTGATCAATTCTTCTTATATGTTCTTCAATAGTTCAGCAGAGAGAGAGATAGTACATATACATTGGAAGTCAGTATCTTGATAGCATATGAGGTAGTTTATCTGAGCTGAGTTGAAGGCATACTGCATCCACTGATCCAAGGTGACTCCATCACTATGTTGCACCTCACTGTGTTGCACTCAATCATCATGTTGGACCTCATTACCATGCTGCACACAACATACTGCTGCACCTCATCATCATGTTGCGACCATCATTGTGTTGCACCCAATCACTGAGCTGCTCTCATCACTATGTTGCTCCCATCATTGAGCTGCACCCATCATGGCATCCAATATGTTGCAACCATCATCCATTTTCATTGATCAGTCTTAGTTGCTTACTATGGCTTACAGCCTAGCAGAGCAGCTAGACTCCTTTAACAAGTCCAAGGTGCAGTCTCCTAACAGTCATCAAAATCTGCCCAAATTTGACTGCAATTGATCTCCAAGGAAAGGTTGTTGCATTTACTATTCATAGAACTATGTCTATGCTCTCTTCTTGTTACAGTGGCATACAATAGTCCTTAGAACATGATTATGACAGCCTATAGAGTGACTGATATCCCTCCAGCAAGAGCTCACTCAAACCTCCTACCAGCAAGCAGTTCAGCCCTTTAATTTGAACCCCGAAATAGCTCTCAAATGTACACACTGATCAGTCTCTTTCTTGCTGTGGTTGAGGTTCTTTTGTCTGCTGAAATAGGCCTCTTTTGACTATGATAAGACCTTCCTTTCACAACAGTTATACCTCTCCCTTAACGGCTGCTAGGACTCTCCTCCTACTGTGGCTAGAATATCTTTCATAGACAGCGTTTAGGGTTGCCTTAATTTAGATCAGAAGATAAGGTATCTCCCTTTAGGTTTGCGTTTAGGTAGTGGGGCTTCCTCATGACAGCGAAGGCTTTTACAAGAGACCTCCTTTGACTGCATCCTTGATACTTTTAGCATAGCGGATGAGGGCATGGCATATCCATCTTAACAGCATCCAGAAGTTCCTACACTGACTGCATTTATAGGGCTGCAAACGTCCTCCTATTTTCTATGGCTAGGGCTCCCTTTAGGGCTCCTTGGATAGCATTGAAACTCCCTTAGACAAGAGACCCTTTTCTTGGCTGTGTTGAGGGCTTACACTTTGTTGCCCCTCTTGACTACGGCTAGGGCACATCCAAGACTCTTCCTTCTCATGGCAGCGTTCAGATCTAGGACGTGCCTTCTCCATGACAGTGTTGAGCTAGGGAATCCTCTTCTTAGGGTTGCGTAGTCTCTTAGGATCTCTTCCTCCCACCAAAAACCCAAAGACAAGTGGAGAGGAAGAGATCACAAGAAGAGTGTGTGTTTAAATGACTTCAAGGCACCTCTATTTATACTAAAACATTAAGCACAAGTGGGGGCAATTTGGTTGCTGGCCGACCTTGACGAATTGTCCCATAACATAAATAAATTCATATCTCCATGAATATTTATCAAAATCGGATGATCTTTAGATCAATCCTACACCTCTCGATGAGAGGAATCCAAGAAAAATATCAGCTGCCATAAATAAGATGACCCACATGGAGTTTGGCCCTAGTTGCCAATTTTAACATGGGAACTATTATTTCTACTATAATAAAATACTTTGGGATGCAACTCGAGGTGTTCTTGTTCGTTGATTTGTGGTATGTATTGACTACGGGCTTCCTATGTGGTGCTTTACTTGATATATTTTGAGATAATACATAGTGTTTGTAGGTACTCAATCATTGGTCTCCAAGTTCACAGACTATGAGCGAGGATCATCTTGCTTGGATTCCTAGTTATTATATGGTGGATTAAATCTTTGCTAGGGCTATAGTGAGCAATAATTTTTTTGAAGTGTTTTAGCCATTCTTTAAAGAAAAAATATTATATTATTTTCTCAAAATTTATTTAAAAAACTCATACAACTTGTAAAATAATTTTGTAATTTTATGTGTAAATTATTTTTCTAACTTAGGTTGGGGTTTTAGATCTATTTTGTATATATTTGGGGTTTGGGTGTTTTTATTTTCATTTTTGCAGGTTGGATTAAGGGATCAAGTGAGAGAAAAGCTAAATCTAAGCCCTTGAGGGTAAGATCTAGTCTTTAGACAATTTTGCAGGGACATTTACATAAGGGGAGGTATCTTTAATCAGGCCACTGTCTGCTTCCCGTTGGCTTCCATTTCACAACTTACTTTGAGAATTGCTTCTCAAAACAGTTGGGGAAAATGTTACATTTAGACTAGGCATCTAATTAAAATTTACCAAGATCATTGCATCTCACATAGGTCCTAGGTCTTGCATATCATATAGGTTAGTCAAGCATTCAAGCAGCGGGTGTCCATCCGGTCATTTGGTTCCATTTATAGAAAGCAAGAATTTGTGACTCCATTAAGGCACTGGTCTCATAATAGAAAATCTAAATCTAATCAATAATCTTGCTTAATTTCAACCAAGTGGCTAGGCCACTCATTCGTATTTCCCAAACAAGTTGGCTCCCAACTTGTCTTCCTTCGCCTCATTTCATAGGGACTAGCCCCCATAGCTTGTTGTTGGGAGAGCTAGAACGGAGTGGGTGGAGATCAGAGTGATAGCCCCCGTCTTGACCGTTGACATGGTGCCTGTATAATTTGGGCGACAACATGTTTTGGCGTTGTTGTTGGGGACCAATTTATTGGACCTTAGTGTTGACGACACTCTCATTAGTCTTCCTAATCTTCTAATCTTCCATAATTCTTCATCTTCTCATCACCTTATCATTTTTCCTTTCACTAATCCTATCATCTTTTTCATTCACACTCTTAGCAGCTAGACGTTTAGGTTGGTTTCCTGTTTTGGGTGGTGACTCCACTTATTCATTCATTTTTCTTAGGCAGGAAGCTCTACTTGATATCCATCTACTTGATCCTTAACTAAATTTTTGGTTTTACCTTTTGGATCTTGAAGCTAGATTCATGTTCAAGTGGCAACTCCACTTCTTTCATTTTTAAAGGAATTTCTGCTAAAATTTCACTTCTTGTGGATCTCTTATTTTCTTGAATAGGGATCTCTCTCTCTCTGACATCCATCATCTTCCCTTTTCCCTTAAGCAAGTCATCATGGGTGACTTGTTCACCCCTTTTCGCTTTACTGACATTCTTCATGATCTTCCGAGAGATGCCATTGATAATTTGCCTTCCTTCCTAGGTAATAATTCAACCACTGCTGGTGAGCACCTTACAAAGTTTGTTTTTTGTATGGAAAAGTTTGGTGGCTATGCATATGATGAACATGAGGATGTCAAGATGTGACAACTCTTTGTTCTCTCGTTACAAGTTGAATTGGTTTTGGAAGTTCCCTGATGAAACTTTTGACTCCTTACAATCAATTTTTGAGGCCTTTGAAGATAAATATGGAAATCAAAGGGGCCCACCTTGTGCCTCTGGTACTGGACAGAAAGATGAAAGTGGTCATCAAGAGACTGTCTCGTATTGCAAACCTTGCGAGAAATTTCATAATGAATCCACTTGTGTCATTGCAAGACAAATCCTCAATAGTGGAAAAGCAGGGACGAGTTGTCGAGTTGGTAGCAGCAATGAAAAGGAAAAAGATAAGCAACTTATCAATGAGTTAACTCAAATAATAAAAACCATGGAACTTAATCAAGAGCAGTGTTACTTGGGAGCGGGAGCGAAAGCAGGGAGTGGGAGCGAAAACGGGGGCGGGAGCGACATTTTCAAAAGCTCCTGATTTGGGAGCGAATCCCGGAGCGTTTTTTATATAATATATATATTTTATATTTTTATATTTTGATACATATGTCAACAAAAACATGTAGAATGATGAATTAGATATAAAAAAACATAAAAAAAAACATAGATTGAACCATATAACAACAATCATCTAGAAGTTATAATCTTCATCGACCACGTCCAAAAGTTAGTAACATAGTAACATACAACATATTGAGTCTCATGATTCATCAATCTTAAAGTTTCAAGCTTTCAAAATTTACTATATAACATTTATCATCATTGATCACCAAAGTTGTACTTGTAAGCTAAGTGTAACCATTATAACAAATAATATCTAACATGAAATGAAATGTTATAGAATGAAATGAAACAACTTTCAACTTTCATGAAGGATCATATTCATAATTCATTACTAATGAGTTATAATTGCCAACTTCAAACTTAAACTGTCATATATTGTTTAAAAAAATATCATAATAAATATGAAAGAGTCAATAGTTATAAAAACTACTAGAATCTAGAAAAGACAAGTAAATCTTTTATCTATTGCTTATGCTTGGGCCTCTTGCCACCACGAGAAATGTCTAAATTTTTAGTCTTGTTGGAAAATCAGGATCTTTGTCATTAATGTCACCCTCTAAGCATTAATATCCAGAGGTATCTTTGTCATTAGCTCTGTATCTATATAGGGATCTTTGTCATTAATATCACCCTCTCAGCATTAACATAAGATAGAAAAAGCATAGCATGTCAAGTCAAGATTTTGTTTGAGTAATGCGTACATTTTTAGGAGTGTCATGATAGAGGAGTTCGACAACCAATGTCACTAACATCAAGGTACATAGAGGGATTGGTGCTCTTGATTAAATACGAGTTTCATACCCTAATACATGACAAAATTCAATGGAAACGTTGCAATCCTAAAATCCTGAAAAATTGATAAGTCTGTTGGATTTTGAATGAAATCTAAAATTCTACTTTCTCCATATGAAATCCAATGAGGTCGGAACCACTCTCAAACACCCTGAGTCATTTCATGGTAATGTTAAAAATTTAAGTAAAAGTGACATTCTCCTTAATCTTCATTACATGACCATAAATCGCATATCAATACTAGGGCCATAGACTTGATCATTAAGCTGCCCCACTCAAAACTTATTTGTTTCTTTGAAAAAAATTGCATTAAAAAAAATTTGCAAAAAAGGCAAAACACTCCCGAAAAGGCAGGGAGCGTTTTTTTTTTAGGGAGCGCGCTCTCGACCCGCTCCCGCCCGGAGCGCGGATTGGGAGCGGGATCGAGGGGGGCGAGGCGCTCCCCAACAATATTGATCAAGAGAAATTTATGGAAGATCATTCTAGGGATATAAAAACTTTGTTCACCAAATTAAAAAAATGTGATGAGGAGCTAGAAAGCATGATGGTCAATCACTTCGATCAAGTGTCCGCCATGCAAAACCCTTTGATCACTATGGAAGCAAATCATAAAGAAGAAATGAGTTCCATTCAAGTAAATTATGATAAAGTAATAAAAGACATGAAAATCGGTTTTCAAAACAGGTTGTCAGCTATAGAGGAAAGGCATGATGAGGAGGTAAAGATCATGAAAACTAAACACTCTAATCAAATGGCTACCATAGAGGAAAAGTGTGCTCGAGAGATGGAGGCTATGAAGTCTAGTATGCAAAACCATTTGATTGCCATAATAAAAGATCATGAAAAAGTAATAAAAAATATGAAAGTTGGTCATATGTGTCTCCCGAATAAGTTGTTGACCATGGAGGAAAGCCATGCCAAAGAAATCAGTGATATGAAGCTTGAACACTCAGATCAGATGGATGCCATGAGAATTGAAAAGATCACTCTTCAGAATAAACTACAAATAATGGAAAATATATAGGTACAGGAACTTCAACATGGATCAAATAATGAAAGAAACAAAGAGTCTACAACAAATCACAAGCCTCTCAGTCCGCTTGAGCAGTTCTCATCTCATTGCTAGGAGGTTACTTGCCCCACTCAATATAGGTCAGATGTAAGTACCAAAATTGAAAAAGAAGCTAAGAATGGTCAGGCTTATGTGTCATCTTTGACCGAGTACATACAAAATAAGATTGGGCATACTTCAAATTCGTCAGATCCTTCATCCAGGCATTCTCAGAATCAGGACAAGAAATCTACAGTGGTCTCATTATTGACATCACAGCCCACCGGGAAGAAAAGTAAAAGGCAAAAGAAAAGAAAAAGGAAGAAGTTTGATGCATTTGATGGCTGAGAGAAGCTCGATATTCGAATGAGTCACAGTCCTAGCATTTTTAGAATTCAGCATGGCACATCTAAGAAGCAGCCCACAGACTTGTCGGAGAGTCGGCAGATGCTTAGTATGCACCATGTTGATGACATCTTATGCCATAGGGCATCATTTTCTATAGTATCTCTAACCATATTCCCTTTTATTTCATGTCAGTTAGATAGTTTTACTTTCAGCATTTATATTATATAGTTTACATTTTAGTTTATTAGAGTAGATTTTTTGTCCCAGCGATATATTTCTATATACGCATATGATTTCAATGTTAAATTGATACCTATTTGATGGACTTTTGTTTTCTTGGATGCAGGATTCTGGGGTTCTCAAGTTACTTCATGAAAGCAACGTGCCCCCATATGGAGTCAGATGTTGCACTCAAATTGTCAAAGTTCCAACGAAGCGGAAGTGCCAATTTTTTCCAATGGGATTGGATCACTTATCAGCAGTCCATGTGTCATGGTCACCTCATTTTGCAAGTTATATGATGTAAATGATCCTAGTAAGGCCTCGAGTCTATGTAACAACCTAGGTAAGCTTATAATTTTGATAGCGAATTTCATCCTAAGAGGTTTTTTAACCTCATTGATTACCTGTATTTTTAAACACAACTAATCAAAAGAGTTTTTTCCCCTCCAACTTAAACCCACAAAGCTGAGGTAAAATTTATTGTCAAAATCCTAGATGAGTCCTAGTGTTTTAGTTGAATCTATTGTAAAAGTGGTTTGAGAATAATTTAAGCTAGTTGGCTTAATTATTTTATTACATATCACTTGGTCTACTAGATCATGTTGTGTCGCAGATGGATTATGTGCCTTGAGGCTCTAACCCTAATGTGTATTCCCTCTTTGAGTCTTATAAATGTAAAATCTTATGTATTAGAGGAACGGAAAAATATTAAATCACCTCATGTGTAAATTAATTAATTTTTCTAGAAAAATAAAATTAAGTCCTAAGCCAGAAAATTAATTAATTAGAGTCAAATTTAAATTGTTTTAGGAAAATAAATTCTCCAAATGGAAAAATTCGTGGGTCTTACAAGAGTCAATTTTTAAAGGTCCTCTACCAAGGGAATATTGTATATTTCAAAATAATTGGACCCTTGGGCCTTGGTGGTTAAGTCAAAATCAATTTTTTGAGGAAATTAGCTCAAAATAATTAATTTTGAGTTAATTTATGTGGAGTTAAATGATAAATTCGAAAATTCCTCAAAAATAAAAATACTACGGCAATGATATTGTACCACAATGTTCAATGGGACAGCACAATGATGAGGCAGTGGCACAATGGGACAGCAATGGCATTGTGTAGCAGTGGCACAATGGGACAGCAAGCATGGACAACATGGATCATTGTGACATGTTGTATGACAACATGGTTCAACAATGGCACATGGGACAGCAGTGCAGCATAGGGTGCATCACGGTGAGGTGTAGCATGATGACGAGATGTAGCACAATGATAGGGGAAAGAGTCACCATGGAGAATCAGTTGAAGCAGTGTGTCTTCAACTGATCTCATGTATCATCTTCTTAGAGATGATCTATGCTCTTATCTAGATAAGTCAAAGTGTTGACTTCTGTTGTAAATGTACTCTCTCTCTCTCTCTCTACTAAACTATTGAAGAACATATAAGAAGAATTCATCAAGGGTTTCCCCACATTGGGGTTTGTCCCTGGCTAGCGCCACATCTTGTGTCCTCTTGTCTTGGCTTGTCTTCTGCGGTTTATGTTTATGTTCTAACCGTAGTTTACTTTAATGCTCATGTGATTGCTAATCTGGAAAAGATATTGAGCTAATTGTGAAAATTGAAATAAATTGCTCTAAGCATAGAACATACCTAGACTTAACATGGTATCAGAGCTGAGGTGAAGACAAAGCCCAAGCAAGAGTGAAAGAGCAATCACCGAAGATAGTTGGGAAAGGACAAAAGGATCAATGGATTCCTCATCCCTCTTCAAATTCACCAAGGGTGAAGTCGAAGTAGAGTATATTATGAAAATGGCACAGCGGAAGCTTCTGATGGCATACCTACAGATCACTTCAATGGGAAGTCTGGATCTCAGGGTGAAAGGAAAGGCAAATGCCTTGCTTACAACAAGTTCGGCCATTATGCGAAGGAGTGTCTGAATGGTAGGGACACATCTCTTGATGAAAATAACAGTCATTCCAGGGACATCTTCAATGATCGGAGGAATGACATGTAATGCAGGTCATCAAGGAAACGACCAACTCTTCAAGGAAAGCAAGGAACCCCAGGGATGAAGAATCAAATGTTGTTTCTGATAAGGTAGAGAAGCGTTATCTTGTATTGGCCCTCTCCTTCAGATTTTGTGGGAATCTGGCTTATTGATTATAGTGCTTCAAGGCACTTCATCAAATAGAAGGGTGCTCTTTCAAATTTGGTAAGAGATGGAAACAATCTTGGGATTATAATTGGAGCTAATGCCACCTATCCCGGAAAGGGTGTAGGAAATGTTACCCCTCAATTGAATGAGGGTAACTCGATTCATTTACAGAATCTCTTTTATGTACCTGATCATAAGAAGAACCTGGTGTCCATTTCGGCAATAGAAGTCAAAAGTTTCAGGGTGGCATTCATCGATGGAAAGGTACGTGTTTGAAAATAGAATTTTCAAATATGCTTTTACGCATGGGTTCAAGGTTGACAATTTGTATCAAGTTGCAGGATGGTCCATTGGGGACCATGTCAATTGACACATCTCATCTGTAGCACCGGAGGTCTATTATGGGGCCCTACCCAATGTGAGTCAGATGGTGATAGGGATGCCTGAATTCAAGAAGAGCATGAAGGTACATGTCTGAGATGTACCGAAGGAAAATCTTACAAGGGGACCATTCCCCTCATGTAGCAGGTCCACAGGTTTGGAACAACCCGAGGGGTTTGAGATTCATGATCGGGAATCTCATGTGTGCAGGCGGAAGAAATCCCTCTATGGCTTGAAGCAAAACACCCCAGGCGTAGTATGAGAGGATTGATAGTTGTCTGATGAAGCTAAGATTCACTAGGAGTGAAGTCGATCCAAACCATTGCTTGAAGGTTGTGGATGATAAACCCCTCATACAGGCACCTTCTGAGGACGACATATTTCTAACAGGTGTAAACCCTCTCATTTGCAGAAGTAAGAGGGAGTTGGATTCCAGATGTGGAATGGTAAACTGCAAGCCTGTGACTACCTCGAGGATCTTAACTTTAAGAAGTTATATGGTAGTGATGACGAACCAGATTTGGGAAATGCCTCTGAATTTCATAAACTCATTCGCATTGATGTTCTTGGTGAACTGACGTCCGGACATATAATTTGCAGTTAGTATGATGAGCTCATATATGGTTGAGCCACATTGGATTGGTGCCAAGAATCTTTTGAGATATCTTCAGGGCACAATCTCTCATGGATTGAGATACACTGTTAGAAATATGAAGCTGCATGATTATTCGAATGCTGACTGGGCAGGCAGTGTGGAGGATCGCAAGAGCACTTCTGAGTGTTGGTTCTCTTTGGATTCTGCTTCGATACCCTGGATGAGCAGGAAGCAGAAGTCGGTTGCTATAAGCACCATTGAGACCTAATACATAGCTACGAGTATGATCTCGTGTGAAGCTGCCTGGTTGCGAAAGCTCTTCAACGAGTTGTTTGTACACATGATGGATACCACTGTAATCCTCTGTGTCAACCAAGGGGGATTCGATTGTCGAGGAATCTCGTATTCTATAATTGCCCCAGCATATAGACATCAGATACTACCTTATCTGAGATATGGTACGTCGAAGAGCGAGGAGGCTCCATTGCATTGAGACAGATGTACAGGTCGCAAACATTCTATCTAAGCCCCGGGGAAATTTCAAATTTGTGACTTTCCCAAACAACTGGGAGTCGTTGAGAGACCTTCTGATGAGGGTCCTGCATGATGCATGCATTGAGCTGTGGGAGCTCTGGGGGGCTTGGGGTACTACTGGAGCAACACGCAACCATAGAGCGCCTCACCCTCCCCTAATGGTGCTCTATGTACAGGGTGAATGGCTCAGCGTTCCCCTGTGATACCCCATGGTGACTTAGGGACAGGATGAGTGGTTCTCCTGTTGAGGCATCCTACCCATGCAGTCTGGAACTCATGGAAAGTACCTCTCATCTGGCCAATGAGCAGGTAAATGGGGTTAGGGACCATAGTAGTACTATCGATGGATGCATCGTTGTATCTACCATACTCCCTATGCTAGGATGTCCTCAACTGATCCGAGATCAGTATGAGTGGTTTGAGACACTCTCTTGTGATATTGATCTAGGATCAATAAAACTAACTTCGGGTCAGTAAGAGTGGTATGACACACTCTCTTCATATGGAACTGACTTCGGGTCAGTAGAGAATGATATGAGACATTCTTGATCAATTCATCTTCTTCATGGTTTAGCAGAGCAGAGCAGTGCAAGGCACTGATAACAGAGATAGTACAATCGGACAGATGGATCAGCGGATGGAGTTCTCCCTAGTTGAGAGGGAGTGTTAAAATTGGCAACTAGGGCCAAACTCCATGTGAGTCATCTTATTTATGGCAGCTGATATTTTTCTTGGATCCCTCTCATCGAGAAGTGTAGGATTGATCTAAACATCATTCGATTCCAATAAGTATTCATGGAGTTATGAATTTATTTGTGTTATAAGACAATTCGTCAAGGTCGGCCAGCAACCAAATAAACCCCACATGTGCTCAACATTTTAGTATAAAAGGAGATGACTTGATAGTCATTTCTACACACACTTCTATCTTGATTTCTCTCCACTTGTCTTGGGTTTTAGTGAAAGAGAAATCTAGGAGTGGAAGCCCTAGACGTTGGAGGAATGAGGTTGCCATAGCCGCAGTCAAGAAGAAGAAATATGTTGCCCTAATCTAGAGGACGCAATCATGAAGAGAAGCCCTAACGCTATCAAGAAAGAGCCCTAACCCATACATTGGTCTCTACACAGTCTAGAAGGAGGTCTACAACCCAATACGTTGGTCCCTACTAAAACGCAGTCAAGGAGGACAATACCATGCCCTAGCCGCAGCATTAGGAGGCTTCCCTAGACAACGTGGAAGGGTTGTATGGACAGCATATTGAGCAAGAGTCTTAGCCGCTATTTGGAGGGTATTTCAGGGGTCTGAAGTGCTGGAGAAGGGGCCGAGTTCCCTTGTTGTCATGCCGCAGCAATAAGGATTGTTTTATGATCATTTGGAAGAGTGCAGGGCTGCCACAATCAAGAGGAGACTTGATATAGCAAGCTGCAGCAAATAGGTGAAGGCCGAAGTTGTTGATGAGGGAAAGACTGCCCAGAAAATGCAGTGTAGCGTCTCCTCCTCTCTTAGAAGGGTAGTCGCAGTAAAGGATGGCACTTCTGGGTAGATTGAAGGGTTGTTGGAAGTACCCTAACCAATCTAAGATTGCTGCAGTCAAGGACCCTAGAACTGTGAGCTGAAGGAAGTGTTAAGGGATTGCCATATGCCCAAAACAGTAGTGTTTTGGGCATGACTGTTATGTACAGCAGTTACAGCAGTACAACTAGGACAGCTAGGCAATGGTACATACATATTAAGAGCAGCGTAAGTATGTTGGGACAGCAAAAATGTTGGGTTGTTGTAAGTATACTAGGATAACAAGCCGTGATGGGACAACAGTACTAGCAGCAATGATATTGTGCCACAATGTTCAATGGGACAGCACAATGATGAGGCAGTGGCACAATGGGACAACAATGCCATTGTGCAGCAGTGGCACAATGGGGCAGCAATGACATTGTGCAGTAGTGGCACAATGGGACAACAAACATGGAAAGCAAGGATAGCATGGCAATCATGGACAACATGGATCGTTGTGACATGTTGTATGACAACATGGTTCAACAATGGCACATGGGACAGCAGTGCAGCATAGGGTGCAGCACGATGAGGTGCAGTGTGATGACGAGATGCAGCGCAATGATAGGTGAAGAAGTCACCTTGGAGAATCAGTTGAAGTAGCATGTCTTCAACTGATCTCATATATCATCTTCTTAGAGATGATCTATGCTCTTATCTAAATAAGTCAAAGTGTTGACTTTTGTTGTAAATGTACTATCTCTCTCTCTCTCTTCTAAACTATTGAAGAACATATAAGAAGAATTGATCAAGGGTTTCCCCACACTGGGGTTTGTCCCTGGCTAGCGTCACATCTTGTGTCCTCTTGTCTTTTGTCTTCTGCGATTTATGTTTATGTTCTTTCTGCAGTTTACTTTAATGCCGATGTGATTGCTAATCTAGAAAAGATATTGAGCTAACTGTGAAAATTGAAATAAATTTCTCTAAGCATAGAACATACCTAAACTTAACAACAAATCTTCTTGACTTAGTTTTATTTTATCATTCACATCTAGAAATACCCTGCTTTCCCTTAAAAAAGCCAACCAAAAATGAGAGGAGAACTATTCTTAAGTGACAAATGTACTCCCCTTGGCTTACCTCGAAATTGCATCAGTGGATTAGGGCTTTTTCCACTTAGATGCAAGTTGAAACAGTAACACTACCCACCAACTCTTTTATCATGGTTCTCCCCTTTGCAATAACTAGGGTTACAACTTTCAACAAACTCAAGGTTATCATTACTGCAGATTGATCTTGTAATCCACTCTATTTTTGGAGACTGTTCTCCTATAACAAGCTAGAACAACAATACCACATAAATACAATCATTTCCATTAATCAGGTGCAATGATGAATTGCCTATTGCAAACCCAAAACCAAGTGGATGTAGAATTGGACCTTCTGATGGTATTCAGCATACATGTTACAAGCATGGATATTATATCTAAGTAACTTTATAAAAACTTGATGAAAGGTAATATAACCAAGTTCACGTGAGAAATTGCATCGATGGATTAGGGCTTTTTCCACTTAGATGAAAGTTGAAGCAATAACACTACCTACCAACTGTTTTATCATGGTTCTCCCCTTTGCAGTAACTAGGGTTACAACTTTCAACAAAGTCAAGGTTATCATTACTGCAGATTTCTTTCACAAGATTATCTTGTCATCCACTCTATTTTTGGACCGTTCTCCTATAACAAGCGAGAACAACAATACCACATAAATATAATCATTACCATTAATCAGGTGCAAGGAAGAACTGCCTATTGCAAACTCGAAACAAAGTGGAAGTGGATGTAGAATTGGACCTTCTGATGGTATTCAGCACACATGTTACAAGCATGGATATTATATCTAAGAAACTTTATAAAACTTGATGAAAGGTAATATAACAAAGTTCATGTGAGAATCAGGCCATCAAAAGATGCCATTGACAACTGAGATGATTTGAATTACTATTTCTTATATGATTAACGTCAAAGGTGTTTAATATGCATGACAGTTACTTACTCTGAACTCAGCTATATTCTCCATGTTTGTGTGCCCAATAGTGTTCAATATGCATGACAGTTACTTACTCTGAACTCAGTTATATTATCCATGCTTGTGTGCCCAATACAACGGAAACTTTTAGGGGTTAAATTTCACCCATGAATTAATCATCCATGTTTTTTCCTTAAAAAAACTTTCGTCAATTTTAATTTTTTCTAAAAATGATTCACCCAAATTATTTTATCTTTAAAATAGCCAAAATTTTATAGAAACTATATAAAATCCTAAGAAATTTGATTATTTTTAAAAAGATATCACCAAACATTTTACATTTTGCATATCAACAACTTGTAATATTCGGTAAGGTTTCTAAATTCTAAGATAAATTTCCATCACTAAAATTACAGAGGATCCAATTCTACATCCACATTTTTGTCTGAGTCTGCAAGAGGCAACTCGTCATTGCAGCTAATTAGCAGTAACGATTGTATTTATGTGATATTGCTGTTCTATCCAGGTACAGCCTGTAACCACTCTTTTAACCTTAATGAGTTGCCCAACCTGCAGCTTTAACCGACAACAAATTACATTTTACTATTTAGTCGTCGTTAACTACTGAAAGCCTTATCAGTTGACAGCCCAATAATGTTGATTTATATGTAGCAAGAGCTAGATAAAGATGTGCAATCATGGAATTTAAGAAAATGCATTGCAGGTGAGACTCCAACAAATTTGAATGGATCCCAATTTGCACCATACATTCATCAACTAATAAGCTACAGGAAGATGTAAAGGCAATATCATCCATAAATCTGCAAACCCACGGTAGCTAGACACATAACCTAACCAGAGACATAAAAAGAAATATGCACCAAAGGACAAGTTACCTTTGTCACATTAGGATGGTCAAGTTTGTGCCAGACAGACACTTCTTGTTGAAACGATGCCCTTAGTGAAGCAATTTTAGCTTCTGTTTTTCTCTCCTGTTGTCCAAAATCCAGTAGCTTCGCTAATGAAGTTGAAACAAAAACATAAACAAGCAGATTAATGGATGTATCTGAAACGATATCTAAAATCAAAGAATAATTATAATATGTTAACTGGTATCTTTCAATTCTTCACCCCAGCTTACAAGCAGTGGCAAGAAACACTTAAAAGTCCAAAAATGGCAATGCTGCAAAGAATGAGATGTGATGTGCGCAGATATTAGTAATTACAAAGAAGCCAGCATATAACAGGAAAGCTATATCAAAAGTTATGAATGCAAGATGTTACTTTCACTCCAAACAAAAAGGAATGGAAAAATAAAGACTTGTTTAGCATCAAAAAATTTGTCAGGCCAGCTGACGTAGATGATTTCTTCAAGAATAAGATATAGATATTCCTAGAGGACAACAAGAGGCCAACCACATTAACTATCATCTATATCTAACACCTTAAATATTAATGATAGGAAAAAATTAATGAATTAGTGAACCATTGGGCATTCACAAAGGAATAAAACATAAGTCGTGGGAAAGTATTTACGATCCTCAATGTTGGATGAGAAGCATGATCAGTAATGTCAAAAACAGGTCAGAAACATGTTAACTGTTATCTTTCAATTCTTCACCCCATCTTACAAGCAGTGCAAGAAACACTTAAAAGTCCAAAAGTGGCAATGCTGCAAAGAATGAGATGTGATGTGCGCAGATATTAGTAAACCACAGTAACTATCATCTATATGTAACACCTTGTCAATCAGTTCTCTAGTTGTGCCTTAGTTCATCAAGGCCACAACAAATCGAGACTCCTATCGAGTTGTTCACAGCTCCACTTGTGAACGACTCTCAATCGGCCCACTGTTGCTCCTCAGCTACTTAGGGACTTTAGCCCACTATGGTCTTCTTGCGCTGCTCCGATGAAGACCAACATCAGGCACGAAGGGCTCCCACCTATCACTGCAAGATGTCCATCTCCCACAATGAACACGAGCTAGGAGGACTTCCCATCATCTGTCGTAGAAGTCCTTCTCCACACACAAGTCTCGGGCTCCACAACTACTCCTCTGGTTCGTCAACCCTTGAGCTCAACAACTGCCTCTCTCGCAACTACCTTTGTCCATCAAAGTGTTGATCACCAGGTTCCAACTTGGACACCATCATGTTGTCCTCCAGCAGACCATAAGTGCCTAATCCACGTCCACACTTGGTCTTCTCTCACGCTACCCTCCAACAATCCACGAGAGACCAAGTCCACGTTGTAGCATCTGCACCTAGTTTGGGCATCCCCATACATAGGAGACCCTTACACATGTTTGCCCACAGACTCCACCAATCTGCCCCTTGATCTGCAATAGAGGAGCTCTTGCACAAATTTGGGCATCAACAACTTGTCCTCTCCTAGGACACAATCAACTTCATCAACCAAGGGAACATCTGCAACACTCCTTGCTGCTGTCCTCTTGCCTTCAAATCTGATGTGTCTGTTGTCACCTTGGCTGCTTGGTAGGCCTCCCAACAATCCACGTGGGCTGCTCCAAACAACTCCTAAGGCCTCCTACAAGTTGCCCATCAACTAATCCACGCTCTGTCAACATCTTTGACCCAACATCCCTCTCAAAAACATTGTTGTAATGATGTTTGACTTCGTTGTTGTGACAGTTCTGGTTAGGGCACGTGCTGCAGCCCTAACTCCACCTAACAGTCAGCAAACAAGCCCTTTAAGGGTTGTGGCATACCTTAAGAAGGCACCTCCTTTGCCACGTTGCCTCTTTAGGGCATAGTCTACCCTTGACAGCCCTTACGTAGCTCTTGACTGTGTGCTAAGGCCTGCGGCCTAGCACAACAGTCCTCCTGTAGCACTGGCCCCTCAAAACAATGCCCAAACACCCTCCAAACAACAACGTTTTGCCTCCTTAGGAACTCGGCCTAACAAACAGCCTCCTTGGCCCTCATCACAGCAAACGTGCACCCTGTTTTACCCACTATTCTAGCCCAAAGACAATCTACACTTGCCTCAGCCACTCGGCCTCCTGTAGTAGACTTTGGATCCCTTTCTTTCACATTGTCTAGGTCTCCACCTTTGCTGCGATTTCAGAGCTCCTTTCTCTAGAAGAGACATTACACAAATGGATGACTAAAACACATCAATTCACCCTCTTTTTATAGCCAAATGAGGGGCTCAACGAATTAGTGAAGAGACACATCTACTGGCCAAATTTTACTACAAGCCTACATGACTTGAAAACCAATAATTACTTGTCAACTTCAAAAATTCATTTCTCCACTTCTACAACTCGGAATTTAACGATTCTCAAAGCATTGGATTCTCCTTTCCGCCCTCTATCGTCTCATGCCATCACATGTAGAAATGTGCCTCCATAATTGCCCCAAACACGATTGGGTGCAAAACCCCAAGCTTGGGTTTCAAGCCCACAAGCCTACTTGTGGCGCTTTAACCTCCGACCCTCAAACACTAGGGCTTGGAGTACCTCCCAAGCTAACAAAAAATCATCCAGTGACGACACTAGCCCATCTGGAACTCATCATTGCAACATACCCTGTAGATGAATCCGGAAATCTCGATAGGGCCTTTGCCTCAATCACATCTAAACCTGAAGATCCCAAACCTCCATAGGGTTTCTCCCTTTGAGGCTAGACTCCCTCTGAGCCTACACGATATCCACTAGCTCAGTCTGCAAGCACTCATCCTCGATCAAATACTTACAAGCACTCATCTTCCTGGATCAAATACCACTCGTGCCAATCCCTCCAATCTCGAATATGCAACATCACAATCCGATGAAGACTCTAGCCTACCAATTTGTAGTCCATCACATGAATCCATCTCGATCAACCTGATCTCGTCCATAACAAAGAAACCCTCGAGTTGTCTCAACCATCCATTACAAGACATAAGAAGTCCACAATCTACAAACCACCACACAACATACTGAAGTGCACCAGGTTCACCACTGATCCACCAGAACTCCCAACCCATCTCATCATGTAGTCTATCGAGACCACATCTCCATGTCTCCAGCTGAACCCTCTGCTCCATGATCTAGAAACTGACAACTCCCTCTAAGTTACTTCGTTGTGCACACTCTGATTCACTGTCCCTCAAAGTAGCTCAGATACGCTCTGATACCATGTTGAATTTCCACGACCTTGGGTCTAGGTTAGAGTCTTAAAATCACTGATGCTACCAAACCAAGAATCTCAACCAGAAACTACTTTGCACAGCGGAATAAAATAGCAATAAATCACACATGCACAGAATATAGACAACTTTTTAGTTTTTCAACCCAACTTCGTTATATTAATCCAACTGATATAATACAACAGTCTAGGGCTCCCATACCAAGGATAATTGCCCTCATACATCCACAAGTACAAGAGACAAAACTGAGACTTGGTGTCAGTCGGATTCCATCGACATCCAATCTATCCTCAACGAGATACTTTGACCATCTAGCAGTCACATGCTCTCTCAACTCCTCTTAGTCGTACCTTGTACTTGCCCGGTCCTTTGGCTCCCGATCTACAGCTCCTGCCTTTATCAATGCTCCAAGTCCATCTGGCCACTGAATCTCGACTATCAATTTGCTCTCTAGTTGTGCCTTAGTCCATCAAGGCCACAACACATAGAGACTCATGTCGAGTTGTTCATAGCTCCACTTGTGAACGACTCTCAATCTACCCATTGTTGCTCCTCAGCTACTCAGGGACTTCATCCCACTATGGCCTTCCTGCGTTTCTCTGATGAAGACCAAGATAGGGCAGAGGGCTGCCACCTATCACTGCAAGATGTCCATCTCCCACAATGAACACGAGATAGGAGGACTGCCCATCATCTGTTGTAGAAGTCCTTCTCCACACACAAGTCTCGCACTCCACAACTATTCCTCTGGTTCGTCAACCCTTGAGCTCAATAATTGCCTCTCTCACAAATACCTTTGTGCATCAAGGTGTTTCTCACCGGGCTCCAACTTGGACACTATCATGTTGTCCTACAGCAGACCGTGAGTGCCCAATCCACGTCCACACTTGGTCTTCTCTCACATAGCCCTCCAATAGTCCACGAGAGACCAAATCCACGTTGTAGCATATGCACCTAGTTAGGGCATCCCCATACTTAGGATACCCTTACACATGGCTGCCCACAGACTCCACCAATCTGCCCTTTGCTCTGCAATAGAGGAGCTATTGCACAAATCTGGGCATCAACAACTTGTCCTCTCCTATGACACCACCAACTTCATCAACCAAGGGAACATCTGCAACACTCCTTGTTGTTGCCTTCTTGCCTTCAAATCTGATGTGCCTGTTGTCACCTTGGCTGCTTGGTAGGCCTCCCAACAATCCACGTGGGCTGCTCCAAACAACTCCTAATGCCTCCTACAAGTTTCCCATCAACTAATACACGCTCTGGTCAACATCTTTGACCCAACACCCCTCTCAAAAACACTGGTGTAATGATGTCTGACTTCCCTGTTGTGACAGTTCTGGTTAGGGCACATGTTGCAGCCCTAAATCCACCTAACAGTCAGCAAACAAGCCCTTTAAGGGCTACAACATACCTTAAGAAGGCACCTCCTTTGCCACGCTACCTCTTTAGGGCATCGTCTACCCTTGACAGCCCTTATGCAGCTCTTGACTGTGTGCTACGCGGGCACAACAGTCATCCTGTAGCACTAGCCCCTCAAAACAATGCCCAAACACCCTCCAAACAGCAACGTTTTTCCTCCTTAGGAACTCAGCCTAACAACCAGCGTCCTCGGCCCTCATAACAGCAAACATGGACCCTTTTTTATCCACTGTTCCAACCCAAAGACAATCCGCACTTGCCTCGGCCACTTGCCCCCCTTAGCAGACTTCGAATCCCTTTCTTTCACGTTGTTTAGGCCTCCTCCTTTGCTGCGATTTCAAAGCTCCTTTCTCTAGAAGAGACATTGCACAAATGGATGAATTAAACACATCAATTCACCCTCTTTTTATAGCCAAATGAGGGGCTCCACAAATTAGTGAAGAGACACATCTATTGGCCAAATTTTACTGCAAGCCTACATGACTTGAAATCCAATAATTACTTGTCAACTTCAAAAATTCATTTCTCCACTTCTACAACTCGAAATTCGACGATTCTCGAAGCGTTGGATTCTCCTTTCCGCCCTCTATCGTCTCATGTCATCACATGTAGAAATGTGCCTCTAGAATTGCCCCAAACATGATTGGGTGCAAAACCCCCAAGCTTGGATTTCAAGCCCACGAGCCTACTTGTGGTGCTTTGACCTCCAACCCTTGGACACTAGAGCTTGGAGTACCTCCCAAGCTACACAAAAATCAACAAACACAATCTCTGATATGGTGGTACCTGAACTCAATATGTTGGAAGTGGTCATGAAACACTGGATTTTCAGAGAGCTTGATGCAATTTTGATTATCACAGTTTATGACCGTGGGATCCAACCTCTGACTAAACAACCCAACAAGTGGCTTCCTCAACCAAATAGCCTCACAAGTTGCCAAGATGGTAACCATGCTTAGCTCAGTGCCACTGATCTCTACTTCCCTCTAAAGCAGGAAATAACTGCTAACCCCTCTGAACACAAACTTTGATATGGCAGTACCTAATCTCGAAATGCTTGGAGCGGTCATGAAACACTGGGATTTTAGAGAGCTTGACGCAGATCTAATTATCACAATTTATGACCATGAGCTCCAACCTCTAAATGAACAACCCAACAAGTAGCTTCCTCAACCAAATAGCCTCGCAAGTTGCCAAGTTGGCAGCCATGTACTCAACCTCAGTTCAGCTTAGTGCCAATTATCTCTGCTTCCCTTTAAACCATGAAACAATTGTTGACCCAACACTGAAAGCACAACCTAAAGTGCTCTTCCTATCTGCTTAACTCCCTGCCTAATTTGCATCTGTGAATCCCCAAAGACTCATTCCATCAACCTTCCTATACAACAATCCACAATCTATTGTGCCCCTGAGATACCTCAACACGTGCTTAACAGCAACCTAATGCACTATGTTCAGCTCAACCATGAACTGACCCAATTGGTTAACTACAAAGCAAATGTTTGGTCTGTGTTTACAATATACATCAACAACCCTATGAGTTGCCTGTATAGAGTGGCATCCACTCGCTCACCCCTGGTAGCATCTACCTTCCTCCAACTTATGACTAGAGGTGTGGTCATGGGCCTACAATCTATCTGAGCATACGATGCCCTTGGTGCTTGCTTGAGCCCATAAATAGCTCTCATCATCCTACAAACATGTGTCTTCGTTGAAAGTCTCAAATCCCTCGGGATGCCCAACATAAACCTCTTCCTTAACAACTTCGTTAAGGAAGGCAGTGTTCAAGTCCATTTGGTGGATCCTCCTTCCCATCTATGTTGTAATCGCCAGAATAGTCCTAATGGACGAATATTGGACCACTAGTGCGAACATCACATCATTGTCAATCCCTTTGACTTAAGAGAACCTTTGGCCATGAATCTAGTCTTACACTTATCCACATTCCCATTAGTTGCATGTTTGATCTTTTACACCCAACGTGATCCCACAATGGATTTTCCAACCCGTCTTGGCACTATCTCCCAGACTTTGTTTTGCATCATAGAAGAGTACTCTTCCATCATAGCATCACGCCAAACCTATTGCGAAGTTTCCTACTTGTAACAAGAAGGCTTTGAGTCTATCACCTCAGTCATAAGTGCCATGTAACTTGTATATCTCTATGGCTATTTACTTTGTGTGAATGTGGTAATGGGAACTCCAACTCTCTCCTGAGCCTCCCTAATCAACTAGCCTGCCACCTGGCTAGACCTCTCCCTGCACTGGGAGTCACTGGCTGAGTGGGCTCCTCTTGCTCTGTTCTCCCCTCTTGTTCCTGCACTTTCTCCTCAACTATGCGATGGTCGGCCTACTCAATGTTGAGAAACCAATAAGCTAGAAAATTAGGGTTAATTTCTCTTACTTGATAATTGCTTGTGAATATTTGTTGGCTTCTTATTTCTGTTATTATGTTTTTTCATCAAACAATTACCAAATCATAAAACATGAAGATCACAAAACACAAAGAACACAAAGATGTAGGCTCCAAGCCAGGGCAAAACCCCACAAGGGGGAAAACCCAAACAACTCCTCTTCTTATAGAATCAGATCAAAGTGAGATATCCAAGACCCAGCCAAACCTATTGCGAAGTTTCCTACTTGTAACAAGAAGGCTTTGAGTCTATCACCTCAGTCATAAGTTCCATGTAACTTGTATATCTGTATGGCTATTTACTCTGTGTGAATGTGGTAATGGGAACTCCAACTCTCTCCTGAGCCTCCCTAATCAACTGATCTGCCACCTGGCTAGACCTCTCCCTGCACTGGGAGTCACTGGCTGAGTGGGCTCCTCTTGCTCTGTTCTCCCCTCTTGTTCCTGCACTTTCTCCTCAACTATGCGATGGTCGGCCTACTCAATGTTGAGAAACCAATAAGCTAGAAAATTAGGGTTAATTTCTCTTACTTGATAATTGCTTGTGAATATTTGTTGGCTTCTTATTTCTTTTATTATGTTTTTTCATCAAACAATTACCAAATCATAAAACATGAAGATCACAAAACACAAAGAACACAAAGATGTAGGCTCCAAGCCAGGGCAAAACCCCACAAGGGGGAAAAACCCAAACAACTCTTCTTCTTATAGAATCAGATCAAAGTGAGATATACAAGACCCAAGACCAAGACTGCCACATAGTTCCCAAGTCAACCATCCACCAAGTCCTCTTCAACAATTCAAAGTCGACTGAGTCAACGTTGGTCAAACTTCATCAAAACTAGTCAAATCACAAAATTCAAACCTGTATCTTCAGCCTGCAATTTTGAACCTGTATTGCTTCCAGATTCTTCGCATGTATGAATAGAAGCAAACTAGAAAACAAAGCTTTGTCTTTCTTTTGACTTCTCCTTCTCTATCTATTGACTTCGCACTCTTTCTCTTCTTCGTTGCTCTTCTTCTCTTCTTAGCAAAGAAATCAATGATGATGAGTGAGTGAATGATTAGTCGAGTTGCTCTCTATATATACACATACAGAAGGTCGAATAGGTGCCTCTCTAGGTCGACTTGTCTAGGTGGGTCAACTAGGTCTTGTGGATGACAAATTAGACTTTTTGACTCAAATAAAATTCTTTTTCCTTTTTCTTACAAAAGTCCAAATGGGACTTGACTCAAATAACTTTCTTTTGACTCAATATAAATTCTTCTTTTGACTTAAATGTCCCTAGAAGCATGAAGAACATGCTTTGACTAGAAATGACTAATAATAATAATAATTTTATTTTCCTTTTTTTGTTTTTACATGAAATACTAATTGATACAAGTACAATCATAATTATGAAAACTGAACCTAGTTACTATTCCAACACTCCCTCTTAACTAGAGAGGTATTCATAATGACACAACATGATACCAAGATACTCTCAAATTCAATATTCGTATCGATAAGCATCATCAAGCATCATCATAACTAGCATTGTCAATAACAAAATAGCAAGCCCTTGACTAACAAGCTCTATCTCTCCACTAGATCAGAGCACAATGTTGGGAGGCATAAGTTTGGACACCACCACCGCCTCTCTCCAGGCACATACCCTATCCAGATGTTCACCAGGTATGTTCTCACAGGATTATTCTTATATTGGATACCCTATCCTCAAAGAATATCGGTCCTCAGGACAACTCTTACCTTGGATGCCCTATCCTCAAAGAGTATCAGTCCTCGGGACTACTCCTATCTTGAATATAGTTCCTCAAGAACTATCTGTCCCAGATGCTTATCCAATCCACCACTCTCCTTACCAGTGCCTTCACTAGGCTTATAGTTGTTAGTCTCGGCCATAGCGCATAACACATGGAGAATACAGTGTCCATCCTCACTCCGTCTCAAACAGGGAGGAATAACCACAAGCCTAAAGCTTGTCTCAAAAGTACTCATCAAAGCATCGGCTACACATTCTTCCGTGGAGATCTATTGTAGCTGATGGGCTCCTATCTGCGTCACATCATAATGAGCTTCAACCTTCCTAGATCTTTGTCAACCTTTACGTAAATTCAACATGTCATCAAGTAATTCATCAAACATATTATAGAACCAAACTTCTTCGTAGTTGATTGCACAAGCCTTCCCATCTTCCTTCGTAATAGAACTCTACTTTCAGGCTTTTCCAAGAAATTATATCTGCTTCCAATCATCAAAAGTATTTCTATCAGCATTAGTGTTGTTAATTAATGTGTTCTTGGATCAAACCAATCAGCTGCAAGTACAATGATATCAAAACTCTTCAATTTCTTGCCAAAGGGTTTTGTCGTTGATCTGTCATTTTCTTCTTTTGATAATAAAGCTTTCTGGATTTTCCACCAAACTTCAAGTCGTATTATATCTGTTCAATATCTAACATCTTCCTCTGAGATAGGTACACTTCTTCCCCTTTTACTTTCATGTTGCTATCCAATTGACTTCTTTTGATGCGTACTTCAAACTACTTTCTTCTTGTCTTTGTGCTATGCTACCTTCTTCCAAATCTTCCATCCATTAATCAAGCTTAGATAAATCTTTGTCTTGACCTACAACCTTTAGAATATTATGAAAGAACAAAAGGAATATTATGAAAGAACAAAAGGCAAAGTGTATAGACAAAATAAAAACAGTAATAATTAAAGAAAGCATGTAATATCCCCAATTTTGTGAGCATGGGAATTTTGCCTAATTTTGGTGATATTAAGTTGTAATGTTCAAAAATAGGAAAAATAATGATATGCAAGCAAATAACAATTTTTCACCACAGAAATTTCAAAACAATTAGAACATACCCATGAAAATTAGAAATATGGAAGCAGCTGAGCCATTTTATTAGAAACTGGTGCAAGAGTACGAAATATGGAAAGAATGCACCTGGGAAGCAAAGCCCAGGTGAAGCAATGACAACCCGGAACTACAATCAACTGACCAATTCCCGCACTGCGACATCCCTAGCAATTTTGCATTGTCTGCTGCAAAGATATCGCTGAAAACCCCACCTCCGGTGCTCAAAAAATTCTACAAAATTACTTCTAGGCTCCTCAGGCAAAACCCACAAAAACCCATACATAAATGGATTGGCCTAGTTTTTGTGAATATTCCTAAACCCGGAATCCCTACTGCGACAAATTGATGTTACTTCTCTTACTTGTTAATCCATACAAGTTATTTATTGTGTTCTACGGTAAATAGTGAAGTAAATACAACTGCAACATTCACTATTTAAAATTATATGCCGAAACAAGAAAACTAAGCAAAAGAGTAAAACATCACACAAGACACTGTTGTTATTGAACAAATGTCCCTAGAAAAACCCAATGCGGGAAAACCAGTGCAGCAGCTCTTAGGGTTTTATTATTATGTAGTACTAAATTCTGAATGCAACCTTTGGATGCCTTCCTGACACTCTAGTTACAGAGAATGTCACTGACAGAGAGATTTGTGAGATTACCTCACACTATCACTAGAAATCTTGGATGATCCAGCTCCTGAATGACTGCCCTCGGCTGCCTCTACGCAATGTCTACATCAGCCTAGCGTCAAACCCTCTAGGGACAACATCACTTCTCCAGCTGATCGATCTGCTGCCCAGGAACTTTGATTTCTGTCTCCCGGTCTCACACCCCGACTTCCAGCTCAGAAATCGATCTCCCTAGCGAATCTTTTCAGACTTCCTTTCGGCGTCTGTGCTGCCTCTATGTCAGCCTACACTACCTTTGTGTGGGCCTATGTAGTTCTGCGTCAGGCCCCCTCGCTCTGTGCTTCCACTGTTGGATCTCCCTTTGACTTCTCTGTTGAGTATTCTCCGACCATGAAAAATTTCCCTTCAGATACTGTCCCTACCCCTCAATGCAAAAGCTCACTTTGAATTTCTCTCCGGCAGCTGCTCTACTTCAGAAATTCGAGCTTCTAAACTCTCTCTGTTTCCTTTCCAAATGACCCTCAAGCCTGCTTAAATAATCTTCTCGTTGACATTCAACGGACCAGATCAAAAGCTAATCAATGGCTAAGATCATTTCTGCTTGATCCTCGTCTTCTTCTAGAAGTTACACCTACAGTTAGATTAATACCCATTAATTATTTTAATTTCCTAAGTTTAGACTTAGGGTCCCATTAAAAATAATTAATTATTTTAATAAAACTATCTCCAGGTGGAATTTCCCAAAACAATTTTTGGGTATTATTGGAGAATGCATGTGTCTAAGCCTCCCTGCAAAATTTGAGACTTGGAGCACATCTGATGCTATCAGAAATCAACACTCCCTCTTAGCGAGGAATGTGCTCTAGCAATGCACCCTGCTGGAGCATCACCCTGTTTTGTAACATCTCCTTCTGCCCTGCTGATGTCTGACATCCTATCCACCAACCACTGCACAAATGTTGCATCTGTACTACTGCTAACCTTGCCACTGTCAACACTACATCCATACTGCAACTCCCTCTTAATTTTGCATTCGTGCTTCTGTTGGCACTGCCACTGCCAACTACATCTACACTGCAACCTTCTCCAACCGTTGTTGCTACTGCATCAGCGACAAAAAGCATCCCAAATTACTAAACTGGTGTTCAGTATGATGCATCTCACTGCTGGAGTCTGACTATTGTTGGTCTCTGCGTTGACCCTCTAAACCCTCTACGTTGCTGCTCACTTATGCTCTGTGCCAACAGCACTGCTGCCAACTCTGATCTGCGTTGCTCAGTCTCTGGTGATCCTAGCCGCTGCAACTGTTACTCCGACGCTCCTCTGCATCAACTGACACTGGTCCATCCTGCTACTACTGATCTACGCTTCCGTAGCAAGGAATTGATCTGAGAGGTGGGCTCCTCCAGGGTCATGCCCATCTGTAGCTCTTTCGAACTACAGCTCTAAATCAGCCCACCTCCCTCCTGGAGGTATCTCAATTGCCATGGCAAACTCAATCCTCCTCGATCTTCGTGGGAGCAACCTTCGGATCATGCTTCTCATCTTTGTCCTTCTTCCTGAGAGGACACTGTGTTGCATAATGACCCATTTCACCACACCTAAAGCATTTGATCTTTGAGATGCCTTTCTTCCGCCTCCGTTGCTCCTTCTGCCCCTTGGATGCAAGGGCTACATTCTCTTCATCCTCCTTGGGCTTCAACCCACTGTTGTTGCTTCCATCAAGCTTACATTTGACTAGACCTCTCCTCAGCTCTTCCTGCTTGAGTGTAGCCCACATACTATCCCAATCTGGCAAAATTGCCCTACCCAAGATGCTCTGGACAAAGACTTGCCACTCTTCTGAGACTGAGTTTAGGGCCAATCTCACCATCTCGGAACCTTGAGCTGTAGACCCCACCACTGCTAACTCGTCCTAGATCTCCTGAAGCTTCGTGGGGAACGAATCAATGTGCTCCCCCTTCAGCGTTTGTGCAGATCTCAATTTCTGCTCTAAGTACATCTTCCACTGCTCGGAAGATCCTTGATAGCGTTGCCAAGGCATCCCACATCTCCTTAGCAATCCCTCTACTAGCGATGTGACATACCATGTGATCCTTTAGTCCATCAAGGATCATCCTCTTGGCCTTTGCCATTTCTCCCCTGTACTTCTTTAGCGGATCTGGATCTGCGGGCTCAGCCACCATGCTGTCGACATAGGCATTGAGAAATGCTCATCTAGAAGGCACGACATCCTTGCCTTCCAGGTCACATAGTTGGATGCCCCATCCAACCTGTCCTGATCTCTTAGCCCTTGATGCTGCCATTTCTGCCATGAAAATGTCGAACTGCTCCTCTCTGTCTCTTACTGCTGCTGCTCAAACAATAAGAAAACGGACTTCTTGGCGGGAAGTCTACTGAGGAAAAAATTCCCTCACTATGCTTCTCTCTTTTCTAATGTCTTTCAACCTAGCAATCTACCTACTGAAAACTACGTCCCTCTAGCTCTTTCCTCGCACTGAATCTGCTACGTTGCTCCCTCTATCATGGCAGAATTTTGATCCGGAAACCCTTCCTCATGTTGGGTAGCGGAGGCCCCGCGTAATGCTTTTGGGGCTCAAAGCTCAAAATTTTGGGTAAAAGTATGGTAAAGGCTCTGCAAAGTGCGCGGAGCGCGAATTATAATGAGTCAAGTCAAAGGGTTGTCTACTCAAAAATAATGTAAGAAAATAGAAAGTGAGTCGGCCTGCCCATGGTCCGCGGACCATGGAAATGTATAAATAGAGCAAAGCTCTATGGCTAGAAGGCAGTTTTTGGGTTTTGATCTTGAATGTTATGGGTTTATGAAGGCAATATTCTCTCTGCATCTGTAGGTCCGAGTCAAGGGTGTTGGTAGATAGATAGAGGCTCTACAGCTGTGTGCGCAAAGACCAGGTAGAGTTCGCAGCAGTGTGCGCAGACCCCTGCCGCTAAGTGCATAGGGTGGATCTGGTTGTATTGACAGAAGATAAATAAAGATAAGAATTTTTGAATCATTGTGTATCTATCTGTTGCTTATGTTCTAAATTTATGCATTGTCTTTAAGAATTATGATTGCGCGCATTGGGTACGTAGGAGCCTGACAGCAGTACAGAGTGGCGCAAAGCCGCAAAACAGTTCGCGACCCCTCCAAACTACATAAAGACATCCCAAGGGTGCGGAAACCTAGTTCCAGCACCCTCCCATACTACCTCGGGTGAGACTTCAGTCCGCGCTCCGTGGATTGTTGCCAAAAGGGTCGGTAGTCCAAATGATGAAGGCTGAACCGCGCGAAGAGGACCTTAACATGAACATGGTGCTCAGAAGTGGTGCCACTACAAGAGAAGATAAGGCGAAGCAAACCGAGGAGGATACATCGGTTCGCAAGGCCCCTACAAAAAAACCTGAGTTTGATTTGGAACACGTGAAGGAAACATTTATGGAGGCTAAGAAGAGCTTCGCAGAGGCTTCCACTTCAAGTAGCAAGGATCAAGCTGAACCGGAAATGGATCCTTCTATGTTAACTACCTTTTTAGAGACATGCATAAAGCTACTACGAGACAATAAAACAATTAAGGGGTTGCAAGAGTTAATAACTAAATGCACAGGATCGGGTGAACCGCGCATGGTCCGGAAACTAGGCAAGCATGCTTTGCGCACTGGGCGGGAAATGCGGTTGACTGCCCAAATTGGTGACTATGAGATGGATCAGGTCGTTCTAGATTTGGGGTCAGATGCGAATGTGCTACCTAAACAAACCTGGGAGCGTATGGGCAGGCCCGCGCTACAATGGTCTCCTATTCAATTACGGATGGCGAACCAACAGAAGATCTTGCCTATGGGGAGACTGCAAGGAGTCACAGTAGACATTGAAGGTGCAAGCACACAAACAGATTTTGAAGTAATAGAAATTGTGGATGACAGTAACCCGTATCCTGCATTGTTAGGGATAGACTGGGCCATGGATATGAATGGAGTCATCAACCTAAAGCGATGAAAAATGATATTCGAGAAAAAGTTTCTCCGCATCGTGGTTCCGCTGGACCCAGTCGAAGGGGCGCGCTATACTGAGCCTGTGCGTGATGAGGACAATGACGATGAACTGGACTGTATTTACCAGATCACAGCGCAAGATCAAGATCAGGTGAATCCAACAGCGGACGGGAGGATATCATGGGAACGGGACAATACCTGCACGTCGAACTCAGATGAAGAGATTAAGTGATGGAAGAACCGATTACATGACGTAACAACACTAAATTGTAATATGACAGTTAGATCACTACGCCGTGTAACGATAGAAGCAAGGGAGCTACCAATAGATGGGGGTGCAATGAAAGCGGAGGAACTGGTCGACCGCTGCAAAACGGCAAGCTTGGAACAGAAGCAGCATGGTGCGCAAATAGGGGCGCTGGGCGCCACAACTGCACAAGGGTGGAATACACACCAAAATATTAGAAGAAAGTGGCGCGAATATAGAAGGAAGGCACGCGTATGGTTTGAAGGACAAAGCGGGGTGAGCATCCATCAGCGATGTAGGGTGCAGGTGGATGTGGTGCAAACGCCTAAACGACTAAGAATCGAATACTCGAATTCACCACAGCGATGCATTCCACCAGCTGTTCGCGACAAAGCGAGCAAGAAAATATGGGGGAGAAAGAACAGCGTCCGCCTGATAAGACAACCCACTGGGAATCTGTGGATACCAAGGGTTCGAGGGGCCTATGAGACCATCAGCAGAAGGAGGGGGGCGAATGTGATTTTATCAATGGTAAGACAAGAGGGAACCAAGAATGAGCACGGTAGCAACAAGCTTCGTGAAATCATTGTAGAATGGGCGCGGCTGAGACAGAAAAGCGTGAAGTTGGAGGAAGGAATCAGCAAAAAAAGGAAACCAAGCTTGGCCACAGCCGTGACCCTGCTAACATGGCTGCGACCGCACCAACATAGGAGTGTACCATATACAACAGCGAACAAGGGGATAACGGACACGAAGGCACTCAAAAGGTGCCTGCAGCCCGAGCTCGCGGGGAAGCTGAAATCTCGCACTTTGGGTGCGACCACCTGACTAGTTGTGGAAAGCATAGTCTCAGCGCCCCAAGCAGTTGAAATAAGGTACGAAACTATAAACAAGTCTGTAGGAGGCCTGCGCGGAAAGAAGGGTTAGTGCAGGGCCAGTCGATCAGCAAGATCGCGGCCGCGCCGAAGGGGCTACGCCGTCGCGTGGGAAGGTTGGGAGGTGACCGTTAATGTCACTATTCACGACAAGAAGTTCAGATTACAGCAGAGAGGAGCGGGCGGCGGGCCATTAAGGCAGGAGTTCCGAGATAGATACGAAAAGATCTGCCGCCAAGAAGACATTAATGAGTTGAAAGTGGAGGGAAGGGTTACATTCAAACTCAAGCGGTCCTACAAAAACCCTTGGCCAACACTAGGATATTTGAGATTTGAGCCAGTACAGAATAGTAACCACCCAGCTATCAGGCCTCCCATGAGTACCATGGCTAGAACACGAGCAAGGTTCGCAGAAGAGTTGCATCCAACCTAGGAGGACCCAGAAGAAGCAGCTACTGCCCCCGAGGTTCCAAAGTCCCCTCGCACATGCGACCCCGAAAAGACAAGCAGACTATGGGGCCAGTCTGGGTATCACCGAGATTCAGTAAATTGTCAATGGCAGAAAAGGGCAAAGCAATCACCACTGAAATCGACGAAGATGAGGAAGATTTGCAGGACCTGATCGCTCAGATCGAAGCACAGGATGAGGAAGCAGAGGATGTTGTCCAAATACCGTCGCTACCACCATATATCTCTCCATGGAATGGGACGGCCAAGATACCGAAGGACCTGGATGCCGCAAAGAGTACGCTCCAGACCCCACTTCTCCCAGATGAGATAAGGTTTGATGGCCTGCCGCTAGGCCGAATACCAAGTATCAAGTTCGAAGATTGGAATCTTGTGGATAGAAAGAAGTTCCCTCAATTGGCTGAAGAGAAATTACTACAACAGAAGTGGCTACAAGGTGTGGAAAAGGCGAGATTACTCAATCTGAGATGGATACCCCACTATCACCGCACGGCCATCACCATTTTTGTTATCCGACAATTATTATGTCTGGTACATGATGGGTATCTCTGGTTGGAGGAACCAATTCCCATCACGGTCAATTTAGTACACCGACTTACCCATCTGCCTACTAAAGGGAACAACCCCGCAGACATAGCTAGCACCAGTAGCAATGTGGGTCTCGCCAAAGCAATGAAGGCTAAATATAAGCTAGAAAAGCAGAAGTGCGAGTATGCCATAGAAAGCATCAAAGACCGAGGGGTGCAAGTCGCCACCCAGCTACTAGCCAGTAAACTCATGAGGAAATGTCGCACAGATGAGGTGCCAGCACCTGTCATTGCGCTTGCGGAGCAGTGTGCAGAAGGGGTTCAGTTCAACTAGGCGCAGTTTCTATGCGACGAATTTTTGACCAATTGTAAGGAAGCACAGGAGAAAGGTAAGACTTTCCATTATGCATGGTTGCTACTATCAATCCTTCTAGTTGCAGGAGAACTGCCGCAGGGTAGCCAATTTCCCAACATTGAGAAGAACCTACCTGAAGCAGTGCAGTATAACTCGCTCTGGGCTACAAAGGACGCCACGAGGGTTCGTGACATAAAGGTATTTTGGATATTCATGGAGGCGAGTATCCGGACATGGATCGTTCATAGACTGCGATTGTCCCTGACAGTATACAACAATTTGTAAAGCACAACCGATTTCAAAGCAGACATGCATAACCTATACATCCAGGCGCGGAAGGATCCAAAACAAACATGGGTAAAGCTTCCGTTCATTGCAACAAACGATGCAATTTATGAGGTATTGGCAGCATGGCCTCCAGAGTGGTGCGACTCGGACGTGGCCGTGTTAGAAAGGATGGCAACACAGCAGCGAAAGAAGGAAATCCAACTGCGACTCACTAAACTGGCGGAAAGGACACGTCAGGGACAAAAGGCAGCTTCGCAGCAGTAGGCGACCAAGGAAGTCATAGTCGAGGAGATCATGGAAGCTCAAGAAATGTCATCGGAACAGGACATGCAGAGGGAAATAGCGACACGGGAACACACGGACCTTCCCACAAAATCAACCCAAGGCAAGAGGCCACGCATCAAGGAATCGCCACATACACGAAAAAAATCAAAGACAGCAAAGACTTTAAAGAAAGAGTTTCTTGACAGCAACGAATCGACGCGCAATGTCACTCCAGGTGCGTTGGAGGAGCTGATGACAGAGTAGACAACTGTGTTGGGGGAGCTCAGAGAGTAGCTGCAAGCATTATCGCTGTGACCCCCGGGAGGGATGATACCAAACCTAGCAGATGACACAGCCGCAGCTGAGCAGATGGTGCGCACCCACACAATGAACTCGTTAATGTTGCCAGTAAGCGCTGTCTTAGAAAAAGCTGAAGGTGACATGAGAAGTTGGGGGTTGAATTTGGCCGTCCTTCCTAGAGAAACCCTATACCAACTGCAGGATGGGGTAACTGCTGAGCTTCGTGCTAGGGAAGGTCACGCCCTCCAAATCTTAATGGAGCACAAGGCAAATCTGGAGCAGGTCAGTCTACAGCACGATGACTTAGTCACACACAACCAGGAAGTGGTACAGGCAGTGGCGGAGGATTGCAGCAAGGTACCAGAGTTGGCTATCCCAACAGAACTTCCAACAACTGACAAGATTCATCATATGGCCACAGGATTCCGTATGGCCTAAGAAGAGGTCGCCAAAGCTCAGTGGGAATTAAATTTACAAATTGTAGAGCTAAGACTGAAGGCGCAGCCACCCACACCCCTGGAAGTTCAAGAGTGGCGTTGCGGCGCAATTCAAGCAGGATTGGAGTGATAAAGCACGTTGTCCAAGATTGCTCAGGATTTTTGGATCAGTCCCTCCTTACACTCACATCCCTCCAGGAAGACCCAACACTACAGCAAGTAGAGACAGAAGCGCGGGAGTTACAGCAGGCTTATGACAAACTCCGAGGGACTGCGCAAACAGTTGCCATCATGCAGTGGTTGGCCAAAATGAGGGAGGCTCAGGTTCTCAAGGCACAAGTTGATGTCGCTCAGCAAAAGGAAGCAATGCTTAAAGAACGCATCCAGCCTTGGCTTGATGAGGCATTCACGGTCTCCACCACCATCGAGGGAAAGTTAGCACACATGCAGGTAGTCTATGAACCTAGACAAGCAACTGAAATGGACACGGAGGCATCGGTGGCTCGTGTAGAATAGATACAGCAGATGGCGGAAGATTTTGTTGAAAGTGTAAGCGAAGCGCAGAAGTTGTTGAATGACCTCTGCGCGAAGATTTCCGCACCAGCCGAGTGACTCGGGACGAGTCACGATGATTGTGTTGGGGGTATGTTGGGTAGCGGAGGCCAAGCGTAACGGTTTTGAGGCTCAAAGCCCACAATTTTGGGTAAAAGTATGGTAAAGGCTCCGCGAAGTGCACGGAGCGCGAATTGTAATGAGTCAAGTCAAAGGGTTGTCCGCTTGAAAATAATGTAAGAAAATAGAAAGTGAGTCGGCCTGCCCATGGTCCGCGAACCATGGAAATGTATAAATAGAGCAAGGCTCTATGGCTAGAAGGTAGTTTTTGGGTTTTGATCTTGAATGTTATGGGTTTATGAAGGCAATATTCTCTCTGCGTCTGAAAGTCCGAGTCAAGGGTGTTGTTAGATAGATAGAGGCTTTGCAGCTGTGTGCGCAGACGCCCGATAGAGTCTGCAGCTGTGTGCACGGACCCCTGCAGCTGAGTGCGCAAGGCTGATCTAGTTGTATTGACAGAGATAAATAAAGATAAGAATTTCTAAATCATTGTGTATCTATCTATTGCTTATGTTCTAAATTTATGCACTGTCTTTAAGAATTATGATTGCGCGCACTGGGTTTTATTGTTAAATGTTTGCTTAAAGACTGTAAGAAGAAGATCAGATCTGTAATAAATTCATTAATAAGAAAGCGCATCTGTGCGGATCTACACGGAAGCCCGACAGCAGTACAGAGTGGCGCGAGGCCACAAAACGGTTCGCGACCCCTCCAGACCACATCAAGACATCCCAAGGGTGCGGAAACCTAGTTCCAACACCCTCCCATACTACCTCGGGTGAGACTTCAGTCCACGCTCCGCGGATTGTTGCCGAAATGGCTAGTAGTGCGGGATTTGTTAGGCTAAAACACTTCTAAACCTGGGTCAGGCCCCACCAAGCCGACACTCTCTGTCGACTCACTCAAAGAGAGACTTTCCTCAAATCTTCAGCCCTCCTGGCTTGGACTGCACAATCCCTGTGGGGATTCGAACTGCTACCTCCTGTCGCTATTTGATCTCCTCCTCTGCTCAACGTTGGTTTCTCTGGTTCTGCTCTTCTTGTTTCACCTGCAACTCTGATACCATGTCAAGATTCCTAAGCTCGGAATCCCTACTGCAGCAAACTGATGTTACTTCTCCTACTTGTTTATCCATACAAGTTATTTATTGTGTTCTACGATAAATAGCAAAGTAAATACAACTGCAACATTCACTGTTTAAAATTATATGCCGAAACAAGAAACCCGAGAAAAAGAGAAAAACATCACAAAGGATACCGTTGTTTTTGGATAAATGTCCTCGAAAAAACCAAATGTGGGAAAAACCAGTGCAGCAGCTCTAAGGGTTTTACTATTATGCAGTAGTAAATTCTGAATACAACTTCAGGATGCCTTCTCGGCAATGCAATTACAAAGAATATCACTGACAGAGAGATCTGTGAGATTACCTCACACTATCACTGGAAATCCTGGCTGATCCAGCTCCTGAATGAGTGCCCCTAGTTGCTTCTGGCTGCCTCTGCGCAGTGTCTACGTCAGCCCAGCATCAAACCCTCTGGGGACAGCGTCACTCGACCAGCTAATCGATCTGCTGCCTAGGAACTTCGATTTTTGTCTCCCGGTCTCACACCCCGGCTTCCAGCTCAGAAATCTATCTCCCCAACAAATTTTCAGACTTCCTTTCGACTTCTGCGCTACCTTTGCGTCAGCCTACGCTGCCTCTGCATGAGCCTGCGTAGTTCTGCATCAGCCCCTCTAGCTTTGCGCTTCCACTGTTGGATCTCCCTCTGCCTTCTCTGCTAAGTATTCTCCGACCGGGAAAGATTTCTCTTCGGATATTATCCCTGCCCCTCACTGCAAAAGCTCACTTCAAATTTCTCTCCGGCAACTACTCTGCTTCAAAATTTTGATCTTCCAAACTCTCTCTGTTTCCTTTCCAAATGACCCTCAAGCCTCCTTAAATAATCTTCTAAGTTCTCGTTGACATTCAACAGCCCAAATTAGAAGCTAATCAATGGCTAAGATCATTTCTGCTTGATCCTCGTCTTCTTCTAGAAGTTACACCCACAGTTAGATTTATACCCATTAATTATTTTAATTTCCTAAAAGTTTAGACTTAGAGTCCCATTCAAAATAATTAGTTATTTTAATAAAATTGTCTCCGGGTGGAATTTCCCAAAACGATTTTTGGGTATTGGAGAATGCATGTGTCTAAGCCTCCCTGCAAAATTTGATACTTAGAGCACATTTAATTCTACCATAAATCAAACGTTTTGACCTTCCAAAATCAGCCTCCAAAAAGCCCTACACCCTCCAAAACTGTTGAAGCACACTAACTGTCAATACACCAGCAAAATCCTCCTCAAACACTCCGGAAAAGTAGCAATCACCTCCACTAACACTTCCCTTATTTCTTCAGCAAGGAACAACTCCAATGGCTGAGTCTCCACTACCCACGTGTGCCCAATCTCTTCCTTCTGCGCTAGCCCCAGGAACTGTGAAATCCCCACTGAAGAAAGCTATTTCCTCCAACCCAAAAACTCACCCAAATGGCAGCAAATCACCAGAGCTTCTCTCCCGGAATTTCTCCCAACAATAGCTCCTCTGAAGAATGCAAAGATCTCAACTCGGTTTCTCCCACTGCGTCCTCCAAAAATACGCACCACCTGGAGACACTAAATACAAATGCTGGAAACCACACTGAAAATAACCTCCGGAAGATTATGGATGAACCTCTCTAAGGTTGCACTTGAAGTCCCCCGAGGAAAGATTGGGTTCTCCGCTTGGAAAACTCGTGCTAAACAGCGAGTGACCCAGCTAAGCAGCTCGAGCAACTAAGAAGAAATTTGATATGCCAAAGATGATCAAATGAAGAGTGTTGCCTTCCTTTTATTGATTTTGTGGAGCCCTTTTCCCTCCTTCATGGGTCCCTCACTAAGCCTTCGATTTTCCTTCTCATGCATTTCAAACCATTGGCTTAGGGAGTGTGTATTTCCTTGTGTGAGTGACCCCCACATACTACTAACAAAACCAAAATAACTTACTCCTAACTCCTAACTCTTCTAATAAAAATTGAATGAGCCCCATCTCCTCAAAAATTGGCCCCAAAATGTATAAATTGATCTTGTTCCAAAATTATTTAGGAAGGGATATTACATAAGTAAATAAGTAAATGGGGCAAATATTATTTTGGAGAAAGGTGGCAAGTATTATTTTATTGGAGATCAACAAATTATATTTTATTAAAATGAAGGCAAAAGTCACTTCATGGAAAATGGCCCCCACAAATAAAATAATAATTAAAAAAGGAGTCTAGAAGCATGGGGAGAAATTATAAAAGGAGGATGGACTCATTTGTTAATCATCTTTTGATTATTATATTTCACCTTTCATCGTCTCTTGGGGTTGTTTAGCACAAGAAGAAAAGTGTTGTTTAGCACTAGGAATTCCAACCAGAATTCCACCTCTACCTTCGGTGACCTTCAAGTGTCACCCTAGGGGAGTAAGAAGGAGTCCATCTCAGGGATTCTCTAGAAGCTACATTGCATACTATTTCCAACTGAGTGTGCTTCTCTTAGGGCACAAAAGGAAATTCGAAGATCTTGAGAGAAGCTAGCAAACAGTGGAGTTTTGGCCAGAGAATTTGCAGAGAATTATCCATAAGGAGAACAAGTTTTTCCTTGGGGATTTGCAAGGCTGATAGTGTTGCATTTTGGAGGACCGAATTTATCTATTCCATGGCCTGCGTAGGGGTTTACTGGTAGCTTTTGTGCACTTGCAAAGATTCAGAATTTAGGGAGCATTAGAGCTGGGATCTGCTTGGTGATTGAGGGGAGAAATTTGAAGGAGTTAGGGAGGATTTTTTGGAGGGAGATTTGGGTCAAATTCAGCAGTATCTAAATTGTAGGCGTTTTCTGGCCAAATTGAGCAATTTACAATTGTTGGGGGTGATGGATTCAGCGCAAACCCCTTTTGGGTTTTTGTGGGTTTGGTGGGAGGAGGCTAGGATTAATTTTACAGAATTTTCTAAGCACTTCTAAGGGCATAATTCCTAGTTCCATTCAGCAGTAGTAGCATAAATTGTTGGAGTTGGGCGAAATTTATCAAGGACCATTTCCACCACTTGGGTCCGTGAGAGATTTCTAGGTTTTGTTGGAGATGGTGTGGAGAACCTACATTTAATTTTGCAGAAATTTTGGTGTAGATTTGAGGGCCAAAATCTCAATTCACCTACAGCAGCAATGGCAATAATTTTCTAGGCTAGCGCAGAATCATGCTGGGGAGCTCATCTAACAGTGGCGCAGCTTGATCATCACCTAGGTTTGGATTTGCTTGTTGTAGCAAGCCCAAGTTCCTCTTTCATACTCATTTGTATTCTATTTGCTCGGAAATAAATAAAATGGCTCAAAGTTTTGGTGCATTTCCTCTTGTGTTGTGGTTCCCTGTGTACGTGTTGAATTTCCTAGTTGTTGTCATAGTGCATGTTTCTGTTATTCACTTAATATTTCCGTTAGAAACATTACAGTGGTATCAGAGCCATAATCTTAGCTCCGCCTGTGGGAAACCCTTCACTCTATGACAAGACCAAAATTTTAAATAAATAAATATACATATATATATATATATTAAAAAATAAATAAATACTAAGAAATCATGGGATCCAAAGAAAGGTTAAAATCAAACAACATGGCAGTAACCTTGAATGAGGTGATTAGGATGAAACAAATGATGATTGATGTGGGGAAGCAGTTGATTCATACCACAATTGGGAATCAGGACCATTCTCAATTATACAACAAATCCACTATGCCCAAAATTATGGATAATGCATCAAGATGGCAAGACATGATTGCAACTGATGTGGAGTTATTGGCAACAAATTGGAGGGCATACCAATCATTGGGACATGGCATTTAGGCATCCCTCTCTTTTTGGGAGTTCTGTGAACTAAGAGACATGCACAAATCAGTGGGAATTCAATGGAATTATGCAGGGATGATGAGGAGGATTAAGGCAAAAAGTGAAGTAGTTGAAGGGGCCATGGTTGGCAAGGAGACGGTTGAGCATACACACGCTGATGAGATGCCATCTGTTGTTGAGGTATCCATTGATGAGGAATCCAGGGTTGCGACTGAGTACTCAGGTGATAGCGACGCACCACAGGTTGATGAGGTGTCGGGAGACATCTCCACTGTCGATGAGGAGCCGATAGGTACAGAGGGATCCAAATCTATGCCAGAGTTACCGGACGACAATCACCTGCAGCTGACTGGCGAACATGTCTTGCGTGTTGAGTTGCATATGGAGGAGCAATTGGAGACTCATGTTGAGTCCATGATGGAGGAGGATGTGCAACCATCCTTTGGGCTAGCCATTGATGAAGAGCAACATAGAGACCACACGTTGGGATCTCAGCACAGTTCGTTTCAGAGGCACATTGATGGGATCTACAGCGTTATTATCCCACCCTTATGCATTAAATTGAGGGAAGTAGAGTTGTCTAGACATACCCGAGGGGATGGCCAGGTTAGCAGGACTGAGCGACATGAGTTGAGTATGACACCACATCAACTTGGAGGGCTTGTTCCTTCCACAGGGGATTGTACATTCGATCCCTCCCTTGCGATTGGATGGTGAGAGTTACTGAGATGGTACCCGATGGAGTAGGCTAGGTCATTGGATACATCCATGGCCACATTTCAACGGAGGCCATGGATTACCAAAGAGACTCAAGGGCTAGACTGTTGTTAGGATCTAGGTGGGATTTCCAATCACATCATAGAGTCGGTAGGTGATGGTAGTAATTGCAAGATGGATCCAAAGTTTGGGTACACACATTTTCAGATCTCCATCAGAGCCTCAGACAACACTAGTGATAGGATGGTTTGATAGGGGAGCAGACAGATTTCATGAGTTTTATTGGCATATTGACTATGCATGGAGTCACAGGGTGATTAGCCTACTTTGGCAGAAGCTGATAGGAGGTGGCATCGGCAAGCCACCAGACAGGGAATTACAAGGAGACGATTCTCTCTCATTGGTATATTGGACACCGAAGCTACTGAGTATAGGCACAGTAGTGTCATTCCCGTTGGCATGTGAGGATTCGAACCGCTCAAGTATTTCAGGGCAGATGGGGAGATGTAGCAAACATCATGGAGGACTTACTAGCAAAGTCGTGGATGCATTGCCACATGCGGGATGGCATATGATATAGGGTGGTACGACAATAGGCAGTGGTACCCAAGGGTGCACAGAGATATGCCGCAGAGACCAGCGTTATGCAGAGGGATGCGACTAGATGCACACAGACCCAATTTTAGAACCTAGCATCCAGTGTTGTATAGAGGTATGCAGTGATGAGCAGTGGCTTGCAGAGGAGCATGGAGATGTGTGGTTGTTTGATGTAGCATGTTGGTTTGCATTGAGCAACTCACATCCCATCGAGTACACAGGGGGAGTGACAGGTACAGTGACATGGGCAGGATATGAGACGGTACAAGATGTACAACAGTAGCATGGGGTATTCAGTGGTGTACAAGGATAGGCTGCAGGGTATAGTAGCAGGTTGAGGAGTATAAGAATACTCAGTAGGATGCAGGGGCATATGGTGCAGCACAGCGAGATCTTGGAGGGTTTGCCTCTAAGGAGACTTATGGATAGAGACACCGAGCATTCCTTTGGGTGTAGTTTATGTTGAAATTTCTATGTATTACCCATTTGAAATTTTATCTGTATTCTTTGGTTTATTCTGCCTACTTGTTTAATTACTAACAAGTTATTTAACCATATAAACACTGAAATAAACACAATACAGTCTCAACCATATACAGATCAACAACTGAAAGAAATAGACAAACACACAAGGGACACCATTATTTTGGACAATTGTCCCCAGAAAAACCCAACTTGGGAAAACTGGTGCAACAGTTCAGAGGGTTTTTATTATTAAGCAACTTTTCCTTGAGTACAACTGGGTACTAAACTGGCCCACCCGACAGAGAAAAAATAACCCGGCAGTAGTACCTCTCTATTCGGAAGTAGATATTCAGAAAGTCTGCCCCACGAAACCCTCTCCAGCACAATCTGAAGCTCAGTGTCAGCCCTCCTGGCCTCTGCGTCAGCCTGAAACCCTCTGTGTCAGCCTTCTGAGGCTCTGCGCAGCCTCTCTGACCCTCTGTGTCACTCCTGCAGCCTCTACATGGATGACGCAGGCCCTTCTGGCCTCTGCGCAGTCCCTGCTAGCCTCTGCATGGCTCCCTCTGGCTCTACGTCTACCTCTTTGCTTCTGCGCTGGTCTTTTGGCACTATCTCTGCCTCTCTGCCTCATACTCACTGCCCCTCGCTACAACTAATCACTGATTCGATTTCTCTTAGCAAACCCCGCTCTAGAAAATCGAATGACCCTCTGGTGTGTTCTCCAACTGACCCTCAAGCCTCCTCTTATACTTTTTCTGTTGAGTCTTCAACGGCCGGGATTACATCTCTAATCAACAACTAAGATTAGATTTGGCTTGATCCATGTCCTTTAGAACATTCTAACTCAGTTTTATATTAATACCCATTAATATTTTATTTTTCCTAAATTTAGACTTAGGAACTCCATTAAAAATATTAATTATTTCAATATCTCCTTAACCGAGTAGAATCTGCCCAAACTATTTATGGGTCTTGAAGATCTCATGTGCTTTAGCCTCTCCACCAATTTTCATGGCTAGAGCAAATCTGATGCTACTTGAAATCAACAGTTCACCTAGGATCGATGGGGACGTAGATGAGCGATACTCAATGGTATCCATGGGGACTCACACGTCTTTCCCTCTTCTACATCACTTACAGGCACAGACGATTTGGCTGTTGTCCTTTGACACTCTGGGCGCGAGCAGCAGGGGACAGGGAGTTCACTCGACATATTGGGATGACACTCAACGCACTAGGGGAGAGACTTCTCAACAATGGCTTTGGGTCGGTGCATGATTTGATGGCCGCAGGTTGGGGGATGACATGATCATCTGCAGGGGTGGCATATCGTTCATCAATGAGCCTACACCTGGGGAGCTAGTCATGAGGGAGACGTGTCACTCTTTCACAGGGCATGTCAGGACCATGCATGAGCAAAGGATACAGTGTACCACTGAGGCAACTTTCCAATATATGTCCAGCCTCAAGACATTGTATTGGCACATTATCAAGAGGGCGAATGGCAGACTCAGTGGTGATGGTTGGCAAGAGCAGGACGGGTCCGCATACACTGAGTCGATTGTGAGTATCAGATACCCATCTATTGGTTGCCTTCAGGGGGTAGTTATTTGGCACATGTGGCTTCCAGCAGTCATCGATACTACGCAATGGCAAGCACAGGGAAATTTAGCATGCATCAGATTAGTTCATGATATATGGGGCCTATATGTTGGTTGCATGCAGGGACTAGGGACGAGGAATAGACGTATTCCAGCAGTTGTTAGATCTATGTCGTTGCAAGTCTAGCTAGGGGATCCAGGGATTCAGTTGGTTGACAGGCCACTCCATCTCATGAGGAGCAGGACCATAGCAGAGGGTGATCTAGCTCACTTTGGGGTTGACACATGGGGGATCATTGAGGCCTCCATTGTTTGGCAAGGAAAACTTCTTCAGTTGTAGCTCAAGATTGAGACTAGCAAAGGGTGGGTAGATATTGACATCATAGAGACATTTGGGCAGGATGAGCTTGGCCTTCGTCGATATTTCGCCTCCAAGTTTCAGGGGAGGAGGTTGCAGTGTGCACACGATGGGTAGCCTATTCGAGTCAGAGTGGCGCAACGACATCATGGTGGCACTTTTATAAGACGAGCATGGGACCCGAGCATCGCAATACTAGACAGCTCAACGACCTTTAGGGATGAGCTGGCTGCTATAGGGGGAGATCACTCAGATTTTCCATTGGGCTTCAGTGACTCGTTGATGGCATGGGGGACTTCATCAGCATGGCAGGTTGGTCAGCAGGAGGATATCAGGAGGAGCTCATGCGAGAGAGACTTCGTCCCCACATGGATTGGGTTGTATCTTCAGGAGTTTACTCTTGGTGTGCATGAGGTGGACTACTTGGTAGGGCAACTTCATGGAGAGTTGGACAGAGTCCTACATTATCATGATGCTCTACTTATTGATAGTATGTAGAGGGCCTTTGGAGCTTATACCTGGTTGAATAATGAGTGGAGCAAGGGGTGTTTCGCAATGATAAGGATGCCTTGGGATCCTGGTATTGAGAGATTCCTTCATGATCAGACAACGCAGAGATCGAGGCTGAATCAGTGGCACATTTGGGACCTTGGTATTACTGGTGATGATAGTGGTGATTAGCAGGCAAAGGGAGCACTTGTTTCGACATTGCTTGAGGACAAGCAATTTTTGGTGGGGAGGACTGTAATATCCCCAAATTTTGTGAGCATGGGAATTTTGCCTAATTTTGGTGATATTAAGTAAAGGGGGCAAATATTATTTTGGAGAAAGGTGGCAAGAATTACTTTATTAGAGTTTGGCAGCAAATTATTATTTTATTAAAATGGAGGCAAAAGTCAGTGGAAAATGGCCCCCACCAATAAAATAATAATTAAAAAAGGAGTTTAGAAGCATGGGGATAAATCATAAAAGGAGAATGGACTCATTTGCTAATCATCTTTTGACTATTACATTTCACCTTTCATCTTCTCTTGGGGTTGTTTAGCACGAGCAGAAAAGTGTTGTTTAGCACTAGGAATTCCAAGCAAAATTCCACCTATACCTTCAGTGAACTTCAAGTGTCACCCTAGGGAATTAAGAAGGAGTCCATCTCAGGGCTTCTTTAGGAGCTACACTGCATACTATTTCCATCTGGAACATACTTCTCTTAGGGCGCAAAAGGAAATTCTAAGGGGTTGAGAGAAGCTAGCAGACAGTGGAGTTTTGGCCAGAGAATTTGCAGAGAATTATCCATAAGGAGGACGAGTTTTTCCTTGGGAATTTACAAGGCCGAGAGTGTTGCATTTTGGAGGACCAAATTTATCTATTTCAGGGCCTGCGCAGGGGTTTACTAGTAGCTTTTGTGCACTTGCAAAGATTCAGAATATGGGGAGCATTCAGGCTGGGATCTGCTTGGTGATTGATGGGAAAAATTTGCAGGAGTTAGGGAGGATTTCTTGGAGGGAGATTTGGGCCAAATTCAGCACTATCTAAAATATAGGGCGTTTTCTGGCAAAATTGGGCAATTTCAATTATTGGGGGTCACCGAGGGTTGGTGGATTCAACCCAAACCCTTTCTCGGTTTTTGTGGGTTTGGTGAGAGGAAGCTAGGATTAATTTTACAAAACTTTTTGAGCACTTCTGAGGGCAGAATTCTTAGTTCCATTCAGCAGTTAGTAGCACAGGAGTTAAGCGCAATTTACCCCAAGACCATTTCCACCACTTGTGTCCATGAGATATTTCTGGGTTTTGTTGGAGATGGTGTGGATAGCCTACATTTAATTTTGCAGAATTTTTGGAGTAGATTTGAGGGCCAAAATCTCAATTCACCTATAGCAGTAGTGGCAATAATTTTCTAGGCTAGCGCATAATCATGGTGGGTTGCTCATCTGACATTTGGGCAGCTTGTTCATCACTTGGGTTTGGACTTGCTTGTTGTAGTAAGCCCAGGTTCCTCTTTCATACTCATTTGTACTCTATTTTCTCAAAGTTTTGGTGCATTTCCTCTTGTGTTGTGAATCCACTGAGGGTTGGTGGATTCAGCCCAAACCCTTTTTAGGTTTTTGTGGGTTTGGTGAGAGGAAGCTAGGATTAATTTTACAGAATTTTCTGAGCACTTCTAAGGGCAGAATTCCTAGTTCCATTCAGCAGTTAGCAACATAGGAGTTGGGTGCAACTTACCCCAGGACCATTTCCACCACTTGGATCCGTGAGATATTTCTGGGTTTTGTTGGAGATGGTGTGGAGAGCCTACATTTAATTTTTCAAAATTTTTGGAGTAGATTTCAGGGCCAAAATCTCAGTTCACTTATAGCAGTAGTGACAATAATTTTCTGGGCTAGCGCATAATCCTGGTGGGGAGCTCATCTGACATTTGGGCAACTTGATCATCACCTAGGTTTGGACTTGCTCGTTGTAGCAAGCCCAGGTTCCTCTTTCATACTCATTTGTACTCTATTTGCTCAAAGTTTTGGTTCATTTCCTCTTGTGTTGTGATTTCCTGCATGTGTTGAATTTCCTAGTTGTTGTCATAGTGCATGTTTCTGTTATTCACTTAATATTTTCATTAAGAACATTTCAAAGCAGGTACAGAATACTTATCCTTTTTGAGGAGATTCAACTCCCTTTTAATCTTGGACCTTTTCATCAATCCTTGTCCTCACATCAGCATGATGTCATTCCTGTCATTCTCAAGAACTAGGTTTTTCTTTTTACAACGGAAACAATTAGTTAGGGTTTCTATTCCTAGGGTTTTCTAACTCAAACTTTTGCTAGGGTTTTCAAACCCTAGATTCTCCATAGTCATCAAGACTTGCCATTCAAGAATTGCGAGACTCCACAAATATGCTAATGAGTTGGCTACGAAACCCTAATGATATTATTGACATGCCTTTTATCCATTTCATTTCATGATCACAAGAACTAATCTTCATATGCAATGAAATACATAGTGTGCTAACATATCAACAATCTCTTATATGTCACGGTCTCTAATATATTTATGCAAACCCTATCTTTCAAATGATCATTGTCATGACCTAGTGAATGAAATGTACACAAAAATAATGCATACCTCTACAAACATACTTTACCTATTCTTTGCAAAGATCTGAATATTTTATTTTATCTTCAATTGTCAAGTGTCAACTTTCTTCAACAAAGGTGCTTCAATTCCTTCACAAAAATTGTGTTGAGCTTCTTGCTTTGTATTGGTTCCTTTCAAATAGGTCAGCTTTATTGATGTAATAGGTCCTTCTATTATGCATTGGAAGGGAGGTAATGTAGCTTAGTCCTTAGTCCTTCAAGCAAGGATATGATCCACAGAGATATCTTTGAGCTTTCTGTAATGATCCTAAATAGGAATACAAGTGATATTGAACAAATAAACTGTGCAGCAATTTATAAAAACGAAATTCACATTTAGGCATTCACAAAAAGCTGCAAATATGGAACTGTTGAGCCATTTTATTAACTTTCTGAAGGCCAAATACAATAGATGATGAAATGGTGCACCTGGGATTGTCCCAATGGACAAGCAAGACCAAACCCAGGTGGGAACATGGTTGAGCTAAAGGATGCCCAGCTGTTGCACCAATCTACACTGTGCTGCCTTGAAAACTACTTCTCTGCTGAAGTTCCAATGGTTGGAAAGTACACTTATACTACCCAGAAAATGGTATGCTTTCAACCCCAGATTCCTTGGCCTAAACCTAGAAAAACCCAGAAGGGATTTTAGCTGGTTTGGACCTCTGATTTTCGACCCCCTTGGAGCCTCACCTCAACTGTAGCTACAAAACTCGCTTGCTAGAAACTGCTTGTAAATCCTTCTGAAAACTCCTCCAAAATGTTGAGTTCACCCTTGCTATCCAACCCCTGACTTCTCGAATGAGCTCTTGGCCAAAATCACCTGCTCCCAAGCTCCATGAAAATCTGCTACATGGCCTCTGTGATGTCCCTCAGCCCAGCAATTCAGACTACTGGAATGCTGGCTTAGCTGGCTGTAAAACCCAGCAAGAATGTTGGTCTAGTGTTGCTACCTCAACTCCCTAACTCCTCGACAAGCAATATGATCTCTGCTGGCCTCAATCTCCCTCTACGTGTTTCCTGGCTGCCCAGAAATACACACTCCTTGCTCTGCGTTGGCTATTGGTACTATGTCACTGCCAGAACTCCTGAAAATCCTTGTGGAACAACCTCCCTAGGGCGGGCACGGATGGTCCCCCGAAGTAGAGGATGAATCTCCCACTTGAGAGACTCATGGCTAAACAATCGATTGACTCAGCTAAACAACAGAGTGAACAGTTGAGTAGTTGTTTGCAAATGTCAAAGATGAAACCAAAATGAGAGTTGATCTCTCCTTATAACTCCTTGGGCCTCCTTAGCCTCATGTGGGCCCCTCCATCCACCCATTCGATTTTCCCTCCAAGCATATCAAATGGCTAATTCGAACTCCCACATGGGTGGCCCCCACATTCCACTAGCAACTAAATAAAGTCGATTTGGCCCCTAAGTCCCTAAGTAGAAAGTGTGGGGTCCTCTTCCTTAGTCAAAAATGTCCAAAATTGTGTAGCAGCGCCCTGTTACTAATGTGTTTGAGAAGGGACATGACATTTTCAGGATTCAGATAGGTTGGCTTCATGGTGTCATTCAATCTTCTATTAACTATAGGAAAGAATTCTTGGTAACTGCTTATGCTTCATCAACCTTCATATCTCTTGAGATAGATCTTTCTACAAGGACATATAACATTGCTTCTGATGATTAGAGTTAACAAGTATAGGCCTTATCAAGTTTGGAAGATAATTCGTCTCTTTTCCAATGTGTCTTGACTCCTAATGATAATTTCAGCTTCTTTTATAGATTTTGTTCCTCCAATTTCAGATCACAATGCACACTTCTATTCTTCATATGAATATTTTCCTTCAATTTTCAGGCATATAACTTCAGAACTCATATACAATTATAGTGCCACAGAATATTTTGGCTACCATGATAATAATATAATGTCACAGTAAGGTTTGGATATGTTCATGTCGTTTGTCTTTGTTTTGTAGATACTTCGTTGTTCTTGGTATAGTATTTTAGGAAGTTGTTCTTGGTATAGTATTTTAGGAAGTTCAGATGCCTTGGACCTTTTAAAAATGTTTGGTTCAAATTCCATAGCCTATAGGGTCCTTGCATTCACAGAAGATTTGTATACAAAGCTTGCATTAGAGATAGTATGCTTCTGAAATTCTTTGTACTGTAGGGATATAGATCGAGTTGTTACTTGCCTCATGTAGTTCACAGATTCAGATATCTTCCACAAAGGTTTTGGAGTTTCAGAACTCTGCATACATTTAATTGCTAGACATACTTCGATCCTTTTATAAAGATGACCCTTATGAGCTCGGATTTCAACCTTGAGTGAGATAGAAGAGACATCTTCATCTTCCTCCACAAATAATTTGGATTACACAGGTTACAAATGTTACCATAGGTTTGGATCTTGGACAGATGTTATCGTTATTTTGATGTCTTCAAGGAGATGCCTTCCATGCCTAGTTCAGATGCTGTACATGGTCTTCTTAACTTTTGCAATAATCTCTTAGACTTATCTTGCTCTTTCTTTTAGGAAATTCGGATGCCTCTGATCTGACACACAAACAAATTTTAATGTAGAAATGGTATGGTACAAACTTCGTATTGCAGTTCTTTAATTCGTATAATCCTTCAAGTGTTTAATCTTGTACATCATGATGTATATTGCCATAGGCAGTTAGCAAGCCTTGATCTAATTTGCACAGGTACATATTTTTCAAATCGATTCTTCATCATCAATTGTTCACATGAAATCTTGTTCAGACTTGTCCATAAGAAGTTACAGAAGAGGTCCTATACTGTAGAGGTACAGTATCACTCTCTTTCTTTTTGAAGTAGCCTTTAACTTCGACCTTCTCTAGGACATATGTTACAGATCTTTGTATCAAACTTCTTAGATTACTGCTTTGAGTTTTTCTTCTTTAGCCTTGATGTAACTACTACAATGATAAGCCAACAACTTGTGATCTTAAAGCAACCTACCCTTAACCTTAGCTCTGATACCATGTTGAGAAACAAATAGGCTAGCAAATTAGGGTTGATTTCTCTTACGTGATAATTACTTGTGAATATTTGTTGGCTTCTTATTTCTTTTATTATGTTATTTTCATCAAATAATAACCAAAACATAAAACATGAACATCACAAAAGATAAAGAACACAAAGATGTAGGCTTCAAGCTAGGGCAAAACCCAACAAGGGGGGAAACCCAAACAACTCTTCTTATAGAAAGAGATCAAAGTGAGATATCCAAGACTAAGACTGCCACATAGATCCCAAGTCAGCCCTCCACCAAGTCCTCTTCAACAAGTCAAAGTCAATTGAGTCAATGCTGGTCAAACTTCATCAAAACTGGTAAAATCACAGAATTCACACCTGTAACTTTCTCCTACAATTTCAGACCTGTAGTGTTGCTAGATTCTTCGCACATGTGAGTAGAAGCAGACTAGAAAACAAAGCTTTCTCTTTCTTTTGATTTCTCTCTCCATTGACTTCGCACTCTCTTCTTCTTCGCTGGTCTTCTCTTCTTAGCATAGAAACCGATGATGATGAGTGAATGAATGATTGGACAAGTTGCTCTCTATATATACACATCCAAGAGGTCGAATAGGTGCATCTCTAGGTCGACTTGTCCAGGAGGGCCGACTTGGTCTTGTGGATGACAAATTAGACTTTTTGATTCAAATAAAATTATTTTTCCTTTTTCTTACAAAAGTCCAAATGGGACTTGACTCAAATAACTTTCTTTTGACTCAACATAGATTCTTCTTTTGACTTAAATGACCCTAGAAGCATGAAGAACATGCTTTGACTAGAAATGAATAATAATAATATTTATTTTTTTTCTTTTTTTTTTACATGAAATACGAATTGATACAAGTATAATGATGTCTATGAAGACTGAACCTAGTTACTTTTCCAACACCCATCAACTAGTTGTGATGGAGCCTAAGAAACTAACTGAGCCTCCTACTTGGAGCCTACTGCTCCTCCTCTTGTGCTGCATCCTACCCACGCTCCAAGGACTTCTTGAGAGCCCTTCCTTCCTCGAACTTCACAGCACATCTGATCACTATCTTCCTTAGTGCTAGAATATATACCCTGTATGCCTTAGATGTCTCATTGTAGCCCATGAAAATGCCCTTCTCTCTTGAGGGCTTCAACTTCTTCTAGCTATCTGAAGATACATGGCAGTGAACAAGACTACCAAAAATCCAAAAGTGAGACACGTCAGGCTTCTTGCCTGTGAATGTGAAAATTCCTAGATCATCTTAGGAATCTTACTGCAACCAGTTGAATCTACTTCACCTAGATTGTAAATTACATTACAAACTTATTTCAGACTTCTTCTTGAACATTGAAGTAAATTACTGAAGCAGCCTACACTAATCAAATATGATTTTGAAACATAGAAACTGAGCAAGGAAATACAAACACATAGGACCCATTATTTTTGGACAAAAGTCCTCCGAAAAACCCAATGTGGGAAAACCGGTGCAACAACTCTGAAGGTTTTATTATTATGCATGAGTAAATCTAAGTATAATTCTAGGATGCTCAACTAGCAATCCGATACAGAGAGAATATCGAACAAAATACTAGTGAAATGATCTCACCCTGTCACTGGAGAATCAGTGACTAATCTTGTTGAACTGAAGGCTCTGTGTCACCCTCTGCGCAGAACTACGTCACTCCCAGCAATTTTTGCGCCACCCCTCTTGGGTATTACACTGCATCTCCTTTGGACCCTCTGTTGGTTGATAAATCAACCTTCTGCCTCCCGGACTCACACCTTGGCTTCCGACAACTGAATTTTGACTTCCCATAGCAGGAAACTCAACTTCCCCTCAAGGACTGCACTGCCTTTGCGTCAACACAGCATGGGCCAGTGTCAACCTTCCTCCGAAAGTCTTTTTGTTCTCCCTCTGCCTCATACTCTCCGGAAATTCCTTATTCCGAATTCTCACTGCCCCTCTGCTGCAAGAAATCTCCTCAATGATTTTTCCTCCTGAGAACTCCTCACTTCAGAAAATCGATTTCCTTGATCTCTCAGTGTGTTTTCCAAATGACCCTCAAGCTCCTTCTTATATCTTCCTGTTGGACAACCAACAACCTAGATTAAATATTAATCAGAGGCTCAGATCGTTTTTGCTTGATCCGTGTCTTTTTCTAGAAGTTTCACCCATGATTAGATTAATATCCATTAATATTTTAATTTTCCTACGTTTAGACTTAGGAAACCCATTAAAAATATTAATTATTTTAATAAAATCACTTATGGGTGGAATTTCCCAAAATGCTTTCTGGGTTCTTTGGAATATATGTGCCCAAGCCTTCCTGCAAAATTTGAGGCTTAGAGCACATCCAATGCTACCCCAAATCAACAGTGAAAGCCTCCTCTAGTGTGACTCTGCCTAGAACCCTCTGTGGACTCTTGTTCAGCAAAAAGATTGCAGTGTTTCATGCCTCTACCCAAAGAAACATGGGTAGTCCCTAGACATGCAACATAGCCCTGGCCACTCCAACAATGCTTCGGTTCTTGTGCTCAACCACCCCATTCTGCTGAGGGTTATGAGGTGCGGTGAGTTCTCTCTTGATGCCCTCCTTGGCACATAAGTCTTTGAAAGCATTAGAGATGTACTACTACTCACCAACATTGTCTGACCTCAGTGCCTTGATCCTCCTACCAGTCTGGTTCTCCACCAAGGCTTTAAACTCCATGAACACCGAGAAGACCTGATCTTTCTTCTTCATGAAGAAGATCTGTGTTTTTCTCGAGGGGTCATCAATAAAGGTGACATAATATCTATATCCCATTAGGGATGGAGAGGAAAATAGTTTGCATACATCCAAATGTATCAGCTCCAAGATGCCCTTGGCCCTGCTATCTTTGCTAGAAAAGGACGTCTTGGCATACTTGCCAAGTATGCAGAGCCCTTGCACACGTCATGTCAATCTACATTGTATTGTGGTAACCCTGTAGCAATCTCCCTCTGAATCTTTAGCGCTCCATGGTGTAAGTGACTCATACACCTATGCCAAAGCTCTTCAAGGTCACATCTATGCGCACTGATCTCTCTGCTGCTCAAGGCCACTTTTGTCTCAAAGTGTAGCCTGTAGAGGTTCCTCCCCTTAACCCCAATCTACTTAATTGCTCCTGAGTTAAGAGGCTTGATGAAAGCCTTTTCTATGTTGAAGATAACCTCATACCCCTTGCTCTCTAAGGTTGAGACTGAAACAAGGTTGTTTTCAACCCTAGGGCATAGGTGACATCTCTAAGATAGAGAGCTTTTCCAAAGTTCCTCTCAAACTTGACTGTACCCACGCCCTGCACTAGGTACTTGCCATCATCTCCCATCTCTATATGAAATTGCATATCCTTCTCTGTTAACTAGCTGAAGTAACTTTTGTTCCCAGTCATATGAAAGGATGCTCCATTATCAATATACCATAAACTGCTAGCCACTGAGCTTGCCATGCAAGCTATGAGCGAAAAATCCTTCTCAAACTAAGAAGTGAACTCTTCCACTTTTAATGATCCTACCACATGACACTTCTTGGACTCCTTCTTGTTTGGACACTTGGTGGAATAGTGCCCAAACTGATGACAAGAGAAGCACTTCACTTTGCTGAGATATTTCTTCTTCTTTCCACCTCTACTAGACTCGACCCCTCCTGGATTTTTCTTTCCCTTGGCCTTGCCCCCTTTGCTAGCTAAGGAAAAGTGTTCTTCTTCCTCAATCTTCACATGAGACCCCAATTTTGCTTGCTTCTGGATCTCCTCTTGTATGCAATCACTCCATTGTCGCTCTCAATCTAGAAGCTTTTCTCTGCCACTCACGCATCAATGAAGCTTTCCCATGACTTTGGAAAGCCCAATAAGGCAAAACTGACAAGATCTTCAACCGAGACTATCTCCCCAACCCCAACTAACTCATCCTTCACTTGGGTGAATCTGGTCAAGTAAGAAATCACAGACTCTGACTTAATAATCTTGATATTTCTGAGCTTATCTCAGAGTATTAGCTTTCTGGGCACACCCATACCCTGGTACAACCCTAAGATAGTTGTCCACATGGCTTGAGTTGTCTTCTTACTGGAAAGGTGAGGTATGATATGATCCTTGACTCCTTCAAGGATTATTCTTCTGGCCTTTGCATCCTTCTTATTATGTTGGGCCTGTTGACCACTACGTGTCAACGACCCATAGCAGTACACCCCCTTTTTTCGCAAAAGGGATAACGCTTGATCAACGTGTCCGTGTCGTTCGACTATCATCATCAGCCCGATCATGTTATATTGTAAACCCTTTCTGCATGTGTGAATTGTAAATAATCTCAGCAGATCCTTATCGTGTATGTACTTGCCTAGGTAAACCTAATTTTTTTATGACAATCTACATTCCGGAAGGTTTTTTGTCTCACCAATCCATGGACGGCAGAGTTTTCCTTCAGCCTTACCCCAAAGCCGGAATGGATTTTGTCACCAGAATGTTAAGGGAGTCCTAGTGTGCTAGATCGAGTCTATGTAAAAATGATTTGGGAATAATCCTAACTGTTTGGTTAGGTTATTTTGTTACAAATTGCTTGATCTGCTATATATTATATTTGTGTTGCAAAAATGGGTAGTCTGTGAGAGTCTTAGTCAAATGGGTTTTCCCCGTTGAGATGTAAAAAATGTAAAAAATCATGATGTAAAATGTCTTGAGGGTTAGAAAAATAATTTATCCCCTCATAGTTCCTAAGTCCTAGGTAAATTTAAATTTTCCAGAGGTGAAATTCGTAGATCCTTTAAAAAATTAATCTTAATTGGTCCAGGGACTAAAGTTAGTTGATTAGTTTGCTAAATTTTATGTCTTAGGTCCTTGGGGTTAAGTCAAAGTCAAAGTTTTGAGGAAATAAATGCAAAATTTTAATTTTTTAATTTATTAAAATGCATTTAATTGAAAATTTCGAAATTTCCTCAATATTTAAAAATTCGACAAATGAGATTAAGAGAAATTTTGATCCTCATCAACGGTCGAGATCATTTTGACAAGGATCACTCGAACTAGCCGTTGGAAGATTTATCTCTAAATAGGAGGTCATTTTGCCAGTCAGATTTATTCGATCTTTTGATCGTGTACTAAGCGAAAAGCTCTCTCTTGTAATCTTTTTATGAGCAATAAAGAAAGACTTTGGGGTTGACTTCTGCTGGTGTTACTCTTCATGGAAATGTTGTAAGATGTATTATTTTCATGCATGTTTTTCTTTTTGGCCATTGATATAGCTTTCTGAAGAGCGATTTGAGTACAGGTATCTTGCTCAATCACTAGGGTTTGAATGGTAATTTAAGTTTTGAATATAATAACAGGTATCTCTATTAGATCTGAATTTTATTATCGTTTTCTCACTCTATGTCGACGGCCAAATTGAATTTTGCAGGAAATTCCTTGATTATTAGATCATCGGGCGTTTGGGGAAGTTCTCGGCTGAACCAGCCAATTCCCGATCCGTGTTTTCTGAAGAGCCCAGTTTGAATTTGATCTCGGGCTTATCATAAGATATTATTTTTATGGGTTATGCATGAAGGGTTTCAAGCTTAGTACCTCCTCTAAAATTCAAACAAATTTCATTTTTCTATGCTAAATCGTTAGATCTAGCTGTTGAGAGCCACAGATCGTCAGATCTGGGAGCGGAGTTGGACTCGCACTCCCTAGATCTGATAGATTTGCCATTTTTGTACATAGATCTATAATTAATTTTGGTTTTTGGGGTTTTAGTGTTTTTTGGGTCTTTGTGTATATCGTTTGGGTGTTTTTTTTGTTGCAGCTGCAGATCTGAAGCCGAAAGTTCTGCAGAGTCCAGATATAGGCCTTGGAGGGTAAGATCTGGATTTCTGGGTTTCATCAGCATCATTTTGACAGGGACTATGTCCAAATTTTGAAGTCCAAAGAATTAAATTTATTTAGTTTCAAATCTAGAAATTTAGTGAGGGTTTTGTTAAGCAATTTGAAGCAGAAGGATTTAAAAATTTTTAATCTAGAAAATTTAAGAAGGGTTTCATTGATCAATTTTAAGCTGAAGTATGAGATCTTAGTCTGGAAATTTCTCCTCGGTTCTTGGGCTGTAGTTTCTCTGTCGTCTAGGGTTTCCTAAGAACAAGATTTCGAATTGTTTTCTTTGTTGTTTCCTGGAAAAATTCGAAATTACTTTTGGGCTTTGAATTCTTTCTTAAAAGATCTGGAGAAATCTGAGTTTTTGCCTGATTTCTGTCTGCCGCCAAACCTGCACGCGGTCCTCATCCCCCTCACGCAATAGACGTTGTCACTTACCTCTAGATCCGCTACCTCATTAAAATTTCTATCCCTCTTTGCAGCAGATCTTCCCCTATACGCTGCTCCTTCCCATCTTTCCTTACATTGCTGCTATTTCTCCATCCGTCCAACTATCCATCCACTGCATAGCCTTATCTAAATCAATCTAACCCTCACACAGTCCACCGTCCTCCCCATCAACACGCAGACCCTCACGCAGTCTCCCTCTGTGGCTACGATTCCTTTCCCTCACTCTCCCTTCACCTGCATGCTGCCACCAGCTCTCCCTCCTTCCGCAGCCTTTACATCGCTCCTCCAACTCTTTGCCTGCTGCCACACCTGCTCCATACACAGCCTTTCCCACTGATCTGCTGCATATTCTTTCCTTTCCCTTGCCGCAGATCTCTCCCTCGCTGTCAGTTCATCCTTGTCTGCATCCAAACTCATCATCCGTCTTCTCCGTCAAGTTCTCTTCACTGTAGTCAAACCTGCAGAGCAACAAACAAATTCAAATTTTTTTTATGACAGGTTAGGGTTTTCATTGTGATATGCACGTTGGTTTAGTTTTAGGCTAGGTTGTGATTCTTCATTTGATTAATTTTCTTATGACTTTTGAATTTTAACTTTTGATTAGATTTTCCTTAGTTTCGATTTTTGATTTGTTTTGGATTCGATTCTCATTTTATTAAGATTAGGTTCGATTTTTTTTGGTTTTATTAATTTGGCTTTGTCATGAACCATTTTAACTTAGTATAAAAAATCATAAAAATTAAAAATCTAAAGATTGAATTTCTAAAATTAAAAATTATAAACATTAAAAAAAAAATTAAATCTAAAAAATATAAAATTCCAAAACATTTCAATTCACATTAAAACATTAAAAAAATTTAAAAACTTTAAAAAATCCTAAAAAAAAATTCAAAATTTTCAAAATATATAAAAATGAAAAAACTTTTAAAATTCTAAAAATTTAAATTTGTGATTAAGGCTTTACATTAAGGGGTTTTTCACTTAAACGTTAAAAATTTTAATGTGGCCTATGGCCCATTAAAATTTCGATTTTTGACCCGTTGATTAATTTTAAATTCCTTGGTGTCTCTGATGTTAAACACTAAATCTTAAATTCTCACGATTCTTCTATAGTCTAGTGTGATAAATCATATTGGTTTTTGGAAAAGATTGATTAATTCTTGGTCATTAACGATAATCATTTTAGATCTGGAATTCTTTGCATGCCGCAATGTTATTGTCACTTTTTCATCACATATTGAAAATCGATTTGGATAGCTTGTTTTATTGATGGTTGATTCAAATATCGAAGGCACTGGTCTATAATTGTTTCTATCTTGTGGTCGTGTCTTGTCTAATCATTTAAATTCATCAAGTTGTCCGTCATTAAAATCTCCTAGAGTCTGTTTTTCACAGGCTATCCTCATCCATTTACCTAGGAACTACCCCCTTTGACGTGCCTAAGAGAGTATCTAAACGGAGTGAGTAAGGATTTAAGAGTAACAGCCCTTACTCTGAGCGTTGTTGCGCTACCTAGACATTCTGTGCGACAACAGGGCCAATTGCTGAGGATCTGTTGGTGCGACTGGTGGACTCTCCACAAATTCCCAAACTCTCCTCCAATACTAAACCAATCCTCTCCTTCCAAGAATAGAAATTTGAGGCCTCATTAAGGTGGTCCTCAAATCTCAGACCTAAGTATGCCATGCTCTAACTTGAACTGCTCAAAGACGCCCTTGCACAACCCTGCTAGAGAAAACCCCTACGGACTTGATTTCACAGGAAAACATTGTGATCTTGTGGAAACTGCGCACCCTGCACTGTAACTGTCACTCACTTCTGAGGAAAAAAACACACTATTATTTGGTCTTCAATTAGTTCATAGCTCTAATACCAGGCTAGTTTTCTAATACCTGGTAGTTTATTTGAACAGTATTGTGAGATGTAAGAACTATAAACTGAATTCTGAAATTCACTAATCAAATATACAGAGTATTCTAATGAAATTGCAATGGAAAATAAATTTATGAAAACACAAGCACACAATTAACAAAACACTAGAAATACCTAAGAAACCCCAACTGGGGAAAACCTGCTAATTTGTGTGTTTTATTGATCTGCTAAAAAAAATCTCAGTAATTAATTACAAAGCACTAGAAAAATTCTCTTCCAACTCTCTGTTCCTCAACACAATATCCTGCACACCCTAGACCAATTTAGCCTCTCTCTTGCGTAGGTTGTACCAATTGTACAGGTTGAACTACCCTCCTTGTGCAAGCTATCTCGGCATCCTCAAGTGATGCACTCTAGCTCTCCCTGACCTCACACCAGATCTGGAACTATTTTCCAGAGCTCAAAACATACAAATTCTCACTAGTGCATAATCATGTGATTCACCAAGGATGCGCTCTTCTCTTTATAGGATCGAACTACCCTTCAACTCAAATGAACTAGCTTCTTGAACCCAAGTCGAACTACCTCACTGAACTCAAGTCTAACTGACATCTAGAACTCAAACGAACTAGCCTTTTGAACTCAATTCAAATTGTTGCATTGAACTGAAGTCGAATTGAGATAAAATCTCCATGCATGCTCAGTTCAATTTACTATTTTTTACTATAGGAAAATTAGAGAATTTTCCTAACTCAACACTAACAGAAAGCAAGACTGCGCCTTAGCTTCACATGTGGGTTCTTCTGCCAAATATAGTGCACTTTATATTTAGCAAAACCCTTCCATCTCTAACTTCAATTTACAAGATTGACAGAGATCTAGGGGCTAACCCCTAGGAGATGATTTTAGAGGGCCTCTACTTACATCATGGCACCCTACACCCTCAATGCTTTCCCTAAGCAAGCCTACGCATGGATGACATCAGCATATTCTCTATTTCAGCTCACACGTGTGGGTTATATTGAGGTTATTTCACTAGCTACTAGGTTGGCTTGTGGCCTAGACATGATGTAGCACATTATTTTATGTTAGGGGCTACTAGGCTAAAATTAGGATTTGACCTTCTCATATAAATAGAGAAGTCATTATTATCATTCATCATCACATACTTGGGATTTTCATCCTCTCTAGCTAAATTCGCCCTTCTTTCTTGTGGAGGATTTGGATCTATGAATGCATTTTGATATTTGGAGCTGATTTGCTTATCTTTGGAGTTATTCATTGGACCTATGGATGGAATCATTGCATGTTATCATTTAAGTGTACTGAATTGTTGAATATTTATTTCTTAGCGTCTAATATATGGAATAATTTTGATTCTAGGTTATGCTAATTGTGCCCTAATTTGTTGAAGATATATTGAATATTATCTAGATGATCTATTGCATGCATTACTCATACATAACATGTGAATGTTTTTCCTATTGATGAATTATTGGTAGCACTCCCATGAAAAATTCATTATCCATTGCATAGGTAAATGCTTGAGGTTTGTTGCTAGGGTATAAAATTTTCAGCCTCCTTGGAAACTTTTTAGTTGATTTATCACATCATAGACTCCATAGTCCCAAGGGACAAGGGACTTGTCCCTTTTGTTGGTGATCATACTTCACTTTTATCCATAAATTCCACTTCCCCAGTTCGACCCCTTCAAGGCCAAGCTTGCTAACTAGGGCTTAGTGTGAATCCTTAGGCAATGTGTCTTTGTGGGATTGGAGAGGCTAAACGTCAAGGGGATTGCATTTCCCACAAAATCTATGCTTTGGAAGGGCATCCACTTCAATCATGTCCATAAATTTTCTTTCCCTAATTGTTTGCCATAAGGGGGAACCAGAGTTTAGCCTTGCTTCAACTTAGGGGTTTCTTTGAAGGTTTCATGAGCCTTGGACTTGCTAGTATACATTGTTGGATACCTTTTCTCCTAGCCTTCACTAAACATCAAGGGGATTGCATTTCCCACAAAATCTATGCTTTTGAAGGGCATCCACTTCAATCATGTCCATAACTTTTCTTGCCCTAGTTGTTTGCCATTAAGGGGGAACAGAGTTTAGTCTTGCTTCAACTTAGGGGTTCCTTTGAAGGTTTCATGAGCTTTGGACTTGCTAGTATACATTGTTGGATACCTTTTCTCCTAGCCTTCACCTTTGTTTACTCCAACACTCAACTTATCATAGTATTAATAATCGGTCGATTCGAACCACTAACCAACCAAACCGGATGGTTCATTAGCCTTCAACTTTGGTTACTCCAACACTCAACTTATCATAGTATTAAAAATTGATTGATTTGAACTCCTAACCAATCAAGCCGGATAGTTCAATAGCCTCAGTGACCAAACCGGCCAATAAACTTGTTTCATGCCCTTGCAAGCCTAGGTTTGGCATCAAACCAGTGATAAACCGGCTAGTTCATTACCAGCGCAATTTAGGGAGTCCAGGACCAGCAATGTTGGCTTTTCGAGTAGTTTTGGAGGAAACTCAGGGTTGTTGTCTGTTAGTTTTTGTAGCAGCAGATTTGTTCTAGCCACGAAATTTGGTGGAGATGCTAGAATGCATGAGATCTCCAAAACCCAGAAATCGTTTCTAGAAATTCCACCTAGAGATGACTTAATTAGATTATTAACCTATTTTTTAATGTTTCCCAAGTCTAAACTTAGGAAAACTGGTTAATTAATCAAAATTAATTAAGTCAAAGTGAGAATTCTCCAAAAAATCATATGGATCGATCTAGAAATAATTTGAGCCATTGATTAAGATTTAATCTTGGTCATTGGAGTCCCAACAGAAAGATATAAGAAGGGATCGATGTGGCGATGGAGAACACATCAGAGTCACTTGGAGAATTCGATTTTCCAGAGTAGCAACAGTCAATTGTTGGAGAGTTCGAGCTTCAGTGAGGAAGCATAAATAGTGAGCGGCAAGGATAGTGAGGTTGGAGGAAGTTTCCCAGATCCAACGAGTGCATTTGCAAAGAGGTCAAAGTTTCTCCAAGAGGTTGCGCACTCCAAACATAGAAGCCTTAGAAGGTAGTTCGATTTGCTAAGAGGGGAAGACGTCTTCAGTTCCGGAGTGCCAAAGAAGAATTTTCCCAGCCAGCAGCAGGTAGGACAACTTGATTAGCAGTCAGCTTGGGCAACACACAGAGCAGGCAGCTTCAAAGTGACGCATAACCTTAGCAGGCCCAGTTGGACAACTTGCTTTTCAGTGACAGTCAAGAGCCGAAATTGCCCGGAGTAAGGGTAAAATTCCCTCTAATATTTTTGCTAGTATTTTATCTGCGAGATAGCCATATTTCGGCATCCAAATTATTGTACTCTGAATTTCTCACTATTGCTTAATAATAAAAACCCTCAGTTGTTGCACCAGTTTTCCCGAGTTGGCTTTTTCACGGGACATTTGTCCAAAAATAACGATGTCATTTTTATTGTGTGCTAGTATTTTCTCAGTTTCCAGCACTATTATTTCCACAATATATTTTATTTGTGAAAGTTGCAGTGTGATTTATTCAGTATTTGTCGTAGCAAATAAATTGTTAAAACTAAATAACAATTAGAAGAATAATTTCAAGTTGATGCAATAGGATTTCAGTAGTGAAATTTTCACATGGTATCAGAGCATAAGTGATCAGCCGGGAAGCTCAGAAGCGGAGGTGAGAATTTCTCTGTTCAGTGGGAGCAGCAAGCTGAAATTCTTAGAGGCAACACAGTAGCCAGATAGGCAGGCCGAATTACTAGGGCAGAAATTCAAATTTCAATTGCAGGTTGGCAGAAAATTCGAGTTGCTCGAGATAGTGATTCTAGCTATCAGAGGGAGCAACTGCAGCTCAGACTTTCGCTGAGCACATTCCTTGGTTAGACGCAGAGGGTTTTGCATCAACAAAATCAGCGTCGGGTGGAAGAGAAAAGCACACACAGTAGAGGGGAAATTTCTCTCAGGGGATCTCAAGTCTTAGAGATCTAAATTTTCCCAATTACAGATTGGCAGTTGTTGTGAGCAGATTTTCTCACTCCAAAAGGGAGTGCAAGTAGCAGATTCAGCAGCCAAGCAAAGGGAAAGAGGGAGATTTTCGAGGTTTATTTCTCTAATTTTGAGTTTCTAGATTTTGTAGCTCTGCAAGGATGGTCGTACAAGATTGCCAGAGAAAGTCATGCGAGTTAGCCAGAATGCAGATCTGGGCAGCAGATCAACTTCTAGTTGCCGAAGGAAGTGCGAGTAGTCTAGTGCAAGTTGCAAACAAAGGAAGGGTCCCAACCTGGGACAAGGCTTGAAAGGAGATAGTGGAGCACTAGATCCAGGAGGAGTATAAGACTCCAGTGTGCCACATTTGGCAAGGTCCAACGCAGTTGCAACAAGGAGATCACTCAGATCGGTTCCGGATTGTTGTAGCGGGATCATCACCTTTGCTACAGGAACCCACAATATCATAGTAGCAAGTTCAATGTCAGCAGACGCAATCTATTGTTAGACCGTTGGAAATCTAGTTGCAGTCAATACCCAGGAGACAGTTGCAGAGCTACATACAGTGACACAAGGAGTGTGAATTGCCCAGTTGCAGTATGCAAGTGCAGTTCCAGCAAGAATATTCCTAGCGTAGAGCTACGTAGTCCAGTGTCCAGCACAGGAGGACAGTGCGAGTTGCCAGGAGGGAGCAGAGAGATTTCCCAAAGGGAGATCGAGACTCTGAGGGAGTCTAGCTTTAGAGGGAGTAGCGCTATGGAAGCTAGTGCTTTAGGATCTGAGAGATCATACTCATTATTATAGCAACAGCGCAAAGGTAGCAGTAGCAGTATGAGTAGATCAGAGTCCCAGAGCTAAAGAGATTAGGCAGGGTCCTTGGGGAGTACACCTCATGGATCATTACTTGGCTACAGGGGCCCACAGTATTCAGTAGTAGGACAGATTAGTGGCGATTGATGCAGTGAGTACCAGAGTGACAGTTGAAGACTAGGAGCAGTTAGATGATGACGAGTTCAATGCAATGTTGACAGCAACACAGGTGGGTCAATGCAGAGTTGGCAGCAGTGCAGATTCTTCAGTGACAGTGCAGATGCTAATAGCATTCAGATGCTCAGGAGACAGATGCATCATACTTAACATAGTTGATTCAGTGTTTCGGATGCTTCTCAGTTGCAGTAGTTGCAGTTGCAGCAACAACAGATGAGAGGGAATTGCAGTGCAGATGCAGAGTTGGCAACAGTATGGCAGTGTCAGCAACAACACAGATGCAACATTAGAGTTGTGCAGTGGTTGGTGGGCAGCAGCAGCAAGACATTAGCAACGTAACAAGAGATGATACAGAGACAGTGTTGTGGCAGGGTGTGCAGCACTAAATCACAGTCCTCGCTAAGAGGGAGTATTAGTTTTTGTAGCATCGGATGTGTTCTAGCCACAAAATTTGGTTGAGAGGCTAGAATGCATGAGATCTCCAAAACCCACAAATAATTTCTGAAAATTCCACCTAGAGATGACTTAATTAGATTATTAACCTATTTTTTGATGTTTCCTAAGTCTAAACTTAGGAAAACTGGTTAATTAATCAAAATTAATTAATTCAAGCTGAAAATTCTCTAGAAACTCACACAGATCGATTCAAAAATGATCTGAGCCATTGATTAAGATTTAATCTTGGTCGTTGGAGTCCCAACAAGAAGATATAAGAAGGGATCGATGTGGTGATGGAGAACACACCAGAGTCACTTGGAGAATTCGATTTTCCAGAGTAGCAGGAGTCAATTGCCGAAGAGTTCGCGCTTCAGTGAGGAAGCAAAGATAGTGAGGGGCAACGACAATGAGGCTAGAGGAAGTTTTCCAGATCCATTGAGTGCATTTGCAGAGAGGCAAAAGTTTCTCCAAGAGGTTGTGCGGTCCTAGCGTAGAAGCCTCAGAAGACAGTTTGATTTGCTGAGAGGGGAAGACTTCTTTAGTTACAGAGGCTGGGAAGGAGTCCCAAAGTGTCGGAGAAGAATTTTCCCAGCCAGCAGCAGGAAGGACGTTTTGATTAGCAGTCAGTTTGGGTAACACGCAGAGTAGGCTACTTCAGAGTGATGTAGAGCCTGCATAGGCCCAGTTGAACGGCTTTCTTTTCAATGATAGTCAAGAGCCAAAATTGCCCGAAGTGAGGGAAAAATTCCCTCTAGTATTTTTGCCAGTATTTTTTCTGTAGGATAGCCAAATTCCCTCTAGTATTTTTGCCAATATTTTTCTACAGGATAGTCAGATTTCGGCATCCAGATTATTGTACTCAGAATTTCTCACTACTGCTTAATAATAAAAACCCTCAGTTGCTACACCAGTTTTCCCTTTCGGTTTTTCCAGGACATATTTCCAAAAATAACAATGTCATGTTTATTGTGTGCTAGTATTTTCTCAGTTTCTAGTGCTATTATTTCCACAGTATATTTTATTTGTGAAGGTTGCGGTGTGATTTATTCAGTATTTGTTATAGCAAATAAATTGTTAGAATTAATTAACAATTAGAAGAATAATTTCTAGCTGTTGCAATAGGATTTCAGTAGTGAAATTTTCACATTATCCTTCCAAAACAGCCCCCCTTGGCCATAAAACCAACCCTCACCCACCTAAACCTTAAACCTAAACAAAAAACCTAACCCAACCCTAGCATTGTTGGCAATTAATGGTAATGTTAAATTCTTAAAGTAAAAGGAGTTCTATTTTCATCCTTTTACTTAAATTTTTAACATTACCATCAAATGACTGAGGATGTTTGAGATTGTTTCGACCTCAATGAATTTCATATGGAGAAATTAGAATTTTAGATCTCACTCAGAATCCAGCAAACTTAATGGTTTTTAGGATTTCGGGATTTGGGGGATTGAAATGTTTCCATTTGATTCTGTCATGCGAGAGGATATGAGATTGGCATTTGATCAAGAGTATGAAGCCCTTTAAGCACTGTTATCGCTCAAACTAGCAAGGGACCTAAAGGGAATCCCTAAAGGGCAAATGCTAGGCCAAGGGCAACAAATGGAGACTTAACCCATTGTCACCTCAACTTAGGCTCCCTTCCATTTATGCACTTTAACCGATGGGAGGAAACCCAGTATATTATGGAGTCATTGATGAAGGATAAGTCAATGAAATGATCTGAAGTGATACTAATAATCGCTTTCACAGAAGAGTTAGAAAGATAAGGCTTGCTTGCATTCTAAGCAAGGGACAATGTCTTCTAGAGATAGGAAGGGAGGATTTAAGGGTTAGGTTTATGGGATATGACTTATGAAAGAACTTCCCAATCCCTAAAATCCTTATTGTAATTGGTATCCTAGATGGTTCTTAAAGAATTGTCATTTCAAAGAAACGGGACCACACAGGACCAAGTGGGCCCGATCTAGGATAGGAGGAATAAGTATGGAAACCAATGATGTTCTTACCCTAGACAAGGTGCGGAAAGGATCAAAGAAAGAATTTTATGTTGAAAGTGTTGATTTAATCCTATGAGGTACTAGCCTTGGGGATGCTAAGGCAAGGTATGATCCCGAAGCTAAGGCTTGGCTTTTCTCCCAACTCCACTGTCAGAATGGCTTCAAAATTGGAGGAGACCTTGAGGAGACACCAACGTAGGAGACCCTAAGAGATCGAACTTTTTGGAGGGATAGATTGTCGGGAAATTGATGCCCTAGGTGACCTAACTTGGCTAGACCTGGGGAAAGGTGAAAAAGATGTGATTTTAAGTGACCACCTCTTGGTAGAGGAGAATGGAGTCTATGATGAATATGATTGAGGAACTTTGGTTCTTGGTCAATGAGGCCTCAAGACTACATCGTTGGCCTTCTAGGTCAAGAGAAGCAATCTTGCAGCTTTTATACTTCGTTGCACAAAGGAGATGGCTTATCAAGGTCAATTCACTGTTAGAATTACCCCTAGGAGATTTTGTTCATATTACATGGCCCATACATTGAGATATGCTATAATAGAGACAAAATTCCACAATTTAAAGCAGTAAATGCATGCAGCAATTAGCCCTAAAAATAGTGAAAATCCCGGTCTGATCTATATGACAAAGTAAAACAAAAATAACATTAACATCATGTACTTACATGTAACAAAATATATCCAACCATCCACAATTGACAAAAGAGAAGCTCCAAGATAAGATAGACCAATATCCACACATTAAAATTCATCCATAAAGCTTCAATTCAACCTCTAGAAAAAGTGTGAAATTCTCAAGAGAGATAAGAGATCCAATCCAAAGTGATGATGAGCAAATGAGCTCATCTCACTTGTATTTATACACAAATTAGGAGTTCGAAATAGCCTCCTTAGCCTACATAAGCCCCAAAAATAAAATAATATTCTAAGACTTCAACTTTTGGTGACAAGCCCACCAAACTAGCTCATAAATGAAAGAATAAGCCTCTCAAGGGGTCAAATAATAATCTATGCATGTTGTAAAGCCCTCTTAGAGGCCTAATGAGGTCCATGGGTGCCACATGAAGAGTAAGACCCTGAAAAGCAATGGACAAGGGGTTGGCCCCTTGTAATAACCTATGGTGTTCCAAATGACATGTGGGGGCACACAATTGTCCTCATGGGTCTCCAAACAAATCAAAGATGCATGTAGATCGCCTGCAAGGGCTAAGATGATGGTGTAGGGGATGCCACATCATCGTGCAAGTCTTGGATCATCTATCAAGTGTATGGTGCAAATCTAGGCCCAGCTGGGCATGATGGATCAGGTGCATCTTCCTCATCCAATAAGTGAACCACGAGCAATCTTTGAATGGCTATGGGGATCCATAGAGTGTTGTCTACTTCTGTGGAGGCCCATGGCTCTCAACGCATACCCTACATGTGCCAATGTAGCCCTCTAGAGGATTAGGACCTCGTATACGGAGACCAAACCCAAAATGGAGACCAGATGCAATCCTGCATAAGATCCAATGCGTCCCCTAGCCTTCTAGTACAACAAGTCATTAGAGAAATCAAGTAAATGAGCTTACCAAATCATGGACCATATGTGGGGACTTCATAATGGCCTGCCCTTCCATAATGGGCTTCGAGATGTGCCAATGTCTCTTAAACTCCAAATGGGGTTAACCAATAATCCTATTAAGTGGTTTCTACTTCTAAAGGGGATAATATACTCAAGGTACATTCTTCAAAAGGTGGTGGCATGTGACAGATAGGTGAATGAAGTAGGGGATGAGAAGGGGCAGCCCTGGGACACATGCTAGGGTACAAAGCTTAGCTAATAAGAGGGAAGCCCACACTTGGGTTTATAATGTATAGGAGGGAGCAATTGTGGTACATGAGATGCCCTGGCCTTGATTTTTCCACACTTCTTTATATGCCCTTTGCCTTTTTATGATTTTCTTTGATTAACTACTGGGGGCTCAAGGGGTAAGAGCATGATGTATAAGATATAGCAGTGAATACCCCCTTTTAAGGTGGGGCGTTCATTGCCCACCAGGGGTTGGGACAATCATGGGTTCCTATATGATGAAAGAGGTTCATAGAACCTGTAGGAACCAGGGTGATGACCATGATGATGGGGTAGAGCTCATGTATTGGCTTTTGCCCACATGCTAAATGTATTTGTCCCAACCATATTTTTCATTTTCCTTTTAGCTGCATCAACCATTGAGCTTCATTCCAGGCCATGACTGCGGGTGTAGGCAAGGGGAAGGAGCATGCGCTATGTGGACCCAGTGGAGAAATGTGGACCCAGGTGGGAGAAATGATGAATGTTATAATAATGAGTGGAAAGGGGGTAATATAAGCAGATAAGGGAGCGGGACCACACAACCAAAATCCAAGTTTCACATGAAATACCATCCGTAAAGCCAAATGATCAGTAAAAGAGATCCCACAGGACTAGAATGCAAGGTGAATATCCACAAAGGGTCTAGGGGACAAGGGCACAGACCTAACCCATTATTTCTACTGAACCCCCCCATTAATCCATGCCCAGAAGTTTCCATGATAAGCTAACTACAATACTCAACTACCAAATGACAAGGCATACCTTTAAGTTTAGGAGTGTTAAAATTGGCAACTAGGGCCAACTTCCACCTTAGGACAACTCATATGATGGAAATGATTATTGCATTGGATTCCTCTTTCAAAGAGGTACAATTTTGATATAAAGATCATCTCATTCTGACAAGAAGAAATGGAATTTTGAATTTATTCTTTCTCATGGTCAAATTGTCAAGGTCGGCCTTAGTCAAATGTAGGCTCATGAAGCCCAATGGATGTGTCTACGACTCTACTCACCCTCAACGAATTCCATAAATAGGAGTGACCTTTCTTTCATTTGGACATCACTCATCTCATCACATCATCTTCTCTCTCCTCTCTTGATTGGTTCGTACAACTTGGAGACTCTCTTCTTCGCACATGTGGAAGGAAGGCATATTTCTGGACTGGTTTTGGAGAACGACAATTTCAAGTCTAGGGCATGCGTTGACCAACAGTGTTTGACCATTGTTGACGTCTATTATGGGGGCATAATTTTGATTTCTGCATGCCGCATTCTTTGGGACGAATTTCAAGGTGATTAGGAACTATTTAACCAGGTTGACTGCTGCGTTGACTATTTGGTTTGACCGCAAAATTACAACAGAATTTAACTGGGTTGACCAAGCTTGTTTTGGGTTGACTTTGACCCTCTTTGGAGGCCGCATTCTTCTGCTATTGATCAAGCTAATTAGAGGACATTTTGGGGCATCTTTGACCACCGTTGATTTTCTAGTTAGGGCTACATTGACCCCTGATTTGGCAAATTTGTTTTGGTCATGTATTTCTGATATTTGTACTCTCTCTCTGCTGAGCTATTGAAAAAAAATAAGAAGATTTGATCAAAGGGTTTCCCCACATTGGGGTTTGTCCTTGGCATCTGCCACTTCTTGTGTCTTCTTGTCTTGGCTTGTTTTCTGCATATGTTTTTATGTTCTATCTGCATTTATTATCAATGTGTATAAGTTAATGTGATTGCTACTGAAGATAATTGGAAATTGTCATTGAGTTGATAAGGAACATTGAAGTAAATTGTGCTAAAGCATAGAACATACCATTGTTATCTAAAATTAACATGGTATCAGAGGTCAGGTGAAGACAAAGTAAACAATGCAAATCAAATTCTCTTTCTCAAGAACAAGTTGAAAGATATCAAGATGGATAGAGGAGAATCCATCAAATCCTACTTCATGAGGATTACCGAGATCAAGAATGATCTCCTATCTATTGGTGAAGTCACTGGTAACAGAGAGCTCTCTCTTATTGCTCTTGGGGACCTTACAAGAGATTGGGATGTGTTCAACACTACCATCCTCAATAATGACAAGATTCTGGGATTTGATTAACTATTGGCCAGATGCACTCAAGAAGAAATAAGGATGATGGAAAGAGACAATCCCTTAAGTGGAAACAATCCTACCGCCTTCTCTGCACATTTTAAGAGAATCAAGGACAAGGGTTCAAGTCGGGATTCAAAGAAGAAAGGAATGGAAGGTGCTTCAATTGCAACAGGTTTGGCCACTTCGCTAGATAGTGTCCTCATAAGAAGGATACTTCAAGGGCAATGGCAATCAAAGGAACAATAGGTTCAATAACAAAGGAAAGAGGAATGCTCCTGCTCCTCAAAATGGAAATGGTCGTCCTCCCAAGAAGTCGAGAAACTCCAGGTATGATGAAGTTAATGTTGTAAAGCAAAAAGAATTTTATCTTATTTCTACCCTCTCCGCCTCCTCTCCTCCAGATACATTGGACCACTGGTTAATTGATAGTGGTGCCTCAAGGCACTTCGCTGGGTACAAACAAGCTCTCTCAAATTTGATTGAAAAGAAGACGAATATGAAGATTATACTTGGTGATAATGCCACTTATCCCGTGAAAGGAATTGGGACTGTTACTCTCCACTTAAATGAAGGTCAAACTCTTCATTTGCAAGAAGTGTTATATGTACCTGATCTGAAAAATAACTTGGTTTCTATTTCTGGGATGGAAGACAAAGGTTTTAAGGTGACATTCATTGGTGGGAAGGTTCATGTTTGGCAAAGGAACCCAAGAGATGCATTCACTCTTGGATTCAGAGTTGAAAGTCTCTATCAAGTTGGAGGAAGTTCATTAGGAGCAATGACTTGTGATACTTCTCTTCAATCCGAATTATGGCACCAAAGAGTTGCTCACCTTCATTTCAAAGCCTTACTAACGAAGATGGTCACAGGGATGCCCAAATTCAACTTAAATCATGAAGGTGTTTGTCAGGGATGTAAAGATGGAAAACATACAAGGGGACCATTCCCCTCAAGTGAGACTCAAACCACCGATATTCTTCAATTGGTCCGTTTTGATCTATCAGGTATGTTGCCCATGACATCTTTGGGTGGATATTTGTATTGTTATTTTTGTGGATGACTTCTCTTGCAAGACATGGATCTATTTCTTAAAAAGGAAGGATGAAGTATTCAAGTGGTTCTTCTCTTTCAAAGCCTTGGTCGAGAATCAAACAAGGAAGAAGATCAAAATATTAAGGACTGATAATGGTACCAAATATGAGTCAAATGAATTCAAAGAGTATTGTAGAGAAGATGGCATTAAGAGGGAGACCACTACTGCATATACTCTTGAACAAAATGGTGTTGCCGAAAGGAAGAATCGTACAATCATAGAAGCCACCCATGCTATGCTTCATGATCAAGGTCTTCTGAAGTTTTTATGGGGAGAAGCTGCCAAAACCACGGTGTATGTCCAAAACCGATGGCCACATCAAGCTTTGAACTTCAAGACACCTGAAGAAGTTTTCACCAGTAAGAAACCTGATGTTTCTCATTTTAGAATTTTTAGATGTCTCTTATATTATATTTTCATGTACCGAAAGAGAAAAGAAACATACGAGATGCATCTGGGAAGAAAGGAACATTTGTGGGCTACAGTGAAACTTCAAAGGCATATAAAATCTATGTGCCTCATCAACGGGAAGTGGAATTAAGTCATGATGTCACTTTCGATGAAGATTCTGCTCTTAGAAAGATCTGAGATCTTCCTATTCCTAGAAAGGACAATGATGATGTTGATGCAGAAAAGAAGGATGAACCAATACATGATATTGAAGGTCTGATGGATCCCATTGATCCACCTCCTAGTGAGCCCTCTACTTCAAGGAAAAGGCCTTTGTGGCTCAAAGATACTCTTGAAGATGCTAAGAAACATATTGCATCGAGGGGGACATTTCATAAAAGCAAGAAGCCAAATAGGTACCAAGGGTACTTAGTTGCCATGAGTACCATTGTACAATCTGAGCCTTGTACATTCAAAGAAGTCGTGAAGCAACACGTTTGGAAGGATGCGATGAACGAGAAATATGAGTTGATCATCACGAATGTTGTCTAGGATGTGGTTCCTAGACTGAAGGACAAGTCAGTGGTCACTTCAAAATGGCTCTACAAAATCAAACATGGAGCTAATGGGAGCTCTAAGAAATTCAAGGCCAAATTTGTAGCTCGAGGCTTCTCTCAAAAGGAAGGAGTAGACTACGATAAGATATTTGCCCCAGTTGCCCGATATACCACCATCCGTTCGATTATAGCCCTTGTTGCCTCACAAGGATGGAACCTACACCAGATGGATGTCAAAACTGCCTTCTTGCATGGTTCGCTTAAGGAGGAAGTGTATGTGGAACAACCTGAGGGGTTCGAGGTTCAAGATCGTGAGACACATGTATGCAGGTTGAAGAAAGCCCTCTATGGATTGAAGCAAGCCCCTAGGGCTTGGTATGAGAGGATCGATAGTTATCTTATGAAGCTGGGTTTTACAAGAAGTGATGTTGACCCGAACCTATAATTCAAGGTTGAAAAGGACAGACCTCTCATTCTAGTCCTTTACGTGGATAATCTCTTTCTGATAGGTGATGACCCTCTCATTCATCAATGCAAGAGGGAGTTGGCTTTCGAGTTCAAAATGAAGGACCTAGCACTAATGCATTATTTCGTAGGGTTGGAGGTCTGGCAAAAGCCAGGTGAGATTTTCCTTTCTCAAGGAAAATATATTGTGAAGCTACTTGAGAAATGTGGGATGGTGGACTGCAATTCCGTGACTACTCCGATGGAACTCAACTTTAAGAAGCTATGTGGAAGTGTTGTTGGGCCTGGATTGGCGAACCCTATTGAGTATCGTCAACTTGCAAGGGCCTTGATGTTTTTGGTCAACTCTCGTCCTGACATATGCTTCGTTGTAAACACATTGAGTCAATATATGGTCGAACCTTATCACATTCATTGGATTTCTACCAAGAATCTCTTGAGATATCTATGGGGCACAATCCACTATGGACTGAGATACACTACCGATAATTTGAGGCTACATGGACATACAAATGCTGACTGGGCTGGCAGTGTGGTGGATTGTAAAAGCACGTCTGGGTGTTGCTTCTCTTAGGGGTTTGCTTCTATATCTTGGATGAGCAGAAATCGGTTGCACTAAGCACGTCGAGGTCGAGTACATTGCTGCAAGTATGGTCTGTTGTGAAGCAGTCAGGTTGTGAAAGCTCTTCAGTGAACTATTTGAGCACATGCTAGATACCACCGTGATCTTCTACGACAACCAGAGTGGGATTCGTCTATCAGAGAATCCCGTGTTCCACAACCGCTCCAAGCACATTGATATCAAGTACCACTTTATCCGGGATACGATACAATGGGGAGCAGTTAGGCTCCAACACATCAAGACAGATGAGCAAGTTGCAGACATCCTCACGAAGCCTTTGGGGAAGGTCAAATTCTTAACCTTCTGAGAGAGACTTGGAGTCATGTAACGACCCTCCTATGAGGGTCCCATATAAGTTGGACATAGAGCTATAGGAGCTCCTGGGGGTGTGGGGTACTTCTTGGAGCTATGAGCGACCATAGGGTGAGTAGTTCACCTTCCCCTAGTGGTGCATTGGATACAGGGTGAGTGGCTCACCTTCCCTTGTGATACCCCATTATGGTTGACATGTGTGTAGGGTGAGTGGTTCACCATCCCCTACCCAGACACATGCATGTAGGGTGAGTGGTTCACCTTCCCTTACCTGGACACATGCATGTAGGGTGAGTGATTCACCTTCCCCTACGATTGACATATGCATAGGATCAATGGTTCACCTTCTCTTATGGCATATGAGCAGGATGAGTGGTTCACCTTCTGCTGTTGATGCCCCAGCACACATCCTACCCATAGAGTTTGGGACTCATGGGAAGTACCTCTCATCTGGCCAATGAGTTGGGAAAAAATGGTTAGGGACCATAGCACTACCGATGGACGCATCATGTACTGTCATACTCCTATGACTAGGATGCATGGTGTCCAACAACTTGATCTGGGATCAAGGACTGACTTTTTTTAGTGGAGAGTGATATGATCTTATGTCTCACTCTCGATCACTTCTCCATTATTTCTTCATGGTTCAGCAAAGCAATACAAGGTAGTGATGGCAGGGATGGTACAAGATGACAGGTTAGCACGATGATGGATTGGCAAGTGAAATTCTCCCTAGTTGAGAGGGAGTGTTAAAATTGGCATCTAGGGCCAACTTCCACCTTAGGACAGCTCATATGATGGAGATGATTATTGCATTGGATTCCTCTTTCGGAGAGGTACAATTTTGATATAAGATCATCTCATTCTGAGAAGCAAAAATGGAATTTTGAATTTATTCTTTCTCATGGTCAAATTTTCAAGGTCAGCCTCAGTCAAATGTATGCTCATGAAGCCCAATGGATGTGTCTCCTCACCCTCAACGAATTGTATAAATAGGAGTGACCCTTCTCTCATTTGGACATCACTCATCTCATCACATCATCTTCTCTCTCCTCTCTTGATTAGTTCGTAAAACTTGGAGACTCTCCTTCGCACGTGTGGAAGGAAGGCAGATTTTTGGACTAGTTTTGGAGGCCGAAAATCTTATGTCTAGGGCATGCGTTGACAAGTAGTATTTGAATAGCGTTGACTTTTGTTTTGGGGGCAGAATTTTGATTTTTGCAAGCCGCATTCTTTGGCATGAATTTCGAGGTGATTGGAGACTATTTGACCGGGTTGATTGCTGCGTTGATTTTCTGGTTTGACCGCAGAATTACAGCAGACTTTGACTGGGTTGACCAAGCTTGTTTTGGGTTGACTTTGACCGTCTTTGGAGGCCTCATTCTTCTGTTGTTGATCGAGCTAACTGGAAGACGTTTTGGGGCAGCTTTGACCACCGTTGACTTTCTGATTAGCACTGCATTGACCGCTGATTTGGCAAATTTGTTTTGGGCATATATTTTTGATATTTGTGATCTCTCTCTCTACTGAACTATTGAAGAATAATAAGAAGATTTGATCAAAGGGTTTCCCAACATTGGGGTTTGTCCATAGCATCCACTATATCTTGTGTCCTCTTGTCTTGGCTTGTCTTCTGTATAGTTTCTATGTTCTATATGCATTTACTATCAATGTGTATAAGTTATTGTGATTGCTACTAAAGATAATTGGAAATTTTCATTGGGTTGATAAGGAACATTGAAGTAAATTGTGCTAAAGCATAGAACATACCATTGTTATCTAAAATTAACAGGGAGGCCTACCTTCAAACATACGATCATGGCAGATGGGTGATGGACCACATGGTTGGCTCAGGGGGCAGAGAAATGGCATAATGAGCTAACTGGTGGTTGCAAGGCACTGCTGGCTAAGGACCATCTTGGAGAAAAAATATTCTCCTAGGGATATCACCCACAAAATGGTGGGTAACAAGTACCATTATGTTGGTGGTGGCATGGATTATTGAACTTCATTGATGTAGGTGGTATTAATTGTTGAACTCCTCTACCATGGCCTTAACAAACTTGTACCCTTCACTCAAAGGAAAATAATTGGTTAGGTGTGCTAAGCTTTTTCTACCAATGCTGCGATAATTGCAATCGAGATTAAATCGGCGAAGGTCTAGAAAAAAGAAAAAAATCGTAAAAATTCGGATAAAATTGGTAAAAATCAGCAAAAAAAAAATTACGATTTTCTGGGAAAAATTCGTCAATTTAATCATTTCAGGGAAAAAATTGTGATTTTCGCAACATTGTTTCTACTATATTATAAGGTTAAGGAGATGAACCCTTCGCTCAAACCAAAATCCTTGGTTAAGCATGTTAATATTTTTCAATTTCTACCATATTATAAGGTTGAGCAATCCAAGTCTAAAGACTTTAAGCTAGATGGTGTTTATGTAGCTCTTGCTGATGATCCCGTATCTAGTAGTGTTGAATCAATGATGATTTTGATGAGTTATCATGTTGATTAGTGATTTGTAGTTTTATGCCTTGTTTTGCTACTACTATTGAGGTTGCAGAGGAGTCTAAGGAGTTTCATTTTCATCATTTTACTTAAATTTTTCATATTACCATCAAATGACTTAAGATGTTTGAGAGTGGTTTTGACCTCATTGGATTTCATATGGAGAAATTAGAATTTTAGATCTCACTCAAAAACTAACAAACTGAATGGTTTTTAGGATTTCAAAATTTGGGGGATTGCAATGTTTCCATTTGACTATGTTATGCGTGAGGCTATGAGATTGGCATTTGATCAAGAGCATGAAGCCCTTTAAGTACCATGATGTTGGTGGTGGAATTGATAGTTGAACTTTGCTAATGTTGCTAGTATTGATTGTTGAACTCCTCTACCATGGCCTTAACAAAAATATACCCTTCACTCAAAGGAAAATAATTGGTCTAGCACACTAAGTTTTTTCCACCATATTATAAGGTTGAGGAGATGAATTCTTCACTCAAACAAAAATCATCGGTTAGATATGTTAAACTTTTTCAATTTCTACCATTTGATAAGGTTGAGCAATCCAAGTCTAAAGACTTTAAGCTAGATGGTGTTTATGTAGCTCTTGTTGATTATCCCATATCTAGTAGTGTTGAGTCAATGATGAGTTTCATGAGCGATCATGTTGATTAGTGATTTGTAGTTTTGATGCCTAGTTTTGCTACTACTACTACTGAGATTGCAAAGTAGTCTGAGTCCTCAGACTCTGAGCCAAATGATGTTTACGTAGCTCTTGTTGATGATCCCATGTCTAGTAGCGATGATGAGTTTGATCATGATGAGGAGTGATCATGTTGACCACTAATATGTAGACTTGTAGTAGGTCAGTGGCCCCAAAGCTTGTAGCATTGTTTTTGGACTCTAGAGGTCATTTAGAGCATCATTGATTATGTATTTTGTTGTTGACATGTTAATTTTGGTTAACAATGGTATGTTCTATGCTTAGCACAATTACTTCAATGTTCCTTTAGCAGCCCAATGACAATTTTCAATTTAGTTTTCCAATAGCAATCACATTAACCATAAATCACATTGATAGTAACTGTAGATAGAACATAAAATAAAATGCAGAAGAGAAGCCAAGACAAGAGAACACCAAATTTCGCAGATGCCAAGGAAAAACCCCAATGTGGGGAAAACCCTTTGATCAATTCTTCTTATTGTTATATATCAAATGTTCAGTAGAGAGAGAGAGTACAAAACGTCAAAGTTGGCTTGCCAAATCAAAGTCAAAACAACCCTATCAAAGCTGCAGTCAACTACAGTCAAACTCAGCCCTAACCAGAAAGTCAAAAATGCTCAATGCAATAACAAAACTTCTCCTTTAAAGCTTGGTCAAAGGTAGTCAAACTCGGCCTCCAGTAGTGGTCAAAGTCAGCCCAAAATAGTCATAAAATCTGCAGTCAAACTTGGTCAACCTAAAGTCAACCTTATGGTCACACAGGTCAAACATCCCAAAAAATCTTAGTTTTTGTGCCAATCAATGCGGCCTGGTCAAACAGAGTCAAACCCTCCAAAATCACAGTCAAACTTGGTCAAATAGTACCTAGTCAACGCTAGTCAAACTTCAGTCAACTCCTGAAATTTTTGGCCCTATACTTCAGTTTGAAATTCATCCTCCTTGCCACACATGTGAGAGAAAGAGAATGCCCAATAGCTATAAAAACCAATGAGAGAAGAGCGAAAAATGTGTGAGTGATGATGATGACTTGTATTTATACAAGTCATTGAGGGTGAAGTGACATGTCTCTTGGGCTTCATGAGCCTACATGATGATGTGGTTGACCTGAACAATTTACACATGTGTGGGCATAAATTCAAAAACACATTTCTGCTTGTTCGAATTTGATGATCTTTAGATCAATTTGGGTCCTCTCGAAGAAAGGAATTCAATGCAATCATCATCTCCATCAAATGAGTTGTTCAAAGTGGAATTTCACCCTAGTTGTCAATTTTAACATTCCCTCTCAACTAGGGAGAGTTTCACCTGCAAATCCATCCATCATCATCGATCATCATGCCATCTTGTAGTCATGTACCATCTTTGTATCTCATCTCATCTCTGCTCTGTTGAAAACTAATATGAATAATGAAGAAGAATTGATCGAGAGTGAGTCACAAGACCTTACCACTCTCCACTGACAAAAGTCAATCCAGAGGTAGAACCTCAATTAGACTTGATCCCAGATCAAGTTGTTGAACACCATGCATCCTAGACATAGGGAGTACAATAGTACACGATGCATCTATCGGTAGTGTTATGGTCCCTATCCACTTTTCCCAACTCATTAGCCAGATGAGAGGTACTTCCCATGAGTCTCGAACTACATGGATATGTTGAATTTCCACGATCTTGGGATCTAGGATAGAGTCTTAAAATCTCTAACGCTACCAAACCAAGAATCTCAACAAAGCTACTTTGCATAGTAGAATATAAATTGCAGTGAATCACACATGCACAAGTATAGACAACTTTTTACAAATTTTTCAAACCAACTTCATTATATTAATCAACATATAATACAACAATCTAGGGCTCCCATACAAGGGATAATGGCCCTCAATTATCCACAGGTACAAGAATACAAGATACAATGACAATCTTGTTGCTTTAGTGCACAATCACAACATCGATGTCCTATCTCATCATGTCGGTCCTTTGCTTTCGTTCTGCTCTCTAGCTACCCCTTAGTTCATCAAGAGACAACACATAGAGTCTACAGGAGGGTTGCCACCTATCACTGCTACAAGTCACTTCTGCAACAATGAACACGGGCTGATCCAATCTGCTCCTCTCGGTTGGCCAATACCTGATCTCTTGAATCTGCCAATCTAGCAGTCCACTAGTCCATCAATGTACTACACATTAGGCTCAACAACTTCACCCAATCTTCAGCTGTCAAACTCTCTTTATGATTGCTTGTCAAGGGCTACTTTGAGCTACCAACACGCTTCCCTCTACCAGTCCAATGATGCCCAATACTCCACTATGAAATTTTCTCCTAGGAGGGGCTTCTAACCACCAAGTCAATCCCTCCAAATAGATACCACACGCTGCAACTAAATTGTCCACACTAGGACACCACCCAACTAGCAAACAACTCAATCTTTACTCAACAAACTCAACATACCTGGTTGTGCATGTTGCTGAAGCTTCCTTACTAGTTAGGGCACCTAACTGTTGTTTTTGCAGCGCACAAAAACACTTCAATAGACCTCCAAAGGCTGCGACCTATCTCCCACAATACCCTATGATACCTCGTTGCTCCTTTAGGCCACCTATGCTGCCTGTTGAGGACTGCAACCCTCACAAAAACCTTCCAACAAGACTATGGCCTTCACAAAATTCATCCAACAGGACTGCGTCCTGGTCTGCACAAGGACTAAGGGTTGTGACCCTCCAAACAGAGATAAGTCACCCCTTAACTTCCATGCATAGGCTGCCAGATTAGCCTTTAAGGCCTATGGCCTTCTCCTGCTCTTACTCAACCCTGTAATAGAATAAAATACCACCCAAAACAGTCCTTAACAAATTCGTTTTCCTCTTCTAAGAGCTCAGCTACCTTTTGTTGAGAATCTATGAGTTGTAGCACATTTGGATGATGAGAAATGACTCCATTCACCTTCTATTTGTACACATAATAAGGGCTCCATGAATTTCTTGAAGAGTCATGTCATTTGGACAAGTTCACCTCAATCCTACATGACTTGACTCTCCAAAAGCCCACCATTATCTTCAAAAATTGATATCTCATTGTAGACAACTCGGAATTCAACGATTCTCGTTGTGTTGGATTCTCCTCAATGCCCTCTATCATCTCCATCCATCACATGTCCAAAATGCTCCATGGTTTTGGCCCAAACATCAATGGATGCAAAACCCCAACCTTGGCTTCCAAGTCCACAAATGACTTTTTATGGTGCTCCATAGCCCAACCTCCAAACCCCGGACCCTAGGGTTTGGAGTACCTCCCAAGCTATCAAAAATGAACAGGGTAGGATGTATGTGGGGGCATCAGCAAAAGAAGGTGAACCACTCATCCTACTCATATGCCATAGGAGAAGGTGAACCACTCATCCTATGCATATGTCAATCGTAGGGGAAGGTGAGCCACTCACCCTACACACATGTCAACCATCATGGGATATCATAGGGGAAGCTGAACCACTCACCCTATACACATCGCACCAATAGGGGAAGCTGAACCACTCACCCTATGGTCACTCATAGCTCCAAGAAGTACCCCAAGCCCCTAAGAGCTCCCAGAGCTTAGTGTCCAACTCAAGCGAGACCCTCATGGGAGGGTCTTTCCACGACTCCAAGTCTCTCTCGAAAGGCTAAGAATTTGACCTTCCCTAAGGGCTTCGTGAGGATGTTTGTGACCTGCTCATCAGTCCTGATGTGTTGGAGCCTTATTGCTCCTCGTTGTACCATATATCCCGAATAAAGTGGTACTTGATATCAATGTGCTTGGAGAGATTGTGGAACACGAGATTCTCTGAAAGGCAAATCCCACTCTGGTTGTTGCAGAAGATCACGATGATATCTAGCACGTGCTCAAATAGCTCACTAAAGAGCTTCCTCAACCAAACAGCCTCACAACAAGCCATACTAGCTACAATGTATTCGGCCTCAATAGTGCGTAGAGCAACCGATTTCTGCTCCCTGCTCATCCAAGAAATTGAAGCAAACCCCAATGAGAAACAACATCCATACGTGCTTTTGTGATCCACCACACTACCAGCCCAGTCAGCATCAATATATCCATGTAGCCTCAAATTCTCGGCAGTGTATCTCAGTCCATAGTTGATTGTGCCACGAAGATATCTCAAGAGATTCTTAGCAGCAATCCAATGTATGTGATGAGGCTCGACCATAAATTGACTCAATGTATTCACAACAAAGCATATGTCAGAACGAGAGTTCACTAAGAACATCAGGGCCCCCACAAGTTGTCTATATTCGGAAGTGTTTGTCAATTTAGGCTCAGTAGCACTACCACATAGTTTCTTGAAGTTGAGTTCCATCGCAGTAGACAGAGACTTGCAATCCACCATCCCACATCTCTCGAGCAGCTTCACAATGTATTTTACTTGAGAAAGGAAAACCTCACCTCGCTTTTGCCAAACTTCCAAGCCTATGAAGTAGTTCATTAGTGCTAGGTCCTTCATCTCGAACTCGGAATCCAACTCCCTCTTGCATTAATAAATAAGAGGGTTGCACCTATCAGAAAGAGATCATCTACATAAAGGACCAAAATGAGAGGCATGTCCTTTTCAACCTTGAAGTATAAGTTAGGATCAGAGTTGCTCCTTGTAAATCCCAACTTCATAAGATAACTATCAATCCTTTCATACCGAGTTGTAAGGGCTTGCTTCAACCCATAGAGGGCTTTCTTTAACCTGCATACGTGTGTCCTTCGATCTTGTACTTTGGACCCCTGAGGTTGTTCCAAGTAGACTTCCTCCTTAAGCGAGCCATGCAAGAAAGTAATCTTAACATCCATTTGATGTAAGCTCCATCCTTGAGAGGCAGCGAGAGCAATAATAGATCGGATAGTGGTATATCGGGCAACCGGTGCAAATATCTCGTCATAGTCCACTCCTTCCTTTTGAGAGAAGCCTCAGACAACGAACCTGGCCTTATATTTTTCAACACTCCCATCAACTCTATGTTTAATTTTGTATAGCCATTTTGAGGTGACTACGGACTTGTCCTTCGGTCTAGGCACCACATCCCATACATCATTTTTCATGATAGATTCATATTCCTCATTCATCGCATCCTTCCAGACTTGGTGCTTTACGACTTCTTCGAACGTACATGGCTCAGTTTGAACAATAGTACTCATAGCAGCTAAGTACCCTTGATACTTGTTTGGCTTCTTACTTTCACGAAATGTCCCTCTTGGAGCAATATGTCTTTTAGCATCTTCGAGAGTGTCTTTGAGCCACAAAGGTCTTTTCCTTGAGGTAGAGGGATCACTAGGAGGTGGATCAATGGGATCCATCGAGCCTTCAACATCTGGCATAAACTCATCTATCAGAGGTTCGTCATGCTTTTTTGCAGCGTCATTATTATCCTTCCTAAGAATGGGCAGATCTTTGGCTTTCCCAAGGGCAGTGTCTTCATCGAAGGTGACATCATGGCTTACTTCCACATCTCTTTGACCAAGCACATAGATTCTATATTCCTTTGAATTTTCATTGTAGCCCACAAATGTAACTTTCTTCCCAGATGTTTCCAACTAGTTTCTTTTCTCTTTAGGCACATGAAAATACATGGGACAACCAAATATTCTAAAATGAGAAACATTAGGTTTCTTACCAATGAAAATTTCTTCGGGTGTCTTGAAATCCAGTGCTTGATGCGGCCTCCTATTTTGAACATACACTGTAGTGTTGGCAGCTTCTCCCCATAAGAACTTTGGTAGACCTTGACCATGGAGCATGGCACGGGTCGCTTCCATGATTGTTCGATTCTTCCTTTCAACAACTCCATTTTTCTTAGGAGTGTATGGAAAGGTTGTCTCCCTCTTAAAGCTAGCCTCTCTGTAAAAGTCATTGAATTCATTTGATTCATATTTGGTTCCATTGTCGGTCCTTAATATTTTGATCTTATTCCCTATTTGATTCTCCACCAAAGCTTTGAAAGAACGGAACCATTTGAACACTTCATCCTTCTTCTTCAAGAAATAGATCCATGTTTTGCGAGAGAAATCATCCATAAAAATTGCACAGTATAAGTATCCTTCCAATGATGTTACGGGCAACATACCAGATAGGTCAGAATGGACGAATTGAAGAATATTAGTAGTTTGGCTTTCACTTGAAGGGAATGGTCCCCTTGTAAGTTTCCCAGTCGCACAACCTTGACAAACTCCTTCATGATTCATGTTGAAATCGGGCATACCTGTGACCATCTTCTTTACCCCATGTAAGGCTTTGTAATGAAGATGAGTAAATCTTCGGTGCCATAATTCAGATTGAAAAGAAGTATCACAAGTCAAGGCTCCCAAAGGACTTCCTCCAACTTGATAAAGACCATCAATCCTATATCCAAGTGGGAATGCATCTTTAGGGCTTTTTTTCCAAATACATACCTTTCCATCAATGAACGCTACCTTGAACCCTTTATCTTCCATCACAGAAATAGACACCAGGTTCTTTTTCAAATGAGGCACATACAATACTTCTTGTAGATGAATGGTTTGACCTTGATTTAAGTGAAGAGTGGAAGTACCTATCCCTTTCACAGGGTAGGTGGCATTATCTCCAAGAATGATCTCCAAATTAGTCTTCTTTTCAATCAAATTTATGAGGACCTCTTTGTACCCAGTGAAGTGCCTTGAGGCTCCACTATCAATCAACCAATTATCCAAAGTATCTGGAGGAGTGGCAGTAGATAGCGCGGAAATAAGATAAAACTTTGTTTGTTTTTCTACAAAATTACTTTCCTCATACCTAGAATTTCTCATCCTTTTGTTAGGTCGACCATTTCCATATCGAGTAGCGAGAGCATTCCTCTTTCCTTTATTGTTGAACCTGTTGTTCCTTTAATTTCCATTGCTTTTGAAATTGTTGTTGTTGTTGTCATCATCCCTTGGAGAATCCTTCTTGTGAGGACAATCTCTAGCATAGTGGCCAAACTTTTTACAATTGTAGCACCTTCCTTTTCTTCCTTCTTTGAAGCCTTGCTTGAATCCTTGACCCTGTTCTCTTGGACCAGCATTATTTTTCCTCTTAGCATGAGCAAAGAAAGTAGTAGGTTCACTTCCATTTGAAGGCTTGTCTCTCTCCATCATCCTCATCTCCTCTTCAGTGCATTTGGCCAATAATTCATCGAAACTAGGAATCCTGTCATTGTTGAGAATAGTGGTGTTAAACACATCCCATGCTCTTGAAAGGCCTCCAAGTGATATGAGAGTGAGCTCCCTGTCAGCAATAACTTCACCAATAGATAGTAGGTCATTCTTGATTTGTATTATTCTCATAAAGTAGGATTGGATAGACTCCCCTTTATCCATCTTGATGTCCTTCAACTTGTTCTTGAGAAAGAGGATTTGATTTGCATTGTTTACTTAGAACATCCCAACCAACTTATCATATATCTACTTAGATGTTCCCAAATCAGAAATATAGGTAACCAAATTCCTTTGAATGGAGTCTATGATAATTCTTTTAGCTTTAACCTCAGCTTTCTTGTACTTCGCCTTTGCAGCAGCAGGTGCATTTGAAGGAGGCTCCACCACTCTTCCCTGCACATAGTCCATGGCATCATGCTCTTCCAAACTCAAATCCAAAGTCATCTTCCATGCATGATAGTCAAATTTGTCCTTGAGATTATCTTCTGATTTGAAGTAAGATGTAGTAGCCATTGAGGCGAGTCCAATAATCTTGTCTAACAGATCTCCCTTAGATTGTTTTTCTCTCTCTTGCTTGGGATTTGTCTTCACCTGTGCTCTAATACCATGTTAATTTTAGTTAACAATGGTATGTTCTATGCTTAGCACAATTACTTCAATGTTCCTTTAGCATCCCAATGACAATTTTCAATTTAGTTTTTCAATAGCAATCACATAAACCATAAATCACATTGACAGTAACTGTAGATAGAACATAAAATAAAATGTAGAAGACAAGCCAAGACAAGAGAACACTAAATTTGAAAGATGCCCGAGAAAAACCCCAATGTGGAGAAAACCCTTGGATCAATTTTTCTTATTATTATATCAAATATTCAGCAGAGAGAGAGAGTACAAAAAGTCAAAGTTGACTTGCCAAATCAAAGTCAAAACAGCCCTGTCAAATCTACAATCAACTGTAGTCAAACTCAGCCCTAACCAGAAAGTCAAAGATGGTCAACGCAACAACAAAACTTCTCCTTTGAAGCTTGGTCAAAGGAAGTCAAACTCAGCCTCCAACAGTGGTCAAAGTCAGCCCAAAATAGTCATAAAATCTATGGTCAAACTTGGTCAACCTAAAGTCAGCCCTTCGGTCAACACAGGTCAAACACCCCAAAAAATCTCGGTGTATGTGCCAATCAATGCAGCCTAGTCAAATAGAGTCAAACCCTCCAAAATCACAGTCAAATTTGGTCAAACAGTCCCCGGCCAATGTTGGACAAACTTCAATCAACTCTTGAAATTTTCGGCCATGTACTTCAGTGTGAAATTCATACCCTTGCCACACATGTGAGAGAAAGAGAATGCCCAATAGCTGTACAAACAATGAGAGGAGAGAAAAAAACATGTGTGAGTGATGATGATGCCAAATGAGGTGAGAGGTCACTTGTATTTATACAAGTCATTGAGGGTGAATGTAATGTCCCAAACGAAATAAATTTGGAACATTCCCTTCACATAAAATTTCTACTCATAAACAAAAGATTGCCATGTAAAATATAACATATAAAATGCATGCAATTTGATAATACGATAAGCAGAAACAATCTCAACTTTATTATAATATAAGAACTGGGGTTTTACATGCTGGAAAAATAGCTGAGATAGTTGGCCTCAACAGATCTGCAATAATGCCACAATGGGCCTCCCAAAACAAACTGAAAAACAATACACTGCAACCTGTGAACCCTGAATGGATCCACCAAGGGGAGATGGGTGCTTGCCCAATCTCTCTAAATCACCCAAGGGTTTCCGTTTTGGGGCTACCAATGGAGTAGAGAATCGAGTCCTCAACCTCTCATACAAGAAATATATCAAATCAAGATGTCCTCCAATGGTCTCCTCCTCCTCTTTTATAGATTTGATGGACTCCTCTAGAACCTTTTATTTTATTATTATTTTAATCATGGAGCACTTTTCCCTCTTTTATTTCAATTAAAATATTCTTTTTAATGCAAGAAAATGGTAAATTGGCCACCACGTCTCCTCAGGTCACTGAAAATCATATTTAACCATCCCATCCTATAGATCTTCTCGTTCCGGTTCCAATGAGCTATTACAATGAGGTGTTCTGCTACGTATTCCTCCCGGAATGCCACCTTAAGCGTAATTAATTGAGTCAAGCCCACTAATAACTCAATTCTCTGAAAGTAGTCGAAATGCGACAGAACGAAAGGCAAACTATGTGGATGATGGAATATACCAAGCGAATGCCATCGGACCTCCTAGAAACTCCTCAAAACTCCATCGGGACCCCTGATGACATAAACTGCTCCATTGACCTGGCCATCCCCTGCCCTGCAAATCCATCCTAGCTGTACTATGAAGAAGAATAAAAATGGAGGCATGACAATAGAGTGACGTGTCTCTTGGGCTACATGAACCTACATGATGATGTGGCCGACCTGAACAATATACACCTGTGTGGGCATAAATTCAAAAACACATTTTTTCTTGTCCAAATTTGATGATCTTTAGATCAATTTTGGTCCTCTCGAAAAGAGGAATTCAATGCAATCATTATCTCTATCAAATGAGCTATCCAAAGTGGAATTTGGCCCTAGTTTCCAATTTAACATGATATGAATTGCACTAAGTGCCATTTTGATATATTCACCTTTACATAGTATATAGATGAGCAAACTTTGCATATTTTGTCTCTATTGGTTTGAATCATGGTTTTAAATCTTAAAAATAGACTTTTTAGTTAAAATTTAATTATTTAATGTATTTTTTTAAAGATCGTCTCATTGAGATTTGACTAGTCCGGTTTTTCGGGCTCCGGTTCAAAAGCCAGTTTGATAGGTGGACCAGTCAAGTCACCGGTTCTGGTTTTGAATACTATGGTTAGGCATGGATATTATCATATTACACATCTCCCTCATACAAGGCTATAGAATGCACCTTGCTTTTCTCATTGAAATCACACTAAAGTTGCTTGACATGTTGAAGGCATAGCTTCAAAAAATAAAAGAAAGACAAAGGAAGAAAAATTCCATGGACGAAGTAAAGCAAGGCCCCTTATACCTCCAAAATAATTCACATTGAAACATAAATAAGATAAATGGTAATTCAAATTTGAACTACAATCCCCTAAAACCAACAAACTAAATCCTTAAAATTTATCCTATTACTCTTCAGATGAATCGTTGAACTTACATGAGTCGTTGATAGTTAAAATGGTCAAATCTTTTTGTAGAATGACCATTTCCAATCAGCTTCTTCAGTACATTTTGTGTGGAAAAGTCGAACAATAGTAGAACAAGCATAGAAGTTAAATGAAAAAATAATGCAAAGAATAGTCTCAAAAGACAAAAAACATAAGATCTAGTCCATAATTGCTACTAAATATATTTTGCAAGAAAGTGAAACATGCTTTTACATGTTCAATAATACAAACACTACAACACAATCAATGAGCCTTGATATAATCCAGGAAATAGCAGCATAAGTTCCACATTCCTGATAAGTTTTTGAACAAAAACAATAATATAAAACTCAATATTTGAAGTCGAACACATTAACGGAATTTTGACATCTAAAATGGGCCTCTTAAGAAAAATAATAAAATAATTATTAAAATAATAAAATAAGAGTTATGTAATTTTAAAGGAAAAGAAAGAAAACTATCTTTCTAATTGTATTTCAGTTTATCTCCTTACAGGTTTACTTAAATGTCAAGTGTAGGTGCCCGTTGGATGCGAACGAGCAACCACTCTACATACTTTTGAGTAATCCCGTAACAAAAAACATGAAAACGTTTTCTTGAAATTGAAATGTGTTTTTTTATGTATTTTCAATTTTTTTTATCTAACTACACAAAATTATGCTGAGTGGGTACTTGTTGGATGCGGAATTAATGTAATTCCACATCCAACAAATGCCTATACGTGACATTTAAGTAAACCTATAAGGAGAAAAGCCGAAAATATATTTTTTTTATTAAACAAAAAAAGTAGATTTCTTCTTTGCTCTCCAAAAATGTTTACCTAAGGGATGTCATCATAATCTTGAATCTTATTGGTTCTTTCAAAGTTGATTTTATTAGTATTTTTTCCAACAAGTGTTGAATTCTTTCTTATTTTCAGATCTTGGTAATTATTGCAATATGATCAATAATTACACACTTAAAAAAATAAATCAACCTTAATTTCGTTTTTACGATTGAGTAAACATTATTAGATTGATATAAGATCTATGAGATATTTTTATTGATGTCTTATTACAATTGAAGGCCCCGATATATATACATAGGCGAGGAGTCTTTTCATTAATAGACATGTCATGTTTTTTCTTTTCTAATATATATATATATATACATATATACATACATTGTTGTCCAGAAGGGAATACCTTTCACTGCTATATAAAACATCAACACTCCCTCTTAGCGAGATGGTATTCTTCCATGATGTTCTCCTCTAGTAGTCCCAATCACACCAAACCACTTCACATGGTATGGGCAAGACAACCGCCATAGTCTCAAGATTATGCTACAAGTATCTATGATGTTTCTCTAGTCCTAGTAGTCTTAATCACACCTAGCCACTTCGCATGGAGTAGACAAGACTTGTGCCAGGCTACTCATTACTCCCTAAGTCACTTCACATAACCGATCTAGGAAACCCTTAGACAAAGGGAGAGTATATGCCAGTTATAGGAGAAACATCACAACTCCCTCTCAATGAGGGTGGACATTCTGCATCATGCCAAGCTTGTCACTGAAGTATTCAAACTTCACTTTAGACAAAGGCTTGGTAAGAATGTTTGTTGTATGCTCATCTGTGGATATGTATCGAAGTTCCACTGCTCCTCTTTGTATCATGTCTCGGATGAAATGGTATTTGATCTCTAAATGCTTTGACTTGTCGTGAAAGACTGGATTGTATGAAAGCTTCACACAACTTTGATTATCATAGTATATCAAAGTTGGCTTTAACTCTAGATCAAATAACCCAACAAGTAATTTCCAAAGCCACACTATGTGAAAATTGGAAACTAGGGCCAAACTCCACATGGATCATCTTATTTATGACAGCTGATATTTTTCTTGGATTCCTCTCTCCGAGAGGTGTAGGATTGATCTAAAGATCATCTGATTCTGACATGTACAAATGAAGTTATGAATTTATTTTGATTATGGTCAAATTGTCAAGGTCGACTAGCAAACTTATGTAGGCTCAGAAACCCAACAGTCACGTCTATTCATCCTCAACGTTCCATATACATAGAAGGTGACTTAGCCTCATTTGGACACACTCATCTTCACACCTCTCTCTCTCCCCTCATGGATTGGGTATGGATTTCTGGGCCTCTCTCTCTCCACATGTCCAAAATTTTAGGAGGCCGAAATTTCAGGAGAGTGAAATTTCAGGAGGCCAAAATTTCAAGAGATTGAATTTCTGGACAGTTTGACCCGCATGCATTGACCTCCTTTGACTACGTTTTTGTGAGGACTATCTCTGTTTGGGCAAGCCGCATTTCTGGGCACAGAAATCGAGGCTAAACGTTGATTGTTGACCAGCGTTGACTATAGTTAGGGCTGACCGCAGGTGGGCTGTTTGACCAGACTTTGACTAGGCTGAATTTCACTATTTTGAGGGCTGTTTTATTTTGTTGTTTGGAGACCGAAGTTGACTAAAGTTGACCGACTTGTTGAGGGTCAAGTCTACCCTATTGACCAGCGTTGACTTTTTTTGTTAGGGCTCCTTTGCTGTTGTCATAAATTATCAGATTTGTAAATTGTACTATCTCTCTCTATTGAACTATTGAAGACTATAAGAAGAATTGATCAAGGGTTTCCCCACATTGGGGTTTGTCCCTAGCTGGTGCCACATCTTGTGTCCTCTTGTCTTGGCTTGTCTTCTATTATTTATGTTTATGTCTTATCTGCATTTTACTATCATGTTGATGTGATTGCTAAACTAAATATTGATATTGGGTTAATTAAGAAATTGAAGTAAAATTTCTCTAAAGCATAGAACATACCATTGTTGCTTAAAATTAACATGGTATCAGAGTTGAGGTGAAGACAAAGCCCAAGCAAGAGTGAAAGAGCAATCACCAAAGACAGTTGGACAAGGACAAAAGGCTCAATGGGTTCCTCATCCTACTTCCCCGCTAAAGACAAGCTCCATGATAAATCTGACTATCATGGATGGAAGATGTCTCTTGATTTGACCTTGGAAGAAAAAGAAGTGATGGATTATGTGAAGGGTAAAATCCTTGAGCCTCCTTCAAATGCACCAATTGATGCGAAGACCAAGTACAATAGGGCTGAAGTCAAAGTGAAGAATATTATTAGGGATTCCATTGACAAGCATCTGGTGGCCTATATGTCCAAATTGAAGACCTCCAAGGAGATCTACAACAGGTTGGTCGGCATGTTCAAGGTTAGTAATGCTAATCAAATTCTATTTCTCAAGAATAAGTTGAAGGATATTAAGAAGGACAAGGACGAGGACATTCAATCCTATTTCTTGATAATTATTGAGATCAAGAATGATCTACTCTCTATTGGAGAAGTCATTCCTGATAGGGAACTTACTCTCACCACCCTTGGAGGACACCCACCTGATTGGTATGTATTTAGAACCACTATACTCAAAAATGATCGAATTCCAGGGTTTGAAGAATTAATGTTGAGATGCATTCAAGAAGAAACAAGAATGGTGGAGCAAGAAATGCCTTCTAATAGAAGCAACCCCACTTCACCGAATACAAGGAATCCCTCTCAAATATGATAGAAAAGGATACAAACTGGAGATCATCCTTGGAGACGATGTCACCTATCCCGTGAAGGGAGTAGGGAATGTTACCCTTCAATTGAATCAAGGTAACACTATTCATTTGCAAGAAGTACTATATGTACCTGATCTCAAGAAGAACCTGGTGTCCATTTCAGCCATGGAGGAAAAACGATTCAAGGTGGCATTCATCGACAAAAAGGTACGTGTTTGAAAAAGAAATTTTACAAATGTTTTTACTCTTGGGTTCAGGGTTGACACTTTGTATCAAGTTGGAGGAAGTCCATTGGGAGCCATGTCTTGCGACACATATCTACAATCCGAACTATGGCACCGGAGGTTTTCCCATCTTCATTACAAGGCCCTACCAGATGTGAGACAGATGGTGACAGGTATGCCCGAGTTGAGAGTTCAAAGTAGAGCATGAAGGTGTCTGTCTGTGATGTGTTAAAGGAAAACTTACAAGGGGACCATTCCCCTCAAGTAATAGCAAGACCACAGATATATTGCAATTGATCCACTCCGACATATCTGGTATGATGCCCGTAAACTCTTTGGAAGGATACTTATATTATCTCACTTTTACAGATGATTATTCTCACAAGACCTAGATCTACTTCTTGAAGAAGAAGAATGAAGTGTTCACCTGGTTTCGACATTTCAAAGCCTTGATCGAAAACGAGAAGAAAATCAAGATATTGAGGACTGATAATGGAACCGAGTACCAATCCAATGAATTCCAAGATTATTGCAGAGAAGATGGCATTAAGAGGGCGACTACAACACCATACACCCCTGAGCAGAATGGTGTGGCTGTTAGAAAATTATATATTACGGAGCAATGGAACACAAAATATTGCAGAAATATAAACATAGAAAATGCATAAAACAAGAGAGACACAGATATACGTGGTTCACCCAGTTTGGGCTACATCACGGAGAAACAACCAGTCCTTCCTTTTATATTATCCAGCAAACTGAAGAGATACAACCTTCAACAGATCCGCTGTAACACCCTCTTTGCTCTCAATCTCCTCTCTCTTCTTCACTAAGAATACCGATCTACATAAACGCAATACAATTCCCTCATATATAGTGAGGGGTTGCCTTCTAGGGCAAAAAACCCTAAATTAAACATAACTTCTACTGTCAGATCATCCGCCTAATGAACGGCCCAGATTAACTAGAAATTACTAGACTTTTACAAGACAATTTTATATCTATTTTTAGCTTCGAGGGCGCTACCCCCGAACCCCCGCCGAGGGACCACTGGCCACCCAACCCCCTCGCGTGGAGGGGTGTACAGTCTTCCTGGGGTATACATCCGGCTGAAACCTTTGAATATAGAAGATAATCAGGCTCCACACCCAACAATCTCCCACTTGGAGACTGGTTATAGCAACTCCCCTGCTGCTTCATTTGCTAGACAATGACTCCACTTTGGACCTGGCTGTTTCTCATCTTTTTCATCATACTTGAAAACCAATTGAAACTGAGTAGGTTCTCAATTTCTCCCTGGTTACAATTTTTGTTAGCATATCTGCAAGATTCTGGCTAGTGTGTATCTTTTCCAGCTTCAACTGTCCATCTTCCAATGCTGATCGGATGAAATGGTACTTGAGCTATATATGTTTAGTCTTGGAATGAAATGCAGAGTTCTTTGCAAGATGTATGGCACTCTGGCTGTCACTGTATAACCTGCCCAACTCCTGCTTCTTGCCCAATTCATCCAGAAACCTTTGTAACCAAATCATTTCTTTACCAGCCTCTGTAGCAGCAACATACTCTGCTTCTGTTGTTGAAAGTGCAACAACACTTTGGATTTTTGAAACCCAACTGACAGTTGTTCCACCTACAGTAAATACATATCCTGTAGTGCTCCTCCTGCTATCTCTGTCACCTGCCATATCTGCATCAACATATCCCTGTAAAGCAATGTTTGAACCACCAAAGCATAATGCTTGATTTGTGGTACCTCTCAAATACCAGAGAATCCACTTCACCGCCATCCAATGTTCTTTTCCTGGATTGTTCATGTACCTGCTTACAACTCCCACTACATGTGCAATATCAGGCCTTGTGCAGACCATTGCATACATTAAGCTTCCAACTGCTGATGCATATGGAACTTTAGACATATGAGCCATTTCTTCCTGAGTCTTGGGACACACCTCCTTACTTAATTTGAAATGGCTAGCCAAAGGTATACTAATTGGTTTTGCATTCTGCATATTAAACCTTTTCGACACCTTTTCTATGTACTCACTTTGAGACAATGTTAATTTGTGATTCTTCCTGTCTCTAGTTATTCTCATACCAAAGATTTGTTTTGTAGCACCCAAATCCTTCATTGCAAATAATTTTGCCAATTTCCTTTTGAGCACATTTATTTCCTGCATGTTAGAACCTGCAACAAGCATATCATTTACATACAATAACAATATAATATAGCTGCCATCATTTTGCCTTTTGAGATAAACACAATGATCAGAGTGACATCTAGTATAACCTTGTTCAGACATAAACCTATCAAATTTTAGATACCACTGCCTTGGAGCCTGTTTTAAGCCATACAAGCTCTTCTTCAACCTGCACACTAGTTTCTGCTTCCCTTTTACCTCATATCCTTGTGGCTGCTGCATATATATCTCTTCCTCCAAATCCCCATGGAGAAAGGCAATCTTTACATCTAACTGCTCAAGATGCAAATCTTCAATCAAAGTGACATCTAGTATAACCTTGTTCAGACATAAACCTGTTAAATTTTAGATACCACTGCCTTGGAGCCTGTTTTAAGCCATACAAGCTCTTCTTCAACTTGCACACTAGTTTCTCCTTCCCTTTTACCTCATATCCTTGTGGCTACTGCATATATATCTCTTCCTCTAAATCCCCATGGAGAAAGGCAGTCTTTACATCTAACTGCTCAAGATGCAAATCTTCAACTGCTACTAGACTTAAAATAGTTCTGATTGAAGTCATTTTAACAATAGGAGAAAATATTTCATCAAAATCAATACCTTTCTTCTGTGCAAACTCCTTCACCACAAGTCTAGCTTTGTACCTCTATTTTCCTCCATCTTCTCCCTTCAGCCTGTAAACCCATTTATTCTGCAATGTTGTTTTACCTGCAGACAACCTGACTAAGTCCCAAGTCTAGTTATGTGCTAAGGAGTCCATCTCTTCTTTCATGGCTTGCTCCCACTTCTTCCTAGTTTCTCCCTGCACTGCGTCTTCATAACATTCTCGTTCACCAGAATCAGTCAACAATACATAATATAATGAAGGAGAGTATCATTCAAGGGGTCTACTTATCCTAGTAGATCTTCTAACACCACTTTCAAGTGTTTGAAGTGCTTGTTGTTGTTGTGGTTATTGTTCTGGCTGTTGATCATTATGATTTTCAGGCACCATCACTTTTCCTATGATATCGTCAAGCACTGTGTATTCTCTGTTTTCTTTTTCTTGTTTCTTTTCCTACAACTGATTCTTATACAAGACCTTTTCATTGAATATTACATCTCTGCTCCTAAAAATTTTGTGATTTTCATAATCATATAAGCGATAACCAAAATCATTAACACCATATCCAATAAAGGCACATTTCTTTGATTTTGCCTCAAGCTTTGTTCTATTTTCTTTGTTAATGTGAACAAAAGCTTCACAACCAAAAGTCTTTAAAAATGAGTAGTTTACCTTTTTCCCTATCCATGCCTCCTCTGGAATACCACCATCCAAGAAACTTGAAAGCCCTCTGTTTATTAGATAAACAACAGTATTTACAACATCTACCCAAAATTGTAAAGGCAATCCTGCATGCAATCCCACGCACTTTGCACGCTCCATGATTGTCCTATTCATCCTTTCTGACACACCATTTTCTTGTGGTGTTCCTGGAACTATCTTCTCTCTGCGAATTCCATTCTCTGAACAGTACCTATCAAACTCTTTGCTGCAATATTCACCTCCATTATCTGATCTGAGACACTTCAACCTTTCAACCAAAGCTTTCCATTTCTTGAAAGTATTAAATACATCAGATTTATTTCAAATACAATAAATCCAGGTTTTTCTGGTTGCATTATCAATAAAAGTAACATAATAACGAGAACCACGAAGAAATGATACCTGAGCAGGTCCCCATACATCTGTATGCACAAGCTCTAATTTTTTGCTCTTCTTTTCTTTCCCAACTCTAAGGAATCTGACTCTCTTCTGTTTTCCATAAACACAATTCTCACAAAATTTTAAATCAACATGCTTCAAACCTGGCAACAAATTTCTTGAGTGAAGAATCTGCATCCCTTTCTCACTCATGTGCCCGAGCCTATGATGCCACAATGTCGTATCTTCTCCTATAGAGGTTAAAACATTAACAGAATTAGAAATACCATTGCATAAATACAATGTACCAACCTTTTCTCCTTTCGCTATTACCAGGGATCCTATAGTAACCTTCCAGGTTTTATCTGTGAAAGTACTTATGCAACCTTCACCTCCCAACTGCCCTGTTGAAATCAAATTTTTCTTTAGATCTGGAACATGCCTTACATTCCTCAATAGCCACTAATTTGCATTTTGCTGTTTTATGAAAGCTGTACCCATTCCAACGATTTTACAAGGTTTATCATCACCCAATCGAACTTGTCCAAAATCTTCTTGAACATAATCATGAAAATGTTTCTTATCAGGTGTGGCATGGAATGAGGCCCCTGAATCTACCACCCAGGTATCAATAATATTTTCTAATGAAAGAATCAAAGCATCTTGCAACACATCACCTGTTACATTGGCGTCATGATTAGTTTCTTGTTGTGCATCTCCTTCTTTTCCCTTCCGAGACTTGCAGTCTTTCTTCAGGTGTCCTTTCTTCCCACATTTCCAGCACACTATCCCCGATCTGGACTTGGATCTTCCTTTTCTTGACTTACTGCGATATCCTGGGCTCTTTCCTCTTTCCATTTTTCTTCCCCTAGTCTCTACAGTCAAAGCATTACCTGATGTCTCACCGAAGCTTTTCCGTCACATTTCCTCGCTAAGGATTGCGCCGACAACATCATCAAACTTTAAAGTACTAGATTCAAATACAGAGTTACTAACGGCCATAACTAAACCATTCCAACTTTCTGGCAATGAGCACAGAAATAACAGAGCCCTAACTTCATCATCAAAATTTACCCCTACAGAACTTAACTGACTTGTAACTGTATTAAAATCATTTAAATGGTCTGCAAAAAATCCACCTTCTGACATCTTCATATTAAATAAATGCTTCATAAAAAATACCTTATTTGAGGCCGAGGGTTTTTCATATAGCTTGGTCAGTGCCAACATTAAACCCTGTGTTGTCGTTTCCTTTGAAATATTAAACGCTACCGACATCGCTAGGCACAGCCGTATTGTTCCAAGTGTCTTTCTGTCGAGAATATCCCATTCTGTGTCTGTCATACTTGTCGGCTTCTTTGTCTTTCCGCTCAATGGTAGGTACAGATCTCTCTGATACAGATAATCTTCCACCTACATCTTCCACAGCTGGTAGTTTTGGCCGTTGAATTTTTCGACCCTAAACCTACCACCTTTCGCCATTGCTCCCACTCGAACCAAGAACTCTTCTCTCCTGTAAGTTTATCAACCAAATAGACCTTCGGCTCTGATACCAGTTGTTAGAAAATTATATGTTACGGAGCAGTGGAACACATAAAATATTGCAGAAATATAAACACAGAAACGCATAAAACAAGAGAGACACAGATATACGTGGTTCACCCAGTTTGGGCTACATCCACAAAGAAACAACCAGTGCTTCCTTTTATATTATCCAGCAAACTGAAGAGATACAACCTTCAGTAGAGCCGCTGTAACACCCTCTTCGCTCTCAATCTCCTCTCTCTTCTTCACTCAGAATACCGATCTACATAGACGCAATACAATTCCCTCATATATAGTGAGGGGTTGCCTTCTAGGGCAAAAAACTCTAAATTAAACATTACTACCATCAGATCATTCGCCTAATGAACGACCCAGATTGACTAGAAATTACTAGACTTTTACAAGGCAATTTTATATCTATTTTTAGCTTCGGGGACGCTGCCCCCGAACCCCCCAACCAGGGGGAATTTACCCCCGCGGGGGGACAAGTCCCCCCCGCACCACCCCCCCCCCCCCGCGTGGAGGGGTGCACAGTGTTCCTAGGGTATACATCCGATTGAAACCTTTGAATATAGAAGATAATCAGGCTCCACACCCAACAGTGGCTGAAAGGAAGAATCGCTCTATTGTAGAAGTTGTTCGTGCCATGCTTCATGATCAAGGCCTTCCGAAGTTTTTATGGGCTGAAGTTGCAACTACCGCTGTGTATGTTCAAAACCGATGCCCTCATCAAGCATTAAACTCCAAGACTCCCGAAAAAATGTTCACTGGTAAAAAACTCGATGTCTCTCATTTTAGAATTTTTGGAAGTCCCGTATAATTTCATGTGATGAAAGTGAAAAGAAGCAAATTGGGTGCATCTGGGAAGAAAGGATTCTTTGTGCGCTATAGTGAAAATTCCAAGGGATATAGAATATATGTCGCTGGTCAAAAGGAAGTTGAGATGAGTCATGATGTCGCCTTCGACGAAGATATGGCCCTTGGGAAGATCAACAACCTTCCTATCCTAAGGAAGGACAAAGAAGTTGACACTGGAAATCAGGGTTAAAGAGAGAACGAAACGATGCTTGATGTTGATGAACCTATGGATCCTATAGATACTCCTCCTTATGAGCCTTCCTCCTCCAAAAGGAGACCCTCCTGGCTTAGGGAGACTCTCGAAGATGCCGAGAGACACATTGCACCAAGGGGGACTTTCCGTGAAAGCAAGAAGCCGAACAGGTATCAAGGATATTTGACTGCCATGAGCACTATCATTCAAAATGAGCCTTCATCATTCGAAGAAGTCGTGAAGCATCAAGTATGGAAGGGTGCTATGAATGAAGAATACAAGTCAATTATGAAGAATGATGTCCGGGATGTAGTCCCTAGACCCCAGGACAAATCGGTTGTCACCTCTAAGTGGCTCTACAAAATCAAGAATGGAGTTGATAGAAGTGCAAACTCTCTCATTAACAAATGTAAGAGGGAGTTGGCTTTTGAATTTGAGATGAAGGACCTAGAACAGATGCACTATTTCCTAGGGTTGGAGGTCTGGCAAAATCCAAGTGAAATTTTCCTCTCTCAAAGAAAACATGTTGTGAAGATATTGGAAAGATTTGGGATGGTGGACTGCAAACCTGTGACTACTTCGATGGAACTTAACTTTAAGAAGTTAAGCGGTAGTGTTGCTGAACCTGAATTGGGAAATGATTTTGAGTATTGTCAACTCATAGGAGCACTGATGTTCTTGGGTAACTCCGTCCGAACATATGTTTTGCAGTTAACACATTGAGCCAATATATGATTGAGCCTCATCATATACATTGGATTGGTGCCAAGAATCTTCTGAGATATCTTTGGGGCACAATCACTCATGGACTAAGATACACTACTGGAGATGTGAGGTTGCATGGTTATTCTGATGTTGATTAGGCTGGCAATGTGGTGGATTGGAAAAGCACTTCTAGATGTTTTTTTTCTTTGGGTTCTGCTTCGATATCCTGGATGAGCAGGACGCGGAAATCGGTTGCCTTGAGGACCGCTAAGGCCGAATACATAGCTGCTAGTATGGCCTCCTGTGAATTTGTCCGGTTGAGGAAGCTCTTCAGTGAGTTGTTTGGACATGTGTTAGATACCACCGTGATCCTCTGCGACAACCAGAGTGGGATTCGATTATCAGAGAATCTCGTGTTTCATGATTGCTCCAAGCATATAGATATCAGGTACCACTTTATCTGGGATATGGTACAACGAGGAGAAATAAGGCTCCATCACATTGGGACAAATGAGCAGGTCATCGATATTCTAACAAAGCCCCTGGGGAAGGTCAAGTTCTTGGCCTTCCGAGAATGACTTGAGTCGTGGAGAGACCCTCTTATGAGGGTCCTGTATGAGATGGACATTGAGCTATTGGAGCCCCAGGGGGCTTGGGGTACTTTTGGGAGCGATGAGCAACCATAGGGTGAGTGGTTCAGCCTTCCCCTAGTGGTTTGTTGTGTACAGGGTGAGTGGTTCAGCCTTCCCCTGCAATACCCCTTGGCGAAATGTAGGCAGGATGAGTGGTTCATGCTTCTCCTGCTGAGACATCCTACCCATGCAGTCTGGGACTCATGGGAAGTACCTCTCATCTGGCCAATGAGTAGGGAAATGAGAATAGGGACCATAGTACTACCAATGGACGCATCGTGTACTACCATACTCCCTATAATAGGATGACCGATATTGATCTGGGATCAATGGGCACTGACTTAGGGTCAGTGAGAGTGGTATGAGACACTCTCTTTTGATTGGAATCACTTCGAGTCAATAAGAGTGATATGAGACACTCTCTTTTATTTGGGATTGGCTCCGGGTCAGTAGAGAATGGTATGATGCATTCTTGATCACTTCTTCTTCTTCATAGTTCAACAAAGCAGAGCAGAGCAAAGAAGTGTAGAGCAGTGCATTGATGGAAGAGATAGTACAGATTTGCAGATGGATTAGCAGATGGAGTTCTCCCTAGTTGAGAGGGAGTGTTAAAATTGGCAACTAGGGCCAAACTCCACATGGGTCATCTTATTTATGACAACTGATATTTTTCTTGGATTCCTCTCTTCGAGAGGTGTAGGATTGATCTAAAGATCATCTGATTCTGACATGTACAAATGAAGTTATGAATTTATTTTGATTATGGTCAAATTGTCAAGGTCGGCCAACAAACTTATGTAGGCTCAAAAGCCCAACAGTCACGTCTATTCATCCTCAACGTTGCATATAAATAGAAGGTGACTTAGCCTCATTTGGACACACTCATCTTCACACTTCTCTTTCTCTCCTCATTGATTGGGTACGGATTTCTGGGCCTCTCTCTCTCCACACGTCTAAAATTTCAAAACAGCGAAATTTCAGGAGGCCAAAATTTCAAGATGTCGAAATTTCAGGAGAGTGAAATTTCAGGATGCCGAAATTTCAGGAGACAGAATTTCTGGACAGTTTGACCAAGCGTTGACCAATGCTCGTTGACCTCCTTTGATTGCGTTTTTTTAGGGCTATCTCTATTTGGGCAGGCCGCACTTATGGGCACAGAAATCAAGGCTAAACGTTGACTATTGACCAGCGTTGACTGCATCTAGGGCTGACCGCATGTGGGCTGTTTGACCAGACTTTTACTGGGCTGAATCTCACTGTTTTGAGGGTTGTTTTATCTTGCTGTTTGGAGGCCGAAGTTGACTGAAGTTGACCGATTTCCTGAGGGTCAAATCTGCCCTGTTGACCAGCGTTGACTTTTCTAGTTAGGGCTCTTTTGCTATTGTCATATATTATCAGATTTGTAAATTGTACTATCTCTCTCTGCTGAACTATTGAAGACTATAAGAAGAATTGATCAAGGGTTTCCCCACATTGGGGTTTGTCCGTGACTAGTGCCACATCTTGCGTCCTCTTGTCTTGGCTTGTCTTCTACTGTTTATGTTTATGTTCTATCTGCATTTTACTATCATCTTGATGTGATTGCTAAACTGGATATTGATATTGGGCTAATTAAGAAATTGAAGTAAAATTGCTCTAAAGCATATAGAACATACCATTGTTACTTAAAAATTAAAATTAACAACCTCGCTCACAGCTTGCATCACTCGCTACTATATATTCCTCCTCTACTTATTGAGTGGCATTAACAACTATTTTTTGCTAAACCATGAGATCATACATGATCCCAAACTAAAGCAATATCCTAATGTGCTTTTCTCGTCTACTACACTCCCTGCCCAGTCAGAGTTTGTATAACCTTGCAGCTTTACTTCAATGTATGAGACATGTCTTAGTCCATATCCAACTGTACCATGCAGGTACCTCAATACATACTTTGCTCCTACCAAATGTACATGTCTAAGCTCAACCATGTACTGATTCAATGAGTTCACTACAAAGCATATATACGGACTGGTATTAACGAGGTACATCAAGGATCCAATCAACTATATGTACGTCGTGGTATCAACCAAATATGAAGAAGAATTACTCATGAACTTCATATTTGTAACCACAGGTGTGGCCATGGACTTGCAACCCATCCCCCTGAATCTCTGTAGGATCTCAATTATATACATTCCTTGACCAAGGAAGTAATGCATCAAATCAAAATCTAGATCCTCTATCTTGAATTTTGAGGTCATCTTCCTCTGACACTGAAGCAAGGATTCCTATGTTAATCTTGATTGCTCCCTCTATCAAGGAAGCAAATCTTCCTACCATTGTTGCTTCCTCTATGTCAGAATAAGTCATCAACAAGATTATAGGCTCATCAAAACCCAAGGTACCCGATGATTGGAGCAAACGTCTTGCCATAGTTTTCTCCCTCTTTCTGGGAGAACCTTCTTTCCATGGATCTCACTTTGTACTTCTATATGCTGCCATCTATTGCATGCTAGATCTTGTAGATCCACTTCGAAATCACCACTTATTGCCCTTAGGTCTTCGCACAATTTCCACACACATCTTTCTTCCAAACTTTCTGGCCTGACTATCTGCTCCCTCTGAACTGTGAACTCTTCTAGTCGTTTGGCATGGTTCTAGATGTCTTGTTCCATTTTTCCCTCTCGAACACAAAACTCTCTAGCTGAGTTTGTGCTCCACCCTGGGAGAATCCTCTATTGATTTTTGGTAGCATCGGATGTGCTCTAGCCATGAAATTTGGTGGAGAGGCTGAGGCACATAAGATCTCCAAGCCCCAAAAATCGTTTGGAGAAATTCCACCCGGATGAAGAGATATAAAAATAATTAATATTTTTAATGGGTCCCTAGGTCTAAACTTAGGTTTAAAAATATTAATGTGTATTAATATAATATGGATAAGAAAGTTCTAAGTGACGAGGATCAAGCCAGTTCTAATCTTAGCCGTTGATTAGGGACTTAATCTCGGTCATTGAATCATCAACAGGAAAAGTATAAGAGGAGGCTTAAGGGTCAGTTGGAGATACACCAAGAGAGATCAAAAATTCGATTTTCTAGGGTGAGGTTCGCTGACGAAATCGAGTTAGTGATCAGTTGCAGCGAGGGGCAGTGCAGCGAGGGATTTTCATCCAAGGCTGAAGAATACATAGCAGAGAGGTAGCACAGTGCCGGGAGAGACAGCGCAGGCCCAAGAAGGGTTGACACAGCCAAAGGAGCCAGCGCAGAGGACGCAAAGGATTGTAGAGGCTGACACAGAAGCCGTAGAGGCTGACGCAGAGGACGCAGAGGGCCTCAAAGGTAGTGCTGGGAGATTCTGTGGGGTAGACTGGGAGTTGATCAGCAGATCCTGAGTTGGGAGAGGAAGACGCAGATCCTAAAGGAGTGGTGTAGTTCCAGAGCAGTGCTTGGAGCAGCTTTCGCTGTCCAGCACAAGGAACAACCGAAGTCGCTGTGGGGTTTGATCATCCAGTTGCTAATTTGCCAGAATATCTGTCTCCAGATAGAGGTACTACTACCAAGGACATTCTCTACTGGGTGAGCCGGATTTGGCACCCTAGTTGTATTCAGAAATCTGCTTAATAATAAAACCCTCATATATGCTGCACCAGTTTTCCTACATTGGGTTTTTCCGAGGACGATTGTCCAAGAATAACTGTGTCCCTTGTGTTATTGTTTCTATTTACTTCAGTGCGTGATCTGTATATCTGTGAAGGTTGCATTTGTGTTTACTTCGATGTTTATGCAATTAAATAACTTGTTAATGTAAAGAACAAGTAGGAGATAGTAAACCAGAAATTGCAGTAGGGGTTTCCGATGTGTTAGATTCAGGAATTTTCACATCCTATTGTCATAAGCTTTGCTTTGTTCTTCCCAATGCTTACATGTGCTACTAGAATCATTTTCTTGGCAGCCTTCATGATGTACCTGCAAATCTTACTAAGAGGTCATGGAAGAAATTATTATAACCAATCAAAAGATACAAAGACAAAAAAGGCTTACCAAAAATAAAGTAATGATAATCAAGGAATACAAATATGAAGTACTTATCTTTTGTGAATTGTGAATAGTAGGGAATTTGTTGACTCCCACTCGATCCTTTCGTTCTTGCAAAAATCATTGGAATCCATCTGCAATCTCATCAAGCTAGAAATGCTTGCATATTGCTTTCCTTTCCTTTTAGGCATGAGCTACGAATTTTTCTTTCAATGGAAACATTGATCTAGGTCTAGCTCTAGGGTTTTATCAACAAACCCTAGTGGTGTCTTATTAAAGACTTTTAGTCTTCTAGGGTTTACAAACCCTAAGACTTCTGACTTTTATTGATACCCTATGAATCACATCACTAGAAACCTTTCTCCTTAGCTTCCACTAGCTCTGGAGTATCTTTCAACCTTTGTTCTTGAAATTGCCCAACAAGGCTTGAACATGAGCCCTCGTCTTGGTCCTGCTACTCTACTTTCTAGAGTTGAGTTCAACCCTATTCTATGATATCAATCAATCAGGAATACTTCATCTCAACCAAGCTACCAATTGATCCAACTTCAAGTGGCACGAGCATGGTCTGGATTTCTTGGCAGATCTTAGATGATTGCTCTCAGCCCTTTAAATCTCTTATGTTAATTTCTTATGAACACTAGTGGATCACTATTCACCCCATACATATTCTCTAACCATTTACTCATTGGTACTATGAGGTTAAATCTCTCCTCACATTGAAATTTGTAATTTACTCCATTGGAATTAGGTTATAGTCCACCTACATAGTGTTTGTCCTTGTTTAATTGTAACTCTATAATTTATGTGATTTCTTGCATAAATTTAGGTAGAAGTAAAAAAGTAAATATGCAGTGCAGTCTTTATATTTCAGTAATTAAACATATTTACCAAGAATTACTGCCCACCATAAGTTATGGAATTCTTTGCATAAGTTTCAGTAGGAGTAAAAAGTAAATATGTTGTTACAAAAAGGTTGTGACAACCCAAATGTTTAACACGTGTTTTTTTGTCTTGCAAGATCTTATTGCTCTAAAACCATGTTGAATTCTTTCGTATTTTCAGATCTTGGTAATTATTGTCTTATGATCAATAATTACACACTTGAAAAAATTCTCAATCTTAATTTCATTTTTACAATTGAGTAAACATTATTAGATTGATATAAGATATATGAGATATTTTTATTGATGTCTGATTACAATTGAGGGGCCTGATATATATACAATCAGGGCGTCTTCTCATTAATAGACATGTCTGTCTTTTCAATAAGACGCGTCTTTTCTTTTTTTTCATTATTAATTAATTATTGATTATTTATATTTATATATTATATGATATATATAATATAATATATAAATATATAATTATATTGTTGTTCATAATATAATATATAATTATATAATTAAATTGTTATTCATAATATAATATATATTAAACATTGTTGTACAGAAGGGAATACCTTTCGCTGCTATATAAAACATCAACAACAAGAAACGAGGATATTTTGTATTAAGTCCTAAGCATAAAGCTTAGATATAGTACATGCCAAAATTATTTAGAGAGACAGTTCTCAGAGCTATTATTTCTGTTTTCACCCAATCTCTATTTTCTAGACACATCATGTTTAAATATTCAGTGCTACTGAACCCTTTACATCACTTATAACAGAGCCAGAAACGATTAAACAAAAAAACAAAATTTGCAGTTCATCAAGATGGTTGTGCCTAGTTATGTGGCTGATAATCCTTGGAGACGCTTTTATCTTCATAATTTACCTAGTGTAGCTTCTCCATCTCATCTAGTTGAAAGAACAAGAAATTAACTTCAATCTTCAGTCTATGGATGCAGAATTGGTTGGGCTACATTCCTTCCATAAAGGGGGAGGTTTCCTATTGAAATGTATTGATAAGCTTTTCATTGGAGTTGCCCCTTGGGGTCGTAACTTTCTGGAGTGCAACTGAAAGTTGAATGCAGTAAACTAAAAGCATATAGAGTCTAGTATTCCATACGCTCTCAGCCCTGTGGGTGTTGATGATAAGATCCAGCAAAGGTACCATAGATATCACCTCTCCATCAATTAGAAACCAAGAAGTAGCAACAAAGGTTTCAATGACGCCATGACAACTATGGTTTCAAGGTGACCTATGAGAAGGAGAAAAGTGAGATATAGGGGAAACAAGTAGACAGGGCAGAGCCTCCAGAGAGAGATGCCCAATAAAAAATAAACCCGGGGAGTCGCAGACCAAACCACCAAGGGGACACATTGAAAAGCAGCAAAAATTCGAAAGAAATAGCCTCAAGACGCAAGGCAAATGCTAACATGCCGAGAGAAAAATAACCAAGCGGATTAAAGTAGGGGATTTACCTCTGAAACAGCTGCACCGGGAGGAAAACTGCATACCCAGAATTGAAAGTATCGTTGTTGAGGAGCAAGGGAGATGGCATTCGAGCATGGTGACTTTATAATCCAAGCTAGGTAGCCAAACCGGACTTTCAACCCTCATCCTCCACTCAGGCATGAATTTCATTTGTACCATCCCCTGCACTTGATATCATGGGTGAGGCATTTCTCCTCCATGAAGTATCGTCCCACTTCTCCTGTTGATCTGGGCATTCCCCCCTATACACAATTTGCCTTTAAGTCTTCACAGTCATTGTATGCACGCCCATCATGGTTGTGAACAGGAGATTGAGTACACAAAAACCTCCACTAAGCACGATTTGCAGGTGACAACTGTTGGGTTGTGTTATATTCTTTCCACGACTAGCCCACGTAGTTAACCGGGGGTTAGAGGGGGGGAGGTCACAAGGGGTTTGAGGGGCACCCGTAACCCCAATTTATGGGGTCCGGGGCAGCGCTCCGGAAAATTTTTATTTTGGACCCTATGTTAGATTGGGCAAACCCACCTATGGTTTTGTGCATGATTTTCACACGTTTTTTTTAACGCGATGATTTTTCGATCCATGGTATTGGACGCGATGGTTTTCGGTCCATGGTATTGGATGCTTCGGCATATATAAATATGTATTATAACATTGAAAGGAACATAATAGAAAATCAAGCTAGTAGTCCCGATTTTGGGATCCAGTGGGAAAATCTCTGTATATGTGTTTTATGTGTTATGCTCTCGCATTGTTTATTTTTTTGTGTTTTAGAATTCGTATGCAAGTAATTTCTGTACGGGGTTAAAACCTACATTTGGTATCAGAACAGATTTGGCTTCAAGGGGACGCCTTTGTTGCTGAGGGGTTTCGCTCGGGCCTGTGGTAGACCCTATTCAGTGGGAGATCTGCGAGATCGATTCTGGTGGTGAAAGAAGATGGCAAGCAGTGGAAAGATAGAGATCGAGAAATTTAATGGTCAAAGTTTTGAGTTGTGGAAACTCAAGATGGAAGATCTGTTGGTGGATAAAGATCAGTGGATCGTGGTAGATCCAGGTACTAAACCAACGGGAGTGTCCGATGAAGAATGGAAGAAGTTGGATCAGAAGGCAAAAAGCACAATACGATTGTGTGTCTCAGATTCAGTATTGTTGAATGTATCAGGGTAAGCTACAACAAAGACTTTGTGGGACAAGTTAGGAAATTTGTACCAATCTAAACCTCTGGTGAATAAACTATTCCTGCGGAAAAAGCTATATAACCTGAGGATGAAAGATGGAGACTTGGTGACAGAGCATCTGAACGCATTTAATACTGTGGTAAGTCAGTTAGCATCTGTTGATATTAAAATTTCAGATGAAGATAAGTGCATCAATTTGTTGTGTTCTCTACCAAATTCGTGGGATAGTCTGGTTATTGTAATAGGTAGCAATGCAACTGCCTTGCAGTTTGATGAAATAGTCTCAGCCTTGCTGACAGAGGAGATGAGACGGAAAAATATGGAGAGCCAAAATGGTGATGCCTTGTCTGTACGAGGACGGTCCCAGAACAGAAACAAAAATAAGTCATCGAGTGGGAGATCTAAATCTAGAAAGAGATCTAAATCTCCAGGAAAACCTATAAAGGTGGTGTGCTGGAAATGCGGAAAGGAAGGCCACTTAAAAAGGGACTGTAAATCTAAAGCTCCTAACAAAGGAAAGGGATCTGATGAGGCTCCTTCTGCAGAGGCAAAAACCACCTCAGATGAAGGTGGGGATGTGTACTTGGCTTCTTCAAGTACACATGTAGATCATGAGGCATGGTTGATTGACTCAGGTGTATCCTTTCACTTCACTCCCCATAGAGAGTGATTCTGTGAGTATGAGAAATATGATGGTGGTGATGTCTTCTTAGGGGATGACAGGAAGGCTAGAATCATTGGTCGTGGAAAAGTAAAGTTGAAGTTGCAAGGTGGAAGGATTAGAACACTTCCGAGTGTTCTGCATATTCCTGCATTAGCCAGAAATCTGATTTCTATTAGTAAGTTGGATGATGCAAGTGTAAAAACAGTGTTCGAAAAGGATACCTGCAAGATGGTTCGAGGAGCACTGGTATTGATGCGGGGAGTTCAGATTGGAACTCTGTACAAGCTGCAAGGTAGCACGGTTGTTGATGGGTGCAACAGTTTTGTAGTTCCTGAAAGTGGAGCAGAAAATCTAGTGGTCTCTAGAGAGAAGACCATGCTATGGCATCAAAGGCTTGGACATATTGGAGAGAAAGGCCTTCGAATACTTCATGGTAAAGGTATGGTAGAAGATATGAGTAATAGCTTTCTGGATTTTGATTTCTGTGAAAATTGTGTATATGGGAAGCAGAATCGGGTGAGTTTCCCCTCTGGTAGTAAGAGGGCGAAACAGATATTAGAACTTGTGCACAGTGATGTGTTTGGAGCTGTGAAGGTTCCATCACTGGGTAAGTCTGTGTACTATGTATCATTTCTAAATGACTTCTCAAGGAATACATGGATATATTTCCTTAAGAAGAAATCTGAAGTCTTTGACAGGTTTAAAGAATTTAACGCTCTAGTGGAAAACCAGACAGAGAAGAAGATAAAGGTGTTGAGGACAGATAACGGTGGAGAGTTTTGCAGTAAGGAATTTGAAGAATTCTGTAAGAAGTGTGGTATAGCACAGCAGAAGACTACTCCATATACACCTCAACAAAATGGAGTTGCAGAAAGAATGAATAAAACGTTGATGGAAAGGGCAAGAAGCATGCTCAATGGTGCCAGGTTAAGACAGGAATTCTGGGCAGAGGCGGTGGATACTGCATGTTACCTAGTCAACAGGTCACATTCATCAGCGTTGGAGGATAAGACTCCACAAGAGGTATGGACTGGTAAGAAACCCTCTCTTTCACATCTGAGGGTATTTGGATGTGATGCATATGTACATGTTCCAAAGGATAAACGAACAAAGTTGGATAGTAAATCTGAAAAGTGCATCTTTATTGGGTATAAGGATGGTTTAAAGAGTTATAAGCTTTGGAAGTCAGTAACAAAGAAGGTTATGTACAGTCGAGATATGGTGTTTAGAAAGGTGAGAGATGTTATTAAACATGAAGTCCAACCAAAAGAACCTGCGAAGATAGAGTTTGAGCTAAAGGAGGAAGAATCAGACTCTACAGCAAAGGAGGAATCAGAAGATGAAGAGCCACAAACTCCGGTTGTGAGAAGATCAGTTCGAGAAAGAAAGCAGCCAGAAAGGTATAGTCCATTTGCTTTCTGTTCAAATTTTGCTTTGTCTGTTACTGATGATGATCCCAGAACTGTGAAGGAAGCAGTGGATTCAGAGGATGGAAAACTCTGGAAAGAGGCCATGGTTGATGAAATGGCATCTTTGCACAAAATTGAGGCTTGGGATCTGGTGGAGTTGCTAGCTAGAAGAAAACCCATTGGCAGCAAATGGGTGTCCAAAAAGAAGACAAATGCAGAAGGAAAAGTGGAGAAATACAAAGCTCGGTTGGTAGCAAAAGGTTATTCCCAGGTGTCGGGAATTGATTTTGGTGATATTTTTTCTCCTGTTGCCAAGGTAACTTCTATTAGATTACTTTTATCTGTTGTTGTTGCTTTTGATTTTGAGGTAGAACAGATGGATGTGAAGACAGCATTTCTTCACAGGGATCTGGAAGAGGAGATCTACATGAAGCAACCTGAAGACTTTGCGGTGAAGGGTAAGAAAGAACTGGTATGTAAGTTAAATAAGTCTCTATATGGGTTAAAACAGTCACCAAGGATGTGGTATCAGAAATTTGATACATTTATACAGGGACTTGGCTTGCCCAGAAACAAAGCAGATCACTGTGTGTATTCTAAATTAATTGGTGACCGTGTTATTTATCTGGTCTTGTATGTGGATGATATGTTGTTAGTTGGAAATGACAAAGAAGTTATCCAGGATTTTAAAACCCAATTGTCCTCCAAATTCGACATGAAAGATCTTGGTGCTGCAAACTATATTTTGGGCATGGAAATTAAAAGAGATCGGGCAAAGAGGAAGCTCTGGTTAAAGCAGAGGAAGTATGTCGAGACAATATTGCAGAGGTTTAATATGCATGATAGTAAACCGGTGAAAGTTCCTATTCCTGTAGGTGTGAGGTTATCTGCTGAACAGTGTCCCAAGACACAAGAAGAGGAAGAGGACATGTCCCGTGTTCCATATGCAAGTGCAGTCGGTAGCCTGATGTATGCAATGGTCTATACTAGACCAGAGATTGCATATGCAGTGGGAGTATTGAACAAGTTTATGTCAAAACCAGGGAAGGAGCACTGGACAGCAGTGAAGCGGGTTTTCAGGTATTTGCGTGGCACTAGTGATTATGGTTTGTGCTATCAAGGAAAACCAGGATTGGATAGAGTGTTGGATATTCGTGGCTTTGTTGATGCAGACTGGGCTGGAGATCTGGATCAAAGAAGATCTACAAGTGGGTATGTGTTTAACCTATTTGGAGGTGCAATCAGTTGGATGAGTAAGAAACAATCTGTAGTGGCACTATCAACTACAGAGGCAGAATACATGGCGGTCACTCATGCAAGCAAGGAAGCAGTTTGGTTGCAGAGATTGTGACAACCAAAGTGCAATTTTCTTGGCAAAGAACCCTGCATATCATTCAAAGACAAAGCACATTGATGTTCAATATCACTTTGTGAGGAATATGATAGAAACCAAAAAGGTGTTGCTGGTAAAGGTGGACACTTTGAAGAATACTGCAGATGCATTGACAAAATCTGTGAGCTCTGAGAAGTTCTCTTGGTGTAGAGAAACAATGGGCGTTGCAAGGGTGGATAAATGACTAAGCTCTCTTGTAGCCCCCTGTGGAAAGAAAACAACAAGTGGGAGAATGTTGGGTTGTGTTATATTCTTTCCACAACTAGCCCACGTAGTTAGAGGGGGGGAGGTCACAGGGGGTTTGACGGGTCCAGGGCAACGCCCCATAAAAATTTTATTTTGGACCCTATGTTAGGTTGGGCGAACCCACCTATAGTTTTGTGCATGATTTTCGCACATGTTTTTTGGACGCGATGGTTTTTCGGTCCATGGTATTGGACGTGATGGTTTTCGGTCCATGGCATTGGATGCTTCGGCATGTATAAATATGTATTATAACATTGAAAGGAACATAATGAAAAATCACGATGGTAGTCCCGGTTTTGGGATCTAGTGGGAAAATCTCTATGTATATGTGTTTTCTGTGTTATGTTCTCGCATTGTTTATTTTTCTGTGTTTTAGAATTCGTATGCAAGTAATTTCTGTACGGGGCTAAAACCTACAACAACTATGCTTTGGGCTAAAGGCTCTAGAAGTTAACATATGCTAAAGGGGGCACATTTATACCATGCAGAAAAGTCTGAGGTGCATATGGAAGGGACCCTCCATTTTAAGAACTTGAGTTATATTACAAATACACATAATGTATTTCATAGAAACATTAGGAAAGAGGGACCTTTTTGATCTAGCCTTGGCATACTAAGTCTCCTTTGGGGAGAGTAGAGCCCAAATTGGCCATTTCTTCTGCTACTGAGTTGTTCACCCTTGTGACATGAAAACATTGATTTATGGGGATGAGACAGAGTAAATTAAGAGTACGTTTGATGACTTGAGCTAGCTTAAGATCATTGGGGAGTGTTCTGTTTATAATTCTAAAGAGAATGAGGAGAGAATCTTTGATCACGATGATCTCTTGAATTTCTAGCTGCACAACTTGTTTTATTCCCTAATAAGGAGCATAGGCTTCCACAACATTGTTGGTCGTCTCTACCAATCCCCAAGCAAATTTGAATTCCTGATTATTTTCAGTGTGAATAATCACACCCGCCCCCTATTGCCCCTAGTAGAATTTTTTGTTTTGGGGCCCTTATTTTACCTCAAAATTCTCCTAATGATTGCATCTGAATGAAACAATCAATTTTACCTTTCACAAACCATTTTATGGGTGTTTCATATTGGTATTTTTCAGAATTCGGTAATTTCCTATCTCTGGGACAATATAATCAAATTCAGTCTGTGAAAGAAAAATGGCAAAATAAACAAACTAATAAAAATGATTGATTTGAAAGTTGCCCTGCGATAACTTGCTAAAAAAGAACTATAGCAATCGATATATCACTACAAAAGTTAGCAAAACAACAAAGCTCGCATAATTTAACCAACATCTCATCCACAATAAGGTTCAGCTAAAATTAACACCTATATACAATAATTGCACCTGAATGAAACCTATAATTTTATCCTTGTGATAAAAACAAATGTAATATCCTTTCATAGTGGCATTTTTCTTAATTGTGCACTAACTTTACTACCAGCGAAATAAAGATCAAGTTCGATTTCTGCAACTATATTACGACAGAGCACTGCAAGGAAAAAAACCAAACTATTTCCATGAGTTTTGTTTGAGAATTGTTTCATGATAGTTGACATAAAATCATCATAACAACCAGTGTTTTAATATGAAATTACCGGCACAACATAGCTCATCTGTTTCCAGCGGGCAAAAAGGAGGATTCCTGATGTTGCACAAAACATGAGCAGTGTGGGTGGTTATGCAGGGTACTGCTAGCATAGTCAGTTTTAAAAAAACTAAGCCTGCAGAAAACATTCTTGGACATAATTTTAGTCTAGATTGAATCCAAGATGTACTTGGGTTGCCGATAAGCTAATGATACCTGTAGCATGGCCTATTTTCAGACGGACCATTGGGCTTTGGATCTTTTTGGAAAGAGATAATTGGGTAGTTCTCCAGCTTAGGGTAGTGCTATGAGTGAATCATTAATGATAGAACTATCTAATGAGTGAAAACTAGTAAGTGGACCATGCAGAAAAGGTGAGTGCCTAATAAGCATGGAGTTAGCTTTAACTACTGAACTACTCATAATTGGAAAAAGAGGGGAGGGAGGACATATAATTGAATAAGGAAAAAAGAAATCCAAGAAGAGTCCAGTTTTCAAAAGATTCAGTTGATATAACTTCTTCAAAGAGAAGCAGACAAGCATTTTTGCTATGTTGGCCGAGTTGAAAGCTGAGCCTACAACCTACAAATAGAATGACAGCAAGCTGGACAGCTAGTTGATGGAGCTTTGCGTTGAAAGGAGAAGGAATACCTGCAACAATTTTTCCGTCGTATACTCCACGATGGACTGTGCCATAAGTACCCCGGCCTATGGGGCTATTGATGGCCAATTTGGTAGGATCGATTTCCCACTCCTCCTTGGACTGCCAAGCTTCCCTCTGCTGCATACTCCATGCCCTGCTCATATGCCTTTCAAGCTGTTTATCCAAGCTCTTCAGATCGATCTTATCTGCTCGGAAAAACTTATCACTTTTCTTCATGCCCTGCACAACCCAATCCCCCTTCAATTCTAGGGCATCCTCATGTTGGGAACCTGTGTCCATCACACAGTCTGCTAATTGCTGAATGAGTTGGGTATTGTTTCCAGTGGGTTTTGCTACTAATTGCTGAGTGAACTCGGTATTTGTTTCAGTGGGTTTTTGCTTTTAATGGCTAAGTGAGTTGGGTATTTGCTCCAGTTGGTTTTTGCTACTAAATACTGAACGAATTGCGTATTGTTTCCACTGGTTTGCACCTGTGAGCGCCGCCTCTTCTTCAACCTCCTCCTCCGGGCAGGGGATGACGAGGGTGTCTCAAATAGAAGCAAGAGTGAGAGTGGAGGTTAGATTGAAACGTGGGCTCTGTTACGCTTTACCCGCCACCAATGCACATGCAGAGTAGTGCAGCTCCCCGATACTGGGAATGCGTCCTTTAGAGTTTGAATGTATGACACGTTGATGTTTTCTTCAATTATATTTTAATGTATGACACATTTACATGTACCTCGGTTTCACGGTCACACTACTTGGGACGTACACGTACTGTCCTTGCATTCAGTTGGGCTTCGGCGCATGGACAGATTCCAGATTTTCCTATTTGATGATAGGAAAAAAGTTGATACGAGAAAGTGACTTTAGAAAAATAATGAAATTGTAAATATGAATGATTTAAATCTCAATGAGGGATTTAGAAATAGATTATTTATTTTTATTTCTTATCATTATTTTTTTGGTGCATTGATTGGAAATGAGATTTTTATAGAATTATGGAATAGTGGTATTTTTTAATTGAAAATTATTGACGAGGAGGAAGGAATTATTTTCTATCATTTATATGTTAATTAATTTTTATAAAAGAGGTTAATTAGCATAATTTAATATTTTTATTTTTATTAATATTAAAATATTAATTTCATTAATAATTCTAATATTTATATGAATATTAAAATCAATGTTTAATAAGCTATATAGTAGCTGCTTAATTTAAATGTAACATGTATTCTTACAAGTCATAAATTATCTTCTAATAATAACAATAATTTAATTAATCAAATACCTAGAGGTGCACCAGCACTAATCTCAAGTTACTTTATTAAATACATAATATTCAAATATGATGTCATAAATTATCTTCAAATAATAACAATAATTTAATTAATCAAATACCTAGAGGTGCACCGGCACTAATCTCAAGTTACTTTATTAAATACATAATATTCAAATATAATGTCTTGACACTAGCTTGACAACACTTTAGATCTTGGTTTATTCCTTGTACAAAATGCATTTGTTGAAAATAGCAACACAAAATGTTAAAAATAACATCAAGAAAAGTCTTCATTTAATTTAGCCTTGAATTAAATTGGAAATTAAATTGTAATTCTACATCTCATGAAAACTTGTAATAGTTAATTAAGTTAGTTTGACTTAGTTGGCTCAATTAATTTGAGTTGAGGGTCTAACTAGAGTCGTGTAGAGTGTCTCCTATTATTAGGAGCACTAATTGAGTTTATTTTGAGTTGTAATTATTTAATTCAGTCCAACTGAATTAAAGACAGTTAAACTAGTTCCAACTCAGTGAGGAATTAGTGGGGTGTAACTTATTGTAGTGGGGTGTAACATGTAGTAGTGGAGTGTAACTTACTGTAGTGGGGTGTAACATGTTGTAGTGGGGTGTAACCCGCAATTGTGGGGTGTAACCTGCAGTGATCAACCAATAAACTAAAGATTCGTTTATAATTAACTCATGCATGTCATATCAGAGAAAGACCTAGTTGAGATTGGAGTTGAGGGACAATGTACTATCAGTTGTAAAATCATTTAAATTAAACTGATGGTGCATGCAATCAGAGGAAGGCCTATGACGATTGCATAATTCATAATTGAAGAATTTCCCCATTAAATAGGGGCTAATTCCCAAGGGAACATTGCAAGGAAGTAGGAGCTCGGAAGGCTAGGAATTTGGCTAAGTATTGGCCAAAGGCAGTCAGTCATGCAAAGGATAGAAAGTACTTGTGTAGGTTGAACTCAAGGTTGAGCAAAGCATATTATATTCATCCAAGGCTTGCCTAGGAAGCAGTAAGACAAATAGAGATTATGCAGAGATTGCTCGGGCTTGAGCAAAGCATTGTAATATTTTCATAATTTCTTACTAATGCAATATACAGATAGCAGGGGTTTTTAGTTGTGGCTTTCCCTAGGAAATCATTGTGTAATGTGTTGATTGAATTCTTTGTCTTATATGCTTCGTGATTTCATCGATTGTTTATTGTTTTTATTGATGAGTAGAGTAGATTCAAGTCTATTGTTTTAGTAAATTATAATTTGCAGTTTGAATCTACAAGGAATTTCTACATGGTATTAGAGCTAGATTTGTAGAAATTTCTACATGGTATTAGAGTTAGATTTGTAGAAATCTCTACATGGTATCAAAGCTAGATTTGTAGAAATTTCTACATGGAGATTTATAGAAATTTCTACATGGTATCAGAGTTAGATTTGTAGAAATCTCTACATGGTATCAAAGCTAGATTTGTAGAAATTTCTACATGGTATCGAAGTTGAAATCACACTAGAAGAGAAGAATTCTAAGTTGTCCTTGCAAATTAATGGAGCTTAATTCAAGGAAGATCCAGAAGACGCTATCTGCAGACTTCTTAATGGAGCTAGAAGGATGCTAGTGGGCTGATCAGTGAGCCAATGTTTAGTGACACAAAAAGGAGTTTTGATCATTGATATTGGTAGATTGAGGAGCAGAGAGACCATCAAGAGATCGAGACTCAAAGGGAGTCTAGTTTCAGAGAGAGCAACCCTATGGAAGCTAGTACTTCAAGATATGGGGAGATTAGACTCATTATTGCAGTAGTTGCAGTTGCAGTTCGGAAGTAGCAACAGAGCAGTAGTAATAGCAATATGAGTAGATTAGATTTCTCTCATGCATGCAAAGCCTTAAGGAGCAAGGCATAGAATAGAGACTTGGTGGTTGAGAGGGAGCATGAATTACCTCTCAACATGTAGCCGTAGATGCAACCTCAAAAGCAGCCTCAGCAAGTTGTGCAACAACCACAATTAGATAAGCAAAGAGGAGACCGAGTGGAGACATCCACTCAAATAGAGACCTCCAGTAGGGGGAAATTTTAGGCCAAGTGAGCAGAGGGAGCACATGCAGCCATACCTCCAGGGGAGAGGTGGGGCGACGTGAAGCAATGGTCCCAAGAGTGCAGAAATTTAGACAAGATCCATTGAGGTGTGTTTTTGTGTCATGGATCATTACCTTGCTACAAGGGTCCACAGTGTTCAGTAGCAGGAGGATCAATGTCAGTCAAATACTGAGGAGTGCAGAGCAGTGTTGACAGTATAGCTAGAGGCTCACTAGCAGAGCCAACAGCAACACAATTTTCCTAGTAGACAGTTGCAGACAGAGTTGATTCAGTTTATTTTGTTTGGATGCTTTTTTTGTTGCAGATGTTGCAGTAGCAATAACAACAGTGACAAGAGTTGCATGCAGAACATTCCTAAGGTACTGGATCAGGATAGAGTTGAATTTCTTTCTTGTTGAAAGGGAGTGTTGAAAATAGTAACAAGAAATGTTAAAATAACATCAAGAAAAATCATAATTTAATTTGTCCTTGATTTAAATTAGGAGTTAAATTGTAATTCCACGTCTCATGAAAACTTGTAATAGTTAACTAAGCTAGTTTGACTTAATTGGATCAGTTAATTCAAGTTGAGGGCCTAACTAGAGTCATGTGCAATGTCTCCTACAATTAGGAGCACTAGTTGAGTTTATTTTGAGTTGTAATTATTTAATTCAATCCAACCGAGTTAAAGTCAGTTAAGCTAGTTCCAACTTATGGAGGAATTAGTGGGAGGTCTAGTAGTGGGGTATAACTTACTATAGTGGGGTGTAACCTGTCGTAGTGGGGTGTAACCTACAGTAGTGGGGTGTAACTTACTGTAGTGGGGTGTAACGTGCAGTATTGGGGTGTAACCTGTTGTAGTGGGGTGTAACCTGTAATGATCAACTAGTAAACTGAAGATTCAATCATAATTAACTCATGCATGTTATATCAAAGAAAGACCCAGTTGAGATTGGAGTTTAGGGACAATGTACTATCAATTGTAAAATCATCTAAATTAAATTGATGGTGCATGCAGTGAGAGGAAGGCCTATGACAATTGTGCAATTCCTAATAGAGGAATTTCCCCATTACATAGGGGCTAATTCCCAAGGGAACATTGCAAGGAAGTAGGAGCTTGGAAGGCTAAGAATTTGGCTAAGTATTGGCCAAAGGTAGTCAATCATGCAGAGCAAAGAAAATACTTGTGCAGGTTGAGCTCAAGGTTGAGCAAAGCATATTGTATTCATCCAAGGCTTGTCTAGGAAGCAGTGAAACAAATAGAGATAGTGCAGAGGTTGCTCGGGCTTGAGCAAAGCATTATAATCTTCTCATAATTTCTGACTAATGCAATATACAGATAGCAGGGGTTTTTAGTTGTGGCTTTCCCTTGGAAATCATTGTGTAATGTGTTGATTGAATTATTTCTCTCATATGCTTTGTGATTTCATCGATCATTTATTGTTTTTGCTAATGAGTATAGTAGATTCAAGTCTATTATTTTAGTAAATTACAATATGTAGTTTTAATCTACAAGCAATTTCTACAACATTTACGTTACACCAGACATTGAGGACACATGGGTTCATCTCCTCTGTCCATTTGTAAGCATCTTAATCCTATTATCTTGGTGCTTGGAATCCGTTTGAGGTAATTGTTCTTACCCCGACTCACGAGATCGTCAATCATTCTTCCCTTCCTTACTAGGGTTTGGCTCTGCAAACTTCTCCTCTGGCATTCAAAGTGCACCTCCAGAACCTCGTTCAATCAACAGGTAAGTGCAGTAATCTGAGTTCCCTTCCTGCCTTCAGTGAGTTGGTGTTATGAGGAGTTTACTTGGTTTAACTCACACTCATCTCTTGCAGGGTTCTCTCTTTCCCTTTTAGCGATGGAGGCACCCTTTCGGGCAAAGGTAGCATGCACTGAGTATGCTCTCCACTAGGTAGCATGGAGTTTCTTGGTCCCCTCAATTGAATCTTTCTTTCTCTGCTGATTATTTTACCGGGTTCTAATATAGATCACCATCAGGGTTCAGTGATGGACTGTCAGTATTGCTTCACTCCACAAGTATATAAATTTTCTTTTTGGGTTGTTTCCTCCATTACTAAATTCGATATTTTTAGAAATGGTCTGGAGGGATTTGGGGTTTTTAACCTGTGATTTCCCTGTTCGACCAGGTTCATGCTTTCACACCGCTCTTTTGGTCACAGCTACGACACTGAGTTGTTCTAACATTCATCACTCCTTGTTCCAGGTTTTTACTCTTTTCTTTCTCATTCGATACAAGGGTTTATGTTTCCTTGCCACTATAGGTGGTTTTCTTGAGAAAGACTATATATTTATATAATTCCAGCTTCCACCTGTGCTTGGGTTGCTTCTAATTTTGAAGGGATTCCTTCAATGCGGGATCCCTTTGACCATCTAAGCAGCGTTTTTTTCTCATTTCAGCTGTAGTTAATGGTTTTGAGCGTTATTTCAAGCTCGAACAAGATTATAAATATGAAAATAACTTGTTGACAGTTTATCTGTTGTTTCAGTAGGTTTTTACTAAATTTCGGGGTTTTCTTGAAAATGAATTGTATATATTTATATGTGTCTACCCATTCTACGGTTGTTGTCTGATATGGGGTTTTTTACATATTTTTGTTTTGTGCAACTTTGGTTTGTCATGTTGAATTCTCAATGAAATTATTTCAATGGAAAGATGTTTTTTATTTTTTTAACAAGAACGATTATGGAATATGTTATTGGATTGGTCTGAATGCCAATTTTCTGATTACAATAGGCCTGATCCAGTTGGATTCGTCCTTCTGAGAAACTGTGAAGCTTGAATTCCACTTCCAGTTCCTTTTGGAATCATCTAGAGAGTTTATTTCTGCTATTTGCCCAAGTTTAAATATACAAACAAACAGTTTTAGAATCAAACAAAAGAACATAGTTGCTGAAGAGATTTAAGGGATTGGGACCCATGTTTCTTCCCCGTCACTTTTCATTGCCCCGGCCGTGAGTTGTGTTGCTTTGTTGGCTTCAAGATCTGCTTCTTTGTTGTTGCCTCTCAGCACGTGAAAGTATTTCAGATTTTGGAACAGCTTCGCCATGCTTCTGATTCTTTGGATCAACCTTGCTAATCTTAGATCCCGCGGACTAGAATTGGTCACCATGGTTTTTATGATCACTTCAGAGTCCCCAAAAATTATTGCCTCCTTGATTTCCAGCTTCAAGAGCAGGTTAAGTCCTTGGAAGAGGGCTAATGCCTCAGCTTGGATACTGGAGTTGATTCCCAGACCCCAGGCAAACTGAAGGATCGATACTCCATCGATGTTTTTAATAACTCCTCCTGCTCCAGCATTGCCCGGATTTCCTTTTGATGCCCCGTCAAAGAATAGGGAGTGTACCTTTTGTTTGGGGACCCAGTTTTGAAACTCCTCGCTATTTTTTCCCTGATTTGCCATTCCTCAGGAAGGTCCATGCTTCTGATTTTTTGGCGGAATTGCAGGTCCAGGGAGGACCCCCAATCTATGTCTATCTGGCTGAGGTTCGAGTCGTCTTTTTGTTCTCCCAAACATTCTTTTAATTGGCTCTTTACCTTGGCCGCAACTTTCTTGGCATTGTGCTGAATACTTCTGAAGATTCTACCATTTCGCTCTAACCAAATTTGCCAGCAGCAAATTTTGAGAAGTGATGACCAGGCCGCTTTGATCAATTTGTTTTTAGGAGAGGGTCCGGGATAGCTATTTTTCCAAGTGGCGAATAGGCCTGTTATAGTGGTAGGGATCTCGAATCTGGGGTTCCAATCGTCCATCAATTCTCTCCAGACCTGTATGGAGAATTTGCAGTTGAGGACAAGGTGCGTGGCACTCTCCTCTGATTCTTGGCACAAGGAGCACCGGGAAGGGCCATAGTAGCCACGCCTCTGGAGTTTGTCCTCTGTTAAGATTTTTCTGTGGCATAAAAGCCAGCAGAAGAAATCAATTTTGGGCAGCGATGTGATTCCCCAGATGGCCTTCCACGGGGCCGGATCGGGTGGCACGTTAGGGATTGAGTCTAGGTGCGCATAGGCCTGGGCGACAGAGTAACCAGCAGACCGATCACCCCAGCCTCGCCTGTCTTTCTTGCGGCAGTGCAAGGGAGCAATTCCGTTCAACAGGCCGCAGAGATGGTTGGCTTCTTGCTAGAGGTCTGACGGCAGGTCCAACAGCTGCCAGCCCGCCCATTGCGATCCATTCCACGCTGTAATGTCCCACAGTTTGTTTTTTCCTGTAGCCATCATCCAGTTTTTTAATGCAGTCACGTTTGGGCAGTCTTCAATTGGGTCTCTATCCATGATTCGGTCTTTCCATAAATTTATTTTTTTCCCATTCCCGGGAATCCAATAGGCTCTGGATCGCATTAACGAGGCTGCTTTGGAACAGAGACTGATGAAAGGCGAGGTTCCTTGCGGAAGTGGCCCATCTAAGCATCTCGATCGCATGCCTTTGAAGTATTTTCTCCAGATTGCTAACTGTGCCCAGCCAGGATTGGGCGCTATTAGTCTCCAGAGAAGCTTGCCACTCATTGCTATATTCTGCAGATGAAGTTTCTTGATATTGAGCCCTCCTTCCATCAGAGGTTTGAGGATCATCTCCCATTTTACCAACGGGAATCTCCTTTCATTGTGTTTGCCCCCTTTCCAAAAAAAATATCTGATATGCTTATCCATTTTATGGAGAATACCATTGGGCGCAAGTAGCACTGAGAACTGATATAGAGGGAGGCTGCTAAGAACAACTTTTATGAGGATTGTCTTTCCTGCCATGTTTAACCAGTTAATCCCCCATGCCTGAAGCCTGTTTTTAAATTTCTCTACCTGTGGCAGCCAATCCCTGCTGTAGGGGCGTTTGAGAAAAATAGGCAAACCCAGGTACTTAAACGATGTCCAATCTGTGGTGGCGACAAATCCAAGGCATCTGGTGATGGAAATAATCAGAGAGGGGGGGGTGTTCCAGCAGTAAGTGTGACACTTACCCTTGTTGAGGCTGCTTCCAGACTCGATACAGTACTCATCAAGTGCCTCTTTGAATTTTCTGGCTGAATGAATCGAAGCTGCTCCAAGAAGCAGAGTATCATCTGCGAATAGGGCGTGGTTTATATTTTGGACTCCCCTTGCTATGGAGATCCCTGGGATCTCTTGCTCTTGCATTTTTTTGTTTAGATGAAAGCTGAGAACTGAAGCTTGAATAACGAACAGCAGAGGGGACAGAGGGCAGCCCTGTCTTAACCCTCTTGTAGCTTTGAAGAAACCTGCAGATCTACCATTAACTAAAGGAGCGATCCAAGGTTCCGATATACAGGCCCGGATCCAATTGATAAATCTTACTCCAAACCCAAATTTTTTCAAAACATTTAAGAGAAAACAATGGTTAACTCGGTCAAAGGCGTTTGCTAAATCCAATTTGATAGCCATACCTTGTTCTTTGCGCTTCTGACTTGACAGGATAGCCTCTTGGACTAGAATAAAGTTGTCCACCAAATATCTCCCTTGGATAAAGCCTCCTTGGTTCTCTGGAATGATTCTAGGGAGGATTTGCTTCAGCCTGTTAGCAATAATTTTTGTGATCAGCTTGTAGCCAATATTACAAAGGGATATGGGGCGAAACCTATTGAAAGAGTTAGCTCCCTTTTCCTTGGGAATGAGGGCAAGGAATGAAGAGTTGGTGCCTCCTCCTAATTTCTGACAAGTCTGCGATTTTTGAACCATTTTGAACAGATCTTTCCCCACTATATGCCAGCAGGATTGGGGAAAAGAGGCGGAGAACCCATCCGGTCCTGGGGATTTATCAGGGTTCATAGCAGCCAGGGCACTTTTGACTTCTTCCATTGTGATATTTTTTTCTAGATAATGATTCTCCTCAGCAGAAATTAGGGTGGGAACCCCGTCCAGCAGATGAAAATTCTGTTGTGTATTCTCCTCTACACTGTACAGACTTTTGAAATGATGATGGGCTGCTTGTTTAATATTTGCAAAATCTTTGTGAGTGATATCGCCTTCTTTAATTTCTGTTATGGAATTAAAGCATTTCCTGGATTCAGCTTGTTTGTGGAAAAATGTGGTATTTCTGTCGCCTGCCTTTAGCCATAGACAACGTGATTTGATCCTCCACGCTTCCTCTTCAGCCAGGCATGATTTATGATATTGCTGTTGGAGTTGAGCCTCTTTGTCTAAGATGTCTCTAGTGATATATGCCTCTTCCGTGTGCAAGTAATGGGCTTCTAGCTGAGTATGAGTATTTTTCCTTTCAGATGCTGGATTGGCCAGAGATTTGGCCCAGCACTTTAGATTTGACTTCAATCTTCTGATTTTTTCTTCCCATATATAGAATGGAGATCCACTGACAGGCAGGGACCAACTTTCTTTGACAATCTGCATGAAACTGGGTTCCTTGATCCACAAAGAACTGAACTTGAAGGGTATGGGGCCAAGGTCAGTGTGAGCTCTAAGAGTTAGCATAATAGGATTATGATCAGAGGTACTACAAGGAAGTATGTGCATGCTTGCATCTAAACCAAGCAAGAGAAATGAGCTATGAACAAAGAATCTATCCAGCCTAGCAGCGATATGCCCGGGACCTAATCTTTTATTGGACCAAGTGAACTTACCTGAGACAGGCTTGATATCTATCAGATCCCAATCTAGGAGGAGATCCTCTGCCCATTCCCTTGCCGGGTCTCGCACAATGCAGCCTCCTCGCTTTTCTGAAGAATGCAGCGTGATGTTCAGGTCACCTGCTATGATGACATTATCCAGATTGCCCAGATCTGCTTGCTGTCTTAATGAATCCCAACATACCTTTTTTTCTCCAGCGTTGACCGGTACATAAACATTGAAAAGACAAAAGATTTCTTTTGTGATTATGTGCTGCATCTTTAACATCGCCCAGTGGATATTTGATACCTCTGACACCAGCGAAAACCTACTTTCATTCCAGAGAGTACCCAACCCTCCGAAGGCTCCTCGGGCTGAGACTGCTGTTGCGTTACTTTTTTTCCAAAGTTTTTTGCTTACCTGAAGGAAATCTGATTCCTCCATTTTAGTCTCCTAGAGGAGGAGTATGTCCGGGACCTCTATTCTAATTAGATTTCGAATAGCTTCTTCTTTGATCTTGCTGCCCATACCCCTACAATTCCAGGAGATTATTTTCATTATTTACCTTTGCTCGGCTGGGCTCCCTTGGAGCCTTGGTGCTGGTTTCTTGCCATCTTCGGCTTTTTTGCTAGCAGCTTCTCCAGTGTTGGTTGGCTGCCTTGTAGTTTGTCCTTGTACGTTTCATGCTCTCTTTTTTCCTGATCCGTTTTGCGCCCTCTTGTAGATATCCTTACAGAGGATTGGGACTCTCCTATTTCTCCTTCCTCCTCCGAGTCTTTTGATTCTTAGTCCTCCTCCTCGGCTACATCGAGGGTTCCTTTTGAACTTTCTGGAACTCCCGTGTCTTTAAAGATGTGAGATGGAGAGCCTTTGTCTGGGGACACTGACTTTTGGTTTGCAGCTGCATGTGGGTCCTCTGGTTGGGAGTTGAGAAGTTCGAACCTGTTCTCTGGGGTAGACTTGGGCTGGCTTTGCTGGATCTGCTGAGCTGGGTCTTGATGAATCCCTTTGCCGGTGGTTCCTCCCGGCTTCTGGGTCTTGGATGGCATTTTGGATCGTTTGACTTGGTTCCAGCCGGCCTCCTTCCCTTGAGCTGCTTCGTTCGCCGATGGGCAGTTCCTGGCAAAGTGCCCATAAACTTGGCATTTCCGACATTTGAAGGGCAATTGTTCATAGTCTAGCTTCTGGACATGCATCCAGCTTCCTACTTTGATTTTGATTGCCTCCGGGAGCCCCTCCTTCAGATCCACCTCAACGCAGATCCTAGCACAGTCATATTGATCCTTGTTGTTCGCTCGGTCTATGAATTTCCCTAGGGCATTTTCGATGTGCATCAGAGAATCCCAATTCCAGCAGTGAACTGGGAGATTTGGGAGTCTAACCCAGACTGGGACAGCTTTCGGGACGTCCACTTCTAGATCAAAATCAGGAGTCCATTTATTCAGATATAGGCCCTGGGGGCCCATGAAGTAAGGACTGTTTCGGAAAATCAGATCTTTGTCTTCTTTGGTGTTAAATTCAAAGAGGAAGAATCCTCGCCCCAGGAAGTAAGAGGTCACACTTTCTTTGATCAGCGACGCCCAGTTTCTTTTAACCCAGCTCTCTGTGGATTTGGGGAATGGCCATAGACCAGTAAACTGGCCTATGAGAGCTCGCTCGGATAAGGACAAAGCAACCTGTATCGGAGTATCTCAAGAATTTCATCTATCCTCTTTACGAATTTCGCCGCTTCAACAGTTAGGCAGCCCTTCCAGAAGTCGGCTGAACGCCTCAGCTGAGGAGATCTTCGACAGAGGAGAAGGAGGGGCCTGGGGTGTGCCCAACACCTCCATGGAGATCAGGCTTGCAAGCTGCTCAGGGTAAACGAACACCCATGGCCAGGCAGATCGCAGGGATGAGATCCGCCGGACAAACCCGCGACGGATCTGGAGAGATTAGGCCTCGCAGAGAAAGGAAAGGTTGAGGGCCTAGGAAGCAATCGGGAGAGCTTGGCCAGCAGGGATCTCGGATCGCGCTCCAGCGACCAAAAAAAAATAAAAAATAAAAAATTGGAAAGATGTTAACATGTAACGAAAATATATTAATGGAAGTATTTGTTTTTATTCTTTGATAAAGATTAATGGAAATGGGTATTGTTTCCCTTTTTAAGTTGAAGCCTTCTTTTTATTTTCTCGCACTTGTCTCATTGGATTATAAAGATTGTTTTCTTTGTGTTTTTTTTCGTAAAAGAACTAGTTCTTATCTAAGAAATTGTATTAGTAGAATTTCAGTTAATTATACATTGATTTATTTAATTTCATTCTTTTTCCTGAGTCATTTAATAGAAACTAGGTTGTATTTCTATCGTCGATAACCCTCAGGTTGCTAAGTTTTCCTATAACTATCTTGTGCGAACCTAGTCGTGAATGGGACCTAGGTTATCTAGGACACGTTCAATGCCCTTAAGGTGTTATTTAAATATTAGTATGGTTATGTTGGGTCCCTATAATACTAGTGATTACCCCATTACTATTGTAGTTATACCCCTTATTTATATTGTTGTGCCCCTATTACCCCCATATTGTTATTTTTGTGCCCCATATAATCCCTCTATTGTTATTTTTGTGGCTTTATATTATTATTGTTAGGTCGGCTGGATTATATTGTGACTCCTTAGACTCCTATATATAGAAAGGAGGTTTTGTCATTTGAATCATCCAAGAATTGTTCATTTATGTAATGTAAAGGAGGTTGCCCCCTCGAAGAGGCTGAATTCTAAGGCGTTGATCTTTCTTTTCTATCTTTTCTTGAGCTAGTTTCATAACATTTGGTATCAGAGCTTTGGAATTCTAGGGTTTTTGCTGCTCCAAACAGGTCATCGTGGCATTTTCGCTATAACTTTTTTTTCTGTGACGTTTCAGAAGTCGCAAAAAAACCCATTTGAGAAGAATTTGCGCTGAACATTGGGTCCGAATTTTAGAGCTTTTTGCGCGATATTTTCGGAGATATGATCTGAGGAAGTTGACCTATTTGCAGACTCCTGAATTACATTCAAAACAGGTGATCTGGGGAAAATCGTCATAACTCTCTCTCTGAGGATCGGATTGAAATTTCGTAAAAAGGTACAGAAGAGGACGGACTGTAGTTTCTTGTGTGTGTGTTTTAGATTCAAAGGTTGAAACAGTGACTCGTGGCACGTCGTACAAGTTCGCTCTACTGAACCAGTCTAAAAGCAAGTCACTGTGGGAGATTTCACATAACTCTTCCTTGGAGAATCCAATTTGGCTCAGACTTGTGGCATTGGAAAGAGGACGCAGAAGGATACTACAAGTAGCAATTTCAGAACTGGATGATCTGAAATTACAGAGATACATCAGATTCAATATCAGGCTTCTATAAAGTGAAAAAAGGTGTGTAGTTTTCTTTTTAAATTTTTGTGTAAGCTTGGTTTAACGGAATTCAAAGGGCATAGTAAAGCATTATTATCGGTAACTGATGCCCCGAGGAAAGAAAATGCAAACACCTAGTAAGGAACCTGAAAGCTCTAGCATGACCCATGAAGAAGAGGAAGAAATGCTACATGATATATCAAAATTACAAGAACAAGTGCAACAAATGTCACGCTCACAAAAGCTAACAGAAGCTAAGATAAGTGGCGTGGAATCTAAGATAAATGGCGTGGAATCTAAGATAAAGGGCATGGAAGCTAAGATGGATGATTCGAAGACAGACTTGAAGAGAGACATGGCAGATTTGAAGATAGATATGAAGACAGACATGGAAGAATTGAAGAAGTTGCTACAAGAAAGGGTCACTAATGGTGAAAAGGTAGTAAAGGAAACTCATGATGAAAACAAAAGAAATGTTAATCATGATTCCATAGATGCTAATGTTGGATCGAAGAATCACCATATTCCAAAAATCGATATGAGGAAGTTTGATGGCAAGGATCCCGCTACATGGATATTACAGATGGAGCAATTCTTCGATCTCAATAATGTGCAAAACGCACAAAAGGTACGTATGGCAACTGTATATTTGGAACCAAATCAGTTTGTATGGTATCAATGGCTTTGCTCTCGTAAACAATTTATCACTTGGGCAATTTTTACGGAAGAATTGATAGCACATTATGAAGATACAAAAAGCAACACTTTTTTTAGCCAATTGATAAGTCTCAAACAAAAGGGTTCAGTAATGGAGCACATTGAGGAGTTCCAAAAATTGAACATAAGGGTAAAAGATATTCCAGAGGAGCATAGGATTGATGTGTTCATAGGGTCTTTAAAGGATAATATCCAACATGATGTTCGCCTTTGGGAACCTGATTCATTAGAGAAGGCATTCAGGTTAGCAAGAAAAATGGAAAGCAAAATTATGGCAACCAGGAAGCATACCACTCACAACTATAAAGACGGAAGTGTTGTTGCCCCTAGTCTTCCACAACCTATAAGGTTGACACCACAACAATTGGAAGAAAAAAGAGCAAAAGGGCTTTGTTACAGTTGTGATAGCAAATACACTAAAGGTCATAAGTGTGCTGAGAAGAAATTATTCTACATAGATTGTGAAGAGGAAGAAGAAAAGGAGCAAGAAAGGTCAAAAGAAGAAGATATACTCCAGGAACAAAGCCTAGATGAAGAACAAATAAATCCGACCATATCTTGTAATGCATTGGCGGGAATTACCACTCCTCAAACCATCAAGATAGAAGGACAAATCAAGAAGAAAAAGGTAATAGTGTTGATTGATTCAGGAAGCACCCACAATTTTATTCATTGTAGGGTAGCAAAAGAATTGAATTGCTTCCTATATCCAGCACCAGAGTGTCAAGTGATGATTGCAAATGGAGGAACAATAAATTGCTCTGGAAAGTGCCATAATATCAAGCTATCCATGGGAGAATATGTATTGACTAGCCCAATGCTTTCCATTCCAATGGGAGGTGCGGATGTTGTACTAGGAGTCCAATGGCTACAATCCTTGGGTACAATAGCTTTTAATTTTCAAGAACTTTTCATCAAATTTTCTGCGGAAGGAAAGGAAGTTGAATTAAGGGGTATTGCAGGGAAACCAGGAAAGATAATCAGCTCTCATGGTATGACAAAGCTTCTAAAAAAGGAGCAAAGAGGTGTAATTGCACAATTATGCTCGCTAGATGTTTCCACATTGGAATCATCTATTTCTCCAGATCTCCAAAAAGTCTTGGACAATCATTCCAAGGTATTTGAGACTCCCAAGGGTCTCCCACCTATGCGTGATCATGATCATGCTATTCATCTGATTCCAGGAAGTGTTCCTCCAAACATCAGGCCGTACAGATATCCCTATGTCCAAAAAAGTGAAATTGAACGTATGGTTGCAGAAATGCTAGAGGCTGGTATAATTCAACCGAGTCAAAGTTCTTTCTCAGCTCCAGTAGTATTGGTGCACAAGAAGGATGGATCATGGCGCATGTGTCCAGATTATAGGGAGCTCAACAAGCTCACTATTAAAGATAAGTTCCCCATTCCTGTTATTGATGAATTACTGGATGAATTGCATGGATCAATTTACTTCACCAAGTTGGATCTTCGTTCGGGATATCATCAAATCAGAATGAAGATTGAAGACATTCCAAAAACGGCATTTAGAACTCATGAGGGTCATTATGAATTTTTGGTCATGCCTTTTGGCCTTACCAATGCACCTTCAACATTTCAAGGTTTGATGAATTCAATTTTCAAACCATTCCTTAGAAAATTTGTGTTAGTATTTTTTGATGATATACTAATCTACAACAAGTCTTGGAAGGATCATGTTGAACATGTTGACAGGGTGCTACAACTATTGGAGGAGAAACAATTATATGCAAAAAGATCCAAATGTTTCTTTGGAGTCCAGGAGGTGGAATATTTGGGTCATATTGTATCTCATGAAGGAGTTAAGGTAGACCCTAGCAAAATTAAAGCCATTAAGGAATGGAAAATCCCCACATCCATAAAGCATCTGCGAGGATTTCTTGGGTTGACAGGGTATTATCGCAAGTTTGTTAAGAATTATGGGAGAATAGCAGCACCTCTAACAACATTATTGAAGAAAGATTCATTTTCATGGACTCCGGAAGCAACAAAGGCCTTTGAACATCTTAAAGAGGCAATGTGCCAAGCACCGGTCTTAGCTACACCGGACTTCACAAAAACCTTTATTGTGGAATGTGATGCTTCAGGAAATGGAATTGGTGCTGTTCTAATGCAAGATGAAAGACCCATTGCTTTTGAAAGTCGTCCAATCAAGGGAAAGTTTTTAAGCAAAGCTATTTATGAGAAGGAAATGTTGGCAATACTCCATGCACTTAAGAAATGGCGACCCTACCTAATGGGAAGACACTTCAAGGTAAAAACGGATCATGATAGCCTTAAATACTTTTTAGAACAAAGATTATCCTCTGAAGAGCAACAAAAGTGGGTCACAAAGATGTTGGGTTATGACTTTGAAATCATCTACAAAAAAGGGAAGCAAAATGTGGTGGCAGATGCACTCTCAAGAAAGGATGAGGATGTGGAAGCATTGTTGTGTGCCATTTCTATTATCCAACCAGATTGGATAAACGAAGCAAGGGAGGAATGGAAGAATGACGAAGAAGTGTGGGCACTTATTCGAAAGCTACAACAAGATTCCAGTACTTCTGATACATTTAGCTGGAAAAATGATTCGTTATGGTACAAAGATCGCTTATACCTCTGTAAGAATTCCCAGCTAAAACAAAAGATTCTTATGGAATTGCACACTTCTCCCTTAGGAGGGCACTCAGGATTTTTAAAAACTTACCACAGGGTTAAGAAGGAATTTTTTTGGGATGGCCTTAAATCAGATATTCAAAAGTTTGTGGCGGAATGTTTGGTTTTCCAGCAAAATAAAGTTGAAACAATTAAGACACCGGGTCTATTACAACCTTTATCCATTCCAAGCCAACGTTGGGAGGAGGTTTCAATGGATTTTATCACAGGTTTACCCAAGTCTGAGGGAAAGAGTGTCATCATGGTGGTAGTTGACAGACTTACCAAGTATGCACACTTTTGTGCATTATCACATCCATTTAAAGCCAGTACAGTTTCTACTGCATTTATGGAAACAGTTCAAAAGCTACATGGAAACCCAAAGATTATTGTAAGTGACAGAGATCCCATTTTCACTGGAAATTTTTGGACAGAATTATTTTCTTGTCTTGGTACTCAGTTAGCTCATAGCTCATCTTATCATCCTCAATCTGATGGGCAAACTGAGATAGTAAACAAATGTTTGGAAGGATATCTTCGTTGCTTTGTATCTGATAAACAGACACAATGGGTCAAATGGTTGCCTCTGGCTGAATGGTGGTATAACACTTCCTTCCATACAGCAACAAAAATGACCCCATTTATGGCACTTTATGGGTATCAACCACCATCCATCACATCATATTTAAGAGAAAATTCTAAGGTTCAGGCAGTGGAACATCACATCGAACATCAACAACAAGTCCTCCAACTCTTAAAGGATAACCTCGTGTTGGCACAAAATAGAATGAAACAACAGGTAGATCAACATCGCAGTGAAAGAAGTTTTGATGTAGGTGATTGGGTATTCCTACGGCTACAACCATATAAGCAAATGTCCCTTAAGCAAGCTAAGAAGGATAATAAATTATCACCAAAGTATTATGGTCCGTACAAGGTGTTGCAAAAGATTGGTACTATGGCATACAAATTGGAGCTTCCTGCAGCTTCTCGATTGCACCCAGTCTTCCATGTTTCATGTTTAAAGAAGGTTATAGGTGACAAGCTCCCAATTCAAACAATATTGCCAGAACTTGATGAGGAAGGAAAAATTATATTGGAACCGGAAGTAGTCACAGAAACAAGAACTCGACAGCTACGAAATCGATCAATTTCAGAGTATCTTATCAAGTGGAAGAACTTATCCGCTGAAGATTCCACATGGGAGGATGAGAATTTTATGCAGAAGTATCCAGAACTACTCAAGCGTTGAGGACAACACTTTTTTGAAGGAGAGGGGCATGTTGGGTCCCTATAATACTAGTGATTACCCCATTACTATTGTAGTTATACCCCTTATTTATATTGTTGTGCCCCTATTACCCCCATATTGTTATTTCTGTGCCCCATAGAATCCCTCTATTGTTATTTTTGTGGCTTTATATTATTATTGTTAGGTCGGCTGGATTATATTGTGACTCCTTAGACTCCTATATATAGAAAGGAGGTTTTGTCATTTGAATCATCCAAGAATTGTTCATTTATGTAATGTAAAGGAGGTTGCCCCCTTGAAGAGGCTGAATTCTAAGGCGTTGATCTTTCTTTTCTATCTTTTCTTGAGCTGGTTTCATAACAGGTTACAGACTGCCTCTAAATACCTTCATGTTTGTTACTCCTGAGACTAACCAGAACCCTTGATTACTCATTGTGTAACTCTAAATTATGATTAAATGCCTCTAATATCTTTCTCAGCCATAATAGAAATCGTACTTAGACACATACTGCTCCTACAACATGTATACACATTCATTATTACTGAGCAAGAATTGCAAGCTTAGATTCTATACAAATTTAATAGTCTTTCTTACTGGACATACACGAACAACAGTTAAAGATGCTCATCAAACCTTTCAGAGTTTTTAAAAAAAAGAAATTAGCACATAGATAACACCAAATTTCTTCTAATCACAATATGATCCAGGTGGATATTGGTGGCCACCTGCCAAGTCCACCTGGACCCCCACCATTGTGTCTCTCAGCATTTTCAGTTTCCTTAATTGTAAGCACAACTTACTATTTTTAGCAGTTTTTCGGGTCCTGAACTTCCGGAGCCGTTTTGAGGCCCTAAACGACGTTTTTTGGGAAATCTGGGGCAACATGGGTCCATGGACCGATGTTGCCTCCCAAAGTGGCAGTGCTCGGATAGATCTTTCTAACGAGCTATTGTACGCGTCAAACGGAGATCGTATGCCAAAGTTACGACCCTGGGAAGTCGGTGTACCAATTTACCCAAACGGGGCCCACAGTTTGGCGTTTCATCTTCTAGGGTTAGGTTTTGGAATGTTAAGGGTTTTCCATTGTTTCTCAACAATAAATAGGCCTTTGAGCCTCATTGTAACACAGTTCAGAGGCATGTAGCCACCACATCTCTTCTCAGAGATAAGCTACCATCGCCCTAGCTGGTTTATTTTCATTTCTGGTTGTAAGCATATTTCAGTATTTTCCATTAATGAAATGAAGTATTATTTCCGCTGCATCTTTGTGTATATGGTTATCTCTGTAATTTGTCGCGTTCCTGTTTAAATCCGGATCAGTGGTATCAGAGCGGTCTGCTTTGTCTCTGTTTTTCTTTGCATGTCCCCAACAAGGTCGGGATATAAGGAGTTAGGGCTTGAACTGGTCGAACCTTTGCAAGACCAGCCTCGGAAACCCCGACAGCCTCCCATGGCGGATGAGAAGAAAGACGAGGGGGCAGGAGATCCCATCAAAATCTTGCTCGAGGAAGCCCTCGAGCGACAACGGAACGCGATGATGGACAGCTTTGCCCAGATCCTTCAGCGGCTATCCAGAAGCGACGCATCGGCTTCCAGCAGCTACTTTGGAAACGCCACGCCCTTTAAGGTACAAGTTAATTTTGAAATCCCCATATTCGAGGGTCAGATAGACGCAGATGTTGTAGATAAATGGTTAAATCTGCTAGAGGGTTATTTTTCTGTTCATGAATTTTTGAGTCGGGAAAAGATTGTTTTCGCTCTTCTCAAAGCAGCCCTCCACGTCAAGGACTGGTGGGAAACCTACTGCGAGCAAAAGGATGAAAGTATTGGCTCACTATTTTCAGCCGCACCCACCTGGAATTCATTCCGAGAGGCCATCAAGGAGCAGTACTACCCTGTCGGAAGCTATGAGGATGAATACATAAAGTGGACCACGTTGCGGCAGGGAAGGGACCAAGACGTGCCGGAGTTCACCAATCTTTTCCATACCCTTCGCACAAAGTTGGGTATCAAGGATTCGGAGCAACATTTGATACTCAAATACCGTGGCTGCCTACACAAGTACATCCAGGAAGAAATACAATTCCTGAACATCTCCTCGCTCGGCGCAGCATACCGATATGCCGTCAAGGTCGAGCAGAAGTTTAAGCAAAAGAAGCGAGACTTTGGATCTGCGAATCCAAAGCAAGGGAAAGGTGCCCCTAAACCACAGAACAACGGACAAAGCCAAGGCGGGATAGCCCAAGACAACCCGCCGAAGCTGCAAGCAAAGAACAGCGCCGCGAAGCCGAAAAAGGACACGGGAAAATGGTGTGAGTTCCATAAGAGCTCCACCCACAACACAAGTGAGTGTCGGGCCAAGCAGTCACTGGTGGCTGAGCTAAAGGTTTCAGAATCAGATGCATGTTCCGACTCTGAGTCAGAACCCGATAAGGGGAATGACAAAGGGAAGCAGATCATTGATGCGGATCCCAACGCCACTGTTGCTACCGCCAAGATCCAGAAAAATGAACTCGAAGATCCAGAGGAGGAGGAGCGTCTCTTCCACTCCCAGATGTGGGTAAAGGGCTCCCCGATACAGTTCATTGTTGATAGCGGGAGTCAAAAGAACCTCATTTCGGCAGAGGTCGTGAAGCGGTTGGGCTTACTGACCACAGCACATCCACAACCATACACCATTGGGTGGCTTCACCAAGGATGAGATCTTTGCGTGAGCCAGCAGTTTCGCCTTCCATAAAACATCAAGCCCTTCACGGATGAGGTATTGTGTGACATTGCTCCCCTTGAAGTTTGTGATGTATTATTAGGACAACCATACTTGTGGAAGCGACATGCTGTGTATGAATCAAGGCCCCGTGCTGTTATTATTACATTGGGAAATAAGTTGTACAGGGTACCAGAGGTAGCACCACCTACCGCCATCTCTTTGATTACTGCAAAACAATGCAGTAAGATCATTTCCAAAACCAGGAAATTTGTTTTCCTGATGATATGCCCTCAAGGAAAGAAGAAGACGGTGGCCGCGGCCTCTAGACGGGGTCCCTCTGCACGACAACTACAGATGGACAAGGTTGTGGAGGAGTACGAGGACATCTTCACCTCCCCTGCAGGGGTTCCTCTGCACTGTCAGGTCAAGCACCCCATCGATCTGACCCCAGGTGCGCCGCTACCCAATGGACCAATTTATCCGCGCTCCGTTCTGGAGAACAATGAAATCAAGAGGCAGATTCAGGAGCTCCTGCAGAAAGGTCACATCCGTCCGAGTTCATCGCCTTGTGGGAGCCCGATCGTGTTGGTACAGAAGAAGGATGGGACGTGGAGACTCTGCATTGACTATCGGGCGCTGAACAAGATCACTGTCCGTAATAGGTACCCGATCCCGCGGATTGATGACCTCCTGGACCAACTAAAGGGGGCGAAATATTTCAGCAAGATCGATCTGAAGTCAGGATATCACCAGGTACCAATCGAACCCTCTGATGTGTGGAAGACTTCCTTCAAATCCAAGGAGGGCCTTTTCGAATGGTTGGTTATGCCTTTCGGATTGACGAATGCTCCTGCAACCTCCATGAGGCTTATGGATGACATCTTGCGGCCATTCACCAACTCCTTTGTAGTAGTATACTTGGATGACATTCTGATCTTCAGCCAGAGTTGGGAAGAACACCTCCGCCACATCCGACAGGTTCTCCAAACACTGCGGCAACACAAGCTATGTGCCAATTTGGAGAAATGCACTTTTGGCATGACCCAGGTTCAGTATCTGGGATACATCATTGATGAACAGGGGGTGCATGTCGATCCAGCCAAGATCCAAGTCATTCGGGATTGGCCATCTCCAACCACTCTAACAGAGCTCTGCAGCTTTCTAGGTCTTGCCAACTTCTACCGCAGGTTCGTGTTGGGGTTTTCTCATATTACTTGGCCCTTGAGTCAAGTCACCAAGGGAGGGGCGAGAGCAAAATTCTTTTGGTCTGAATCTCAACAGAAGGCATTCATGGAGTTGAAGGATCACCTCTGCACAACACCAGTGCTCGCGTTACCAGATTTACAACAACCATTTGAGGTCGAGACAGATGCCTCTGACTATGCTATTGGGGCAGTCCTTACTCAACAGGGACATCCAGTGGCATATCACAGTGAAACACTTTCAGACACAGTCCAGAAGTACCCCACTTATGATAAAGAGATGTATTCCATTGTACAGGCCTGCCGACAATGGAAGCATTACATTTTGGGGAAGGAAACAGTCATCCACACAGACCACCGACCCCTGCAGTTCATACAGACCCAAGGGAAATTGCAGAATAATCGCCATCAGAAGTGGTCTACACACCTGCAACAGTTCCACTTGAATATTAAGTATAAGAAGGGCAGCACCAATAATGTTGCAGATTGCCTCAGTCGAACACCGATCATGGCGTTAACCACCGTGCTCAACTCTTGTGGGCACGAGACTTCTGATTGGCCACTTCTCTACAAAAGCGACCTAGAATTCGGCCACACATACCAGACACTCTTGGAGGGTCGGCATGTTCCAGATTTTCACCTCCAGGATGCCCTGTTATGCCACCTGGGTCACCTTTGTGTTCCTTCAAGCGAGCGTGCCAAGATGATTTGGGAAGCACACTACAGTCGGGCTGCTGGGCATTTCGGAGTCGAGAAAACAGTGGCAGTACTTCAAAATTATTTCTATTGGCCGAATCTTCGACAGGATGTTGGGAAGTACATCAGATCATGTACTGCCTGTGCCATTGCCAAACCGACCATCAATAAGCACGGCCTCTATACCCCGTTGCCTACCCCTAGTCGACCTTGGGAATCCATCTCCATGGATTACATGTCAGGCCTTCCTTCCACTAAGCATGGAAATGACTGTGTTTTTGTGGTCGTCGACAGGTTCTCGAAGATGGCCATTATGGCGGCCTGCAAGAAGAATATCACAGCAGAAGCCACTGCTAAACTCTTCTTTGAACGAGTGTGGGCGCACTTTGGGATCCCACAGTCTATCATCTCAGATCGGGACAGTCGGTTTCTCAGCACATTTTGGTCCAGTCTCTGGTCAATGCTGGACACCAAACTCACGAAGTCCACAGCCTTTCATCCTCAAACTGATGGCCAGACAGAGGTTGTCAATAGGATGATTGTGCACATTCTGCGCATGTATAACTCAAAGCATCCACGCACATGGGACGAGAGCCTCCCCTATGTTCAGCACAGCTACAACCGAGCTCTTCACAGCTCCACTGGCCATAGCCCTTTTCAGGTGGGTTTGGGATTCTAGCCACTATGCCCCATTGATGTGGCCATACCACTTGCAGCTACTCACATAAATTCAGCTCATGTCCAGTCCGAAACAGATAAGGCCACCAGCTTCATTGAGCGCATCCAACATATTCGCCAGCAGGTCCCTGACATTCTGGAGAAATCAAATGCCAAGTACAAGCAGCGACATGATCAACATCGGGTGCCACACAAGTTTCAGGTGGGCGAGAAAGTCTGGTTGCATTTGCAAAAGGAACGCCTTACTGGAGCCTATCGGAAACTAAGACTACTCCGATATGGTCCTTACACCATTACTAAGGCTATGGGAGACAATGCATTTGAGCTCAGCATTCCCCCATTCCTTGGCCTGCACCCAGTGTTCAATGTGGACCGCCTTCGGCCATACTTTCCACCATTGCTAGACACATCCGACATTGCAGAACAACTCACAACCACAGAATTAAATCCAGATTGCATGGAACAAGCTGCAACTGATCGGATCATGGACACACAGATCAAGAACACTCGCCAACAAAATATTCAACTGTATCGAGTTGTCAAAGCAGGCCAACTCCTTCAGCAGGGCAAGTGGCTCACCAGGGAACAAGTTCAGCAAAAGTTTCCTCATCTCATGGAGGAACTCAACGCAATGGGGACCATTGCTTCCTAAGGGGGGAGGAATGATCCAGGTGGATATTGGTGGCCACCTGCCAAGTCCACCTGGACCCCCACCATTGTGTCTCTCAGCATTTTCAGTTTCCTTAATTGTAAGCACAACTTACTATTTTTAGTAGTTTTTCGGGTCCTGAACTTCCGGAGCCGTTTTGAGGCCCTAAACAACGTTTGTTGGGAAATTTGGGGCAACATGGGTCCATGGATCAATGTTGCCTCCCAAAGTGGTAGTGCTCGGATAGATCTTTCTAACGAGCTATTGTACGCGTCAAATGGAGATTGTATGCCAAAGTTACGACCCTGGGAAGTCGGTGTACCAATTTACCCAAACGGGGCCCACAGTTTGGCGTTTCATCTTCTAGGGTTAGGTTTTGGAATGTTAAGGGTTTTCCATTGTTTCTCAACAATAAATAGGCCTTTGAGCCTCATTGTAACACAGTTCATAGGCATGTAGCCACCACATCTCTTCTCAGAGATAAGCTACCATCGCCCTAGCTGGTTTATTTCCATTTCTGGTTGTAAGCATATTTCAGTATTTTCCATTAATGAAATGAAGTATTATTTCCGCTGCATCTTTGTGTATATGGTTATCTCTGTAATTTGTCGCGTTCCTGTTTAAATCCGGATCACAATAAAAATAAGAAGACTTTGTAGGGATACTTATATGTTCCCTGACTGTACTGTAAAATTATTCCACTAGGAAGATCTCTCTGCCCAAACACAAGACTAAAAATGATGTCCAGTATCCCTCCGAGCATCTTCCTCTCTATACAGTTTGAAAAATCTAGTATTTGAGGTAGCCTATACCTAAACCTTAAGACTATACCAGTCCAGTCCAATACTATACTCTCAAGGATCAGTCCAAGGGTTCCATTGGCTCTAAGTCCAGCTCAAGAACACCTAAGTCTGGAAGCGTCCTACCACCTTCTCAACATCTTGTGCAAGGTATTAGATCCAGTTCTCCCTTCTCTCTCCATCCTCTAGGATTCCCTTGCTCTCCTTCCCCTTTTTTTCTTGAGATGAGTTTTCTCCATCTTTAGGAAGAGATAAACTGATAATTGACTCTAACTATCTGGGGAATTAAAGATTAATTTTTAAATTTTTCTTTTATGTAAGGGTTCACTTGGGTTCATCTCCTTCGTCCATTTGTAAGGGTTTTAATCCTACAGTCTTGGTTCTTGGAATCTATTTGAGGTAACTTCTCCTACCCCGACTCACGAGATCGTCGATCATTCTGCCCTTCCTTGCTAGGGTTTGGATCTACAAACTTCTCCTTCGACGTTTAAAGTGCACCTCCAGAACCTCATTCAATCAATAGGTAAGTGCAGCAATTTGAGTGCTCTTTCTGCCTTCGGTGAGTTGGTGTTATGAGGAGTTTACTTGGTTTAAGTCACACTCAACTCTCGTAGGGTTCTCTCCATCCCTTTCAACGATGGTGACACCCTTCCGGGAATAGGTAGCATGGACCGAGCATGCTCTCCACCATGTAACATGGATTTTCTTGGTCCCCTCAATTGAATCTTTCTTTCTCTGCTCATTATTTTACCGAATTCTAATGTTAATTACCATCAGGGTTTGGTGATGGACCGTTAGCGGTGCTTCACTCTGCAAGTATATAAATTTTCTTTTTGGGTTGTTTCTTCCATTACTAAATTCGATATTTTCATAAATGTTTTGGAAGGATTTGGGGTTTTTAACTTGTGCTTTCCTTGTTTGACCAGGTTCATGATTTTCCACTGCTCTTTTTGTCACGACTACTACACCGAGTTGTTCTAACATTCATCACTCCTTCCTATTCCAGGTTTTTACTCTTTTCTTTCTCAGTCGGTACAAGGGTTTATGTTTCCTTGCCGCTCTGGATGTTTTCCCTGAGAAAGACTATATATGTATTATTCCAGCTTCCACCTGTGCTTGGGTTACTACTAAGTCTAAAGGGATTCCTTCCATGTGGGAGCCCTTCAACCATTTGAGTAGTGTTTTTTCTCATTTCAGTTGTAGTTAATAGTTATGAGTGTTATTTTAAGCTCGAACAAGATTATAAATATGAAAAGAGCTTGTTGACAATTGGTCTCTTGCTTCAATAGGTTTTATTGAATTTCAGGGTTTTCTTAAAAATGAATTGTATATATTTATATGTTTCTACCCGTTCCAGGGTTGTTATCTGATATGGGGTTTTTACATATTTATGCTTTGTGCAACTCTGGTTTGTCATGTCGAATTCTCAATGAAATTATTTCAATGGAAAGATGTGAATATGTAGTGAAAATATATTAATGGAAGTTTTCGTTTTTCTTCTTTGATAAAGATCAATGGAAATGGGTATTGTTTCCCTTTTTAAGTTGAAGCCCTATTTTTGTTTTCTCGCATTTGTCTCATTAGATTATAAAGATTGTTTTCTTTGTTTTGTAAAAGAACTGGTTGTTATCTTAAAAAGTTGTACAGGTCGAATTCCAGTTAATTGTACATTGATTTATATAATTTCATTCTTTTTCTTGAGCTATTTAACATAAACAAGGTTATTTTTCTATCACCAATAACCCTTAGGTTGTTAAGTTTTGCTATAACTGTCTTGTGTGCACCTAGTCGAGAATGGGACCTAGGATATCCAGGATCCATTCAATGCCCTTTAGGCGTTATTTAAATATTAGTATGATTACATATTGCCTCTAATTAGCTTTGTGCTTGTTACTCCTGAGGCTAACCAAAACCCCTGATTATTCACTGTGTAACTCTTTCTTTAAATTATGATTAAATGCCTCTAATATATTGCTCAAGCCATCATAGAAATTGTACTCACACACATACTGCTCCTACAACATGTATACACATTCATTCTTACCCTGCAAGAATTACAAGCCTGGATTCTATACAAATTTAATTGTCTTTCTTACTAGACATATGCGAACAACAGTTAAAGATGGCCATCAAACCTTTCACATTTTTTAAAAGAAATTAACACACCCATAACACAAAATTTCTTCTAATCACAATAACAATAAGAATTCTTTGCATGGATACTTATATGTTCCCTGACCATACTGTAAAAAGACTCCACTAGGAAGATCTCTTTGCCTAACCATGAGACTGACAATGACGTCCAGTCTCTTCCCGAGCGTCTTCCTCTCTAGACAAATTGAAAAATCCAGTGTTTGAGGTAGCATGAACTTGAACCTTAGGACTATACCAGTCCAGTCCAGTATTTTACTTTCAAGGATCGGTCCAAGGGTTCCACTGGCTCTAAGTCCAGCTCAAGAACACCTCAGTCTAGCAGCATCCTGTCACCTTCACAGTGTCATGTGCAAGATATTAGCTCCAGATCTTCCTTCTCTCTCCATCTTTTAGCCTTCCCTTGTTATCCTTCCCCTTTTTTTCCTGAGATGGGGTTTTTCCATCTCTAGGAAGAGAGAAACTGATAACTATCTCTAACTTTCTGGGGAATTGAAGATTCATTTTTAATTTTTTAATTTTATGTTATTTTTGGTCCACAACCGTGACCTTCCAAATGGGATCTCATTTTCTTCATTTAAATACAAAATTTTCTACTACCTCTTCCATCAAGTCATGTAAAGTAAAAGTAACTAACAGTAAAATAAATATTCAGACCACTGGGGTGTTACATTAAATATAATTAGATTAAAGTTAAAAATTATGGGGATATATATATATATTTTTAGATTTCAAATTTTTGTGGTTAGTTCTGTTGAGCTAAATTTCAGAGTAACCATAGTAGTGATCAACATTTTAAATCTCAAAGGGGATCCATCATAAGGATTTCTTGAAAGAATGATAGAAGAGCTATAGCGGAAGGTGAATAAATAGAACAAAGAACAAAGGATAAAATGTTTAAAACTTCAGAGTAACCATAGTAGTGATCAACATTTTAAATCTCAAAGGGGATCCATCATAAGGATTTCTTGAAAGAATGATAGAAGAGCTATAGCGGAAGGTGAATAAATAGAACAAAGAGCAAAGGATAAAATGTTTAAAACATCGTCTAACAAATAAAGTCAAAAACATAAATTAATAAAATTAATAGTTAATAATAATTATTATTGCTATATTTATAAATAAATAATATTAATATTAATAATTACTTATTTATTGCATCGAGAGGTGCTCTACAACCGAGTATCTGAGGGAGATGTTGTCACGTTATGTAACGTTACATTAAAAAATATTAAAAAAATATGAATATTAAAAAATATGAGGAGATTTGTCATGTAATGTAACATTACATTAAAATAAAAAAAATATGAGGGAGATGTTGTCACGTAACGTAACGTTACATTAAAAGAAAAATATTAAAAAAATATTTCTATATCTATATGTATGTGTGTGTGTGTGTGTCGGCTAATATATATATATCTATATATATCTGTGTGTGTGTGTAACATTACAATATAACAAAGAAAATTAGGTAAAGGAAGCGGAGGATTCAATTGGGCATATCTTGTAATAATAACGAGTTAAATTTTGTGGCGTTTCTGTAATCAGGTAAATTTAAATTTATATTTCGTTGCGTTCATGTTTTCAGTTGTAGGAAGGTAAACTTAATATTTACAATATGACAAGATTTTTAATCATGAATATTTACCATGGATATTATTAACTTCTAAGTATGTTTTTTTATAATACCATGGGCCAATACCCACAAGAGAAAGATAGAGAGGGAGAGGAGGGAAGAAAATTATAATACCATGGGCTACTACCAATTATACATATGAGAATACATTAATACATACATATGTGAAATTTATATAATATAAATAATATTATAAAGAACTAGGATAGATGTATCTTAACCAAGGATCCAAGTGATCAAAAAGCAAAGTGATTAACAATGATAGAGGAAAGATAGTGTGTGATTCTTTTAATTTTTTATTATTGTATTTTCTTTAACATGATTGATCCAAAATATAGGTTTAATATTTTACCACCAATTATGTTTTTATTAATTTACGTTCATGTTTTCAGTTGTAGGAAGGTAAACTTAATATTTACAATATGACAAGATTTTTAATCATGAATATTTACCATGGATATTATTAACTTCTAAGTATGTTTGTTTTTTTATAATACCATGGGCCAATACCCACAAGAGAAAGATAGAGAGGGAGAGGAGGGAAGAAAATTATAATACCATGGGCTACTACCAATTATACATATGATCCAAGTGATCAAAAAGCAAAGTGATTAACAATGATAGAGGAAAGATAGTGTGTGATTCTTTTAATTTTTTATTATTGTATTTTCTTTAACATGATTGATCCAAAATATAGGTTTAATATTTTACCACCAATTATGTTTTTATTAATTTATGTACTTTCTTAAATACAATATAATGGGATCATATTTAAGAAACAGAGTGAGATGGAAGAGGGAATAGAGCGTGGGAGAGAGACATAGAGGTGAGAGACACAATGGGAGAGAAAGGAAGAGAGAGAGAGGAGGGGGAGAGAGGGTGGGAGAGAGATGGATTTGGAGGGAGAAAGAGAGGTAGTGACAAAGGAGAGATGAAGATGGAATGAGGGAGAGAGGAGATGAGGGAAGAGAGAGAAAAGGAGAGGAGAAAGGTAGGGAAAGAAGGGGAAGAGAGAGACAGGGAGACATAGATATGGAGGGAGGAGAGAGAAGGAGAGAGGGAGGGAGATAGTGACAGAGTTGGAGGGTGTAGAGAGAGTGTGTGTATGATGGGGGAGAGACAGAGGGAGGTGGGAGAGAGGGGGAGAGAGAGGAAGGAAACGGAGAGAGGAGAGAAAGGGGGAGAGAGAGATAGAGTTGGAAGGGGAAGAAAGACATAGTGAGAGAAAGCTGGAGAGGGAGTGACAAGGGAGAAATGGAGAGTCTCTGGGGGTGGGGCGGGTGGGAGAGAGAGAGAGAAGGGGAAGAGATAGAGAGGGAAAGGAAGAGGGAGAGATAGATATATAGATAGATAGATATGGGGGGAGAGAGAGAGAGAGAGCGTGACATATGTTTAGGGGGTTGAGATAGAGAGAATAAGGAGAGATGGAGGGAGGTATAAATATAGATAGCAGGGGGAGAGAGGAAAGAAGAGAAAGATAGAGAAAGTTAGGGAGAGGCAGATAGAATGAGATGGGGGAGAGGGAGGGGAAGAGAGAGAAGGAGAGGGGGAGGGAGGTAGACACATAATGGAAGGTGGAGAGAGAGGGAAGAAGAAAGAGTCTCACAGAGACAAATACAGACATAGAAGTTAGATCTAGAAAGTCATGAATATTTAAGATTTTCAATGTGGTTGTTGATTTCTAATCCTATTTGATCACATGCACTATATGCATTGATTTCAGTGTAGATGTCGATTTATAATTCTATATAATACCTTACACTAGATGCATTGATTTCAATGTCGATGTTGATTTCTACTCCTATTTGATTGCTTGCACAGGATGCATTGGTTTTAGTGTAGATATTGATTTCTAATCCTATTTTATCGCTTGCACTAGATGCATTGATTTCAGTTTAGATGTCGATTTCTAATCATATTTAATACCTTACACTAGATGCATTGATTTCAGCGTAGATGTTGATTTCTACTCATATTTGATTGCTTGCATTAGATGCATTGGTTTCAGTGTAGATATTGATTTCTAATCCTATTTGATTTCTTGCACTAGATGCATTGATTTCAGTATAGATGTTGATTTCTAATCCTATTTGTTTGTTTAGATGTTGATTTCTGATTTGATGCAACAAGATGTATGATGTACATTAATTTCAAAGTAATGAGATTAATAGTGTGCATTGATTTCAATGTAAGCACATCTCTACCTCCTCCATCTATATCTCTATCTCCCATTGTCTCTCCTTCTTTATCTCTCTATCTCAACCCCTAAACATACACACTCTCTCTCCATATCTATCTCTCTCTCTCTCCCTCCCTCCCTTTCCCCTCGCTCTCTCTCTCTTCCCCTTCTCTCTCTCTAACATTTCTCTCTCCATATCTATATCTCTTCCTCCCTCCATGTCTTTGCCTCTCGCTTCTTCCCTGCCCCACCTCCCCCATCTATATCTCTATCTCCCCTTGTCTCTCATTCTCACACCCAAAACATACACAATCTCTCTCAGTGTAAGCACATAAAAATTATTCAACCATAAATACAATACTTGAATTTTCATCCAAATAAAATGTTTGCTTACCCAAAATGTTTGCTTCTTGAAACTATAAACTATTTATAATTGGGTACATTCTTATTATTCCCATTTTCCATCATTCAACATTGCTAATTACTTTGCATTTAAATGCGGTAATAGAAAATAACTACCATTGAAAATTATTTTGGGTTTAACACTCCATAAGTCACAATGATTGAATTTCGAGAAAACTACTATTAATATTGGAGAGCAACAAAGATAAGGTATGTTGTTTACTACAGTAATTGAGTTAAATATTTGAATGGTCTATGATTTCAACTACTCTTTCATATGATTGATATGAGAAAATAGAAAAAATAATAGGGGTGACAATAGGAATAGTAGAAGAAAATAGTTTTAGATTGATTGCAATGAAGATTGTTTGTAATTGACTATATTCTTAGTATTCACATTTTCTATCTATCAAAATTGTTATATTGACACTTTGCACTCAAAATTTGTATTTCATCATTTTTCATCATTCAAGTTACTAACAATCTCTCTCATCTCAACAAACTGAGGTAACTAAGCAAATTTTAAATTAAATTGACCAAATTAATCTTAGACATATTTAGCATATTTAAAATATCAAATAATTAGATGTTCAACAAATTTTGTATGACGGGACGACTGAAACCAGCCTAGATCCATCTTGACACCAGATCTATCAAGCGTCAAGAGGGATCAAATCTCTCGAGGTGCAAACCTTTCCTCAAATTTTGCATTCAAAAAATATGTTTGCACCTCGAGAGATTTGTGATCCCTCACGGCGCTTGAAAGATCCAGCGTTAAGATAAATCTAAACTGGTTATAAACAAATAGTTAACTCTTTAATTATTATTATAAATAAAATAATAATTAATTATTATTATAAATAAATTAATAATTAATTATTATTATAAATAAATTAATAATAAAAACTTATTATAAATAAAATAATAATAAAATTTTTAGAATAGATAAATTATTATTCTTAAAACTCATCAAATAATTAATTTAAGGAAATAATAATCATAATTTATGTATAATAAGTAATTATTTATTTGTAATAATTTAATTAATATTATAAACAAATAATTAAATAATTAATTATTATTATAAATACAATTTATTCTTAAAAAATTGAAAAAACTGTTACTAAAGCAAATCATAATTTTAAAATATAATAAAGTTTGAAAATTAATTTAACAGCTAAATCTATAATTATAATATATTCTATTATTTTAATAATTAAATTTATCTAATTTTGAAAATGATAGTAAAAATAAGCATTTTACCTTTATTTGAGAATGTAAATAGTGGTGTGATTTTTATTTTATTTTTAATCTTATAGAAATTTTAGTAAATAGATTAAAATTTTTATAGTAAAAATAAGTATTTTACCTTTATTTGAGAATGTAAATATTGGTGTGATTTTTATTTTATTTTTAATCTTATAGAAATTTTAGTAAATAGATTAAAATTTTTACTTTTAAATATTTTGTTGATTTGCCTAAAAATATTTGAAAATTTTAATTTAAGTTATTTAATATACCTAATTTTGATTTTTAAGACTTTTCTAAAATATTAAATTTATAATTACTTTTTATAAGAAGGTCATCAACCCCACCTTTGAAGATCAAAAGTATCTCTCTATTCTAACTAGCTCAAAAAAGAAAATTCTCATGAGCTCCATAGTGAGACTGGCCGCTGGGTAGTTCCTAAAACGCCATGGATGGAAAGGATCTGCCATATTTGTGAGAATAAGAGCATCGAGGATGAAAACCACTTCCTCTTAGAGTGCCCTGCATACAACCACATTAGATCTCAATTTCACAACCTTTGTTACAATACTGACCTTTCTAGCTTTTTGCAATGCCAAAATTATAGTGAGCTTGGGAGGCTTCTCTCCAAGCTTTTTGAGCATCGGAATAAAATCTTAAATCAAAATAAATAATTTGTGTTTTTAGGTCCGATAGATCATTATTTGGTCTCAGTAGACGTTAACAACCATCATTATCATCATCATCATAATACAAAATATTATAATTTAAAAAAAAAATGTTTTGAGAGGATGGAATTAATAATTTTGTTTAAAATTTATAGTTTTGAGAGGATGAAATTGCAAGTTGATAAAGATTTCAATCACAATAGTTATAAAAATAAAAAAATTGAAAATCCTTTATACTGATAATCACATCTCACTGAAGTTAAACAAAACAAAGAAATGAAATAAATGAATGAATGAAGTGATCCACAAGACCATTTGCATTGGTCGTGTGCATGTCATATAACTTATTGATTTTAATTTGAGATGTAATAGAATGTTGTGTACATAAAAGTTATTTCAATTTAATATGAAATTAAATAGTTTATTTTTTGATAAATAAGAAAAACAATTTTGATGATATAAAAGGTGAAGTTTATCTTGTTATCATTACATAATGAGAAGGAAAATATTTCAACCAATAATATTTAAGATAAATAATTTTAAATTTCATTTAAAAATAATAAATTTCATTTCATAATGTTAAATTTTGTAAAAAAAACTAATTGCAAGTTAACAAAAAAAACTCTAAATACTATATATGCTACAGGTATAACAATATTTTTATTAGATTTAATATTTATTATTAAGTAGGAATAATAATAATATTGTTAATTGTTTGTAGATTTCTGTGGGGTGGTTTTGGAGATTCTGGACTCGGGTATTCCACAGTATTCATTTTATTTCGAGTCTAGAACAAGACTCATCCTCAAGACTTGATCTACAAAGAAGGAAAAAGATGTTATAAATATGATATCGTATGCTGTCAAAGTGGTGAGCCGACCAACTTAAGGTGAGTAATTTTCTTATTTTATTTTATTAAAATCTAATTTTTAATCCCGTTTCTTGTCATCTAGTGTGTGTGTATATATATATATATATATATATATATAAGTTATGTTATAATCATTTAATGATCCTTTATTAATATATTTTATTTAAATTTTTATGTTTTTGATGTATTGTAATGAGTTTCAATTAATGATAAAATTGTTATTAGTTTTATTTAATAATTTACACTTTAATTCATTTTAATGGATTAATAAAACTTTGTTAATAATTTGATTAGCAAAGTAATTTATGTTTTCAATGTATTGTACTAAATTTTTACTTTTTAATTTTATTTTAATGAGATTATAAGTACCTTTTTATCTTGTTTTATGAAGAGTATTATTAATATTATTTTTATAATAATAATATGATTTATGATATTTTAGGTCTTTGTTATTGACTCATTGATATTGAGTTTTAATCTGAATCTTAACTATATCCAAAACAAAACATTTTATGAGATTGTATAAGTAATATTGCTTAGCATTATTATTATTAGGGTGAGAGAGGTAGAGTTGGGTTAACAAAGGATTAGGTCAGAGAAGGGAGGGTTCAAAAGGGTCCAGGCTTAATAAATTCTCAGGGGTGGAGCATGAGAGGGTGAAAGGGAAATATTTAGGATAAGAGGGGTGAGATATAAGAGAGAATTGGGAGGAGCAGCGGGGAAAGTGTGGGAGGATGGAGAATAGTAAGGATAATGAGACAGGGCATATTTTACTCATTGCGGAGGAGAAGGGAAATCCAATTTCTGCTAACTTTTAGGCATCCATCTCTATTGAGGTTGTGCAGGTGCTTGATGATTTCGAGCGCCTCCCGCACTTTGTGTTTGAAATGATGTTTCACATTGGCAATGACCTTTGTGTCTTCTAGGCATATATGGTGTTTAGTCTTACCTGCATGCTCAGCTAAAGTTGAAGAACGAGTTCTTTCATTTTGGATACTTGCACCATGCTCTTTGAGCTTGATCTCGATAGACCTGCACGCTTCCCCAATGTAGTACTCTCCATAGGAACACTTGATCATGTAAACCCCTTTCTGCTGGAGGTGTTCCGGGTTGTCCTTGACAAATTTCATTCTTTGCTTAATGGTTGTCATGGGTTTGAATGAAGATTTGATATCTTTCTTCATGAGAACTTTAGCCAGCTTGTCAGTGACTCCACGAATATATGGGAGGTAGGCATTAGCAGTTGGGGGGTTTTCATATTTATCTTTCTTGCTTCCAGATCTGGGTTTTTGGATGGCTTTGATGGTCTTTATTATTGTATCCTAAGCTCGTAAATACTCTTCTTAAGTGATTGATCTCTTCTTCGATGTGGATCTCATTCGATATTCTACAGGCTCTAGTAATGAGGGTTTGAAGCACACCCATCTTTTGAGTTGGCTGGTGGTGTGAATCTGCATGAAGGTAATTATCTGTGTGTGCCTTTTTTCTAAACACATTGTGCCCTAGGGATCCATCCTTGTTTCTTATGAGGAGAATATCGAGGAATGAGATGCAATTGTTCTCCTCAACCTCCATTGTAAACTTTATGTCCTCTGATATGCTATTGAGATGGTTTAGAAGTTTTTGAGTTCTTCATCCCCATGAGGCCAATCGACACTCGTGTCATCCACAAACCTGATCCAAAACTTAGGTTTTAATGGGTAGGTGTCAAGAGCTTTCTTTTCGAATTTTTCCATGAAGAGATTGGCTACAATAGGTGAAAGTGGTGATCCCATAGCAACTCCTAATGTTTGCTCAAAGATTTCCCCTTGAAAGGTGAAGAAAGTAGAACCAAGACATATTAAAATAATATAAAATTAATATTATTAAAAGTAGCGATCCAACTCACATTTTAATATCCACACCAAATGAATTAGACGACACCATATACCAACACCAAGTTTCATAAACAACGACTACATAGTAGCTAATCCATGTCCCTTAGTTTAAATATAGCTAAATTAAAGTAGAAAACAATAAAAATACAAAGATTTAAAATTTTAAAATGTTATAATTAGATTAAATTTAAATTGTAATTAAATGCATTATTAAATTTTGTAAATTCATATTATTTGTATTGCAACATAGAAATAATTATTAATAGTTTACATTTGGCTTTTTATAGTTTGTGGATATGGTCTTATGAAAATCTTATTATTAGACCTAGGTATAGAGGTCCTATCATAAATTTCTATTATACCTTGGTTTGTGAATATGGGAAATTTTATATTTATTACATATTATAAACATCTTATTATTTTGAATATTATTCATCCATTAATAATGTAAAATCTATCATATATGGTTAAGTTCACATAAAGACCTAAGTGACCTCTACCCCTTAAAAATATAATGTAAAAATAAATATATATCTCTCACATACCATTAATAAATCTTTTTATTAAATTACATATGTGATTTTAAATAATCATTTCAAATTATATATGTAATTTTAAAAATATATATATATATATATATTTTAGTAGATTATATTAATCATTAGCCTTTTTTATAAATAGGAATATAAAATGATTATACTCATTAGCAATAATTTTATCACCTTCCCAAAACAAATTGTATCATAAATGCCCATCCTACACCTTGATGTGATCTATGTACTTCTGGTTAATTAATAGAGGTAATGGATATATTAATAGAGGGAAAAGACAATAACATGTTCAATTTGATAGCCAATCAAATTGAACATAAATAAATTAAATTATTTTAAAAAAATCATATGATGATAATGATGATGGTGGTTAACGTCCATTGAGACCAAACTTTGGTTTATTGGACTTAAATAAACGAATTATTATTTAGTTTGATTTAAGATTTTATTCCTATGCTCAAAAAGCTTAGAGAGAAGTCTTCCGAGCTCACTATAATTTTGACATCGTAAAAGGCTAGGAAGGTCAGTATTGCAACAAAAATGATGAAACTGAGATCTAATGTGGTTGTACGCAGGGCACTCTAAGAAGAAGTGATTTTCATCTTCGATGTTCATATTCTCACAGAGATGGCAGGTCCTTTCCATCCATGGTGTTTTAGGAACTACCCAACGACCCGTTTCACTATGGAGCTCATGAGAGTTCGTTCTAATCTTGACTACATTAATTTTATTCTTTGAGCTAGTTAAAACAGAGAGATACTTTTGATCTTCTAGGTGGGGTTGATGACCTCCTTATAATATCTTAATTTTCTTTTAGCTGCTAAATCTTTCTCACACCAATTTTTTCTTTGAACTTAGAAGTAACAATATTTTTAATGTTATTAATGTTTTGCAATGCAACATTCTCGTCGATCTCCCAATGGTTTAACCAAGCCCTGGTGTCTTTATACCAACCTCATTTGAGCCTTAGGTGGTTTTGGCTGGAATTTAAAGCTAGCTTAGGAAGTCTATGGTTTCCTATGCTATTGAGTTTGTGCTTGTACAACAGAAGCCTAATCATAGCTAGGCTCTCGATAGGGGAAAGACCCACTTCTATAAGGAGAATAGGATAGGGTGTATTGCTTTTAATTTTGAGGTTATACGTTATAAAACGCTTTTGGATTTGCTCAATCTTTCTCCAGGATTCTCTAGAGACTCTGCAATCGCAAACCTCACATCCATATAAGATAATAGGAGTGACTAAAGATTCAAAGAGGAACTTCTTTCTATCCCACATTACGAGGTTTGTCGTTTTACAATTATTTTCAAGACCAAAATAAGCTTTCCACCCCCCATTAATCCTTTTCTTAATGCTATAGTTCCAGTTGAACTTGTGATGAATATCAATTCCTAGGTACTTGTAAGAAGACACTTCCTCCAAGTTACTATTGTCATACATAAAGTTAGCGTAACTGTCCTTCTTGGATTTGATAATCATAACTTTTGTTTTGTTAGTGTTAACAATCATACCCATGGTAGAGCAGAAATCCTTAAGAAGTCTAAGTTGCTTATCAAGATCAGATGGGCACCTTGAGAGAAGAACAATATCGTCAACATAGAGAAGAAGGATGATGACTATCCTAGCTAAGATCGTGCTAGCACAACCTACTTCCTCTAAACAACCTTCTAGCTTGTCGATGTAAATGCCAAATACGGTAGGGGAGAGGGGGCAAACTATAAAAAAAAATTACAATTTTTTGGTCAAACCCAAACTAATATGGGTTTGACCAAAAACCCATTGCAATATCCACAACTACAAATAATGTTCGAATAAATTATAAAAAAAATCCATAACTATTTTTTTGAATAAATTACAAAAATAACTGCATTTTATCAATTATTTTTTAATAGATTAAAAAAAACAAAACAATTAACAAACTTTTCATATTATTCATTAAATTATATATTAAACGAAAAACACTGTTTAACTTGTAATTTCAACCATTCATTTTATTTAAAATATAAATTCATCAAACTTGATTGCAATATAAACAACTTTCACCCTCAAAAAAATACAAACAACAAAAATAAACGACCATAACAAATTTCCAATCGACAACGCAAATAAATTTGAAATCTCATACTTTCAAGTTTCGATGATGCAATGGTGTGTCCACTTGATGGGCCATATTAACCTTGCTGTGTAGTATTAAATTTCTGCGGAGTTTGGTATATAAACTATAAGTTATTAAAACCTGCTAATTGATATACCGCTAGTCTCAGTATTAAATGGTGCTTAGCAGTGAGGATATTGCGCACTGTCCAACCTCCCTTTTTCTCCCATGTAATTAACTTGGATCCGGACCATGTTTTGATATTAATGGCCAAAGTACATCAATATGTCAGACTGCTTAAATTTATAAATGATCATATTATAATGGTTTTATTTATTTATATTATATTATTATTGCAAAATTTTTTGATAAAAAAATATTATTTAAAATTTGTCAAATATTAGTTAAAACTAATTCTATTAAGAGGAAGTATAGTATAGTATGAAGATACAACCAAAAGAAGTAGGAAAACGGGCAGCCGGAAAGGATAGACTATCCACCTCGGCCCCCAAGAGAAACCAAGAAGAGAGTAGTGTTGAACAAGAAGTAACAAGAAGAACAGAGAAATAGAAGCAGAACAAAGGATTCTACCCAACGTGGGTAGAATCAACTATTCGGCATTTTTTTCCTTTCTTTTTTCCAACTTTGACCCAATCAAGCTGACTCTGCTGAGCTGGTATGATTTGCAAACTGAGCTGGGCAGACGGAGAGGTCTCCTTGTCTGAATCCGAGGGAGAGGACTCATGAGTTCTTTTCTGTGAGTTTGGAGGGACAGAGGAGTCCTCAGGACCAGTCGAGGGCGGATCCTGTGCCAGCGATGCTTCCAATCCTTCCGCATCCCCTTCCTCTTCATCTGAGCTGGAGTCAAAATCATCCATGGGAGGAGGATCATGAGGTTTCCAGCTTTTGGATTTCGGCTTAGGATTGGCTTTCTTCTTTTGGACAGGCATTGAGGGACAAGAGCTCTGAAGGTGACCTGTGTGATGACAGTTTTAGCAGCGAAGGCTGTGTTCTCGTAATCCAGGGTCTGAGTCCAATGGAAGTCTCCAATTTTGAGATTAATCTGATCAGGTATACCTTTGCTCATGTCTATTTCTGCACAGATTTTGGCGAAGGTGTATAAGCCTTTTTCCCCTCTAGAGGTGTCTGTGGCTAGAAAGCGGCCTAGGGTATCACCGATTCCTTGGAATACAGCAAAGTGCCAAAGATGCGCCAGGGGATTAGAAAGTCTGACCCAGATGGGGAGCTTCGTGATGATTGTTGTAGAGGGATCAAAATCCGGGAACCAAGGAGTGAGAAATAAACCTGCTGAGCCCCAAAACCATGGGCCTTCAGTTAATGCTTTTTGGTAGTCTTCACTGTGAGCAAAGACTACAATGAAGAAACCCTTTGAGCAGAGAAGAACCTTGCAGTTGTTGGTCCAGTTAGATTGAATCCATTGGTAGAGATTTGCTGTGCGTGGCCATAGCCCATTGAACCTGTAAATAATGGCATGCTCTGCAAACTTTTGGATTTGCTCATCCATCGAAGGATGCATTATTTCAATGGAGGGGGTTTCCTCTAGTTTGTCCACCAAAAAAGGTTTAGGAGCCTGAGCTGATGGATCTGTTTTCTTGGGCCTCTGAGCATGGACGACATCTTTGTATGAAAAAGCCGCAGCTGAAGAAGGCTGTCCAACAGCTCCCCCTCTCAAACGAAGGGTAAAAATGATAGAGGCATTTCTCTTAATGCTGTAAAAAGAAAGGGGATAAAGATCCTCAAGTTGTTTACCTTCGTGGAGGAGTCGTCGCGATGCAAAGGGAATCCCCAGCCTAAACTCCAGGATTTGCTTGAGGTCCTGTACTAGATCCAAAGAGCTTACCCATTGTAGCAGAGTTTTGCCAGAAAGGAGCACGATCTGGATCTGGAATGAGGCGGAGTGATCAGACTTCTGCTTTCCTCTGCAGATCTAAGACAAGAGGAAGCTGGTGCTTTGGAGGGCAACCTTTTCCTGAACAGGTTGCAGGGGCTTGTGATAAGATGAGGTGAGAGTCCAATGGATATTGGGTTTGTCATTTCTTTCCGCCCGTAAGAGATCCCAGATGCTCCTTCCAGGCAGATCCAAGAAGCTGAGAGAGTTCTGAATATGAGATACATAGTATCGATTATTCTGGGGAGGCAAAGCACGACTTTTGTTAACCCTGGTCGGATTTTCTTCTTCTTCTGAGCGGATCCGGTGCGAATTGTTGGATGATCTTCGGCATCTGCATCCGACGACCAACACAGCCTCGGCCTCTCTTGTGGCGCTCGATTTCCCCTGTTGTTGATTCTTTACAGGGTAAGCAATACCGAAGCTTTTGTCATTCAAAAGCGAAAGGCAGAACTTATCGGCAGTTGCAGGCCCTTCATATGATTTTTCCTGGACCTCTGCGACTGCAATTTTGCTTTTGCCGGGGGTATCCATGGATAGGCGGCGCCATTGGTGGGAGCGGGGAATCGGCTTCAGTCACCCCATTCCCAAGACCCTAGCATCAGAAACCCTAATCGATTCACTTCGTCCCTCCACTGCCATCGCTCCGAAAAAAAATCTCCCCTTTTCCGTTAAAATAAAAAATTTAAGAGATATATTTTACATAATTTAAATATTTCAAAATTTTATTAAAATGTATATTTTATATAATAAAATTAAAAAAAATAATTAAAACATTAAATTTATTTATGAATTAAAAATACATTTTAAATATTTTAAAATATTTAAAATACATTTTAAATTAAAAAAAAAAAAAATTACTAAAATTCTTTCACCAAATTATGGCCGGAATCCAAAACATACCAGAATCAGAACTTCTTTTTTCAACAGAGAATTAATCAACATAGCCCAAGTAGATATTTCTCTAACTTAGTTTAAGTTGCTTATAACTTCTTGAAAATGGAGTTGTCTTTAGCACAAATTTTTGGAAGTTTTTTTTGGGTTTTTATAGTTTAATTTCTCTAAAATCCAGCAAGAATTTATTGAATTCATATATAGTCAAAAAAACTGTTTAAATAATACAAATCAAGATTTCACCTCAAAATTTTCCACTAGATTCCAACACTGAAAAATCCAAAAAACCACACTAAAAACAATTAGGATCGCAGATTTTATTTATTTATTTATTTGAAATTAAGTTTTTTCACTCCTCTGAGGTAGGCGTTAACACACTTCCCAAGCACACGTGAACATCTCAGGCAGGTGTGAACATGCAGGTAGCGTGAACAGGAAGGAGTGAACAGGTAACAGGCAGCATGAACAGGCAGGCAAGCAGAGGACATGGTGTTGTGAGCACAGTGGACAGGCAGCGTGAACAGGTAACAGGTAGCGTGAACAGGTGGGCAAGCAGAGGACATGGTTTTGTGAGCACAGTGGACAGGCAGTGTGAACAGGGTTTCGTGAGCACAGAAGCAGAGGCAACGTGAACAGGGTTTCATGAGCACAGAAGCAGAGGCAACATGAGAACATAGCAATGTGAGGCAGTTAACTTCTAAATAGGTAAACGTTCAGAACATGGAAAACGCTCAAAAGAGCCAAGGCATAAAGAGCAAGGAAATTTCAGATTTTGTGGAAACAAATCATTTGGGTCAAGTCAAAATTGCTTCAACAAACAAAACAAGAAGGTGGATTTGGGTAGACGCAAAGCAATATGATGGCATTTTAAGGCGTAGGATTGCTCGCCTTAAATGGGGACAAATGAGAAGAAAATCGATCAAGAAAAATAAAAAGAAAATAAATAAGAGAAACAAAAATAAAGAAGAATCAATCATTTACAGTCCCACATCTACACCTCTTACTTGGTCATCAAATCTATATTTCCAAGAACTGATGAAGGTCAGGACAAGGCTGGGGATTTTGGAATCCAGAGAATAGGAAAGGGACTGCAAAATTTCAGAGATCACAGTTGCAAACCAATGTCTAATGGAAGGTAATAGAATTTTAAAAGAACAGGTAACAATGTTACAAGAGGTATTAGAGACAGGAAAACAAGAACAGAAAAACATGAAAGAAGTAATAACAACAAACAGAGATGTGATAATTTCTAAACAAACTCAGGTAGATACACAAGAATCTCAACAAACAGACATTTCCAAAGAGAAGGCAAAAATGAACAGTGGGAAAGATAGTCCAAAACAAATCAAAGCTAGAGCTGAAGACGCTAATGGTTACATAAGGACAGAGGAAGAAGAAGATGCAAGTGCTCGCACAGCACAGGAAATAGAACAAAAAGAAAGACAGGACAGGAAAACAAACTTTATTATCATGGGAATAAGAGATTATGGGAATAATGAAAGTACTCTCAATTTGACAAGAGACTTCCTGAAAGAGAAACTACATTGGAAAGGGTTCGTAGGATATGTGAAGAGAGGCCTAGACCCATAAAAGTCACCATGGCAAGCATACAAGAAAAATGACAGCTTTTGGGCAAAAATAAACTCTTGAAAGGCTCATACTTCTTCCTCGATGAAGATTTAACCAAAAAACAACAAGAGGAGAGAAGGGATGAAGTGGAGAAAATTAGAACAACAAGAAATGAAGGGAAAAGGGCATGGTTGTACAATGGGAAAGCCGTTATTGCAGTGTTTGGGCCTCCAGGCAAATCAGGGCAGCAAGCTGACAGTAAAGAAAAAACAGAGAATTCAATAATAGAGATGAAAACAACAAGAGCAGCATGGACAAAAAGGGGTGAAGACTCAAATTTGAGTCTTATGTGCCAAACTGCGTAGCAATCAAATCCTACCTAGGTCTACTTAAGTTTAGTTTGTTGGAATTGTAGAGGTTACCCTTGGAGGAGGGGACATGTGTTAGGGCCTATTGCGGAAGGTAGAGACATAATTTGTCTCACGGAAACTCATGAACATGATGGTTGCAAAACTCTTGTGTTTGACAATTATTTGAAATTGGCAGTTTGGAACAAGGTAGTAGAAAATGGTAAAGGGTATGGGGGAATACTATTTTTAGTGAAAGAAAAAGAAGGTCATCACATTTAGTTAATTAAAGAAGATGCAAATAAACAATATTTATGGTTGAAAATATTAAAGAATGAGAATCACATAAGAATTGCAGCATGCTATTTTGCCCCTCAAGTCTCAAAAACTTACAAAAATAAGGGGCTTGACAGAAAAGATCCATATGCAGCTTTAAAACAAGATATTGTCATGTTCTCTCAGTAGGGAGAAGTTGTTTTAGTGGGAGATTTCATTGCTAGAACAACAAATAATCAAGCTAGCATTCTTTGTTGCAAAGAGGATAACAATCCTATTTGGCTCACTGAAGAGGAGAATCCCCAATGGGTGAGGTGTTCAAAAGATGACAAAGTTAGCAATCATTTTGGAGATGAGTTGCTTACATTGTGTGGGGCTTTCAACTTAATTATTTGCAATGGTCTAGATAGATGGAAAAGGTCTGGGAACTTCACTTGCAACACATACAATGGGGCAAGTGTCGTTGACTATGTGATGTGTTCACAAAGCTTAATAGAAAATATAGATGAAGTTAGTATTGGAGAGCATATTTGGGACTTAAAATTAGACCATAACCCAATTTTTATAAGGTTATCATGGTTAGAAGAAAGGCAGCATAGGAGGAAAACCCAATGCTCTCGACAATCACTATCAAGGGGCAAAATTCTTCTAACACAAGAAAATGGTACTATCTTCAAGACAATGTTAGAGAGATTAATTCAGAAGGAGAAAACTGGTTTCAAACGCTTCAACAACCATGAGTTAACAAATATAATTCAAAGTGCACTTGAGAAGTGCAAAAGAGCAAAAAATAGGAAATCAAAATCAAATTGTTTTCCTGTAAATGCTTGGTTTGATGAGGAATGAAAAATGGCAAGGAGAACCTTGAAAAAGGCAGGAAAAGAGAAGATGAATGTAAAGTTATATAAGCAGATACTAAAAAGGAAAAAAGATGAGTTCATGCAAATAAGGAGAGAAGAGTTAATATATTTAAGAAAGAATAATCCAAAGCTTTTCTGGAAGGAACTACAACCAAGGAAGAAGAAAATTGAAAATAATATTACAACCAATCAATGGTTTGAATATGCAAGGCAACTCTATGAGAAAGAATATGAGGCGGAGTCCCCCCCTAGGATCAACACAAATTCAAAGCTCTTCACATTACAGGAGGTGGAGAATGGAATTAAGAAGCTGAAAACAGGAAAGGCAAAAGACTTGGTTGAACTTCAAGAAGAGTATCTAAAATGGGGAATGAATGCTCTTGCACTGCACATCATGAAAATATTCAACAACATCATTCAACAAGGATTCCCAAGAGACTGGACAACTAGCCTAGCAATACCCCTTTTTAAAAGTGGAGACATTAATAATCCATCCAACTATAGAACAATTATGATCAATCCTTTGTTTGCAAAGCTTTTCGGAAGCATGGTAGAAGACAGAATTAGAAAATGGGCAGAAGTAAAAGAAAAGAGGGCAAGAGGACAAGCGGGTTTTAGGCCGAAACATTCTACAGTGGATCATGGCATCATGTTGAGACACATTGTTGAAAAGGTTTGGGAGGACAAAGACGGAGTATTTTGCTACTTTGTTGACTTCAAAAAAGCATTTGACACAGTCCATAGGGATAAGTTGTGGGGTAGAATGGAAGAACTTTAAATTCCTGTGCATTATAGAGTTGTTGTCCATAGACTTTATGAAGAAGTGAAAATCAAAATTAGATCCTCAGCAATTATTTCAGAAAGCTTTAGAAGTGACATTGGAGTCAAGCAAGGTTTCCATCTATCCCCCACTCTTTTTGGTCTATATATTGATAAATTGGAAGAGTGGCTAAATCTGCAAGGTGGAGATGGTGTTCGGTTGGGGGAGTTTGTGATAAAGCTTCTTTTACATGTTGATGATATTGTATTGATTTCTAAATCAGCCCATGGATTTCAAATGCACTTATATGCCCTTGAGCATTTTTGTAGAGTAGTGGGGATGCAAGTCAATACTAGCAAGACCAAAATAATGTTTTCCTAATAAAAGGAAGCAGAGCCAACATACTTTCTTCTTTGAAGACAACATTCTTGAAGAAGTAAATGAGGACAAGTACCTTGGGATTGATTTCAACAACAAACTCAATTGGGGGGACTATAGAAAGAAGATAATTTTAGGAGGGTGGAAAGCATTATATGCTCTTCAAAATAGATGTAGAGAGGTAGAGTTATGGGATTGGAAAACGATTAAAGTTCTTTTTGGACTCCTAGTTTGTCCAGTGATGCTATATGGGTGTGAATTGTGGGCTAGAAGCACTCCCATCTCAAAATGGAAGCAAATTGAGAAAATCAAAAAACGCTTGATCATGAGCAAGTTCAAAATAAAAAATTTGGTACCTTATGAGATACTGTTGAGTGAAACAGGAGCAACTTCCATTGAAGCAATTGCTATGGTGCGGCTCATAAGATACCTAAAAATAATTGAATAATTGAGAGTAGGTAGATGGCCTAATGTTATCTTCAATGAAGGCATGAGTGAAAGAAATAAAACATGGATGAAACAAAACTACACATGGATGCAAAAATGGAATATCTACCTCAATGCCTGTCCCACAAATAGAAAGGAGCTAAAGGATTTTGTTATGGTGAAGTTTTGTAGAAAGGTATGGGGAAAAGAGTTGGGTAGAAAGAAGTGTTGAAAATAGCAACAAGAAATGCTAAAAATAGCATTGCTATAAATAACATTTCAGGATATATTCCAACTCTGCTGGAAATAACAAAAAATAAAAATGCTAAAAATAGCATTTCGGGATAGATTCCAATTTTAATTAGTCCCTGAATTAAAATTCGAATTTAGTCTCACTAGCTGTTTGAAAAAAATTAATTAATTCATCTTGAGTTAATTAGTTAGAGAAAATCAAACATGAAGTCTATGTGAAGACATGCAACAGTTATCCCTTTGATTGACGAAGTTATCCCTTAATTAAGGAGATCAAGATGAGTTGTACTTTGAGTTGTAATTAGTTAGCTCAGTTAACTGAGTTAAGTCCAGTTAGATTAGTTCCAACAGTTTGTGGAACTGATTGTGAGTTCAGTTAGTCAATGCATGCATGCATGCATGCAACTAGTGTACTTCAGATAACTGAATATTTTCTCATACATAACTCATGCCTGTCAGTTCAAACAGAGACCCAGTTGAGAGTAAAGGAAGGGACAATGTACTATCAGTTGGAGGAATTTCCCTATATAGGAAACTCATCTATGTAGAAGGAATCATCTCCTTCAGGATTGCACAGTTATTTCAGAGGTCAGTGAGCAGTGTGTGAGGTAATTACACACAGGTGGCAACTCGAGGACCCAGGAGAAACTGCACAAGGAAATAGGAGGCTTGGAGGGTAGAGGAGAAGGTTGTGAGAACCCTTTGACTATCTATGAGCAGCATTGAGGGTTTGTACTGAGAGTTGGATAGCTTGTGAGATAAAGCTTTGTGTAATCCGGAGATATTTCCACTTGTATGATAATACAAAGATCGAGGTTTTTAGCTGAGGCTTTCCCTAGAGTATTCTTATGTGTTTCATGTGTATGATTTCTTCTTCATATGTTATATATGTTCTATTTGATCTTGCTCAAAATCGATTAAGCTTCCGTAAGTTTGTTTGTAGAAGTAGATCAAGTATTTTGCTTTAGTATATTGCATTATCAGGGGATCTATAGTGAGAATTTCTACATGGTATTGGAGCGAAGGTGATCAAAGAAGAGAACAATATACAAAGAAGGGAGAAGGGAGAAGTTTGAAGTTCTTGATTGTAGAAATCGAATTCTTATCACATCTCAAAGTTCACCAATGGCGTTCAATGATTTGAGACTCGAGTATGCCCTGGATGGCAGCTTGAATTATATAGCCTGGAAGGATCGCAGGGAAGCAATATTAGAGGACAATGGTTTGAAGCACCTCAATGATAAAGAATTCCCTAAGCCAGCAACAAATAATGCCCAAGAATTGGCGGAATGGAAGAAATGTGGGGCTAGAGCGAGGAGGATTCTTTTGGAGGGAGTTCGAGATCACATTGTCTCGAGTCTCCATGGGAAGGAGACATCGTTTTCAATGTGGAAAACATTGAAGGATCTATATCAGAACAAAAATGATCAGAGGAAGCTGGAACTGAAAGACAAGCTTCGGAAAATCAAGTGGGAAAAGGGCAACATGATCACTACATATTTGAACAAGCTCACCACCTACAGGGATGAGCTTGGAAGTGTAGGAATCACGACAACTGATAATCATATGGTGAGTCTTGCTCTCCTCGGTCTTCCTAAGAGCTGGCATAGCTACCAGGACTCAGTGAATGGAAGAGAGAAGCTGCCAGATTGGGAATGACCGTGGTCGGATCTAATGCAGGAGGAGATTAGGAGAAGCACTAGAGATGGTTCTTCATCCAAGGAGGATGAAGAAAATTGCACCTTAGTGAGTAAGGCAAGGAAAAGGAAGGAGGATGATTCTCATCCCAAATCGAGTTCTTCTCATGGAGGGAAGAAGATTGACAAATCTAAATTGAGATGATTTAATTGTCATGAGGTGGGCCATTATGCAACTAATTATCCATTGAAGAAATCCAAGAAGGGATCCTCGGAAGGATTTGAAGGTGAGGCATTGGCCTCTCAATTCGAATTAGATTTTACCCTCATCACATGCATGGTTTCATTGATGATGGGTTGTGGTTGGTTTCTTGATAGTGGAACCTCATTCCACATGACTGACGATAAGAGTTTGTTCAGTACCTTGGAGGAGAAAGACCTTAAGATACTCATAGAGATGGGTAATGATGAAAAGTATAGTGTTTCAGGAGTGGGCATGGTTTCTTTTTAGAGGAAGCATGGAGCTGACATTACCTTGACAGATGTGAAGTATGTGCCAGGACTAAAGAAGAACTTGGTATCGATCACGATGCTAGAGGACAAAGGCTATGATGTAGTCTTCAGTAAGGGAAAGGTTTTCCTTAAACACATCACCATGAGATAGGTGAAGCAGATCTGTTCACGAGTCAAGAACCTGTATGCTCTTGAGGTTCAAGATGCATGCAAAGCCTTGAGGAGGAAGGCAACTGTTGGAGACTTAGTGGTTGAGAGGGAGAGTACATTACCTCTCAACATGCAGCGCCAGAAGAAGTATCAGACAATTGTGGAGGAGCCACAATTGGTGAAGCAACTTCAGAAGGTTGTGGAGCAGCCACAACTAGAGAAGCCAAGAGGAGATTGAGTGGAGACATCCACTCATGCAAATACCTCCAGCAGGGGGAAATTTCGAGCCAAGTCAGCAGAGGGATCACATGCAACCATACCTCCAGGTTTGAGGTGGGGCGATGTGAAGTGATAGTCCCAAGAAGGCTGAAATAGGGGCAGGATTCTTGAGGTACCCAACCTCTCTAATTAGACCTTGCTACGGGAGCCTCGATGAGGCGTGGCAGGACTAGGTAAGTGGGTAGAGACAGATGCAGATGGAGCGGCAGAGGGAGCTTCAGCATCAGAGGGTGTTTCTAGCCCAACAGGGAGGTCAGTTGGGAGATTGGTCACTTACTTCTTAGTAACTAAGTTGCAGTGCTGCAGTGGGCAACATGATGCAACATGATGAGAGGAGGTGCAGTGCAGACACAGTGCTGGGAGATAGAGCCAGCAACAGCACAGATGCAGCAGGAGGAATCAATGTGATTGATGCAGTCAGAGATCAAAGTGACAGATGCTAGGGCAGTTAGATACTGAAGAGCACAGAGGTGCAGAGTTTTAAGTCGACAAAGGCAATAGTAGTCAGAGACTTTGATGACAGAGGCATCATTCTGATTCAGGTTGGATATTTTTTGTGTTTCTAGAGTTGTTGGAGCAACAACACTTGAGAGAAGTGTTGCATGCATAACATTCCAAAGGTTCAGGACCGGGTTCGAGTTGAATGCCTTTCTTGTTGAGAGGGAGTGTTGAAAATAGAAACAAGAAATGCTAAAAATAGCATTTCAGGATATACTCCAACTCTGTTGGAAATAGCAAAAAATAGAAATGCTATAAATAACATTTCAGGATAGATTCCAATTTTAATTAGTCCTTGAATTAAAATTGAGAATTAAAATTCGAATTTAGTCTCACTAGCTGTGTGAAAAATAATTAATTAATTCATCTTGAGTTAATTAATTAAGGAAAATCAAACATGAAGTCTATGTGAAGACATGCAACAATTATCCCTTTGATTGAGGAAGTTATCCCTTAATTAAGGAGATTAGGATGAGTTGTACTTTGAGTTGTAATTAGTTAGCTCATTTAACTGAGTTAAGTCCAGTTAGATTAGTTCCAACAATTTGTGGAACTGATTGGGAGTTGAGTTAGTCAATGCATGCATGCATGCAACTAGTGTACTTCAGATCACTGAATATTCTCTCATAAATAAGTCATGCATGTTAGTTCAGACAAAGACCTAGTTGAGAGTAAAGGAAGGGAAGATGTATTATCAGTTGGAGGAATTTTCCTATATAGGAAACTCATCCATGCAGAAGGAATCATCTCCTTCAGGATTGCGCAGTTATTTCAGCGGTCAGTGAGCAATGCATGAGGTAATTACACACAAATGGCAACTTGAGGACCCAGGAGAAACTGCGTAAGGAAATAGGAGGCTTGGAGGGCAGAGGAGAAGGTTGTGAGAAGCCTTTGATTGTCTATGAGCAGCATTGAGGGATTGTACTGAGAGATGGATAGCTTGTGAGCTAAAGCTTTGTGTAATCTAGAGATATTTCCACTTGTGTGATAATACAGAGATATTTCCACTTGTGTGATAATACAGAGATTGGGGTTTTTAGCTGAGGCTTTCCCCAGAGTATTCTTCTGTGTTTCATGTGTATGATTTCTTCTTCATCTATTATATATGTTCTATTTGATCTTGCTCAAAATCGATTAAGCTTCCGCAAGTTTGTTTGAAGAAGTAGATCAAGCATTTTGCTTTAGTATATTGCATTATCAGGTGATCTACAGTGAGAATTTCTACAAGAAGAAATATTACATTGAGGAATTCAACCCTGTGTGTGATTTACAACAAAAATGGTTCATTGGAGCTAGCATTTCGTGGAGGGAAAAGGTTCTTATTACTCAATTAAGGACCAACTCACATCAACTTCGGTGTGAAACATGACGGTGGAAAAGGCCTAAAGAAGCTTGGGAAGAACGGGTGTGTACATTTTGCACGTCTGGGGTTGTGGAATCGGAAAAACATTTCATTTTGGAATGTGATGCATTCAAAGACATCATAGAAAGTTATGAGAACATGTTAGCATCAGTTTCTTGGCATTGTCTTTTTAGCGAGGGGATTGTTGGAAGGTTGGGTTAGCTCATCATCAATTTGAATCGGAAAAGGACTGAATTGCAAAGAGCGAAAAACAGGGAACTAATGGTCTCATAAACTATTTTTAGTCTCATGGACCTTAAAATATCATTTCAGTTCATTTCATTTCATTTATGTGAATTTGGCCAGATCTCAAGACAGGATTTTCCAATATAATTATAAAACATTGAACAATGTGTGTTATAACCATTAGTATTTATGTTAATCACAAAATTCCTCAGATATGACCCTTTGCCAGAAACTCAACATTGATTTTTGAAATTTCATTTTGTTATAATTATGCTTGGGATTTTTCAAATTCCATTTTATTTTGGCAAATCTTAATGTCCTTGCTAAAGCATCGTTGTTGGGTTGTGGCCGGCCAATTTTGGTTGGAATTTGATGTTTTTTTTATAAATTGATAGTCATAGAATTTGATGTTTTTTATTTTTTAAATTGATATTTAGATTATTTGAAATGAGTTTTTGATGGTGGGAATGGATTTGACACCATAAAAAATTTTCGACATCTAAAATCTTGAAGTTTGATAACTGTAGCCTAAACTTAAAAAAAATTGCCAGATTTTGTCAAAATCTTGCCAAAGTTTCTATTATTTTCGAAGAAAATTCGTAGCCTTGTTAGATTACGGGGTTGCTAAATGCCTATAGGAGAAGTGGGGGATGTGGAATACAACAATGAAGCAAAATATATGGACAATGAAATATAATCAAAATTTGTGTTTTTATATATCTTATAAAGAATGTAGTAAGAGATTAAATTTAAGTAGAAAGTTACACTAACATAAATGTCCCAGAACAATGACAATCCTTGCAGGCACAAGGTACATAGCAATGAGATTACAAGATATTACAAAATTCGAAATACAAATGTAATTTTGGTCTAAGATACACTACCTAGAAGAATTTATATTATAAGATGCTAAGAACATCAACATGAGATAATTTCACTAAGGGATCTGAATCCGAGACTACAATCTATACGTGTTCCTTTGAGTCTGAAGGAGTTGTTCCTGCCATAGGGGGTATGCTAAGTTGCTGCTCTATTATGTTAAATATGCAATCTAAGTCTCTCAAATGGTGATGAAGGTGCTCTAAAGAGAGGACACCTTATGGATGTTGTTGTCGATTCACTATCATGGGTCCCAATAAGAATTTCATCTGCCAGTAAAAGGTCGATAGTTTGCATGTATTGGTTGAAATGACCCCTGGTGTGCCTTGTGATTGGAATTCAATCACCCATTCTACCAGTACCATTGTATTTGAGAGAGGAGTTCTATGCATGGAAGCTTCTTCCTTAGCTCGCACAATATCTTCTTAAACAGGGCCTAGCATTAAGCCCTAATACTGTCTAACAAAAACCTCCAAACAATAATGCATGCATGTGTACACCCTTTGGGTTCGTTCTTGATAATAAGTTGCCCCCCTCCAAACCTACGCACGCTAGTAAGACATTGAGGCGAGATAAAGACGACTGACAACCTGGATAAAAAATTGAAGAAAGTGAATGGACTTTGGCCAACAGAGGAGTCGCCACACCAAGTATACCTCAGATTGGTGACTTGTTCCATATAGGTGATGACTCAAAAAGGCTAACAACTAGACCCACACAATAGAGGATGGTGAAATGAATCCCCAACATTGCTTCCTCCAGACTAATAAACACCACCATAAACCAAGTTTACGATAAAACTCCCCATCAAATCCAAAATTGCACTAATGCAAAATAAAGGGGAAGTTTTTTTTTTTTTTTTTTAATCATAGAAGAAAATAAATTTTAGAAAGATATTATTATTATAAAAATTTATATGTTGTTTAGTAAGATTTTAAGAGTGTTCTTTTATTTTTTTGGATTTAATTTTAGTTATTTTATCTCAAATTTAGTCCAAATTGGTTGAAATTATGAATTTAAATTTTGTCACTTATAAAGTTCAAATATTTTTAAAACTTTAAAAACATTAAATTTACTAATATATTTAAAAATACAATTAAAATAAAAATTACAATTTCTTAAAAAAATTATTAACAAATTCTCATTAAAAAAATCAAAACCAAAACAATGAAAATACAATTTTTAATTTTAAAAATTAAAATTAATAATATTATTACCATAAATTGTAATATAAAAAAACAATACACTCTCTAACAATATAATGACAACATATTTAAATTAGGAAAATTTAACTTCAAACTATTTATAATTTTAAAAATTAAAATTAATAATATTATTACACTAAATTGTAATATAAAAAAAAACAATCTGTAACCACACAATGACAATATATTTTAATTAGGAAAATTTAACTTCAAATTTAAGAGGAAAAAACTTCACTTGATCATTTAAAACATTTTTTTTTATCATATATCTTAGAGACTCACTCCCATGCAGGTTTGGAATTTGATGAGCCTTTTGTTAATCATAGGGCATTTTTCCCGTATTTAAGGCTAAATTTTTTACATTACCGTCTTTTGTGAAGTGGGTTGAACTATGGAAAATTTATGTTTGACGATTTATTTATTTCAGAAAGTGTGTTTAATATACTATCTCAAGCTTTGAAGGACGCTGCCACGATGACAAGTTCCATAAGTTTGTATGTGAGATGTCAAAATAGATTGAGCTTGGGATGTCAAAATAGATTAAATATGACTAAGAATTAGAGCATTTTGATGAGCTTTACAATTAACAACCTTCTCTCTAAGTTCTTAATAAGATGCCATCCATCAAATCACCAATTTTAGAGGTGATATTAGTGTAGGTTCAGCGTGTTAGATGGTACTATGTGTAAACAATCAATATCTACACATTTACGATTTACCCAATGATGCTTTACCATTTATGAAGATCGTTGATTCACACCCATCAACATCAACATATCTGACATTGGGCATGGGTTGAACGGTATACCATTTTCATTATGCCTAGCATAGCTTGCCTAATTTGTAGTTTAGGGTCGTATATTTCCTTCTCCTTTCTCTCAGGGGTTAGAACTGCATCTTACATGTGGATGTGGTAAAAGTGTCTCCATAGCAATGGCAAGAGATAGATTAAGCACACTAGATGATAACTTGCTGTGTTCTCTTATTCTCTCAAAGTTTCTTTAAAAGATGGAATTCGATGTTCTGGATTTTATATAGATGGCCATGTCTTTGCACTTTATTACCACGTTTGAACTTTTCTAGCATTAAATTTACAATATGAACGATTTATAATATTATGTTATATTGTTCTTCTCAGATTGAAAGTTTGGAATGCGTAATAAAAGGTATATGATCATGTGGGTTCATTCGAGGGAGGGTAGGAGTGGCTCAATGGATGTGGATGGGTTTGCAGAAGCAGGGACACATAAGGTGGGTGGAGAAGTTAAGGAATTTGTAGGAGCATAGAGAAATACATGTAGATATCTTAACGACAACTTAATAAGAGCTTCCTTACAACTACAATGGATGGAGGGGAGGTAAGATGGAAAAACATATATGCGACAACTATTCTTGATGCGGATCCAATGTCTCAAATAATATATAAACTTCAATTTTCTTTGGAACATTCTCAAACTTGCTAGTTTCTCTCTAGTTCTGTTGTGCTTATACAAGCACGATTAGATCTAACAAGCCTGCTAAACCATGCTTATTTTGGACTAATTATTGCTCCTTCCACATTTTCATGTTCTTTCAAAGGTCAATATTAGATCTCACAAACAAATGTTTAAGGATTTCATTTCATCAGTATATTTATTTTCAACTTATTAAAACAAAATCAATTTAGGCTTTGTTCGTTTCATCTTAATCCTCTGAAGATACTGAGTAAACAAAGGAAGTTACGAACATAATGCTCATATTTAACATTTTCTTTATTTTTTATAGGCAATTACATATATTATTTTGTGAAAGTGCATCTTATATAACATATCTAATCAATAAAAGAGTGCAACGAAATATATATCACCTCTCCCTACAAAGGTGAGATGTGCAAGCACATCGACCTTAGCTATAATGTCAAGAGACTCTACATCCTCACAGAGAATGTCAATCCTTCCTTAGACATTGTAGTCTCATCCAAATTTGAAAGTAGGTCAGCATCTCTTTTGCCATAAAAAAATATTGTCAACTTTATTTGTTTCGTATTCCTCCTCAAACTTAGGCAAGGAAAACCAAGCCTTAGAAATCACTGACATTGGATATTTTCTCAGTTTCGAGAGGGAAAGGAATTTTTTTTATTTTTTGTTATAAGAAGAAATTAAATATTTTAAGAAATTAGCATAATTCCAGCTGCTAACACGATTCATACATTTAGGATTAATTTTCGAATGGCAAATTTCTTCATCTTTAATGGCAAAATTAAGCATATTCTCGAATTTTAGGTTGGAGCCCAATAAGATCCTAACCAAAGATTTAACAAGCATATTTTCAACACATGGAGACAACAAATCACCACATTTTAGTACAAATGTTTGCAGGGAGCATTGTTGTAAACGTTGGCATTGGAAAGAAATGATTGAAATCTGGACATTATGACAAAAACATCGGCAAAAAAATCATACCATTACAAACATTAAAAACACATTAAATTCATTTTTTATCTCACAAATATTAAAAAACATTTTTATCTAAAAGAAAATGTAACTGATGTAAACTGATTTCTTTTATGTTGGCTTCACCCATGAGGGATTTGAACTTGGAATGTCCTTGCTTAAATAGTACTTCATAACATGGAAATTGCCAATTGAGTTGCCTCCATGGGATGTAATGGATGCAAATGATACATGGAACATTAACTACTAATATTTACTCCTGATTGTGGTTGATTGAAGGCTCAATGAATGTAATGCTTATAAGTATTTGTTCTCTAAGAATATAATAATAAAAGAGGAAACCATAACATAATCCTATAACATGATGTTAAGAGATCCACAATATCCATTTGTTATAAGTTTAGTCTTTTAATTTTTAAAAGGTATAGATACCATGCATTCAATCTTTGTTAATTTTAGTGTATATCTCACTATCCAAAGCAATGTTAAAATATATATTGTCAAATATATAGTTTATCTTTCGATGTCAAATATATAGTTTATCTTTAGATTTGATAGTATATATTAGATTATGTAAATCTTAGCTTAAACCATATAATTAATTAATCTATTGTTTAGTTCTTATTGATAAAATTCAATACTTTTACTTTGCTGGTCACTTTATATGTTGCATATGATCTCCTTAGTCATATATCATATATACGAATGCCATAGCATGTTAGTGTCAAGGATATTTGATTTCAGGGTTATGGAGATTTTATTGCCAGTGTTCCATGTAATTTCAAATCAAGATTTAGGATTCAATAAGTCATTTATGTGCGATGGTCATTTTGTTTTTTTTTTCTTAATATAAATATGTGAAATTTTTACATGAAAGGAAAGTTTTTTAACATAATGTTTCTTGACTAGAAAGATAAAGACCCAAAATATTAAAAATATGTCTAACGGGTAAAGAGGATTCCAAATTCTAACCCTGCTCCTATGTATGTCTCCTAACTTTTTCTTTTATTAAATAATATTTAAACTTGATGAGTCAAACCTTTCTCTCTTTCTAATTTTAATCTTTTATTAAAAAACCAACTTACGAAATATAATTAACTCAATCAACTTGAAATTAATAGTGAATGGTTTGTTTTCTCTATATCTTCTTACCACCTTCGATGTTTATAATACTCTTTTTACATATTTTATTAAAAAATATTTCTGAATTTAGGCTTCCGTGATCCATAATGAGTTAAGTAAGAATTTTTTAGGTAGAAATCACATAGGAAATTATTTTGCCGATGTGTTTCGAACCATCTAGTGTGGTTCGTCGACCACACTGGATGGTTCGAAACTCGTCGGCAAAATAATTTTCTATGTGATTCTATCGAAAAATTTCTTACTTAAAATATATTTGTTATTAAATCAAATATATTTAAAATTTTCTTATTTTAAAATTATTTTTAATATAAATTTCTAAAATTTATATTTATATTAATAAAAGTCAGATTTTTGAAATTAAATATTAATGTAAATTAAAAAAAAGACACTCTCCGAATACAACCAACGATATTTTTGTAGTGTGGATTTGAAAGACCAATTCCAACAATTTAAAATGTACAACCAAAATGGGGATTTTTGAGGTCTAAAATGGGCCTCCTAAAAAAATTGCACAACCAAAATAAACTTTATAAGAACCAATAGGATTCAAGATGATGATGTCAACCATGGGGAATGATTCACCATTTTTGAAGAAAAAAAAATAAAAGTATTAAAAAATAATAAAATAATAAAACTATTTTTTCAATTTGTATTTTCAACTTATCTTCCTAAGGTTTTACTCAAAATTCGAGCGAAAGTACTCGATGGATGCAAAATTTAATTCCTCATCCAAGGAGTACCCATGTTGCATACTTTCGATGGACCTTGCTACACGAAAAATGAGAAATACATGAACAATGTGATTGCAATCACGTTTTTCATGTATTTCTCATTTTTCATGTAGTAGAGTTCATCGAAAGTATGCAACATGGCTACTCTTTGGATGACTAATCAAATTTTGCATACAAAGAGTGTTTTCCCTCGAAATTTGAGTAAACCCATAGGGAGATAAGTTGAAAAATTTGGGTAAACCCATTGGGAGATAAGTTGAAAAATAGTTTAGTTTTTGTTTTTGTTTTTTTTTTTTTCCCTGTATAATTTGATGATGTAATCTAATCTTATTTTATTATTTCCACTATTATTTTATAATTTCCTTAGGAGGCCCATTTTAGACCTCAAAATTCCCCTAATGTATGAGGGATAGGCAAAAATGTTTATGGCTACGACGAACATTTCGCCTTCCCTGCCACTCATGCACCAACGAGCCTCGATCTGCAGACCGTCACATTCTTCCTTTTTTGCACCAAGACATCCTTTGTTCGAATCTTGTCGAGTGAAGATTAAGGTTCATTTCAACTTGCAATAGTTTTCGCCCCTAGCCAGCTAGATGCTTACGTGGACATTTTGAGGCTCATGAGCAAGGGTGAGGGGTTGCTTTATACCCTAGCTGATGTAGTCATCACAAATGTCCGACAATGTTGTTCCTGGTTAGAAGACCAAAGGAGGTTGGTTCAACTTTATTACAGATGGATTAGAAGGCTCTCTGAAGGTAGGTACTCTTTCTTGTAATATACGGGCTTATTTGTTTTAGCTTATGATCCACTGCTGATAAATTTGTATTGTCTGAAGATTGATTGTAGTTGAAAGTCAATGTTATTTTGCTAATATGGAGTCTATGGCCTTCAAATTACCTTCCGCATTACCTTCTTTTTCAGCATGTTTGTGTGACACTCCCACCCCAGTCTAACGCATACAAGAATGGGATGGAAGCACATGAACATAATGGATTTCATCGTCATGCCCTACACATCTATTTGGGAGTGATTACCGATATCAAAACTCCCAAAAACCAATATTTGTGTGAAATTTCTAATGATGTTTGGATTATTGCAGAAGAAACACAAATGGAGATAAGAAGTGGTGTTAGTGGAGCAGTGATGGAACTACAGAGGCATCAGGCAGAAGCCATGGGGTGAATGGCACAAAGTTGGTGATGGAAGCCAAAGGCCATAGGGTAAATGGCACAACTCGCAGTGGTATGAACATTTATGGTCAGTCAACAAGTACATCAAGTACATAAAACAACCTCCACTCAATTTTTTCTAACATGTCAAATTTTGATTTGACGACGAAAATGGAGGATTTTAATAAGAGAGGAATAACCTGTTAAAGAGTTTATTTAACCCAACGTTTCAGATTTCCAAGTGAGTCCATCCTCAGGGGGATACACTAATTGATTAAGAGGAGATTAATGATGTCTCATAGAGCTGATCTTATGTATATATGTAGTTTATGGAAATGATCAAAATGAAAAGATTTAGCTAGCCTAGAAAATTCAGATTAGATGTAAGTTTAGCTCTAGATAATCTTAATTTCTTAAATTTAGAAGCGGTGTCCATCATGTCCCTTCCATGGAAGGACTTGATATTCTTAAATAATGAATCCATACAGGTGGGGAGAATTTTAATAAGAGAGGAATAACCTGTTAAAGAGTTTATTTAACCCAACGTTTTGGACTTCCAATTGAGTCCATCCTTAGGGGATAAGCTAATTTATTAAGAGGAGATTAATAATGTCTCATAGAGTTGATATTATGTATATATGTAGTTTATGGAAATGATCAAAATGAAAACATTTAGTTGGCCTAGAAAATTCAAATTGGATATAAGTTTAGCTCTAGATAATCTCAATTTCTCAAATTTAGAAGCGATGTCCATCATGTCCCTTCCATGGTAGGACTTGATATTCTTAAATAATGAATCCATATAGGTGGGGATAATTTTAATAAGAGAGGAATAACCTATTAAAGAGTTTATTTAACCCAACGTTTTGGACTTCCAAGTGAGTCCATCCTTAGGGGATATGCTAATTGATTAAGAGGAGATTAATGATGTCTCATAGAGTTGATCTTATGTATATATGTAGTTTATGGAAATGATCAAAATGCAAAGATTTAGTCAGCCTAGAAAATTCAGATTGGAAATAAGTTTAGCTCTTGATAATCTTAATTTCTCAACTTCAGAAGCGATGTCCATCATGTCCCTTCCATGGAGGCTTCAGATTGGTTGGGGTGAACAGTGTTTGCCAACTCCAAACCAGTAAAGAAAACACATATCAAGATAAATAGGTAGATTCAAAATTAAAATGTATTTTCACAAAAGATTGTGTATGAGTGTGATTATTATATTCCAAAGTTTGTAGATAAATTTTATCAACTAACTTTATTTTCAAGGGTGAAGAGAATTTTTTAATAAATGTGTTATTATAATTTTGTGAAATACATACATACATACATACATACATATATATATATATATATATATATATATTGGATGTGATTCACAGACTCTCGAGATTAGTTATCGTTATATCCACAAAAAAATTGTTTCAAGTAGATCCACTCGAAGGGATCACTTCCCATAAGCTCGTCATTACGTCCATGAAAACATTGTTCTAGACAGATCCACTCGAAGGGATCACATCATTACATCCATGAAAAAATTGTTTTGAGAAGATCCACCCAAAGGGATCACTGCTCACAATCTCATCGTTACGTCCATGAAAACATTGTTCAATGCAGATCCACCCGAAGGGACATCATTACATCCACGAAAACATTGTTTCAGGCACATTGTTCTGTACAGATCCACCCAAAGGGATCACATTGTTATGTCCACAAAAATATTGTTCTAGGTAGATCCACCCAAAGGGATCACATTGTTAACATTACTCTAGATAGATCCACCTGAAGGGATCACATCATTGCGTCCATAAAAACATTGTTCCAAACATATCCAACTCATTAATGAATCTTAACCCCGAAAACATCAATAAGAATTGACCCTGTGACCTATCAGTAGCGAGGTTCTTTAATGATCAAAACTCGACCAATTGAGCTAATCCTTGGGGTTTATAAAATATATATTTTAGGGATGGATAATTTAGAAATATTAAAAAGAGCTATTTTATTTTTATTTGTATTTTTTTATTTGTGCAAAATCATATTTTTTATTGGTTATTTCTTAGTTATTATGGATGTAATGTTAATTTTATTTTAAATGGATTTATTACAATTATTATTATTATTCTTATATATATATATATATATATATATATATATATATATATAGTAAAAGTGATGCTCATACACACAACTTTATCAGAGCCAGTTGGCAGGTATTCAACTGATAACGGGGTGGATTATGTTGTCGAAGATTTGAATTAGGCTTAGGACCATGATAGTGGGTGGTTAATCGTCGACGTAGACAATATCCTCTAGCTTCGATGGTGGGCCACTTTCCTTTTTTTGCTCGCAGACTTAGAGTTTAGAGGGGGTTTCTATGCCTAGTTCTCAGGACTAGAGTTTGGTAGGAGAACTCTAGTGTCTCCCTCATTTTTGACTTTTTCAATCCCCCCTCATTTCCCTAACATCAGGGCCTTTTTGGTTGGTGTTTTAATGGATTTAAGGGTTTCGCAAGATTGTGGGTTGTAGCTAGTGTCCTCTAGAGTTTTGGGGTTTCAGCCTCGGAGGGGCTTTCACAAGACTATTCGTAACAATTGATTTTTTTTGGTGATTTGACAGTCTCAATATTGGAGGGATTGTATCTAAAGAGACCACTTCGAATAGGGTCCTTTCGGTGTCATCCCCATATTGGAGAGGGTTTCTCCCTCTGTAATAGTAGTTATATTGTAGGCGCCTTGGGGAAAGAGCCTCTTCGAGGTCCATCAAGTTTAATGTTAGATTACAGTAGGGTTTCTTCATTAGAAGATTTTAGAATGATTTAGATAGAGTCGTTCATTTTTGGTGGTCATAGATATTCATGAGCCAAAACACGGAAGACTCGATGTGAAAAAATCAGAGGAGAGGTCAAGATGGTTTATGGGGAAGATGTGTAGCTTCATGAGGTTGTACAAATGATAGACCTAGTAGTTGTGGGTCGAGTTAGGGGTCAAAGGTTCAACATTGAAACCTTAAATGAGTGGGTTGCACATGCATGGGGTCAACCTCTTCCCTCTTTCTCCTCCTTAGTTCAAGGTTGGTTCCTTTTCCTCTTTAGATCGAGGGAATTCACCTCATGGGTGCTAAAACATAATAGGAACATAAAATCATCCTTAGTGCTTATGAAGAAATGAACATCGTTAGTTGAAACCATCAGAGGACAAATAGATTTGGCCCCCGTTTGGTTTCGTTTATTGGGTCTTCCTATATATTATTGTTCCTCGGAAGCTCTTCGAGACATTTGCAATAAACTTATGCATTTTTTGGAGCCTGCCATGTCTTTCTACTCCACTAGGGTGATGATCGTTTCCCATGTCTTAGTCAGTCTAGATAACGAAGATGATCTTGTTGCAAAAATGGAGTTAGGGCTTCGTAGTATTCTCCATATCCAACTTTTGAACTATGAAGGCATCCCCTTTCATTTTAGGTGTCACCGACATGGCCATATTGCAAAAGATTGTTCTCTTCCTTTTCATGGTCATTAAGGGGGCATGACTTCCCTATCTACAAAAAAGAGAGGTCCATCCTCAACAAGGGTTTTTGGAGTCAATACAACACCCTTAGATGGAGAAGGCTTGGGCTATCTCCTTTCCTTCACACGCTCCTCCAGTGATTTGAGAGGTTATGTAAGAGATGCAAATGGAAGTGGTAGGGAAGGTCGAGAATCCATTGGAAGATGATCCAGTGGCTTTGATGCACTGATCAAATCCTTTTTTGGGTATTTCGTCCTCCTCTCCATCTCATTCACATAGGTTGTTTCTTTTTTAACTTGGGCAAGGGATGGTCCAACTACACTTGGTCTGAGCCCACTCAAGTCACTTTCTCTTCTTATCCAAAACCTGCCTTAGTTATATGTCCATGTCATCCTGCCTCAATGATTGTCTCACATTCAATAGTCTCCTCGAAAGAAGGGTGCCTAGTTGATTATGTTGAACCAAATTCTCGAAACAACCTTCATCCTCATCTCTCTCAAGGTTCCACTACATTAATTTTGGGGGGTTTGGGGAAAATCCCCTCAAAAACTCATTAGGGGAAGGGTTGAGGTTGAAAATATCATCTATCTAAGGCTCAAGACAAGGTCCATAGATGTGGTCATTGGCAAACAACTCTCCATTGATCAGGTGCTTAGTGCAGAAAAATCCCTAGGAGGAGTTCCCTCATTATTATACAATCATTTGATTATAGGGGTTTGACAATCCCATCTAAAAAATTGGCCTTGCATAGATTAATTGAAATGAATTGTTTGAGACTCTAAAATATGGGAATGGTATAACCAAAGTTCTGGAGTCTATGTTCAAGGGTTGGTGTTTTTCTTGTTCTGATGCTCATGGTAGATCAAGAGGCATGGTTATTGGTTGGAACCCTCGCAGTATAAATATAATCTGATCATGGGGTGTTACAAAAATTTTTTTCACTGTCCCTGTACTCCCCGTTCCTTGATCCTGGAGGACCTCTACATTGAACCCTACAAGATTTCCCTTCATGAAGAAACTCGCATTGTGTCCCTCTTCATGAGTAGAACAATTCCCTTTTGCACCATTTCCCCAAAATCTTCTATTTTTCCCAGTTTACAAGACCGACGCTAATGGCCCTTGTCCTCCTCGCGCTAATATGCAGGGATTAACACTATCCCTAGCGCCGACCGGAGTGACTGAGCTTTGTTCCAGTCACGCCGGTCCTCTTATGGAAAGTTTTTTAAATAAAGAGCTGAAGCTTCCAGCTCTAGAAGCTTTGTAACGGAAGTCTGGTAAATGGTTTGGCCAGATGGAATCGAGGATGTCAGTTTGGGCTCCTTTCCCCTATAAGGATGGAACTACCTCAAGAGATAAGACCTTCCCCCATGAGAAGAGGATCAATCTCCCATCCATTCATGCTATATAAACCTCCCTTTTTCCCAAGCACAAGCTAGGGTTAATGTTGGTGTGCTAGTGCTAATTAATTTTGGAGTAAACAACAAGCTATTCATAGTTGTAGCTCTTTAGTTGTGTGAGGGAGAAGTGTGAATTTGGTTTAGTGTGAAGCCTAAAGGGAAGAGCCTTAAAACTATCATTGTTGAGGCCATCATGGAATGCTAGTAGAAGTGTGTGGGAACCTGGTTTTGTTGGAGGAGAACGACAACGTCAAGACAATGGTTGTAATCTCTTCTTGATTCAATATATATGCAACTATCGATTGATTTCCTAGATGATGTGTCATCTTACATGTTTATGGCTTAATGTTTCTTGACTTGTTAAGTAGGTTGAATTACATTTTGTCTATTATCACGGTTGTTGTTTTCTATTGCTTACTTGTTTAAGGTGTTTGAAGAAGGAAACAAGAGATAATTGGAGCAAGCAAGCAAGGACATCATCAAATGGGATAAGCGTACTAAGAGGTAGGCCCTCTTAATTGGTTATAACCTAAGGAAACCTTCCATAGAATGTATCTGTTGTGGCTAGACCCATTATCAGGCTAGAGGAATTGTTTGTGTCTGCACTCATAATTTTACTTCACCACAAACTGGTGACCATACTGGAGATTGAGAATACGTGATTTTGTGTGAACTTTTCTAGTTCCACTTTTTCCCTTTGGTTCTATTTGTTTTCCTTTAGCATTATTTTTTTTTTCTTGGCTCCCTCACTCAGCGCGCTTAATTCGCTGACAGTCGTGTCGATCAACGCGCTATGCTGAGAAACAGTCGCGCTGACCTCCCTTTGGTGCTTGTTGTCAGTTAGGCGGTCACGCCGTTGCCTGTAAGTGAATATTAGGGTTTGTTCCCAATCTTGGCCAGTGTGTTTTGCTCTTATGATTTCGACCCCGTAAGCCTTTTAGACCATTTTCTCCCTGACTGGAAAGTTGCTTTTCATTTGGTTTTGTTTTCTTGTTGATTTTTCATCTTTCCGCTTGATTTCTTGGGTCACTGGGTGGTTAGTGGCACTAGGTCATCTAGATTGTCATCCATTCCGTTGATTGTGGACTCAGTGAGTCGAGTTGTTGATGAATTTACTCCTTGCATTTCGTTTGCAATCCCGTTCCAGCTTTGACCTCCATTACACAAGTTTGAAAATTTTTCGTTTGCTTGTCTAAACATTTCTTTTCTGGCATGGATCACATTGCTTGGCTTGTTTTTGGTAAAGTCGGTGTTTCATTAGTCTAAACGAGTTTCTCTTTTCACGTTTTCATTTACTCGAAGAGCTAATTGTTTCAAAAACTTTTTCATTGAAGTGTTGTATGTGAAAAATTCATTTTGTTGTTTCATGAAAAAATATGAAATTCTAGTTTATTGCATCAATATGCTATGGTAGTCAGCATCGTTAAAGACTAGGATTGCATTAGCATTTGAAACAAAAGAGAACTATTTTTCTTTTGAACGGACTGTTAGAAATGTACTTGTCAGGAAATTAGGAATTGGAATGTATTTTTCATTAGTTTATTTTCTCAAAAAGTGAAGTAGTGAAAAATCATTTTGCTTTCACTTGCTTGGTTGTTTGCATTTGATTGTGTGTTTCCTACCATCTCTAGTGTAGACAATTCATCAAATTGAAAGGGTCTTGTCTCATTTAGTTGCATTTAGGGTTTTTCAAGTCACATCGTTAAGGCATGAAACTTGAGACATAACTCAAGATAAACTTAAAAATGAACTCAATTAACCTAAGGCACATTTGAAATCTAACGATCACATCTAGAAGGTCTAGGCTAGAGACGTGTTCTGACGTCTTTAAACCTAGCAGCTGTCGTTCGCTTCAACACTAGAATTCGCTAGTACGGATTTGTGCTCCCCGTACTGTTGAGTGTATAATGGGAGAACCCTTTAGGCTGCAATCCTTTATCCATAGGAAGCCGAGTCGGCTGCCTCGCAAACGTGATACACTGAACACAACATTTGGGGAGACTGCCTGCCCATACTTCTCAATTCGTCGGGAGGTATTCTGCAGTTCACGGTTGCTTGGTAATCCTTTTTACCTAGATCATCCAGAGAAGTCATTTGATGTTTTTGACTCATTAAACTTAAAATATCATTCGAGCACTTGTCCTTTCGAGCTCGTTTCTAATCGAAAGCGATAGTGTCACCTTTGTTCTTTCTCAACTCTTAAAAAATGAAAGAGCACGAGTCTATTTATGCGTCTTAATAAATTGATTTCCCACGATTTGATAACATCCTATTAGTCTTTTCTAGAACAAATCATGAGTTTCCCTTAAAGAACATTTTAAAGCCTTGAAGTTTTTCTCTCTCTTTTCCTGTTAACTAAGACAAGGTCATCATGGCTGAACCATCTGGTTCACCTAGTTCCTCTTCCTCTCCTCCATTTGAAATATTGCCTGAGGAGCCGTTTCCTGAATTACCAGAGTCACTCGAGGACCAAGGTGTTGAACTTGGAATAGTTCTGAGCATTCAACCTTTGTAATCACGTCCTCCACCTCCTTCAGATGCTGGATCACCTGTTGATTTTGGTCCGGAATCTCCAGACAATCCTGTTCAAACTCCTGAGAGTTCACCGACTACTGACGGTCAGCTTGGACTAGTTATATATCCTCCACATCCTTTGTTTGGCCCTGTTGTGATATCACCAAAACATCCATACAGTATGTACGATCAGCTGGGTGTTCCTTTGGAATTATCCCCTCATACTTCTTTGGTCATTCATCGTTATCTGTTCCCAGATATGGAACCCGAAGGTGATGCTCCAGTCACCTCTCTAGATGAGTCAGAAGTTTCTACTTCACACACTGTCGAGGAGGAAAAACATCCTTTTCCTCTTGAAGGTTTCCCCTATACAGGGAGCATTCCCATCAATGTGTATCGGGAATTTCTGCCAAATTATGTATCCTTGACATAGTTGGTTTCAGGTACACCTAGTGCCTCATTACTTTACCATAACCCTGTTTGGGCATCTAGCGCCATGCCTACTATAGGTCCATTCATTGCGAACTCGACCTACCAATAGGCCATTACCTTAGTCTCGGTCCAGCCCACCGTTCCAAATCCTCTTGTATCATCTATCCGAGTCACTCGTCTAGTTCAATCGACGGCCTTAAGGAATGTCTCTATCAATTCCTCCATCCCTTCGGTCAGTGGCCAAGCTGTGCCACTGCATGGGGGGAAGAATTTGAATGTTTCTATGGTGTCAAATGCCACCAATGTGAGTGGCTCATAGGCTCACATGCTTGGTATGAAACAACCTTCCTTTGGCGTTATTCAAAACCCTGCTGATCCTACTGGATCGAGCAATGTCCAATACCAACAGGTTCAAAATCCCGTTGGTCCGTTTGGGTCAACGAATGTCTAGTATCAGCAGCATTATGAGGCTCAAGTCCAATATAAAACTCCTTACGTTCCATATGGTTCTCAAGGAATGGTTAATCAACCTTACACCCTTCAGTCTGGGCAGTACGTTCAACCTGGCTCATCCACTTTCTAGGGAGGCTATGGCAAGATTCAGTTCAGAAATTTTCCGAGCACTGTTCAAGTCCCATTGCAAAAGCAAGGACAACTTCTACAACAACAAGGGAAACCTTTGTTGCAGCAAGTTTTATCCATGCAGCAGTAAGGGAAAATGATCCCACAACAAGGTCAACTGCAACAACCGTAGGGGAAACCCCTGCAACTGTTGCAGCAGCAGATGCAGTCTGCTCCACAAACTTCCCAACCCATGTCCTCGCAGGGCCAACTTCTATAGCCCCAGGGACAAATTTTGCAGCCGTAAGGCCAACCCTTGTAGTAGCAAAACCAACTTGGGCAACAACAACCCTTATATACATATCAGCAGGGTCAACCCTTGCAAGGGCAAGGCCAGGGTCAAGTCCTGCAGCAACAGGCCCAAAATCCTAATGTCCTAGGTCAATAGGTCTAGAATCCTTTTGGCCAAGGGCAGTAGGTACAAAACCCTAATGTCCTAGGTCAACAGGTACAAAATCCTTTTGGTCAAGGGCAGCAGGTACATAATCCCTATGTCTAAGGGCGACAAGTGTATAATCCTTATGCCCAATGGCACCAGGTCCAAAATCATCTTGTTTAAGGGCAATAAGTTCACCACCCGTATGTTCAGGGACAATAGGTACAATACCCATATGTCCAAGGTCAACAGGCTCAACAACCTCTTAACTCGTACGTTGCTTATTAGCAACCTATGACTGGACAGTTCCAAGGTATTCAAGGTCAAAATCCTCCCTATGGCCAAGGTAACCCACAATGGGGGCAACATCAAATGCCATATGGCCAAAATCCCCCATTGTGGGGCCAAAATCCTTACCAACAGGGATGGGCTCCTCCGCTTGGACCCGCTTACCGACCTCCAATGCCTTTTAATACTCAATTGCCATTCTTGGCCACACTAGATTTGCCAGATGTGTCTCACCTTACAAATGACCCAATTCTTCATTTTCCATACTGGCCTTCGGTTCTGTCCAAGATCTCGAGCGATTGTACGAAATTCAATGGGAAAGCAAAAGAAGATCCTTAAGCCAACGTGATGACATATCACCTTTGGTGCTCTTCGAATTCTTACATTGACGATTCCATTCGTCTCCATCTTTTCCAACAAAACCTCATAAGTGCTGCAGCCAAGTGGTACATCGAGATTCCTCGAAGTACTTACCATGACTTTAACTCTCTAGCCATGGCTTTCCTCATGTCTTTCCAATAGTTGGTTCGCTATGAAACTAACACCTATTTGCTCACATTGCTTAAGTAAGATACTGTGACACACATGTCCGATCACATCCATGAATGAAGATGTAGATGTCGCCTGATCAAATTCAAGATTGCTAATCAGTTGCTCACATAATGGTTCACTAAGTCATTTGTGGCCCCAATTGCTCGTGATATAGCTATGGGTGGGCGCGTTATTGGAGAACAAGCCATTGCTCATGCCCAGTACTTAGATCTAGTTTACTATTAGTCTAGCACTTTGTATGAGTTATTACCCGATGCTCCGCGGCCATCATTCGATCCCACGGCATCGAAGTCGCAGGCTACACTCCTTGTGGATGGAGTTATTGGTTCAATGTCCCAAACCCCTGCTAAATCTTCTTCCAAACAGAAGTCGATCTTAAACATTGTTTCCAATAGTTCTTCGCAGAATCCACCTGGACCTCGTAAAACCTCAGAGGTCTAGGCTATTGTAGCGAACAAATCCTTGAAAGGTAAGAAGAAAGGCAAAGGCAAGGGTAAAGTCAATGCCCTAAAACAGGGCCCTCCTAAATCATTTACTTGTGAATCTTCACAATGGAAACCTAAGTATCCTTGCCTCTTTTGCGAGGAGGATCACTACACCAAGGATTGTCCCCAATGATCCGAAGTTAGTCATTTTCTCAAAGGGACCCCAGCTGTCCTAAAAGAGCCATTCCATCTCAGCAGACCAAAATGGTAGACTAACCTCAATCCTCTGCTTCCTTAGGATCTCAAGTGTTCATGATGAGTACGCCTATTAATGTGGCTACTAGATCAAAAGATTACCAAACTCATGCTTCGACATCTGGGAAAGAGAAAGAAGCCACCCCTTCTTCTTCTGCCCCGATTTGTGGCCCTCTTCATATCGAGCACCCTAACCCTGATTCCACTATACGACCACCCTCTTGAGGTGTGCTAAGGAAATCCTTGTACAATCCCAACGCCCGAGCCACTTCGCACTATAATATTGTTGAGGATTTGGCTTAGGCGCCGTCATCTATGTCGGCTGTCGAGGTGCTCCAAAGATGCCCATCACAACAGAAATCTTTGATGTCAGCTATTGGGGGTATTGATCCCACTGATTCCAATTTGATATGTTTTTATCTAGAGAACCATGTTCTGTGCCTGCCTCATCAGATTTCCTTTCCCATTCAGGTAATCATCAAAGAGAAGGCCATCCTCAGGACTGTCATCGATGAAGGTTCTTCCACCTACATCATGTTAATCGCATGCTGGAAGGCCATTGGTTCTCTTGCTTTGAACCAATTCCCGAATACTTTGGAAGCTTTCGATGGGCGCGATTCGCGACCCTTCGGTGTCTTACCTAACCTTTTTCATTACTCTGGAAGGAAAGACAATACAAGTCGAGGTAGAGATTGTTGACGCTAATCTCAATTACAATCTTCTACTCGGACGGAGCTGGACTCATTCTATGCATGTTGTAGCCTCCTCCCTATTCTGCGTGATTCATTTTCCCCATCAAGGGAAGATTGTCATTGTTGACCAGTTTTCCTTCTTTGCCTCTTCCTCCTTAGATGGAAATGTTTCGTATGTCAAGCACACTGGTGCTCCCTATGAGAGTGTGGGGGAAGGTCTTTTCAAAGATTCTGCCTTAATGGGAATTTTTCCGCTCTCGCCTCCTCATGTTGCCTCTGTCAACATGATCTCGGTCAAATCTAACCCTTGGGTCATACCTTCACCAGATCTTATAAGGCGAGGTTATGCCACTTAGTCCTGCAAAAATTAATTACGTGGAAATTGTTTCGGTCTCAAGTTCCGCATCCTCTGATTCTTCTGTTTCAAAGACCTCTCTTGATATGTATTCTCAATCCCCGTGGCTTGGTGCTTTGGAATCACTTAATCCCTTAGCCGAGACTTTCATTGTTGATGAAAGTATCATGGAAGTAATGTCTCTCGAGGAACCACCTTGGATCGAGACTCATCTTCGTTCCTCTTTCCTACCTAGCCTGGTGGCCATGTTTATGGGTTTTGAGCAGTTCTCTTCTCAATTGCCTATTGATGTGTCAGTTTATCCTGAAATGATCAAGATATTTCAATTGAGGGCACCTTTATCCCGTCATGGAGTCAATATTTTTTTCCCTCCCTGAGTTTTTACCAATTGCCCATTATTGCAATGGGGTTGCCATCTGACTCATAACCCTCCCTTGCCTAGGGGCATGGGGGCAAAGCCTTATATGAGTTTTCCTCTATTATTTAGCTAAGTCGATGCTTACTCATCATATCAAAAATAAAGCTCTGATGTTCATTTGTGTTGATTTATTATGAAGGCAATCCTCTGGACAAGCCTCAAAATGGGATTTACCTCAAGAAGTACTATGCTTAGGTCATCTTGCATGGTTACTTGTGTACATTAGTGTGTCATTCATTTTTGTGCAGTGTGGTTTGGTGTGGTAGTTTTCAAACAACTTTCCTGTTTACTATCTTTTCCTTGCTTTGTATATGTCTGTGACTCCCCACATCGGTTTTGCTGATGGTGCTTGTCGTAGTACCCGAAACCTATCATCCGCAGCATGGGCTATTTACGACCCTAACGATGAGTTGATTTATATTCAAGGTATCTGTTTAGGTTGCACAACTAACAACATTGCTAAATACAGTGCGGTCATCGAACTATTGTCAGAAGCCATTGCTCTTGACATTCGAGAGTTGGTTGTCAACCTGGATTCATAGCTTGTAGTCCTTCAACTCAACGGGCAATATTATGTCAGAAACCCTCAAATATTGAGGATGTATCTCCGTATTTGTCTATTGGAAAGGTGTTTTGATTATATTGCATATCATCATATTCCTAGACGCATGAATACATTGACAAATGTATTAGTTAATTATGTGTTGGATAGACATTTATGAAACATGTGAAAAGATAAAACAAATCATTTGTACCATAGTAAGCAAGAAAATACAACATATATATATATATATATATATATATATATATATATGGTGATAATGTTTGATACATCAAAAACCTCAAAAAATAATATGTGTGTCCAAAATAACATCAGCGGCTCGCAGGCCTCATATATTCGTGGCATGTAGGCCTAAAAAATGTAAATACTGGACCTAGGAACTAATCAGCATGGTGATTGTAGTAGCATGACACGGCTCATGCAACACGAGTCAGCAATCAGTGGATTCGATCCGATACCCCCACCATGTGTCTCTGGTACTGGTGAGGAATGTCTCCCACCCGAGCATACTCTGGGATACCACGAGTCAATCCCTCAAGGTTCCTCGCGATCTCCTCCTTGTTGTCACTCCCCTCCTGATAAGGAGTAACAACATCAACCTGGCGGGTGACGTGCCTGGATATTGGGGACATCCTAGTAGGACGCTCTGGTCCAACATCTGCATTAACAAAGCGAAATGTTATAAACCCATATATATCAAAAACAATTAAAAAATCACAAAATTAAAAAAATTTGATTTTTTACCTTCATCGTCAAAATCCTCTCCATCTGGTAGTGGCATGTCTGTATCTCCATGGAAGTTGGTGCCACTGTATGGCCAGTAGTCCACGACGATCTTCTATCGTCGTAGCCATGAAAAGAAGGTAGGCCTGTACGACATGTGTTGGCCCCTAGTGATCCTGGGCATCAAACGACTCCAATGGGCCATCTGCGGGTCGCGTGGCATGGGAGGATCTACCTCAATCAACTGGTACTAGAACAACGACACTCGTTCCAAGAAAAAGGTCACTATTACGGATCCGAAGCAAAATTGCTTCAAATTCCCTGCCTTAGCTTTGGTCAGCTGGCGTTTTATGTTGATCTTCATGGTCTCTGCCCAATTGAAGATTGTTGGTGCTGTGAAATCGATGGCATACAAGAATTTCAACTTATTAGTCTCGTGCACTGCCTGGGACCCCGCCACTTTGTTGATAGTCAACAGTAACACTCTCAGTGTCAGATCCTAAACGGTGGAAATCTCAATCTTGCCACTCTTGGATTTGAGGGCTTCAGGGAAATGTTCGATGAGAAACATGGATATGCTTGCCCCAATCAGTCGTGACCCATATAAGTTGACTGGTTCCCCTCTTCGGGACAGTCCTGTGATGAAATATATGTCTGAAGTTTCTAAATCTAGCTCCTGGTCACCAATGAAGAATATCTCTCGATTTATGTCCCAGAGACTAATCAGTGACTGAAGAACCTCAGGTTGGGCCAACATCCCTGGCGTGAGAAAGAATTTGAGGAGCCCATAGGCCCTCAATGCTTCTAGGAAATTTGAATTATTTAGTGCCTGGGTGTCCACATCCTTGTGCTCCCGTTCTTTCCAATCTACCATTTTCCGCGATTCTTTCTTGCAAAGACCATAGATTTAACTCAATAATCATTTTTGACCCATAAATTTCAAATTTCAACAGCAGTTTTGAGGGGAAATAGGATTTTTCCCTATTCACGGCGTCAGCACGCATGTTTTAAAAACAGTTGCGCTGACGGTGTGATAGGCCATTTTAATTACCCTCGACTGGCATGATTCTGTGCTTGGAAGTCGTGCCGACTGAGGGAATTTTTTTTTAACAAATCCTCCCTCAAAAATCCAAAAAATGGTCAAAAACATGAATAAATGGTATGAAAATGAATCTTAGGGCTTTGGCGCTTACCTGTAACCAGCGGCTCGATGAATGACATCCTGGATCTCCTACAATTTGCTCTAGAACAATTAGGGCAAAAGTGAGTAAAAAGTTTTTCACAACAAGGTAAAATAGCAAATGGTAAAAAATATTTACTTTTCCTCCTTTTTATTCAGTTTTTCATGAAATATCAGGTTTTTGTAAATATTTTGACCTATTTTGCCTCAAGAATTGAATAATGCACTTTACCTTTTTTGCGCAGTGACAGGTGATGGATATTCGACGATGATGCTGAGTCACATTTCAACGCTTTTCTCGACTTGTAACACTTATATGAAAAGATTGCTGAGTATTTTCCCTTTTGACTCGTAAAAGAGAATAAAATGGGGGGCCTACTTTCAAGCTCTTTTCCAACCCTTTAAAAACGAAAAGATAGTCGAGCCCTTGCCATTTCGAACTCGTTAACGGATGCGAAACATCATGCGCCGAGTATACATTTACCCCTTTTTTGGGCTGGTTTGCACTATTTATGAAAAAGGTACTCCTTGACTGAAATGGTCAAGCAGTTCTCTCAAGTATCATTTTCTACCTTTTCGATCTCGAGAGACACAAATGTACAAAAAGGGACCATATGGAGTTTTCTTTTCCGTGTCTTTTCAAGTTCTTTAAACATGAAAAAGATACTGAGTTACACCTTTGTCAGACTTGTTAAAATATTAAATGACATCGGATTTGTCACCATGACGAACATGAGCTTCTCTTTCCTAGGGCTCGTTAAACTTACTAGGTTGGATTTGTCCAAAGGATGAACTTACAATGCAAGCATATGCTATCCCCTTCAAGCTTGCAAATAAAAATAATTGGGTACTTGCTAGAGATGGTGGGGAAAATTTGGAAAATTTGATTAGTTTTGTCGGTAGCTCACTCTTGAACATGATACTTTCTGCTTCGTCTCGGGCTGGGATATCCTCCTTTGTATAGTTGACCTTCCTGGGTTGGGCTGTTCATTTTTTCCTTCCATTTGATCTCTGCCACATCATCATGACCACCGATCCTATGGATCCAAAATCTGCCAAACTTCCAATCGTTTTGCCGATATGTTCAAGAGTTTTCCTTCTGCAGGTACACTTACCTCTGATTCTCTGTATCATCCAAAATCATTTTGAATCTTTTTGTCTTGTGTTGATGATGTAAGATACATTATGGCCCTCCTTCGACACGGTCACTTCTTGTCGACTTCAACTCATTATCCGAGAAGTTGACTGAGAGAATCCCTTCTAGTACCTTAGAGCTTGCATGCCCTAATGGCAGGTTCTTCGCACTCAACAACAAGTTCAAATCATTGGCTTTCAATCGAGTGATTTCATGGGTGTTCGACTTCAGTTCCTCTATTCAAATTTCATGGATTATGCTGATAGTACCTTGAGGACCATTATCATTATCGGTGGTTTCACTCGCGCTTGTTAACAATTTACATCATTGACTGCTAATCAAGCGACCTTCTGACATGTTCGACATCAACACATCTATTCGCATGTTAGAATTTGTACTTTGATTGGGTCGTGTTGGAGCACAAGACCCTGGTCTCAGATCACAAACGTCCAGATTGCGAAGTGATGTGACATGGTTATGTTGATATACATGTCTCTTTCAGATGGATGGATGTGACCATACCTTGGTTTCATTATGATCCTCTTTAACGGATGGCTGTGCCCATGCCTGGATCCATTTTCATGATCATTCTCTGGATGGGTGCGTCCAAACCATGATTCATGTATCACTTGAAAGAGTTTTCAATTATGTATATGTGTATGTACTTGCTTGCAAGTTTTCCGAAGACAAGCTATGGTTCCCCGCACTAATTCATAAAGCATTTCATCCCTCACTCTAGTTCGGCCTTCATGCTTTAGGGGGCATATGTTACACAACATTTTGTCACTGTCCCTGTACACCCCATTCCTTGATCCTGGAGGACCTCTACAGTGAACCTTACATGCCTTCCCTTCATGAAGAAACTCCCATTGTGTCTGTTGGCCAGATAAATCGTTCTTGCGGACAAGACCGATATCCCTAGTATCACAAGATAATCTAGCAACAAACAGACAAATAAATCTATCTTTCTCTAGACATATACAATTTACAAATAAAAACTATAGAGGTGTTACGATCTTACCTTAGATCCAACGCTTGTTCGTTGTAGTCATCCCTCGATCGTCTGAAAGAGTTATTCTTTAAAGACCTGCAAACACAAACAAGCAAACATCAAATAGCACCTGCATAGCAAATATCATAAATCATGTCTATTATGGTGATCAAGGAATCCATAAAATAAACCATAAATGAACAGCTTATTGAGAAAAACAAACTTATTTGTATTAACTTTGAAGTAGAAGAACCGTACAACCTTTTCAGCCTTGATGTTGAACAAGCTCTTCCTGGGGTCTGAAATAGGAATTTCCTTTACTTTGAAAAGCCTTGAACTCTTCCAAATGAGATCTTTCAGGTATGTAATCTCTCCTCATAAAATCTCAACTAAGAAGACTAAGTTCCAGCAGCATTTCACCTCAAAAATATTCAGCTTTCAAACTCTCAAATAACCAGCCCAATGCTTCATTTTATAGTGCAGAGGAGGAGGTTACAAGTCCACCTATGAAGGGATAGAGTCCTCCTTCAAAGGGATAAGCTCCTCACATCAAGGGGTTAGCTCCTTAAGGTATGGGATGCATGAACCTCAAGAGATCGAATTTGCCACCTCAAGATTCCTTCCAAAAGCTTCTAGAAATGACTAAAAGTGAGTTTTTAGAATAAACTCGTGCCTTTTTAACTTTTACAGGGGTCCACACCCATAACATAGATACAGAGCGGTCAAGTGCACAAGGAACATGACCATTAGGTGCGGGATTGCAGGTAAGACTAAGAGAAAGTGCGGAACCAGAGTTTTAGAGACTTTTAGGGCTTTTCTCTTACTTTCAAGGCTTGATATGAAGAATTGAGGCTTTAGACTTGCAAAGGAGGAAAGTATGGGTGGTAATGGACTCACACAGATTACAGAATGTCAAGGTGACAATTTTTAGTGCAATAGATTGCCCCCTAAAGTGCGAAGTTTGTAATAGATGAAGATAGTGTTTGTCATCTATGAAGAGTGAAGTACTTTATCATTTCAAGGATCATCATGTGGATACCCCAGTCGGAACCTGTAAAAACATTCAATGCAATATATATGTAGACATATCATCGCTGAGGTAGGCATTCCCATACTCAGATAAAAACTGACTAGAAAACTAACTAAACTATTCTGATACAGGAATGATTTTGTAGTACATCAAGAGTATAGACATGTGTAGACATAATATGGGTGCAATCATTTGTTTATGAATAGTCCATTGTATAATGAATAACAAAATTCCTCGCAGCCTAGATGGTAGAAACTAGATCCAGGGTCTTGATTTCCGCTTCTCGAACTAGTACGATTCCATCCATGTGAATGAATGTGTCAAAGTCGAATATGGTAGAAACCACTTGATTACTAGTCAATGATGTAAACTATTAACAAGTATGAGAGAAACCACCCGTAATGTCAATGGCTCTCAAAGTACCCAGTACAATCCATGAAATGTGAATAAATGAGCTGAATTCGAACATGTCATAGAATCCTTTGATCGAAGGTCAATGATGCAACCTATTGTCGAAGGCGAGAACCCTGCCATTAGGGCATGTATATTTCAAGGTACTGACGATTTCTATATCATCTTTCTAGATAATGAGCTGAAGTCGATAGAAAGCGATCTATCGTAGGTAAGCCCACAACACAAAATCATAGATCAAGTTTTGAAGAAATATATTGGCAAGGACTGACTCAGGGATGGTCAAAAATGGATGAGAGATATTTTGCAAATGAATGGTTGATTTGAACTGACCTCTTGAACACATAACGACACTACAGATGGTTTGGTGAAAATTGACCCAAAGCTATACCCAGAAACCAGCTGAAGACTTTCAATATGGTTTGATTAACTGTTAGGCAAAGGATTTCCCAACCCAGGTGAACAAAAGTGTCATGCTCAAGAGTGGTTAACGACTTTTCTAAAACACAAAGTGTAACAAACAGGTTCATTTTTCTCTCTTTTCCCCCACCATTTCTGGCAAGTACCTCTTTATTTTTGACAAGCTTGAGGAGGATAGCATTTGCTTGTTTATAAGCTCATCCTTCAGATGAGTCCAACTTAGTTTAAAATTCGAACCTTGAGAAGGAGTGGTTCGTTCCTGTTTGAAATTGAACAAGTCCCTTACTGTTAAATTTTAATGAGTACAGTATAGGAAAAACTCGGTGTTTTTCAATTTTAGGGAGTTAGAAGAAAAACTTAATAAAACTCCATCGGTGTACTTTTTTGTTAAATAATCCCTCAAGTCCGAAAAAGGATAAAATAATACAGGAGGGGTGACATTTCCAATACTTTAACGAGCTGGAAAGGACAAACGCTCGACAATATTTTCATATTTAACAAGTCTGAAAAGGGTTTAAAGAGGACTCTAGTCTCGTCATGGTGACAAGTCCAATGTCGTCAGGATTTAACGAGTCTGACATAGGTAAAACTCGGAGTCTTTTTCATGTTTAGAGAGTTTGAAAAAGGCACGGAAAAGAAAACTCTAGAGGGGTCATTTTTTGTAAATTTGTGTCCCTCGAGCCCGAAAAAGTATAAAATAATACTTGAGAGAACCACTTGACCATTACGATCAAGGAGTACTTTTCATAATTAGTGGCTCCGATCTGAAAAAGTAAAAAAGTGATCAAAGACACGTTGTTTCATAACTAGTTCGAACTTGAAACGACAAAAGTCCAACAATATTTTCATGTTTATATGGTCAGAAAAGAGTTGTAAGTGGACCGCCTTTTTATTCCCTTTAATGAGTTAGAAAAGGAAAAACTCGACAATCTTTTCATATTTTACGAGTCAGAAAAGAGCTTAAAGAAGACTCTTCCTAGAGGAACGAGTGGTATAAAGGGTAGCAACTAGCTCCGGCAATGGTGGAACTGCTCAAAACATGTAATGGTTAAGAGGCTGGCTAACAAAACCACTCATTGCTACTGTCCCTTAGGAAAGGAAAAACAAGCAAGTGAAAGCATATGATCAGCCAAAGAGATGGTGGCGATGGAATGAAACAACCAAGGCTCATCTAACAAAATTTAGTGGGTAAAAACGACAATCACGAGATGTGAATCGGGTATGGGTTCATTTTTACACAAGCTTGAACCGTAGAGAACTCTACTTGGATTTGGTTTCATGTTTACACGAGCTTGAAACAAAAAACTACTATGCTTGTTATATGTTCGCATGCCCCCAGCATCATGATGCAAATCGAGGTACATGCCCCCCAAGCTTCATTTCATTCAACAAGGTGGATGGAATGAAGGTTCACTTTCAAGGGAGTTGTTTCATTTTTTAATGAGGTTGACACAGTAAAAGAACTATCCTCATAACCCTTGTTTCATTTTTTAATGAGCTTGACACAAGACAATGAATTATGCTCACGACTCCATGTTTCATTTTTTAAACGAGCTTGACACAAGACAAGGAACTATGCTCGAGACTCCTTGTTTCATTTTTTAAACGAGCTTGACACAAGACAAGGAACTATGTTCTACACTCCTTGTTTCTTTTTTTAAACGAGGTTGAGATAGGAACAAACTATCCTCGAGACATCCGGTTTCATTTTTTAACGAGGTTGACATGGGAACAAACCATCCTTGAGACATTCGGTTTCATTTTTTAACGAGGTTGAGACAGGAACAAACTATCCTCGAGACATCTAGTTTCATTTTTTAACGAGGTTGACACGGGAACAAACCATCCTCGAGACATCCGGTTTCATTTTTTAACGAGGTTGAGGTAGGAACAAAATATCCTTAAGGATCATGTTTCATTTTTTAACAAGGTTGACACGGGAACAAACTATCCTTGAAACTCCTTGTTTCATTTTTTAACGAGCTTGACACAAGACAAGGAACTATGCTCTAGACTCCTTATTTCATTTTTTAACAAGATTGAGATAGGAATAAACTATCCTCGAAACTCCTTGTTTCAAATTTTAACGAGCTTGACACAAGACAAGGAACTATGCTCTAGACTCCTTGTTTCATTTTTTAACGAGGTTGAGACAGGAATAAACTATCCTCGAGATTGGTCAGGAATCAGAAAATGACTGTAAAGCCTGATATGCAATTTCAAAGGGATTCAAAGGCATTGCGCCATCAATTGAATCCACCTCAGAATCGGAAGGTACGATCTAAGGATCATCAAAAGCAATAATGTTCGATGAAAGCATATGAATAGTTGCAATATAAGGCGATACGTTAGGAGGAGGGAAGGAAAAGTTCACAGTAAACTAGAATATTTAATCAAACCTACACCAACATCCTTATAAGGGATAATCGTTTTACCGATGTGCTGAACACTATCTGTAGAGGTTGGGTCGGATGAGAAATAAGTCAGTTGGTTTATTGTAACGATCTCTCCATTATGAGGAAACTTTATAAGCTGAAAGACTGATGAGACAATAATAGTCATAGCATAAGACCAACTACGACCCAAGAGAAGGTTGTAACCTAGAGGAGCATTAACCACTTCCACATCTAGATTTATGGTTTTGCCTTCGACCCCTATAGGTAAATCCAACAAAATACCAAAAGGATGGAACCCTCGGCCATAAAAAGCCTTTAGAATTGTCGGAGACTGATTAAGTGTGGGAGAACCAAGTGATCTCCAACACTGGATCGACATAATGGACGTAGAAGCTCCTTCATCAATCACAGTCTGAAAGCAAGGTCTATTTTTGACTAACACTGGAATCTGGAAATCCATTTGATGAGGAAGGCAAGGTGTACTATTCTCTAAATCGAAGATTATTAGGTTCGAATCCTATATATCGACAACTCTTATAGCAGACAATAGTAATTTACGCTGTGCTGGGCATGATTGCAACACTTCCAAAGCTGACATTGCTGAAGGGGCAATGGCTAAGTCTTCAACAATGTTACAATTCTGAGCAGCTCTCGCATGTAGATTGAAAGTTGATTTTCGAAATATACCTTTAGCAGGTGGTTTGATTACTAAGTCAGAGTTGGGTTCCTCGATCTGCAATGGACTGGAACCAGGAAGAGGTGTTGTTGATGTATTTGAATTAGAAGATTTTGCTTCTTTACCATCAACAGGATTTTTACTACCATAATCTTGCGATTGCGTCACAATCCTGTCATGAGACATCACCATAATGGGTTCTTCTGAGGTATTCGAGGAAGAAGCAACCACCTTACTATCTTGAGTAGGAAAAGGATCCTTCAAGACAGCAGGCATTTGAGAACCTTAAACAAATTTCAAAAACTCTGCTCGATATGGACATTATTTAGTAAAATGATCCTCGTCACAAATGAAATAAGGATTGCGAGGTTTTCGTTTTTCATCAATAGATTCATTTTTATTCGTATTATCTTTTGAATTTTGATTGTTTTTGTTCTTCCCTTTCTCTTTACTACCGGATTTGGTCGTAGATGAATCTACGACATGGATGTCGGCAGAAACTTCAATGGAAGAATCTCGTTTCGGGGAATCAGGTAAAGTTACTGTAGGAGAAGAATTCTTTGAAGATTTCTTCTTGCTTCTAATACTAACTAAACCAATCATACCATCAACAGCATGAGACCCTGAAGGAGCTGTAGTTTTTGGAAGATCAGGGATTTTTTCGTGTAAAGTACCTGACTGCGTATAAACGAGGTTAAGGTACTTAGCCTGAGCAATGACTTGCTCTTCAGTGACAACTCCTACCTTAGTTACATCTTCAGTGATTTTAGGTAACAATGATTTAAAAAACCATTCTGTTAAAATTTGATGTGGAATGAAAACTTTCACTAAACGCCTTCTACGTTGCCATTCATGAATATGATCAGAAATATATGTGGACGTGGATTGTTTTAGTGAAGTTAACAGTTCTGTGCCATTTTTGTATCCGACAGGCAACTAAAAATTAGCTAAGAAAGAAGTGGCTAACTGACTGAAATTATAAAAAGAGCCTCGTGGTAACTCAATGTACCATTTCGTAGCAAGACCAATCAGAGTTCGTTGAAAAATACGTAATCGAATTGAATCATCAATGATTTGAATTAGATACACGCCAGAGGTGATAAGTCATGACGTGATTTGACGGATTCTCCCCTAACATACCATCGAATTTTGGGATATCATTGGGCAACTTATTAGGCATTGGCGACCAATACGAAAGATAGTAAATCGAATCGTTTGTAAGGCGCAACAAATCAGGTAAATCCAAAGTTGGAATAAATGGTAACTGAAGGTTAGGGTTGCGAAAACCTTGAGTAACAAGACCAACTCCAGGAGGAGGATATCCAGGATAACCTGGAATCGTATTTTCATTAGGAATGTTATAACCTCCTGGAAAACTAGGGTTAACTAGACCAAACTGAGGTTGTTGAAGCTATTGATAAGTATAACCAAGATACGGTTGATTTTGATAAACTAGGTTTTGTACAATAGGACCAAATTGATACTGTCTCTGGTACGGTTTATAAGTGAATTGTGGTTGACTTGTAGCAATCGTACTTGGACCAGCTTGTCCTGCAGGCATCTAGACCGAAGTCTGAACTGTAGGTCCTGACTGTGGCACAGAGACTTGAGGAGTTTGTACTGATGCAGGGATAGTAGAAACCAGAGCTACAGATACTCCAGAAAGAGGTGTGGTATGTTGAACATAAGTTGCAGCAGTTGCAACAACAGTTTGAGGCGGAGTTTGAGTGAGCTAGGGCCAGGCTGCTGAATTAAACCAGGTGCAGAGGTTTGAACAGTAGGTTGGACAGGTTGCTGGGTTGGACCAGAAACCAAAGGTTGTCCAAGTTGATTAGATAATTGCACATTAGGTTGCAAAGTTTGTTGAGTTTGAGATGGATCCCACACCATGTTCGTTCCGGGGTATGGACTCATAAAAGGTTGTGCATGTGGAGGACCATAACCTAATTGAACGTAGGGCTAATAATTAGGCGGTACATTTCTAGCTCCTTGTGAAAATGATTGATGAGAAGGCAATTGGAAACCTTGAGTTGGGTATTGACCTTGAGGTTGATAACCCTGAGGCATGTACTGAATATGGGGTTGATAGACCTCCTGAGGAACATATTGAATCTGGGGTTGACCTTGGGGTATGTACTGACCTGAAGGTTGAAAACCTTGAGGTAGCCCTCCAGGTGGAAATTAACTACCTTGGGGTTGCCCTCCAGGCGGAAACTGACTACCTTGGGGTTGCCCCCCAGGTGGTAACTGACTACCTTGCCCCCCAGGCGGTAACTGACTACCTTGCTCCCCAAGCGGTAACTGATTACCTTGAGGTTGAGGATTTGGAATACTACCATACATCATAAGAATTTGCTCTACGTTCAACGTTTTAGTTCCATCATTACCGGGTGATAATTGATGTTCAGTCGGTCGAGGAGTTGCTCTTGAAAAAGTACCAGAAAGTGACTGGTACCCCAAAGGAACAATAGGACCGCCATATAAAAATGTTTCCGATGATTGGGAAAACATAGATGACTGTCTTGACATGATCGACCAAGGACAATAACCTCTGGGTGTAGGATGAAAATAATCACACGCAAACAAACAAAATTTCAATAAAAGCACCTAAAGTCTCTAAAGAAACAAACAACTGAATCACATGCCTAAAAATCTAAGAGTTCAAACCACACACAAACAGTAACTTCCTGTACTAAAAACACTAATTGGTGATGAAATCCAACGTCATATAATTTTAATACAGAAAGGGCGGTTGGAACAGTTACCACGACAACCTGCTTAATGAAACAGACTGGCACAAGTTTCTTCACAAAACCATATCGAGTGAAGAGAATGCCCCAGAGAGTCCAAGTGAGTCTAGTTGACATCGGCTCTAGGTACAGTGAGACCCATCCTTCACCATCACCTTAGGAAATAATCTTAAGTTTATGGACACTAAGGTTACCAACAACAACAAATACAACTGGGGGAACAATCTACAATCCAATCTACGCGCAAGGGCAGAGTAACAAAGCTCAATCCCATTGAAGTCTCCTTGACATGATCAATCCAAGGTTTACCAACAAGTGACCCCAAGCTGCTCGACAATGGTTAATCTGAGGTTTACCGTTTTTAATATGCACAAATATTCTATCTTTCCCAATGAAATAGACTTGATTGTCTCAAAGGTTCGGACATGATCTCGTGATTAACTCCTTTAAGAGAAGCTTCCCATAATGTATCAATTACAATTGGATTTATTTCTTACCACAAGGTGTATCTACTTGTTTGTTTTAACTATCTTGGAGAGTTAATTACTCCCTACTCCAAGATACTAGCCTAAGCTAAGATTACTAGATCAATTTTAATTAAGCGTTGCTTTTATGGGTTGTTCTTTAAGTCAATAGGTATAGAAATGAAACTTTGATAGCGTGAAGAATTGACTCCAAAAACACTAAAAAATGCACCTAAAATGATAAGCAATTCGTTTTTCTTTCAATGAAATTCTAACTAAAAGAAAGAGTTCGAGAATGCAATTCTTTAAGAAACAATTCTTTCTTTCAACATGAAAATAAAAATAAAATCTTTTTGTCTTTTTCAATAAGAACTCAAAATGAGACTACTAATTAACGCTCACAATAAATCCCTTTCCTTTTCCAAAACTCGAAACTATAAAAAAACAATTTGCTTCAAAAGAGATCTACAAGTTTTAGAAAAACACTCAAAACTACAAAGCTAATTTTGAGATCTAAAAGCTTTTTAAAAATCTAATTAAATAAAAGCTTCAATTCTTTTTGAGGACGTTTTTCTTAGTTGTTCAGTAAACTAAGGATTCATTTGTTCAGAATAACGAATCAACCAAAAAACATCCAGATATGTTTTCTTTTGTAAAAATGAAATTCAAAACTTATAACAAAGTTTGTTCAAATATTTGCAAGGAGAAAACTAAATCTATTTCTTACAAAGGATAGATTTTACAACCAAGTCAGACTCATCAAGAAGACGAAAAGACACCAGGGTGATTTAAGGTTTCTCAAGCTTTTGATCTTTGAGTCACTACAGAGACAAAGTGAAAACCACTCCAAGCATGCAAAACTTCTAGAAAATCATCCAAAAAAAAATACTATCTGAACTCACTCACAAGGGATTTTTGATAGGAAAAATATAGATCTGGGTAGACACTAAAATCCTAAATGAAACCTAAACTTAACTAGAAGAAGATATTTTAGGTTTTTCACAAAATTTTACAAGGTCCGTAGGCTCCAGAAGAAACAGGCGCGGTTCTGCTCTGTTTACTAAAGGAAAAGTGCGGAGATGCCCAAACTGTCTGTAAAGAGAAAGTGTGGTCCCCTGAAAACTTCGAAAAAAAAAATCTAGATTCTAAAAAGTACCCAAGCCAGTATACATCAATCAAAAATCAGAAACGAAAACATGTTTCTCAAGTCAAAACAAAGGAAAACCAAAAATCAAATTCAGTCCCCAGCGGAGTCGCCAATTTGTTGGCTGGATAAATCGTTCTCACGGACAAGACCGATCTCCCTAGTATCACAAGATAATCTAGCAAAAAACAAACAAAGAAATCTATCTTTCTCTAGACATATACAATTTACAAATAAAAACCATAGAGGTGTTACGATCTTACCTTAGATCCAACGCTTGTTCGTTGTAGTCATCCCTCGATCGTCCGAAAGAGTTATCCTTTAAAGACCTGCAAACACAAACAAGAAAACATCAAATAGCACCTGCATAGCAAATATCATAAATCATGTATATTATGGTGATCAAGGAATCCATAAAATAAACCATAAATGAATAACTTATTGAGAAAAACAAACTTATTTGTATTAACTTTGAAGTAGAAGAACCTTACAACCTTTTCAGCCTTGATGTTGAACAAGCTCTTCCTGGGGTCCGAAACAGGAATTTCCTTTACTTTGACAAGCCTTGCACTCTTCCAAATGAGATATTAGAGGTATGTAATCTCTCCTCATAAAAGCTCAACTAAGAAGACTAAGTTCCAGCAACATTTCACCTCAAAATATTTAGCTTTCAACCTCTCAAATAACTAGCCCAATGCTTCATTTTATAGTGGAGAGGAGGAGGTTACAGGTCCACCTATGAAGGGATAAAGTCCTCATTCAAAGGGATAAGCTCCTCACATCAAGGGGTTAGTTCCTTAAGGTATGGGATGCATGAACCTCAAGAGAGCAAACTTGCCACCTCAAGATTCCTTCCAAAAGCTTCTAGAAATGACTAAAAGTGAGTTTTTAGAATAAACTCGTGCTTTTTTAACTTTTATAGGGGTCCGCACCCATAACATAGATACAGAGCGGTCAAGTGCGCAAGGAACATGACCATTAGGTGCGGGACCACAGGTAAGACTAAGAGAAAGTGCGAAACCAGAGTTTTAGAGACTTTTAGGGCTTTTCTCTTACTTTCAAGGCTTTATATGAAGAATTGAGGCTTTAGACTTGCAAAGGAAGAAAGTATGAGTGGTAATGGACTCACACAGATTGCAGAATGTCAAGTTGACAATTTTTAGTGCAATAGATTGCCCCCTAAAGTGCGAAGTCTGTAATAGATGAAAATAAATTTTGTCATCTATGAAGAGTGAAGTACTTTATCATTTCAAGGATCATCCTGTGGACACCCCAGTCGGAACCTATAAAAACATTCAATGCAAAATATGTATATGTAGACATATCATCGCTGAGGTAGGCATTCCCATACTCAGATCAAAACTGACTAGAAAACTAACTAAACTGTTATGATACAGGAATGATTTTGTAGTACATCAAGAGTATAGACATGTGTAGACACAGTATGGGTGCAACCATCTGTTTATGAATAGTCCACTGTATAATGAATAACAAAATTCCTCGCAGCATGGATGGTAGAAACTAGATCCAGGGTCTTGATTTCTGCTTCTCGATCTAGTACGATTCTATCCATGTGAATGAATGTGTCGAAGTCGAACACGGTAGAAACCACTTGATTACCAGTTAATGATGTAAACTGTTAACAAGTGTGAGTGAAACCACTAGTAATGTCAATGGCTCTCAAAGTACCTAGTACAATCCATGAAATGTGAATAAATGAGCTGAAGTCGAACATGTCATAGAATCCTTTGATCGAAGGTCAATGATGCAACCTATCGTCGAAGGCGAGAAACCTGCGATTAGGGCATGCAGATTTCAAGGTACTGATGATTTGTAGATCATCTTTCTAGATAATGAGCTGAAGTCGATAGAAAGCGATTTGTCATAGGCAAGCCCACAACATGAAATCATAGATCAAGTTTTGAAGAAATATATTGGCAAGGACTGGCTCAGGGATGGTAAAAAATGGATGAGAGATATTTTGCAAATGAATGGTTTATTTGAACTGACCTCTTGAACAGATAATGACACTGCAGATGGTTTGGTTACAATTGACCCAAAGCTAATACCCAGAAACCAGCTGAAGACTTTAAATATGGTTTGATTAACTGTTAGGTAAAGGATTTCCCAACCCAAGTGAACAAAAGTGATGTGTTCAAGAGTGGTTAACGGCTTTTCTAAAACACAAAGTGTAACAAACAGGTTCATTTTTCTCCCTTTTCCCCCACCATTTCTGGCAAGTACCTCTTTATTTTTGACAAGCTTGAGGAGGATAACATTTGCTTGTTTATAAGCTTATCCTTCAGATGAGTCCAACTTAGTTTAAAATTCGAACCTTAAGAAGGAGTGGTTCGTTCCTGTTTGAAATTGAACATGTCCTTTACTGTTAAATTTTAACGAGTCGAGTATAGGAAAAACTCGGTGTTTTTCAATTTTAGGGAGTCAGAAGAAAAACTTAAGAAAACTCCATGGGTGTACTTTTTTGTGAAATAATCCCTCAAGTCCGAAAAAGGATACAATAATACAAGAGGGATGACATTTCCAATACTTTAACGAGCTGGAAAGGACAAGCGCTGGATAATATTTTCATATTTAACGAGTCTGAAAAGGGTTTAAAGAGGACTCTAGTCTCGTCATGGTGACAAGTCCAATGTCTTCAGGGTTTAACGAATCCAACACAGGTAAAACTTGGAGACCTTTTCATATTTAGAGAGTTTGAAAAAGACACGAAAAAGAAAACTCCAGAGGGGTCCTTTTTCGTAAATTTGTGTCCCTTGAGCCTGAAAAAGTATAAAATAATACTTGAGAGAACTGCTTGACCATTATGATCATGGAGTACTTTTCATAATTAGTCGCTCCGATCTAAAAAAGTAAAAAAGCGATCGAAGACACGTTGTTTCATAACTAGTATCAAACTTGAAACGACAAAAGTCCGACAATATTTTCATGTTTATATGGTCAGAAAAGAGTTGTAAGTGGACCACCTTTTTATTCTGTTTAACGAGTTAGAAAAGAAAAAACTCGGCAATCTTTTCATATTTTACGAGTTAGAAAAGAGCTTAAATAAGACTCGTCCTAGAGGAACGAGTGGTATAAAGGGTAGCAACTAGCTCTGGCAATGGTGGAACTGCTCAAAACATGTAATGGTTAAGAGGCTGGCTAGCAAAACCACTCATCGCTATGGTCCCTCAGGAAAGGAAAAGCAAGCAAGTGAAAGCATATGATCAGCCAAAGAGGTGGTGGCGATGGAATGAAACAACCAAGGCTCATCTAACAGAATTTAGCGGATAAAAACGGCAATCATGAGATGTAAATCGGGTATGGGTTCATTTTTACACAAGCTTGAACCGTAGAGAACTCTGCTTGGATTCAGTTTCATGTTTACACGAGCTTGAAATGAAAAACTATGCTTGTTATATGTTCGCACGCCCCCAACATCATGACGCAAATCGAGGTACATGCCCCCCAAGCTTCATTGAATTCAACAAGGTGGATGGAATGAAGGTTCACTTTCGAGGGAGTTGTTTCATTTTTTAATGAGGTTGACACAGTAAAAGAAGTATGCTCATAACCTTTGTTTCATTTTTTAATGAGCTTGACACAAGACAAGGAATTATTCTCACGACTCCTTGTTTCATTTTTTAAACGAGCTTGACACAAGACAAGGAACTATGCTTGAGACTCCTTGTTTCATTTTTTAAACGAGCTTGACACAAGACAAGGAACTATGTTCCAGACTCCTTGTTTCATTTTTTAAACAAGGTTGAGACAGGAACAAACTATCCTCGAGACATCCGGTTTCATTTTTTAACGAGGTTGACACGGGAACAAACCATCCTCGAGACATCCGGTTTCATTTTTTAACGAGGTTGAGACAGGAACAAACTATCCTCGAGACATCCGGTTTCATTTTTTAATGAGGTTAGCATGGGAAAAAACCATCCTTGAGACATCCGGTTTCATTTTTTAACGAGGTTGAGACATGAACAAACTATCCTCGAGGATCCTGTTTCATTTTTTAATGAGGTTGACACGGGAACAAACTATCCTCGAAACTCGTTGTTTCATTTTTTAACGAGCTTGACACAAGACAAGGAACTATGCTCTAGACTCCTTGTTTCATTTTTTAACGAGGTTGAGACAGGAATAAACTATCCTCAAAACTCCTTGTTTCATTTTTTAACGAGCTTGACACAAGACAAGGAACTATGCTCTAGACTCCTTGTTTCATTTTTTAACGAGGTTGAGACAGGAATAAACTATCCTCGAGATTGGTCAGGAATTAGAAAATGAATGTAAAGCCTGATATGCAATTTCAAAAGGACTCAAAGGCATCACGCCATCAAATGAATCCACCTTAGAATTGGAAGGTATGATCCAAGGATCATCAAAAGCAATAGTGTTCGATGAAAGCATATGAATAGTTGCAATAGAAGGCGATACGTTAGGAGGAGGAAGGAAAAGTTCCCAGTAAATTAGAATCTTTAATCAAACCTACACCAACATCCTTATAAGGGATAGCCATTTTACCGATGCGCTAAACACTATTTGTAGAGGCTGGGTCGGATGAGAAATAAGTCAGTTGGTCTATTATAATGATCGTTCCGTTATGAGGAAACTTCATAAGCTGAAAGATCGATGAAACAATAACAGTCATAGCATAAGACTAACTACGACCCAAGAGAAGGTTGTAATTTGGAGGGGCATCAACCACTTCCACATCTAGATTTACGGTTTTTCCTTCGACCCCTATAGGTAAATCCTGCGAAATACCAAAAGGATGGAACCCTCGACCATAAAAAGCCTTTAGAATCGTAGGAGACTGATTAAGTGTGGGCGAACCAAGCGATCTCCAACACTGGATCGACATAATGCACGTAGAAGCTCCTTCATCAATCACAATCCGAAAGCAAGGTCTGTTTTTGACTAACACTGGAATCTGGAAAGCCATTTGATGAGGAAGGCGATGTGTACTGTTCTATAAATCGAATATTATTAGGTTCAAATCCTGTATATTGATAGCTCCTATAGCAGACAATAGTAATTTACGTTGTGGTGGGCATGATTGTAGCACTTCCAAAGCTGATATTGCTGAAGTTGCAATGGCTAAGTCTTCAACAATGTTATAATTCTGAGCAGCTCTCGCATGTGGATTGAAAGCTGATTTCCAAAATATACCTTTAGCAGGCGGTTTGATTACTAAGTCAGAGTTGGGTTCCTCGATCTGTAATGGACCAGAACTAGGAGGAGGTGTCATTGATGTATTTGAATTAGAAGATTCTGCTTCTTTACCATCAACAAGATTTTTACTACCATAATATTGCGATTGCGTCGCAATCCTGTCTTGAGACATCGTCATAATGGGTTATTTTTAGGTATTTGAGGAAGAAGCAACCACCTTACTATCTTGAGTAGGAAAAGGATCGTTCAAGACAGCAAGCGTTTGAGAACCTTTAACGAATTTCGAAAACTTTGCTCGATATGGACATTCTTTAGTAAAATGATCCTCGTCGCAAATGAAACAAGGATAGCGAGGTTTTCATTTTTCATCAGTAGATTCATTTTTATTCGTTTTATCTTTTGAATTTTGATTGTTTTTGTTCTTCCCTTTCTCTTTACTACCGGATTTGGTCGTAGATGAATCTACGGCATGGACATCGGCAGAAACTTTAGTGGAAGAATCTGATTTCGGGGAATCAGGTAAAGTTACTGTAGGAGAAGAATTCTTTGAAGATTTCTTCTTGGTTTTAATACTAACAGAACCAATCATACCATCAGCAGCATGAGACGCTGAAGGAGCTGTAGTTTTTGGAAGATCAGGGATTTTTTCGTGTAAAGTACTTGACTGCGTATAAACGAGGTCAAGGTACTGAGCCTGAGCAATGACTTGCTCTTCAGTGACAACTCCTGCCTTAGCTACATCTTCAGTGATTTTAGGTAACAATGATTTAACGAACCATTCTGCTAAAATTTGATCCGGAACGAAAACTTTCACTAAACGCCTACTACATCACCATTCATGAATATGATCAGAAATATATGTGGACGTGGATTGTTTTAGTGAAGTTAACAGTTTCGTGCCATTGTCGTATCTGACAGGCAACTGAAAATGAGTTAAGAAAGAAGTGGCTAACTGACTGAAATTATAAAAAGAGCCTCGTGGTAACTCAATGTACCATTTGGCAGCGAGACCAATCAGAGTTCGTTGAAAAAGATTTAATTGAATTGAATCATCAATGATGGAATTAGATGCACACCAGAGATGATAACTCATGACGTGATTTGACGGATCCTCCCCTGAATTACTTTCGAATTTCGAGATATCACTGGGCAACTTATTAGGCATTGGTGGATAATATGGAAGATAGTAAATCAGATCGTTCATAAGGCACGAAAAATCAAGTAAATCCAAAGTTGTAATAAATGGTAACTGATGGTTAGGGTCACGAAAACCTTGAGTAACAAGACCAACTCCAGGAGGAGGATATCCAGGATAACCTGGAATCAAATTTGCATTAGGAATGTTATAACCTCCTGGAAAACTAGGGTTAACCGGACCAAACTGAGGTTGTTGAGGCCGTTGATAAGTATAGCCAAGATACAATTGATTATGATAAACTGGTTTTTGTACAGTAGGACCGAATTGATACTGTCCTTGGTACAGTTGATAAGTGAGTTGCGGTTGACTTGTAGCAATCGTACTTGGACTAGCTTGTCCTGCAGGCATCTGGAGCCAAGTCTGAACTGTAGGTCCTGACCGTGGCACAGGGACTTGAGGAGTTTGTATTGATGCAGGGATAGTAGAAAATGGAGCTACAGATACTCCAGAAAGAGGTGTGGTAGGTTGAACAGAAGTTGCAGCAGCAGTTTGAGGCGAAGTCTAAGGTGAGCTAGGTCAAGGCTGCTGAACTAAACCAGGTGCAGAGGTTTGAACAGTAGGTTGGACAGGTTGCTGGGTTGGACTAGAAACCAAAGGTTGTCCATGTTGATTAGAAAACTGCATATTAGGTTGTAAAGTCTATTGAGTTTGAGATGGATCCCACACCATGTTCGTTCCGGGGTATGGACTCATAAAAGGTTGTGCATATGGAGGACCATAACATGGTTGAATGTAGGGCTGATAATTAGGTGGTACATTTCCAGCCCCTTGTAAAAATGATTGACCAGAAGGTGGTTGGAAACCTTGAGTTGGGTACTAACCTTGAGGTTGATAACCCTGAGGCACGTATTGAATCTGGGGTTGATAGACCTCCTGAGGAACATATTGAGTCTGGGGTTGACCTTGGGGTATGTACTATCCTGAAGGTTGAAAACCTTGAGGTAGCCCTCTAGGCAGAAACTGACTAACTTGGGGTTGCCCCCAAGGTGATAACTGACTACCTTGCCCCCCAGGCGGTAACTGACTACCTTGCCCCCCAAGCGGTAACTGACTACCTTGAGGTTGAGGATTTGGAATACTACCAGACATCATAAGAATTTGCTCTACGTTGAACGTTTTAGTTCCATCATTATCGGGTGATAACTGATGTTCAGTCGGTCAAGGAGTTGCTCCTGAAAAAGTACTAGAAAGTGACTGGTACCCCAAAGGAATAGTAGGAACGCCATATAAAAATGTTTCCGGTGATTGGGAAAACATAGATGACTGTCTTGACATGATCGACCAAGGATAATAACCTCTGGGTGTAGGATGAAAATAATCACATGCAAACAAAGAAAATTTCAATAAAAGCACCTATAGTCTCTAAAGAAACAAACAATTGAATCACACGCCTAAAAATCTAAGAGTTCAAACCACACCCAAACAGTGACTTCCCGTACTAAAAACACTAGTTGGTGATGAAATCCAACGTCGTAGAATTTTAATACAGAAAGGGAGGTTGGAATAGTTACCCCGATAACCTGCGTAATGAAACAGACTGGCACAAGTTTCTTCACAAAACCATGTCGAGTGAAGAGAACCCCCTAGAGAGTCCAAGTGAGTCTAGTCGACGTCTGCTCCAGGTACTGTGAGACCTGTCCTTCACCGTCACCGTAGGAGATAATCTTAAGTTTATGGACACTAAGGTTACCAACAACAACAAATACAACTGGGGGAACAGTCTACGATCCGATATACGCGCAAGGGCAGAGTAACAAAGCTCAATCCCCTTGAAGGCTCCTCGACATAATCAATCTGAGGTTTACCAACAAGTGACCCCAGGCTCCTTGACAATTGTTAATCCAAGGTTTACCATTTTTAATATGCACAAATCTTCTATATTTCCCAATGAAACAGATTTGATTGTCTCAAAGGTTCGGACATGATCTCGTGATTGACTCCTTTAAGAGAAGCTTCCCAGAATGTATTAATTACAATTGGATTTATTTCCTACCGCAAGATGTATCTACTTGTTTTTTTTAACTATCTTGAAGAGTTAATTACTCCCTACTCCAAGATACTAGCCTAAGCTATATTGGTGATAAGAGCCCTAAAAATAAAAAAGATTACTAGATCAATTTTAATTAAGCATTGCTTTTATGGGTTGTTCTTTAAGTCAATAGGTATGGAAATGAAACTTTGATGGTGTGAAGACTTGACTCCAAAAACACTAAAAAATGTACCTAAAATGATAAGCAATTCGTTTTTCTTTCAATGAAATTCTAGCTAAAAGAAAGAGTTTGACAATGTAATACTTTAAGAAACAATTCTTTCTTTCAACATGAAAATAAAAAGAAAATCTTTTTGTCTTTTTCAATAAGAACTCAAAACGAGACTACTAATTAATTCTCACAATAAATCCCTTTCCTTTTCCAAAACTCGAAACTACAAAAAAACAATTTTCTTCAAAAGATATCTACAAGTTTTAGAAAAACACTCAAAACTACAAAACTAATTTTGAGATCTAAAAACTTTTTAAAAATCTAATTAAATAAAAGCTTCAATTCTTTTTGAGGACGTTTTTATTAGTTGTTTAGTAAACTAAGGATTCATTTGTTCATAATAAAAAATCAACCAAAAAACATCTAGATATGTTTTCTTTTGTAAAAATGAAATTCAAAACTTATAACAAAGTTTGTTCAAAGATTTGCAAGGAGAAAACTAAATCTATTTCTCACAAAGGATAGATTTTACAACCAAGTCAGACTCATCAAGAAGACGAAAAGACACCGGGGTGATCTAAGGTTTCTCAAGCTTCTGATCTTTGAGTCACTAAAGAGACAAAGTGAAAACCACTCCAAGCATGCAAAACTTCTAGAAAATCATCCAAAACAAAATACTATTGGAACTCACTCACAAGGGATTTTTGACAGGAAAAATACAGATCTGGGTAGACACTAAAAATCCTAAATGAAACCTAAACTTAACTGGAAGAAGATATTTTAGGTTTTTCACAAAATTTTACAAGGTCTGTAGGCTCCAGAAGAAATAGGTGCGGTTCCGCTCTGTTTACTAAAGGAAAAGTGCGGAGATGTCCGCACTGTCTATAAAGAGAAAGTGTGGTCCCCTGAAAACTTAAAAAAAAACAAAAAATAATCCAGATTCTAAAAACTACCCAAGCCAGTATACATCAATAAAAAATCAGAAACGAAAACAAGTTTCTCAAGTCAAAATAAAGGAAAATCAAAAATCAAATTCATTCCCCACCGGAGTCGCCCATTTGTTGGCCGGATAAATCGTTATTGCGGACATGAACGATCTCCCTAGTATCACAAGATAATCTAGAAACAAACAGACAAAGAAATCTATCTTTTTCTAGACATATACAATTTACAAATAAAAACCATAGAGGTGTTACGATCTTACCTTAGATCCAACGCTTGTTCGTTGTAGTCATCCCTCGATCGTCCGAAAGAGTTATCCCTTAAAGACCTGCAAACACAAAAAAGCAAACATAAAATAGCAGCTGCATAGCAAATATCATAAATCATGTCTATTATGGTGATCAAGGAATCCATAAAATAAACCATAAATGAACATCTTATTGAGAAAAACAAACTTATTTGTATTAACTTTGAAGTAGAAGAACCTTACAACCTTTTCAGCCTTGATGTTGAACAAGCTGTTCCTGGGGTCCAAAATAGGAATTTCCTTTACTTTGAGAAGCCTTTCACTCTTCCAAATGAGATCTTATAGGTATGTAATCTCTCCTCATAAAAGCTCAACTAAGAAGACTAAGTTCCAGCAGCATTTCACCTCAAAAATATTCAGCTTTAAACCTCTCAAATAACCAGCCCAATACTTCATTTTATAGTGCAGAGGAGGAGGTTATAGGTCCACCTATGAAGGGATAGAGTCCTCCTTCAAAGGGATAAGCTCCTCACATTAAGGGGTTAGCTCTTTAAGGTATGGGATGCCTGAACCTCAAGAGAGCGAACTTGCCACCTCAAGATTCCTTCTAGAAGCTTCTAGAAATGACTAAAAGTGAGATTTTAGAATAAACTCGCGCCTTTTTAACTTTTACAGGGGTCCGCACCTATAACACAAATACAGAGCAGTCAGGTGCACAAGGAACATGACCATTAGGTGTGAGACCGCAGGTAAGACTAAGAGAAAGTGCGGAACCAGAGTTTTAGAGACTTTTAGGGATTTTCTCTTACTTTCAAGGCTTGATATGAAGAACTGAGGCTTTAGAGTTGCAAAGGAGGAAAGTATGAGTGGTAATGGACTCACACAGATTGCAGAATGTCAAGGTGAAAATTTTTAGTGGAACAATTCCCTCTTCATGAGTAGAACAATTCCCTTTTGCACCATTTCCCCAAAATCTTCTGTTTTTCCCAGTTACAAGTGTTAGGTCTCTATAATACTAGTGATTACCCCATTACTATTGTAGTTGTATCCCTTATTAATATTGTTGTGCCCTTATTGTCCCCACTGTGCCCCATAGAATCCCTCTATTGTTATTTTTGTGGCTTTATATTATTATTGTTAGGTCGGCTGGGTTATATTATGACTCCTTAGACTCCTATATATAGAAAGGAGGTTTTGTCATTTGAATCACCCATGAATTGTTCATTTATGTAATGTAAAGGAGGTTTCCCCCTCGAAGAGGCTGAATTCTAAGGCGTTGATCTATCTTTTCTCTCTTTTGTGAGCTAGTTTCATAACATTTGGTATCAGAGCTTTGGATTCTAGGGTTTCGCTGCTCTAAATAGGTCATCGTGGCATTTTCGCTATAACTCTTTTTCTGCGACGTTTTAGAAGAAAAAAAAAACCCATTTGAGATGAAATCGCACTAAACCTTGGGTCCGAATTTCAGAGCTTTTCGCGCTATATTTGCGGAGATATGATCTGAGGAAGTTGGTCTTTTTGCAGACTCCTGAATTACATTCCAAACAGGTGACCTGGGGAAAATCGTCATAACTTTCTCTCTGTCCATCGAATTGAAGTTTCGTAAGAAGGTACAGAAAGAGGACAGATTGTAGTTTCTTTCATATATTTTTCAGAGCCAAAGTTCGAAACAGGGACACGTGGCATGTCGTACAAGTTCGCTATACTGAACTAGTCTATAAATAGGTCACTGTGGGAGATTAGGCATAACTCTTCCTTGGAGAATCCAATTTGGATCAAGCTGGTGGCATTGGAAAGAGGACGCAGAGGGCTACTGCAGGTTGTAATTTCAGAACTGGATGATCTGAAATTACAGAGATACATCAGATGCAATATCGAGCTCCTGCAAAGTGAAAAAATGTGAGTAGAGTTCTTTAAATTTTTGGTTAAGCTTGGTTTGAAAAATTATTTTGAAGGAATTCAAAGGGCATAGTAGAGCATTATTATCGGTAACTGATGCCCCGAGGAAAGAAAATGCAAACACCTAGTAAGAAACCTGAAAGCTCTAGCATGACTCATGAGGAAGAGGAAGAAATGCTACATGATATATCAAAATTACAAGACCAAGTGCAACAAATGTCACTCCCACAAAAGCTAACAGAAGCTAAGATAAATGGCATGGAATCTAAGATAAAGGGCGTGGAAGCTAAGATGGATGATTTGAAGATAGATTTGAAGACATATTTGAAGAGATACATGGCAGATTTGAAGACAGATTTGACAAATTTTCACCAAGAAATACTTACAAATGGTGAAAGGGTAGTAAAGGAAACTCATGATGCGAACAAAAGAAATGCCAATCATGATTTCATAGACTCTAATGTTGGATAGAAGACCCACCGTATTCCAAAAATTGATATGAGGAAGTTTGATGGCAAGGATCCCGCAACATGGATATTACAGATGGAGCAATTTTTTGATCTCAATAATGTGCAAAACTCACAAAAGGTATGTATTGCAACTTTATATTTGGAACCAAATCAGTTTGTATGGTATCAATGGCTTTGCTCTCGTAAACAAATAATCACTTGGGCAATTTTTACGGAAGAATTGACAGCACATTATGAGGATACAAAAAGCAACACTTTTTTTAGCCAATTGATAAGTCTCAAACAAAAGGGTTCAATAATGGAGCACATTGAAGAGTTCCAAAAATTGAACATAAGGGTAAAAAATATTCCACAGGAGCATAGGATTGATGTGTTCATAGAGACTTTAAAGGATAATATCCAACATGATGTTCGCCTTTGGGAACCTCATTCATTAGAGAAGGCATTCAGGTTAGCAAGAAAAATGGAAAGCAAAATTATGGCAACCAGGAAGCATACCACTCACAACTATAAATATGGAAGTGTTGTTGCCCCTAGTCTTCCACAACCTATAAGGTTGACACCACAACAATTGGAAGAGAAAAGAGCAAAAGGGCTTTGCTACAGTTGTGATAGAAAATACACTAAAGGTCATAAGTATGCTGAGAAGAAATTATTCTACATAGATTGTGAAGAGGAAGAAGAAAAGGAGCAAGAAAGGTCAAAAGAAGAGGATATACTCCAGGAACAAAGCCTAGATAAAGAAGAAATAAATCCGACCATATCTTGTAATGCATTGGCGGGAATTACCACTCCTCAAACCATCAAGATATAAGGACAAATCAAGAAGAAAAAGGTAATAGTGTTGATTGATTTAGGAAGTACCCACAATTTTATTCATTGTAAGGTAGCAAAAGAATTGAATTGCTTCCTATATCCAGCACTAGAGTGTCAAGTGATGGTTGCAAATGGAGGAACAATAAATTGATCTGGAAAGTGCCATAATATCAAGCTATCCATGGGAGAATATGTATTGACTAGCTCAATGCTTTCCATTCCAATGGGAGGTGCTGACGTTGTACGAGGAGTTCAATGGCTACAATCCTTGGGTACAATAGCTTTTAATTTTCAAGAACTTTTCATGAAATTTTATGTGGAAGGAAAGGAAGTTGAATTAAGTGGTATTGCAGGGAAACCAGGAAAGATAATTAGCTCTAAAAATATGACAAAGCTTCTAAAAAAGGAACAAAGAGGTGTAATTGCACAATTATGTTCGCTAGATGTTTCCACATCGAAATCACCTATTTCTCCAGATCTCCAAAAAGTCTTGGACAATCATTCCAAGGTATTTGAGACTCCCAAAGGTCTCTCACCTATTCGTGATCATGATCATGCTATTCATCTAATTCCAGGAAGTGTTCCTCAAAACATCAGGCCGTACATATATCCCTATGCCCAAAAGAGTGAAATTGAATGTATGGTTGTAGAAATGCTAGAGGCTAGAATAATTCAACCTAGTCAAAGTTCTTTCTCTACTCCAATAGTATTGGTGCACAAAAATGATGGATCATGGTGCATGTGTCCGGATTATAGGGAGCTCAACAAGCTCACTATTAAAGATAAGTTTTCCATCCCTGTCATTGATGAATTACTGGATCAATTACATGGATCAATTTACTTCACCAAGTTGGATCTTCATTCAGGATATCATCAAATCATAATGAAGACTAAAGACATTCTGAAAACAACATTTAGAACTCATGAGGGTCATTATGAATTTTTGGTCATGCCTTTTGGCCTTACCAATGCACCTTCTACATTTCAAGGGTTGATGAATTCCATTTTTAAACCCTTCCTAAGAAAATTTGTGTTAGTATTTTTTGATGATATACTAATCTATAGCAAGTCTTGGAAGGATCATGTTGAACATGTTGATAGGGTGCTACAACTATTGGAGGAGAAACAATTATATGCAAAAAGATCCAAATGTTTCTTTGGAGTAAAAGAGGTGGAATATCTGGGTCATATTGTATCTCATGAAGGAGTTAAGGTAGACCCTAGCAAAATTAAAGCCATTAAGGAATGGAAAATCCCCACATCCATAAAGAATCTGCGAGGGTATCTCGGTTTGACAGGGTATTATCGCAAGTTTGTTAAAAATTATGGGAGAATAGCAACACCTCTAACAACATTATTGAAGAAAGATGCATTTTCATGGACTCCAGAAGCAAGATGAAAGACCCATTGCTTTTGAAAGTCGTCCAATCAAGGGAAAGTTTTTACACAAAGCCATTTATGAGAAGGAAATGTTGGCAATACTACATGCACTTAAGAAATGGCGACCCTACCTAATGGGAAGACATTTCAAGGTAAAAACGGATCATGATAGCCTTAAATACTTTTTAGAACAAAGATTGTCCTGAAGAGCAACAAAAGTGGGTCACAAAGATGTTGGGTTATGACTTTGAAATCATCTACAAAAAAGGGAAGCAAAATGTGGTGGCAGATGCACTCTCAAGAAAGGATGAGGATGTGGAAGCATTGTTGTGTGCCATTTCTATTATCCAACCAGATTGGATAAACGAAGCAAGGGAGGAATGGAAGAATGACGAGGAAGTGTGGGCACTTATTCGAAAGCTACAACAAGATTCCAGTACTTCTGATACATTTAGCTGGCAAAATGATTCGTTATGGTACAAAGATCGCTTATACCTCTGTAAGAATTCCCAGCTAAAACAAAAGATTCTTATGGAATTGCACACTTCTCCCTTAGGAGGGCACTCAGGATTTTTAAAAACTTACCACAGGGTTAAGAAGGAATTTTTTTGGGATGGCCTTAAATCAGATATTCAAAAGTTTGTGGCAGAATGTTTGGTTTTCCAACAAAATAAAGTTGAAACAATTAAGACCTCGGGTCTATTACAACCTTTATCCATTCCAAGCCAACGTTGGGAGGAGGTTTCAATGGATTTTATCACAGGTTTACCCAAGTCTGAGGGAAAGAGTGTCATCATGGTGGTAGTTGACAGACTTACCAAGTATGCACACTTTTGTGCATTATCACATCCATTTAAAGCCAGTACCGTTTCTACTGCATTTATGGAAACAATTCAAAAGCTACATGGAAACCTAAAGATTATTGTAAGTGACAGAGATCCCATTTTCACTGGAAATTTTTGGACAAAATTATTTTGTTGTCTCGGTACTCAGTTAGCTCATAGCTCATCTTATTATCCTCAATCTGATGGGCAAACTAAGATAGTAAACAAATGTTTGGAAGGATATCTTCGTTGCTTTGTATCCGATAAACAGACACAATGGGTCAAATGGTTGCCTCTGGTTGAATGGTGGTATAACAATTCCTTCCATACAACAACAAAAATGACCCCATTTATGGCACTTTATGGATATCAGCCACCATCCATCACATCATATTTAAGAGAAAATTCGAAGGTTCAAGTAGTGGAACATCACATTGAGCATCAACAACAAGTCCTCCAACTCTTAAAGGATAACCTCATGTTAGCGCAGAATAGAATGAAACAACATGCAGATCAACATTGCCGCGAAAGAAGTTTTGATGTAGGTGATTGGATATTCCTACGGCTACAACCATATAAACAAATGTCCCTCAAGCAAGCTAAAAAGGATAATAAATTATCACCAAAGTATTATGGTCCGTACAAGGTGTTGCAAAAGATTGTTACTATGGCATACAAATTGGAGCTTCCTGCAGCTTCTCGAGTTCCCCTAGTTTTCCATGTTTCATGTTTAAAGAAGGTTATAGGCGACAAGCTCCCAGTTCAAACAATATTGCCAGAACTTGATGAGGAAGGAAAAATTATATTAGAACTGGAAGCAGTCACAGAAACAAGAACTCGACAGCTACGAAATTGATCAATTTCGGAGTATCTCATCAAGTGGAAGAACTTATTTGCTGAAGATTCCACATGGGAGGATGAGAATTTTATATAGAAGCATCTAGAACTACTCAACCGTTGAGGACAACACTTTTTTGAAGGAGAGGGGCATGTTAGGTCCCTATAATACTAGTGATTACCCCATTACTATTGTAGTTGTATCCCTTATTAATATTGTTGTGCCCGTATTGTCCCCATATTGTTATTATTGTGCCCCATAGAATCCCTCTATTGTTATTTTTGTGGCTTTATATTATTATTGTTAGGTCGGCTGGGTTATATTATGACTCCTTAGACTCCTATATATAGAAAGGAGGTTTTGTCATTTGAATCATCCAAGAATTGTTCATTTATGTAATGTAAAGGAGGTTGCCCCCTCGAAGAGGCTGAATTGTAAGGTGTTGATCTATCTTTTCTATCTTTTTGAGCTGGTTTCATAACAACAAGACTAACGTTAATGGCCCTTGTCCTCATCACGCTGATATGTAGGGATTAACACTATCCCTAATGCCGATCGGAGCTACTATGCTTTGTTCCAATTGTGTCGTCCTCTTATGGAAAGTTTTTTAAAGAAAGAGTCGAAGCTTCCAACCCTAGAAGCTTCGTAATGAAAGTCTGGTAAATGGTTTGGCTAGATAGGGTTGAGGATGTCAGTTTGGGCTCATTTCCCCTATAAGGATGGAACTACCTCAAGAGATAAGATCTTCCGCATGAGAAGAGGATCCATCTCCCATCCATTCATGCTATATAAACCTCCCTTTTTCCCAAGCACAAGCTAGTGTTAATGTTGGTGTGCTAGTGCTAATTGAGTTTGGAGTAAACAAAAAGTTATTCATAGTTGTATCTCTCTAGTTGTGTGAAGGAGAAGTGTGAATTTGGTTTAATGTGAAGCCTAAAGGGAAGAGCCTTAAAACTATCATTGTTGAAGCCATCATGGAATGCTAGTAGAAGCGTGTGGGAACCTGGTTTTGTCGGAGGAGAATGACAACGTCAAGATAATGGTTGTAATCTCTTCTTGATTCAATATATATGCAGCTATCGATTGATTTCCTAGATGATGTGTCATCTTACATGTTCATGGCCTAATGTTTCCTGACTTGCTAAGTAGGTTGAATTACAATTTGTCTATTATCACGGTTGTTGTTTGCTATTGTTTACTTGTTTTAGGTGTTTGAAGAAGGAAACGAGAGATGGTTGGAGCGAGCAAGCAAGGACATCATCAAAGAGAATAAGTGTACTAAGAGGTAGGCCCTCTTAATTGGTTATAACCTAAGGAAATATTCCATAGAATGTATCGGTTGTGGCTAGACCCATTATTGGGCTAGAGGAATTGTTTGTGTCCGCACTCATAATTTTACTTCACCAATTGTTTGGATATCCTCCTTCTCCAAGAGACTCTAAAATATGGGGATGGTATAACCAAAGTTTTGGAGTCTATGTTCAAGGGTTGGTGTTTTTCTTGTTCTGATTCTCATGGTAGATTAAGAGACATGGTTATTGGTTGGAACCCTTAGAGTGTAAATCTAATCTGATCATGGGTTCTTGAGTCAGCTCTTAGAATGGAGTTCTTTTCAGCTAAGTTGGGTGTGGAGCTTATAATTCTTAATGTTTATGGACCTCATTTGGAGAGTGCATTTTTGGGAGGGTTGTTTCGAAAGTCTCTCCTCTCCTTAAAGAACTTAATCCTTAGAGGGGACTTAAATAACTCTCTGGGTGTTGTTGAAGTTTGGGGGTCGCATGCACAGTTGAACACTCTTATGGATTACTTTTTTCATCTATTTATGGATCACAACGTCATTGATGTTGAGTTGGTCAAGGTGAAATTAACTTGGAGGAACAAGCAAGTGGGGATGTTAGGATTGCAATGCGGTTGGATCATTTATTTCTTTCTGAAGGATTCATGGAGGGATTACCTTTGATTCATTAATAAGTAGGTTGTGGGGTAGAATCAAAACACTAATATAATTTCTTGGAAATCAAGGTATTGGAAAGAAGTCGACAAGTTGTAATGAACAAAGTTCGTACTATGCAGTAATCTGCAAAACACTTGGAACATGAAGACATCCATTGAGGATAAGAAACATATATATTGAATAGTGTATAAAAGAATTTATATGAGATGTTCGATGTTACAAATGAGGCCTACTTATATACCTAGGCAAATTCCCTTTCATAAAAGGCCATGTCCTTAGAGACATGCCTCTAGTATACTAATCACTAATTAACGATCACTAATTAATTATTATTATTATTATTTAAATTTACATTATTTTTATATAAATTACATTCATAACATTTCCTTCCTCTTTGAAAGCTTTTTCCTCAAATCTTATTACTAATAAAATGTGTCATATGTTTCTTGTCTTGTAATCTATTCATATCTTTCAGGGTTCTTCAAGTTGTCATATTTGATGATACAAGAAGATAGGATCCTCCAGTGATAAACAAAATTGTCGAACTAAGAATGGATTTAACCTTCCTAAATCAATATTTTGTGGAACATTGAAATTATTTGATAGTTGGGATAAATTGTTATCATAAAATTGGATTGTACAATGCATCAATATTTTTTAGAACATAAATTTGTTGCTTAAGTTTTGAGTGATATATATAAGCAAACTAGTTAAGATGTATTCTCTTGTGATTCATATGTCAATAAGGAGCTCTTGTGATTTGGTTTCCCCTTATCATGTGCGTGACAATTTCATGATTTACCTCAGGTATTGATTTTTTTTGAGTTGGTTACAAAATATTCAATCAGATTTTTCAATGTCTGAATTGCAACATCTGAATATGTTTTCACTTCAATTGGCTTGTCATCTTTTTGAGTTATGATATTGACTGGATCAATACTCGTTCTTTTTTCTTCAATTTGGGTTGTTACATTTGAAAACTTACGTTTGATTTTTTATATATGATTTCTTATCATCTTTAAGTTTGTTAATTTGAGTAAGCATATTTTGGTTATGATTTTTTAATCGTGAAAGTTTGCCAACTTCTTATTTAACCTCATTTTGACACTCAAGTTTCTCATTTTTAAAATCTCTGATTTGTTATAATAACTTTTGATTAAGGTTTTCTTCTTTCTCTGATAGATTCTTGTTGAATTTCTTCTCAAGACATTCATATTCTTCTTCTATTTTTTTCCTTGTAGTTTTTGACTTCTTGACATTTTCAAGTAATCTTTTACTATGGTCCCTTAGATGCCAAATTTTTCTGTTATGTTTTGTTGATTCTTCATAAAATTGATTTTCGAGAAATTTATATTTATTTTTCGATGCTTCATTCTTCTATTGAAGTTTTGCGAGTTCTTCTTTTAATCTTTTAATTTGGATCTGTGTATTACCTTAATATTCTTCTAAAGTAAACAATTTCCGACATGTTTGGAAAAATATTATGTGATTTTTAAAAATTGATTAATACTCAAGTTATGGATTAAGCAAAGTCTTTCAGTAGAAATGACATAAGAGAATTTTTTGGCCGACGTGTTTCGAACCAACAAGTATGGTTCATCATCAGGGCTAGATGAAGACACAGACCATGGCAAAGGCTTAAATAGAGAGAAATTTAGAGACATAATTTCAAGTAACGACTATATTTGAACAATAATATTTAAATTATGATATTAATTTATTAATATATTGAAAACAAATATTATTAAGTAAGGGATAGTTTTTGAAAAATAATATTTAAATTATGATATTAGTTTATTAATTTATTAAAAACAAATATTAATAAGTAACCACTATATTAAACAACTCGTTTTTGAGAAATAATATTTAAATTAATTTATTAAAAAATAAAAAATCAAAGTCAAACTCTAAAGGAGGAAAGTCAAAAATTACAAAAATGAGTCAAGACCATAATCGAGACAAGATCATTTGATAAATAAAATAATTAATGGAAATAAAATAAACTAAATTAAAAATAATTAGTGGAAAAATAAATAAAATAAAACAAAAATATACACAAGTCAAAAGAAATATCAATAAATAAATAAATAAATAAAAATAAAAATAAATAAATAAATAAATAAAATATAAACATATATCTATCTATCTATATATATATATCCAAAGAAAAGTAATCAATAAATAAAATAGGGTCAACAATAAAATATGGGGTTGAGGACCATTAAACAAATAACAAAAATACTAAAAGGAGTCAAGAGCGAATAAAATGATAAAAATACATAAAAAACATGAAGGATCAAGAAAATAAACTCTAATGAAGAATAAATAAACAACAAATACTATAAAAAGACGCCAATACCTACATAGATAAACAAACAAACAAAATAAATCCCACAAAGAAGCCTAAAAAACTAGGAGGACAGGACAAGGACCCAACTTCTATTAATATTCCAACCATCATCTCTATTCAAATTAATTGGTCTTTTTTCAATTTCTAGGGCCTCCCTCAATTTACGATGATAGAAATGACTAACCCTAGCAACGACTTGGGCTTCCTCAATGCAGATATGATGCTTAGATTTAGCTACATGCTCCGCCAAAGCAGAGGAGCGGGTCCTGCCATGCTTGATGTTAGTAGCATGCTCACAAATCCTTTGATTAATCGAGCAACTAGTCTCACCAATGTAGAGAGTCCCACAAGAGCATGGGATAACGTAAACACCCTTCATATTCTTGGGGTCCACTGGGTCTTTTACAGATCTAAGGGAGCTCCAGATGGTATTTAAAGGCCTAAAGGTTGAAGCCACCTTATGCTTCCTTAGGATCCTCGTAATCTTGTCAGTGGTCCCTTGGATAAAAGGAAGATGAACACTAGAAAATTGATCCTTGGTATCTTTCTTAGCACTAGGACCTTTTTTAGCTCTGAGGAAAGCCTTAGTACATTGGTGTCTATTATACCCATTATTAAAGAAAACACTTAGGAGATGTGCTTTCTCTTCATTGAGATGGTTCTCATCAGAAACTCTTAAAGCTCTAGTCGCTAAGGTGTTGAGAACACCAAGATTTTGAGTTGGGAAATGATGAGAATTAGCATGAAAATATTGTTCCGTATGAGTTTTCTTATGAAATACCTGATGAGAGAAAGAGCCATCATCATTCCTTGAGAGGAGGACGTCAAGGAAGGGAAGACTACCATTACATTCAAATTCCATGGTGAACTTTATAGAACTAGATTGATTGTTAAGATGGAGGAAAAACAGTTCCAATTTTTCCTTACCATGGGACCAGATGGCACAAGTATCATCCACAAACCTCTTCCACATCTTAGGCAAAAGACGAGAAGAAGCTAAGGCCTTTGATTCAAAATCCTCCATGAATAGATTAGCTACCACAGGGGAGAGGGGGGAACCCATGGCGACACCGCAACACACCTCATCCAAAACATAGAATTATGATTCATTCATTTTCATCAGTGATTGATTCAATTATTTTCTCTTTAATAATTGACTCCATACTCCTTTGATGGAAAAATACCCTAATATTTCGCTTTTTATTGACTTCCTTTAACTTTTTATGAGCCTTTTTTAATGGATAATAAGTTTTTTGAATTTTTATAATAGTTTTTTTAATTATCTCTTGAATACTTTGTACCATACCATTCCCTTTACGAAAAAAATATGAAGTTTTAAATTCTTCTTTTATATTTTTCATTTTATAAGTATTTTTAATATCCATTAAAATTATTCATTCCTTATAATTTTATTACACTTTTATGATATTAATTTGGCCTTCTACTTTTTATTTGCTTGGTATATAATAAACTTACCAAATATAATATAATCATATAAGTATTATTTAGCATTGAACACTCGATCTATCAACACCATTCATCAGCTCGTTAACATTAACTATTTATCAGTCTATTAAGTGGCTCCCTTATAAAACGACGATTTTCTCACTGCAATACTTGTTTATTTCTTAATGAGGTGAGATTGGATCAATAATTATTGGAATGATGTATATAAATAAGCATATACGCTCACTTAACTCAGAGTTAGCTCAGTGAATAAATATGTATGAGGGACCACGTGTTGAGCTAAGCCAGATCTCTCTCTTTGTATATAAACCTTTTATTGTCCACTATTTGCCTAATTTATTATAATGGTGGCGTTTGGTACGAATATGTCATACTAGTGTGAGAGTCATGACCCTTTACCAATGCAAAGCCCTTTTAGTTGATGGAACAATGAGGTTCAACAATGATTACATCAATTATCGATAAATGAACAATTATTGGATGATTCAAATGACAAAACCTCCTTTCTATATATAGGAGTCTAAGGGGTCACAATATAATCAGAGCCAACATAACGATAATAATGTAAGGGCACAACAATAAGAATAGTGGGCTTCTATGGGGCACAATAATAACAATACAGGGAAAACATGGGCACAACAATAACAATAAGGGCTACAATGACAATAAAAATGGGGGAATACAGTAGTATTATATGGACCTAGCATGCCCCACTCCTTCAATTTTTTTTTCCTCAACGCTTGAGTAGTTTTGGATTCTTCTGTATAAAATTATCATCCTCCCATGTGGAATATTCAGCGGGTAAGTTGTTCGATTTGATGAGATACTCTGAAATTGATCGATTTCATAGCTGTCGAGTTCTTGTTTCTGTGACTGCTTCAGGTTCCAATATGATTTTTCCTTCCTCGTCAAGTTCTAGCAATATTGTTTGATTTGGGAGCTTGTCACCTATAACCTTCTTTAAGCATGAAACATGGAAAACTAAGTGGACTCAGGAAGATGTAGGAAGCTCCAATTTGTATGCCATAGCACCAATCTTTTGCAACACCCTATACGAACCATAATACTTTGGTGATAATTTATTATCCTTCTTAGCTTGCTTGAGGGACACATGTTTGTATGGTTGTAGTCATAGAAATACCAGTCATCGACATCAAAAATTCTTTCGGTGCGGTGTTGATTCTCCTGTTGTTTCGTTCTATTTTGCACCAAAGTGAGGTTATCCTTTAAGAGTTGAAGAGCATGTTTTTGATGCTCGATGTGATATTCCACTGCTTGAACCTTAGAATTTTTTCTTAAAGATGATGTGATGGACGATGGATGATATCCATAAAGTGCCATAAATGGGGTCATTTTTGCTGCAATATGGAAGGAAGTTTTATACCACCATTCGGCCAGAGGCAACCGCTTGACCCATTATGTTTGTTTATCAGTTACAAAGAAAAAAAGATATCCTTCCAAACATTTTTTCACTATCTTAGTTTTCCCATCAGATTGAGGATGATAAGATGAACTATGAGCTAACTAAGTACCCAGACAAGAAAATAATTCATCCAAAAATTTCTAGTGAAAATGGGATATCCATCGCTTACAATAATCTTTGGGTTTCCATGTAGATTTTGTATTGTTTCCATAAATGCAGTAGCAACTGTACTAGCTTTAAATGGATGAGATAATGCACAAAAGTGTGCATACTTGGTAAAGTCTATCAACTACCACCATGATGACACTCTTTCCTTCAGACTTGAGTAGACCTGTGATAAAATCCATTGAAACATCCTCTCAACGTTAACTTGGAATGGATAAAGGTTGTAACAGACCCAAGGTCTTAATTGTTTCAACTTTATTTTGTTGGAAAACCAAACATTCCGCCACAAACTTTTGAATATCAGATTTAAGGCCATTCCAAAAAATTCCTTCTTAACCCTGTGGTAAGTTTTTAAAAATCATGAGTGCCCTCCTAATGGAGAGGTGTGCAATTCCAGAAGAATCTTTTGTTTGAGTTTGGAATTCTTACAGAGGTATAAGCAATCTTTGTACCATAACGAATCATTTTTCTAGCTAAATGTGTCAGATGTACTATGATCTTGCTGCAACTTTTGAATGAGTGCCCACACTTCTTTGTCATTCTTCCATTCATCCCTTGCTTCGTTTATCCAATTTGGTTGGATAATAGAAATGGCACAAAGAAATGCTTCCACATCCTCATCCTTTCTTGAGACTGCAAAGTCATAACCCATTTTTGTTGCTCTTCTAAAGATAATATTTGTTATAAAAAGTATTTAAGACTATCATAATCTATTTTTACCTTGAAGCGTCTTCCCATTAGGTAAGGTCACCATTTCTTAAGTGCATGTAGTATTGCCAAAATTTCCTTCTCATAAATAGCTTTGTGTAAATACTTTCCTTTGATTGGATGCCTTTCAAAAGAAATGGGTCTTCCTTCTTGCATTAAAACAACACCAATTCCATTTCTTGAGACATCACATTCCACAATAAAGGTTTTTGTGAAGTCTGGCGTAGCTAATACCGGTGTTTGGCACATTGCCTCTTTAAAATGTTCAAAGGTCATCATTGCTTCTAGAGTCCAAGAAAATGAATCTTTCTTTAGTAATGTTATTAGAGGTGCTTCTATTCTCCCATAATTCTTAACAAACTTCCGATAATACCCTGTCAACCTGAAAAATCCTCATAGATGCTTTATGGATGTGGGAATTTTCCATTCCTTAATGGCTTTAATTTTGCTAGGGTCTACCTTAACACCTTCATGAGATACAATATGACCCAGATATTCCACCTCGTGTACTCCAAAGAAAAATTTGGAGGTTTTTGCATATAATTGTTTCTCCTCCAATAGTTTGAGCACCTTGTCAACATGTTGAACATGATCCTTTCAAGACTTGCCGTAGATTGGAATATCATCAAAAAATATTATCATAAATTTTCTAAGGGAGGGTTTGAAAATGGAATTCATCAAACCTTGAAATGTAGAAGGTGCATTGGTAAGGCTAAAAGGCATGACCAAGAATTCATAATGACCCTCATGAGTTCTAAATGTTGTTTTTGGAATGTCTTTAGTCTTCATTCTGATTTGATGATATCCTAAAAGAAGATCCAACTTGGTGAAGTAAATTGCTCCATGTAATTCATCCAATAATTCATCAATGACTGGAATGGGAAATTTGTCTTTAATAGTGAGCTTGTTCAGCTCCCTATAATCTAGAAACATGCAATATAATCGATCCTTCTTAAGCACCAATACTATTAGAGCAGAGAAAGAACTTTGACTAGGTTGAATTATACTAGCCTCTAGCATTTCTGCAACCATACGTCCAATTTCACTCTTTTCGGCATAGGGATATCTGTAAGGCCTGATGTTTGGAGGAACACTTCTTGGAATCAAATGAATAGCATGGTCATGATCATGAATAGGTGGGATGCCTTTGGGAGTCTCAAATACCTTGGAATGATTGTCCAAGACTTTTTGGAGATCTGGAGAAATAGATGATTTCGATGTGGGAACCTCTAGTGAACATAATTGTGCAATTAAGCCCAACTGTTCTTTCTTTAGAAGCTTTGTCATGTTGTTATATTTGACTATCTTTCCTAGTTTCCATGCGATACCCCTTAATTCAACTTCCTTTCCTTCCCAAAAAAATTCAAGAAAAGTTCTTGAAAATTAAAAGCTATTGTACCCAAAGGTTGTAGCCATTGGACTCCTAGTACAACATAAGCACCACCCATTGGAATGGAAAGAATTGGACTATTCAATACATATTATCCCATGGATAACTTGATATTATGGCACTTTCTAGAGAAATTTATGGTTCCGCAATTTTCAACCATCACTTGACACTCTGGTGCTGGATATAGGAAGAAATTCAATTCCTTGGCTATCTTACAATGAATAAAGTTATGGGTACTACCCAAATCAATCAATACTATTACCTTTTTCTTCTTGAGATGTCCTTCTATCTTGAGAGTTTGAGGAGTGGTAAATACTGCCAATGCATTACAAGATATGGTCGGATTTATTTCTTCTTTCTCTAGGGTTGGTTCCTGGTGTATATCCTCTTCTTTTGATGTTTCTTGTTCCTTTTTTTCCTCCTCTTCACGATCTATGTAAAATAATTTATTCTTAGCACACTTATGACCTTTATCACAACTATAACAAATCCCTTTTGTGATTTTTTCTTCCAATTGTTGTGGTGTCAACCTTGTAGGTTGTGGAAGGCTAGGGGCAACAACACTTCCATCTTTATAGTTGTGAGTGGCAGGCTTCCTTGTTGCCACAATTTTGCTTTCAATTTTCCTTGCCAACCTGAATTCCTTTTCCAATGAATCAGGTTCCCAAAGACGAACCTCATGTTGGAAGTTATCCTTTAAAGTCCCTATGAACCCATCAATCCTGTGCTCCTCTGGAATATAATTTACCCTTATGTTCAATTTTTGGAATTCGTTAAATGTGCTCCACCATTGAACCCTTTTGTTTGAGATTTATGAATTGACTAAAGAAGGTGTTGCTCTTTGTATCCTCATAATGTGCTACCATTTCCTCCGTAAAAATTGACCAAGTGACAATTTTTTTAGAGATCAAAGCCATCGATACCATACAAACTGATTGTGTTCCAAATATAAAGTTGAAATGCATACCTTTTGTGTGTTTTGCACATAATGGAGATTGAAATATTGCTCCATCTGTAGTATCCATGTTACAAGATTCTTTCCATCAAACTTCCTCATTTCGATCCAATGTTAGAGTCTATGAAATCATGATTAACATTTCTTTTATTCTCATCATGAGTTTCATCTAATACCTTTTCACCATTACAAATCATTTCTTGTAGTAACGTTGTCAAACCTTCCTTGAAACCTTCCATGTCTGCTTTTAAACCATTCTTAAAATCTTCCATATTATCCTTCATGTCATCCATATATTCTTTCATGCCATTCTTCAATCCTTCCATGTCTGATTTTAAGCTATTCTTGAAACCATCTATCTTAGCTTCCATTTGATTTTTGGTTACTCTTTGTGAGAGTGAAAATTGTTGCACTTGGTCTCATAATTTAGATATATCATGTTGCATTTCTTCTTCTTTATGCGTCATAGTAGAAATTTTGGGTTTCTTAATAGGTGTTTCCATTTTATTTATTTGGGGCATGAATTAATTATTATTATGCTTCTCTGTGCCCTTTGAATCACTTTAAATTATTTTTTCAAACAAAACATATGCAAATGTTAAAAAAACACACATTTTTTTATTTTTTATTTTTATTTTATTTTTATTTTTTTTTCTTTGTAGGAGCTCGATATTGAATATGTTGTATCTTTGTAATTGCGAATCTCCAAGGCTTGAAATTTCTTCCTGTAGTATCCCTCTGAGTCCTCTTTCCAACCCCATAAGTATGATTGATATTGGATTCTCCAAGAAATATTTATGCCCAATCTCCCACAATGACTTGATTATAGGCTAGTTCAGTAGAGAAAACTTGCACGAAGTGCCACATGTCACTGTTTTGACCTTCGGACCTGAAAAAAATACCCAACAAACTAAAGTTCGTCTTATTTCGATAATTTTTTACGAAATTCAAATCTTATGCTCAGATAGAAAGTTGTGATGATTTTCCCAAGATCACCTGTTTGAGATGGAATTCAGGAGCCTGCAAAAACCCTAAATTCCTTGGATCATATCTCAAAAAATAGAAAGTTGTGATGATTTTCCCAAGATCACCTGTTTGAGATGGAATTCAGGAGCCTGCAAAAACCCTAAATTCCTTGGATCATATCTCAAAAAATATAGCGCAACAAGATCTTAAATTCGGCCACAACGTTCATCAAGATTTCCTCTAAAATGGGTTTTTTTCAGCTTCTGAAGCTTCGTATAAAAAAAGTTATAGCGAAATTTCCACGAGGACCTGTTTGAAGCAGCGAAACCCTAGAATCCAAAGCTTTGATACCAAATGTTATTCATCCAACTCACAAAATAGGAGAAGCGATAGATCAACGACTTCAAAATTAGCCTCTTAGAGGGGGAAACCTCCTTTACATTACATAAATGAACAATTCTTGGATGATTCAAATGACAAACCTCCTTTCTATATATAGGAGTCTAAGGGGTCACAATATAATTGGAGCCAATATAACAATAATAATGTAAGGGCACAACAATAACAATAAGGGCTATAATGACAATAATAATGGGGGAATACACTAGTATTATAGGGACCTAACAGGTGCAACGACGACTATGACAACGACATCCAGTCAATGGAAGCGACAAGGCGTGGGTTGCAGCGACTATGTTATGTAAAATGTGGTGGAAATTGTTGTGTGTAGTGTGGTTGTTGTTGGGGGGCTTGACGATGACTCTCCTTTTACTTTTTTTTGTTTCTTTTCTTTTAATTTTTAATTTTTGCTTACAATTTTTTTTAATTATATTTAAAAAAAAAATTATCATTTATTTTTTATATAAATAAACTTTATTTTTTTAACCCTTATTATTATTATTATTTATATTTTTAAACCTTTCATCTTGTTTTTAACATTTTGTTTTTTTCCTTTTTTAATTTAATAATTGTTTTTTCTTCTTTTTTTTGGTAAATCTCTATTATTATTATTATTTTGTTTCTTTTTATGGCCAAAGGTCTAATTGTAGGATGGAAAACCTTCCAAAACTTGTATAGCGAAATACTTGAATTACGACGACAACAATTTGATGACCAAAGGATGGATCAGGCTGACTCTATGCAACGTTTGAGCGGCAAGAGGGTCGAACAACTCTAATACCAATGTAATGAACAAAGTTTGTGCTACGCAGTGATATTCAAAACACTTTGAACATGAAGACATCCAATGAGGATAAGAAACATATATATTGAGTAGTGCATAAAAGAATTAATATGGGATATTTGATGTTACAAATGAGGGTTCGCTTATATACCTAGGCAAGTGCCCTTTCATGAATGGCCATGTCCTTAGAAACATGCCTCTATTATGCTAATCACTAATTAGTCACTATTATGATTGTTATTATTATTTGTTATTTTTCTATAAATTATATTCATAACACAAGCCCTTTAAAATTCAATGTATCTTGGTTAAAACCCGAGGATTTCCTTGCTTTGGCTCATTCAAATTGGGTTCCATATAACCCTCGCTCTGGGATTTCTACAATTATCTAGTTTGCAGCAAACCTCTGAATGGTAAAAAAAAATTATCATTTAATTTTTTATATAAACAAACTTTATTTTTTTAACCCTTATTATTATTATTATTATTATTTATATTTTTAAACCTTTCTTCTCATTTTTAACACTTTTTTTTTTCCTTTTTTAATTTAATAATTTTTTTTTTGGTAAATCTCTATTATTATTATTATTTTGTTTCTTTTAATGGCCAAAGCTCTGATTGTAGGATTGGAAAACCTTCCAAAACTTGTATAGCGAAACACTTGAATTACGACGACAACAAGTTGATGACCAAAGGATGGATCAGACTGACTCTATGCAACGGTTGAGCAGCAAGAGGGTTGAACAACTCTAATACCAATGTAACGAACAAAGTTTGTGCTATGTAGTGATATTCAAAACACTTCGAACATGAAGACATCCAATGAGGATAAGAAACATATACATTGAGTAGTGTATAAAAGAATTGATATGGGATATTTGATGTTACAAATGAGGGTTCGCTTATATACCTAGGCCAGTGCCCTTTCATGAATGGCCATATCCTTAGAAACATGCCTCTATTATGCTAATCACTAATTAATGATCACTAATTAGTCATTATTATGATTGTTATTATTATTTATATTTATGCTATTTTTATATAAATTATATTCATAACACAAGCCCTTTAAAATTCAATGTATCTTGGTTAAAACCCTAGGATTTCCTTGATTTGGCTCATTCAAATTGGGTTCCATATAACCCTTGCTCTAGGATTTCTACAGTTGTCTAGTTTACAGCAAACCTCTCAACGGTAAAAAAAAATCCCCCCTTAGTGGGACGCTCTCAAGTGTGAAAGAGATGATCAAGAATTAAGAGCTGTAGAAGATGTGCATACTACACTTTGTGGTACAAGCGAGGGTGGCTTCTCTTCTGTTTCCTCAAAATATAGGTTGTTGCAACTTAAAGCTTCAAAAGGAAATTTATTGGAAGAAAAGGAGGCCTTTTGGAGGTTAAAGATTAAAGTTTTCTGGCTAGATTGTGGGGATGAAAATACTAATTTTTTGTAGAATTTTTCCAAGGGAAGGAAAATGAATGACACTATTTAGAGTCTAGAAGATCAGGATGGTGCTTAGGCATCTATAAATGAATAGTTGACCCTTCTTGGAAAGAATCGCTTTTTTCCTCTTTACAAAGTAGAAGAGGGTAACTCCATTATAGAGGTGGCCAGGATGACCAATTTTTTCCCAAGGTTTGTTGATGCTAAAGATAATATTCATCTAATAGAAGAGGCCTTTGAAAATGAATTGAAGGAAGTTTTGCATAGCTTTCAAAAGGAAAAGATCCCTGACCCAGATGGTTGGTCAGTGGAATTATTCTTGGGGATTTATGACTTGATTGGGAGAAATATTTTATGGGTTTGGAGGAGTCAAAAGCCTTGTGGTGTGTTCTAGAATTCTTTAACACAACATTTATAGTTGTAATTTCGTAGGTGGAAAAATCTCATACTTTGTTTAGGAGAAATACTATTGGGGGAGGGGGTGAATCAATATTTTTATTTTACTTAGTATTCAATTTCAAATCCAAAGAAGTTACGCTATTGTTATTAAGACAACTCGCATGTGTAGGCACCTTTTGTGAATCTAGCATATGTGTAGATTACCAAATTTTCACAAATTCCAATAGTTGTTTAACTTAACCATTACAACATTCTTTCATTTTCCTTTCATTAATCATTCATAATGAGAAGCAAAGAACGGATAAACCATAACATAGAAGAAGCACATCAATATATAAGGACATCTGGATTTTAGGTGGAAACCCGATGTGGGAGAAAACTATTGATGTTTTCGTCTTTGTCTTCTTCTTTCTTATTATAAAGAAAATCTTTTACATCTTGCATTATCGTAGACTCTTACCACCATGAAAGCTCCTACCTGGAGGAGGCTACAACCTGCACTCGTTCTCCAGCACCCACTAGAAGGGAGCTACAACCCCTTGATTAAGTTTACTGGATCCTACTGGAAGGAAGCTCCTACTCCCTCAACAAGTTTACTAGTTACGACTAGAAGGAAGCTCCAACTCCCTCACTAAAGGCTCCAACCCTAAACACCTCCATGGACCATGTTTCATAATATTTCATATTAGATCCACATGTCTCAGATACACATCAAAACATGCAATTCACCTTTCATCATATTTTCAAACTAGACCCACACCCAACAATATGCTAAAAAATTGAATATTAATAAACTATCTAAATCATTGAGTAGCCAATCACTCTTTTGCAACCATATCACTGATCAAACCAATATACCAAGTCACAACCAAATCAATCCATTGAATAAGCTCAAATTCAATAATCAATCATCAATCAACATTGTAAAATACCAACCATCTTGATCAAGGCATCCTTGACAATCAACAACAAATAATACAAAGATAATTAATTGTCGTCACTAAGCATCACTTAAAACCCTAAAAAATATACACTATTGTCATAGATCCACATATATACATGCTTCTTATGAATAAAACCTAGATTCAAATCTCAAAACATATTTTTCACTAGTCCCTGAAAACAAACCACATATTACCGAAACTTCATCAAACTTTGTTAATCATTAACCAATATTATACAGGACCATGCTTATCAACAGACAATAACATTAATAAAACCACATTTACTCAAATAGTGTAAGTGGCTATTCTGAATCAGATCTACATATGCATGCGGTATTACGGATTACAACACATGTACAAATCTAAACTCATTGAATTAAATCATATCTGCAAACACGACCCATGTCAAACACAAATATCTGCTCACACACTTTCCAAAATCATAGATCTCAGCAAAATCATTTAGATCATAGCTCCACTATAACCATAGATATTTCATTGTTAGCTACTTAAACATAAGCAAATAAATCAAGCATATCCATTAGTTTCAATTACACTTTCAGATCTAAACCTTCTCCTTACTCCCTTGTGCACACCTATTTTAGATCAAATCGCACATGAATATTCCATTACATTGCACACTCTACTCCTTAATCTCCTTCTCGTTATATAACGTTTTCCCTTGTCAATACCATAGGAAAATCCCTTCGTAATGTTGTAACCACCCCATCCCACATTTACTTGCTTTTACAAGATCTCTGGGGTAAACGTGAGTTGGGTGTTACTATGACATGAACTGAACTCCAAGTTTTAGTTTTGGAAGTGGGGTCTACTAACCAAAAACATACTGCCACTCTTCAGGGACATTAGATCACCTAGGTGTCTGACAACAACCACTGGTGATCAATCCCTGAGATGGATCTTTCACTTCTTAGTATTTACACCCCAACCGTAGGCTTGACACATTGTGCATGCAATTGGAAGGATCTAACCACATGCATGAGCTTCCTTCCATGGGGTTGCAACTGAATTTCTCTAGTTCTGAGGGTGTGGTTGTGAGATCAGTGCCACTTTTTCAAGGCCTTCCTAAAGACCACTGCCTAGAAATGCCCAAAACTCTTCGGAACTCATTCTAGGATGAAAAAAAGTATAAACAATCAACACCAAGACTAGATCTTGCCCAAGACATGCCAAACACATGATAAACATTTCATCAAACATATTGTAAACATAGTAGCTACAGGTCATGGATGCATATTTGATCATGAACTTATGAATTTCATTAGACAATCATCAAGAAGGTCCAATGCCCTCCCATGATAGTTGCATCAACACTTGTTAGCCAATGCATATATGAACCATTCAATAACTCATCAAATCATGAATAAGATCCATAGAAATAACACATCATCCAACTGTGCCTATAACCAACATATAACCAAAATAAAATCCATGACAAACCAATCATAAAATCAACACAATAATCAATACATGTGCTCATTAATCACAATAAGAAAGTAGCTCATATTAACATATGCAAATGCCAACCAAGTCAAGGACTTCCACGTACCACCCAACCATAGCTTGATCTAAACAAAATCTCTCTTTCATCCAGTCACCCCCGTGCCATATTCCAAGCATGAATGTGGGATCATATGGGTTAAACCTAAATAGTACCAACCAGGCCTTCCAGAGGCCAAACCACGTCCTCAACCCTCAACCAAAATGATTTCACCTAAATCGGTCCAGAAATAACTAATACCAAAACACAACTTCCTTCACCAGCTCCAGAGGAACTTCCCTGTCTCCATCCACTCGTCAAGATTTCCTGGAGAAAGGCTATCTCCACCCTTGATCGTTGGGAATTTTCCGAGACCTCCTTAACACGGATCCAAGTCTACTGGCCATCCAAAGCTAATAAAAAAAGAGAACCCACTACATCATGGCTATCCAGGAAATGACAAGACAAGGCTAAAACCACTATCAATATATGCAAATCCCATGCTAATGACATTAAAATAACCAAATTATCACATGAATGTACCATGCATCTAAATGCAGGCATGCTAAATCACACATGCACACCATTACCTGTAAATCCAGGGTTATTTTATGCCCTTACTTGCTATTGTCCATACTTCCTCTTGTGCTCCTTGCTTTCCTTTGCTTGTTCTCTCTCTTGGAGTTCCATTTCTGAAAACTGATCAAACGTTGAGCCAAAGTTGTCAATTGTTTCTCAGGTGTCTTTTTATCATTGATGTCTAGTATCTTCCTTTCATTTTCCTTTATTTTCTCTCTAATAACCTTGCATGCATATTTGTGTCTCTTCACCTTCCTTTTCTACGATTTTCCTTTATTTCCTTAATTAAATGTCATTTATTTCCTCTTGCATTTGCCAATGCCTTTGGCAATTTTCATAGCCATTAATAAACCACAAGTGATGCCCACTATTATGTTTTCCCACCATTCAACTTAGAATACATGTCCCATGACCTCGATTTTACTTTATTTACATGGAAAATCTACCAGGGGTTGTTACAATGTTGCTGTTAATTGTTGACAGGATCAAATTGACGTTGTTGACACAATACTATGGAAAATTACCATGTGAAAAGCTCTTGGTTTTCTCTTTTCCATGGGTAGGATCACATACATGACTTTTTTTTCATTAAACCTGCATATGCATGCCTCTTCTTCACAGGGGCCGTGTATATTTTTCAAAATTCACATTTTCATATTGTCTCAATTTAGACCTATTAACAAGGTTGTCAATAGACTTCCTCATTTATGCAATACCTATACCAATATTCATGTCATCTGCAGTAGTTCCATAATCATCATATTATAACCAAGTTGACATCAAGGTCATAGTTGACATGTAGGTTGCCATCAAGGACAACATATTAATGCCAACAATCTCCCACTTTGGACTTGAAGGCAACGTTTTGCAAACACCAAGTCTTATCTCCCTCTTTGACATCAAGTGCAAAGGGAAAAACCATGCTGATAGAAGTACTCCCCTTGTAGAGCTCAACATTGTAAGTTTGATCTGCTAATATGAACCATGAAATATGCACACACCATGCTCCCCCTAAGCATATGTTGAACCTTCTAGAGATATGCAATACAAGTACAAGGATTTATGACTCAAATACGTGGCTATCCATAAACAAATATGACCTCTCCTATAACCAATGACTCTATGCTCAAATGTTTACATCAATCACCCAAAATAATGGGGTTACATACATGACATGATTTGATCCCAATAACCCATACATGATTGAATTTTACAATTATTACAACATGGGTCTTTTTATGACCAATACACCAACAAAATAACACAATAATGATGCATGACTTTTACAAATGCACACAAGTCTGATCTCTTCAGTGCAAGCCCTATATAATGATATGGAATCTATGAGAAATAATATATGCCCTATGCAACATCTCATCCATAAAAAAGGTTTTCATCAATGAAGTTTCTATAGAAAAACCATGATAATCATCAACAACCACCATGCAACATATAGGCACCTGTAACATAATAATATGACATCAACAACATAAATGACATAATGACAACAACATAAACATTCTCATAATCAAGAATCCATAAATCATCAAGCAGATAAGAAAGTGTAACATCAATATCTTCAATATCATCAACACGTGGCCAAATAGGCAATGCTTCCAAGCAACACTAAGCAACAATAACATCATCATAAGATTTTTGCAATAAAGAAACTCATCCCCTTGACCTCATGTCATCAAGGTCAGCACATTCTCTCCACATATAGGAAGAACCACAATCCTCAAGCAAAAAAAACTTATAAATATCTTGGACCGAAAACACCATAAGCAACATATGAGACTCGAACCAGCAACCTTTATCTCCATGCACAAGCCATTAAGTATCATAGAATTGATCAACAACATATTGATTATCAACCAACATCAATAGTGAACATAATATACATATCCTCCTCATCATCAAGATTTATATAACAGTAGCAATAATAAGGAATCATCAATAACTTGGTAGCAACATATATATGTCTTCCAATAGTAATCAGAGCATTGAATGATCAAGGTTGCTCTGAAGAGGCTCAAAAATCGAAGTCTTTGGATTTTTTCAGAACTAGGACTAGAATGAAGAGCTTGTCATCCTGATTCCAACGACATAGATGACACTGAAATCTGACTTTGTATGTGAAAGTTATTAACAATCAAAGTTCAAGTCAAAAGGAGTAGGACTTTTGTTGCCAGCTAAGTTTGGAGCACAACTAAATTTAGCAGCATGACTAAATTTTGCGGAACAACTAAATTTGGCAGCCACTAACTGAGCAAAAAAATAGCACTTCACAGCAATTGGAACTGGTCAATTTTTCACATGTTATTTTTTCGGTGGCCCCTAAAAAAATCTGTTGGTGGTTTTGGTATATTTTTACTAAAAACTATATATATATATATGTGTGTGTGTGTGTGTGTGTGTGGTGGCCTCCCACCCCTATTATATATATATATATATATATATATATATATATATATATATATATATATATATATATATATAGATATATATATATATATAGGGGTGGGAGGCCACCACCCCCACCAATCCAAACTAATATCTATACAAATATATTTAAACGTGGGGGCAGGCTACCATTGGCAGACCCGCCACCCAACAGACTACCATACATGGGGCCCAAGGGATCAAACCCGCCCGACCAACTGGACGACCCCAAAATTCAAATAAAACTGCATATTTAAAACATAAACTCCAACCAAACAACAAACTTGATTCAAACCAAGCCAAAAATAATAATAATTCATTGCAACATGTTCCACATTGGGGGTCCTGTGAGGTTTGACCCCGGGACCCCCCCCAACCGCCAATAGACTAACTTTTCCACACCAACAAGGGTTGCCAATGGTCTCATTGGATATATTGTTGGCTTGCACATATTTAAACCAAAAATTTTACCCAATCGACCTAGCGAAAGAAGCCACAGAGCCGAGAGCAACAATAAGAATGAAACAGAGTGTGAGACCAGAGGGGTTCACCTTGGGCACAAATTTTGAAATGAGAATATTTTGGGGAATATTCCATAGAATATTACTAGAGAATATTTTAGATTCCAAGGGAATATTCTTGTAGCAAAATCTTGAGGAATCTAAAAGATTCCCTAGGGGCCATATTTTCGCTAGGAATTTGATGATGCAGTCTATTTCTTCTTTTGAGTAGCCAATTTCCCGCCCATCTTCAAAAGAGATTTTTGTGAGGAATCTAAAAGATTCTCGGTGAGCCCAAATTTGACCATGATAGAAAGGGGTTGTGTTTATACTCAAATTTCAAGATTTTTCACTAGGGATCTAATGGTGTAGCCCATTTCTCCATATGAGTAGCCCATTTTTAGGCCAACCTCGAATTTGGAGGTATAAGGTGTATTTTTGTCATGTATTCATTTGATTTTGCTGAGATGAATGAAGAGGTCTCCCCACTTTGAGTAGGGCCCAAAGACGTAGTCTACATTGGACGAATTACGTTATCAAGTTTTATGTGTTCCTTGTCTTTATGGTTTCCTTTGTTTTTTCTCTTCTTTAAAGTGTATGCACATGTGGTTTTCATGCTCTTTTTACATGCAATTCTGGATACACCAATGAAGTAAAAAATACCAGATCAAGTTTGGTATCAGAGCGGGTCTTCTACTGATGTAAATTGCGAGTGGGTATGATAAACAAGGAAAAACTCAAAAAGGATGAAGGTGAACTTAAGTCCTTCGATCCAGAAGTGGGGTGTGCAACAGCAAGAAGGAAAATGGTAGATGATGATATTCGTACCGAGAATGAGAAAACTTTTCACAAAGCTTTTTACACCATGGCCTACAAAGTTGAAAAATTATTTGCAAAGTATGAGAGGAAAATTATCAAGAAGGAAAAGAAAAAGGAAGAGAAAGCAGAGGATCATGCTTTTTTAAACCAAGAAAATGGAGGAGAACCTCTTGGACTTATATCTCCTTTTAGCGAAAGATATTATTCTTCATCATCTCATTATTCTAATATGTAGCATAGAAATGCTTCTAAAAATTGTTTTTTAAATTTGGACGTAAAGTTTGATTTGCCTATGCTTAACAGAAATTGCAATGCAAAAAAGCTAAATAATTATATCAGAAAGATTAAAATGTATTTCTCGATTTAACAGAATTAAGAAGATGAGGCTAAGATCTAGTTAGAATCTATTTGACTAGGAGGCACCGCTCTCATATGGTGGGAGAGAAAACTTCAGAAAGGAGGTAAGCATGTGGGTAAATTCCTTTCTTCTTGGTCTGAATTTGTTTTCGCTTTAAAAGGACAATTTTATCCATTAACATATCAACAAAAAGTCATGATAGCATGGCAAAACTTGAAGCAAGACAAAGGTCAATATGTTCAAAGTTTCACAAAAAAATTTAGAAAACAAGATTTAACGTTGGGAATTCCTTTAGATTCACTTGACACTTTGATGAAGTATATTGGTTCTTTACATGATTATCTTTGGCATTCTATGTTATTGTTTGAATCCACTACTCTTGACTCGTCGAGTGTGAAAACCATTCACCTTGAAAGTAGGGGAAAGTTTGAATAGGGAAATTATGCAAAGAAGGCAACAACAACAAGGAAAAAGGAAGAAAACCCCTCTTGCACTAATTGTGAGAAATAAGGGCATGATGAGGAGCATTGTTAGAAACTACATTCAGAATTGAATCAAAGAGAAATGGCAGAAAAGAGAAGAAAAATACATTAGCCACCTAGATCATTGAAGAACAAGTTCAAGAAGACTAAGCACAACAACAACAACTATGGACTCATTAGAAATCATATGCAATAAACCAATGTCAGATAAGCAATGATGAATAAGAGACCATAATGCCAACAATGAACCATTGGAAACATAGAATATGCTCCCCCTGAACCTGTGCCAACTCTTCATCATCAATTCTGATCACATTATATCCGTCTCACCAACAGGAAAGAGATAGATCAACAAAAATAATAAGTCTTTGCAACAACTCATTACTCATTATGAACAAATGCCCTTTCATAAATTCCTAAGCAGCATAAGGGCATCATCAACAGACTGCAACAAACCAATGTCAAAACTAGAATGTCAATAATGAATTGGTGGAAGCATATGAGAAGCTCCCCTTGAATTTGTGCCATTTCTTTATCACCACATAAAAACATACGTGAATGTCTACGTTAAGAACCACATATATACGTGATTGTCCTTCATAATAAAACATGTACAAAATATAAAATTAATTTGCATGGACACAACTCCCCCTAAACATGTCATATTTGTTCCTAATTACAATCACTTCATCAGATGCAACATCAGTAACATAAATCATCACCAAAAGTACAATATATGAAATCGTCATCAAGGTACACAAGTATAATTATCCTTGAAATCATGCATTTATTTCCTCAAACTGATCTTGTGGACCTTATAGTCATCATCTGTTTTCCATGAGGTTGTGTATCACATTTATTTCTGCAATCACTGTTAGAAGTATGCAATAAGTACAATAGACTATACCAGGGCTTGTATTCTTTTACTCTAAATATGAAGAGGAGGATCTAGACCTCTTATTTTTTCGTGGATTATTCTTTAATACATATAATTTGTCTGCATTTCTGAATCCCTTTTCTATACTTTTTCTAGTGTCTTCTTTTATAATTTTGCATCTAGTTAATGTAAATAAAGTTACATGCCCTTTATCATCTATTTGGCCTACACTTAGAATGTTATCCTTTAGCCCATCAACAAATAACATTACTTGCTTTTCTATTCTTAATATCAATTTCAACATTACCCATACCTATTACCTTTGCAGATGAACCGTTTCGCGTTATAGAAGCTTGAGTACCTGATCCAGGTGGATATTGGTGGCCACCTGCCAGGTCCACCTGGACCCCCACCATGGTCTTTCTCAGCATTTTCAGTTTCCTTAATTGTAGCACAGTTTACTATTTTTAGCAGTTTTTCGGGTCCTGAACTTCCGGAGCCGTTTTGAGGCCCTAAACGACGTTTTTTTGGAATTCTGGGGCGACCGAGCCCTATGTTGCCTCCCAAAGTGGTAGTACTCGGATAGATCTTTCTAACGAGCTATCGTACGCGTCAAACGAAGATCGTATGCCAAAGTTACGACCCCGGGAAATTGATGTACCATTTTACCCAAACGGGGCCCACAATTTGGCGTTTCATCTTCTAGGGTTAGGTTTCGGTATGTGAAGGGTTTTCCATTGTTTCTCAACAATAAATAGGCCTTCGAGCCTCATTGTAATACAGTTCAGAACAGTTCAGAGGCATGTAGCCATCACATCTCTTCTCAGAGATAAGCTACCATCGCCCTAGCTAGTTTATTGCCATTTCTGTTTGTAAGCATATGTCAGTATTTTCCATTAATGAAATGAAGTATTATTTCCGCTGCATCTTTGTGTTTATGGTTATCTCTGTAATTTGTTGCGTTCCTGTTTAAATCTGGATCAGTGGTATCAGAGCGGTCTGCTTTTTCTCTGTTTTTCTTTGCATGTCCCCAACAAGGTCGGGATATAAGGAGTTAGGGCTTGAACTGGTTGAACCTTTGCAAGACCAGCCTCGCAAATCCCGACGGCCTCCCATGGCGGACGAGAAGAAAGACGAGGGGGCAGGAGATCCCATCAAAATCTTGCTCGAAGAAGCGCTCGAGCGACAACGGAACGCGATGATGGACAGCTTTGCGCAGATCCTTCAGCGGCTACCCAGAAGCGGCGCATCGGCTTCCAGCAGCTCCTCTGGAAACGCCACACCCTTTAAGGTACAAGTTAATTTTGAAATCCCCATATTCGAGGGTCAGATAGACGCCGATGCCGTAGATACATGGTTAAATCTGCTAGAGGGTTATTTTTCTGTTCATGAATTTTCGAGTCGGGAAAAGATTGTTTTTGCTCTTCTCAAAGCAGCCCCCCACGTCAAGGACTGGTGGGAAACCTACTGCGAGCAGAAGGATGAAAGTACTGGCTCACTATTTTCAGCCGCACCCACCTGGGATTCGTTCCGGGATGCCATCAAGGAGCAGTACTACCCTGTCGGAAGCTATGAGGATGAATACATAAAGTGGACCACGCTGCGGCAGGGAAGGGACCAAGATGTGCCGGAGTTCACCAATCTTTTCCATACCCTTCGCACAAAGTTGGGTATCAAGGATTCGGAGCAACATTTGATACTCAAATACCGTGGCTGCCTGCACAAGTACATCCAGGAAGAAATACAGTTCCTAAACATCCCCTCGCTCGGCGCAGCATACCGGTATGCCGTCAAAGTCGAGCAGAAGTTTAAACAAAAGAAGCGAGACTTTGGATCTGCGAATCCAAAGCAGGGGAAAGGTGCCCCTAAACCACAGAACAAAGGACAAAGCCAAGGCGGGACAGCCCAAGACAACCAGCTGAAGCTGCAAGCAAAGAGCAACGCCGCGAAGCCGAGAAAGGACACTGGAAAATGGTGCGAGTTCCATAAGAGCTCCACTCACAACACAAGTGAGTGTCGGGCCAAACAGTCACTGGTGGCTGAGCTAAAGGTTTCAGAATCAGATGCATGTTCCGACTCTGAGTCAGAACCCGATAAGGGGTATGAAAAAGGGAAGCAGATCATTGATGCGGATCCCAGCACCACTGTTGCTACCGCAAAGATCCAGAAAAATGAACCCGAAGATCCAGAGGAGGAGGAGCGTCTCTTCCACTCCCAGATGTGGGTCAAGGGCTCCCCGATACAGTTCATTGTTGATAGCGGGAGTCAAAAGAACCTCATTTCGGCAGAGGTCGTGAAGCGGTTGGGCTTACCGACCACAGCACATCCACAACCATACACCATTGGGTGGCTTTACCAAGGGCGAGATCTTCGCGTGAGCCAGCAGTGTCGCCTTCCATACAACATCAAGCCCTTCACGGATGAGGTATTGTGTGACATTGCTCCCCTTGAAGTTTGTGATGTATTACTAGGACAACCATACTTGTGGAAGCGACATGCTGTGTATGAATCAAGGCCCCGTGCTGTTATTATTACATTGGGAAATAAGTTGTTCAGGATACCAGAGGTACCACCACCTGCCGCCATCTCTTTGATTACTGCAAAACAATGCAGTAAGATCATTTCCAAAACCAGGAAATTTGTTTTCCTGATGATACGCCCTCAAGGGAAGAAGAAGACAGTGGCCGCGGCCTCCAAACGAGGTCCCTCTGCACGGCAGCTACAAATGGACAAGATTGTGGAGGAGTACAAAGACATCTTCACCTCCCCGGCAGGGGTTCCTCTGCACTGTCAAGTCAAGCACTCCATTGATCTGACCCCAGGTGCGCCGCTACCCAATGGACCAATTTATCGGCGCTCCGTTCTGGAGAACAATGAAATCAAGAGGCAGATTCAGGAGCTCCTACAGAAAGGTCACATCCGTCCGAGTTCTTCGCCCTGTGGGAGCCCGATAGTGTTGGTACAGAAGAAGGATGGGACGTGGAGACTCTGTATTGACTATCGGGCGTTGAACAAGATCACTGTCCGTAATAGGTACCCGATCCCGCAGATTGATGACCTCCTAGACCAACTAAAGGGGGCGAAATATTTCAGCAAGATCGATCTGAAGTCAGGATATCACCAGGTACCAATTGAACCCTCAGATGTGTGGAAGACTGCCTTCAAATCCAAGGAGGGCCTCTTCGAATGGTTGGTCATGCCTTTCGGATTGACGAATGCTCCTGCAACCTTTATGAGGCTAATGGATGACATCTTGCGGCCATTCACCAACTCCTTTGTAGTAGTATACTTGGATGACATTCTGATCTTCAGCCAGAGTTGGGAAGAGCACCTCCACCACATCCGACAGGTTCTCCAAACACTGCGGCAACACAAGCTATGTGCCAATTTGGAGAAATGCACTTTTGGCATGACCGAGGTCCAGTATCTGGGATACATCATTGATGAACAGGGGGTGCATGTTGATCCAGCCAAGGTCCAAGTCATTCGGGATTGGCCCTCTCCAACCACTCTAACAGAGCTCCGCAGCTTTCTAGGTCTTGCCAACTTCTACCGCAGGTTTGTGTTGGGATTTTCTCATATTTCTTGGCCCTTGAGTCAAGTCACCAAGGGCGGGGCGAAAGCAAAATTCTTTTGGTCTGAATCTCAATAGAAGGCATTCAGGGAGTTGAAGGATCGCCTCTGCACGGCACCAGTGCTCGCGTTACCAGATTTACAACAACCATTTGAGGTCGAGACAGATGCCTCTGACTATGCTATTGGGGCAGTCCTTACTCAACATGGACATCCAGTGGCATATCACAGTGAAACACTTTCAGACACAGTCCGGAAGTACCCCACTTATGATAAAGAGATGTATTCCATTGTACAGGCCTGCCGACAATGGAAGCATTACATTTTGGGGAAGGAAACGGTCATCCACACAGACCACCGACCTCTGCAATTCATACAGACCCAAGGGAAATTGCAGAATGATCGCCATCAGAAGTGGTCTACATACCTGCAACAGTTTCACTTGAATATCAAGTATAAAAAGGGTAGCACCAATAATGTTGCAGATTGCCTCAGTCGACCACCGATCATGGCGCTAACCACCGTGCTCAACTCTTGCGGGCACGAGACTTCTGATTGGCCACTTCTCTACAAAAGCGACCCAGAATTCGGCCACACATACCAGACACTCTTGGAGGGTCGGCAGGTTGCAGATTTTCACCTCCAGGATGCCCTATTATGCCACCTCGGTCACCTTTGTGTTCCTTCAAGCGAGCGTGCCAAGATGATTTGGGAAGCACACTACAGTCGGGCTGCTGGGCATTTCGGGGTCGAGAAAACAGTGGCAGTACTGCAAAACTATTTCTATTGGCCGAATCTTCGACAGGATGTTGGGAAGTACATCCGATCATGTACTGCCTGTGCCATTGCCAAACCGACCATTAAGAAGCAAGGCCTCTATACCCCGTTGCCTACCCCTAGTCGACCTTGGGAATCCATCTCCATGGATTACATGTCAGGCCTTCCTTCCACTAAGCATGGAAATGACTGTGTTTTTGTGGTCGTCGACAGGTTCTCAAAGATGGCCATTATGATGGCCTGCAAGAAGAATATCACAGCAGAAGCCACTGCTAAACTCTTCTTTGAACGAGTGTGGGTGCACTTTGGGATCCCACAGTCTATCATCTCAGATCGGGACAGTCGGTTTCTCAGCACATTTTGGTCCAGTCTCTGGTCAATGCTGGACACCAAACTCACGAAGTCCACAGCCTTCCATCCTCAAACTGATGGCCAGACAGAGGTTGTCAACAGGATGATTGTGCACATTCTGCGCATGTATAACTCAAAGCATCCACGCACATGGGACGAGAGCCTCCCCTATGTTCAGCACAGCTACAACCGAGCTCTTCACAGCTCCACTGGCCATAGCCCTTTTCAGGTGGGTTTAGGATTCCAGCCACTATGCCCCATTGATGTGGCCATGCCACTTGCAGCTACTCACATGAATTCAGCTCATGTCCAGTCCGAAACAGATAAGGCCACCAGCTTCATTGAGCGCATCCAACATATTCGCCAGCAGGTCCATGACATTCTTGAGAAATCAAATGCCAAGTACAAGCAGCGACATGATCAACACCGGGTGCCACACAAGTTTCAGGTGGGCGACAAAGTCTGGTTGCATTTGCAAAAGGAACGCCTTACTGGAGCCTATCGGAAATTGAGACCACTTCGATATGGTCCTTACACCATTACTAAGGCTATGGGAGACAATGCATTTGAGCTCAGCATTCCCCCATTCCTTGGCCTGCACCCAGTGTTCAATGTGGACCGCCTTCGGCCATACTTTCCACCATTGCTAGACACATCCGACATTGCAGAACAGCTCAAACCCACAGAATTAAATCCAGATTGCATGGAACAAGCTGCAACTGATCGGATCATGGACACACAGATCAAGAACACTCGCCAACAGCATATCCAACTGTATCGAGTTGTCAAAGCAGGCCAACTCCTTCAGCAGGGCAAGTGGCTCACCAGGGAACAAGTTCAGCAGAGGTTTCCTCATCTCATGGAGGAGCTCAACGCAATGGGGACCATTGCTTCCTAAGGGGGGAGGAATGATCCAGGTGGATATTGGTGGCCACCTGCCAGGTCCACCTGGACCCCCACCATGGTCTTTCTCAGCATTTTCAGTTTCCTTAATTGTAGCACAGTTTACTATTTTTAGCAGTTTTTCGGGTCCTGAACTTCCGGAGCCGTTTTGAGGCCCTAAACGACGTTTTTTTGGAATTCTGGGGCGACCGAGCCCTATGTTGCCTCCCAAAGTGGTAGTACTCGGATAGATCTTTCTAACGAGCTATCGTACGCGTCAAACGGAGATCGTATGCCAAAGTTACGACCCCGGGAAATTGATGTACCAATTTACCCAAACGGGGCCCACAATTTGGCGTTTCATCTTCTAGGGTTAGGTTTCGGTATGTGAAGGGTTTTCCATTGTTTCTCAACAATAAATAGGCCTTCGAGCCTCATTGTAATACAGTTCAGAACAGTTCAGAGGCATGTAGCCATCACATCTCTTCTCAGAGATAAGCTACCATCGCCCTAGCTAGTTTATTGCCATTTCTGTTTGTAAGCATATGTCAGTATTTTCCATTAATGAAATGAAGTATTATTTCCGCTGCATCTTTGTGTATATGGTTATCTCTGTAATTTGTTGCGTTCCTGTTTAAATCTGGATCAGTACCCGAGACATGTTGATATTCTTGTGGAGAGACCATTTTCACTAGATCTGAACAATCTGCTTCTACAATTGGCTCAATGTGTCCATAGTTATGATAGATTAAAAATTCAATATCATTGTTCAAGGGTGATAATCACTTGTTATTTCTATAACTGGGAGCAAATGATTTCCTTTGAAAATTCATTTTTCTTAGTAGTTGATCTAGTTGAATTCTTAATTCTTTACTTGGATTCTCAATTTTTTTTTTAATCCTCAAAATGAGCTTGAGAGATAGATTTTCCTTTAACAATTTCATGAAAGTCGAGGCTTGATTTGATAGAGGGGGATATTTGACTATTAAAAATATTTTCCAATATCTTTGTACTATCATGGAATTTCAAAGATATATATATATATATATATATATATATATATATATATATAGATATATATATATATATCTATTTTATATATTATATTTTTTTTATTTATTTTTATTTGTTTTTTTTTGTTTTTGTTTTTGTTTTTTTTTCAAGTTAGTTTTCCTTTTAGAATGCTTACCTCAGCCTCCAGTCTTAGACATTGGTCTTCTTTTTCCGTATACCGCTTCCTCATTCATTCTTTAATTTTCCTTCCTTCTTCTACTTGCATTATTAATATGATAATCTCATCCTTAAGACCATTCTCTTGTTCTTCAAATACTTGGAGAAGATCTTCATTTCGTTTGTTTGTCTTTTCCAGATATGATCTTAGAGATATGATCTCAGCTTCAAGTCCTTCACAATCTTGTTTTCTTTTGTTAGTTATTGCTACTGATATATCTTGAACCCTTTTTTCATATATCTACAACTTATTCTCAAGGTTGTTAATCCTTTTCAAAGCAAAAGCAAGTTTCCTTCTAAGTGTAAGTACTTCCTCTAAAATGTCTTCTTTTGAATCAATAATTCCATCTGATATAACAAGAGTTGTTTTATCATCACTCTCATCATTTGACAAATTACCTTTAGATTCATTTAATTTCTCAGGAATAAGATTACCTGTCGAATTACCTGATGAGAAATCTTTCTTTACATTTTTTCCTTCTCTTTCATGGATGATCCTCAGATTATCCCATACCTCCTTTATAGTTGCATAATGCACAACTTTCTCTAATACTGAATCATGTATGTTACTAAAGATTGCATTTATCACCTGACTATTCATTTGAAGATCTTGTCCTGATGGTGGATTTTTAGTATAACCATTACATAGTAGATGCAAAACATCAAATCCAAGGGCCATTATCCTACATTTTTTATTTCCAATCCTAATAATTATCATTAAAAATGAACATACCTTTATTATCCATACTTTCAGACTTGACTTGATCTATTACAGGTTGTGCTTGAAATGTAGATATTTCCACGACGTCGGATACATAACTATCATTGCTTTCCTGACCTAACTTGTTCCTTTGTGCTACCTTCTTCTTGTGTTTCCTTCCCATTTTCCCTAATATACTCTCAAGTGATCAAGCTTTATTAGAGAGACCTTTGCTCTAATACCAATTGTTAGGAAAAATAATGAGAGGAGGGGGTGGGGGGGATGAATCAATGTTTTTATTTCACCTAGTATTCAATTTCAAATCCAGAGAAGTGTACGCTATGGTTATTAAGACAACTTGTGTGTGTATGCACCTTCAACGAATGAAAACTATGTATGTGTAGATTACCATTTTTCACAAATTCCAACAATTGTTTAACTTAACCATTGCATCGTTGTTTAATTTTCCTTTCATTAATCATTAATCATGAGCGGTAAAAAGAAAATAAATCATAACATATAAGAAACACATCAACACATAAGGACATCGAGATTTTAGGTGGAAACCTAATGTGGGAGAAAACAACTGTGGTTGTTGTCTTTATCTTCTTCTTTCTTATTATAAAGAAAATATTTTACATCTTCTTTTGACACAAACTCATACCAACACACAGGCTTCTACTTGTAGGGGGTTACAACCTCCACTCGTTCTCCGACACCTGCTAGAAGGGAGCTACAACCACCTGATCAAGTTTATCGGCTCCTACCGGAAGGAAGCTCCTACTATGTCAACAAGTTTACCAACTACCACTGGAAGGGAGCCCCAACTCCCTTACTGAAGGCTTCGACCCTCATCACCTCCATGGACCACGTTTCATAATACTTAATGCTAGATCCACCTGTCTTAGGTACATATCAAAACATGCAAGCCACCTTTCATCATATTTTCAAACCGGACCCACACCCAAAAATATTCTAAAACATTAAATATTAATAACCTCTTTGAATCACTGAATAACCAATCACTCTTCTATGACTATACCACTGATCAAACCAATATACCAAGCCCCAACCAAATCAATCCATTGAATAAGCTCAAAGTCAATAACTAATCATCAATCAACACTGTCAGATACTAACCATCTCGATCAAGACATCCTTAACAATAAAAAAATAAAATAATACAAAGCTAATCAATTGTCATCACTAAACAAAATTTCAAACCCTAGAACATATACACGACTGTCATTAAATAGGTTCGCGTATATACTAGCTTCCCGTGCATAAAACCAACATACATATCTCAAAACGTATTTTTCACCAGTCCCTGACAACGAACCATATATTATTGAAACTTCATCAAGCTTTATTAGTCATTAACCAATAAAAGATAGGACCATACTTATCAACAAACAATAACATTAATCAAACCACATTTACTTAGACAATATACATCACTATTCTGAAGCAGATTCACGTATGTACACGTTTTTAGGAATACAACACCCGTACAACTCTCGACTCATTGAATTAAATCATCTATGAAAACACAACCCATGTCAAACACAAATCTTTGCACATACACTGTAAAAAATTACAGATCTCAACAAACACATTCAGATCATAACTCCACTATAACCACAAATATTACATGGTTAGATACTTAAACATAGGAAAATTAATTATGCATATCCATTAGTTTCCCAATACACTTTCAGATCTGAGCCTTCTCATCATTCCTTGGTGCAGACCTATTTCAAATCATATCAAACATGAATACTCCATTACATTGCACACTCTACTCCTTGATATCCTTCTCATTATATAGCCTTTTTCCTTGCCTATACCACGGGAAAATACCTTGGTAATGTTGTCAGTAATTGTTGACAAGATCAAATAGATGTTTCTGACACAATACTATGGGTGATTACCACGAGAAAAGCTCCTAGTTTTCTCTTTTCCATGGGTAGGATCACATACATGACTTTTTTTCATTAAACCTGTGTATGTGTGAAACTCTTCTTCATCGGGTTGCGTATATTTTTCAAACTTCTCATTTTCATCTTTTCTCAAGTTAAACCTATAACAAGATTTCCAATACACTTCCTGATTTCTGCAATACATGTACCAATATTCATGTCATCTACAATAGTTCCATAATCATCATATTATAACTAGGTTGACATCAAGGTAATAATTAACATGTAGGTTGCCATCAAGGACAACATATGAGCCCTAATTCCAACAACTTTTGATGACTTCATTCCAATCCCTCTATGTAATTGCATATATAAAGTGATAGCTAAAGAGATAACGTGACCGATCAAGCCCATTTTATCCAAAACTATCTCAAGGGAATAGTTTGGTTTCTTGGAGGTCAAAAGAATTCATGAGGCCATTGGGGTGGCAGAATAGGGTCTCCATAGCCTCAAAACTAAGAAGTTTAAAGGAGTAGTTCTAAAGATTGACCTATCTAAAGCATATGATCGAGTAAGTTGGCTCTGTATTCATCTCCTTCAGACTAATATGGGGTTTGAAGTGCCTTTTATTTCATGGGTTATGAGTTCCATATATTTGGTGTATTTTGTAGCCCTTATGAATGGATCAACATCTTCTTTCTTCCATGTGAAAAAGGGTCTCCGACAAGGATGTTTTCTTTCCCCATTACTTTTCCTACTAGTGGATGAAGGACTAAGTAGGATGATGGGAGATACAAAGCTAAGAAGAGATTTTGGAGGGATAATAATGGTTGCAAACCTGTAAATTAAGCACCTATTGTTTGATGATGATATTATTGTCTTTTGTGATGGTTCCTGTTGAGATTCAAGTTTTCTACATTCCTCTTTGGTTCTATTTGGGAGAGCCATGGGTATGCAAATAATTATTTCTAAATCGAATCTTTCAATTCAATGATTAGAAGATGTTGAAGCCCTTCATTTTCAAGATTTTTTTTCCTTTTACCCCAGCGCATCTTGATGAAGGTCTTAAATACCTAGGCTTCCATTTAAAAATCCAAATTCCTACAGAAAATAATACTAGAATTGGCTCATTGTAAAACTAGAAAAAAGGTTAAAGGTTTAGATTTTAAAATGGCTATGTAGAGAAAGACGATTAGTGCATATTAAACCTATCATTGAATCCATCCCTATGTATTTCATGTGTCTATCTTAGATTCCTAAAGGATTCATGAATAATCTACACAAAGTGTGTCTTCAGTTTCTTTGGGTAGGCTCTTGGGATCATTTTGTTCTATCGTGGGTAAAATGGGACATGATTACAAATTTAAAGGCTTTGGGTGGTTGGATATTATTGAACATTCCTATTTTTGCCAAATCTCTTGCAGAAAAAGTTGGTTGGAGGTTTCTTTGTACTCAAAGCTTATGGAATTTGGTGGTACATATGAAATATATATACCCTGGCTCAATTCAAGACTAGGTTAGGACTCCCAATAAATCACACATAAATGTCTCTGTTATTTGGAAGTTAGTTTTAACGTCCTTTGAACTCATCGAGGGAGGTGTTGTTTGGATAATTTGGAATGGGGGTTGAGTTAGAGTTGGCATAGGCCCATGGTTTAGCTTTGGTGAAGCCTATCATCTCCCACAAGATCTTTGGCTTTTCTAAATGGTAGTGGCATTTTTACTCTAAATCAAGTTGCAAACTCAATTCTCACCAACATTTGGGCCCAAGGTTGGACATCAATTGTGTAGTTGGGTATTCCTAAAAATTATAATGAAGCATGGGAGGGTTTTATTGAAACTTTACACTCATCCCATAGTTGGTTGGTAAACAATGAGGATGAACTACATTGACCTTTATCTATGCTTAGAGACTACACTTTGAAAATGGGCTATCTACGCCTAATCTATAATCAACTTTAGGAGAACATGTATGGTAGTGGAAACATCGTTGGAAGTTAAAGTTTCCTACAAAATCTCATCTTTTTATGTGGTGTCTTATGGAAAACAAAGTTCCAACATGGAACAAAATTCATAATACATGAGGGTCCTAGTTGGTGTCTTTTATGTAAAATTGAGGAGGAGGTTGTTCATCATTTTTTATTGAGTGTTATTTTGAAAAATGTGTATGGCTAGTTTGTCGAGCCCAGTTGGGTTTGGTATGAAATTGGAAAGGGGGGAAGTATGTTGGAATCCTAGTGTTTATGGTTTCAAAATCTAGCTATGAAAAGCTTCAAAGATTTACCTCCATTAATCTGCTAGAGGGTTTGGCTAGCTCAAAATAAAGAAATATTTCAATATTCTCTATCCTCGTCAGATAAAACTATGAATCAAAGTTTAGTTATCTTTTCCCACCTTCCACATAAGGATAGGTTTTCTGGTGATAGCTATTTCCCCTGAAGTCATTAATAAATCTAGGCCTTGGGCATAGTTTGATGGGGCCTCATAGGGTCAGGATAGAGACTATGGTGGGGGAGATGTACTTTATTTATTCGAGACCCACTTTTTCTCTATAAAAATGGGGTTGGGTAGGTGCACAAATAACTTTGATAAAATTATGGCTCTTAAACTTACTTTATGCAAAAGAAAAAGGTTGTGGATATCTTCAATTTTTTGGTGATCCCATGACTGCTATTAACTGGGTTAAAGGGGTATAATGATGTCATAATTAACAACTACTACCTTTGTTGGAGGAAGTTCTTTGTTTCAAAGATACTTTCAATATATTTTATTTTTTCATGTATACAAGGGGCTCAACACGATTGCAGATTCCTTATCTAAAGAAGGTGTTTGATCGGTTTATTGGTAGTGGGTCATTAGAGACTCAAGAGAAGCTAAACAATACGAATTCTACCATAGGTGCTGTTATCACCCCAAGAAACTCTCCTAGGTTGTATATCAGAGATGCTCGGGAACATTACAAACTCAACATAAAATGTTGGAAAATGGTGGATGAATGAAAGAAATGCTGCATATTCAAGCCAGATAACCACTTCTACTATGCTTAACCCCAGACATGGGTGAACACCCCCAGACTACAAGGCTTTAGACCACCAATTACTCACAGTTTAAGGAAAATGTGATGATGGAGAATACTAATCACACCAGCAGATGCACAAGACCCTGTGATGGCCAGCTGCAACCAGTTAAAAGGTCTGTAAATCTATTTCCTAATGCACAAATAGGATGACAGTTCTCTGACATTAAAATAACAGAAACCTGCATACACATTCAATGATACATCTAGATTCTAACATAGAGGTGGGATGACAGCCCCTCTAATGCTAAACATCAACGTCACATGAATAAATGCATAACAGGCACAACCTGGAACAAGAAGAAGAAGTGGAAAGTAAGCAATTAACAACAAAAGAAGTTTGTATTAGCTGAAAATGAAGACCAGAAGCTGCAGGTATCACAGTAGTTACAGTCTCCAGAAGTTGAATCTTATAACAAAATAACATTCATCAACCTGATTACATATTGCTTTTTGGTATGTATAGAGTTTTTTCACAAAAAATCTCTGCTAACCTATGCGTGGTGGGGTCATAACTGACCATCAACTGCATTTACAATCAGATATGGGCTTCTGATACAATTTGATTGTTTTAATGAATCAATTTGACATTTACTGGTACTTTGTTGTCCTTCCTGAACATGTGAGGTATTATTTGAATGAATTTCAATAGCTGCTGCAGTCCTTGAACTGCTCGAGGATCGTACTTCTCATCCTTGGCCATGCTGTTACATGAATGCAGGTAGCTGAGGATTTAACGCGCAAAGTATTGAATCATGGCCTCCTTTCTCCTTCGGGTGCACAAGACTGCCCAAAACACGAAAACCGCATGAAAATGGATGAAGGCCTTGGGAAAAATGCTAGCCGTCAGATGGGACTGGCGAACGGTCGCGATCTTATGGAGGGAGGCGGTGGGAAGACGCAGAGGCACAATGGCGATCAATAACAGCCGTTGGATTAAACAAACGAGCAATGAAGATCAGCGTATGGAGGTTATCGAGAGGGAATGCGAATGGAGGAACGCGAGCCGTCTGATCGCGGGCGGGCAGATCCGACGGTGATCGCAAGTGGAAGGAGCGCAGAGGATAATGGCTGGGGGACAAGCGGTTTTGCGAGCAGGTGGTATCCTCCGCACCGCTTTTGGCGCTTGGAGGTTTTTGTATGAGGGCGTGCGATCCAACAAAAATGCGACAAGTGGCAGATGGGACACTGGGGAAACAGCTTTCCCCGCTAGCTAACAGTCATGCAAGTTACGGGAGTGGGGGCTGCATAAAGCATCGGATCTCTGTGGGATGATCGGACAGCCCAGATTTAATACACACATTTAGAGTGATGTGACAGGTGAAAAAACGTGAAAAGGCCAGCGAAAGGGGTTAGAATGTGTTATCAGGGTTTTGACGGACTATCGTGGTTTTATAGAGCTATAAACAAAAACGCGTGGGAGCTCGGGGAACAAGGGTTTATAGAGAGATTTTAGCAGAAAACGGAGGAATGGGGAGTTAAAGAGTGTAAGTGGGGTTTAAGTAAATATGGGTTTACACAAGGTTTAGGAAGAAAATAGAGATTAAGGGGTTACAAGGGTATAAATGAAAACAAAGGTGGAAGGATGAAATGAACTGCTATTAACTCCCTCCTTGAAAAGACACACGACCATGGTAGTCATTTGGTCCTCCAAACACACAAATGCATAGCAGAGCTAACACTGGCTCCTTCTGGGGATGAGATCCTCCCTGTGAGGTCTCAAGAACCTGCAGACCATTGCCTTTCCAGCTGAAAACACATTAGCCAAAATTCCTAGTGTTCCATTGGGCATGGAGTCTACTGCACCTATACTAAAACTGATAAAAACACAATATTTACAACTTTTAAGGCCAAAGACCTTAAATCACATAAACTTTCAAAAACCACCCATTAACTGGGCCATCAAAAACTGCTTCTCCTCCCATAATTTTCAATATGAAGGTGTTGTTCCCTTGAATCTGTGAAATAATGAAAGGCCCTGTCCAGAAAGCATCAAATTTCCCATGATTGCCTTTCTTTTCCTTTAGTGCATCCCACTTCAAAACCAAGTCACCAACCTGAAAATTATCTGTTTTTGCCTTCTTGTCAAAGGCTTCCTTGGTCTTTCTTTGATGTGCTGCAGCCTTTTCAACCAGCTGTTCTCTAATCTGATGTAACTCTGCCAAATCAGTGATTCTCTTTGCCATTTCTTATCCCTCATTCTGCTGTTCTTGAAGGAATTTTGCCACAGCGAGAGTTAGCTAAATTGGGAATACAACTTCAGTGCCATACACCAGCTTGAAGGAATAATTCCCTGTGGAATTGTTAATGATCACTCTGTCAGCCCACAGTGCATACTTGAGCTTTGAATCCAAATTCTTCTTATTGTCCTCTAACAGCTTCTTAATTATCCTTATCAGGCTTTTATTAGAGGATTCATCCAGACCATTTCCTTGTGGATAATGTGAGGTGGAATGAACAAGTTTAATTCCCATTGAATTAAACATTTCCACCAATTCCTTTGCCTTGAAGGCTGCTGCATTGTCTGTGACTAACTTGTGTGGACAACCAAATCTGCTGAAGATATTTTCTGTCAAAAACTTCATGACCACATTATGATCAACCTTCCTGGTAGGGACTGCTTCAATCCAATCACTGAAATAATCAGTGGCTACTAATATCCACCTGTGCTGGCCACTGGAACGTGGATTTATTTCTCCATTGAAATCCAGGCCCCACTGCTGAAAAGGTCCTTTTGTATGAATTAGTTTTAAGGGCAGGGACTTCAACTGCTGTTTTCCTTCAAATCCTTGGCACCTATCACAAGATTTAACAAAAACAAATACATTAGAAAATAAGGAGGGCCAATAGTACCCAGCTCTGAGAATTTTATGGGCTGTAGTTTTCCAATAATGGTGCCCTCCACATATGCTGTTATGAAACTGCTGCATAACTTCTTTTGACTGTTCTTTGTCCAGACACCTCAAAAGTACTCCAGATGGATCCCTCCAGTAGAGTAGATTTTCATTGATGTAATAATTAGTTGCCCTAAGTTTTAAAGTTCTAGCTTGACTTTGAGTAAAACCTGAAGGGATTTCTAGCTTCAGCAAGAAATTGATTATTTCAGCATACCAATCACAAAAAGCTAGATTCTCGGCCATCGACTACTTTCTTTGTGGTTGAGCTGCTTCCTCTTTTTCTGCCTAAACATTTTCTGCAATTGTGCACAAGAAATCAACATCTAAAGACTTGCAATTTTCTTCAGCCAATAACTTGGCAAGCCCCTGAGCTCTCACTAGCTTTGTGGGCTTCAGCTCTATATTATATTCTATCATTTTTGCAATCCATTTTGCCCTTCTACCATCAATATCAGGTTGTGTTAAGACATCTTTTATTGTAGCAGAAGGTACATATGCAATTATCTTGGAATGCAAGATATAGATATTAAAAGCTTTCAAGGATTTGATAAGAGCATATGCCTGTTTTTCAATAATATCATACCTCAGTTCAGCATCCCTTAAATTCTTGCTGAAAAATGCCACCGGATGTTCTGAACCTTCTTCATCTGTCTGCAATAAAACTATTGCAATAGTGTCTTCAGAGGTAAAAGAAAATATATGGAACTCCTTGCTGTAATCTGGACTTATTAATGTGGGAGCCTCCATAATAGCCTTTTTAATGGACTCAAAATATTTTCTTGCTGCATTGGTCCATCTTACCTCTGATCCTTTCTTCAACATGGAGGTTACATGCTTCACCAATTCTGCAAAATTCGGAATAAACCTCCTTACAAAATTAATCTTGCCCAGAAAGGACTGAATATCTTTCTTTGATCCGGGGACAGACAAAGTCTATATTGATTTTACTCTTTCTGGGTCAACCCAGACACCTGCAGTAGACACAACATGGCCTAACAACTTGCCTTCTTCTAGAGCAAATTGTGACTTTTTAGGATTGACTGAAATTCCAAACCTCCTGCACCTCAGAAACACCTTTTTCAAATGCTGCAAATGATTTTGATGGTTGCTGGAGTATATTGTTATGTCATCAAGGTAGATAAAGACAAATTTGTCCTTCTCTCCCACAAATGCTATATCCATAGCTCTCTGAAAGGTGGCTCTAGCATTCATCAACCCAAAAGGCATTTTGGCATACATAAAAGTGCTCCAAGGAGTGGTGAATGCAGTCTTTTCTTGATCATCTGGGTGCACAAAAATCTAATTAAAGCCCGAAAAACCATCCAAGAAAGACATTACTTTGGCTCCTGAGACCTTTTGCAACAAGTGCTCCATCTTTGGTAAAGGATAGTTGGCTTTCTTGGAACATTTGTTTAAATTTCTGAAATCAACACACAGTCTGATTTCTCCACTTTTCTTCCTCACCACCACTAGATTGGCCGCCCATTTGGAATATCTAAGAGGAACTATAATCTTGGCAGCCAGCAAATTTTTAATTTCTTTTTCAATTAGAGGAAGAAGCATGGGATTTATTGGTCTCAGCTTCTGTTTGAAAGGAATGGTGTCTTTCTCCAGAGGGATTTTATGCTGAATTATGTTCTTATCATATGTTTTCAGGTCATTATACTCCTAGGAAAATACATAAGAAAATTGCCTCATTAAATTGCAGTGTTCAGCACTTTGATCAGCAGACAAATGAGTGGACAAATTTACATATTTAGGCTGACCTGGACTTCCTATATCATGCTTACAGACTGTAGATTGGTCTTCTTTTTGGGTAGCTCTGTAAGGCACATCATTTTGATCAAACAGTCTTTCAAGAGGAATTAGATCCTTAGGAATATGATTGCTGGGAAGCTGAACAATACTGTCTTTACCAATTTTATTTCTAAGCTGGGATTGGGGGTTTTCTAACAAGATTTCATTCTCTTTGTCAATTTGCATTTCGGAAAACTCATCAATGACTTGAAGGAACCTATTTATCTCATCATCATCTTCAAAAACTTTCCAATGGTGAACATTGTCAGGCAAGGATGGTCTATACTTCATTTGGACTTCATAAACTAGTCTGGGAGGCATGGGAGGTATAAATAGACTAGCAGAAACAACAAGGGAATCATCAAGCAGATTTTGGGCTCTAGGAATATTTGAAATATAGAAATAATCAAAAAAGTCTCTGATTCTCCATACCTCATCTTTGTATGCTTTCAGCCTTGGGTGCTTTGCTTGAAATGTTTTATTTACTTGCTGAATAATCAAATCAGCATCTCCAAACACCTTCAAATTATTGATTCCTCCGTCTTTTGCTGCATTAATGCCCAATAGTAGAGCCTCATACTCTGCTATATTGTTTGTGACTTGAAAAACCAGCTTAAACGACAGTTGAATGCTTTCTTGTTGTGGAGATACTAGCACCACCCCTGCTCCCGCAGTCTCCCTGGAACATGCTCCATCAAAGAACATCTCCCAAACCTAACTTCCTTGCTCTTCTGTTGCCTAAACTGTTGGTTTCCTGATCTACATTGAGGCCTTCTGAGTTTCTTCTATTTGGAGAATACATGCTCCAAAATCAGTGTCCACATCATATATAGGATGATTTGTAGGATTCTTCTCATCATTGATGATATATGACAGCTATGCCTCTCTATACAATCTCCTGCTTTCTCCTCCAAACACCGGGACTGTGGCATAAGATAGATCATTTTGTAATGTCCCACCTAGTCTCTTAATCCATCCTATGGACAACAACATGCCAAACTTGGGACGGACATCTGCTACCACAATATCCATCATCATCCTCTTCATGGGCAGCTGAGTTAAGGTAATGGCTAGGTCTTTAATCAATCCCATGCATTTCACTTTCCTTGAATCAAAAGAGAATAAATCATGATAGGGTCTGGTGATATCAAGGCCTAACTCTTCCATGACAGCTTTAGGCATCAGATTGTGGCTGGCCCCTGTGTCTAGCAGGAAATTGTGGAGGATTTTATCATGAATGGTCAAGGAGACATAAAAAGATGGAGAATTATTATCAGCAGGCTCAATCATGGGACCAAGCACAATGGCAGGCTTGTCATATTGCAAATTGACAGAGTCAGTGGAGGTTTGTGTGGATTCTAGCTCAAGGGCCTCAAGGACAGGCTTTCTAAATACTTCACTCCTTACCAACTCTACCAAAGGCACATATATTTTCAATTTCTGAACTTCTGACTCTAAGCTGAAAGAAGAAGATAACTTATCAGAACCTTTTACCTCTTGAACTGGATCTTTGAGGATGACTGGATCAATTGCTGGTATTCTCTGTCTAGTATTCTGTGACTCTGTTTGGACATCAGTTCTTTGGGCAGAATTTTCTTTGACATCTTTTGCATTCGACCTCAGATTATATCTCTGCTGCTGTTCAATTTGAAGAACAACTTCTTTATCCCATTCCTAACTGTCTTGTTCTCGCAGCAATGATTGTTCATACTCAGCCAATGTCAAAAACGCAACGTTGCCTTTATCTTCCATGCAGTGAATTTCATCCTCATCTTCTTCAAATTGTTCCTCCTCCATGACTACATTTTGAAAAGGAGCTTTAACTTTCTGATCTTCTTTTGATTCTTCACCCCTCTGCATTATCTGTAACTGCTCATTTTCTCTTTTGAATGGATTCTAATTTCTTGGAGCAAATGTGTTTTGCTGCCTTGTTTTCCCTGAATTCTGCTCAACCTTTAACTTAGAAATTTCAGCAACCAATGACTCTATCATCTTAGTCATTTTGTGTAATTTAGGCTCTGAAGATGAAGCAGAATAAGTATAAGCCTGACCTCTCTGCCTCCTTCTGTTAGCTTGACCTTTTAGCTTTTCTGCAGCCATAATATTGGATTCCACCTCTAGTGCTGCATCCTGCATATCAGTTAGAGTGGCACATCTTCTTTCTCTTAATAATAGGCAGAAATCAGAGCCAAAATCATTTGCATAAGTGAGTTTGGCAGAGGTAGGAGTAGGTTTTACCTCACTTGGTATCTTACTATACATTCGATTAAATCTTTTATTAAAATCAGGCAAAGATTCACCATTCTCCCTCTTCAGATTACCAAACTTAGTATGATAATACAGCAAGTCTTTTTTATCTCCACAGTGCTTCAAAAATGCATCATCTAATGCTTCAATATCTATTATAGATCTCTGGGGTAATTCTATGAACCACTTCCTGGCCTCTCCATCAAGGCTCTGGACAAAAACTCTCATCCATACATCATTTTCACTTATATCTAAATTATCAGCATAACTGTAAAAAGCTTCTAGGTGTTATTCTGCTGTTACTCACTCTGTTCTAGTGAACTTAGGCATATATTTATGTTATTCTCCCATAGGCATAGGATTTAAAGGAACAGGCAATACCAGAGGTCCATATCTAGCAGCAACAATTCTTTCTATCTTCGTGGGTACTTGCTGGCATGCCATGACTGGAGTATTTGGAAGAATACTAGCAGATTGAATGGTAGGGAGTAATGTGATGAATGGTAGAGACAAAGGGATGTTTTGGACTGAATGGGAACCTTTCTTTGGACTGAGATTCAAAGGGGAACTAACTGCACAAGGGGCTGAATTGATCCTTGAAGGAATTTCCTTATTAACAGTGCTGAGTTCTAAATATTCAATCTGTATGTCTTCAACTACAACTTTATCTTCAAAGATGAATGAGACTTCTTAGGCTTACCTGATCCTGATGCCCCTTTCTGTGATGCTTTCTTCGATTTGACGGTCCTCTCAGGTTCAGGCACTGGTTCAGCTGGTGATTTCTGAGGATTTCTTCGAGTGTGTCTCACAAACTGAGCCAGAACTTCAATGTGGAGACACCAAATGATGGTCTTCCTCCAGTGGAGTCGCCAGATAGATGATTAAAACCAAAAACTATATTCAAACCTTGTCTATCATCAAATCTTGAAACTGTGTCGTTCTCCCAAGGAAGATGAGCTTCAATTCTCCTTTCCCTGGCAGCGGCGCCAATTAATGTTATCACCCCAAGAAACTCTCCTAGGTTGTATATTAGAGATGATCGGGAACATTACAAACTCAACATAAAATGTTGGAAAATGGTGGATGAATGAAAGAAATGCTACATATTCAAGCCAGATAACCACTTCTACTATGCTTAACCCTAGACATGGGTGAACACCCCCAGACTACAAGGCTTTAGACCACCAATTACTCACAGTTTAAGGAAAATGTGATGATGGAGAATACTAATCACTCCAGCAAATGCACAGGACCCTGTGATGGCCAGCTGCAACCAGTTAAAAGGTTTGTAAATATATTTCCTAATGCACAAACAGGATGACAGCTCTCTGGCATTAAAATAACAGAAACCTACACACACATTCAATAATACATCTAGATTCTAACACAGAGGTGGGATGACAACCCCTCTAACGCTAAACATCAACAACACATGAATAAATGCATAACAGGCACAACCTAGAACAAGAAGAAGAAGTGGAAAGTGAGCAATTAACAACAAAAGAAGCTTGTATTCACTGACAATGAAGACCAGAAGCTGCATGTATCACAGTAGTTACAGTCTCCAGAAGTTGAAGCTTACAACAAAATAACATTCATCAACCTGATTACATCTTGCTTTTTGGTATGTATAGAGTTTGTTCGCAAAAAATATCTACTAACCTATGCGTGGAGGGGTCATAACTGACCACCAACCGCATTTACAATCAGATATGGGCTTTTGATACAATTTGATTATTTTAATGAATCAATTTGACATTTACTAGTACTTTGTTGTCCTTCCTGAATAGGTGAAGTATTATTTGAATGAATTTCAATAACTGCTGCAGTCCTTGAACTACTCGAGGATCGTCCTTCTCGTCCTTGGCCGTGTTGTTACATGAATGCAGGTAGCTGAGGATTTAACGCGCAGAGTATTGAATCATGGCCTCCTTTCTCCTTCGGGTGCACACGACTGCCCAAAACACGAAAACCGCATGAAAATGGACAAAGGCCTTGGGAAAAATGCTAGCCGTCGGATGGGACTGGCGAATGGCCGTGATCTGATGGCGGGAGGCGATGGGAAGACGCAGAGGTGCAATTGGGATCAATAGCAGCCGTTGGATTAAACAAACGAGTGGTAGAGATCAGCATATGGAGGTTATCAGGAGGGAATGCGAATGGAGGAATGTGAGCCGTCGGATCGTTGGCGGGTAGATCCGATGGTGATCGCAAGAGGAAGGAGCACGGAGGATAATGGCTAGGGGACAGGCGGTTTCGTGGGTGGGTGGTATCCCCTGCACCGCTTTCGGCGCTCGGCGGTTTTCGTATGAGGGCATGCCATCCAAAAAAAATGCGACATGTGGCAGATGGGACAGTGCGGAAACAGCTTTCCCCGCTGGCTAACAGTCATGCAAGTTACGAGAGCGGGGGCTGCGTAAAGCGTCAGATCTCCGTGGGATGATCGGACGGCCCAGATTTAATACACAAGTTTAGAGTGACGTGACAAGTGAAAAGACGTGAAAAGGCCAGCGAAACGGGTTAGAATGTGTTATCGAGGTTTTGATGGACTATCGGGGTTTTATAGAGTTATAAACAAAAATGCGCGGGAGCCCGGGGAACAAGGGTTTATAGAGAGGTTTTAGCGGAAAATGGAGGAATGGGGAGTTAAAGAGTGTAAGTGGGGTTTAAGTAAATATGGGTTTACACAAGGTTTAGGAAGAAAATAGAGATTAAGGGGTTACAAGGGTATAAATGCAAACAAAGGTGGAAGGATGAAATGAACTGCTATTAACTCCCTCAAAAAGAAAAACGGCCATGGTAGTCATTTGGTCCTCCAAACACACAAATGCATAGTAGAGCTAACAGGTGCTTCATCTAGAAACTCAACCTGTAGAAAACTGAAAATTATATGGCATCTTTTTTAGATAAAATATTAGTTTCTTTTAGAAAACAACTATATAAATTATGATACTTATTTTATTTATGCTCAAAGTTTATGTAAACGCTGGGAAGCTTTAGGAAAGTTTTTGTTTCAATTGAAGACTGAAAGGTATACATTTACGTGACATTTATATCGTACATGAATGCATACAACAATATGTATTTGAAAAATGTGATTTTTTATCATTCACATATAAAATAAAATTCTGTTTTTTTATTTTTTTTTATTTTTTTATTTTTTGAGGAAAAAAATTACACAGAACTTTATTCAATATGCAAACAATTAAATAGTAACTAAAATTTCCAAAGAAAATACATTTTAGTTTACTTTAGCAACAAATATGACAAGATCAACCACACTATATGCAAAATCTTGATGCTTGAAATTACATTATTAGCTTGATATTTGAGAACTCCCTTTTAGATATGGTTTATATTTTAGGTTTTTTACAATGCCAGATGTTATGTTTGGCTACCAACCATCTTATGATTGTAATTTCACATATTACCATAAACATAGGTGTGTATAATTAACACGTCAATTTGAAGCTAGAACTTTTCATAAGTATTTCATCATTTCAATAAAATGTTAAGAAATTTAAACTATCCAATCATATAGGGCCATCTAAATAGGTATTATTATATGAGCAATAAACTTCAATAAGAATCCATTAAGGACATTATTAGTATGCATATAATTACCAAAAGCAAAAGCAAATTTCCATGTCTATCATGACATCAATAGATGCATACATGGTTAACTCTTAGCATGGTGTTACCTTGTTCTGCAACATTTTATATCCTTTAATCCTTTTCCATGGTTCTCATGTCACTTCACATCATGGCTTAACTCATTCCAACAACCACTATAGCATAAAACATGTAAGGAGTTCAACACTAGGTTGTTGTTATTAAGTTTCCTACCATGCTTATCCATTTGAACCTTTGAAGGATTCAACCCAAGCAATTTATACCTTATAACAATTATGATTTCACTATTGGAACTTTATGGTTTTTATTCCACAACCTAAAATTTGACATTACTTCTATTAATAACAAGTATATTTACCAAGATGCTTCTAACTTATAATTGTATTTTCAATCAATTTTATAGTATTTTTCATGCTTCTTATTTATTACATACATATTAAAATATTGAGTTACTCACCTAAAATCACCATAATCAAGAGACACCTTCTTGAGATTAAGTAGGATCAAACTTTATCATTCATGATTATTCAATCTATCTTAAAAATTAATGTTCCAACTTGTTGTGATGATTTATCCACTTGACAAGTGAGGAAAGAAAATTGTGCAGTGACAAACTACTTGGCACTTTAAAAAGAATTGACAGTCACAACTAGACAACCTTTTTATTAAATGCTATCATCCAAATCACACTACCATCACTAAATCATGACTACATACGTCAACCACAATCCATAACTAGGAAATTCAATCACTTTCCTTATAAATTCCATAGTAATTTTTAAAATCAACAACCATGCTTACTTGGAAGAAATATATTTGTGGAGGGTAATGACCTAATCCAAAATACACAGTTACTCTATAAATCTAAGAGAATACAACTTTTATGCCTAAAAATTAAGCATTTAAATCTTTACACCAATCTATAACCATAATCATTATAATTTAATTGTGATTACCTTAGCTTAATATTCCTATCCTGATGAGATTATCATTTAATTGTGATTACCTTAGCTTAATATTCCTATCCTGACACATTGTATTTCAATATCAACCTTAAAATTATAGAAGCCATCATAATAGCCTTTAATATTATTTTGTCATGTTTAGAAAATTTCCTACTTTATCATTACATCAATATGTCCTAGGGTTTTTCTTCCCTTCAATAACTACTTAAACAATTCAATGTAACTAATCAAGTATTCAAAATTGTGAGACACACGAGCTTAATTAGCTCCTCTCAATTCACAACTCATTATTGTTGTCATTTGTACCCTTGAATAACCCTCCCTCTTCAAGCTATATATTTTTCAATGTAAAAATGTATATAACCATTTTATTTTGAGGGTCTTTCCCTTTTTCATTCACAAACTTTCCCAAATTCCCATTTTCCTACTTGATTCATCATATATCTTGTACAAAATAATAAGTATCAATAATAATTTAAACCCAACCCAACTATTACCTTAAAGTTTGTTACCTACAATTTTATATTATATTATATCCAAATGACATCCTATTCTTTGTAAAAAGGGATTAATGGTTTACATTATCAAGCAAAATTTATTTAACTCAACATAGGAAATTGCAAGTAGCTACTTCCTATCATAACATTTTCATGTTTTTCATTTTATGGTGATCCATATCTTATTCACTATCTAAGGACATTTTCTTTTTTGGCTAAATTAAGCGTCGGCCCTTTTATCCAATTATATTATAAAAACACATTACATAATATACAAAAAACCCAAAGGAGATGTCGACCATAACTTTATCTAGCCACACATAGCCTTGGAAACCGAGCCAAAGGCCCACTATCCGGGCCCAGGGCCCACAAAACATGACGTCGTGACCTCCAAAATTCAATCTAATGCCAAGACCATGTGATCTTCCATCAGAGATCTAACGGCTGAGACACAATATTGGAACACTAACAAGCACACCCTTTAATTCTTGAATCAGACCCGATAAGCATTTAGAGACAACACTATAAAAATTTTGGGTCCGCCTGGGCTGATAACCCTCGCGCATGTAGTCAACCCGAAATCCACCAGATGCGGGCGATCCACGCCAGGCTGAGTAACTTGCTCGATGTCTAACACTACTTTCGGACCCGAAGCCTAATAAAGCTACCGTTAAAGTTAATTTCGGGTCCGTTTGGCTTGGTAACCACCTTGCTATTTGCCATGCGAAATTAATAAGATTGCTGCTATTTCTCCTATCTGCTCGCACATTAACCAAGCTCCCTGCATAGCCAATGAAAAGGCGATCTGTAGTATAATTCATATTCATGTAAATACTTGTTTTATCTATTGAATCCCGCCCGAGAACCTTGGGTTTGTAGAGTTCTGGGCACATATTCCCGCCTAAGGACTGGACATCCTATTCGTATATATCCCTGAACTGCTGCGCCATATAGACTAAAATTCCTCTGTTTCCAAAAGTCTACAACCTGCTAGTTTCCCTTGCTCTGATAGAACTCCCTGTCTACATTCGCCTGTCCGAGACACTCTTCCCTCAATCTACCATGGGGGGTCTCTATCCATTCATATTTTTTGTTGCTTTTAGCACATAGTATGCCTTCATTAGCTAAGATGTCTGCTAATTTGTTGGCTATTCGACGCACATGAGTGAAACTCAGGGTTCTCATGTTCTGCAGGTGGGATTGAATCCATTGATAGACTTGCAGAAGCCTCCAATGTCTCGATACTTTGTCTAGAGCTGAGCCATAGAAAATTTTCATGACCGAGTTAATAATCAATTCGGAATTAGCTTCAATTATAGTATTATGAAAATTTGAATCTCTCAAGATTTCTAAGCATTGCTCGAGGGCCATGAGCTCTGCCATATTGTTAGTGGCTTTCCCCAAATGAATATGAAAGATGGATTTTATAAAACCCTTTTCATCCCTTATCACTCCTCCATACCCAACCATGCCCGGGTTTCCTTTTGAGGCCCCATCTATATTGCATTTCATAAAACCATGAGGGGGAGGTTACCAGAAATCCTTATCAGCAATTATCTGACTTACCTTCTTGATTTTGCCCTGTGGGGCAAGCCCTTGAAGACCCAAATGTAGTATTATCTACATATCCGTATCTTTAGGGTGGTCTTCAGGGGGGTTTTTAATGAGGGTTCCTACCGTCTCATTGAGCTGTCTTAAAATCTGTGCCATGATGCTCGGGAAGAACCTTTCCTGTTTTTGAATATTCTGTTGTTGCGTTCTTTCCAGACATCCCAGGTTAGAAAGCCTGGAGCTAAAGCCCAAGCTTTTTTGACTATCATTATCAAAGAAATTTTTCCTCCACTTCTTTAAGGTGCTGGTAATGTTGTCCATGTCCCTGTTTGTTTGTCTGAATATTGAAGCCATCCCATTCCACAATGTGGATGTGAATAGACAGAGGTTGAGAAGGTGATCCATAGTTTCTTCTTGTAATTTACATAACTGGCATCTAGATGGACGAGATACCCCTCTTTTCCTGAGGTTTTCCCAGGTCAAAATTTTTTTAGGCTGCACTAACCACATGAACAGTTTAGTTTTCATCCAGCTTTGATTCTGCCATAGGTCCTTCCATACCCAATCAGGGTTTGGAAAGTCAAGCCCAAGGGCTATGTGCTTGGCCTATTTTAGGTTAAAGGTGCCTTCATTGTTTTTGCCCCATCTCAGTTGGTCAGAATCTGTTGATGTCAAAATCTTTCTCTGTTCTAGGATGGCTATTAAAGCTTCTGCCTGTGCCTTCAATGGGGAGTCATCACTGTATACCAGGTTATTCCATATTCTCCATTTTCCTTCACTTTTTTCCTGATCCCAAAAGTCATTTACTGTAAGTAACCCTTTGTTGTCAGTATCATTCTTAAGATTTGCAAATTCTTCTCTTAACAATTTAGGTTCTTGTTGCCAATTATCCTCCCAAAACCAAGCAAGGTTTCCATCTTTGATTTCCCAGAAACTATGTTTCTAAACAATGGCTCTATTCTCCCAAGCTTTGTTCCAAATGTGGGAGCCTTTGATGAGCCTAGACATTCTCATGTGATCCATTTCTTGCCAATTGTTTGCATATTTCTGTTTCCAAATTTGAGCCCAAGGGGAAGCTGAATCTTTTAGCCATCTCCACCATATTTTTGCCCCCAAAACTTTGTTTAGCATTTCAGGATCATCAAGTCCCAAACCTCCATGTGTCTTAGGTTTACATATCTTTTCCCAGGCTACCAAGGCCCATTTTTTTCTCTTTCCCTTTGCCCCAAAGAAAATCTCTTTGGATATTTTTGCATTGCTGCATGACTCCTTTAGGAGCTAGAAGGGCTGAAAACATAAAGATGGGGACAATTTGTAGGACAACTTTTGTGAGCACTAGTCGTCTTGCTAAATTCAGGACCTATTTGTCCATTTCCAGATTTTGTCCTATAGTTTATTAGTCACAGGCTCCCAAACTGTCTTGCTAAGAGGTTTGTCTGTTAGCAGTACCCCCAAATATTTGGAGGGTAGCATATCTCTTTGAAAGCCTAGAATTCTAGATATATTTCTCGAAATAGCAATGTCATTATTAAAAAAGAAAATCTTTGATTTGCTAAGGCTTACCTCTGTGCCCGCAGCCATTGCAAAGTATTTCAGGATTTGTTTGTAGGCTAGAGCTTCCCTGACCATGGGTGTAAATTGCAGCGATATCGTCCACAAATTGTTGATGGGTCAAAGCATCTCCGTTCATGGTGAGTTTGAGACCCTTTATTTTGCCTTATGCTTTGGCAGATTTGATAGCTTTGCCTAGCCCTTCCATCATGAGAATAAAGAGGAAGGGTGAGAGTGGATCTCCTTGTCTGAGACCTCTCAAAGGTTTAAAGGGTCTGGATGGTGAACCATTTAACAGGTTTGAAAAACTAGAGGTATTTATAAGGGCCATTACCCATCTTACCCAGTTATGGTTAAAGCCATATGCTATAAGAACTCTCCTGATGTAAGCCCAACTTAGCTTATCATAAGCCATTTCTAAGTCAAGTTGCATAATCATTCCTACCTGCCTATTGCTCTTAAGTGAGTGAACCACCTTGTGGGATTGTATGATGTTGTTGAGAATTTGTGTGCCTTCCACATACCCAGTTTGTTCCTTAGACATGAGAGTTGGAAGAAGGGGCTTAAGCCTGTTGGCAATTATTTTGGAAATTATTTTGTACACCACATTGCATAATGCTATTGGTCTGAATTTGTTTGGTGTCATAGCATTATCTTGCTTTGGAATCAAGGATATTAAAGAGATATTAAGCGTCTTCAAACATTTCTGTTTTTCCTTGAGTCCTCCACCACATTGAGGATATCTTACTTGACTATTCCCCAACATGCTTTAAATAAGTCAACATTAAAACCATCTGGACCTGGCGCCTTCGCATTTTGCATCTCTTTGATGACTTCACTGACATCCTCTTCATTCACAGGCCTGTTTAGATTATAATTGTCTTCTCTTGTCACAAGCTTAGGAATGTGCTTTGTAAATTCATTGATGAATTGTGGTCTGTCTAAGAGAGGTTCCTCAACTATGCCTTGGAAATGTTGAACCAGCTTAGCTTCTATTTCTTTGTGAGTATTGAGTTGATTTCCTTGAGAATCTATGATTCTTGAGATCCTGTTATGAGACTTGTGATCCATGGTAGATTTATGAAAAAAACTTGTGTTCCTTTCTCCTTCTTTTAACCATTGTACCCATGATTTCTGTTTCCAGAATATATCCTCTTGCTTGCATAATCATCCCCATTCCTGTTGATGGTAGTCAGCTTGTTCCTTTCTTCCCTCATTGAAGCCATCTATAATGAGGATCTGGTTAATTTCATGTAGCTTCTGTTCAACAACTTTTTTGGCTTCAAAAATGTTGCCAAACTCATTCTTATTCCAATCTTTAAGCCTGAGTTTGATATGTTTCAATCTTTTATGTAGGAGGAACATTTTAGTGCCCTGAACTTGCATATCCTTTGTCCACCATTTTTCTATATTGTTGATAAAGTTAGGATGGGTAAGCCAAATGTTTTCAAACCTGAACGATCTATTTCTTGGAGTTCCTATAAAGGATGCTTCAATTTGAACAGGCCAATGATCTGAGCCACCAAAAGGGAGTATCATCACTGACAAGTCAAGGCTTGTAAGGATAAGGTCCTCCAAGATAATAAATCTGTCTAGTTTTGAGGCCACCTGAGACTCTCCTCCCCTTTTATTATTCCAGGTAAAGATTCCATTACTTGTCTCTGTGTCTACTAGCCTCATATTTTTGATAAAATTCTGAAATGCTATGGAATCTCTGCCTAGTAATCTGGTTCCACCTTTTTTTCGAACAGGGACCTAATCATGTTAAAGTCCCCTCCCAAAATCCAGGGGATGCCCAAATGTTTGTCTCTTAAATCCTCCAGTGAGGTAAGAAGCCTGAGTTTGTCTTCAGCTCCTGTGGACCATAAACATTTGTGATCAAATAAATTTCCTTGTTCCCCAAAGGTTGAATAACCACTGATAGGTAGTTCCTGGATGCTTCAGCATCAGGGATTCCTGGTTTCTGAGGGTTCCAAAGTGTGAGAATTCCTCCTGCTATTTTGTCTGTTTTAACTTCTAGATATTCATATTTAATTATCCATTTTCTATGTATTTCTCTTATTTTTTCTACTGAACATTTTGTTTCCTAGATGAAAATCACATTTGGTTTTTCTTCTTTCATTCTATTGCTAAGATTCATTTGTTTCCTTTTACTTCATAGACCCCTAATATTCCATGTTGTGAGCTTCATTAAGAAATATTTGTAAATGAGTAACTAGTTAGGTCTTTTATCTTACCTGAATCAATCATGAGTTTTCCACACTCTATCAGCAACTCATTCTATTTTTTCTTACCTCTTTTCCTGCTTGGGTTCCTAGGAGCTAGTCCCGATGTTGCCTTCATTGTTTTCACCCCTTCGTTGTCCTGACTATCATGGTTTCTTTTGATTCCTGAACCTTTTGCCTGAGTCCTCCATAGGAATAGTTTTTGCACTCTATTACACTCCTCTTGTGGTAGCAAATCCATTCCTTTGGTGGTTCTCTACTCCAAGAACTTTTTCAAATCTAGATGCTCCCTATCAAGAATATCCTGCAGTTCATGATCCTCTATTCCCACCTCACTTGGGGTCATCTCTTAGTCCCTATCAAGTTCCATAGTGTTTAGGAGATCCTCCTTTTGTTGGTTGTTTTCATGTGTATCCTCCATGCTCTCTTCCTTTTCCTTCTCTACAGGGCTGTCCTCCAGAGTCTGGTTTGCTTTATCTTGCTCCTCTTCTTCTTCTAATACCTTGTACCTATTCTGACTTAGCTGCTTTTCCTCGTTGATTTTCTTTTGGTACTTTCTCCCTCCTTTACCTCTGTTCCCCACTTTGTTAAAGCTTTCAGTTTCTTTCCCTGAGGTAGCTTTAGTTCTGCTTTCCATTTTGTTTAAGGGGCAATCTCTGAATAGATGCCCATGTTCATGGCATTTGCGGCATCTGAAAGGAACATGCTCATAGTCCACTGCTTGTACCCATTCTTCATCAAAAACTTCCAGAATTACTTCATCTGGTAGAGCTCTAGAGAGGTCCATCTCTACGCATATACGGGCAAAGGAGGTATACTTTCCCCGCATAGTGGCCTCTGATATTTTTACAAAATGCCCTAGTTTATTTCCTATTTCTTTTAATGATTCTGGCTGCCAATAATCCAGAGGTAGGGAATAGAGCCTTACCCAAACCGGGACCGAAGTGAATGTCTCACACTCTAGGACAAAATTCATCACCCAAGGCCGCATATAGAGGCCTGAAATAACATAGAAGTAGGGCCCTCCTTCAAAAACCCTGTCTTTATCCTCAATGTTTGTAAAAACTATAGTGAAGAAACCCTTGGATCCAAGGTGCAGATCTATATCCCCCTCAGGTTTCCAATGATTCTTTATCCATGCTTGTAAATCCTTCTTTGTTGGCCATAACCCCATGAATTTACAAATGATTGCATAAGTAGCCATGTGTTCCCTATGCGCTTGTAGCGCTGGATCACCTACCACCACTCGGGGTGTGATGGTTGCCCTAGGCTTACAAGGTCCACTCCGATTTCTGGTGTCAACATTCTGATTTTCTCCTTCTATTCACTTTTCTCTTCTGACTTCTTCCTACGTACTTTCCTACCCCCGTGAGCTTCTGTTTTCCTGTTTCCCTCCTCCTAAAACTCCGGTTTTAGCCTCCAGAGGTTTCTTGAATCGATTAGAGACTACCGAAATGTAGGAGGGAGTGGAACTCCCCCCCTCTCGCCTCTCCATGGTGCCCAACAGTGAACTTTTGCTGTAAACCCTAGCTTTTCTTGTTTTCTACCAGCGCTGTTGCCTCCGCCTATCTAAGGAAATTTTCATTAATCATAATAGCCTCAAATAAGGTAACATGATTTTGGGATACTCCAAGTATGATAAGTTTTCATTTGTTACATTACTCGAGGATTTGCTTAAGTGGTTGTCAGGAAAAGTTCTTACACTCCCAACTTGGGTTCAAATCCCACTTTATGGCATTTTTTAATCTTGTGAATTAATTTTTGATGAGCTATATGCCATTTATTTATAATTTGTTGAACTAGTCTTATGTCCTAAATAATCTATGGTTTGCCTTGGGTACTATCATTAGAGAAACTTTGAGGTAAAAAATGGGCCTCAAAACAAAAATGTACAACAAAAATACTTTATAAGAACTAATAGGATTCAATATGATGATGTCAACCATGGGGGATGGTTCACCATTTTTGGAGTAAAAAGGTAAAAAGATTAAAAATAAACTATTTTTTCAACTTGTATTTTCAACTTATCTCCCTATGATTTTACTCAAATTTCGAGCTGGAGCACTCATTGGATGAATAATTTAATTTTTCATCCAAGGAATACCCATTGTTACATAGTAATTTGTCACTGTCTTCACTCCAGTCTTCCTACTGTGTCATGTGTCCAAGTCATACATGCTCATGTTAGACAAATGCTCTCTGATGTTGCCAAATGACCCACTTTTCCAAAGGTTTTTGCATCATCGTGTCTGTTGGCTAAATAAACACGCTGAAGGGCGCTCCAAAACAGTCCAAAAGAGCTACCATCGCGGAAGTACACCTGATTCCCGCGATGGTCGGATTTTATGTGCCAGCGTAACTATAGCTTGTAATATTCTGCGATAACTTGACTAGCTATGTTATTTAATAGTGATGTCAACGCGACAGGCCAGTTATGTGCCCGTGATGATCCAGATTGGGCGAATTTGTTCCAACAGTCGACCTTCCAGATGACTCTAGACCTGGTTGTTGGCCTAGTTTATGTTGCCCTCCTTTCTCTAGCGTGGTTGTTCCATCATTTGTGCTACCTTCCTTGGAGATAAGCTCATCTTCCCACCTTTCATGGAGACTCCTTCTCCTATTTAAACTCCCACCCTTGCTATGTGCTGCGAGTTTTTGGAGTTCTTAGTCTTTGGAGTGATTGCTGATAGTGCTGTTAGTGCTTGTGAGTTTGCTAGATAGCTGGTGTGAGTGTGACAAGTGTGGGATTGTTGATAGCTTGTGGAAGGTTGTGAAGTGCCTTTGATCTTGTGTAAAACTTGTGAGTGAGAGAGACTTGTATGTTGGGAGATCCATCTTCAAGAGTGAATGCTTGAGGAACATGCTGGCTAGATCCCTCTGAGAAGGCTCGTCACGTCAAGACTTTGGTTGTAAGCTTACTCTTATTTCATAATTAATGCAATCAATGATGTTTTCCTATGTCTTGTGTGTAATGTACTTGATAGCTCATGACTTCTTGACTTTGTGAGTAAATAGATCATTGTTGTTTCGGTTACGTGCTTTGTTGTATTTCCTTTGCATTGTTTCAGGTTGATTACTCATTAGGAGAAGGAAGTGGAAGTTGGAGCAGCGCAACGGAACTCCATCGACCACCGGTTGAGGTAGGCCCTCCAACTATGACTGTTTAAGGAAAGCTATTGTTGATCTATCCTTGTTTGTGACTAGACCCACTCTAGGGCTAGAGGGGTTGCCTTTGTCCGCAGAAGGAACACTTTCCTGCATCACAAATTGGCGACTCCACTGGGGATCTTTGGCCTTTGTTCTTTTCTTTTTTACTCTTGTCTTGAGTTTTGTTTTAGTCTCTTTTGAAGTTTTGGGGATTAGTTACCAGTATTCTGAGTTTCCTAGCCTGATCTGGGAAATTCCTTATTTGATTAAAGATTGATTGTCTTTGATTTGGGAGTTTTTGGTTCACCTGTTACTGTTTTGAACATCATCGTGGCTTTTAATTTAACAGTCGTTTTGTCATCGCGTCACCCCTTTTGTAGTATCCCGTTCATCGCGTAATTACTCTTAACAGTCGCGACAGTTCTGTGAATCGGACCATCGCGGGAAAGGCATGTACTTCCACGCTGACATCACTTTGTTGCTACGATGTACTTCCTATCAGCGCTTGTTGCTTGTGTATCACCCGCACTGATTTCTGTAGAATTTATTTTTTCAATTCTGCCTCCTGAATCCGTCAGTCTTGCTAGTACCTTGCTGTTCTCACTTGTTTGATAACTTGTTTTTCACTGTTTAGAGATTGAGGCACTCTCTTGTGAGCTTTGTTAAATGAATCTTGTTTTTCTTGCTTTGTGACCTGGGTTCATTGTTTCAAGTCGTTTGGATCAATTTCGCTTGGTTGCTTGTTTACAAGGGTTCGTTTGCTGCTTCCTGTTGGTTTGATTAAGCCTTCCCTTTTGCTTACTTTTGGTTGATTGTTTAGTGATTGTTATTGGACCAATCTCGGCATTGATTCGATTTCTCTTCACTACCCGGACATAGATTACAATTGTTTGGATCAACTGCTTTTCCACATTTGTTTAGTGCTTGTTGGTTTCTTTTAGATTTAAGAGACATCAAAATCAAAAGAATTGCATTTCATTTAGCATGTGAAAGTGAAAGTGAATTTTCATTTCAAGTTGCATATTGAAAAGCGAATGATTAAATCTCTCATTAGTAGTATCCGTGCACTTTAGCGCTTGATGTCTGCTTGCATTGAGTGACTGCTTTGTTGCCTTGGTTTTCTTGGTTTGGGATTGATCTCTCTACCCTCCCATAGGTAGGTGTTCATCGAAGAAAAAGGATATTTCACTCATTCTAGCTGCATCCTAGGTTTTGTTATATACATACGATAAGGCCTGAAAACTGAAACATAATACAAGATCAACTTTAAAATGAACTGAATAAATCTAACAACGCATTGGAACATAACGCATACATTTAGAGGTCTAGGCTAGAGACGTGCTCCGACGTCGTTAAACCTAGTCACTTTTGGTTCCACTCAAGGTTGGGTGATTCCATAGTGGTCTAGCACGGATTTGTGCTCCCACGTACCGTCGAGTATATTGGGAGACCCACTAGGTTATCATCCTTTATCCATAGGAAGCCGTGTTTGCCGCCTTACAAGCTGTAATGCACAAAACACAACATTCAGGAAGATTGACTGCTGTACGGAAAGTCCTTGGTTTTCATTTGACTACCAAGGTGTATATGCAGTTTTACGGATTTGTCTGGTAAACCTTTTGCCTAGTTCTCCAGAGTAGTCACTTTCGTTCCTTTTTGGACTCCCTAAAAGAAAAGGTCCATCTGAGAACTTGTCACTTCAGGCTCATTAAATATTCAAAGGCGACTAGAGTCATCTTTTGTCCTTTTCTCGACTCTTTGAAAATGAAAAGGTCAAGTTTTTTTCCTATGTCTTAAAATTTATTTGACCACAATTCACATTTACACTGTTAGATCTTGTTTGCATTAGCTTGAGTAGGGTTCTTTCTCGTTCTCTATGGCAACATTCCCCGAGTCTACCAGCCAAGGTCTTCCCCCAGATGGAAATCCTGGTCAATTTCCACCTTTTGGAAATGCCAGTGCTCCGTATATGGCAACATTGTCTTTGCCTGGGATAACCATCGGTTTGCTCGTATGGTTGTTTTCAACCTCGGTGGTCCCGAGTGTCATGACTCCTGTTCCACCATCTCCTTCGTCCAAACCATGCCATGTTGACTACAAGGTGGAGCCTGCGCCTTCTTCCCCTGTTTCTTCCTCCTCCTCTCCTCCTTCGCCTGGTGAAAGTTTCACATGTAGTAACCAGGAGACTAAGAAGCAAAATAAGAAGATGAAGAAGAAGAAGAAGTCTGATAAACGCAAGGCCACCTGTGCAGCTACTGCTCCAAGTACATCTCAGGTCGGAACACCTTCTTCTCCTCCATGGAAGGTTAAGTTTCCTTATAAATTGTGCAAGGATGACCATCTTCTTCGTGATTGTCCTGTCATTCCTAGGATCCTAGAAGTATGGTCTCACGATCTGTGCCATCCCTCATCGTCCTCTGAAGCTCATGGCGATGCTACCCTATCAACTGGCAATAGTAAGAAGAAAGGGAAGATTCGTTTCCCCTGTAGGCTATGTGAAGGCAACCATCCCCTTCACCTTTGTCTGCTCATGGATAAAGCTTCCGCAGTTTTGGAAAGTCTTACAACTTCTTCACCCCAACTTCACATTGGTTATCAGAGGCTCTCTTCAGACCCTCTCTCGATTAACAAGGAGATTGACTTAGATTCTTCTCTTGTCTGTCCTCCTCTTCCCGAACCTGGCTATGCTATGCCTGTTCCAGACCAACCATTGGTCAGAGACGAGTGTCGACTTAGGTTCACCACCTGTTGATCACTCTGTTTTGGAAGAGCATCATGCTCATGTTCTTCTTGTCTCGTCAGATTCTCCTCATTTTGAAAACGACCCTCCTATCCCTGCTGATCACGAGAGTCCTTCTTCGGTTCTTGTAGAGCAGGGGGGCCATCATACGATTCCCCCACCAAGTAGTTCAGTCGTTTCCTTCGACTGGAGTCATTTGACCACCTTCCGCCTTCCATCCCATGTGGCTTTCCAGATTACAGTACATGCCTATAATAAGGCAGTACCTGGCACTATCTTGGATGGGGGTGCATCTATCAGTCTTATGCCTTCCACTACTTGGCAAGCTTTGGGTTCCCCACAGCTTGTGCCGGTTACACAGAATCTGTTGGCATTCGACGGAGAACCCTGTCAACCTGTAGGGATCCTCCCAAAGTTTCCAGTTACTTTGGGGGGCAAAACCGTCTATATAGATGTCATGGTTGTCCAAGGTGCGAATTTTAGTCTTCTCCTTGGCCGTGACTATATTTATGCCATGGGGGCCCTCGTTTCTTCCCTTTTCCGTGTGGTTTGTTTTCCACACGACGGAAGAATGGTGACTATTGATCAATTATCGTTCTTTAGTCCCCCGGTGCCTCCTGCACAGCTGTCATCCCCTCTCGGTTCTTGCTCTCAAGCAATACCTTCTTTGCCACAGGTCAATTATGTGGCTACCCGTTCCATCTCCGCCTCTGTTGATGATCATGCAGATGGTCTCGTACATCATGTACTGGGGGCATTGGAACTCGATCTGTCATTGGTGCATCATGACATGTATTCCTCCCAGAGTGCGTTTCTTCCCTCCCGTGAAGACCTCTTGGGAGCCATGTTCTCGGATGGCCCATGAATAGGCATATGAGCATAGTTCCTGATCTTGTGTCAAGCTCGTTAAAAAATGAAACAAGGGTTATGAGGATGGTTCCTTTACTGTGTTAACCTCATTAAAAAATGAAACAATCTCCCTCTCCAAATCGAGTCTTTGATTAAGATCTCGTAAAATCCAAGTCGAGTCTTTCCAAGATCTCGAAAGTGAACCTTCATTCCATCCACCTCGTTGAATGCAATGAAGCTTGGGGGCATGTACCTCGATTTGCGTCATTATGCTGGGGGCATGCAAACATATAACAAGCATAGTTTTTCGTTTCAAGCTTGTGTAAACATGAAACCGAATCCAAGCAGAGTTCTCCATGGTTCAAGCTTGTGTAAAAATGAACCCATACCTGATTTACACTTCGTGATTGCCGTTTATCTGCTAATTTCTGCTATATGAGCCTTGGTTGTTTCATTCCATCGCCACCATCTCTTTGGCTGATTATATGCTTTCGCTTGATTGTTTATCCTTTCCTGAGGAACCGCAGCGATGAGTGGTTTTGTTAGCCAGCCTCTTGATCATTACATGTTTTGAGCAGTTCCACCATTGTCGGAACCAGTTGCTACCCTTTATACCACTCGTTCCTCTAGGAAGAGTTACCTTCAAGCCCTTTTCTGACTCGTAAAAGATGAAAAGATTGCTGAGTATTTTTTCCCTTTTTGACTCGTTAAAGAAAATAAAAATGGAGGTTTACTTTCAACTCTTTTCCGACCGTTTAAAGACGAAAAGATTGCCGAGCTTTCCCTCTTGACTCGTTAAAAGAAATAAGAGGCGGTCGAATTTAAGCTCTTTTCCAACTTTTTAAACATAAAAAGATTGCTGGGTTTTTGTCATTTCAAGCTCGTTACCGGTTACGAAATGACGTGCTTCCAACCGCTTTTCTACTTTTTCGGGTTGAAGCCACTAGTTACGAAAAGTACTTCTCGATCGTAATGGTCGGGTAGTTCTTTCGAGTATCGTTTTATACTTTTTCGGGCTCGAGAGACACAACTCTACGAAAGAGGACCTCCCTGGAGTTTTCTTTTTCGTGTCTTTTTCAAACTCTCTAAACATGAAAAGGAATCCGAGTTTTACCTATGCTAGACTTGTTAAACCTTGACGACATTGGACTTGTCACCATGACGAGACTCGAGCTTCTCCTTCCTAGGGCTCGTTAAATCATTACTAGGTTAGACTCAACAATATGTTTATCATTGATTGCTTATGGCAGCTAGTCACTCTTGAACATCGGCACTTTTGCTTCTTGTCGGGTTGGGACATCCATACATCGTCATTTGGCCTTCCGCAGGTTTGGGTTATCATTCTAGCCTCATTCCACTTGATTCATGCCGTCTCCTTCGAGCCTCTGATCCCTTGATGCTTGAATGCTGCCACCCTCGGAGTTGTGTCGCCGACATGTTCAAGAGTATAATCCTTCTGCAGTTTACACCCTCGCCTTCTCCTCTGGTACTCTGTTTCGCCATCTGCCTCTTGTTCCTTATCTCATGTCATTGATGGGGGAAACATTATGGCCCTCCTACGACGGGTCGTCTCCTGTCGACTTCAGCTCATTATCCAGGAGATTGATCTAGAGATCCCCTTTGGTACCTTAGAGCTTGCATGCCTCAATGGCAAGTTCTTCGCACCTGATGGTCGACTTTCATCATTGGTCGTTGATTGGGTGATTCCACGAGTGTTCGACTTCATCTCCTTCTTCACACTTCGTGGATTGTGCTGGAAAGTACCTTGAGAACCATTAGCATTATTGGTGGTTTCTCTCGCGCTGGTTAACGGTTTTCATCATTGACCGCTAATCAAGCAATGTTCTATCATGCTCGACCTTAGCACATCTATTCGCATGTTAGAATTTGTACTATGATTGGATGGGTTCAAGACCTCGAACTCAAATTACACAGGTTCAGGTTGTGTGGATTGGTTTATGATTACATGACTCGTTGATGGATGGTTGCGACCATACCTGAGTTTTCATGGATGGCTGCGACCATCCCTTTATCATCATCATGGTCTTGTTAGCTGGATGGCTGCGTCCATACCACAAACCTATTTTGTATGTCTTTTGGATGGCTGCGCCCATGCCTAGACTACATGTACTTCATTATCAGAGATATCAGTTGTCCTTGCGTGCAGTTTCCTCCAGACGGTGTTCCAGCTTAGTCAGTTTCGTAAAGCATTTCACCCCTCCCTTTCTCTCAGTCTTTATACTTTAGGGGTCATCTGTTACACAGTAATTTGTCACTGTCTTCACTCCAGTCTTCCTACTGTGTCATGTGTCCAAGTCATACATGCTCATGTTAGACAAATGCTCTCTGATGTTGCCAAATGACCCACTTTTCCAAAGGTTTCTGCATGATCGCGTTTGTTGGCTAAATAAACGTGCTAAAGGGCGCTCCAAAACAGTCCAGAAGTGCTGCCATTGCGGAAGTACACCTAATTCCCACGATGGTCAGATTTTATGTGCCAGCGCAACTGTAGCTTGTAATATTCCGCGATAACTTGACTGGCTATGTTATTTAATAGCGATGTCAGGCGGCAGGCCAGTTATGTGCCTGTGATGATCCAGATTGGGTGAATTTGTTCCAACATTCGGCCTTCCAAATGACTCCAGACCTGGTTGTTGGCTTAGTTTATGTCACCCTCCTTTCTTTGGCGTGCCTGTTCCGTCATTTGTGCTACCTTCCTTGGAGATAAGCTCATCTTCCCACCTTTCATGGAGACTCCTTCTCCTATTTAAACTCCCACCATTGCTATGTGCTGCGAGTTTTTGGAGTTCTTAGTCTTTAGAGTGATTGCTGATAGTGCTGTTAGTGCTTGTGAGTTTGCTAGATAGCTAGTGTGAGTGTGACAAGTGTGGGATTGTTGATAGCTTGTGGAAGGTTGCGAAGTGCCTTTGATCTTGTGTAAAACTTGTGAGTGAGAGAGACTTGTATGTTGGGAGATCCATCTTCAAGAGTGAATGCTTGAGGAACATGCTGGCTGGATCCCTCTGAGAAGGCTTGTGACGTCAGGACTTTGGTTGTAAGCTTACTCTTATTTCATAATTAATGCAATCAATGATGTTTTCCTATGTCTTGTGTGTAATGTACTTGATAGCTCATGAATTCTTGACTTTGTGAGTAAATAGATCATTTTTGTTCTGGTTACGTGCTTTGTTGTATTTCCTTTGCATTGTTTCAGGTTGATTACTCATTAGCAGAAGGAAGCGGACGCTGGAGTAGCGCAACGAAACTCCATCGACCACCGGTTGAGGTAGGCCCTTCAACTATGACTGTTTAAGGAAAGCTATTGTTGATTTGTCCTTGTTTGTGACTAGACCCACTCTAGGGCTAGAGGGGTTGCCTCTATTGGAGGGAGTGAGGGGCCTCGTGGCTGAACCCTAGCCACCTTTGCCCCCTATTTTGTGCTACCCTCTATAATTCATCTAGTTTGAGCTTCACAATGGTCATTTCCATTTCACATTGTAGGTGTTGTTCTCGGTGTTTTGGGTTGTGTTTGGGGGTACCCTTCATTTTGTAGATGCCACCTCTCTCTACTAGAGTGTTTCGATAGCTCGTATTGTGCTCAGGATTTGTTGTGTTGCCATGGTTGCTTGCCAATTTTATATTTCCAATCACAGACCATCCTCCATCGTTGCCAATTCCCCATGTATTTCACATTTTTGTGTGTAGTAGGGCCCATCAAAAGTATGCAACATGGGTACTCCTTGGATGAAAAATTAAATTCCGCATCCAATGACTGCTCCCACTTGAAATTTAAGTAAAATTGTAGGGAGATAAGTTGAAAATACAAGTTGAAAAAATATTTTTTTCTTTTTTCCCTTCAAACTTGTTGGGGTAATCTAATCTTATTTTATTATTTCCACTATTATTTTATAATATTCCATAGGAGGCCCATTTTAGACCACAACATTTCTCTAATGCCTTTCAATGAGGTGAAGTACCCAAGAGGTAATTTTGTTCCATGGATAACAAAGGAATCCATTCTATTGGAGGGAGTGAGGGGCCTCATGGCTGAACCCTAGCCACCTTTGCCCCCTAGTTTGTTCTACCCTCTATAATTCATCTAGTTTGAGCTTCACAATGGTCATTTCCATTTCCTATTGTAGGTGCTATTCTCGGTGTTTTGGATTGTGCTTGGGGGTACCCTTCATTTTGTAGATGCCACCTCTCTCTACTAGAGTGTTTTGCTAGCTCGTATTGTGCTCAAGATTTATTGTGTTGCCATGGTTGCTTGCCAATTTTATATTGCCAATAACATACCATCCTCCATCGTTTCCAATTCAGGCATCAAGATATTTTGTTGATGTGGCACGATTTGTTCTCAATTATAAGCTTCGTGGTTCTAGTTGTCACTTAGTTGACGTTCGTGGTCTTTCCACCGCTCCTCTCTGGGTTTCGACCCTTGAAATCTTGAAATGTATGTAATCCATTGGGGTTTTGTTATGGGCCTTTATGCCTTGTATGATTATTTTTAATATCATTCCCTTCAGATCTGTGAACTTGGTAGGGAATAAATCCTGGTATTCGCGGAGCAATTCAGCGACCTTATCCACTGTTGCGTCATCCCAGTAGTATCCAATATTTGCAAATTTGGGTTCTACCTCTGTACCAATGTTTACTTGTTTTATTTTCAACGACACGGTTATATCAGGGTTCTCAATCTGCGATCCTTCAACCTTGCGGTGACCCTCTATTTCCAGAATGTTAATCTTCCTCTTCTTCAATAGTTACGTTATAACATTCTGGAGAGTGACTCAGCTGAGTAGCACATTCAGGCTGAATTAGGTCTAAAGGATCCTACGATATCCTAAAGATTGCTGCTTTCACCTCTTGTAGTGCTTCATCAATACTATCAAACCCATCCTCAAAACTGAATTTCATCATGAACCCTTCGTGCAGGATATCCCATTTGCCTATCCCATGGCGGAGCTCGGTTTTTACATAACAGTTCATCGGGACAATATCCATGGTGTGACAGAACAAGTGCACCCATTCAGGTTGGGGATTTTCTACATAAGCTCGGGTCCATTTGGCCAAATGCGCGCCCAGATCATCTTGCCCATCATACTTGTCTTTCATTTGCATATTAGGCTTTCTGAATCATGTTCTCATCATCCTCCTACATTCGTGATAATCATCAAAGCTTCCCTTATTCATACCCCACCATCTTGCAGGCGTCACACGCATTGCCCAGTCCAATGCCTGGAATCACTTCTTTTCTGGTACCTCCCTTTCGAATGCATCCAAAAAGATATCTACCTCATTCAGACCATCATAAGTAGGTAAATTTCTACCTCTGAGGACACACAACCAGGGAAAATTTTAAGAAGACCCCCTAAATTTACATGTATAATAAATGGGCGAATCTCCATGGTATATAGGAAAAATGGAAGGCGATTTTATCAATAATATGATATGTATATATAATTTTTTGGCGAATCTCTCACCAGGCATGGCGAATATTTTACTCAATTATAAAATCTTGTGTTTATTGAATACACAAATGAAATCATTGCATTTCTTTAAAATATCTTTTGAAATCAAAATTACCGATATTTGATACCTTTCGGGGGTTAGTAGATCCAGAGTAAAGATGGATCTATGCTGGTTTAATTCCCCCATTTAAATAGGCTACATTCCAGGTGAATACCATGGGTCAATACCATGTGCCATTTTGGTGAATACCATGGGTCAATACCGTGTGCCATTTTTATTTTTATTAATACTAATATTAGGGTTAATAATGTTTTTTTGCATGGTATTAATAACAATATAGTCCATGGTATTTGTCCCATAGTATTTTGTCCATAGGTTTCACCTAAATATAACGCATCTTTTGAGTGTTCGTAAATATAAGCTGACTTATGGAGTAAATATAAAAAAATGTTTTATTTGTTTACCATACCTCTCGTTTATTTATATTTTTATTAATTTACCATACCTCTTTTACAAATATGGTATTTGGTCCATAGGATTCACTTAAATAAAACCTCTTTCTTGAGCCTTCATAAATAGAACGAGGGTTATGGACTAAATATAAAAATAGGTTTTATTTATTTACCATGCATCTAGTTTATTTATATTTTTATTTATTTACCATACCTTTTGAGTAAGTATAAAAAAACGTTTTATTTAATTACCATACCTCCACTTTACTTATTTTTTTATTTGTTCACACCCTTGCATGTATATAAGGTGACTTATGGAGTAAATATAAATTTTTATTTATTTATTTACCATACTTCCCATTTATTTATATTTTTATTAATTTACCATACCTCTTTTATAAATATGGTATTTGGGCCTTTGGCCCATAGGATTCACTTAAATAAAACCTATTCTTGAAAATGGGCGAATGGAAGGTTGTAACTCCTAATTTCAAGGGCTAAATTTACCTTTTTTACCCTCTCCCTTAAAAGAAGGTGGGCTATTTGAGGTGATTTGTAAAAGTGTATTATGATACAAAATAATCGCCCACTAAAAATTTAAAACCCCTTAATTTCGCCAAAGGGCGAACATTTGCCCCTAAAATCACCCCTACACACAACGCATCGATTGGGTCATCATGTTGTAGTTCAACGTAGTCACTTCATGTAACTGGTTCTGCCAACGCTCTAACTCTTCATCGGAGTCCAAAGTGCAGGAACTCTCGTTATCCCATGTAATTCTTCCATCTGCGATGGGATTCACCCAATCTTGGTCTTTTGCTGTTATCTTGTAGATACAGTCCAAATCGTCATCACTCTCATAATCGCAGACTGGTTCAGTATAGCGTGATCCCTCAGTAGGATCTACAAGTACTATTATGCGTAGCGATTTCCTCTAAAAGATCATCTTTTGCTTCTTTATATTGATTACCCCATTCATATTAGTGGCCCAGTCAATTCCTAGGAGCACAGGATAGGGATCATTGTCATCCACTATCTCTATCACTTCAAAATCATCCAGTGTGTTCACTCCCTCAATATCCATAGTCACCCGCTACAGCCGCCCCATGGGAATGATCTTCTTCTGATTGGCCACCCTTAGCTAAATCAGAGACCATTTCAGCGCAGGTCTCCCCATCTGTTCCCAAGTCTACTTCGACAGGACGTTTGCATCTGTCCCCAGGTCCAAAATAACCTGATCCATTTCATACTCTCCTATCTGTGCGGTCAGTCTCATCTCCCATCCCATTCTTGTTTTATGCTTGCCAATCTTTCGTACTACGTGCGGCTCACTTGGCTTCAACCCTATAGGTGGGAGTTCTATCCATCATTAATTCATAACTCCTGCAATTACACTCATCATGCCCTACCGACCTACAAAATTTGCAAAACAGCTGTTATGGTGCCTCTACAAACTTCTACAACAAATGACAGTTATATGTGGCATGTTTTCCTACTACCTGATAGATAACGCATGATAATGTAGGCCTCGCGCTAAGTCCTACTTGAGATTCTGGCCTTAAAGGCATCGGTCCCCCTCTTGCAATATAGTTCGCAAAGACCGGGAAATGGTCCTTGTCATGTCCCTGACTCTTGCATTTCAAGCACCATACCTCCTCACGCACCTCTGGTCGAAATGTCCTATCCTGCTTCAGACTTTGCACCTTAAGGCATAGGTTCTTTAGCTGCACATGGATCTGCCGAACCCCTAGGTTTGGATCTTGCATCAGAGATTCATGTAGTCTCATGGAAATCTCCAAGGCCTCCACCTGAGTGGTAATCTTCTGCTATGACTTCACAACACTTCAACCTCTGATCTAGTTCTCAAGGCATCTCACCTAGTTGCATCATGATTTATTTGAATCCCACAATTGACTGCGCCTCAGATTTAGGCCTACTGAATTCTCTATTCAGTGTTGTCTAGATGTCTGCCACTCCAACATTCAGGTTATCATTAGAGTACTTAATATACCAGGTTAGCGCGCGATCTTGCAGAGAAGTAAACAGTGTCACCTTCTTTATATGATCATCTATAACACCTTGAGCTTCCCATACAACCCTTACAATGAACCAGAATTGGTTCGGGTCCTCATTTCCCAAGCCTTTGAACAAAGGCAGCTTCATTGTATTTGCCATATTGAACTGTGGTGGAGGCCTGTACAGGTGAAGTTGGAGGTGATGGTGGTGAGGTCGGAGGTGGTGTGGGTGGAGGTGGTATTCGCGGGAATCCTTGTCTTATTAACTAAATAGCACTTTTCGAAGAAACCTTCGCTATTTCTTCCTCGTCACCTCATGATCCAAATGAATCCAAAAATGCCCTATAAGTCTTCATAAAACTATTAAAAATCATGCCAAAGCCAAAAAAATCCCTTAAAAGATTGAAAATATCGAAAGAGGGACACCCTTAGCCGGGTGAAAAACCACTATCAGGTAGCCCAAAACCCGTGAAAACAGAGAAAATGGAGCTATCAGAGGTAGAACAGAGTGATGCACAGTAGCCATCTGATCTGGCCGATCAAAGGTCCAGATCGGATCGACAATCACAATCGCAACTCACAGAACAGGGATATCGGCACTCAAAACACATATATGGCAACGATGAATTGGCGGAGTTAATATGGACTATCGATCAAACCCACAGATCGACGACCCATATCACATCGCGGGATCGCTATCAGAGAATGCGGCGGAGTGCTTTACAATAGCTCGAGGGTTATTGCGATGAGCGATTGCGATATATCGCATTGCATCAGAACTATGCAGTGGAGCGGGGCCGATAACCATAAAGGAAACAATATTGCGGACCCGATCATAAAATAGACAGCATTGCATGTATTTTGAAGTCCGGAAAATTGAGTTTTCCTTTGTAAATCGCATTTTCGCGAACAAATGAAAAAACTAAAGGGAAAAGCGCTGATGCGAAGTTGTGGACCCGAAAGGTTTTATCAACAATATTAAACAATATTTCAAGTCCGGAATGCGAGGATTTGTAGTGTTTTAATGTATTAAAAAAATACACAGAGACGGAGCCCTTCTAAGATGTGATGGCGATTTATGAACAGACCTGATAGGGGAATGAAGCATATTTAAGGACTTTTAAAGTCCGATATATGAGTTTTTGGCGGACTTTCTCTGTTAAAGCACATTTCCCTATGTTTGACAGAGCGCGGTCGTTTTAAGAGTTTCAAAGGCCTGCGACACTATGGCACTACAGAATGGTGGCCACCTCCTCTCTAGGCATTAAACAATGATTGAATAAGGCTAGCGAGGTATTCTAAGTGTTTAGAAGCCAGGGAGACTGAGAGCTAAGGATGTGAAACGAACAGGCAGCGTGGTTGGCTTTAAAAGCCATAGATAGAGAGCATAATGGGGTAGAGCAGTATTCAGGCAAATTCCAAGACAGAGTTGGGATAGAGAGCATTAGGGGAGTCTGTGTACTCATAGGGAACTTGAGAGGTTCAAGTAAACTCTTATTGATGTATTTTGTTGTGTGTGAGGCTCAAATTGAGCTCACTATTTGTTATGAAACCAGTTCACAAAAAGATAGAAAATATAGATCAACGCCTTAGAATTCAGCCTCTTCGAGGGGGAAACCTCCTTTATATTACACAAATGAATGATTCTTGGATGATTCAAATGAAAAAACCTCCTTTATATATATAGGAGTCTAAGGAGTCACAATACAACCCAGCCGACCTAACAATAATAATATAAAGCACAAAAATAACAATAGAGGGATTCTGTGGGGCATAGTAATAACAATATGGGGACAATAGGGGCACAACAATATTAATAAGGGATACAACTACAATAGTAATGGGGTAATAACTAGTATTATAGGGACCTAACATGCCCCTCTCCTTCAAAAAAGTGTTTTCCTCAACGCTTGAGTAGTTCTAGATGCTTCTGTATAAAATTCTCATCGTCCCATGTGGAATCCTCAGCAGATAAGTTCTTCCACTTGATGAGATACTCCGAAATTGATTGATTTTGTAGCTATCGAATTCTTGTTTCTATGACTACTTCCGGTTCCAATATAATTTTTCCTTCCTCATCAAGTTTTGGCAATATTGTTTGAATTGGGAGCTTGTCGCCTATAACCTTATTTAAACATGAAACATGGAAAACTCGGTGCACTCGAGAAGCTGTAGGAAGCTCCAATTTGTATGCCATAGTACCAATCTTTTGCAACACCTTATATGGACCATAATACTTTGGTGATAATTTATTATCCTTCTTAGCTTACTTGAGGGACATTTGTTTATATGGTTGTAGCCATTGGAATACCCAATCACCTACATCAAAACTTCTTTCGCTGCGATGTTGATCTGCCTGTTGTTTCATTCTATTCTGCGCCAACACGAGGTTATCATTTAAGAGTTGGAGGACTTGTTGTTGATGCTCGATGTGATGTTCCACTGCTTGAACCTTAGAATTTTCTCTTAAATATGATGTGATGGATGGTGGCTGATATCCATAAAGTGCCATAAATGGGGCCATTTTTGTTGATGTATGGAAGGAAGTGTTATACCACCATTCAGCCAAAGGAAACCATTTGACCCATTGTGTCTGTTTATCAGATACAAAGCAACGAAGATATCCTTCCAAACATTTGTTTACTATCTTAGTTCTCCCATCAAATTTAGGATGATAAAATGAGCTATGAGCTAACTGTGTACTGAGACAAGAAAATAATTCTGTCCAAAAATTTCTAGTGAAAATGGGATCTCTGTCACTTACAATAATCTTTGGGATTCCATGTAGCTTTTGAATTATTTCCATAAATGCAGTAGAAACTGTACTGGCTTTAAATGGATGTGATAATGCACAAAAGTGTGCATACTTGGTAAGTCTGTCAACTACCACCATGATGACACTCTTTCCCTCAGACTTGGGTAAACCTGGGATAAAATCCATTGAAACCTCCTCCCAACGTTGGCTTGGAATGGATAAAGGTCGTAATAGACCCGGGGTCTTAATTGTTTCAACTTTATTTTGTTGGCAAACCAAACATTCCGCCACAAACTTTTGGATATCCGATTTAAGGCCATCCCAAAAAAATTCCTTCTTAACCCTGTGGTAAGTTTTTAAAAATCCTAGGTGCCCTCCTAAGGGAGAAGTGTGCAATTCCATAAGAATCTTTTGTTTGAGTTGGGAATTCTTACAGAGGTATAAGCGATCTTTGTACCATAATGAATCATTTTGCTAGCTAAATGTATCAGATGTACTGGAATCTTGTTGTAACTTTCGAATAAGTGCCCACACTTCTTCATCATTCTTCCATTCCTCCCTTGCTTCGTTTATCCAAACTGGTTGGATAATAGAAATGGCACACAACAATGCTTCCACATGCTCATCCTTTCTTGAGAATGCATCTGCCACCACATTTTGCTTCCCTTTTTTGTAGATGATTTCAAAGTCATAACCCAACATCTTTCTAACCCACTTTTGTTGCTCTTCAGAGGATAATCTTTGTTCTAAAAAGTATTTAAGGCTATCATGATCAGTTTTTACCTTGAAGTGTCTTCCCATTAGGTAGGGTCGCCATTTCTTAAGTGCATGTAGTATTGCCAACATTTCCTTCTCATAAATAGCTTTGTGTAAAAACTTTCCCTTTATTGGACAACTTTCAAAAGCAATGTGTCTTTCATCTTGCATTAAAACAACACTAATTCCATTTCCTGAAGCATCATATTCCACAATAAAGGTTTTTGTGATGTCTGGTGTAGCTAAGACCGGTGCTTGGCACGTGGCCTCTTTAAGATGTTCGAAGGCCTTTGTTGCTTCTAGAGTCCATGAAAATGCATCTTTATTCAATAATGTTGTTAGAGGTGTTGCTATTTTCCCATAATTCTTAACAAACTTGTGATAATACCCTATCAACCTAAGAAATCCTCGCAGATGCTTTATGGATGTGGGGATTTTCCATTCCTTAATGGCTTTAATTTTGCTAGGGTCTACCTTAACTGCTTCATGAGATACAATATGACCCAGATATTCCACCTCTTGTACTCCAAAGAAACATTTGGATCTTTTTGCATATAATTGTTTCTCCTCCAATAGTTGTAGCACCCTGTCAACATGTTCAACATGATCCTTCCAAGACTTGCTGTAGATTAGTATATCATCAAAAAATACTAACACAAATTTTCTAAGGAAGGGTTTGAAAATGGAATTCATCAAACCTTGAAATGTAGAAGGTGCATTGGTAAGGCCAAAAGGCATGACCAAAAATTCCTAATGACCCTCATGAGTTCTAAATGCTGTTTTCGGAATGTCTTCGATCTTCATTCTGATTTGATGATAACCTGAATGAAGATCCAACTTGGTGAAGTAAATTGATCCATGCAATTCATCCATTAATTCATCAATGACAGGAATGGGAAACTTATATTTAATAGTGAGCTTGTTGAGCTCCCTATAATCCGGACACATGCGCCATGATCCATCCTTCTTGTGCACCAATACTACTGGAGCAGAGAAAGAACTTTGACTAGGTTGAATTATACCAGCCTCCAGCATTTCTACAACCATACGTTCAATTTCACTCTTTTTGGCATAGGGATATCTGTACGGCCTGATGTTTGGAGGAACACTTCCTGGAATCAGATGAATAGCATGATCATGATCACGAAGAGGTGGGAGATATTTGGGAGTCTCAAATACCTTGGAATGATTTTCCAAGAATTTTTGGAGATCTGGAGAAATAGATGATTGCGAAGTGGAAACATATAGCGAACATAATTGTGCAATTACGCCTCTTTGTTCCTTTTTTAGAAGCTTTGTCATACCGTTAGAGCTGATTATCTTTCTCGGTTTCCCTACAATACCCCTTAATACAACTTCCTTTCCTTCCGCAGAAAATTTCATGAAAATTTCTTGAAAATTAAAAGCTATTGTACCCAAGGATTGTAGTCATTGGACTCCTAGTACAACATTAGCACCTCCCATTGGAATGGAAAGCATTGGTCTAGTCAATACATATTCTCCCATGGATAGCTTGATATTATGGCACTTTCCAGAGCAATTTATCGTTCCTCCATTTGCAACCATCACTTGACACTCTGGTGCTAGATATAGGAAGCAATTCAGTTCTTTTGCTATCTTACAATGAATAAAATTGTGGGTACTTCCTGAATCAATCAACACTATTACCTTTTTCTTCTTAATTTGTCCTTCTATCTTGATGGTTTGAGGAGTGGTAATTCCAGCCAATACATTACAAGATATGGTCAGATTCATTTCTTCTTTATCTAGGCTTTGTTCCTGGAGTATATCCTCTTCTTTTGACCTTTCTTGCTCCTTTTCTTCTTCATCTTCACAATCTATGTAGAATAATTTCTTCTCAGCACACTTATGACCTTTAGTGTATTTGCTATCACAACTGTAACAAAGCCCTTTTGCTCTTTTTTCTTCCAATTTTTGTGGTGTCAACCTTATAGGTTGTGGAAGACTAGGGGCAACAACACTTCCATCTTTATAGTTGTGAGTGGTATGCTTCTTGGTTGCCATAATTTTGCTTTCCATTTTCTTGCTAACCTGAATGCCTTCTCTAATGAAACAGGTTCCCAAAGGCGAACATCATGTTGGATATTATCCTTTAAATTCCCTATGAACACATCAATCCTATGCTCCTCTAGAATATTTTTTACCCTTATGTTCAATTTTTGGAACTCCTCAATGTGCTCCATTATTGAACCCTTTTGTTTGAGACTTATCAATTGGCTAAAAAAATTGTTGCTTATAATGTGCTGCTAGTTCTTCCATAAAAATTTCCTAAGTGATAATTTGTTTACGAGAGCAAATCCATTCATACCATACAAACTAATTTGGTTCCAAATATAAAGTTGCAATACGTACCTTTTGTGTGTTTTGCACATTATTGAGATCGAAAAATTGCTACATCTGTAATATCCATGTTGCGGGATCCTTGCCATCAAACTTCCTCATATCGATTTTTGGAATATGGTGGGTCTTCAATCCAACATTAGAGTTTATGAAATCATGATTAAAATTTATTTTTTTCACATCATGAGTTTCCTTTACTACCCTTTCACCATTAGTAAGTATTTCTTGTAGAAAATTTGTCAAATCTATCTTCAAATCTGCCATGCTTGTCTTCAAATCTGTCTTCAAATCTATCTTCAAATCATCCATCTTAGCTTCCATGCCATTCATTTTAGCTTCTACATCTTTCTTTAAACCATCCATCTTAGATTCTGTTACTTTTTGTGCGAGTGACATTTGTTGCAATTGGTCTCGTAATTTTGATATATCATGTTGCATTTCTTCCTCTTCTTCATAAGTCATGCTAGAGCTTTCAGGTTTCTTACTAGGTGTTTGCATTTTCTTTCCTCAGGGAATTAGTTACCGATAATAATGCTCTACTATTCCCTTTGAATTCCTTCAAAATAATTTTTCAAACCAAGCTTAAGCAAAAATTAAAAAAAAATCTGTACACCTTTTTTCACTTTGTAGGAGCTCGATATTGCTTCTAATGTATCTCTGTAATTTCGGATCTTCTAGTTATGAAATTGAAATCTGCAGTAGCCCTCTATGTCCTCTTTCCAATGCCAGTAGTCTGATCCAAATTGGATTCTGCAAGGAAGAGTTATGCCAAATCTCCCACAATGTCCTGATAATAGACTAGTTCAGTAGAGCGAACTTGTACGATGTGCCATGTGTCCTTGTTTAGACCTTTGGCTTTGAAAAATATATACAAGAAACTACAGTCCATTCTATTTCTGTACCTTCTTACGAAATTTCAATCCGATGCTCAGAGAGAAAGTTATGACGATTTTCCCCAGGTCACTTTTTTGGAATGTAATTCAAGAGTCTGCAAAAAGACCAACTTCCTCAGATCATATCTCCACAAATGTAGTGCAAAAAGCTCTGAAATTCGGATCCGAGGTTCAGTGTAATTTCGTCTCAAATGGGTTTTTTTTCGCTTCTGAAAATTTGCAGAAAAAAAGTTATAGCGAAAATTCCGCGATGACCTATTTGGAGCAGCGAAACCCTAGAATCCAAAGCTCTGATACCAAATGTTATGAAACCAGCTTACAAAAAGATAGAAAAGATAGATCAACACCTTAGAATTCAACCTATTCGAGGGGGAAACCTCCTTTACATTACACAAATGAATGATTCTTGGATGATTCAAATGACAAAACCTCCTTTCTATATATAGGAGTCTAAGGAGTCACAATATAACCCAGCCGACCTAACAATAATAATATAAAGGCACAAAAATAACAATAGAGGGATTCTATGGGACATAGTAATAACAATATGGGGACAATAGGGGCACAACAATATTAATAAGGGATACAACTACAACAGTAATGGGGTAATCACTAGTATTATAGGGACCTAACACTATTGTAAGCAAAACTCTGCCTGGAGACATAATAGATAGGCCACCATTGAAGGCTGGACCAGGAGTATTGGGTGAACTCCTTATTAAATTTGCTGTGTCATGTGTTATCTACTATGTTTGTTTATCGCTTCATTGTCTGTGCATTTCACAATATTATCGATCCATTGCATATAATGACATAGACTAATCCATGCACATGTCTGTAATAACTTATTAATTGTCTTAAATCTTGTATCAGATCAAGTGGTATTAGATATTTAGGTTGCTAAGGTTAGACAAGCTTGTGCTGAACTATTTATGAATGCTCACTAGATCAAAGCTTAAATTAGGAAAATGAAAATTTGTTGAATCTAACCCAAAAATTGGTAGAGTCTATACTAGGAGGAAAATGGCAAAAGAAAACCCTTTGGAATCAGACTCTCAGTTCATGGACAGCTTCATGACCATGAGAGCCATGGTAGAAGAAATGTATAGAGAATTTAAGAAAGGTCGAAGTGAAGATTCTTCTACTTCCAAACAAAACAAAGGAGTAGAAGAATCTCATATAGATGGCCATTCTGGAAGGCAAAGGGAAAGGAAAAGAAGTTCCTCTGTCCACACCTCCTGATAGCCTTGAAAATAAAAAGAAGAAAACATCTTTGATTAAATTAGATGTTAAATTTGATTTTCCTATTTGTGATGGAGAGTTAAATGCAGAGAAGCTAGATAACTAGATTTGGCAGATTGATGTGTATTGCAAGGTGAAAAATATTGATTCAGACAGAAGTAAGATTCAACTGGCCAGCCTACGCCTTGGAGGAACTGCCTTGGTATGGTGGGAAGGCAGGACACAAGTTGACTTGAAGGAGCATGGTAAAACTCTTTCTGTCTGGAGTGAATTTGTGGTAAAACTTTGCTGAAGTATATAGGTGGTCTACATAGTTATTTGAGACATACCATTCTCATGTTTAACCCTACTAGCATAGATGAGGTATCTATTCAGGCTACCCATCTAGTGCTGAAGGCAAGAATGTGAACCTAAAGATTGGGGGATCATCAAAACCCACTGCAAGCAAGAACAAGGAAAAGAGGAAGCATAAATGGAAAGAGAGGAAGGCCAATACTGTACAAAAGGCCAAACCTTCATGCACTCGCTGCAAGAAGGATATACATGATGATGAACATTGCTAGTCTTTGCATCCAGAGCTGAAACCCAAGAAGTTCAATGGTAAGAAGAAGAATACTACTGCTGCTATACAAAAAGATTTGGGGTCAGACTCAGGTGATGAAACAACAATTGCATCCATAGGTATAAAAGGTATAAATTCTGTAGCATCTACTAGTAATTTTGCCCAAACTATCAATAGTGAAGAAAATGAGAGAAGAAGACATGAGATTTTTCATATTAGAGTTATTTCCAAGCATCAAAAGATTGATACTTTGTTTGATAGTGGCTCATAAGTAAACTTAATTTCTAAAGCAATTGTAAAGAAATTGGGACTGCTAACCACACCTCACAAGAAGCCATATCCATTAGGTTGGGTATGTGATAAAGCAAAACTACAAGTGACTAGACAATGTAAACTTAGGTTTTCTTTTGGGTCAGCATTTGTGGATGAGGTTGAGTTAGATATTGTTCCCTTGGATATATGTGGAATTTTTTTAGGAAGTCCTTACTTGTATGATAGAAAAGCCATATTCTATGGAGCTAAAAAAGAGTATCGACTTGTTAAAGATGGGATAGAATATATTGTAAGAGCTCACAAACTCAAGAATAATTATACTCTCATAAACTCAAGGTAGATGAAAATAACTGTAAATTCATGAAAGCAACTTTTACTGATGGTTGTAAAGGAAAAAAAACCTGATAAGACCAATGTATTTGAAGGCTGTGATGCTAAACAACAAACTGATTTAGAAAAGGTTGTTTCAGAATATGATATCTTATTTCAAGAACCTAAAGGTCTGCCACCAAAAAGGGAAATTGTACATGATATTAATTTGCAGCAAGATGATCCATTTCCTAACATCGGAATGTATAGGTTATCTGCTTTAGAGAATGCAGAAATCAAGAAGTAGGTATAGGAGCTTCTTGAGAAAGGGTTCATAAGACCAAGCACATCGCCATGCAGATCCCCAATCGTGTTGGTGAGAAAGAAGGACGGTTCGTGGAGGATGTGCATTGATTACTGAGCACTGAATAAAATAACGATCAAGAATCATTATCCCCTTCCTCGCATAAATGATCTATTGGATCAGCTAAAAGAGGTTGTTTACTTTTCCAAGTTGGACCTATGTAGTGGTTACCATTAGGTCTGAGTAACAGAGCAAGATGCATGGAAGACTTCTTTCAAAACAAAGCAAGGGCTATATGAATGGCTAGTTATGCCTTTTGGCTTAACTATTTCTCTTGCCACTTTCGTGAGAGTAATGAATGATGTACTCAGGACTTTTATTGATGATTTTGTAATTGTATATTTGGATGACATTCTTGTATATAGTAAAACATGGGAAGGACATTTGAAGCATGTGAAGCAGACTCTAGATGTTTTGAAAAAGGAAAATCTCTATGTTAAATTATCAAAATGTGAATTTTGTTAAACATCTTTGAATTATTTGGGTCATATTGTAGGGGGTGGTGAATTGAAGATAGATCCCTCTAAGGTTACAGTCATTGTAAACTAGCCTAAAACCAATTCTGCTACTGAACTTAGAAGCTTCCTAGAGACAACACAATATTGGAGAAAGTTTATTGCTAAATTTTTCTTAATTGCAGCTCCCTTACATGCTTTGACATGATTGAACAAGGTGTTTCAGTGGGGAGGCAAACAGAAAAAAGCCTTAGACACCTTAAAAGAAAAAATTAGTATAACACTAGTACTAGCATTGCCAAATCTTCAACAACCATTTGAGATCGAAACAGATGCCAATGATTATGCCATGGGAGCAGTGTTGATGCAACATGGTAAACCCATATGCTACCATTCTGAGACTTTTAATTATGTAGTAGCTAATTATCCTACATATGATAAAGAATTGTATGCATTAGTTCAGAGTGTGAAGAAGTGGAAACATTACTTAATGGGAAAAGAAACAATAATACATACTGATCATCAACCACTTTAATACTTGCACTCACAAACTAAGCTACAACAATCAAGACACTATAGGTAGATGGGTTTCCTACAACAGTTTTGTTATCACTCAGGTTGTTCCCAAAAGTTGTAAGAAAGGGAATACGGCCGAGGTAACCACAGACCAATCTTTTAGATACAGAATCTAGCCAATCTGTATCCGGAGAGGGCTCTCTCTTTATGATTTAGCTTTGTTTTTAAAGGTATTAGGCTAGTTATGGAGTTCAAGGGTTTTGTTTGAGTTTGGGTGGCAAGATTCAATAGAACTGAGAGGTAAAACTGAAGAGTTCAGTCCATTGGGCATGATGGAGTCAAATAAGATGGTTTTCTGGATTAGGTTTCTTACAGAGGATGGCATCACAGAGAAAGGTAGTCAAACAGGGAACAAATTAAAGAGTTGAAAACAAATGGAATGGGTTCAAATGGGTGAAGGGCAGTTAAGAATCCTTCAACATATTGAAAGAGGGAAAATGGATGCTTACTGACAAAGAGAAGTTAAGAATTCTTTATCAAATAATCAACATTAGAGAATCAGGAAACAAGGAGCAATTAAGAATTCACTGTTTATACTAATTCTGAAGAAAACACAGAGAATAATAAATACTGAAAAGAGAGTGCAGTCAAGCAAATTCTGAATTAATCTTTTTCTTTATCGTTCAGATTATGAAACAAAGATGATATAAAAGCTCAGAAAACTGTAAAACATAAGATATAGGGGACTTATTGATCTGGAGTTTGATTCAAGAATTTTGTGACAAGTCCTATGCATCAATTCTTCATCCAGTAGGCCAGACAACAATTTGTTTCCAACAGATCTTTATTCCAAAGTTTCAATATTTACATCAAAGTCTAGAAAATCTCCACTCACCAACCTCCTTAAAAATCTAATGGGGGGGGTATTTATACAACAAAATATGTACAACAGGTATCTCATCAAAGCTGTGAGATAATATCTGGATTTTAACCTAAAGTAATTTACAAGCAAAGTAGAAACAACTAACTTATGTTGTGTTGGAGGCAGGCTTTTAGGGTTCGGCTTGCAGCTGTCCTGTAGTAGCTCTGTGCATCTGCCTGTCTTAACTGCGCTCTTAAATTCTGATCTACTTCTCCTTATCGGCTCAGATACTCTTTGATTCTGACTTGATTTGCCTTTAATTCTGCCCTGATACTCGTTAATGCTTGATCTGATCCTCTTTGACTTGTTTGGATCCTCTTTAATGCTGAACTGGCTCCAGCTCACCGCTGTCTAGCAAAATAGAACTGCAACGTGTCTTCTGATCATCTTTCCTCTGGCAATTCCTGTCTTTTGAAGATCCACTAGCCAAGGTATCAAATATCCTTGTTTCTTTCTTCTGTAAGCTTGGAAGTCCCTTGGTGCTGGTTCAACTGTGTTAAAAGAGGAAGAAAATGTACTATGCAGGGTCGGTTAACAGGTAGCAGAGCTCGCGCTGTAGCTTTTCTGATGAGGAGGCGGTCGGAAAACTGGAGCTGAGTTAGTTTTAAGCTTGGAGCGCATGGGGTGCTATATGCAAAAATATAAAAAAATGACCTTTTCACCCCTTTAATCGATAAAAAGAATTTTTGGCGGGAAATTTTGGTTTCAAGGACGGATGACTTAAGCATGATGTTAGCGGGGGGTACGGGACAGATGACGTGGCAAGTGACATCAGAAAAGTACAGCTGATGTCAGCAGGGGGAGGGCAGTAAATGGTTTTGCCCGCACCGCTTTTAAGCTTCGGCGGAGGGCTAGCGAACACAGTGGGCACGCGACACATGTCCACAGTATGGGAACAATACTGCCAGTTCCCCAGGAGGTAACGTTCGGTGAGGGAGGGTGGTGCGAAATGAATATCAGCCATTGGATGGATGGGCCAAGATCGGACGGTGGGTGCTCCACGAAGATGGCGGGGAGTTAATGCGTGGGCCCGACGCAATAAATCAAAATTTTTAAATGTATCGGGAGCATTTTGATTGGTCTACGGGGTTTGACTATTAATCAACGTGGGGTTAATTAATCCCATTTACGTGCACAGGGAGGTTTTTAATAAGTTTCAGATAAACTTATTAACCCTCACTTGCATAGTGACTATGGTTATATTTCAACCAGGGCGGGGATATTAATATTGCAGGGATTTTAATTATATTTACATAATACAGGGAAGGGGAAATATATGGGATTTATATAATACAAGTTAATCGTAAATATGAAAAAATGATTTGAAAACAAGCACTAAGTTATAATGTTTAAAAACTTAGGCTTAAGAAGAAAAAAGGGGTTTTTTGTGATATTTGTACAATTTCCTAAGTAAAAGGGGTTTTACTTAGGCTTTTTATGAAATGAAATGAGTTTTTAAGAGGGATATTAAGTAGATCTTAATATCTTTGGGGGGAGATTAATAAGTGATTGGGGAGAAGTGTGAAGGGGAGTTAGTCATGCCTCGCTTGGGCTGCTCCAAAAAATATCTACCATGGCACTTGTGATAGAAGTGTAAGTTAACACACATTTTGAGAAACAGAATCCATCACAAGTCTCATTCTGCAACAACAATCTACTTACCCAGCCTACTTTGCCTAACATTTTTTCTTCCTTGCTTTGGGTGCACTTAGACTAGCAAACCCTTTTCAATCTTCTTTTGTTTACATGGTAAGCCTACCTAAGTCTACACTTATTTCTTCCAAGGGCTCAGATTAAATTGTTGAGCTCCTTTGCTTCTCTACCTATCTACTAATCTGCCAAGATTAAACAGTTTGGACTGATTTTTATTCTCTATCTCTAAAACATGAAATTCAAACATGAACTGGCCAAGATTAAGCTGTTTTGCCATTCATCAATTGTGGAAAAACTTCAACAAACTGTACATGATGCTTTATTTACAGAAAATGAAAAAGTAGTGGCATTTGGACTTGCACACTTTCCTGGTCTTTTTTATTTGGGGTTCATTTCCTTTCATTTTTTATTTTGACCATTTATTTATTTATTTATTTTCACCCTTTGATTTTTCTTTTAGGGTATACCCTCTTTACATTTTTTTTTTTTTTTTGATTTTTTGATAATATGGAAACCTTTACAGCAAGGAAAGGATGAACATATTACAAAACTCAACTAGTTAATCATGAAATATGACACCTATAACTCTAGGAGTATAACACTGGCTCCACTTGGGGATGGCTTTCCCTGGTGGAAAGTCAAGAACAACAGGTCAGATGGCCTTCTGCATAACTTTTGCTCTGCTTTGAAATTTTCCTTTTTCTGGTTGCTTTATTGTATATATGACAGCACACTTGTGGAGCTTAGGGCCTTCTCTTCGGGCTTCAACTGCAGCAAGTTACTATCCAATCCAACTATGATATTATCAAGGATATAGTATGTACATGGTAGAGTCAGAATACTTCAAAAAACTGGATCAAAGTAATGTTTCAGCCTTCCACCATTCACTGGTCCTTCTTCTGTTTCTGTACCATCCAGGCTCTTCAGAAAGTAAATATTTTTCCCTTGCAATGCATGGATGATGAATGGCCCTTTCCACAGGAAGTTGAAATTCCCATGTTTTCCTTTGTCTTCTCTCTTGGAATCCCACCTTAGAACTTTGTCACTTGGGTAGGAACTTTTAGCCTTGGTCCTTTTGATCAATTTTTTTTTTTTCTCCTGCAAAACTATGAGATCTGGCCTGAAACAAAAAAGTGCTGCAACTTTCAAACCAAATTAGTAAATCATCAAAATCTTTAGGGCCTTTTGATTGGATTCAAACATTTAAGGATTTATTTTCAACTTATTGAAAACTGAATTAAAACAAACTGAAATCCTACCTACTTTACTCTAATCAAATTTCTGATTGCTGGTTAGGTAAAATGAAACAACCAATGCAACCACTTAAGAATTATATACATCAATGACCTTTGTTGCTTGTGTTTGATGGTGTTTAAAATTGAGATCTTGAAAACAAATATAGCTTTGTTAACCTCTGAGAAGATAAGGAAATCCTTGATTTCCTTTGCTGAATTTAGAAACTGTACGAAAGGATCTTGAAAAATATATACACTATTCTTGAGTTGATTCAAACAACTGTACAAATGTTTTGGATAGCTTTCATGCCATGAAACTGAAATATCACCCTTGTCTTTGTCACCCAGCATGTTTTCAACTGCCCTTGGTGATGATATTTCTAATAACTGTAATGTCTATTTTGTAAAACCATTATAATCTTGATTTTGACTTTCACAGTCTGTTAATGGGGGAAAACTATGGTTACTTTCATCATCCAACCTGTCAGCTATTGGATCATAAAGAACTTGGAAGGATTCTTGCAACTTATTACACATAGGTTCAGATGGGACTTCATAGATTTCTACAAGCTGCTCGTCTCTTTCTTTAAAAGTTTCACATGATTCAGAACAGAGAGGCAAAGAATCAGCTTGGATTTTTTGATCATATGTTCCTGCTTCCAAGTTTTCTTCCGCAACTTGGCATTCAATGGCATTTTGGGGCTGCAAATCTAGATATGATAAGTCTTGAACAAGGATTTGATTGCCCTCTAGATGGTTAATATCAAGACTTGTTGACATTTTATTTCCAAATGCATGATAGTTATCTCTGATAAACTGAAAAGAATCAAAACAAAAAGGTAAAGTTCCTTCACTGATTTAAAAAATTCTCTGCACTTTCCTCCTCATTCTCATAGCTGAAATGAACAATCTGATCACTACTTTCAAGCTGTTGAACCTGAATTTCCTTATTCCCCAAATTAGCTTCTGATTCCTCTGCAAGGTTAAATTAGTTTTGAGGAACATAATCATCATCATATTGATCATACTTGGGCAAATCATTAAAAGAAGAAATGTTATCAAATGCACATATTAGATCAGGAGATTGCTCCTCCACATATTGCTCTATGAATCTATCATCTGATCTATGGTAGGTCAAGTTGGTAGGAATTTGTTCATGAATATCAATCTTTTCTTCTTGTGAAACGAATGTGTCATGATGATTTTGAACAAAAAATTCAACTTTCATTGTGATCTTCTGCATCATTTCCTCTGCTTTGTTTATCAAAATGTCAAGTTTTCCCTCTTTTTCTGTTTTCGACTTCTTTTTTCTGATTAACCTGTACATCCACTGCCATGTTCTGCATATTTTCCATAGTGGAGGGGTTTCTTTCTCTCAGATGAAATTCTATCTCTGAATCAAATGCTCTTGGGTAATGCAGTAGAGCTGAATCAGGGGGAGGTTTTATATTTAATGGTATCAAATGATAGATTTGATTGAATCTGTCTGAAAATTGTTGTACTATTTCATCTGGATGTCTTTTTAACTGATTATATTCTTCTATGATCATGAGGAGATTGACTTTGATTATCCATATATCAAGGAAGAGTTTGAGAAACTACTCAAGATTTTAGATGCTTGCCTCAGGCAGGGTTTTGAACCGACTCCTGAATTTGCCTTGCAAAGAAAGAGAAAAAAGCCTAATATTAACATCCTCTTCATCCACTTCAAATAAGTCAAGATAACCTTCAAAAACTTGGATATGTTTTTGGGCAGTGACACCATTCTCTCCATCAAATCTTGGGAGATACTTGGGATAATCGTTAGGGAAAGCGTTGAGTGTAGGAGGAAAAATGAGTGGTTTATACCTATCAGGAACTTTATGAGGTAGCGGAATATGTTCAGGGATTGCATGATTGGTCTTGATTTTTGGATTCTCCTTAACTAAAAAATGATCTTCATAAGAATTAGAATACTGCTGTTCAAATGTGTAAGGAGACTTTTCATCTACATTCTTGGAAGGAAAATAATAAAAATTTAATCTAAAATCATCTCTAAAATACAATATACATTGAAAAATCTTGTCAATGAGAAAGAACATAATGTCTTGGATAACAATCCAAATCAAAAGCCTGATCTTTTCATACAGTTCTTTCAGGTTCATTTCTCCAGTGGAGTCTTGATTGTGAAAATGATGTGGAGTCGCCAGGTGGATGATTTTAACCTTTGTGTGTCTGATCCCTATCCACCATCACAGATCAGATCTAAACCTATAAAATAGTTCTGAAGAAAAGGTTTAGTTTCTCCAGGAAACAAATTTTTTGAGATTTTTATGATTATTTCGATTTTTTATGATTTTTCAAAACAACTTTTATGATTTCTTTAAGAGGCTTTAGATATGAGATTTAAACTTTCTTAAAGACTTTATTTGACAAGAGGAACTGATCAAGCATTTGAAACCAACTGTTCAAACCATAAGCTAGATCGGAGATAGACTGAAGTAGCATTTATTTACTTCTGCAATTGGAAGACAAAAGTAGTTTCAAAGGCTACCTAGCTAACTTCAGGCTCTGTCTGTAGCTTGTGAAATAAACAATAGTGACAAAAAATTATTTAGGTCCCCAGTGGAGTTGCCAATGATGTTATCACTCAAGTTGTTCCCAAAAGTTGTAAGAAAAGGAATACGACCGAGGTAACCACAGACCAATATTTTAGATACAAAATCTAGCCAATCTGTATCCAGAGAGGGCTCTCTTTTTATGATTTAGCTTTGTTTTTAAAGGTATTAGGCTAGTTATGAAGTTCAAGGGTTTTGTTTGAGTTTGGGAGGCGAGATTCAATAGAACAGAGAGGTGAAACAGAAGAGTTTAGTCCATTGGGCATGATGGAGTCAAAGAAGATGGTTTTCTGGATTAGGTTTCTTCTAGAGGATGGCATCACAGAGCAAGGTATTCAAACAGGGAACAACTTAAAGAGCTGAAAACAGATGGAATGGGCTCAAATGGGTGAAGGGCAGTTAAGAATCCTTCAACATATTGAAAGAGGGAAAATGGATACTTACCGACAAAGAGTAGTTAAGAATTATTTATTAAATAATCAACATGACAGAATCAGGAAATAGGAGCAATTAATAATTCACTGTTTATACCAATTCTGAAGAAAACATAGAGAATAATAAAAACTGAAAACAAAGTGCAGTCAAGAAAATTCTGAATTAATCTTTTTCCTTATCATTCAGATTATGAAACACAGATGATACAAAAACTCAAAAAACAGTAAAACATAAGATATAGGGGACTTATTGATCCGGAGTTTGATTCAAGAATTATGTGACAAGTCCTCTGCATCAATTCTTCATCCAGTAGGCCAGACAACAGTTTGTTTCCAACAGCTCTTTATTCCAAAGTTTTAGTATTTACAACAAAGTATAGAAAATCTTGACACACCCAACCTCCTTAAAAATCTAATGGATGGGGTATTTATACAACAAAATATGTACAATAGGTTTCTCAACAAAGTTGTGAGATAATATCTGGATTTTAACCTAAAGTAATTTACAAGCAAAGTAGAAACAACTAACTTATGCTGTGCTGGAGGTAGGCTTTTAGGGTTCGGCTTGCAGCTATCCTGTAGTAGCTCTGCACATCTGCCTGTCTTAACTATGCTCTTAAATTCTGATCTGTTTCTCCTTATTGGCTTGGATACTCTTTGATTCTGACTTGATTTGCCTTTAATTCTGCCCTGATACTCTTTAATGCTTGATCTGGTCCTCTTTGACTTGTTTGGATCCTCTTTAATGCTAAACTGACTCCTGCTCACTGCTGTATGGAAAAATAGAACTGCAACGTGTCTTCTGATGATCTTTCCTCTGGAAATTCCTGTCTTTTGAAGATCCACTGGCCAGGGTAGAAAATATCCCTGTTTCTTTCTTCTGTAAGCTCGAAAGTCCCTGGTGTTGGTTCAACTGTGTTAAAAGAGGAAGAAAATGTACTGTGAAGGGTCGGTTGACAGGCAGCGGAGCTCATGCTGTAGCTTTTCTGATGAAGAGGCGGTTAAAAAACTAGAGCTTAGTCGGTTTTAAGCTTGGAGCGTGTGGGGCGCTATATGTAAAAACATAACAAAATTACCTTTTCACCTCTTTAATAGACAAAAATAATTTTTGGCGGGAAATTTTGGTTTCAAGGAAGGATGACGTAAGCATGACATCATCGGGGGGTACGGGACATATGACATGGCAGGTGATGTGGCAAGTGACGTCAGCAAAGGATAGCTGACATCAGCAGGAGGAGGGTGGTAAATGGTTTTGTGGGCACCACTTTTGGGCTTGGGCGGTTTTGGGTGGAGGGCTAGTGAACATAGCGGGCGCGCGACACGTGTCCATGGTACGGGAACAATACTGCCAGTTCCCCGGGAGGTAACGTTCGGAAAGGGAGGGTGGTGCAAAATGAATATCGACCGTCGAATGGATAGGCCGAGATTGGACGGTGGGCGCTCCACGGAGATGGTGGGGAGTTAACGCGTGGGCTAACGCAATAAATCAAAGTTTTTAAATGTATCGGGAGCGTTTTGATTGGTCTATGGGGTTTGGTTATTAATCAACGTGGGGTTAATTAATCCCATTTATGCACACGGGGATGTTTTTAATAAGTTTCAGATAAACTTATTAACCCTCACTTGCATAGTGACTATGGTTATATTTCAACCAGGGCGGGGATATTAATATTGCGTGGATTTTAATTATATTTACATAATACGGGGAAGGGGAAATATATGGGATTTATATAATACACGTTAACCGTCAATATGAAAAAATGATTTGAAAACAAGTGCTAAGTTATAATGTTTAAAAACTTAGGCTTAAGGGGAAAAGGGGTTTTTTGTGATATCTGTATAGTTTCCTAAGTAAAAGGGGTTTTACTTAGGCTTTTTATGAAATGAAATGAGTTTTTAAAAGGGATATTAAGCAGATCTTAATATCTTTGGGGGGAGATTAGTAAGTGATTGGGGAGAAGTGTGAAGGGGAGTTAGTCATGCCTCGCTTGGGCTGCTCCAAAAAATATCTGCCATGGCACTTGTGATAGAAGTGTAAGTTAACACACATTTTGAGAAACAAAATCCATCACAAGTCTCATTCTGCAACAACAATCTATTTACCCAGCCTACTTTGCCTAGCATTTTTTCTTCCTTGCTTTGGGTGCACTTAGACTAGCAAACCCTTTTCAATATTCTTTTCTTTACATGGTAAGCCTACCTAAGTGTGCACTTATTTCTTCCAAGGGCTTAGATTAAACTGTTGAGCTCCTTTGCTTCTCTACCTATCTACTAATTTTCCAAGATTAAACAATTTGGATAGATTTTTATTCTCTATCTTAAAAACATGAAATTCAAACATGGACTGGCCAGGATTAAGCTGTTTGGCCATTCATCAATTGTGGAAAAAGTTCAACAAGCTGTACATGATGCTTTATTTATAGAAATTGAAAAAGTAGTGGAATTTGGACTTGCACACTTTCTTGGTCTTTTTTATTTGGGGTTCATTTCTTTTCATTTTTTCTTTTGACCATTTATTTTTTTTTTATTTTTTTTTCACTCTTTGATTTTTATTTTAGGGTATAACCTCTTTACATTTTTTATTTTTATTTTTATTTTTTGATAATATGGAAACTTTTACAGCAAGGAAAGGATGAACATATTACAGAACTCAACCAGTCAATCATGAAATATGACACCTATAACTATAGGAGTATAACAAGTTTCATTTAGTCATCAGATATAAAAAGGGCATACATAATAAAGTTGCAGATATGTTGTCCAAACCAATCATAAATGCATCTACTATACTTGAGTATAACTCAGTAATGTATGAAAGCTACATTGAACAATATGCTCAAGATATAGACTTCAAAGATGTATATGCAGCTTTAAGCAATGGAAAAAAGGTAGAAGAATTGGATTACTATGTTAAGGACCAACTATTGTATCATTTGGGAAAGCTATGCATTCCAAAAACGGAGAGAATTAACATAATTAGGGAGGCACATACTTCTCTAATATCAGGTCATTTTGGTGTAAGCAAAACAATTGCACAACTACAAAGATACTGCTATTGGCCAAAAATGCATGAAACAATTTCTAGATATGTAAGAGGGTGTACCATGTGTGCTAAAAACAAGCCTAGCAATAGAAAACTAGGCTTGTACACTTCAATTCCAGTCCCTTCCCGTCCTTGGGAATGTGTTTCCATGGACTTTGTTGGGGTATTCTCAATATTCTAGAAAGGGACATGACTATTTATATGTTATCGTGGACAGGTTCAACAGAATGTGTATTTTAATACATTGTAATAAGCATATTACAATTGAACAAACAACGAAATTGTTCTTTCAACATGTTTGGGTGCATTTTGGGTTACCCACTTCCATAGTATCTGATCAAGATTCTTGATTTGTTGGGAAGTTTTGGTCAAGTCTGTGGGAATTAATGGACACCAGACTGAAGAAAAGAACAACCTTTCATCCACAAGCAGATGGCCAAATAGAGGTAGTCAACCAGACAGTGATCCAGTTGCTCAGGGGTTATTGCAGCAAGCATCCCAAGCTTTGGGATGAACATTTATGTTATGTGCAACATGCTTAAAACGGTGCTAAACATTCTTCTACACATAGATATCCTTTTGAGACCTATTTTGGTTTTATACGAAGGTCTCCCTTGGATTTTGTCTTTGAAAAAGACATAGTAGCCACTGGACACAGTGATGTGGATAAATCAACCAGATTCATTGAACAGATCCAAGAGATTCACCAGGCAGTGTAGGAACAGCTGGAAAAGAGCCAAGACAAATACAAGGCAAGGCATGATAAACACTAGGTGGAGCACAACTTCCAAGTTGGCGATCAAGTCTGGCTGTATATCAGCAAGGACAAAATGCAAAGTGAAGGAAAGAAGCTGAAACCCATAAGGTATGGGCCTTTTAAAGTACTTGAGAAAATTGGTCAGAATGCTTTCTGCCTTGATCTGTGAGCATACATGCACATCTATTCAGTAGTAAATGCAGAAAATTTAAGACTATTTAAACCTTCATTAATTGAAGATCTTGAAGAGCAAAGTCAACTGCCTTCCATTGACGATCTGTTGCTTGAATACCTCAATGAGTTGTAGGAAGATACAGTTCTAGATAGGAAGGTGAGGACAATGTGCAAAGAAGATGTTGAGTACCTAAGGATTGGACTCAAAGGTTCAAAACCCAATAGTGCAAAATGGATAGAGATTGGACAATTATCGGCAGAAAAACACTATCGGGTAGCCCAAAACCCATGAAAACAGAGAAAATGGAGCTATCAGAGGCAAAACAGAGTGATGCACAGTGGTCGTCCAATCTGGCTGATCAACGGTCCAGATCGGATCGACAATCACAATCGGGACTCGCAGAACAGGGATATCGGCGCTCAAAACACATATATGGCGATGGCGAATTGGTGGAGTTAATATGGACCGTCGATCAAGCACGCAGATGGACGGTCCATATCACATCGTGGGATCTCTATCAGAGAATGCAAAGGAGCGCTTTATAATGGCCCGAGGGTTATTACGATGAGCGATTGCCATATATGGCATCGCATTGGAACTATGCAGTGGAGTGGGGCCAATAACCATAAAGGCAATGATTTTGCGGACCCGATCATAAAATAGATGACATTGCATGTATTTTGAAGTCCGGAAAAATGAGTTTTCCTTTGTAAATCACATTTTCGCGGACAAGAAAAAGCTAAAGGGAAAAGCATCGATGCGATGTTGCGGGCCCGAAAGGGTTTATAAACAATATTAAACAATATTTCAAGTCCGGAATGCGGGGATTTACAATATTTTAATGTATTGAACGAAATACACAGAGACAGAGCCCTTCCGCGATGCGATGGCGACTTATGAACGGACTCGATAGGGGAATGAAGCATATTTAAGGACTTTTAAAGTCAGATATATGAGTTTTTGGTGGAATTTCTCTGTTAAAACACATTGCCTTGTGTTTGACAGAGCACAACCATTTCAGGAGTTTCAGAGGTCCGCGGCACTATGGTGTTACAGAATGGTGGCCACCTCCTCTTTAGGCGTTAAACAATGATTGAATAACACTGGCAGAGGGATTCTAAGAATTCAGAAGCCAGGGAGACTGAGAGCCGAGGATGTGAAACGAACAAGAAGTGTGGTTGGCTTTAAAAGCCACAGACAGAGAGCATAATGGGGGGAGAGCAGTATTCAGGAAAATGTCGAGACAGAGTTGGGACAGAGAGCATTAGGGGAGTCTGTGTACTCATAGGGAACTTGAGAGGTTCAAGTAAACTCTTATTGATGTATTTTGTTGTGTGTGAGGCTCAAATTGAGCTCACTGTTGTAAGCAAAACTCTGTCTGAATACATAATAGAGAGGCCACCATGAAGGTTGGATCAGGAGATGTAGCCCAAGAGTATTGGGTGAACTACTTATTAAATTTGCTGTGTCATGTGTTATCTATTATGCTTGTTTACTGCTTCATTGTCTGTGCATTTCACAATCTTATTGATCCATTGCATATAATGACATAGACTAATCCATGCACATAAGTCTGTAATACCTTATTTATTGTCTTAGATCTCGTATCAGGTCACCTCGTGGAGGTGAAATCAATGAAATATACTTCGGACCCCTTTTTACTTCATTCCTGTAAGTTTTTCCGCTTCGCGTAGTTCCGAACATCAAGGTAGCTGCATAACCTGTTTTTCGCACAATAGCATTTTAATCTAGGTATTCAAAGATTTTACGTACTTATTGTTGGGTCCCAAACCTGCATCTTCCCTATATACCTTTTCAACCTTCTTTTCCATTTATTTGATCCACCAAGATGTCAAATCATTGCATATTAGTCTAAAAAGAGCTTATGAAATGGTTTCCTAACTATGTTTATGGCTGCTGTTTGATTTAGATTTTTGTTCAAGAAGCTGCGGAAACTTGTCACTTTCCGCAGCCAGCTCAAGTTTCCGTAGCCATTTTGTTAAAGACTATGTTACAGGTGTCCAATGGAGAATCCGGCCACATGGGCAAGCTGCAAATGACATGTACATGGAGCGTGTCCCCTCAGTTCAGCCGAATCACTCACAAACAGCCATGGTCAAAGACGGTCAAAGGAGGGGTCAAACCAAGAGGTTTGCGGTGGCACGACTCTGTTTTGCCTACATGAAGGTTTGCGTGGAAATATCCTCAATTTCCAGAGGTGTGCCAACACCTGTGGATCAATCCGTGAACTGAATCGAGCAGCCACCACTCCATGGATTTGTCTGTCATAATTACCATACCGCTAGATCTCAGGCCGTGGAGATTTACGTGTCTGTTTGGCAGTGTAGAATCTAGGAATTAGTTATAGCATTTTCACTTATAAATAACGCGTTATCAAATGCTTGACAGTTAGCTTTTCATATGTAATCTTGACTGTGTTTTACGAGCCACTGTACCGTGCTCTATTTCTATGTTTTTACTGCACTTTAATATATGAGAAGACAACATTCTTGAGTTCCATTTGTGACTGAGTATTGATTGGCTAAGGTTTCAGAGGGCCCCTGTACACCAAAGCCCTGTATCTACTGTATAATTTCTCGCCTTCTTTCATTATGTTACTGCTTTTATAATTAGTTGCTTGTATATATATTTCCTGATGTTTATAACTAACTGCTGTTCATCTTTTCCTTTCATGCTTTCTTATGGTTGCTAACTGATCAGTCTTTGTCTTTTAGGTTCTTGTAGGCAGCCCGGGCAAATTACATAGTTTTAATGACTACTGACATGAGATCATCTTGTCCTTTCTGCTGATTCATTTACTGAGTTTTAATTCCAGCATTGTCATTTCTTTCAGTTTTGCTTTTCTTATTTACTTTTCTACCACTTAGATATCATATTACTCATCTGTTTATGATTTCCTTCCTATAGCCAAGCGAATCAATTAGTGAGGAATTAGAATATTATTTGATTTAGTATGATTTAGTTTGCTTTCCTGCAAGTTAGAGATTAAATTACTTATGTCATTTTCAAGAATTGAAATAAGAATGAGTAGTTAAATCTTAGTTTCCTTTTATGGAATTTGATTTCCTGCAATTTAGATATCATATTACTCAGCTTGCTTATGATTACTTCCTATAGCCACAGCAAGTCGAAAGGTGAAGGGTCAGAATGTGGGTTGAAGTAGTGTGATTTAGTTTTCTTTGCTTTCAGTCTTTGAGTTGCTTTGAGTTCAGTTTTTTAATTTTCTTTTCATACAACAGTAAGAATACTGGGCCATTGTCACTAGTTCACTGTTTTGGTACATTTATTTCCTTTTGAGAATTGATTTCATCACAGTCAGTTTGAAACCTTCTTTTTAAGAACTTTAAAGTTTGGAAAATCATTGTAGAAATCACCATTACCATCCATACTTGACTTTCAATTTCACCATCTCACACTAGGGAATCCACAGAAGATAAACCCAAAAACAAACCAAAAACTCAAAAACGACAAAGAACTAAGAAATCGGTTATCTTGCATATACAGTGCACTTCACTTCAGTAGTTTACGACTCCCGGATTGACATTTTAAATAGCAATTTAGGACACACTAAATTGACCAAACATTTTGGCGCCGTTGCCGGGGAAGTGAAACTAGGTAGCCAATTTCTTAAAAAAAAAACAAGAAAATTTCAAGGAAGGAAAATTGATAACCTCTCAAAGTATGCTCTCCTCTTGCACTTAGTGTGAACTGGAGGATCAGAAAAGAGAGAGTTATTGGTTTAATAATTTCTTGAGTATGCTCTCTTCTTGCACCTAGAGTGACCTGGAAGATCAGAAAGAGAATTATTAGCCCGACTTGAAGAAAAATAAAAAATGACATGCATAGAGCAAGAGATTCTAGGGGAAGGTTTTTAGCTAGGGCCAAGAGTTCGATTTTTACAACTCCATCTACTTCAAGGAATAGACAAGAGACACCTCCATCATCTCCAACTCACACTCCTAGCCTTATGATTCCCGAAATTCAAGAGGCAGTAGTTGAATTAGGAGACTCTTCCACACCATCCATCGAATCTAAATTAGGAAAAGATCCTTTCTTTCCTTCTACAGGGAGACACATTGTAGTTGAAGAAGTAGAATCACCTGAAGAATAAGAGGGATAAATTCCTCCTCGTTCGCCACTAGTAGAGGAACCAGAGGACTTTGAAGTCTCTGAGGAAACTATCATGACAGAGGAAGTAGTAAACGGATTCGGTAGAGGTAGAGGTAGAGGAGGAGGAGGAGGAAACAATGGAGGAGGTATAGGTAACAATGGGGGAAATAGGGATGGAGATAACTCATTCGGATTTACTATAGTCGATGAGGATTCTCGAGCAACAATGAAAAACATCTCACCATCTGTCCTCCCAAAATTTCATGGGTTAAGAAATGAGGATCCTGAAACATTTCTATTTGAGTTTGAGGTCGTATGTTGAACTTATGATTATTTGGAAGACTCTCAAAAACTCAAATTGTTTCCTTCAACATTGAAAGGAGCTGCTTTGAAATGGTTCATGGGATTAGTCACTCAATCCATTAGAACTTGGAATGATATGAAACAAACATTTTTGGATAGATACCTGGACTATTGTATGCCCACCAATCACAAGGATGAGGTATTCAAAATGGTGCAAAGAGAAGATGAAAACTTAGAAGATTTACTTGAAAGATTTCAATACAACCTGAAAAGAGCAAAAATGAATAACTTAGATGAGGAAACCTTGAAAGCCCTTCTATTAAAAGCCATTAGAGATGAATGGATAGATATTTTGAACATGATGGGAAAAGGAGATATATCTCAATTTCCACTTCATGATATAGCAGAGCTATGTGTCCATCTCTCAAGGGGAAAATCTAAAACTGGAAAAGGGCCTAGTGATCCTTCTCTCATTAGAGCAAACAAATCTGCAACTGGATCAGTAAGTAGGGCTGAGATTGGCAACATGCTTGATGAATTCAAAATTGATATGTTAGGGAGTCTTAGTGAGCAACTAGACACCCTTAAAATACAAAACAAACAGAAAGCAGAAGCTGAAGCTTTGGCCATATTTTGCCCAAAATGTAGAAAGAAACATGCTTTAAGGGAATGTCCCTTGGATGCAAAAGTTGTAGAAACATGTGTGATTTTTTCAGAAAACCATGAGACCAAGGATTGTCCTTCGATTCCTGGGCTCAAAGCTGTCTTTCAAGAAGATCCAAATACAATTGAGTCTCTTTGTTTTGTTGCAAGGAGACCTTGGCAGGGGCAACAAAACCAAGGGTTTAACAACTCTATGAACTTTCAAACCCCACCAAATTGGAATCCTTGGCAACAACCTTGGTCCCAACCTCAAAATCCTTTTCAATCATGAGTACAAGGTATGCAAAATCCTTATGGGAGATTTGCTCAATTTTATCAATATCCTCCATCTTTTCAAAACCAAAAAACTCCACAACTTCCAAATCAAAATCCACAACTATCATTGCCATTTCCACAACAACAACAACCTTCTAAACAGAATCCAAATTCTCAACTCTTGCTTCCATTCCAACAGAAGACAAATCAATTACCTTCGCAACCATTGCCGAACCCCAACAATAAAAACCCTCAAAATGCTTACATGGTAGAAGGACAACAATTTCCTACCTATATGATTGTTCCTCTCAATGATGTACGACTCAGATCTGGTAGAGTTTTAGATAAGCCTTCTATAGATGCTCAAAAGCAAAGCATTTCTGAGGAAGATTCTCTTGAAGCCAATAAAGGTTCTGAAGCATCTCTTCAAAACCCAAGCATTCAAAAAGAAAAAGAAAAAGAATCAACCCCCACAACTCCTATAGTTGAGCAACCTGCATCTTCATCCACACCTCCTTTTCCTGAAAGATTACAAATTGACAAAGGGGTGGAAAAACAAATCTTGTTGCCTGACTATGATTTCCTAGATGAATTAAAGAATGTCTGTATCAAGATTCCCTTGTTACAAGCCATTAGAGAGATTCCTATTCTAGCAAAAACAATAAAGGAGTTGAGTCTTAAATGACGAGGAAGGAAACCGAGAGATACAAGAAGAATCCACATGGTAGGAAAAATTGCGGATATCATGATGGGAAAAATTACTATGCAGAAGTATGTAGATCTCGGTAGTCCAATTTTCAAAACACATATCAATGGGGTAGAAATTCCAAATACTTTGATTGATTTAGGGGCTACTATCAACATTATGAGTAGACAGACTATGGAATAGCTGAAACTTCCTAATCTTCTTTTTACACCTACTTTACTGCAACTTGCAGATCGACCAATTATCAAACCAGATGGTGTATTAGAAGACATTTTGGTCTCCTTAGACTCTTGGGAATATCCAGTAGATTTTATGATTTTAACTCCCAAGAGTAATTTAGGAGGACACCCTCTCATCTTAGGAAGACCTTGGCTAGCCACAACTGATGCTTTTATCAGTTGTAGGTCTGGGGATATGTATATTTTTTATGGTAATTCGACAAAGAAATTCAATCTGTACCCTCCAGCAAAAGCAATCACAGAAATAGGAGATAATGAGTGGGCTGATGATGAGGATACTATACAACCTGTCTTTAGCATTTCTGAAATCAGTGAAGATAGTCAAATTCTGAACACATTAGAAAACTTTGAAACATCCTCATAATATGACCACACACAATTTCAGTTGGATTCTGACATTGAGTATCTATCATCTAGACAAATGTCTCTTTTCTCTATGGAAGAGTTTGGTAGTTCCGCCATTGAGATCTTTCCAGGTAAAACATTGAATATCAACAAAAACTTGGAAAAATCACAACAGGGAGAGCTAACCAAAATCTTGCAAAAACATTCTACTGCATTTGCATGGGAGTATACCGATATGAAAGGTATTGACCCTAAGACTTGCATTCATCACATCTATATCGAGGAAAACAGTAGAACAATCAGACAACCTCAGAGAAGGATGAATCCAAACCTTAGGGAGATAGTGAAAGAAGAGCTCCAAAAACTACTCAATGTAAACTTCATTTATCCAATTTCAGATAGCCGATGGGTTTCTCCTTTGGTTATAATACCTAAAAAGAATGGTAAATGGAGGGTATGCATTGATTACAGGGAATTGAACAAAGCAACTTTGAAGGATCACTTTGCTTTACCCTTTATCGATCAGGTATTAGATACTTTAGCAGGAAAGAAGTATTTTTCATTTTTGGATGGTTTTAGTGGCTATAATCAGATTCAGGTAGCACCTGAAGATCAAGACAAGACCACATTTACCTGTCCATGGGGAAATTTTGCTTACCGAGTACTTCCCTTTGGATTATGTAATGCACCCACAACATTTCAAAGGGAAGTACTAGGAATCTTTTCTGATCTAATTCATGATTGTGTAGAGGTTTATATGGATGATTTTACAGTTTATGGTAATTCATTTGAAGAGGTATTAGAGAATTTGGAAAAAGCCCTTATAAGGTGTAAAGAAACAAACCTTTCATTGAGTCATGAAAAATGCTTTATGATGTTTACTGAAGGTATTGTTTTGGGACATCATATTTCGGGGATGGGATTAAAGTTGATAGATCAAAAGTTGAAGTCATCTCCAAGTTGCCTATTCCAAATTGTCAGAAAGATGTTAGAAGTTTTCTTGGATTTACTGGATACTATAGAAGATTTATCGAAAACTTCACCAAAATAGCATCTCCACTCTTCAAATTACTTACAAAAGACTGTGAATTCAAATGGGATCCTGATTGTCAATCTGCATTTGAAACTTTGAAAACAAGAATATCTGAAGCACCCATTTTGAGAGGGCCAAATTGGAAACTTCCTTTCCATATTTCTACAGATGCTTTAGATACAGCTTTAGGAGCTGTGTTGGGTCAAAAGGATTTAGTTCCTTATGCCATTTACTACACCAGTAAAAATTTGACTCCCACCGAGTTAAACTATACTGTGACCGAAAAAGAGTTCTTAGCTGTTGTTCATGCAATCAATAAGTTTAGACATTATATAACAGGCTATGAAACTTTTGTCCATATTGATCATTCTGCAATTAGATATCTAATGAAAAAACCTGTTACTAATGGCAGAGTTACAAGATGGCTCTTACTTTTACAAGAATTCAATATTACTTTGTTGGATAGACCAGGGAAACAAAATACAGTAGCTGATTTCTTGTCTAGAATCCAAAATACTAACGAAGATTCTCCTGTAGAGGATAAGTTTCCAGATGAATATTTATTTGTAGTAACTACTAAGACTCCTTGGTATGCAGATATTGCTAACTATTTGGTTACAGGGAAGCTACCTCCACATTTATTTCCTAGTGAAAAAAGAAGAATTATTCAGGAGAGTTCGAATTATTCATGGATTTCTAATGAATTGTTTAAAACAGGGCTAGATTGTGTGATCAGAAGATGTGTTCGGGAAGATGAAATGCCTGACATCCTTAAGGCATGTCATGATGAACCATGTAGTGGACACTTTGCTGAAAAAAGGACGGCCTATAAAATCCTTTCTTTAGGATATTATTGGCCTTCCCTCTTCAAAGATACAAAACAATATGTCAGAAGGTGTGACAGCTGCCAAAGAGTTGGGAGACCGACTCTTTCAAATGAAATGCCATTACAACCACAGGTACTCATCGAACCCTTTGAAAAATGGGCTTTAGATTTCATTGGACCCATTAATCCACCATCTAAACAGAAGAAGTATATATTGGTATGCACTGATTATGTCACTAAATGGGTAGAAGCCAAAGCATTGCCTTCCGCCACTGAAAATTCAGTTGTTCATTTTCTTTATGAGGATATTTTTACTCGTTTTGGTGTCCCAAGAGAAATTGTGACAGATCAGGGAAGTCAATTTACATCTAACTTGATGGAGAAGCTAATGGAAGAATACAAATCAAGCACAGAAAATCTACTCCTTACCATCCACAAGCAAATGGCCAAGTGGAGTCTACAAACAAAGTTCTTGAGAGCATCATCACCAAAACTGTCCATCTACACATAAGAGATTGGGCAGAGAGGCTTCCTGAAGCCTTGTGGGCCTACAAAACTACATGGAGGAACACAACAGGGAATTCTCCCTATAAACTTGTTTATGGGAAAGAAGTCCTGCTCCCCATTGAATTTCAAGTCAAGACTTTCAAGATGGCAGTTCAGTTGGGGATGAATCTATCAGAAGCCCAAAAGCGCAAATGGAGCAGCTCAATGAGCTAGATGAGATCAGACAAGAAGCAATTCTAAGAACTGATCTAGTTCAACATCAAAGAGCTAAGTGGCATGACAGATACATCAAAGAGAAAAAGTTTCAAGAGGGAGATTGGACACTACTGTTTGATTCCAAGTTTAAAGACTTCAAAGTTAAATTTCAGACTCATTGGCTTGGGCCATATGAAATTGACAAAGTCTTTAGCAATGGAGCGGTAAGAATCAAGACCATTGAAGAATTTCAAACTCCTCTCATTGTGAATGGCCATCGATTGAAAATTTATCATAAGCCACTCTCAAAAGAGGAATTTGTCAAAATGTTTCAAGAGAATTCTGCAATAAGGCTGGTGAAGAAGAATTCTTCTTCCCCACCAGCCTAGCCTTTGTTTCTTTCAGTTAAAAATAAATAAATAAATAAAAACATAAAAATTGTATAAGACTGAAAACCAATCACAGATTGGCGGTCTTATACAGAAAATGTAGAGTGAAAATCAGGGACACCTGACACTCTATATTTTCCAAAAAAAATCTCTTCTCTCCTTCTTTTTCCATCTTCACTCCACCTCATTTGCCATTCCACTCCATCTCCATCTCATTTTCATTTCACTTCACTCCGCTTCACTTTCACTCCATTCCACTCATTTCATTTTCATTTCATCAATAAAAGTCCCTTTCAGGACTATTTTCACTCAGTTAGTTATTATCTAACTATCTTTGTTCAGCTAAGAGGGTGCTGTGCAGTTTCCGCAGCTGGTAGCAGTTTCCGCAGCCAGAAGCAGTTTCCGCAGCCACCACTCTGTTTTTCAAATTCACAGTCAAAATGTTAGTGCAATAATCATGAAAATGCAGGTGTAATTGAGCATATGCTATGAAGACATGGAGCATCTCCAAGACATCAAGGAAGAGCAGTTGGTTAAAAGCTATGAGCAAGAAATGACAAGGTTTCCAAAGGTATGAGCAAATTTTTTTAATCAAATAGCAATTAAAGTCATGATTATGCATAGTTATCAAACCATAAAAGCTCTACTATGTGCAATGATCGGTACGATAGCTCCATTACCCACTCCCATTCCACGATATTATTCCGCACACCATGCATTCATTTCTTAACGGTCTCATGATTGATTTTCGGGTTTAAACTCATAGTCGACTGCACTTTCATTTACCACTTGTACTCATGAGATGTGACCTATCCCATTACGGCTCCTCTCCACCGCATTTTCCGCAGTGATCCATTAAAACGTGTAATATTTCATACACATCCATTTAATTCAAAAATCTCGACCTCACTCCGTTCCCCTACCATTCTATTAAGACCATCCTCTTCACATACATCCGCATTTCATCTTGTGAACTCATTTGCGGCTGCTCATCCTCTGTTCCGCCTGTAATCTCGAAGCATTCCCGTTACCTGCTATCCATCTACCGATTGCAGCCACTGCATTTTACCATAAACCCTGCAACCGAGCCACCTTCCCTCTGCTAAACCCTCACACGCAATTGAATTTTCAGTTGAAATTCAAAACAGAGGAAGGAATGGGAAAATTACTAAGGGCAGAACCAGAAGGACCGAAGTATTTAGAAGGTTACTCTCAAGCAAAAGATTTTCTGAAGAAAGCCAAATGGTTACGCTTCATCCAAAAGTTTAAGGGCTATAATAAAGAGGTAACCAAAGCTTTTGCACGGTCTTTCGATGGCCAAATGGTGGAGATTGGAGACTTGAAGCTTACGGTGACTGAAACAACAATAGCAGCTACCACAGGCTTACCCCAGGAAGGTGAGCGATGGTTCAAAAACAAAAGCATGGACGAACAGGCATGGAGAATTATGCTAAGAAACCCAGGTATGGACACCACTGTGTTTACGAAAGGAATTCCTTTTTAGAGAGAGATTCTTCGGCGAAAATCACATGGAAAATCATTTGTCGACGCGTTTCGAACCAACAAGTGTGGTTCATCATCAGGACAAGGAATTTCTGTTCATGCATTGCAAGAAGAATGGGCCAGTGTGCTGTTAGTTATCCAAAAATTTATCACTTGCGAAGGACGCTTTGGTTCAATGTACATGTACCATGCTACTGTTGATGAATTTCTTAGAGAGTCAAACTCTTAATTTGCCTTATTCTTACTGTTGAGTTTGAAAAAGATGAGTATTACAGTCCAAAAACACATAGGAAATACAGAACCTCATCTATATCATCATGGACTTGTAAAGATTCTCATTGAGGACCAACTAAAGAAAAACAAAGATACCCGGGAACAATTCTTGATAAGAAACTACTTTCAAGAGCCATCTGAGGAATCTGAAAGTAGTACACCAAAGACACCAAGAAAGAGTAGGAGAAAAGAAAAGAGTGCCATAGTCCAAGACTCTCCTACTACAGAAACTCAAGAAGTTGGTCAAAAAGAAAAAGAGAAAAAAACTAAGGACAAGAAACAGAAAAACATGAAAGGCAAAAGAAACATACAAGAAGTCTACCAATCACCTGAGCCATCTATAGAGGAAGATTATCAAACGCTGTCGGAGAGATTAGTGCATCTTCAAGAACAGGCTGCTATAGCAAAGAAAAAGGAAAAAGGGAAACAGAGCATACAATAAGGGAGTACTAGTCCACCATACTTAAGGAGAAGCACCAAGCTAAGAGGAAAGGGGAGTAAAACACAAGTAAAACGGCCCACTTCATTGACTTGGGTGGGGAAACACCTGAGAAACCTCCAGCTGGCCGTAGTCCACCTCGTCCTCAGCAAAGTATTGAAACTAGTCCTCCACTTATTGATGAAAGCCCTTCTCGGCCAGAGCTAGAGAGCAGTCCTCGTCCTCCATAAGATTTTGAACTCAGTCCAATAAAGACACCTGAAATAGATCCTAGTCAATAGGAGGTATATGACTACCTTGAATCTTTAGAAAAATCAGCTGCAGGTCCGAGTACCACTCTGCCCCACATGACACCAGATGCACAAGTTTAATCCTTAAAGCAGGAGGTATTTGAATTAGAGGTTCTAAATAGGAATATCAAGCAAGAAAATGAAGCACTCAAGGAGCAGAGCAAAGTAGATAAAATTATTCATGATAATACTATGCTTCATTTGGGACTATGGCAAAAGAAAAACAAGAAACTAAAGAAAAAGTGCAGAAAGTTGAGTAGAGAATTGATCAATCTCAAATTCAAATGTCTAATAAGGAAACCCAGGATGGTGGTAGCACCAAAGAAGAAGAAAAGAGGGCTAGATGTCCTGGCAGAGGCTTCAGAACATATGGATTAGAGGGGAATGACTAAATTTTGGTTGCATGAGGACATGCAACAACTTCACAGTGGGGGTATGTTGAGTCCCAAACCTGCATCTTCCCTATATACCTTTTCAGCCTTCTTTTCCATTTATTTGATCCACCAAGCTGTCAAATCATTGCATATTAGTCTAAAAAGAGCTTATGAAATGGTTTCCTAACTATGTTTATGACTGCTGTTTGATTTAGATTTTTGTTCAAGCAGCTGCAGAAACTTGTCACTTTCCGCAGCCATTTTGTTAAAGACTATGTTACAGGTGTCCAATGGAGAATCCGGCCACATGGGCAAGCTGCAAATGACATGTACATGGAGCGTGTCCCCTCAGTTCAGCCGAATCACCCACAAACAGCCATGGTCAAAGGCGGTCAAAGGAGGGGTCAAACCAAGAGTTTTGCGGTGGCACGGCTCTGTTTTGCCCACGTGAAGGTTTGCGTGGCAAGATCCTCAATTTCCAGAGGTGTGCCAACATCTATGGATCAATCCGTGAACTGAATCGAGCAGCCACCACTCCATGGATTTGTCTGTCATAATTACCATACTGCTAGATCTAAGGCCGTGGAGATTTACGTGTCTGTTTGGCAGCGTAGAATCTAGGAATTAGTTATAGAATTTTCACTTATAAATAATGCGTTATCAAACACTTGACAGTTAGCTTTTCATATGTAATCTTGACTGTGTTTTACGAGCCACTCTACTGTGCTCTATTTCTATGTTTTTACTGCACTTTAATATATGAGAAGACAACATTCTTGAGTTCCATTTGTGACTGAGTATTGATTGGCTGAGGTTGCAGAGGGCCCCTGTACACCAAAGCCCTGTATCTACTGTATAATTTCTTGCCTTCTTTCATTATGTTACTGCTTTTATAATTAGTTGCCTGTATATATATTTCCTGATGTTTATAACTAACTATTGTTCATCAATTCCTTTTATGCTTTCTTATGGTTGCTAGCTGATCAGTCTTTGTCTTTCAAGTTCTTGTAGGCAGCCCGGGAAAATTACATAGTTTTAATGACTACTGACATGATATCATCTTGTCCTTTCTGCTGATTCATTTACTGAGTTTTAATTCCAGCATTGTCATTTCTTTCAATTTTGCTTTGCTTATTTACTTTTCTGCCACTTAGATATCATATTACTCATATGTTTATGATTTCCTTCCTATAGCCAAGCGACTCAATTAGTGAGGAATCAGAATATTATTTGATGTAGTATGATTTAGTTTTCTTTCCTGCAAGTTAGAGATTAAATTACTTATGTCATTTTCAAGAATTGAAATAAGAATGAGTAGTTAAATCTTAGTTTCCTTTTATGCAATTTGATTTCCTGCAATTTAGATATCATATTACTCAGCTTGTTTATGATTACTTCCTATAGCTGGAGCGAGTCGAAAGGTGAAGGGTCAGAATGTGGGTTGAAGTAGTGTGATTTAGTTTGCTTTGCTTTCAGTCTTTGAGTTGCTTTGAGTTTAGTTTTTTTATTTTCTTTTCATACAGTAGTAAGGATACTGGGCCATTGTCACTAGTTCACTGTTTTGGTACATTTATTTCCTTTTGAGAATTGATTTCATCACAGTCAGTTTGAAGCCTTCTTTTTGAGAACTTTAAAGTTTGGAAAATCATTGTAGAAATCAACATTACCATCCATACTTGACTTTCAATTTCGCCATCTCACACTAGGGAATCCACAAAAGATAAACCCAAAAACAAACCAAAAGCTCAAAAACGACAAAGAACTAAGGAATCAGTTATCTTGCATATACAATGCACTTCACTTCAGTAGTTTACGACTCCCGGATTGACATTTTAAATAGCAATTTAGGACACACTAAATTGACCAAACACTTACCTCACGGTCCTTTGAAAAAGCATTGCTCCGCCTCATTGTAGCTAATTGAGGTATTGACTGCAAATTAAGTTACAAATCCTCCTATGATGTGATCAAGCCAATGATCGACAATGCGTGCGATCTTGTCCTTAAATGCTTCCAATTTCTGTATTAGCTTCGGGGTCCAAGCAATAGGATCGTCAAGTTTCCACCTTCCCTGGTTATCTGCTAGCTTCGCGATCCACTCGTATAGCTCAATTGGGAAGGAGTAGAAAAAGATCTCATGGATCTCTATATACAGGTATCTCTACAACCATTGTTCCTTTGTCAATCACGGGTTTCTATTCTCCTGTGCCATGAATTCGTGGCTCTTCCTATCCAAACAGTCCCCGGTCTCCTTCTTAGTTGGATTTTGGTGATACGAAATCACACATCTCTTATGCAGATTCTGGTCCCAGCAACAGAACCATTTGTTGGCTTGAGGGGGCCTGACCTAGGTTCAACGTTAATTGGCCAAACAAATCCCTACACTACTGGCCCTTTCGGCATCACCCCGCGGAGCGTGGACCGAAGTCTCACCCGAAGCAGTTAGGGGGGATGCTAGAACCAAGTTTCCGCACTCTGAGATGGCTGTGATGTCGTTTGATTCCCTCTATCTCTGCCTTCACACAGGTCACTTTGCTCTAGGGCTTGCAAGACAAGCCCTTTATTCTGTCCTTCAATACCTCCACGAAAGGGTATGATCAACCTTCGTGCAGCCCTAGCCTCCTTCTTAGGTACTTTCGTGATGCTATGGCAGTGTGCTGTGCCAATTCCCCAATTAATCTAAGTGACTTGTTTATCTTATCAAATAATTATAGTTAACACCGCGTAAACAGATAATCGTAATTGCATCCAATTATTCAACATAATTGCATTAATTCACGCATCACATAAGCATAATAAAGGAAGTTCATACATAACATATCAAGATGCATTAATAGAACAAAGACACAAGAATTGCTGAATATTTATCTTTATTAATATCTTCCAAGTGCTTACAGACTCTGTTTGCCCTGCGCACACAGTTGCAAGGTCCGCGCACTCAGCTGCGGACTTCTACCCTAGGCCTCTGCGCACTCAGCTACAAAGCCTCTACCTACGCTACAACCCGGGACTTAGACTTATTACTTTCGAGCTACGATTCTCTTACATTGTCTGTATCTAAAACTACTTACAGCTTAGCTCTTTTTATGCAATCCCATGGTCTGCAGACCATGGGTAGATCTCATACAACCGACTTTTCTTTACAAAACTAAGGGTGGACTACCCTTTATGACACATGACACCTTCGCTCTCTGTGACCACAAAATGCAAAGACTTTACAATTTTATTACAAAATTTGACTCAAACATGGGATTTTAGCCCCAAAGCTACCCTTGAGGGATCTCGCTCCCAACACCTTGAACTTGATTTCTTGGACCATCATTGTTCTTCCTCTTAGAATGAGTGGAGAAGGTGGTAGGATTTTTTCCATTTAAGGACTTGTCTTTTTCCATCATCCTTATTTCTTCTTGAGTGCATCTAGCCAATAATTAATCATATCTAGGAATCCTGTCATTGTTGAGGATGGTAGTTTTGAACAAATCCCATTCTCTTGTAAGGCCTCCAAGAGCAATAATAGTAAGCTCCCTATCACCAATGACTTCTCCAATAGATAGGAGATCATTATTGACCTTGGTAATCCTCATGAAGTATAATTGGATGGATTCTCCTCTATCCATATTGATGTCTTTCAACTTGTTCTTGAGAAAGAGAACTTGATTTTCATTATTTACTTTGAACATCCCAACCAGCTTGTTATGCATCTCCTTAGATGTTTTCAAATAAAAAATATAGGCAACCAAAGGCTTGTGAATAGAATCAAAAATAATTTTCTTAGATTTAACCTCACCTTTGTACTTTGTTTGTGAAGCTGCGGATGCACTTGAGGGAGGCTCCACAACTCTTCCTTTGACATAGTCCATGGCATCCTTTTCTTCCAATGTTAGATCTAGAGACATCTTCCATGCATGCTATTCGGATTTTTCCTTAAGCTTGTCCTTGGATTTGAAGTAAGATGTAGTCATCATTGGGACTAGTTCCAAACCCTTGTCCAACAACTTTCCTTAATGATTGTTTTTCCTCACTCTTGCTTGGGCTATGTCTTCACCTAAGCTCTGAAACCATGTTAATTTTAGATAACAATGGTATGTTCTATGCTTTAGCACAATTTAATTCAATGTTCTTTATCAACCAATTTCAAATTATATCAAGTAGCAATCACATTAACTTAAACACATTGATAGTAAATGAAGATAGAGCATAAAAACATGTGTAGAAGACAAGCCAAGACAAGAGGACACAAGATGTGGTGGATTCTAGGGAAAATCCCCAATGTGGGGACACCCTTTAATCAAATCTTCTTATTATTCTTCAATATTTCAATAGAGAGAGAGAGTACAAATATAAAATTAACTTGCCCAAAATAGTCTTGTCAAATTAGTAGTCAACAACAGTCAATTGTAGCACTAACCAGAAAGTCAACGCTGGTCAAAGAAGCACCAAAATGTCCTCCAAGCCGCTCGATTAACAACAGTCCAATTCAGCCTTCCAAGAGGGTCAAAGTCAACCCAAAAAAATTCTGTCAACCTAGTAAAAGGAGAGAGAAAGCATTGCTTTAATTTTTGCAATCAAATCTAAATTCAACCCTGGTCAAACTGTCCCAAACTCCTTGATATTTTTGCCAATAAATGTTGCCTCCAAAAATCAAATTTATTCCAAAGAAAACACAGTCAACACTAGTCAAAAGAGCCTTGATCAATGCTGGTCCGATTTCATGAAATTCAGCCAGCGCAAAATCCCAAAAATTCATCCTTCTGTCACATGTGCGAAGTAGAGAAGAGTTGCCTCCAAGCTGTATGAACTAGCCAAGAGAGGAGAGAGATAGATGTGTGATGTGATGAGTGATGATCAAATGAGGATAAAGGTCACTCCTATTTATACAGTTTGTTGAGGGTGAGGATACACATCTATTGGGTTTCATGAGCCTACATTTGACTGAGACCAACCTTGACAATTTGTGCATGAGAGAGAATAAATTCAAAATTCCATTTCTTCTTGTCAGAATGAGATGAACTTTATATCAAAATTGGTTCTTGAAAAGAGGAATCCAATGCAATAATCATCTCCATCATATGATATGTCCTAAGGTGGAATTTTGCCCTGGTTGCCAATTTTAACACACACACACACACACGCGCGCACACACACACATATATATGTATATATATATATTTCAAGTTTATAATTTGTAATTTTACGAATCATTAAAGAATTTAATATGAAAATAATCTATAATTCTTTATAAACTATAATCAACTGGGAATAAATAAAAAGAAATATGGAATTCAAACATTGAGGCAAATACATCAAAGTGAAACATTTTTGATACCTAGAAAGTGTCAAAATATTCCACTACTATGTAGAAATTTGAATAATATAACACTTATTCACAGAGATTATCCTGATTATACACTATTTGCGGAATGCATGCATAATAAATAACCTCCTCTACAATTGATCATCAATTTGCGGAATTAAAAAACAATTGCATGCGCACATTGAAACATCAATCACACATATCAACACAGTATGTAATGGGGAAAGCATACAACTGAAAACCCCCAACTATCTATATATTATAATGATAGAGAACATGTAACAATACATAGTACAATACTCCTCACAAGTACTCAGTACTATCTCCACACGCTACACACAAACTAGCTCAGATCTGAACAAGTCACAGGTTCAAATCTCCTCCATTGTTTTCCTGCCTCTACTGCGCAATCCAAGTTGAGAATAGATTAGATCCAAGTTTGAATTTCCTTGGCTTGTACTGCGCAATCCTCATTGGAAATCTCAATCAATGATTGTGCAAATCTCATGCACAACTATAGTCACAACTGATAGTAGTCTCACCCTTTCACCCACCTCTAACACTTGTCTCCACTGAACTGTCCATGCACTGAGTTAATTGATGTATTCTTTAGTTGATTTATGAGTTAATAATTAGTGAATTAATTAATAATTAATTCACATCACTCATCACTAGTGTATTTGACAGTTAGACTAAATACAACTAGTTCAACTAAGTCAAATTGAACACAACTCCATCAACTCCTCAATCAACTCCACCAAACTCAATCACTTGAGTTCTAACTGAAGTCCATCATGCAATAGCTCAAATAACCCATAGGAAAAGCGTATTTCCTTCTGGAAGTTGCATGTGCCACATCCGTAGCTCGAACTGAAGTGATGCAAGAGGATAAGATAATGTTTATAGTCCAAATATTATTAAGAGCTAATAATATTCGACTGTTCTATTTTTTGACTGGTAGTCTAAAAATAGACTCCGCCCATATGTCTAAAAATAGAGGTCCATTATTGTCTACCCCACTAGTAATGGAAAAAAATTCAAATATGGAATTGAGCCTTAAGGCTTTGGTTTTGAATAACTACAATAAATATTTCTTCTCCATCTATTTCTTATAACAATGAACCTTTGGTGTTTAAGGCCTTAGTAAAATTGTCTACTTAAACAAATGCTAGATTGTGCCTGAATTTTCCATACAAGAATTCAACCAGGAAACAAATGCTAGATTGTGCCTGGATTTGCCATACAAGAATTCAACAAGGAAATGATAGCTTGCTTTCCATATGCAAGTGGAATATAATGGAAGAGATGACATCACCATTTAAATCACATGATATAGCGCAACCTTAAGATAATATGAAGCAAGAAAACCTACAACCATCATAATGGAGGAGGACATGTAATCTCAAGAGTTTCCAGATGTAGATGTAAAACCATGATTTTAGAGTAATCATTCAACACACCTTCCATCCGACACTCATCTTCCACTAGTTTCTCAATGAAGGTTGTCTCCCACAAGTAGCACCCCATTAGTCCATTTGCATTAAATGGAATACAATAGCAGGTCCAAAACATGTCTATAACTTCTACCTAGAAGATAGTGTGATACAAGCCAAAATGTATAGAAGAAATGATACCATAACAACCAAATTATAGGAAGGCAATGATCAATCTAACAATAATTAATATACATATGCATCTGGCCTTGGGAGAACACAAACTATTGATTTAGAAGGAAAAATTCTATTGATTTGGAATCCTTCTTTGATTATACATAGGTTCCTCATAGGTTTTAATGTAAGATGATGCAATCTTCTAGGATCCCAAAGAACAGTGCTATTGAAGGAAAATCCCAACATATCAACATGGAATCTGCGAAGCACATGTAGATTAAACATCTTCATGGTAACAAAGAAGGATAATAAACCAAAAGGACCAGACCAATAGACATACCCATTAATCTGAGAAACACAACACAAATGCATTGTTTAAAATTTAAACATGGATGCAAAACCAGACCATGAATATCCTGCAAATTTTGTCCCCAAGTATGATCAAGGTAAACCTTCCCAATTGGATTTGAAAGTTTTGAAGCCTAAAAAATTGTTGCTACAAACCACCCGGTCTGAACCTTGGTTAGCAGCTCCTTTTCCGTTTGGTGTAGTGGCTCCGACTGGGGATAATGGGACCAGTTTCCCAGAATATATTTTGATAGTGTTGATGGGGTGATATATGACGTAATGGGGGAATGATTAAGCTAAGTGTAATATAATCTAAACTACTAAAAACATGCATATATCCTAGTTTAAACACTATTTAAATATAAATATACCTAGGAATTCAATACAATATGCGATCTACAATAATGTCCTACAACAATTGGTAATATAGATCATTCAACTGCAATAAGAAATGAAATTGTTTAACAGTAATCGTTTTGGATAAATAGTTAGCCAAAACGATTGTGAAATATATATCGCATATAAAACGTTCATGTATTCAGAATAAAGTCAAAGCCAACATCATACAAAAGTGCAATAATGCTAAACTGTAATTCATACTTTCACACATAAAACAATTAAAAGAAGAAGTATTGCCTGATACATAAATAAAACAAGATCATAAGATAAAAGTACCATATATGACGAGTCCTGCTCATGTGCTTCAGCAATATTGACCAAATTTCAATCAATCCAACATATTCTAAGAGTACAAAAGTGCATTTCAGTAGAGCATGCTAGATATTTAAGAGAAAATAGATAATGTTCAATTCATTCCATCAGAACCTCCTCAAAAGTACAGAAGTGCAATGTTTGTGATAAAATTTCTGGACCTCTCTCTAAATGCATGAGAGGGGTTTAAATACTAAACTATAGGTCCTAAAATAGATTATTACAAAAATAGTTGAGGAGGTTTAAACGACCTGCCTTAGATCATGTGAAAATAAAACTAAAAATAAAATAAACTAAGTGATTAACTCCTTTGCATGAGATCTTTGAGATCATAAATATCTGTCATAGGCTTGAGCTGAGTCAGTTGGCCGATCGCAGGTTTCAAATTCCCAACAACTATAGCATATATTAGCGCTAGCACCATTTTTTGTGTTGAGATTGTTAAGCATCTCAACATCATCCACTGGCTGTATGGTTTTACCAAGGATTGCTAGTACACTTCCCAGTTTAGCTTGTCATCTGTCTGATCACCTCCTCTTTTTCCTTTGTTGCCTATCTCCATTACTGCTCTAACTATTTGAAATTTGGAAGAAAACCTGGTATTCTTTTTGTAACCAGGTTGGCACCATGCAGATTTTCATTGATGGCTTCTATTACGCTGTTTGTTGTTGCTACTGCGATTATTGTTGCCCTTTCTGCTTGCTTGAGCCGAGAATCCAAATCCGTGAACAAGATGTCTTTATGCCATTCCTCCAGTTTTGGCAGATCAACCTTTCTCCCTTCTTCTGATTCTTGCCAGGTGATAAATTCAGAAATATTTTTATGGATTTCGTCATACTCAAGTCTCATGTCGACAACTTGGCTTGTTAGCTTATCACTAATCTCGCAATAAGGACTTATTTGCAAGATTTTATGGCAAAGAACTTCCTTTTGCTGCATTAGTTGGGAGTTAATACTGAGTGCTTCTTTTATGAACTCATCGATTTGCGGATTTTCTTTATAATTATCTTTCATAGTTTGTATCCATGCATCTCTTTCTGTTAGGCTGACCTAATGTTGTATTCACATCTATTCAAATTCTTTTCAGAGATGGGCTACTTGTAATTCTTCTTGTTAATTGGATTTCTCCTTAGCCAATTGTTGTTCCAACAACATAATTCTTTGTTCCTCTTCTTTAAGCAGCATTTGGGCCTCTATCTCTTTGTCAATAGTTGTCATAGCATAGGCTCCTGCAAATTGCGAGAATCTTGTGAGATTTTCAGATGGGTTCATGGGCGAGCCCTTCCATACAATGTCCATTGGTTCATTGTCAAGAGTTGTAACAACTGCAATGTCTAACTTTCTTTTCTTCCTCTGTCTCTTGACGAAAACTTTGTGGGTAGGACTGTAAAATACATCTAGTGGAGGAATTTCCTCAATTCTCAAAACAATTTCTATAGTGGGGTGGCAGGAATGAGCTCAACATCCTGAGTGCCTACAATTTTCTCTACTGTTGTTTCTTAAGTTGACTTGTGTTGTGCTTGCTTAGGATTCTGTATCTTAGATGTTTGTTCATCTGTTTGAAGCTTCTTGTTGAAATGTTCCCATTCCTTTTCCAAATCAATAACTGGGGTTTTCGCTAACTAAGTGGATGTAGAGTGAACTTCTGCATGTTTCTTTGCTGTGGTTTGCTCAATTGTTTCCTCTGTAGTTCCAGTTGTGTCCTTTTCAGACTCTTTATTTTTATTGCCTCCTCCATTTTGAGACTGGTGCTCCGAGTGCTCTGACTCATGAGTAGATATTTCTTTGGTTTGTTCTTCCGAATTCTCTTTGGAGATATCCTCTAAGCTTACACTGGGAGTTGGATCCCTTATTGGTTCAATCTGCAGTAGGTCCAATGGTACCTTCAATAATCTCCTCTTTTTGTACACATGGAAAGCTTCAACATCATCTGGGGCAAAAAGTAGTGATGCCATATGCATCACTTCTGAATTTTTTTCTTTTTGTAGGCAGAGGTCATTGAAGGCATCCTCCTCATGGGTGAATGGTTTTACACTATGGTAGTGAAGTCGTTAGCAATGTCATTTGGGTCATACTGCCTTCTCGGGATTGTAGCTAATTTCATAGACTTCATTATCTTTGCTTCTTTGCATGCATGTCCAAAATCATGTAGCGCAAATGCACCACATTGCAATGGAAATGTAGGCCAAATGGCCTTCTTTTGCTCTTTCAATCCTTTGCTCAACCCACCATCCCCTGTCGTTTGGTAGGCTATCTCCCTGGCCATTAACTCGTTGGGGACATAGTATGGGAGAACATGCGGTGAAGCAATGCTCCTAAATACTTTGATATAGGTAAATGTTCCCTCCCCAAACCATCTGGCTACAAGCAAGATATCCACTTCAGCTTCTTTTGAAAACCTAGGGGCGGTTATGTTGTAGACTTGTTTATGGATTGGTAGCATCATTCCTTGACAAATCTTATAAAAATGTGGGTGAAACTGAGACTCCCACAAAATCTTATGGTACACATGGATAGGAAGCGGGTCATACGCAGTCCACTTCCATCCCATAATGGGGAATTTGGAACTAAAATAGATTGCATCCATTACAAAAGGCTCATGAAAAACGAGGGATAAACCCTTAAAGAGGGACTTCTCTTTCTCCTATATTCCATAATGGCTTTTGTCAAATTATCAGACAAAATTTGAGCCCAATTCATTATTTTTGTGTTCACATCTGCATCTATTAATGGAAGCCATTATGGGGAAAATTTGGTGCTATAGGTTTACCAAACAATCTACATATCATGGTTGCTGCAAAACTATAAGGGGGGAGATAGATGCTGTAGAATACATACCCATCTTATCCCATTTGATTTTGCCTTCGCTTACTGTCCAAGCCCACGTGACATCTACCGGGTCTTCATTCTCCTTAGCAAATTGTTCAAGGAACTGTTTATTGTAGAGATTATGTGGCTCTGGTAAACGGTACATTAACCGTAGGTTTTCTGCTAAAAAAGATCCCATAATCTCTTGCCTGTGATTCTTGAATTCTCTGTCTGAGACGTCCACCACATCAATTATCTACTTGACCATATCCGTGTATGTTATTATCTTCGGTCTTGCAGCTATGCGGTGTAGGAATGAGCACGATGTCTTGAAGTAGGAGGTGTCAGAGGAAACATGAACATTAGCCATGGCCTTTGCTACAAATGGCCTTGGTTTTTCCTTGTCTAACAAATCATACATGGCCTCCCAAGTTTAAGTTCCTCCATCTCTGTTGCATGTAGTATTAGAGAAAAGAGGGATCATTTCTGACTTTTCAGACACAATTGCCTTTCCCCTCTTTGCCATTGCTTCTACCGACTCTTCTTGTGGATTTTTCCTGAAATGGAGCAAAGCAGAAGATATCAAATAGAGGCAACTGAGAATGAAATTGAGGATGAATGATACCGATAACCTTGAAAAGGTGACAAGAAAGGAGTTTTAATTAAACGTAGATGAAAGGATATCACATCACATTGAGCCACTTTTCAACATAAATGCCATTAACCGATACTAAATATCCAATAATGGTTCCTTATCACTACCTTTATTTCTCATTAATGTTCTGCATCGTAAAATGGGAAGGAAAACTTTTAAGGTGGCAAGCTTTAGTTTGCGAGAATGTTGATTTTGTGATTGCGATGCAATATCACAAATCGCATTATCGCATAATTGATTGTGCACTTTCTTAGAGTTCCTTAGGTTCCTGCGGGATGCGAGATGTGGGATAAGCGGTGTGTTCTTTAAAGCGTAGCTTGTTTGATGGAATTTTTACCTTATAAAGCGTTTTTTTGTTGCGCGACAGACTTAAGTGCTACTTTATGACATAGGCTTTAATTGGGTCCAAGCTTTTATTGCATTTCGCAACATCGTGTAGTTCGTAATATTTCAGACCTTTCTTAAGTGTTTTTGACGCGATGCGATAAGGTTGATCATCTCATCGCAATATTGCATTTCGCATGTTTCAACATGCTTCATGAGAGTGCGCTCTTTGTGAATGACGATATGCGATACGGGCTTTTGTTTTAATAGGAAATGCCTTAGGCCTTAGTTTTAAATGAAAAAGCCTAATGATATTTAGGTTAAGCGTGGTGATTCCTTTTGATCACTTTTCACGAGTTTTGCTTGTTAACAAGGCTCTTGACACACTTGGTCTAGCGGTATGTGAAAAGGCGAGTATTTTCTAGCTTTCAAAGGGTTTTGGCTTGATATCTTGCTTTATTCCAAAAATTTAAAAAGAAAGTGTCTAAGTGCTAAATTTGTTTTTGGAAGGATTTTATCAAGGGTCCCTATTTATTAATAGAATATTAGCTATTATATTAATAAATGGGGGGGGGGGGGGGGTTGTTGAATAACACAACAATTGGCGATTCACTAGAAGAACTAGTTATCTCTGACTGTTTTTTGAAATTTCTAAAAACTTCCAAAATAAAGGTAGTTCAGAAAAATAAAAATACATGAAATATGAGATAAGTAACATTTCTCTGAATGAAAAAAAAAAATCTACTTAATTGTCATCCATTTGATTATCCTCTTCAATATGAAAATTGCTTTGTCAACATCAGCAATTACTTGGTTTTAAATATAAAAACATGGGACTCTCACAAACTAACTTTTAGATGTACTCAGTTGTCATAGCTAGAGCCTCTGTTGCCAGCAGGCATCCATAGCCTCAATAGGGTTACCTTTTAACCAACAATGATTCAATTTCCCATCTAGGTAAGAGTGCAATTTTTAAAGATAAATTCATATTCATATACTTACTTGCTTTCCCATTCTTTTCTAAACAATTCCCTTTTCTTAAAATTTTCATTTTTCTTCTTAAAGGTCATTATCTTGGTTTGGTGGCCAAAATTGAAAATGCCATTCACTGGTTGTAACTTTAACTGAACAAGCTAGCTGGTGATGAGACCCCTTGTCTTTTGATTAATCATAATCTCAAGCCATTACCCTGGTTTGGCATGCAGTATTGGTAATGTCAGCTTTTTACTTCCCCATGATCATGGTAAGTCAACTCTTGACGAGACCTCTTATCCTTCAAGTTTAAGGATAGTTTAGAATTACACTCTAAAAAGTGAAAGCTCACTAGATGGGGAGAATCATTGACTCATTAAGAGTTTTTGGATGACAATTATAGAGTTAAAGATGTTTCTCTGTAGAGAGTCCTTGCTTTGTTATAGATACTTTTATGAACTAATGGTAGAACAAAGGTTCTTTTACAAAGTTGAGTTTTACCAAAGGACAACTAATTTTGGTAGAGGATAAGCAATTTCAGAGAAATAGAACTTAGCTTATGTTTCAAATGTAAAAATCATCTTCTTAACAATCTCTACTTATACAAGCGAAAATTCAAAATATAAAAGAGACTATTATTATAAAGGCCAAAAGTAAATGCTACTTAAATTTTATTTTCCTAAAAAGTAAAAATAATAATCTACAATGAATAGAAGAGATTATCTACTATGAAAAATATTTCTTCGGGATCTGCCCATTAATAGGTAGAGAATCTCTCTTGCCTGATAAATCTTGCAATAAAAAGGTTGATGGACATATTTGTTCCACAATCTGAAACAGTCCAAGCCACATTCTTTGGAATTTGGTACGATTACCTTTTTCCTCATGTGCTTTATCCCATTTCAATACTAAGTCTCCAAGCTGAAAGGATTTTGAACTTACAGAATTTGCATGAAAAGAAGATTTGACTAACTGTTGATGATGTGCATATGTAATTTTGGCCTTCTCCCTTTCTTCTTCGAGCTTAAGGATTTGTGATTGTCTCACTTGCATAGAGGAGGAAGGGGTTTTTTCAATAAATTGAACTACGGCTAAAGAGGGAATAACTAAATTTGTAGGGAGGACAACTTCTTTCCCATAGACCAAATTAAAAGGAGAAGTGTCTATTGAGGCCTTCTGTGTTATTTGATCTGCCCATAGAGAAAATATTAAAGATTTGTGCTAGTTTTTATGAATTTGATCAATGGTTCATTTGATAATTCTTATGAGATTTTTGTTTGTATATTGGGACAAACCATTTCCCTGAGGATAATAGTTCGCAGAATATTTAAGTTTAAAACCTCTTTTAAGAGAAATTTCTGTCATAGCATTGCCTGTAAAATAAGATGCATTATCAAACATGAAGGCAGATGGTAGACCAAATCTGGTAATAATAAAATGATCAATAAATTCAATGATGTTTTTAGAATTGGCTACCTTAAGTAGAATTGCTTCCACCCACTTTGTGAAGTAATCAGTTGCTGTAAGGATATATTTATGCTACTTTGTAGAAAGGATATATTTATGCTACTTTGTAGAGTGAGGAATGATCTCACCTATTATATCCAGTCCCCATTTTTCAAATGGTTTTGGATTTAAGAGATCTGTGGTTTGTATCTTTTGAATCATTGATCGGAGAATCCACAGTATGAACATTTTTATACCAACGTTTCAAATCCCAAATGGGATCCATCATCAGGGTTTGAGAATGATGATAAAAGAAGAGCAGATTAGACAGAATAAATGCTCATGAGGATAAATTTTAAGGAACAACACACTGTCGGCTAGAATCTTAATTTAATTTAATTTAATTTATATTTATATTTATATTTTTAATTTATTTTTATTTTTAATAAATTACTTTTATTTTATTAAAATTTTTGAAGAGTTAATATCTTGGTTTATAACCTATAGATTAAAAAAGGAATTAGAACTAATACTAAAATTAGATAATAGATTGAACTAAAATATATTAATTTCCATATAAATTAATTTAATATATTAAACTAATTCATATTATTAATTATAAATAATTTATAATTAATTAATATAATAATTAATATATTAATTAATAGTTATATAGAAATTATTATATTATAGCAATAAAATGTTAATTATTAAGTTAAAAGAGCTATTTCTATAAAATAAAGGGATAATAAATTAATTCTTATAGAAATACTCGGGTAATATATCAATTTCTATATATACATTAAATTAATATATTTGAACCAAATCATATTAACAATTATAAATAATTAATATTTATAATTAATTAATATAATAATTAATATATTAATTAATAGCTATATAGAAATTAATATATTAAAGTATTTTAATGTTAATAATTCTATTTATGATATAAATAAAAAGGTACTGACCAATAATAATAGAATAGGAGAGGGATAACTTACCTGCTGAATGCTTACCTGGGGAAGCATTCAATGTTGACTGGCTGCAATGGTAATGTAGGTTTCCTCTGTCTCCCATCCGCTGTTTGACAAACTTTACATTTCCTTACATAATCGTGTGCATATTTAAATAAGGTTGGCCAATAATAGCCAACATGCAGGATTTTATGTGCAGTTGTGTCCCCTCCAAAATGTCCACCAGCTAGCCCATCATGAAGTTCTTGCAAAACCTTTTTTGCCTCATATTTTTCAAGACATCTAAGCAAAACATAATCATAATTTATTCTAAACAACACATTATTTATGATTTGATATTGTCTATATTTTAACCTCAAAGACCTTTTTCTTTGTAACTTAGTTGCATAGGGGATTATCCATTTTCAAAAATAATATCAACATATTTAGATTCAGTGTTGTTGAGGCTTACCTCATATAGTTGGATATCATCACCTGAATCTTGTAGTGCTGGTAAGTTGGATGCTCCTACTAACGTTATGAAAAAACCTTGACCTTTTACAATTTTGGCCGGTCTAATCTCAATGTAATATTCTTGCAGTGTTGTTACCCGATTTGCCCTTTCTCACCTACATCTCTTTGTATTAACAGCTTTCTCACTGCTGAGAATAGGAGTACTACCTTGGTGTTGGTTTTGAGGAGAAAGGGCATGAAATGATTTATTGATTTGAAAACAACGAAAGCTTGTTTTTCAACATATGAGTAGTTTAATTCACCCCACTGCAAATTGGAGCAAATAAGGAAATTGGTGCTTCAGCTTTATCATCATTGAACTATGTTAATATAGCTGCATATGATTTCTCGGAAGCACAGGTATATAAAATGAAATGATTAGAAAAATTAGGGGTTGCTAATGAGGGAGCATTCAAGATTGATTATTTAATAAGATCAAAGGCTTCATTCTCAGAATGTCCCCATTTAAAAAGATATTTTTTCTTAATCATAGATTGGAGAGGTAAAACAATTCGTGAAAAGTCAGGGACAAATCTTTTGACAAAATTTATTTGACCTAGGAAAGATTGCATGGCTTTCTTGTTATGAGGTAAAGGGATTCCAAAAATTTCTCTTATCCTATTAGGATCAATGTGAATCCCTTCTTTGGATACAATAAATCCAAGGAGCTTTCCTTCACTCAGATCAAAGAAAGATTTCTTGGGATTGAGAGAAATTCCATACCTCTAACAACGCTCAAAGATTTGTTTTAAATCCTTTAAATGATTACCACGCCTTTTTGAGTACACAGTTATATCATGTAAATAAATTACCATTGATTTATTAACCAAGCCTTTGAAATCTATGTCCATGGCTCTCTGAAATGTGGCACCAGCATTGATTAACTCAAATGGCATCTTTTGATAGGCATAGGTGCCCCATTTGGTTTAAAAGGTAGTCTCTAGTTGGTCATATAGATGTACTAGAATCTGATTATAAATTGAGAATCCATCCAAAAGAGACATTAGTTCTGAGCCTGCAATTGATTGCAGTATTTGTTCCATAGGAGGTAATGGGAAATTGTCCTTCTGACAAGCTTTGTTAAGATTGCAAAATTCTACACATATTTGAATTTCACCGTTATTTTTTCTGACAGGAAAAAGGTTGGAAACCCACCTTGAGTGCCTGACAGGAAAGATATTTTTGGCTTTAAGCAGCTTATTCAATTCAAATTTTATCCGATTTTCTAAATTCAGGTGGATTTTTCTTAGCTTTTGCTGCACGGGTTTTTCATCAGATATCATGGGGATGGTATGTTGATTTATAGAAGTGTCATATGTCTTAAGGTCTTCATAGTTCCAAGCAAAGACATTCTTGTATTTCTTCAACAAATGAATGAAGGCTAATTTTTCATCAGGGGTAAGACCAAGTCCTAGATTGATATTCTGAGGTTTAAGGTTCGATCCAAAATTAACTAATTCAAATATCAAAGTTGAAATTTGGAGTTTTGAATTAGTGGGTTTTTTGAATTTGTACTTGATATCATATAAGTCCTCCAGCTTAACCATAGTCTTAGGTATGGAATTCATAGTTGTTTCTTGCTTAAGCTGGGAGTCATGTTGATAGTCATCTATTATCTGGTCATCATAAGAGCCTTCATATGTTAGAAAACTTATAATATCCGGATCATTATTAAAGATTTGCCAATTGGTGATATTGTCAGGAATAGAAGGCCTAAAAATAAATTCAATAGAAAAGCGATTGGGGCTATAAAATTCTAGTGGAATGAGCTTGGATGAAACATTATCCAAAAGATTAGCACTTTCATTTTGGAGTCTTGGGATAGGGGAAATATTAAATGTTGTAAAGTCAGAAGTGAGGTCTTGGACTAATGATTGATAATGTTTCAAATGTCTAGACAAACAATGTATAGTATTCATTACCTGTTTTATCACAATTTCTAAATTTCCAAACACTTGAAGGTGTTTGATATTAAGGTTGATAGCCTTATACAACCCTTGAACCAATGCTTCATATTCGACAGTGTTGTTTGTGCATTTGAATTCAAGCCTGCATGCTAGCATATTTCCTTTTGGGCTAACTAATATGCATCCTGCTCTGGTTCCATCGTTAGATTTGGATCTATCAAAAAATAATTTCCAAAATAATGAGCTAACTATAGGTTTATCTACAAAATTTATACACTTAGAAGTATTTGTTTGAGAAAAAATTTCAACTTGCGATATAACAGAATTTTCCAAGAAGGGTGAAGTATTTGCATTAAAATTTCATAGAAATGATTCAACTGAGTAGTTTCCGATGATATTGCTACTATATGCGACTGACTCATTTTCTCCCTCTAGTTCTGTAACGATATACTTTTGATGTTTTTTGTGGTAAACCCTTATTTGATTTGGCTTGCCATTATAGGGAAGCCACATGTGGGACTATTCAGTTGCAAAATACCCATGAAGCTTTTCTGACCAGTATCTGCTAAGGATTAAACCGTAGAACTCAGGGATATTAACCGCAAGAATGTCAATGACTTGATACACTTTAGGGTTTGATGAGAGTCTGATAGTGACTTGATTGATATCTCCTATAACTTCGACTTGGGATTGATATAATTACACAATGCACACACCAGATTTTTAGGGCTCAACATTCAATTTTGCACAAACTGTTCGTGGTCTAATGTTAGATGAAGCTTCAGAATCAACTAAGATGAAGCTTCAGAATCAACTAAACATTTGTTTAGATTCTTGTTGAAATTTTTAAAAGTGAAAAGGAATGGAGGGGTATGGGATTTGGATCTTCCTCCTATTAGAGTAATATCAGTAGGACCGATCCTGTCTAATGAGGTATTAGGAGGTTTTCCCATTTCTTGGGTAGCTTGCGAGATTACAACGACGAAAGCAGAGAAGTAGGGACTGCTTTTAGATATTTGAGTAATAGCTTCTGTTGATGTTTCAACTTGGTAAGCTCGTGAAAGGTAATGTTCGCCCTAGTATTTTTCATATCTTCCACTATGTTGTATTCCATTTCATCAGAGACTAACAGGGCTTTAGCTGAAGGTGAAGAATTTTTTTGAGAAGGAGAGGTTTGAGTAGATTTAGACGAAGATTTATTACCTATTTTTTTGTCTTTGGGAGCTGGAGTTGATACCTTCTGCTTCAAATTTGTTTGTGGCAAGTCAACAGGGTTTCTACTCCTAGTTGCAATAGGTATTGCTTCTTGTAACTCAAATAATTCTTCATCATCTGTTTGCTCTTCAACTACTGAGACTTCATCTTCCTCCACATCCGATTCAACATTTGATATGGTACTTGGAGGTTTAGTATAAGAGGGGGGATTTATTTTGTATGGTTTGAAAGGTTTCTTTGAGGAAGTTTCTACTACCTATTTCTTGATATCAACCGTTTCATTAGACATGGTTTTAAGGACTTTTTGTAGACCTTTAATATCAAAAGGTTCTTTGGGTGGTTTTTTATTGGATTCGTCCCTAAAAGTTACTTTCTTGGATTTTCATTCTTCTAATGCATTTTTCTTATCTAAAGCTAGAATATGTTTTTCTACAACTATGGCTTCTTTCATGTTTTCTGCCAAAGTCAGTTTGGCAGCCCTATCGACAAAAATAGTTGTGATTGACAGAAGGGTAGAGATGTACCATTCATTTTGGACTTCATCGCTGGGCTTAGATGATGTTGGGATTTTATTCAATAACTTGTTAAAACATGAATTGAAGTCCTTAATCGATTCTCTAGGTTCGGATTTTAAGTTGGAGAGATCATTGATAAGAGTGGTCATTGACCTGTCATCTCCAAAATTAGTTAGGAACTGTTCTTGAAAGGCATCCCAACTATTAATGGAACTTGATGGTAATGAAAAGTTCCATGACCCTGCTGATCCTTGTAAGGTATAAGGGAATAATCTTACAACCGCATCTTCTTCCACTACTTCGTCTAGGTTTATGGACAACATAAAATTGTTTATGTGTTCTGCTATCTCAAAATCAGGCCCTGGAAGGCTGCAAACCAGGAAGACTTCAAGTAACTGTTTCAAACCAATCTTTTGACTAAGGCTTAGCCTCCTTAGCCTGAGAGGGCTCTCTCAAAGGGTTATTGATTTTGGTTAAAAATAAGAGGGCTAACTCTTGTGACATAACAGTGACAAATATAAAGGTTGGACAAACATTTCATAAGTTTCCATTGGGCCTATGGAGTCAATCACACTTCAGTAAACAATGGTACTGCCTTTGCATAGAAGTCAGGGCACTTAGCATTTGAATATTCAGAACACAACACATATGGAACCACAGCTCATAAATGCACACAGGAAATCAGAGCACAATCAGTGAATTCTGAGTGATTGTACATCTATGCAACTGCAAAAGACATTAAGGAAAAGATAAAATCATACATTCTGAACATAGAAATCCTTCATGAATCCTGAGAAGAAAAGCAGTCAAATTATATTACTGAACTCTGTCTTTACATAAGCCAAAACAATACTCTGTTATAAAATTTCCAACCCTCATTACATTGCTGTTTCAGCTATATATAGAATTCTTATTCTAACTAATTCGATCTTCCTCCTCCAGCATGAGGGGAGTCGATAACTACCTCTACTAACACCTATCAGCTATTGAACTAACTAATAAATACAACTGAAGTGTTGACTGGAGTTTTTAAAGATTTCTAAATTAACTATGACTCTAACTCCATGTTCCATGCATAATGGCTTCTCCTTGTTCTTTGACACCTGGTCCTCTTTCGATTTGGCTGAGCTGGATGTTTAATGTTCCATATTGACCTTGAACACTGAATCTTTTAACTGCTCAGAAGTATTAGGAGATTTTCCTTGCTTCTCGGCTTCAGTTTTCCTCAAAATGCTCGAATGTACAGAAGCATGTCTTCTAGCTTTTAATAACCCAAAACATGGAACACTGCCACGTTCTTGATGTGCTGTGAGCTTCATCGATGGACATGTGTGCAGGCAAAAGTTCCTTGTATTCACATCATTTGATACCTCTTGAACGGTGATAAAGGGACTTTATGACAAAAATCCAAAATTGGATTTGAATATTCAAGCCTTTAAAGCATCCACCTGTCTTGATCTGATTTACTATTGTTGCTCCAGCTGATGTCTTGCATACCCTTTGGCGTTTCCCTTTCAAATTCCCGCTCATAATACAAAACTTCCTGTCTGTGTTAAAATCATCACCTACAGCAGTTTCGTAGCGCGCTACGAAACTGCTGAATTATTTGAATCAGCTCGCCTTTGACCCGAGGTCTTTACCACCCAAACATTTGATTGCCAAAAACTCCCTTCGACTTTTCATATGTATAACAGGGATTTACGTTTCTTCAAAACAATAAGACTAAGGAAATTTGACAAAATTTGGAATGAAACCTTTCTTGAAGAGAAAATTCATTTAGCAGGTAACTGGCCCAGCTGTGCCTTTAGGTCTTCAATTTTCTTCTTCATAGCTTTATTCTCAGCTCTTAATTGCATATTTATCCTTCTAATGTACTTGGCCTCTTTGATGGCTGGTACTGTCCATGTGTGAAATTGTGCATGGCCATCAACTACTGAATTCAACTGGTTTTCAAAGGTTTCAGTCCCTTTCCACAGAGCTTTACGATAATTTGCATACACGGCTGCACGTTCTCTAACTGCTTTCTTTAGTTTGGCAATCTCATATTTAGCTGCTTCTAATTGGCTCTTTATGACTGCTATATTATCCCCTTGAGATGTGATGACTGTTCTGCTTGTATCATTTTGCTTAGCTTTCCCGGTTTCCTCTGTTTTTGACCGTGCTTCCTTTACTTGCTTCCTTGTAATAGGTCTTCTGGGTTTTAAAATGAATTCTTCACCTGGCTCATCGAATTTAAGCCTTTTTGAGGCCTTAGACTTCTTGGTACCTTCTTGTGGTGACTGTGTCAAATCAATATGGACTGGTTCAGACTGCTCGAATTCAATGGCATGTAATAAATCACTCAAGCTTGCCTTAGATACTGGGCTCTCTTCAACAGCTATGGCTTTACCCTTTTCCTTATTTATCTGGCTTCTTGTCCTAACCCTTGAGTCTGCTTCAGATCTGCTTGTTTAAGGTATAGTCTTCTTATCATGAGTTTTTTCCTTTGTTGATTGCTGAGGTTGATCTTGAATGATTAGTGGCTTCACTGGTTTTCTTTGCTGTGACTTGATTTTCTTTTTAGCTCTTGCTTCTTTTTGGAGCTCAGCTATTGTGAATTCTTTGGCTGGTTGTGGGGTAAGGCCAGTCTTGCTTTGGAATCCAGCCATGAAAATAAATGAATTCCAGTCTCTGCCTATCTTTTGGAGGCCATCCAAAACTAGCAACTTGATCAAACCATGATGAAACAAAGAGGTTTCACAGTCCTCTTTCCTTAACTGCACCTTGTCACACATCTTACTCAAACTGCGAAACAAATAAAAAGGAATGTCTATGGAGACTTTCCCACTGAAATGCAAAAGCAGTTTGAAATGGTAGGAATAAACCTTATTGTATCTTCCTTCAGAGGTCAAGTATTTCTGTATGCAGGTAAGAAGAAGAGCATAATGTTCCTTGACATAATTTCTGGGCACTGCTTTTGTTAAGTCTTCGTTTACATATGCCTCCTTTAAAAACTCCTTACAAGGGTTCATATCAAACTTAAAATTTTTAAACCATTCTTCCCGTCCTCTTGGGATTTATGTTACAGCAGATATTGCTTCTGGACTAACTTGGACTTCTAGCATAGCTATCTTTGAATTTAAACCAGTGAAGTTTAGCACAAATTCTTTAGTTACCTGTGCATGTCCTCCTTGTAGCTTTTTGCAAAAGTTCCAGCACCCGGCATCTTTGAACGCTTTCTTCACGCCTTCATCCCTCAAAGCTATGTCCAAGCCCTCAGGTTCAGTCCTCTGGCATTTACCGGATCTGTGCTCTTTTCTCTCCATTTTTCCTTCAAGATCTTCACACACAAAGTCTAACAGCTCCAGTTGAAATGGTGATTCAGCTCTTTTTAATTCAGCCTCGCTTGTAATCAGGCTCGCTTGAAATCAGCCTCGCTTGAAATTCAAATTTTTTCATTGAAACACTTCAATACATAATCACAGGAAGATTTGTCGCTCATGCATCACTTACGACCATCATTAAGGTCTATGCACGGTAAAATCTCTTGGGAATGATACTTCTGTGCATATTAACAGATCTATTGGTGGGGTAGGGGCAAATGAGCGTTCAAACGTGAAACGAGGGGTACATAAACTGACATGAGTGGACACAACTGGTGACTCACCTATCGGACTTGACATTTCGGGAAAGATTCGCTGCGAAATGCACGAATCCATGATTTCGCAGCGCTGTTAGTTTTAAATTCTAATGATGCGCTGTGAAACGGCCTAATCATGACGCGCTGCGAAATTGCTTAACCATAATTGCGCTGCGAAACTGGCCAATGGGATTACGCTGCGAAATCACTAAAAGACACGGTGACTTGGGTGAGACAAGACATGGCTATGGAACAATGATGGGTGGAGGAGAACCAATAGGAGTTGAGTATGGTTTGAGTTTAAAACTTTAAAACTCCAAATCCTAAGTGAGGAAAAACAAAATAAAATCAACTTAACACAGACCTTTGTCATCGGACTTAGGACAGAGAAATATATGCATCAATTTTTTTTTTAGTTCTAAGTGATAACATGTTCTTCGGCTGGTAAACCATCATCAGGATTGAACTTTGGTAACCACTTTTCTGGATCGGTTGGAAATGGATGTAAGGGTCCCACCATCCGTACAACTCCTGGATTTATCCATGGCCTTTGTGGGTTTTGAGCCATCATAGGTATCTGTGTGGAGGAAGATGTTCCTGTATTTGAAGGTGATTGGGTAGATGAGGCTTGTGCTCCAATACCATTGTAAACCATGATATGGAGTTATGAAGCAGATGGTTGATTTTGTGATGAAATGGATGGAACGAATGAGAATGTTTGAGGTAATGATGAGAGAACCTCACTATGGGATTCAAATTGTGTCTTCTTAGCTCTCTTATGGTTTGGTAGAGGGAATTCAAATGGGGGGATCCCAAACTTTTCACTTTGTGCTCTAGTTAACCTTTGAGATGAGGGGAACTGAGAAGAAACACTAGCTTGAGATAACTTAGATTCTTCTTGAGATATTGAAATCCCCTGTAGCTTATGGATCAAAGACTGGACTTCAGGGGTTTCTATAGAAGAAGATTGATCTAACTTTTTTGAAATCACAGTAGTGGATTCTAAAGGGTTTTTTACAACTTCTCGCTTAGGATTTGAAGATTTGGAATGGAATCAAGAAGTTGGAGGAGATGGTGAGGGAGTTTTACTCTTACAATGACCTATTGATTTGAATTTACTTTCCATTCATCGTTAGGCCCTCCTTCTAGCGCCAAAATGTTGAAGCCCCAAAAATCGTTGCTATAACATGGGGGAAAACCACCCGGTCTAAACCTTGGTTAGCATCTCCTTTTCCGTTTGGAATAGTGGCTCTGACTGGGGATAATGGGACCAGTTTCCCAGAAGATATTTTGATCGTGTTAATGGGGTGATATATGATGTAATGAGGGAATGATTAAGCTAAGTGTAATATAATCTAAACTACTAAACACATGCATATATCCTAGTTTAAACACTATTTAAATATAAATATACCCAAGAATTCAATATAATATGTGATCTACAATAATGTCCTACAACAATTGGTAATATAGATCATTCAACTGCAATAAGAAATGAAATTGTTTAACAGTAATCGTTTTGGATAAATAGTTAGCCAAAACAATTGTGAAAGATATATCACATATAAATTGTTCATGTTTTCAAAATAAAGTCAAAGCCAACATCATACAAAAGTGCAATAATGCTAAACTGTAATTCATACTTTCACACATAAAACAATTAAAAGAAGAAGTATTGCCTTATACATAAATAAAACAATATCATAATATAAAACTACCATATATGACGAGTCCTTCTCATGTGCTTCAACAATATTGACCAAATTTTAATCAATCCAACATATTCTAAGAGTACAAAAGTGCATTTCAGTAGAGCATGCTAGATATTTAAGAGAAAATAGATCATGTTACATTCATTCCATCAGAACCTCCTCAAAAGTATAGAAGTGCAATGATTCGAAGAATGTTTCTGATAAAATATTCGGACCCCTCTCTAAATGCATGAGAGGAGTTTAAATACTAAAATATAGGTCCTAAAATCGATTATTACAAAAATAGCTAAGGAGGTTTAATTGAATTGCCTTAGATCATGCGAAAATAAAACTAAAAATAGAATAAACTAGGTGACTAACTCCTTTGCATTAGATCTTTGAGATCGCAAATATCTATCATAGGCTTGAGCTGCGTCGATTGGCTGATCGTAGATTTCAACTGCCCATCAACTATAGCCTCTGTTAGCACTGGCACTATTTTTTGTGTGGAGGTTGTTAAGAATCTCAAGGTCATCCATTGGCTGTATGGTTTTACCAAGAATTTCTAGTACACTTCCCAGTTGAGCTTGCTCATCTATCTGATCACCTCCTCTTTTTCCTTTGCTGCCTGTCTCCACTGTTGTTTGACATTTGGAAGAAAGCCTAGTATTCTTTTTGTAACCAAGTTGTCGCCATGCATATTTTCATTGATGGCTTCTATTATGCTATTTGTTGTTGCTGCTACGATTTTTGTTGTCCCTTCTGCTTCTTGAGTCGAGAATCCCAATCTACGAACAAGATGTCTTTATGTGATTCCTCCAGTTTTGGAAGATCAACCTTTATCCCTTCTTCTGATTCTTTCCAGGTGATAAAGTCAGAAATATTGTTATGGATTTCATCATACTCAAGTCTCATGTCGACAACTTGGTGTGTTATCTTATCATTGATCTCGCAATAAGGACTTATTTGCGAGATTTTCTGGCACAAAACTTCCTTCTATTGCCTTAGCTGGGAGTTAAGACTATGTGCTTCTTTTATGAACTCATTGATTTGCAGATTTTCTTTATACTTATTTGTCATAACTTGTATCCACGCATCTCTTTCTGCTAGGCTGGCTTGATGTTGTATTCACATCTGTTCAAATTCTTGTTGGAGCTGGGCTACTTGTAATTCTGCTTGTTCATTAGATTTCTCCTGAGCCAATTGTTGTTCCAACAACAAAATTATGTGTTCCTTTCTTTAAGAAGCATTTGGACCTATGTCGCTTTGTCAATAGTTGTCTTAGAATAGGCTCCTTCGAATTGTGACAATCTTGTGATATTTTCAGATGGGTCCATGGGCGAGTCCTTCCATACATTGTCCATTGGTTCATTGTCAGGAGTTGTAACAACTGCAACGTCTAACTTTCTTTTCTTCCTCTGTCTCTTGATGACAACTTTGTGGGTAGGACTGTAAAATACATCCAGTGGAGGAATTTCCTAAATTCTAAAAATGATTTCTAAAGTGGGGGTGGCAGGAATGATCTCAACATCTTAAGTGCCTAAAATTTTCTCTACTGTTGTTCCTTGAGTTGACTTGTGTTGTGCTTTCTTAGGAGTCTGTATCTCAGATATTTGTTCATCTGTGCGAAGCTTCTTGTTGAAATGTTCACATTCCTTTTCCAAATCAATAACTAGGGTTTTTACTAATTGAGTGGATGTAGAGTGAACTTCTAGCCGTTTCTTTTTTGTGGTTTGCTCAACTGTTTCCTCTGTAGTTTTACCTATGTCCTTTTCAGACTCTATTTTTATTGCCTCCTCCATTTTGAGACTGGTGCTCCGAGTGCTCTAACTCATGAGTAGATCTTTCTTGGGTAGCTTCTTTAAAATTCTCTTTAGAGCTATCCTCTAAGCTTACACTGGGGGTTGGCTCCCTTATTGGTTCAATCTGCAGTAGGTCCAATGGGACCTTCAATAATCTCCTCTTTCTGTACTCATGAGTGCTCTGATTCATGACTAGATCTTTCTTGGGTATCTTCTCCGGAATTCTCTTTAGAGCTATCCTCTAAGCTTACACTGGGGGTTGGCTCCCTTATTGGTTCATTCTGCAGTAGGTCCAATGGGACCTTCAATAATCTCCTCTTTCTGTACACATGGAAATCTTCAACATCGTCTGGGGCAAAAAGTAGTGATGCCATATGCATCACTTCTGAATTTTTTTTCTTTTTATAGGAAGAGGTCATCAAAGGCGTCCTCCTCATGGGTGAATGGTTTTACTTTCACCATAGTAGTGAAGTCCTTAGCAGTGCCATTTAGGTCATATGGAAAGCTTCAATGGTACCTTCAATAATCTCCTCTTTTTGTACACATGGAAAGCTTCAAAATCATCTGGGGCAAAAAGTAGTGATGCCATATGCATCACTTCTGAATTTTTTTCTTTTTGTAGGCAGAGGTCATTGAAGGCATCCTCCTCATGGGTGAATGGTTTTACACTATAGTAGTGAAGTCGTTAGCAATGTCATTTGGGTCATACTGCCTTCTCAGGATTGTAGCTAATTTCATAGACTTCATTATCTTTGCTTCTTTCCATGCATGTCCAAAATCATGTAGCGCAAATGCACCACATTGCAATGGAAATGTAGGCCAAATGGCCTTCTTTTTCTCTTTCAATCCTTTGCTCAACCCACCATCCCCTGCCATTTGATAGGCTATCTCCCTGGCCATTAACTTGTTGGGGACATAGTATGGGAGAACATGTGGTGAATCAATGCTTCCAAATACTTTGATACAGGTAAATGTTTCCTCCCCAAACCATCTGGCTATAGGCAGGATACCCACTTCAGCTTCTTTTGAAAACCTAGGGGTGGTTGTTTTATAGACTTGTTTATGGATGGGTAGCATCACTCCTTGACAAATCTTATAAAAATGGGGGTGAAACTGAGACTCCCACAAAATCTTATGGTACACATGGATAGGAAGTGGGTCATACGTGGTCCACTTCCATCCCATAATGGGAAATTCAGAACTTAAATAGATTGTATCCATTATAAAAGCGCTCATGAAAAATGGGGGATAAACCCTTAAAGAGGGACTTCTCTTTCTCCTATATTCCATAATGGCTTTTACAAAATTATCAGACAAAATTTGAGCCCAATTCATTATTGTTGCGTTCACAACTGCATCTATTAATGGAAGCCATTCTAGTGAAAATTTGGTGCTATTAGGTTTACCGAACAACTACATATCATGGTTGCTGTAAAACTATAAGGGGCATAGATAGATGTCGTAGAAAACATACCCATCTTATCCTGTTTGAGCTTGCCTTCACTTGTTGTCCAAGCCCATGTGACATCTGTCGGGTCTTCATTCTCATTAGCAAATTGTTCGAGGACATGTTTATTGTAGAGCTTTTGTGGCTCTGGTAAATGGTACATTAGCTGTAGGCTGTCTATTGAAAAAGATCCCATAACCTATTTCCTATGATTCTTGAATTCTCTGTTTGAGATGTCCACCACATAAATTATCCACTTGAACATATCCGTGTACGGGATTATCTTCGGTCTTGCGGCTATGTGGTGTACAAATGAGCACATTGTTTCAAAGTAGGAGGCGTTAGAGGAAACATGAGCATCAATTGTGGCCCTTGCTACCAATGGCCTTGGTTTTTCCTCTTCTAACAAATCATACGTGGCCTCCCAAGTTGAAGTTCCTTTATCTCTGTTGCATGTAGTATCAGAGAAAAGAGGGATCATTTCTAACTTTTCAGATGCATATGCCTTTCCCCTCTTTTCCATTGCTTCTACTGACTCGAGCCGCTTTTCAACATAAATGCCATTAACCCATACTAAATATCCACTAATGGTTCCTTATCGCTACCTTTATTTCTCATTAATGTTCCGCATCGTAAAACGGGAAGGAAAAATTTTAGTTTATGAGAATGTTGATTTTGTGATTGCGATGCAATATCGCAAAATTGATTGTGCACTTTCTTAGAGTTCCTTAGGTTGTTGCGGGGTGCGAGATGCGGGATAAGCAGTGTGTTCTTTAAAGCGTAGCTTGGTTGATGGAATTTTTACATTATAAAGTGTTTTTTTGTTGCGCAGTAAACTTAAGTGCTACTTTATGACATAGGCTTTAATCGGGTCTGGGCTTTTATCGCATTACGCAACATTGTGTAGTTCATAAGATTTTAGACCTTTCTTAATTGTTTCCGACGAGATGCGATAAGGTTGACCGTCTCATCGCAATATCACATTTCACATGTTTCAACATGCTTCGTGAGAGTGCGCTCTTTGTGGATGACGATATGCGATACGAGCTTTTGTTTTAATAGGAAATGCCTTAGGCCTTAGTTTTAAATGAAAAAGCCTAATGATATTTAGGTTAAGCATGGTTGTTCCATTTGATTGTTTTTCATGATTTTTGCTTGTTAACAAGGCTCTTGACACACTTGGCCTAGTGTTATGCGAAAATGCGAATATTTTCTAGCTTTCAAAGGGTTTTGGCTTGATATCTTACTTTATTCCAACTTTAAAAAGAAAGTGTCTAAGTGATAAATTTGTTTTTGGAAGGATTTTATCAAGGGTCCCTATTTATTAATAGAATATTAGCTATTATATTAATAAATGCTGGGGGGGGGGGGTTGTTGAATAGCACAACAGAAACTAGAACCAAACCCTCTCTAAAATCAATGAGGACCAAATTTTTGCAGTACCCATAAGAAAATGTGGAAACTATAGTTAAAAGTGACTCACCTCATGCGTATATTCCTTAATAGGAATTGTAAATACCCTTCCGAGACAAAGATTTGCTATTTTTATAATCCCCATCTGCTTATCCACTATGAGATTGTTAGTCTTCAAGTCCTGACACACACAAATCACTGGCCTTGTAAGAATTTGAAGAAGTCAAAGCACCGAAAGTATGCAAATCCATTTCAACAAAAAAATATACAAAGGAAAGATAGGTGTGAGCACTTGTGCGTTACACGACGACTGTGGAAGTAAAAAACCCCTGGCACAATTGATACATGAAGCTCTGCAATTCATCCAAAATCATAGTCAACCAAATGACAAGCATAGCCCAAAAATTGATCGACAAACCTATATTCTATGTCGCTAAATATCTGTGGATAGAGACGGCCTAGATTTTAAAAAGAAATCGTCAGTGAGCACCAAAAAATGGTGCAAATAGAAGTGGCTCAACAACCATCAGTTTGATAAAAATGTTTAAAGATGGACCTAATGTATCTTTCAGTGGGTCCCCTATGGTATCCACCAATAACAACACCCTTGTGGCAATCAAATCCTTTAGGTTCAATATCCCTTGCAACTTTTGATGCCCTTGCCTGCAACAACCAGAAACCCACAAATCAGATAAGAGCTAGTTGCCAAGAATGGTGAGCACAAAAGAGTAAGGGATATTACATGAATGAAAGATTTGGAAATTACTTGTACACTAGAGATAAGGGCTCCAACCAAAACTCCAGATAGAGTCTCAACTCCAACAGATAATGCAACATATTTGAACAGAAGGATGCATAAAACTATACAACTGCACATCGAACATGGTGCGCCAAAATTTTTTGTTTCATCTTGTTGATATTACTGCAGATACCATTTTTTTCTTTCCACATTCACCATGGCTATGCCATAACTTGTAATAACCATGCTCTCCCCATCATTCACCCCATGAATTCTTGATGATCTAGTAAGGTATGTACCCAACCTCAGCAATGTGAACCATTTTTCCATTGGCTCTCAATTACACAAGTAAAAACACCATGAGATCGATTAATCTCACGATTCATACTGGTAGCTGCTACACTTCTATTTGCAACTCCCTGATTGAGAACCCAAATATAGAAAGCCAACCCTAAAAATTATTTACTCATACAACATTTCTATCATTGATTGAAGTTTCTCAACCACTACATCTTCATAGGAAATGGATGGCCTAAGAAAACTATTTGCTTAAGACACTAAGAGGCTACAAATATTCCGTACCTTTATCATTTTTTGTCAACTACATTATAAAAAGGTTTTTTGTCAATTTCCCTGGACCTAACTAGACAGATTCCTAATTTTGTTGACAAATATTTGTGCACCAAACATAGATGTAAGAATATATTGATATAAGTTTTAAGTTTAGACATACCAAATGGTTTAGTTGTTCAACCTTAGCTTCCAACCGCTTCATAGTATTTTCGTCCACTCATTCTCTTCTGAAGGTGCCAACCAAGGTAGCTTATAGTGATTTCAGATATAATAGAGAAACCAAATTCAAAAGCAATCAGGATCTATTCATCTATCAGTCTTTAGTATTTGGTGACCATATATACAGACTGTTAAATTGTAGATAATCTCATGTGAAAATAAGTCAAAAGAATATATATAATTGATATGAAAGTAGCAAAACCTTATTACTGGATATGCTTGTGCTCCATGAATGCTTTGTTATTGTGAAATATGTCAGAACATTCAGGACTCTCCAGATTTTTACTAGGAACAACAATGATACTTCATTATTAGTACTAGATTTTGTCTCTGTAAAAATTGTAGATCGAAATGATAGGGATCTTGAAACATTTTGACATTTAAAAAAATTCAGCTCCTCCTGTAAACATTGTTCCTACACATGTTTCCCAGTTTCAACATATAATGTGAACATAAAAAAGGGAATAATAAACATAAGTTAATTCAAACCTTCAACTGTTTTATTTGATAATTTAAAGCCATAACAACTCTAGAAGCATCCTCGTTGACAATGGCTTGATAATATCAACCAATTCAAAATGTGATGGTTAAATCAAATAATTCATGAGATGACTGTAAAAAAACAAGAATGTATATATAAATTGAAAAAAGTTCTAGTACATACATTGTTTTGAATGAATTTTTCTCTCTAAGGAAACTTAAGTGTGCTCAATGTCTCATTTTCATGTAAAATAACAGAAATTGGAAACCAAACTCAATTGTATATTAAGAATTAATCTTAAAGAATGATGTACACAATATACATATAAATACATAAAGAAATCGTTGATTCAGTTTCAGATGTTCTTGGACTCTAATAACCACTCACCATAACACAAACTAACCCAAACTTTATCTTTAGGATTAGGTGTCTAACATTCCCCCCTTAATATGAAGCGATGTATCAAAGTCCGAAATGAAACTAAAAATGCAAAAATGCATCTCAGCCAAGAGCTGAATGTCTCTTAGAAATGTTTTTTAAGGATGACCACAAACCAATGTGGGAGAAATCATGGTCTCAACGAACACTAACTTTGGAACCTTCATAGCAGTTCCTTGAACAATTCTGAATCAAGAAGTGCTCATTCACAAACAACTAATTCAACAAAAATTGAAGTTTCTCTGGCTACAAATATGGCTCTAATCGGTATAGGTTATGGCTCAGATTCACTTGTGGATCTATGACTCAGGCTCACTTGGCAAATTTTCGACCCTGCAATAGTCCATCACAAATCTATCAATTCCCCCCATGTAGGATACATGGTGAGAAGATGATGTATTTTTCATCATTACAAGGCTGGTCAATACTCTCGAACATATCCTATGGTATGACCTGTAAATATTCTTGGCTGCTTTGGACCAATCCCAAGAAGCAATCCATCCAAAATTTAGTTTCTCTCTTGCAGTAGTCTTCTTTCTGGAACATCTGTTTGAATGGTGATTGCGCTTTCCACAATGCTCACATGGGTGAATATCAAAACACTGATATTTCATATGTCCAACTCTATCACAATGTTGGCATTGATAAATTTGTTCTGGAACAACACCATCCAAAAATCCAACACTATGAAATTGTATAGGTTTAGAAAAATCAGGCACATAAAAAGAAACATCTTTATCATATCCAACACCAGTTTTGTTTTTGTTATGTGTAATTTCTTCCCAAGGTCTTATAATAGGTTTCACATTAGGACTTTTACCTGCATGAAAATTTTCTCCTGAAATGGATTCATTACTTTTTGACTGTTGTTTGGAATTAGGATCGTCTCGTTGTAATTGAGACTCAATCTGGAGAAATTAAACTACCTCCAAGCATCATGTAAACGAATTTTGATATCAACAAGACTTACTTTGCTGACATTTACAATTTCATTAATAGTGGAATTGTTAGATCTGCTATAATATTAAGCTTTTGATGGGTAAAAAGCAGGTTTGAAAGTGCAGGTTGTGCTTTCAGGAGGTTCGCAGAAGTTGGTTTCATCTCCCCCTTCATTCTCCTTCATTTTTTTTTAAACCCCTTTATCTCTTTTTTTCTCTCAAAACCCGTTTAAGCCACCCTCCACCTCATTCCTCCTCATTTCTTCTTTTTCTCGCGGGTCATTCGTTTAAAATCACATGCAAAGGTTTTTTCGTTTTAGCCCGAGCGCAGAGTTAAAACGGCCATATGACCATTTCCTCATAACCCTAAGCTTTAACAAAATCCCGGGCCCGCGACTTTCTCTATCACATCAACCCCGAAATGTGCGTGATTATCCCAGCCGTTCGATCATCCACCACAAGATCTGATGGCGTTCGCAGCTCCCGCCCCGTGAACTTGCGCACGCGATAGCCCGCGGGGAAAGTTGTTTCCCCGCCATCCCATCTGCCATGCGATGCTTGGGTATGGATCGCTCCTCCATGCACGAAAACCACCACAGATCCCGAATCAGTGTGGGGAAACCGCTTACTGCCCTTCCTATATGGCTCCCTGCTCGTTAACCTGTGCTCACCTCCGCTGCCCGATAGCCGTCGGATCTGCCCGACTGCGATCCGACGACCCTCATTTTTCTGATCCTATTGCCTTCCGATGGTCCGCATAGCCCGATCTCTGCCGTCCAATCTGTCAGATCCAATAGCCTATAATCAATTGCACCTATGTTCCTTCCCATCGCCTCCCGTCATCAGATCTTGGCCGTCCGCCTGAGCCATCCAATGACTAACGTTCTTTCTCGACTCTTCGTTCTCTTTCAATGCAATTTTTGTGTTTTCGGCATGCTATGCGCTTCCAAGGGATGAAGATGATCATCCATCGGTACTCTGCACATAAGATCCTCAACTATTGCATTCAACATAGTGTACCTCTGAAGGACGAAAAGGACGGCCTCGAGCAGATCAAGGTATTAATCAGTCATGGAGCCTTGTACACATTACATTCCATATGCTCAGAAAAGGATGGCCGAGCACCAGAAAAGGTCGATTTATTCATTAAGACCATCAGATTGTAGCAAACACACTATCAGAAGAATTAATATGTGTGGGTGGTCCATTATGACCCCTCCTCATGGAAATTAGCAGAGTGTTTTTGTAAACAAATTCTATATATACCCTGAAGAAAGATGTAATGAGTTTGATGAATGTTATTTTTGTTGTAAGCTTCAACTTCTAGAGACTATAACTACTGTGATACCTGCAGCGTCTGGTCTTCATTTTCAACTAATGCAAGCTTCTTTTGCTTTTAATTGATCACTTTCCACTTCTTCTTCTTTGATCCAGGCTGTGCCTGTTATGCATTTATTCATGTGTTGTTGATGTTTAGCATTAGAGGGGCTGTCATCCCATCTCCGTGTTAGAATTTAGCATGTATTATTGAATATGTATGTAGGTTTATGTTGTTTTAATGCCAGAGAGCTGTCATCATGTATGTGCATTAAGAAATAGATTTACAGACCTTTTAACTGGTTGCAGCTGGCCATCATAGGGTCCTGTGCATTTGCTGGTGTGATCAGTATTCTCCATCATCACATTTTCCTTAAAACTGTGAGTAATTGGTGGTCTAAAGCCTTGTAGTCTGGGGGTGTTCACCCATGTCTGGGGTTAAGCATAGTAGAAGTGGTTATCTGGCTTGAATATGCAGCATTTCTTTCATTCATCCACCATTTTCCAACATTTTTGTTGAGTTTGTAATGTTCCCGAGCATCTCTGATATACAACCTAGGAGAGTTTCTTGGGGTGATAACAGGAACTAATGAGATTGTTTGATATATCTAATACATTTTTAATTTGAGCCATTTTACTCAATCTTGGGTATCAGGTTCAACCAAAAATACACCCATTTACAATGAAAATTCAACAAGTACGATGAATAATTTTCAGTGAGAGAGAAATGGTAAGCCTTCAAGGTGAAAATAATCCTTGTACCAAGTTAAAAAATATTCTTTAACTCTCATCAACCCATTAACCCACTTGAAGCATTTTTCACTTACATCAAATATGCCAATAAAATAATCTCACTTCAACATCATTTTCACTTGAAGCTTTAAACTCAACCCTTTAGCAACCCAATTATTAGAACTTTAATTTGAGAACATATTTAAATCAAAGGTCGTGATTCCATTTAATTTTCATAATGCACTTATGTCTTCATAGTCATTTTCGTGATATTAATTCATGAAAATTTGTGAGAGTGCTTACCTTCCATATTTTCATTGTTGAATGTTCTTGTTCTTTCCTCTCTAAACAATTGCAAAAGAGTTAATCATCACAGTGAATCCTGGGATGAAACACTGGAAGAAATAACAAATATGCCCGATGCAAGCTTTCCAAAGGCCTTAAAATACTCCTCATAGGCAACAATCAAATAAAAGGGTCTTAATTCTCCATTTTGTTATAAAAAATATGAATAAAGAGTCAACTAATATACCAAGAAATATCTACAGCCTGGTATGTTCTGCATTACCGCCAGTGGTGCCTCACCTTTAGCCAAAATACCATCTTTTGAGCACATTATTACCGTCCTCTCAGAATGGAACAACGATTTTCCTTCTAAAGATCACAAGAACTATTATGAGATCCACACTTGTGTGCTTTTTCATTTAGCCAGAACTAACAATTTTCTAAAATATATAGACTCCATATTTCAGAGATATCGTTGTTCACATCAAGAAAACAATTATAATTTCAATTTCTCACCAGTATTATTTTAAAATTTTCGACCAGATGCCCCAATAAACTCCACTAGTTTCGCACTTGTCTCTACCTGCAGGATGGTCCTCAATTCCATGAATTCTCTTCTTAGCTTCTTAATGTGGTTTTGGAATTCACTACAACCCCACTTACATCAAAAACGACTACTAATTACATAGACAAGGTGCAAAACATGTATCACAAACTTCCCTAATGAACAAGCACACCTGTTCAACTTAAAAATATCTTCAGATCATGGTTAAAATTTTTAATTGACATAAAAATTTTGCACTTGTATCATGGCAACATCAAACAACTTATATGAATTAATAAATGCAAAATACAATCCTTTGTATTATACATATTGATGGACAACCCCGAGTTAAAGAAACCAAACTCGTTACAAACCCTTCCTTTGCATAAATGATTATATCAATTGAGGTCAGGTTCAATTCAAGCCTCAAAGCATGTTTGAAAATGACTTTCTAGGATACGACCAATTTGATCCTTGTTCAGGTGAATTTGAATTTGTTGCTTCAATTATGATTACCAACACATGAGCTTGAACTAACGATTCAGACACTCGGAGTCGAAGAGGTTATAGCCTAGAGAGTGCATCGGTTACTTCACGTAAAACCTTGATCTAAAATTGGAGAGCACCAGTTAAGAATGGTATCAAAACACAACGACACAATATGGAGTCTCAGGCACAAATTTTAGGTCAATTGTCCAGTCAAGCTAGAGGACACTTGACTGATTTGGCACAATAGAATGGAAGCAACCTATCTTTACAAACATCGAATCTTGGGAATTATACAAAGGCCATGGCATGTTGACCTTGATTTATATCAAACACGACAATATATCATAGAGTCCATCTTGCATGTATTTTAGGGGTCAATTTCTTCTTAATTGCAATAATGGCTTGTAAGGTGCTTAGAGGAAACTCTATTCATGGATGTTATTTCAAAGGAATCTAGAATAGAACGTTGGATCAACCATTGTGGCTGTAGGTCTCAATTTATTTATAATTAATGTTTCCAACTATGGTGAACAATTCAAATTCTGGGACCACATAATATTTGATGGACTTTACTCACAAGGGTTTTTCACCACCTACAACTTTTAATTTTCTTTTGTATCATGGCACGGGTAGCAAATATTTTACATCTCAGAAAGTAGAGACAAGAGACAACTACTATGTATATACCCAAAACTGAAAAGGAGAGGAAAATTCAGAGATCTTCCTGACAACTATTAGGAGTTACAATTTCTATTGTATTCGCATCCTTCATCTACATTGCACTTGCTTGGGTGGCTTTTCTAGTGTTAATAATTTCATAGGCCTTAACAATTGCACCAAATACCATTTCTGGATGTTGTGAATGTACTACTAAAAAAAATCCAATATCCGAGAAAGGAGAAGTGCTCATGAAGGCCACAAACAGGTGGCTCAATTTACTCAACAAAATGGATAAACATTCACTCTGATACCGCTGTAAGACAACACAAATTGGAAACCAAACTTAACTGTATATTAAGAATTGATCTCAAAGAATGATGTACACAATGTACATATAAATACATAAAGAAACAATTGATTCAAATTTTGGGTCTTCTTGGACTCTAATAACCACTCACCATAAAACAAAGTAACCCAAACTTAATCCTGAAGATTAGGTGTCTGACATTGCAAAACTGTGCAACATTAATGAAGGGATTATTTTCCATCGAAGATCCAAAACGTAATAATGACATTAAGGGACTATCAAAGGCAAATCTATGTTGAGAATATTATATCCAGACACAAAAATGGTCACGAACCATATTGATGGAACTTTCGTTTGCAATAATTGTTGTTTTTAGAGTTACCACCAAGTGAATCCTGCAAACAAGGAGAAGTTTTAATAATCATCACCAATTTGGAACGAAAAATCCAGAAGATAGGTAACAAAGAAGCATATCAAATTCAAAAGAGCGGACTCCCCTTCACTCTCTCTAGTTCAGACTGATACCTTGATAGGCTCTGCAGACCTGCAATGAATCGAAGGTTGTTCTAGCTAGCCAAGTCAGTAGCCACATTGTCTAGTCTCTTCCACAATAATCAATGCATCCAGCATCATCAAGTCAACCAGTTTCCACGGGGCACCTTCTTCTTGATGACGTAGAATACTACAAGCCTTGCCCATTGTTCCATGAAGACCCTCTAGAATGCTAACTCGGCAAAGATCATCTCTCAAGGTAGCTCATTTTGCGGCCACAATGTCTCTCTTCTCCTGGTTCTCTCAATATTTTTGTCTGTTTTGTTGCTATGCACTCAACAAGAGGACCTCTAGTTTCTCCTCTATGGGTAGAGGCCATGTTTAGTAAATTAATTGTTCTTAATTTCCTTCATTAACTGTCAACCAGAATTCGTGTACTTGTGAAATGTATGTACACTATATATGTTAGGATTCCTCTTGTGAACTGATTGATTCTAGAAATGAAACTAATTCTAAGTACGGACACAAATTGGAGATTAATTACGCACATGTTCTTTCAATATAAAGTTATATTCAATCCTAATTAACTGAATTGAAAACCACTTATTTGCAGAAATTGAAAATTTATCTTAAGTTGCAAAATTCAAAACTTTCCTCTAATTGTATGAAAGTAAAATGTTGAAAAGCCAAATTTCAAGAAAGAAACAATCTAACCCTATTTTACAGAATTCAAAGAATTCTACACTATCTTGTAGAAGGAAACTCTTATGCTAAATTGCAGAAAATAAATTCTTGATTAATTGCATGAAAGAGAAATTGCCATAAAAGGATTCACTTGTAGAAAAATAATGAAAATCTTTACAACTTGAGAATGGCTACTTGTGTGAATATTTATCCTCTAAAGAGTGTTTCATCAACAATTAAGAAATAGATTTAAGCTATGAAATGATTAAGTGCTAGAAACAAGATGCATTCAACAATTGAAATATTTTTAATTTTTGTTTGTTTGTTTATGAGTACTATGCAACCAAATGAAAACAATAAGAAATGTAACTACAATGGAAACAAATTCTTGAAAGAAATGATAATGTTAGAAACAAAACAAAACTATGAATAAGACCTCACAGTTCATAGGGAGCCCTCCTGTGAGTACAAGTTGATTAGTAATCATAGTATCTTCATGCACTGATTGGAAATAATATTGATTTATATTATGAAAAAGAGTGTCATCAATATTCTCCACAAAAGAGTTATAAACTTAGCAATAAAAACCTTATGTTTCTTGTCTCTCTTACAAAATTTATACAAATTATAAAATGACTTGAAAGAGTTTTAAGATGATATGTTATGAATCATTTTGACACCTATGGGACCAATTTAACATAGAGTTCACTCTCTTTATGATTTTCTATTGAAAAAGCATGCCGAGAGATTTTATTTTGATCTATAATCTTGATACTTGATCCAATTTTCAATCTCGCTCGCTTGATGTTTGTTATTTCTCCGCTACCTGGGTTTGATCGCTACACGCAGTTTCCAAGTTTGAATTTTCCTTTGACTTCAATATTTCTTAACCCGCGTAGCTTGCCAAGTGATGCAAGCTACACTTGAATTTTCCAGGTTTGACTTTTCCTTTGACTTCAATATTTCTTAACCCGCGTCACTTGCCAAGCGATGCTAGTAGGTGGTTATTGACATGGGAGCCATTTGTCACCTTTTGGTAGTATTTTTCCCTTTACTAGAGTTCTACAAACTATCTAACAATGGATTCTTTTGCGGAAATAAATATCAGTTGCATAATACTCATGATTCAGTTGTTGTAAGAATACTTTTGTTATAATTCACTAAGAAACAGAGAATTTAAATATGGATTATTAATACCTTTGTAGGAGTTGAACTTGACCTCAAATATGCTAAGTTTGATATAGAATATTGACAAAAAGGCGAAATGAGATGGCAAAATAGATAATAAAAAAGAAACAATTTTAATCTTCAACATTCTCCCACACCAAAGTTTTTGCATGTCCTCATGCAAAAAAATTTCAAAAACCAATTCTTCCTTCCTCCTTTAGTGAATGATCTCTGAGGCCTATGTAAGTACATTCAATCTAGTACTCTCTTTATTCTTTTTAATGCCAAACATGGTCCTCGATTTCTTCATTAGAATTGTTCCTTGTAATCCTCTGACCTTGTTTTTAAGAAACTTGTTTTGAACTTTAAGTTTCTTATTCTTTTTGTACCAATGACAAAGGTGTAGAAGTATATTGTCATTTTGAGTTATGAGTATCTCATTCTGAACCTTAGCTGCTTCTCTTTCCTAAATCAAGTGTTTGTTAAGAATTTCCAACTCATAAATGTCTTGCTTTAGATTTTATTCAATATTGTGTTCTTGTTCTGCCTTTTGTTTTGTTGCTGAAGTTTCACCCATTTCAAATTGAAAATATTTTTCTTTTTGTTGTGCCTTTTTCTCTAGAGATCCCACATAATCATAAATCTCTTGTTGAAATGGATGAATTTCTGGAGTTTGTCTTGTTGGAATGCTTGTTAGACTGACTGTATGAGGTGGTGTATTAAAACCTTCATCTTCAAGATCTATCATTTCTGTTGACTGTGTATTTGACAAATTTTAAATTATTTTACTTTTTCTTAACTTAATTTTTGATCTTCCAATATTTTTTCCTTTTTATTCTATAATCCTCTATTTTCTTCTTTTCTTCAAGTATTTTTTGTCTTGGGCTAGCTTTCTTTCTTCTAAGGTTCTATCTATCATTCTTCTGTTTAAATTTTTTTGAGATATTGGGACAGTGGAGTATTGTCTTTGAATGCATCCTCTGGAGTTTCAGTCACACTCTGCTCTTGAATTTCCTCTTCGACTCTTCCTTTTTTGGGGTTAGGGTTTGATTTTCTGCTACTTATTTTAACCCTACTGTTTGGTTCCTTCTCTGGAGCTTCTACAAAGTGATGTCTCACTAAGAAATCCTGCCAATTATCTCCTATAGTTTAAAAATTTGCTTCTACCAGAATCTTAATGAGTTTGTGATAGTATAGGGACTTATCGATGGGCCTAGATTCTCTTTATATGCTAAACCCCATTTTCTTTAAACTTTGAAGTATGAAGTAAGGCAAATTAATTTCAAACCAATTAAAAAAATGCATCATACGCCTGGCATGGTAGAAAAGAATTGTCCCAAATAGCCCTTCACATGTTACAAATTTCTGGATAACTAACAAGAGATTTCACCATTTTCCTTTTAATGTTGTAACCAGAATACCTTTCTTAAAAATGGACAAGTCCATACCTCGTTCTTTCAAGAAGTGAATCCAATCATTCTCTTTTATTTTCCTATTTTTTAACCAAATTTCTCCATTCCTAGGTAGTCTTGTTGCTTCTGCTACGATTTATTATGTGAGGATGAGTTTAATGTCTCCTATTTCTGCTTCCACTCCATTAAATGCTCGGGCGAAGACTTTGGTAATATTTGTTTCATAACCATTGATTTTTTTGAAGAACTGGATCCATACCACCTGTTGCAGTTTCTCTTTAACCATTGGATATGCCTGGAGGAAGTTTACCCCATTTGGTTTAGAATGAACAAGCATCCCCATGGTGTGAATAAGTCTCGCCCTTGACTGTTTCTTTCAACTTGGAAGATGGAAGTTTCGAGAGATAATGAAATGCAGGTTAGGAATGAGTGAAATAGATACAGAATTGATTTAAATGATAGCAAGGTGAGGTATTGATGGAGGAAATCATGTTTCATCTGAATTGTACTTTCACAACTTCCCAGATCCAATTTTAAAGGACCGGTATTATGTGCCTAATTTTTTATTGAACTGCAATGAGTGGTGTAATGCTGAGGGGATATGGTATAATAGTTATATGTATATAACAAATTCATAAGGTTTTCAAATTTTTAATATTTTCATCCATATTAAAATTAAAGTTCTCATATGAAATACAACTTTAGCATTCTTACATACATTTACTTCCATGTTTGCTTTGATGTTCTTATTAATGTAGAATTCGAACCTGGTTGCAGAATTGCAAATGAGCTATAGAATGATAGGAATTATGTTTTTATGCTTGTTATCTTTTAGATTTTCTTTCTCTGAAAAAGACTTCTTTATTGTTTCCATTATTGCTATGAATGATCAGTGAAAATAATGATTCCGTGAATACAAATGACCACTTGAAATTTTATTGAAAGAAAAGAAGGATGGAAGGAAACAGGGACAAAAAAAGGGAATTTTTGAAAATCTAAACTGCCAAGAGATCTTGGTTTTCAATTAAGATTTCTGTATAAACATGGAAACAAAGTTGGTTTTGGTGTTTATATATATATATATATATATATATATAGATATTAATTATTATTATTATTATTATTATTTCATTAATTTCAAAATAATTACAAAGAAGTTGGAGAGTGAGGAGAAGAATCTCTTTCCTTGACCAACTTGAATTCAGAATTATCTTGCAAATATTTGACAAATTCTTCCCTTATTAGTGGTTTACGATAAAACCTTAATCTATGACCATTAACAAGGAAAGTAATTTGTTCATCATCAATAGTTTTGATTTTGACTGCTCCATTATAAAAAATAGTATCAATCTCATAAGGACCAAGCCAATGAGTTTGAAATTTTCCTTTAAAATATTTGAACTTGGAATAAAAAAGAAGATCCCAATCACCTTGCTTGAAATTTTTAGCTTTGATGAATTTTTCATGCCACTTATATCTTTGTTGTTGAATTATGTTGGTTCTTTGAACAACATCTTGTCGGATCTCATCTAGCTCATTCAATTGTGCCAATATTTGTTTATGATCTTCTCATAGATCAAGGCTCAATTTAGCTATTTTTCCTAAGGCATCTACTTGGAAATAAATTGGAAGAAAGACTTGTTTTCCATAAACAAGCTCATAAGGAGTATGTCCAGTTGTATTCCTCCATGTAGTTCTATATGCCCATAATGCTTCTGGAAGCTTTTTCGCCCAATCCTTTCTATGCAAATGCACAGTTTTGGTAAGAATTGCTTCAAGAACTTTGTTGGTAGTTTTCAATTTTCCATTGGCTTGTGGATTATATGGAGTAGAATTTTGATGCTTGATTTTGTACTGCTCCATGATCTTTTACGCCAACTTTGATGTGAATTGGGTACCTTGATCTGTTACAATTTCTCTTGGAACACCAAAACGAGTAAAGATATCCTCAAAAATAAATGTAACTACAACATTTTCAGTTGCAAATAAAAGAGGTTTAGCTTCTACCCATTTTGTAACATAATCTGTGCAAACAAGTATGTACCTTTTCTGTTTAGATGGAGGATTTATTGGTCCAACAAAATCTAGAGCCCATTTTTCAAAGGGTTCTACAAGTACCTATGGTTGTAGAGGCATCTCATATGATGAAATGGGTTTCCCCATTCCTTGAAAACTATCACATTTGTTAACATATTCTTTGGCATCCTTGAAAGTGGATGTCCAATAATATCCCAAAAGAATGATTTTGTAAGCAGTTATTTTACCAACAAAATTTCCTCCACAAGGCTCATCATGATAGACTTTTAGGACTTCAGGTACTTCATCTTATCAAACACATATTTGGATAATCAAACCAGGCCCAGCTTTGTACAATTCTCCATCTATCTAGGAATAAGGTTCACTAACTTTGATAACTTTTTGATTTTCTCTAGCAGACAGTTGTGGAGGTAACTTTACTATAGCCAAATAATTAGCAATATCTGCAAACCAAGGTGTTTTAGTAGATACTGCAAAAATATATTGATTAAGAAAATTATCTTTTACAGGAATATCCTCATTATTATTCTACATTCTAGAAAGAAAATCAACCACTGTATTTTCTTTTCCTGGTCTATCAAGAATAGTAATGTTGAATTCCTATAATAATAACAACCATCTTGTAATTATACCCTTAGTGATTATTTGTTCATTAAATATATAATGGAAGAATGATTTGTATGAATGAAAGTTTCATAACGAGTAATGTAATGACTAAATTTATTAATGGCATGAAAACCAACTAAAAAACCCTTTTCTTTTACAATGTAATTTAACTCTGTGGGAGTCAGATTTTTACTTGTGTAGTAGATGTCATAAGGAGTTAAATATTTTTGTCCCAAGATATCTCCTAGAGTTGTATCTAAAGCATTAGTAGAAATATGGAAAGTAAGAGCCCAATTAGGTCCTCTTAAAATTGGTGCTTCAGTAATCTTTCGTTTCAACGTCTCAAATTCTTTCTGACAGTGAGAATTCCAAGCAAATTCACAATATTTTGTAAGGAGTTTGAAAAGTGGAGAGGTTAATTTTGTGAAATTTTGTATGAACCTCCTATAATATCCAGTAAATCCAAGAAAACTTCTAACATCTCTTTTCCAAACAGGAACTGAAATTTGGGAAATTATTTCTACCTTAGATGTATCCACTTTAATTCCATTACTTGAAATATGGTGGCCTAAAACAATCCCTTCATTGAACATCATAAAACAATTCTATCAAGAATTTTTTTCCATATTTTCCATGGCTTCTACTAAAGTATCACCGTACACAATAAAATCATCCATGTACAGTTGCACACAATCATGAATTAGATTAGAAAAATTACCTAAAACTTCTCTCTAAAATGTGGTAGGTGCATTACATAATCCAAAGGGAAGAACCCTATAGGCATATGTTCCCCATGGACATGTAAAAATAGTTTTACCTTGATCTTCTGGTGCTAGTTGGATTTGATTTTATCCAATAAAAACATCTAAAAATGAAAAATACTTCTTTCCTGCCAAGGTATCTAATACTTGATTTATAAAAGGTTGTGGAAAATTATCTTCTAAAGTAGCCTTGTTTATTTCCCTACAGTCAATGCACACTCTCCATTTTCCATTTTTATTAGGAACAATCACTAAAGGTGACACCCATTGACCATCTGATATTGGATAGATAAAATTCATATTGAGTAATTTTTGTAATTATTCCTTAACAATTTCTCTCAGATTAGGATTCATCCTTATTTGAGGTTGTCTAACTATTTTGGCATTTTATTGAATATAAATATGATGCCCACAAGTCTTAGGATAAATACCTTTCATGTCAGTGTACTCCCATGCATAATCAGAAGAGTATTTTTGTAGCATTTGTATCATTTTTTCCTTTTGAAATTCTTCCACATTATTGTTAATGTTCAATGTTTTATCTAGAAAAATTTCTACTTGAGAATTTCCAAACTTTTCCATAGAATGTAAAGCCATTTGATGAGATAATAAATATTCAATATTGTGTTGTTCCTAAAAACTTTGATCTTGCTCATAGTATGAAGAAGAATCATAATTATTCATTAAATTTATAAATTTATCTTCTTCATCTAATTGTGAAAAAAGTATAAATTGATTGCAAGTCATTAAAGTATCCATTATCATCATCTATCCAAATATCACTTTCTACTTAAGTTATTTTTTTGTAGGAGGATACAAGGTAAACTTCTTAGTGGAATTTCCATCAGAGATATACATATCACCAGATCTACAACTTATGAATGCATTAGCAGTAGCTAGCCAAGGTCTACGAAGGATTAATGGTTGGCCTCCTAAATTATTCTTGGCAGTTAAAATCATGAAATCTACAGATATTCCCAAGAATCTAGAGAAATGGACACATCTTCTAATACTCCATCTGGTTTGATAATATATCTATCTGCTAATTGTAATAATGTAGGAGTATATTTAAGATTAGGAAGCTTAATTTGCTCCGTTGTTTGTTTGCTCATGATATTAATGGCTTCTCTTAGATCAATTAAAGTGTTTGGAATCTCAACACCATTGATATGACTTTTCACATGGGACTACCAACATCTAGATATTTTTGAACAATAGGTTTTCCCATCATGCTATCAACAAATTTTCCTACCAATTTAATTTTTTAATACCTTTTCTTTTTCTTCTTGGCTTTCTAATGCATAGCTCCTTGTTGGGATGCGGTCCCTTGGGTTATTTTGGGGTTAAGATAACCCAAATTTTGGTACAATTTTGTAAATAATGTAAATTCTCCATGATTTATGGATGTGGAGTACGTAGATGAATAGGAGTCAAAGGGGATTAGCCCCTTGTTTTGGACAAGTTTTGAGTCAGTTTTGAGATTCACCCATGGTCCATGGACCATGGATTTGTATGAAAAAGACTATAAATAGGTGTGTCTTAGAGAGTCTAAGGCAATAGAGTAGAAGATGGTAAGATAGAAGAGCAAAAGGCTCAGGAAGGTTTAAAAGAGGAAAGGCTCTACAGGTGAGTGCGCAGAGGCCTAGGTAGAGTCTACAACTGAGTGCACGGACCCATGTAGATGTGTGCACAGGTCAGTTTGAGTATGTAATCCTTGAATTGAAGATCAATAAAGACAGTTTTCCAAAGAATTCCTGAGTATTTTTGTTTATCTTTGTTAATGTTATATGTTGATGACAAATGGCATGTCTTATGAATTATTGATAAATACCACACAATTATATTGAAACTATCTTAATAATTTACGCAATGAATGTTTAACAACTTCCACAAAGATTCTGGTGATTTCTCTTATGTTTACTGACAACCTAAGTAGATATACACGAACACTAATTTATGATCGATTTCTAATGCCTGTAAGTAGGTAGATCGACTATTAGAAGTCCACAAGGGCTGATTGTAGACCTTCGCGAAGGTCTAAAGACCGCTTTAACAGAGTTATAGTATCGATACCTAGGAGTTTATTGATCTGCACGAAGGGAGATCCAAGGTGCTGGAAGACATCACACTAGTCTATGGGTGTAGAAACTTGGTTATTTCATCCCCCCATATTGCTTCGGGTGAGACTGCATCCTACGCTACGCGGGTTGTTTCCAAAAGGGCCATTAGTGTAGGGTTTTGTTAGTTTGCGTAACTAACTCCAAACCTAGGTCACGACCCCCTAAGCCAAAAAATGGTTCCGTTGTCGGGATCGAGATCTACTTGGAAGATATGTGTGATGTCGCAGCATTGGAACCCGACCAAGAAAGAGATTGAAAAGTGGTTGGATCAGAAGATTCACTAGTTCGAAGCGCAAGAAAACAGGAATCCATGCACGTCAAAGTAAGAGTGGTTAAACAGGTATCTATATACAGAGATACACGAGATCTTATTTTGCACCTTCCCCATTGAATTGTATGAGTGGTTAGCTAAATTGACAGACAATCAAGGAAGGTGGAAGCTTGATAGTCCTATAATGTGGACTCCAGAATTGGTGCGATGACTAGAAGCCTTTGAAAACAAGATCATGAGGGTTGTCGATCATTGGCTCGACCGAATATTTTTTACAAAATTTTAAGTTGACACCTCAGTAAGCTATAGCGAAGCGAAGCAGCGATTTTTCAAAGGAACATGAGGTAAGTATTTAATATCATTGAATACTTAGATTAAAATGTTGTTATGTGAAAAAGGGGTGATGCCATTACATTGATGTTTGGAGCTACGCGAAGTGGACGATTATTTAGAAATCACAAAGGATCAGGACCAGAGTATAGTCCATTGATTGGACCTCCTTCAAGTGACGAGGAAGGGGCAGGGCAGACTACACCATGAAGCATTGTTCATCTAATGACTCAGGGGATTCCTCGAGCAAATCATCCTTCCAATCCATCGCATACACCTTCGCCCACACCTCCACCTCCACCACCACCATTCAACATGGCGAATGCAATAGAAGATGTTGATCTTCAAGGGCATAGGAAGTGAAAATGCAGAACAATTCTAGTTTTTTGAGAATGTTGCATGGAAAACGAAACAGATTACCGATGACAATATACAGAAGGCACAGTTGGTTACCTCTTTTCACGGTCGTGCGCTAACTTGGTACATTAAGTATTGTTCTGATAATCCTCTTGCAATGCTAGCAGAGACTAAGATGGATTTAAACAAAGAGTTTAGTAAGCCTAAGTCTGACTCATAGTCAGTAATTGGATTTAAAGAGATCATGATGAGGGTCAATGAGACAGCTTGGGGATTTGATCAAAGGTTGAAGTGTCAGATTAGATAGGCTAACATGTAGATCACAAATTTCCAGCATCGCGAATGGTTTATAGCGTCGCTTTTTCCCCACTTGAGAATTTCTTTGCCACAACATAAGATAGAAACACAGGCAGAAGCCTTGGAGATCACAATGAGGTTGTAGGAATCACCTATTCAGGATACAAACTTGGGAGTACAATAGATCCACTCACAATTAGCAAGCTTACACCTAGAATTACAGAGTTTGAAGAAAGAAAAGGAGAGTAAACCAGAAGTGCGCACAGAAGTCTGGTGTTTGAAGTGCAAGGGCCATGGGCACGATAAGGATCATTGTCTCTTGTAGTGAATTATATTACAGGAGGGAGGCCAATTCCTCTGAATCTAGAAGCCCCAGTAGAGCCGAGTGTGGGGGATGTGTTATGGTGTGATATTTTTCAGGTTGCTAGAAAACATGCAATGAATAATTTTCATTTACTTCAGAAGTTCGTTCAGACACCCCAACAGTTGTTTTGTAACTTCTACAAATTTGCGGGCAATGATGAGGGCCACTGTCGAAGCTATGAGTTGATTATGGAAATAACCCCTACGTACCATATGCAAGAAGAAACTTGGCCTCCAAATCAAGGAACCGGAGGAGCGCACGCAAGATATTAGGGTCGAGGATGGGGATGAGGAGGAGGAGGACCTGGTAGAGGTTGCAGTCAGATTATCTGCTACAACTGTGGACAGCCATGGCACTATGCGTGAGAGTGCCAAAATCCTACACACCCATCATGTCAATACTACAGACAATTTGACCATACTATAGAAGAATGCCTGGTGTTAATAGCTAAAATGCAAGAGAAGAAAATGCAACCTACACAAAATTTTCAGATGATGAGGGATGAACCCTGCAAAGAAGATCAAAGTGTTAATATTGTGCTAATAATTGGAATGATGATTGGAATTGATAAAGGTAAACAACCCGAAGAAGAGGGATGGGTCCACAACGCACCAGAGAAAGAAGACGGATTTGATTTGGATCACGCTAAGGAAACATTTATGGAAGCCAAGAAGAGCTTCGTTGAGGTCTCCACCTCAGGAAGCCAGGACAAGATGCAAGAAATCAGTGCACCTGCAGATGTTGATACTTCTGTGCTTACTACATTTTTGGAAACTTGCATAAGGCTTCTGTGCGATAGCAAGGCTGTGGAAGGCCTACAGGAATTAATAAATAAATGTGTCGGTAAAGAGAAATTCATTGATGGACACCACGTGGTCAGAAAAATTGGCAAGCATAAGGCACGAACAGGGTGAGAGATGAGGCTAACCACGCAGATAGGTGATTATGAAATGGATCAGGTCATCTTGGATCTGGGGTCTGATGCGAACGTTTTACCGAAATAGACATTGGAGATGATGGGGAGACTTGTGCTAGAGTGGTCTCTGATTCAGCTCAGGATGGCGAACTAGCAGAAAATCATCCCAATGGGATGGTTATATGGAGTAACCCTGCGCAGGAGGGGATGACAACTGTGCAGGAGGCACCCGGGGACGGACGAACGATAATTGATCGATTGTCACTATTCTTCCATTGTGTGGAAAGCAAAGCACCCGGAAAAGTGAAGAGACCAGGGCCCCCATGGCATAAACATAGTCACGGGCAAGGAGAAGACTGAATTCTAAAGCACCTTGGGTAACCAAGACATCTATATAGACGGTCTTGCCTCCCAAAGTAACAGGGAATTGTGGAAGGATCCCTAATGGTTGACTAGTTCCTCCGTCAAAAGCCGTCAGATTCGGTGCGGCTGGCACAAGCTGTGGGGAACCCAAGGCTTGCCAAGTAGTGGCAGGCATAAGACTAACCGATGCTCCCTCATCCAACACAGTGCCAGGTAGCGCCTTATTATAGGCATGTACCGTGACCCAGAAAGGCACATGGGATGGAAGGGGGGAGGTAGTCAAACGACTCCAGTCGAAGGAAATGACTGAACTACTTGGTGGGGGAATCATATGATTGACCCCCTGCTCTAAAGGAACTGAAGCAGGACTCTCGGGAGCAGCTGGGATAGGAGAGTCATTTCCGGACTCAGGAGAATCTGAGGAGACGAGAAGAACATGGGAGTGATGCTCTTCTGAAACAAAGTGATCGATGGGTGGTGAACTCGAATCGACACTCTTTCCGACCAATGGTTGGTCTGGGACAGGCTGGGCACAGCCAGGTTCGGGAAGAGGAGGCTGGACAAGAGAAGAATATGAATCAATCTCTTTGTCAGTAGGGGAACGATCTGCGGCTACAGAGAGACGTTGATAACCAACGGGAAGTTGGGGTGAAGGAGTTGTAAGACTTCCCAAGACAACGGAGGCTTTATCCATGAGTGAACAAAGGTGAAGGGGATGATTGCCTTCACAAAGTCTACAGGGGATTTGAATCTTCCCTTTTCCCTTACCATTCCCAACTGATAAGGTAGCATCGCCGTGAGCTTCAGAGGACGATGAGGGGCGGGCTGGATCGCGAGACCATACTTCTAGTACCCTGGGAATGCCAGGACAATTGTGAAGAAGATTGTCCTCCTTGCATAATCGACAAGGAAACTTAACCTTCCGCGGAGGAGTGGAAAGGGGCCCGACTTTAGGTGTACTCGAGGGGGTAGCTGCACTTGTAACCTCTCCCTTAGGAGCCTTCTTCTTCTTCATCATCTTCTTCTTCTTCTTCTTCTTAGCCACCTGGTTACTCGAATCTAGACTTTCACCAGGTGAAGTAGAAGATGAGGACGTAGAAGTGGGCGTAGAAGGGGAGAGATCCACCTTAGAATCAACATGATGTTGTTCAGGTGGAGGGATGGATTGAATAGACGATGAGACGACAGGGACCAAAGAGGTTGAGAACAACCAAACCAGCAACCCAACAGTTAACCCTGGAAGGGAAAACGTTGCCATATAAGGAGCACCAACATTTCCAAAAGAAGCGAAATGACCAGGGTTCCCGTCAGAGGGGATCCCTGGGTTGGTGAACCCCAGAAAAGTTGCCATCGAGAACGAAAAGAAGCCTACTCAAGCTAACACAAACAAGATCTAACCGGGTAAATGTGAATGCAGCCGAATAAATTTTAATACGCAAGGACACAACTTGACCTTTTCATGTTTTAAGAGTCGAGAAAAGGACAAAAAGATGACTCTAGTCTCCTTCGAATGTTTAGTGAGCCCGAAGTGAAAAATGCTCAGATAAGCCTTTTCGTTTAAGGAGTCTGAAAAGGACCAAAAGTGACTACTCTGGAGAACTAGGCAAAAGGGTTTACCAAACAAATCCGTAAAACTGCATATACACCTTGGCAGTCATATGAAAACCAAGGACTTCCCTACGGCAGTCAATCTTCCCGAATGCTGTGTTCGGTGCATTACGACTTGTAAGGTGGCAGACATGGCTTCCTGTGGATAAAGGATGATAACCTAGTGGGGTCTCTCCTATATACTCGACGGTACGTGGGTGCTCAAGTCCGTGCTAGACCACTATCGAGTCACAAAAGGAGGAATCACCCAACCATAATGTGAAACAACAGTGACTAGGTTTAACGACGCCGGAGCACGTCTCTAGCCTAGACCTCTAAACAGTGAGTGTTATGTTCCAATGCATTTTTAAGTTCATTCAGTTCATTTTACGGTTGATCTTTGATTAGGTTTCGATTTCCAGGTCCTACCGTATGTAATCTCTCACAATTCCCTAAATGCAAGCTATATGCCAAAAAGTATCATTTCGTTCGATGAACACTAACTACGAGAGAGTTGAGAACTTTTCAATCAAACAAAATGACCATAAACAATCAAGAACCACTCTAATGCAGCTAATGGCAATAAACGAAACTTTTCTTTAAAGTCACTAATCAATGAAAAGCTCTAATTTCCATTAACTAATTCAACGCAAAAGAGACTGTTCGTTTTCTTTTCAATGGCAAAGTGCACTAAACAAATTTTGAGAGATAATAACATTGAGTAAAAGAGACAAACTTCACTCAATGAGAACGCAGTCAAGTCCCCAAAACACCAAGGCAGTCCTTCAAACCAAAAAGAAAACACAAAGACCTCTATGACCTATGTGATCTAAGCTCAAAACGAAGCCAAGCGAAATCCAAGCGAAAAGAAGAGAATCACTCGAATAACGCAATAAAAAGTTTTAAAATCACTGAACAAGTGCAAGAGAGTAACCAAAAAGTTGACTGGACCAACAGAAGACCAAAACTCCTAAGGAAGGCTCGATGCACAAAGCCACTAGATGCCTTAGGGCTAAAATGTGAAATCAGTGGAAAATGACAAACACCCAAAGTATGCAAATGTAATCTATGCACACTTTTCATTCATATCCTGAAAATGAGAATTCTAATTATGCAAGTGTGATCTATGCAAGAGAATTCTCAAACACACGATGATTCTAATGTAATCGAAGAACCAATCAAGTGCAAATCAAGAAAAACGGGTGTGAGTTCCAAAGATCATAAACTAAAAACACTCAAAGGCGATTAACAGTCATACACAATTTAGCCCCCCCCCGGCGAATGAGGGGGAAATTTTTTTGCAAAAACAAAAGCAAAAAGATGGAAAATTGTGAAAAGACTGAGACAAACCTCCAAGTAATGATCAAAGGAAATCAAATTAATAATTTCTCAAAAAAGAGACTCAAAACCAGTCAAACAAGACTCTGACACACTCCAGTAATTGAAAAAGATGTGACAAGATACAAATCCAAGCTCAGAAGGCTTGCAAACAAGCAAACTGGAAAAGTTGACAGGCCTGGCGCAACTGTCAGGCTGTAACTCGCGCTTTTAAGGGATTGGCGCGGGTTTGTACACTGGCAAGTGGCGCCAATTAGCGCGACTGTCATGCAAAAAAGAGCGCCAATCAAGTTTGCTAGCTTAAAAATAAAAACAAGTAGTCCAAGGCTTGGTTAACAGTATCCAGGCAGACCAGGCAGCAAGAGACAACAGAGCATCCAACCTAGAAAGCTATCTAAGCAATCAAAACAAGAGAAAACCAAGAGACAAGATTCCCCAGTGGAGTCGCCAAATTGTTGTGGAGGTAAATCCTCTCTACGGACAGAGACGATCCCTACTAGCCCAAACCGGGTCTAGCAACAATCACACAATGCTATCACGCAACTTCCTAATTGCAAATAAAAAGTAGATGGTGAGAACCTACTTGGATTCCAACGCTAATGTTCGTAGAAGAGACGTCTCTCTTGTTCCTTTGCCTTGGCCGGTCACGATCCCCACGATCTCCGTGATTGGACACCTGTACATGCAAAAAACAACACAAACACAAGCATAAAATCCAATAGATGCAATTATATATCAGTCAGAAAAGATATAACTCAACATCAATCATAGGACAATGAAAGTGGAACCATAATGATAGTCATCTATTATTGATAAATAACAAAGAAGAATACAACCATAGTTCTGACGTCAAATCCTCCTTTGGCTGGGTAGTCAGCTACACAATTCTTGCAAAGCTTGTTGGGATGGGAACAAGCCTCTCTCTCTTGGGTGACAAGAATCTCCTCACTTAGATTTGGCCTTATGGGTGCAAAGAAGGCTCTTGCAGCTTCAAACTCTTGAACTCCTGGAATTCTCTATCACTATGCTGGAACTGGAACTAGCTTGCTCAAGGCATAGAGACCGGCTTTTATAGATAGAGAGGAAAGGGATAGGATCAACCACATTATTCATGGGATTGGCTTTATCACTTGGAAACTTCCATGAAAGGTGGCAAACCACTTCCCTTCTATGGAGATTCGAAGCCAAACCATCCTAGCTCAACATAGGTTCAGTTGGTGAATGGGTTAAGGAGAACCTTCGGAAGCTTGTTTGTTAAAAACTTTACTCAATTCGGTTGGCGCGAGTGCGACTTTGAGACAGAGCGCCAATGGCGCGCCCTCTATAGAGGATTTCCCCCATTGGCGCGGGCAGTAAACTGTGGACCCGCGCTAATGCAAAAAGAGCTGTTTTCATGGGTATTCTGCAGGAGATGTCTTTAGGGCATATGAAGCTCATACTTAGAGGAATATGATGCAAGTGGTTTCAGGTCATGTCACTTCTCACAGGTCCCGGAATGAGTCCTCCAATGTGCGGGTGAGGGGTAACAGGGACAGTGACAAACGGTGCAAATTGCTGTGTAACAATTAAGAAATCAAATTAAGCTATGAAATGATCAAGTGCTGGAAAGAAGATGCATTCAACAATTGAAATATTCTTAATGCCTTTTTTTTGTTTATGAGTGTCTACAACAAAATGAAAACAATTAGAAATGTAACTACAATGGAAACAAATTCTTGAAAGAAATGATAATGCTAGAAACAAAACAAAACTATGAATAAGACCTCACAGCTCGTAGGGGGCCCTCCCGTGAGTGCAGGTTGATTAGTGATCACTAGATCTTCATGCATGCATTGGAAATATCAATGATTTATATTATGAAATAGAGTGTCATCAATACGAATCATTTCAACACCTACAAGACCAATTTAACTTAGAGTTCAATCTCTTGATGACTTTCTATTAAAAGATCAAGTCATAGAATATTTTATTTCGATCTATAATCTTGAGAGTTGATCCAATCTTCAGTCTCGCTCACTTGATTTTGTTATTTCTCTGTTACTCGTGTTTGATCGCTACACATAGTTTCCAGGTTTGACTTTTGCCTTTGAATTCAAGATTTCTTAACCCGCGTAGCTTTCTAAGTGATGCCAGTAGGTGGCTATCCATTAGGGAGCCATATTTCACCTTTTGGTAGTCTTTCCCTTTACTGGAGTGTTGCAACCTATTTAACAATGGATTCTGTTGTGGAAACAAATATTAGTTGCAAAATACTCATGATTCGGTCGTTGTAAGAATATTTTTGTTATAATCACTAAGAAAGAGAGAATTTAAACATGGATGATTAATACCTTTGTATAATTTGAACTTGACCTCAAATATGTTGAGTTTGTTATAGAATATTGACAAAAAGGTGAAATGAGATGGAAAAAAGGATAGTAAAAAAGAAACAATTATAAGCTTCAATAGGTCACCTCCATGGAAAATTTTAGGGGTGAATGTTCGCCCTTTGGCGAAATAGGGGTTTTAAATTTTTAGTGGGCGAATATTTTGTATCATAGTACATTTTTACAAATCGCCTCAAATAGCCTACCTTATTTTAAGGGAGATGGTAAAAAAGGTAAATTTAGCCCTTGAAATTAGGAGTTACAACCTTCCATTCGCCCTAATTTTCAAGAATAGGTTTTATTTAAGTGAATCCTATGAGTCAAATACCATATTTATAAAAAAGGTATGGTAAATTAATAAAAATATAAATAAATGAGAGGTATGGTAAATAAATAAAACATTTTTTATATTTACTCCATTAGTCACCTTATATACATGCAAGGGTGTAAACAAATAAAAATATAAATAAAGTGGAGGTATGGTAAATAAATAAAACCTCTTTTTATATTTAGTCCATAACCCTCTTTCTATTTATGAAGGCTCAAAAAAGAGGTTTTATTTAAGTGAATCCTATGGGCCAAATACCATGTGTAAAAGAGGTATGGTAAATTAACAAAAATATAAATAAACGAGAGGTATGGTAAACAAATAAAACATTTTTTTATATTTACTCCATAAGTCACCTTATATTTACGAACACTCAAAAAATGTGTTATATTTAGGTGAAACCTATGGGCAAAATACTATAGGCCAAATACCATGGGCTAGATTATTATTAATACCATGCAAAAAAGCATTGTTAACCCTAAGTATTAATAAAAATAAAAATGGCACATGGTATTGACCCATGGTATTCACTTGGAATGTAGCCTATTTAAATGGGGGAATTAAACCAGCATAGATCCATCTTTACTCTGGATCTACTAAGCCTCTAGAGGGATCAAATATCGTGATATGCAAACTAGCATAGAGTGAAAAATATTTGATCCCTCTCGGGGCTTGGTGGATCAAGAGTAAAAATGGATGTTGTAATTTAATGTATGTTAAACATTTTAACTTGGTTAAAATAAAAAATAAAATAAAAATAAATTATTAATTTTATTAATTTTTATAAATTACCAATAGTAATTTTTAAGCTCCAGGTTTACCATAACCCATGGTAATACCATGGTATTCATGTGAGGATAGATTATTTAAAAGGGAAATTCTATCACCTTAGATCCATATTAATTCTGGGTCTACCAAGTGCTCAGAGGGATAAATAGATTTCATCCCCCTAAGAGTGGTAGATGTGGAGTTAAGATGGATATAGGTTGGTTTTTATGATAATGAAGATATAAATAGACTTAGGAAATTATATTGTAAGAACATATTAAGGTGAATGGTTAAAGCTACATTTAGTCACTTCACAAAATTTAGTAAAAAATACCAATATCTCCATTAATATTGGTTTTTAACTTTTTCTGATTTAACAAAAAGAATTCAAAAAAATGAAACCTTATCACTCTTTCCGCATCACCCTCGCAGAATATTTCTCACCATTTTTCAAACATTCTCAATATGATATCTTCATGAAAAAGTTTAGGTACTGATGTTGGATTAGTTGTTTGAAAAATAAGCTGGTTTGTACAACCTTTCATCTTCTGTGCTATTCTTAGTTTGTCCTAATGATCTGTAGGGGTTGGAGCCATTGCACCATATTTTCCTAAAAGTTGGAGATTGCTCACCAAAAAGGAAATTAATTTACATGTTACAGTGCTATTAAAAAATGCGAAACCTATGAGGGTATTGAATTATGCTAATAAGCAATTTAGATTGGGAGAGACATAATTAAATTTTATTATTTAATTGATGATTTCCAATTAAAATAATAATAAATCTACATTTATATATTCATATATTGATTGGAAGGATTCTCACAATGGTCACTTATTTCAATTAGATCCCCTTCAAGCCTTTGGGATACCTAATACTTTCTTATATAATATAGTTGGGGCTTGCTACTTGTTGGCGTGTTGGGGTAAACAAACTTATGTGTTTTTTCTTTTATCTCACAGTTGGAGTCTATGGAATAAGAAAGAAATTTGATAACTTGAAAAAGATGGTGGCTTGACAAAAGTTGTAGAGAAAAGATTAATCTCTCCTACACAAACCTGATGTGTTTTTTTTATCTCGCAGTTGGAGTCTATGGAATAAGAAAGCAATTTGATAACTTGAAAAAGATGGTAGCTTGACAAAAGTTGTAGAGAAAAGATTAATCTCTCCTACCTTGACAGAACTCGTTGTCAATATCAACACCTTCAAGAACTTTGTTGTGGAATATTATCAAAACTAATAGAAGGATATGAAAGAGTGTATTGTAAGAACCTTGACAAACATGGCCACTAAAACTTGGAACATTGTTTGTGGAAGAGAAAATTATGTTTCCTTTTTCCAAACATGTATGTTAGTATATTACAGTTTAATGAATATGTTTTTTTATTATCATATATGCTTTCATACTTTAACAAAACATTCACCAAGATTTCAAAATGTTTTATTATTCAGTAAAAGATTTGCCAAGATCTTACAAGATTTTATAATTCAGTGAAAGATTCTTCATCATTGTACAAGATAATATGATTTGGTGAGAGATTTGCCAAAAAAATTATATATACATATTATATTATTGATAAAATCGCCTCCCATTTTTCCTATGTATCATGGGGATTAGCCCCTTTATTATACATATAAATTTAGGGTGGTTTTTAAAATTTTCCCTCGTTGCCTCCTTATTTTCTAAATTACTCTGTTTCTTAGCCTCAAGCTTCTAATAATGGCTCGTTTCTATAGGGCGTCAAAGCTCTAATGCATGTAATTTTTCTACCACAAGTGTAATACAAAGGATTTTTACTTCAAAAAAAAAAAACAAAAAAACATCTCATTTTACAAAAATGTTTCCCTGAAGAAGAAATGTAGGCCTTGAATCTCAGTAAGCAATGTGGTGTTGTTTTCCATGAGCCACGTCCACTAAAATCATGATAAAAAGGCTACACAACCACAAAAAAATTTGCTTGATCATATATTTGTGTAAGAATTGTTGGAGATCTATTCAATTACAGTTCTTAAATAAAGACTTGCTTTAAATTTTATCCAAATAAATCAAATCCAAACATGAGAATGAGAAATGGTATAAAAATTGGCATAGAGATGCCAAATACAAATATGTAAAAGATCTGAACAATTACCTAAGAGTTGACAAGGATTTATTAATGTTGGAAGCTTTGTTCAAACGATTTCCTTTTGCACCAGAGGTTTTCTGCCTATGTTGAAGTGAACATAACACGATCAACGAATGGTCTGGAAAATGGTTCCTTAAAACTTAAAATGTCTCTTTCTTTAACAAAATGTAGGTTTTAAGATACTTCTCTGAACCAACAAGATCCATAAGGTTAATCCTTACATAATGAATGTTGGAAATAGAGTTCTTCTCCCATTGGCTCTGAATTACACAAGCAAAAACACAATGTGATCTACTACTCTCACGATTCATATTGGTAGTTCCAACCCTTTAGTGTGCAGCTCCCTGATAATCACAAGACCTGTGACAATTTGGAGTTAAATGAAAATAATCAGTATAAATTTGAACTAATCAAATTGAACATAAAATTACTTGTATCATAAAGTACTAGATGCAAAAGCTCAATAACTTCATACACTTTCCATACTTCAATCTCTGTAATGTTTTCAACATATACACCCTTCCCAACATCTTCTCTCAAATGCATAAAGAACAATATACCTTGAAAAATAGAATCTTGAAAACTAGTTACATGTACCAAAGACTAGACCTTGAAAACTGATAACATGATAGGGATCAGTATTTACCCAAAAGTTCCCATTACCTGGGTTGTGACATAGCTTTTATGATATCCAAGGATTTTGGCCAACCCAAAATCTGAAACCTTGGCATTCCATTTCTTATCGATTTTTCTCCTTCCATAAAATTTTTATTTGTGTTTTTACCAAAAGTAAATAGTAACAAATATTGGGCTCCATTACATATAGATACATAAACATATGAATCCCAAGGGGTTAGCTCAAATAGATGTTTCTAATGTTGTTGATCATTTGACTAGTTTCATGCCCAACGGCAAGTAGCCAATTTGGATTGTCTTGGGTGATGTGAACGAGTGGGTGAGTGGCACTACTTCACATGGAGTGGTTTCCTAGAGATGTCATCCACAAATGTGAGGAAGCACTAGTTAGGTTTCCTAGAAGGTTTTCCTCAAAATGTATCTAAGAATTTTTATAGTAAGAATATTCATGTCTACATTTTAGAATATAAGAATATCAAGAATTACGTTTCTCACAAAAAATTCAGAAAAAATGAACAATATCCTTCTCAAGTTACAATCCAAAACATAAAAACACTGTAAAATAGATCATAAGCTATGCAACATTGCAAAACATATTTTATTTTCAATTTGTAACCATTATGTAATGAGCATTCCAAAACATATTTTATTTTTTCTAACCACAATTGGCATCTATCACATCTTATAAACAAATAAAATGTGATGATCAACCTAAAGAGAATTCAGATAATATCCTGTGCCAAGAAAACACCAAAAACATATCCTGAAATATATTAGAATAAGAGACTTTTATCCAACATATCAATCATGTGCAAGAACATTTAAACCACTATATCAAATCTAATCTAGCATTGTCAGAATATTTCGTTGTTTCCTTCATCATTTTGTAACTTTCCTTCTTCAATCAGAGCTTTCTAGTAGTCCATAAGCACCAGGAGAAACTTTATTATCCCTGCCACATGGCAGAGGATAATGCATTCGATCACCATTTTACCATGAATTAATATTTTATTTAACTAAAAAGTAAATTTAAATGTATAATGTTTACATTATAGAACAAAATTTATTTTATTTTTTTATATATTTTAATTTTATTTATCTTAATTTTGATTGGTTTCGTGGGTTTCATTATTATTTTGTAATCACGGTGATGGTGATGTACCATCAATTGTACGTTCATAATCTTGTCAATACTTTTGTTATTATATTATTATATTAATCTCATACCGCCTTCCACATCTCTTGGTACATGTCCTACACTCGTGTCGTTGATGTACTTATCCACTACGTCTCTACCCTATTCGCATTGTCACTGGATTATTTTTTAGCAAGATTTAAATAGTGTGATAGGTTGTTACTTCATTGACTATGAGTTATCCCGTCATTTATGTTAGCAAGTCTTTCAATTCTGCCATATTCTATTAATTGTGTCATTTATAAATTGAACAAGTAAACTCAAGAGTCAAACATTCTAAGTACTGGAATTATCAACATTCTAAAGATTCATATAAATATATTCTAATGTGGAGTGAAATAATTTTTTAACCCATCGTATTTTTAATTGAAAAGAAATAAATAAATAAATTTATTATTTTATAAATGTGATCATGTCATTTGACAACTTTTATAACATTTTTCATCGGTGTTGAATGTATGCTCTTTGTGTTTACACTCTCATTATTGTCATTGAAAGGTTATGACTAAGATATATAGGGTAAAGATATATTGACTCCATTCATCCCGATTGGCTAGGCGTTGATACTTGTCTTTGGTGATCACCCTAAAATTTCATTTTTTATCCTTTCCAAAAGTTTCTGCCCTAACCTAGACGGCCTAGCTAGGGCATCCTCTTGGGGAGCGATTTGGTAAGGAACTGTGTTGGGATGTATTCTACAAGCCTTCAAATTTGAGGCCCATCCCATGGTTGGTTTGTGAGAAACATCAAGCCATATCTCTAACTTTGGTTTGGTTTAGGTCTTCTTTGGTTAGTGGCATTTTGAAGGTCTCTTTACTAAAAAACTCAACGAAAGTTAATTGTTCTTGTGACCTTCCTTTATCCTCTCTTGACCTAGACACTCTCTTAAAGATAATTCAAACCCTAGGTTAAGCTTTGACCTTCCCAAGGCTCCCTTTTGTGGTCCCACAACATAATTTCTCCTTTATCTTACAAAGCCACCTAAGGAACCTTAATTCCTTGGAGAGTCTTTGGTCTCCTATACCCTCATAAGAGAATATCCCTATTCCCTAGGCCTAGGTCTCCCTTTAATCCTTTCTTGGAGATCCCTTATCTTGATCTTGAAGCAACTAAACCTATTATTTGAGCCTCTCCTTTGAGTGGCCTTTGGGAATCACATTGCCCATGGTCATTGACCTTTATCTTTCTAGTGATTTCCTTCATACCGGGACTCCTCCCATTGGTGAAAGTCCGTAAAGAGAAGGGGACATTGGCTGAGGTGAAAGTGGGTTCTTGCCTCGTTGTTTCCATATGGTCTAGTAGTTTCCCTATGGGAACCCCTCCTAGGACCCTGTTAGATTGTGTGGTAACATGTTCCCTTTTGCTTCCCATCATGACTTTGGGGTAACCATGAAGCATGAAATTGTGAAAAATGATCTTGATAGGGAATTCTTGAGCTTGGTCATTCAATCCTCCATTCTCTACTTGCAGTAAAGGCTTTGAATCTCCAAATTGGTATCTTGCCCCTCATCCATGACTCCCTTCTACAACATATGGATATCATATTTTCCCACTTCCCACCCGCATCTTTTTCCATATGATTATTTCTATGTTGGCCTTTGGATTTATTGCATGAGTAATCATGTAAGTGAGTATTCTCATATTGATTTAGTGATATGTTGGTTGCATTGGCTTTATGATTACACTTAGCACTCACTTAATTTAATATTCATGTTATCCTAGGATGCATTGCATATTTGCATTAAAAATTAACATCATACTATGTTATCATGCTAGATTAGGTGCATTTTGATTAAATTTGAATTCTAGAGCAAATTTTTAGTCCTTGTTGATTTTTGTAGACTAACAAAAGCATGGGAGATCAAAACAATGCAATCAAAGCATGTTGCCTTGTTTTCTGTATCTTTGATATGCAAGTAACAGATCTATGGTCCTAAGAGATTGTTGGTGTTATCATGACCTCCCCATTGGATTACATGGTCCATGAAATCTACTAAGAGCGCATGTCCCAGTTGGAGCAAGATGTTACCCACCATTGTTAGTTTTTGTAGCATCAGATGTGTTCTAGCCACGTAATTTGGTGGAGAGGATATAATGCATGAGATATCCAAAACCTGAAAACTATTTCTAGAAATTCCACCTAGAGATGACTTAATTAGATTATTAACCTATTTTTTTAATGTTTCCTAAGTCTAAACTTAGAAAAACTGATTACTTAATCATAATTAATTAATTCAAGGTGAGAATTATCTAGAAACTTACATGGATCGATCCAGAAATGATCTGAGCCATTGATTAAGATTTAATATTGGTCGTTGGAGTCCCAACGGGAAGATATAAAAAGGGATTGATGTGGTGATGGAGAATACATCAGATGTTCAATCTCCTTGGCAGATCAATTTCCAAAGAGCAGAAGCAGTTGCCAGAAATCCAAATATTGAAGCAGAGACCCTGAGGGGTAGAGACAATGATCCAAAGGAAGTTTTCCAGATCTGAAGAGGCAATATTAAGGAGGTGGAGTTATTTCCAGTGAGGCAACAGAAAGGACTGCGCAGTTGCTTCAGAAAAGCAATTCAATTTGGCTAGAGGAAAAATTGATTCAACTTCCATAGGCTGGGAAAGTATTCTAGAGGGTTGGAGAATTAGTTTCCTCAGTAGAGACAGGTAGAACGACTTCATCATAGGACTTTCTGGGCTTAGATGTCTAAGGGTTTGTGCAAGCACTATGCAAAAGTTGATGCAAAGGATCCAGGAGGACGAGTCTTCTAAAGGAAAGTTGTGTCGGGGATGCTTGTTGAATAAGGCTAACTCACTTAAATAATTTTGGCCATATTTTATTGTTGTTTAGATTTCCAGTTAGCCATCCATAGATTATACTCATAATTCATTGTTGCATAATAATAAAACCCTCACTGTTGCACCGTTTTTCCCAAGTTGGGTTTTTTTCGGGGACAATTGCCAAAAAATAACGGTGTCATTTTTAAGTGTGTGTGCTAGTATTTTCTTGATTTCCAGCACTATTTCCCTTCCACAGTAGTTATTTGTGAAGATTGCAGTGTGATTTATTTTATATTTATCATAGCAGATAAATTGTTAAAATAATTAACAATAGAAAAATAATTTTTAGTTGTTGTAATAGGATTTCAGTTTTGGAATTTTCAAATGGTATTAGAGTGTGAGTGATAATTCAAGAAGCTTAGAAGCAGAGAAGGGAATTTTTCTATTCAGTGGGAGCAACAGGCCAGAATTCTCAAAGGTTGCGTAGTACCAAGATTGGTAGTTCTTGAATTACTGGGCGGGGGTTTGATTTTTAGTTGCAGGATTGCAGAAAATTCGAAGTTCCCTGGGATAATGATTCTAGTAGTAAGAGGGAGTAGTTGTAGCTCATGTTTTTGTGAGTAGATTCCTTGGTTGGATGCAGATGGTTTTTGCAGCAGTTTGTAGTAGCAAAATCTGCGTCAGGTGGAAAGAGAAAAGAACACACAACGGAGGGAAAATTTATCAAAAGTAGTTGTGAGAAGATTTCGTTACTCTAGAAGGGAGTGTGTGTAGCAGATCCAATAACTGAGTAGAGGGAAAGAGGGAGATTCCATTTCATTTTCTCTAGTTTTGAGTTTCCATATTTTGCAGCTCTGTAGGGATGATCATACGAAATTTCCAGAGAAGGACATGTGAGTTAGCCATAATGCAGATTTGGGCATCAATATGACTTCTTATTGCCGGAAACAAGTTCTAGAGGAAGTGCGATTTGTCTAGTGCGAGTTGCAAAGAAAGAAAGGGTCCTAGCCAGGGACTAGGATTGAAAGGAGATAGTGGGGCACAAGATCCAGGAGGAGGAGAAGTATGCGACTCCAATGTGCCATACTGGGTAGGGTCCAACATAGTTGCAATAAGGAGATCACTTAGTTCAATTCTGGATTGTTGTAGTGGGACCGTCACCTTTGCTACAGGAGCCCACAGTATCATAGTAGCAGTTTTAGTGTTAGCAGACACAATCTTTCATTGAAAATCACAAATCTAACTACAGTCAATACCTAGGAGACAGTTGTAGAACTAGATGTTGTGACATAGGTAGTGTTAATTGCTCAGTTGTAGTATGTAGGTGCAATTCCAGCCAGAAGATTCCTAGCACAAAACTCCATAGTTTAGTTTCCAATGTAGGAGGACAGTGTGAGTTTCTAGGAGGGAGCAAAGAGATTTCCCATAAGGAGATCGAGACTTAGAGGGATTCTAGCTTCAGAGAGAGAAAATATATGGAAGCAAGCGCTTCAAGATCTGAGGAGATCAAACTCATTCTCGTAGTAGTAGCAACAGTATGAGTAGATCAGTTTTTTTCTATGTTTACAACTATACTTCCAGGGGTGAGGTGGGGTGATTTGGTGTTGTAGCCTTAGAGAGATACAAAAGTTTGGGAAGGATCCTTGAGGTGTCCTCCTCATGGATAATTACCTTGCTACGGGGGCCCAAATTATTCAGTAGCATAATGGATTAGTGTCAGTAGTTGTAGTCAAATTCTCGACTGATGATTGTAGATACTAGTAGTAGTCAGATGTTTAGGAGTGCAGTCCAATGTTGACCGAAGAGAAGGTGGCTCAATGCAGAGTTAGAAATAACGCAGAAACTAGTAAGAGTCAGGAATCAGGAGACAGATGCATCATCCTAAACATAAATGATTTAGTATTTTGGATGCTTCTTAGTTGCAATAGTTGCAGTTGTAGCAACAATATATGAGAGGGAGTTGTAGTGTATATGCAAGGTTGGAAACAGTATGGTAGTGTTAGTAACAACACATATGCAACATCAGAGTTGCGCAGTGGTTGGTGGGCAGGATGGCTAGACATTAGCAGCGTGACATGAGATGATACAAAGACAGAGTGTTGTGGTAGGGTGTGCAACACTAGAACACATCCTCGCTAAGAGGGAGTGTTATTTTTTGTAGCATCAGATGTGTTCTAGCAACGAAATTTGGTGGAGAGGATAGAATACATGAGATGTCCAAAAAACCAGAAATAATTTCTAGAAATTCCACCTAGAGATGATTTAATTATATTATTAGTCTATTTTTTTAATGTTTCCTAAGTCTAAACTTAGGAAAACTGGTTAATTAATCATAATTAATTAAGTCAAGGTTATAATTCTCTAAAAAATCACACAGATAGATACAAAAATGATCTGAGGGATCAATTAAGATTTCATCTTGGTTATTGGAGTCCCAACAGGAAGATATAAGAAGGGATCGATGTGGTGATGGAGAATACACCAAAAGTTTGATCTCCTTGGCAGATCAATCTCCAAAGAGAAACAACAGTTTTTGGAAAGCCAAAGATAGAAGCAGAGACAGTGAGGGGCAGAGAAATTGATCCGAAGGAATTTTTCCAGATCTGAAGAGGAAAGAGCAAAAAGGTCAATTTATTCCTAGTGATGCAGCATGGAGGACTTCACAATTGCTTCAGAAAAGCAATTCGATTTGGCTGGAGAAAAAATCGATTAAACTTCTAGAGGTCGGGAAAGTCTTCCATAAGGTTGGAGAATCAGTTTCCTCAATAGATACAGGCAAAATGAATTCATCACAGGAATTTTGTTCTTATACATCCAAGGGTCTGCATAAGCATTGTGCAGAGGATGACGTAGAGGGTCCAGGAGGACGAGTTTTCTGAAGGAAAATTTTGTTAGGGTTACTTGTGGAAGAAGGGTAATTCCCTTAAATAATTTTGGCCAAATTTTCTTGTTGTTAGGATTTCCACTTAGACATCCATATATTCTACTCATAATTCATTGTTGCATAATAATAAAACCATCACCGCTACACCGGTTTTTTCGGGGACAATTATCCAAAACTAATGATGTCATTTTTATGTGTGTGTGCTAGTATTTTCTTGATTTCCAAGCTATTTTCCTTTTTCATTATTTATTTAAGAATGTTGCGGTGTGATTTATTTGATATTTTTCATAGTAGTTAAATTTTTAAGATAATTAACAATTAGAAAATAAATTCCTGTTGCGGCAATCGGATTTCATTTTTGAAATTTTCACAACTACCAATGGGTGACCACTATAGGAGAAATTTTCTCTGGTATTTCTCTTCAACTAACAGCCCCTTGCAACCACTAGATAGCTCAATGTGATACCATTCTCCACCACCTTAGCCAATCATTATGTGCTCTCGCCCATTTGTTATGATCATGTGTTTGAAGGTGGGCCTTCCAACACCAAAGGTATGATTTTACATTATGTAATTGGGTGTTTATTATAATTTTTCTTGGGCACATTTGGACATGGATTAGTGGGGTGATTTGGGAGAAAGAAAGGGCTTATATTGTACTCTTTCTCCCTCGCCTCAACTCGGTGGTTAGTCATGTACCCTAGTCCCATGGGATATCCTTTATGGGGTACTAGCTTTAGGAGTGGCATTGTTACCCACCACCAGTGAGTGACACCCATATGAGAATTTTTTCTCCTAGATTGTCTTCAACCAGTAACCAACAACCTTGTATCCTTGAGATAGCTCTATGTGCCACCTTTCTCCGCCACCTGAGCCATCCATTATGTGCCCTCGCCCATTTTTTATGATCGTATGTTTGAAGGTGGGTCTTCCAACCCCAAAGGTATGGTTTTTCATTTTGTAATTGGGTATTTTTTATTAATTATTATGGACACATTTGGACATGGCTTAGTGGTGGGATTTAGAGGAAATAATGGGCTTGGTGTTTACTTTTGTCCCGTTGTCCAATTTGGTGGTTAGCCTTGTATCCTAGTCTCATGGGATCTCCTTTATTGGTTGGTAGCTTTAGGTTTAGCACTACATGGGAAATCTCAATTTTGGTTGTGTGGTCCTATTGTAGCGGCTACAACCATCCTCCAAAATTTTGGCCTGCACCAATTTCAGAGCCTCCCTTGAAGAGTTTTGCTTGATGACTGCACCCACTCGGGTTCACTTCGTGAGCTCTTGTGAGTCCTTACATCCACCTTGCTTGTCTATTGCACTCAAGTCTCTGCATGTTGATGTTTAAGTCATTCTTGCAACCGTGTTCTGGTTATGCCCAAAGCCTTTGCTTCATATGTGTTTGTTGTGCTCGCCATGAAAGCATTTGTCGAACTCACACACGAAGTCACATTCACTGTCGCGCAAGCGTCGTCTCGATCATGAACGATCAATCACAAGTGTCGCACTTGTTGGTTACACCGTCGGTCAGTCGTGTTGAACATGTGTGTCTGGATGCTTCGGTCGTTTCTTTGTCAAGTCATGCAAGTGTGTCTTCATATGATCACTTATGCATATTTCTATTGTTCACACACTTAGTCATTTTTGTTGAAGTTCTGATGACCAGAATCCTCACTAACAGTCAGACCATCACCCTACTTTCAACTTGATCGATTGTCAACCAGAACATCGCAAAAGCACTAAGCTAGTTCCTTCAAGCAGCGTTGCTTGCAAGCAACTCAAGCAACACTCATGTTGGCCACCCGGACAGTCAACCGGCTCTTCATCTCAGAAATTACACAGTGCTCATGAGAAGGCCTCCCGCTGCCCATCAATCAACTCAACTCAGAAATTTCACAGAGATGATCAACAAGCTGGCCTTCTGGCCTTAGTGTAGTTTTCCCAGCCAGCAGCTCTCAGTAGCCAACTGGTAGTTCCCTCTGAGAATTGCGCAAGTCTAGCTATTAGTGACCCTAGTAGCCAACTGGTAGTTCCCTCTAGGAATCGTGCAAGTCTAGCTACTAGTGACCCCAACGGCCAACTGGTAGTTCCCTCTAGAAATTGGGCAAGTCTGGCTGCCAGTGACCCCAGCAGCCAACTGGCAGTTCCCTCTGGGAATTGTGAAATTCTGGTTACGAGTGACCTTAGTAGCCAACTTACAGTTCCATCTGGGAATTGTGCAGTTTTGGCTGCCAGTCTCACGGGAAGTTCCCCAGAAAAACTGCGCAATCCCTATCTGCTGACCCTTCATGCAGCTCGGCCCGTTCCTCTGGAAAATTGCGCAAATAATGGTTGTCCAACCCTTGCTAACTATTCATTCTAAAAATGTGCAGAGCATGCTTGCCTTTCCCCCCTACAGCCCAGACTGTCCCTCCCAAAATTTGTGCAATTTTTCCTCCCAACCAAGACAGACCTTGCAGGTAGTCACTATCAACTTAGATTGTCTGTCTCCATCCCTTAGTGACTCTTGCGCAGTTTTCATCAGCAGTTGCCTAAAGCCATCATCCCACATCACAGCCTTTCTGCCTCTCCCAGTCACCCGCATTCGAATGATCGTGTGTCATGGTAGACTAAGAGGTTTTGGTTTTGATGTCGTCTTGTCATGAGTTAATGAAGGTACAGGTACACCAACAAACATGTCAAAATGACGAATAGGATGAGCAAAGGGATCACATGCAGATGGACAGGTTCACCAACGGACAAATGAACAAAGCATGCGAAGTGAACGCATGAATGAAGCATGTGAAGCAGACAAACGAATGAAGCATGCAAAGTGGACGAACGCAACGAACATGCACCTTCGTGAACAAGTGCACCTGTCAAGCCTTCCAACATGAAAGCAAGGAACAAAATTCTCGAGATTCATCAAGAGAACCAAGGGCCATCAAAGACTCTGTGCACTTCGCCATGCAAAGGTGAAGCTATGATACACCATGAAGACATCCATCACTCAGCAGCACTGTAGCTCGACATGCACTCCAGCAGCAACACAAATGTACCAGCATTGTCATGTTAAGTCATGAGTCATGTTGCCCACATCTCTACTATGGGCTTGTTGTTAATCAATGTGATGTAACATGGAAGTCTAAGAGACCCACTTCTTGAACATAAAGTCATGTAAGTCAGAAAGTCATGGAAGTCGAACGGTCACGAGGGTAGTCAAATAGCCATAAGGGTCAGTTTCACCCTTGGCTATAAATATCCCCCTCATTTTTACATGAAAGGACTTTTCACCTCAGCTCCTCCCACATAGCCAAAGAGAGTCTGTAATATTTTCTTTGAGGAGTAAGTAGTGGCTCCAATGCCCCGCTGATAGGGTTAGTGATGTATGGTGTAACGATGTGTCTTGGAAATTTTGCTTAATTTAGAAGCCTGTCAACGGACCAACACATTTTAACACATGTATTGTATTTTTTGTAAGACTGATCTTTAACACTTGTAATGCATGTTTCTTTAACCATGTGTTCTACATCTGAACTGATTCATTTGTTGTAACACATAATCTATTAATGGAAATGTGTTGTCTATGCTGTTAATGTTGTATCATCCGTGTCGACTGCTCTGTTGGACATCAGATAGACCTTTCACATGAACCTTGCTGTAACAATCGTTGCACTCATCTCGGACTAATTCATGAGTGTTGAACATGTTATCTTACCTTGTATGTTGTGACTGCCGCATCCGAGTGGACTTTTCCACCTGAACATGTGTATGTCATTTGTGCTGTGTGTTCCTAACCGAGTTGGGACTGATCCCTTTCAACATGGAACTCATCTTCAACAGTGAAAGAACCATTGACACAAGTACACTTACACTCACCAGGCACGTGAACCTCACTTCTCGAAGACAAAGTGAACCACTCTCCTGTGCTGACAAGCAAGAGTTGAGGCAAATCCTTAAGATAATGGAAACCGGGCCATCATACCAGATGGGACTCCCACACCAAATGGTGTGAGGTCTAGTTGGGACTTCATACTGGGGTGATCCCCTGAATGTTGGCGGGTCCAGCACCATTGTTGGGTGAAAATATTATTGTTTAATTCTGTTGTAGTACTTTCCCAACTATTTAATTTGTCAATCCGAGGTTCGTAGACTTACGAGACACATGCACTATATATGCAGGACTGAAGTGGAACTAATCTAATCTAATCTAAATTACTAAAATCAAATTAATCTAGAAGAGCATTGAAACACTAACTAGGAAAGCAGGAAATTGGAAAAGCAATACAACATGTGAAGAATTTGAATGACAAAAAACATATGTGAGCTCACAACAATAAAACTATCTCAAATTATATTACAAGAATTAAATTACAAATCATGAAAGCATAACAATAAAAGATGAAAAACTCTTTCCATTATTCATTATTATTCAAATGAAGAGAGAGCACTCTCTTACATACATGAGGAAGATAACCATCTCATAATTACATATCCAATATTATCTCAAGCACTCTCAACTAATTTCCCATTATTACAAGATATGATCCCTTTGAATCCTCCACAAATCTCTCAAGCATTTTCAACTACTTTCCCATTATTACAAAATATGATCCCTTTGAATCCTCCACAAATCTCTCACATATCTTGGATAATATATGCTAACCAAATCCTCCATGATTTTCTCCTTAGGAATAGGCTTGCATAATTATCTCCTTAATATGGTGGAGGAGATATGGATAAGATATGCCAACCAAATCCTCCATGATTTTCTTCTTAGGAATAGGCTTGCATAATTATCTCCTTAATATGGTGGAGGAGATATTTGAGAAGTCTCTTGGAATTAATTCTTCACATATTTCCTAAACATCACAAAACTCACATATTCTTGATATATATACTCACATATATATATATATATATATATATATATATATATCTAATATTTAATCATAAATTCACTTGTAATACAAAAATGAATAAAATGGAAAATAAGAAGGTGAAACCCAAATGTATTTATGAAAATGATATGATAAAAGGTTAATGAGATGATGAAATGTAAGGAATAGTGAAGAAAAAGGTGGATTAAAATATGACATTCCTGAGTCCCAACAACCATCAACATTTTTGGCGCTAGAAGGAGGGCAGCTAGTTGTACATGGCTGAAATTACCATCACACTCACTCATCAACCATCTGATCAAGGCAGTAACTCGCACTCCCTCTCTCACGACTCAGCAATTGGTTACTCCTCACCTCCCAGAATTGAACATGAGATTTCATATCAACACCTTCGCTCCATCCGTCCAATCACTGGCCAGTTTGCGAAAGTAGTTGGACTGATCCCAGGTGTATAGTATCTTCCACACGCATTGAAGAAGCCAAAAGCCACTCCCATAAGGGTTGTTGTATCATCAGTGGAAGAAGAAACCCTTGCTACTCTTGAAGGTTTGAAAGAAGCTATTGAAAATGGAGAGGAACCTCCAATCTTCTTTGAAGATGAAAAAGGCACTCTTGTGGTATTGGGATCAAACTCCAGTATAGGAGGCAGAGGGGAAGGCAGCAGAGGAAGTGGAGGCAAAGATGAACTGATAGAGTCAAATCCAGAATCATCAGATTCTAAAGAAGAGGAATAAGACATAGAGGATGAAGAGGAAAAAGAGATGGCTGACCCAAATCTTGAATGGATGACTCAGGGACCAATGGCTCTCCCAAATGTTCTGCACAAGATGCCGAAGAAAGCGGAGAGAATGAACATCAAGTTTAACCCTGACAGTGCGGTGAAGGCGGAAGACCATTTAGACAATTTCTACCTACAATTGTAGACCATTGAGGTATGTTATGATGACATAGCATGTCGATTGTTTCCATGTACCTTAGACAGTCGCGCAACTGCTTGGTATCATAGCCTTCCACCCGACTCCATATAGAATTGGGGTTCTTTCAAACGTATATTCCTTGAAACATTTGTTGATGATAAGACCCCAGCCATGCTACTCAAGGAATTGGGAAGCCTCAGGATGGAGGGAAAAGAGAAAGTGAAAGATTTCAATAAGAGGTTTATGCATATTTTGAACAAGTTTGTAGCAAGCACCAAACCTCATGACTCCATCATTGTTGATTGTTACACGTTTGCACTGCCAACCACCATTGCCCAGTTCGTCAAGCGAGCTGCGAAGCCAATATTGTTAGAAAGATGCGAAGAGGCTATTGTTGTTGAGAAAGACTTGCACGCCATTGTAGTGATCAAGGATAACGAATTAACGAAAGACTCCAAGGATGCGAGCAGAAAGCCCCAAGAAATGGCGAGCAAAGGCAGAGATAAGGAAGAAATTGACATTGAGACCCTCACTCGCCTTGTCAAGAACTTGACCACCGAAATGTCCAAACTCAAGCAATGGAAGACAGACACATTCGCGAGCAGTCATATGCCCAAACAGAGATAGGCAAGCAGTTCATCAACTGGCTCATCAAGAAACAGCCAGTTAGGTTCCAAATTTTCACAGAATCTTATGTTCCAAATTGATCAATGATATGATCCTAGGTACTCTTCCTTCCATGAAGAATTTCAACCCGAGAAATCTTGTTCAGGTTGGAAGCAAGTTGTTACCTCTGTCTGTAATCATACACTCGATGTGGATGGCGACATACAGGAGCATTCAGAAGACATTGATGACAATAAAGACGTTGCACCTGATGAAGGACCAAGATTTGGGCATGTGGTGAACACATATCAGTGCTCACAAGTAGTCTCAAAGACGAACACCGAGAAGAAGCCCCAAAAGAAAAATGATCGTTACAATCATAGGAGTAAAGGGGATCCCCCGACACTTGAGGAGATGCAAGAGAAAGTGAGATGGCTGATGAAGAAGGTCCATCCACTAGCTTCCTCAAAGAAACAAACATAAAGCAAGTCTGAGAAGATAGTGGCGGATAAGAACACATCCGTGAGTAGAAAGTTGTAGAACAATCTACTAGATAGCACGAGCATCCATTCCACCATGGACACCATGGTGAGTCTACCACATCTGGATTACATAATACTCAACGACATGAAGAAAACTCGAGCGAACATCAGTTTGTTTGAGTTAGCCAAAGTCCAGAGCCAACGAGATATCTTGATGTGCGCATTGGGGCAAATAGAAACATACGTCGTGGCCTCTACCAGCAAGGGAGCATGCACACCTCCTTGATCACTATCCACTGTGCTGAATACACTCTAGATGGAAGAAGCAAACTCAGGTTTCCCCCGTTCCTACTTTCATTCGAAGTTTTCAACTACAATGTCCAAAAATGTTTGGTTGATTCTGGTCTAGCAGCCAATGTCATGACACTCTCCATTGCTAAGAAGATCAATGCACGATGGAGTGAAACATCCGTGAGAATCATACAAATTGATAGAACATCAATACCAACCATTAGTGAACTATGAGACATGATCATTTGACTATCCCATGACAGTCGAGTCCACCAGAGCATCAACATAGTTGTCGTGGACATACTGGAAGCATATGGTCTGCTACTCAGCAGAGATTGTTCCAACAAGCTAGATGGATACTTTGCTACATACTGGTCTCACCTATGGCTTCCATACAAGTGAATATGCAACCAAATCTGGGTGTTATCCGAGAGGTATATGAAACACAATGTCACTCCCCTTGATGACGAGAACGAACCATTGGCCTTCGTAGAACTCATGTTTGGAAATTGCCTCTTGGAAAAGACATTGGAGTGTTATCCTGCACGACCTACTTCAACATCATCAGACAAGAAGTTGGGACTCCTTCCTCACCCAACTGATGATAATGAAACTTGTACAGTTTGTTTTTCTATTAGTAGTAGTAGTAGCAACAACAGTAGTAGCAGCAGTACCAGCATGCCAAACGGTCCATGTACAAACAAGTTGTGGACCATGAGTCTTGATAAATCAGGAACACATGATGACTCAAGGATCGAGTGCATCTTAGTCATCCAAAACAATGAACAATGCATGATTTCAAGCTATTTGAAGTTCAGAGTCACAAACAATGATGCTGAAGCACTCATGTTGAACACACAGAGGACCAACACTATGAACGAATATAGCAACTTGGGAATCCACCATGATCCAAAGATGGCTAATCTCGGTACAAGTTTCACATTACATCAACGACCAATTGTTGACCATTTGATCAAATAGTACCAAGATGGGCTTACACGAATAGATGATGACCTAAGTATCCACTACATGCGAACAATCCAACATGAGATTCCAGGTAAAGGAGAAGACAAGCCATTACAACAAAGAATAGGTAACACATATATGTTGTTTGCACTCCTTTCACTGAATAGACTGACTAATATTTTAAGTGGTTGGATTACTTGCAAAGTTCATCGTCATACTTGGTGTTCTGATTGAAAGCCTGCACATAAGAAATATAGGAAGATCCACTTACGCATTGCTTTCAGAAACTTAAACCCTTCTCAGAATAAGAACAACTATCCCGTGCCATCATCTGAGCCCATGTTGCACACAGTTCCTAAAACAATGGCGTTGTCTTCACTAGAAGGTCTTCTGGAATACCACCATGCTCTGGTGTTAGAGCCCGGTGGATCGGCACTGGTCCATGAGAAACTTGGCTCACACACATATCATGTGCAACCACTTGCCGGGAGGATTGATAATCTTCTAGTCAATGACCAAGTCCTCAAACATTAGTTGCAGTAGGTCGGGCCGTGCCCGTGCCATGTACATAGTTTGCTTGTTTTTTGTTGTTTCATTTTGTTTGTTTTGCTTATTATCTTTTCTTTCGATTTGTTTGATTATACTTGCTATTTTTTGTTCATGTTCATTTTGTTTGTTTGTATATTACTATTTTTGTTTATGGAAATAAGTGCTACCAACCACTATGTTCTGGCTTTTGAATAGAGTATGTGGTTCAAATTTGAAGAGACTTGTGACACTGCAACACTTGGCTAGTCTTGTGTCCATTTTCTCTATTCTTGGTTACAACCTTCAGCTTATGAAGTCTTGACGAAAAATATGAATCGTCTGTAAGGGAAGCTTTATTCCAACCATGAACCTGTGTCCACACTGGGAACCATGCCTGTAGTCAGCCTTCTGCTCTGTGTTTTGAAGCTAATCCGACTAGTAGAAATGGAGAAGGGGAAAAATATAAACGAGCAAACCTATGTCATAGGTCTTACATGCTTCTCTGAAGGAACAACCTCTTTTGCTCTCAATAAGTCAGGATCCCTCTTTGCCCCAAAAATAAATAAGTGCCTATGCACAGTTCTCTTAAAAAAACACAAAGGTGAAAGAAGAGAAAGGCTTCTTGCGTAGAGAGGTGAAGCATGCAACTCTATCAGGGTTCTGACCAAGCTCACTGGCAGTGGAGCAATATGTGTTTTCTTGTGTGATTATGTCGGGGTACTATCCAAGCCTACTGGAAATGGAGAAAGACCAAAGATGAAAACTTATACTCTGAAAATCTTTAACTCGCGAGCTAAACTACCCTTCTTGGATTCGAAACATTGATATGTAAGCTGAAATTTTTGCGTTTGACTAAGTTGGAAAAGGGTGAACCATGTATGTCCATGGGGTAAGTGGGGAAACTGAGGTAACCTACATAGCGATTCAATACTCCCCGAAGGACCAAGGCCCTGTGCTAGCAATGAACCGAAACAGAGAAGATGGAGTTCTACCAACGTGTTTCCAAGTGTTGTAGCAGCTACAACCACCCTCCAAAAATTTGGCCTGCACCAATTTCAGAGCCTCCCTTGAAGAGTTTCACTTGATGACTACACCCACTTGGGTTCACTTCATGAGCTCATGTGAGTCCTTACATCCTCCTTGCTTGTTTATTGCACTCAAGTCTCTACATGTTGATTTCTAATTCATGCTTGCGACCGTGTTTTGGTTATGCCCAAAGCCTTTGCTTCGTATTTCTTTGTTGTGTTCGCCATGAAAGCATCTATCACACTCACACATAAAGTCACATTCACGGTCACGCAAACGTCGTCCCGATCATGAAATATCAATCACGAGTGTCGTGCTTGTCACTTGCACCATTGATCAATCGTGTTGAACATGTGTGTCTGGATGGTTCGGTCGTTTTGTCGTCAAGTCATGCGAGTGTGTGTTTGTATGATCACCTATGCATCTTTCTACTTTTCACACACTTGGTCATTTTTGTTGAAGTTCTGACAAACAGACTCCTCACTAACAGCCGGACCATCACCCTACTTTCAACTTGATTGATTGTCAACTAGAACAGCGCAGAAGCACCAAGCTAGTTCCTTCAAGCAGCGTTGCCCACATGTAACTCGAGCAGCACTCATGCTAGCCACCCAGACAGTGGACCGACTGTTCATCTCAGAAATTGCGCAGTGCTCATGAGTAGGCCTCTCGTTGCCCATCAGTCATCTCAGCTCAGAAATTGCGCATAGATGATCAGAAAGCTGGCCTTCCAGCCTTAGTGCAGTTTTCCCAGCCAACAACCAACTGGAAGTTCCCTCTAGGAATTGCGCAAGTCTGGCTGCCAGTGACCCTATCAGCCAACATGCACTTCCCTCTGGGAATTGTGAAAGTCTGGCTGCCAGTGACCCCAGCGGCCAACTGGCAGTTCCCTCTGGAAATTGTGCAAGTTTTGCTGCCAGTGACCCCAATAGCCAACTAGAAGTTCCCTCTGGGAATTGCACAAGTCTAGCTTCCAGAGACCCCAACATCTAACTGGCAGTTCCCTCTAGGAATTGCATAGTTTTGGCTGCCAGTCTCCAGGGCAATTCCCCAGAAAAACTGCACAATCCTTGCCTACTGACCCTTCATGCAGCTAGGCCTGTTCCTTTGGAAAATTGCGCAAATTTGGTTGTCTAGCTCCTGCTGATTGTTCGTTCCGAAAAATGCATAGAGCATGCCTACCTTGCCCTTCTGTAGCCCAGACTGTCCCTCCTGAAATTTGCACAATTTTTCCTCCTAGCCGAGCCAGACCTTGTAGGCAGTCACTGTTAAATCATATTGTCTGTCTCCATTCCTCACTAACTCTTGCACAGTTTTCATCAGTAGTTGCCCAGAGCCATCATCCCACATCACAACCTTGCTACCTCTCCCGGTCACCCACATCTGAATAATCATGTGTCATGGTAAACTAAGAGGTTTTGGATTTGATGTTGTCTCGTCATGAGTGACTACAAGTACAGGTACACCAACGAACATGTCAAGATGATGAACATGATGAATGAAGGGAGCACACGTAGATGGACAGGTTACCAATGGATGAATGAATGAAGCATGCGAAGCAGACGAATGAACGAAGCATGCGAAGCGAACGAATGATTGAAGCATGCAAAGTAGACGAATGCGACGAACATGCACTTACACGAACAAGTGAGCCTGTCAATCCTTCCAACATGAAAGCAAGGAAAAACATGCTAAATCTTCATTAAGCAAACCAAGTACCATCGAGGACTCCTCACACTTCACCTTGTGGAGGTGAAGCTATGATACACCATGAAGACATCCATCACTTAGCAGCAATGTAGCTCGACATGCACTCCAGTAGCAACACGAATGTACCAGCAATGTCATGTCAAGTCATGTCAAGTCAAGTCATGAGTCGTGTTGCCCACATCTCTACTATGGGCTTGTTGTCAATCAATGTGATGTAATGTGGAATTACAAGAGACCCACTTGTTGAACATAGAGTCATGTAAGTTAGAAATTCATGGCAGTTGAACAATCATGAGGGTAGTCGAACAACCAAAAGGGTCAGTTTCACCCTTGGCTATAAATACCCCCCTCATTTGTACATGAAAGGACTTTTCACCTCAGATCCTCCCACATAGCCAAGAGAGTCTGTAATATTTTCTTTGAGGAGTAAGTAGTGGCTCTAATGCCCTGCTGACAGGGTTAGTGATGTATGGTGTAACGATGTATCTTGGAACTTTCGATTAATTAAGAAGCCTGTCAACAACCCAACACGTTTTCACACATGTATTGTATTTGTTGTAAGACTGATATTTAACACTTGTAATGCATGTTACTTTAACCATGTGTTATACATCTAAACTGATTCATTTGTTGTAATGCATAACCTATTAATAGAAATGTGTTGTATATGTTGTTAGTGTTGTCCCGTCCATGTTGACTGCTCTGTCGAACATCCGATAGACCTTTCACATGAAAGTTGTTGGAACAACCGTTTCACTCATCTCAGACTAAACCATGAGTGTTGTACGTGTTATCTTACCTTGTCTATTGTGACTACCACATTGTGGTGTAGGTAAATTCTAAGTGCGGACACAAACAATTCCTCTAGCCCGAGATAACAATTCTAGCCACAAAAAAACAATCTATGGAAGATCTCCTTAGGCTAGAATCAAATAAGAGGGCCTACCTCTTAGTACACTATTGCGCTTGGTGACGATTTTTCTTCCTCGCTCTAGTTATCTTTCGTTTCCTTCTTTCGAACACCTGAAACATGTAAACAATAAAAAACAACATGAGTGATAACATACAAATTACATTTAGCCTACTTAACAGGTTAAGAAACATTAAGACATAAATATGTGAGATGAAATTTCATGTAGGAAATCAATCGATAGTTGCATGTATATTAATTCAAGAAGAGATTACAACTGATGTCTTGACATTGTTGTTCTCCTCCGACATATCCGGGTTCCCACACACTTTTGCTAGCATCTCATGGATAGCCCCAACAATGGTAGTCTCAAGGCTCTTCCCTTTAGTCTTCACACCAAACCAAACTCACAATTCTCTCTTAAACACAAACTAGAGAGCTACAAACTATGGGTAGCTTGCTGACTACTCCAAAATCAAAAACTTCAATCATAACTTAATTAGGACTAAAAGATAGCTTTTGCTTGGGAAAAAGAGAGGTTTATATAGCTTGGATGGAGAGGAGATGGTTCCTCTTCTCATGAGAGAAGGCCTTATCTCTTGGATTAGTTCCATCCTAATAGGGGAAAGGAGCCCAAACTGACCTCCTTGACTCCATCTGGCCTAACCATTTACCAGACTTTGGTTACAAAGCTTCTAGAACTGGAAGCTTCAACTCCATATTTAAAAAACTTTCCAAAAGATGATTGGTGCAATTGAGAAAGGGATCAGTTTATCCAATCAGCGCTAGAGACAGTTTTAATCCCTACATATCGGTGTGAGGAGGACACGAGTCATTAGCGTTGGTATTGTAAATTGGGATAAACAGAAGATTTTTGGGGAATGGTGCAAAAGGGAATTGTTCTACTCATGAAGAGGGACACAATGGGAGTTTCTTCATGATAGGAAAGCATGTCGGGTACACTATATAGGTCCTCTAGGATCGTAGATGGGGAGTACAGGGACAGTGAGAAAATGTTGTGTAACAGATGCCCCCGAAAGCGTGAAGGCCGAGCTAGAGTGAGGGGTGAAATGCTTTACAAGTGGAAGTGGGGAACCAGAGTCCATCATCGGAAAACCTGCAAGCAAGCATAGATACATATACATCACTGAAAACTTTGAATAATAATAAATGAATCATGGTATGGATGAAACCATCTAGAGAATGATCATGTAAATGGATCCAAGGCATGGGTGTAGCCATCTAGCAGAAACGATCATAAAAAAACCAAGGTATGGTCGCAACCACCCAATAATGAGAAGGATCACATTTAACAACTCATGGTATGGTCATAACCATCCATCTGAAAGAGACATGTATATCAACATGATCATTTCAGATCGCCTTGCAACCTGGACTTGTGTAACCTTAGCCCAGGGTCTTGTGCTCCAAACGACCCAATCAAAGTACAAATCCTAACATGCAAATGAATGTGTTGAAGTCGAACATGCTAAGAATTCGCTTGATTACTGGTCAATGATGTGAATCGTTAACAAGCGTGAGAGAAACCACCAATAATGACAATGAACCTCAAGGTACTGGCATCACAGTTCACAAAATGTGAATAAAGGAATTGATGTCGAACACCCATGAAATCACTTGATCGAAAGCCAATGATGTGAACTTGTCATCGAGTGCGAAGAACATGCCATTAGGGCATGCAAGCTCTAACATACTGGAAGGGAGTCTCTTGGCCATCTTCCTAGATAATGAGCTGAAGTCGATAGGAAGTGACCATGTCAAAGGAGGGCCATGATGTATCCCACATCATCGACATGAGACAAAGGGATGCAAATGATTTTAGATGATACAGAGAATCAAAAGTAAGTGTAACTGTAGAGGGACTAACTCTTGAACATATCAACGAAACGACTTCGGATTTTGGTAGCTTTTGGATCCATAGGATTTGTGGTCATGATGACATGGTAGAGATCAAATGGAAGGCAAAAATGAGTGGCCTAACCTGGGAAGGTGTTGTGCTCTACAACAACCCCCCATTTCATATCATTTTTATTCACAAAACTATAATATGAAATGGGTCCCTTTTTATTTTAATTGGTATCAACTTTGTATTATTCAAAAAGGTCCGAAAAAAAAATGAAAACATTATAAAACCTTTTTGATAAACCAACTATTTGGTCTTATAATATAAATGATTAATCTTTTATCATTGCGATAAAGCGATCGCAAGATCGCATGTCGCAATGACAAAGGAGGCATAACTTAAAGACCCATTGGTTTTCTCCGACGCGACAACATGCAATAGGCTATCGAATATCGGCAATAATAAGTTACCATAACAAAAGTGCCTTTCGCTTCGATGCGATGCGATAAAGTCCCTTTTGCTCCGATGCGATGTGATATCGCTATCGACAATCGGGGATGTACCATGCATGCTTTTCAAAGTGCTCAGTTAATACTCCCGATGCGATGCGATATCGCTATCGGAAATCGGAGATTCCAAAAGGAACCAATATAACGATTTAAGTTTTCCCCCGACGCCCAATTGTGATAAAGCCAAAAGCGCGAACTTCAAAGAATTGTTAAAGCGGGGATATTACGATTAATTCGTATTAAAAGCCTTATCTTCCAAACAGTGATTCACCCGCGCTCAACCACCAAAACATCCAAGGCACGCTTAAACAAATCATTCGGCCAATAAACGATATGATGAGAATTTAAAGGATTGGCAGGTTTTAACGGCCATTTAATGAAATAGTAAGCTTAAAAATCTTTTCACAGATTGTATCCGCGGCCACTTTAAGTTAATCCTTCATCGTGCATTGATCAATATATCTCGCTCTTATTTGGTTTTCGCTACCAATTCTCTGTATTACGTTCATTTTCACTCCTGTGCAGAACTCTTCCGAAGTAATAGATTCAAGCAGAATGGGGAAGAAGTCTAAGAAAACTGCAATCGCTTCCGCTTCACTAGCCACAGGACAACTCGTCGCTGATCCAGGAACTAAAAGAAAAGGATTGATATCCGATACTACATGTCTAGGACTCGGCAAAACTACTTGGCAAAGTACCTATAATTTGATTGAGGCCGAAGAACCAGAGGTGACAGCAGTACAAGCCACAATAGATACCAATCGAAAATCTGATGCTACTTTAAAGGACTTAGCCGACTCTTTCCTTCATCGGATAGCAGCTCAGGAACAAATTCTCCCATATACGGATGTAGTGAGGTGGGCAATTGAGGAAATCCCAATCACAGATAGAACCTTCTGCACCAGAGATGGGAGAATCTTCGATTCATTTCAGGATAATGATTTGAGGCAAATGTATCATTTGCCTGTGCCAGAGAAGAAGTACAACAAGGCATTTCTGGAGAAATTCCGAAAAGAGAACGAAACTGAATCTGAATCCATTCGGGATTGGAGGCAAAATCCGGCAAAACACAAGCATGAATCTTCGGGTAAGTACTCTGTTGATTCTCTATGTTCTCCTTATTGTTATGCTGGGATAATGATGTGCAGATTGTGGGGGTTGCACGATTCCGCTAATTTCACTATAGAAATGGTTCCCTTGATGGAAGCGGCGTGTAATAGTGAAATAATGGATTGGGAAACTATACTGTCAGATAAGCTAGCAACAACAGTTCTTGATTTTAGAACCAAAACCCGTGTCACTGAAAGGCTTATTCCCCCATTATACTACAGTGCTTATATACTAGACACCCTGTGTTTTAATTCTGAATTTCCCGTGCTCGGCTGGAGGTGGACTTCACAAGACCCCATGCATATTCACATATACCATCAGAAGTTGTGGAAAACTTCCTATAAGCACCATTTATACCAAGTCTGCAATGGCTTTATGTTACCCATTCATTACTCTATTTTTGATAAACCTGCTCCCAAGATTTCCTACCAAGCAGGGATTGATTTGACATCAATAGGAAGATGGTTCGGAGAGGAAAAATTTACTTATATAAGAATTTTCGGCAGCCAAGCCGAACTTCATGTCCTTCCTTTTTACATACATGATAAACTGCTGGCTAGGGAGATAGCCTATCAGATTATCTCTGAAGGAGTTACACAAACTCTAAAGAAAAATAAGAAGCAGGTCTGGCCCTCTTTTCCTCTGAGATGTGGTGTCTACACTTTGCATGATTTCAAACATGCAGAGAAAGAATCTACAAAGATGAAGTCATTAACTCTAGCAACTCTCCCTAATAGGCGATTTGATCCAAACAAAGTCGCCTATAATGCACTTGAACAGGCCAAATTGACAAAGTTTGATCATAAAGAAGATAAGTTTGATGACCTGTTCTCCTCAGCTGAGTCGATGTCCCAAGTTAAATCACTGGCCAGAATGGAATACAAAGATGACGGGTTAGTTGAATTCAACAGACTTAGAGAACAGAGGTTGCAAACTCTGCCCCTAGATCGGTTAGCAACAACCCCAACAACAGAATCAAGCGAGCCTGAACAACGACTTACTAAGGAACCTCCTGTTACATCAAAAGAACTGGAGGAAGTGCATATGAAAAGACAAGAGGAAACCCAGACGAAAGAGTAGGAACAGAGAAGCATAGAGGTGAATGTAGATACTCAAATTGACCCGAAATTGCTCCAGGAATGGCAGCAATTCGATTCAATTATCAGTAATCTTGAATGCTCTAAAGATGCCGAGACATCAAAAGTGGCAGATACATAGGAGACCACTTCAAAACAGATTCCAAGTGGAACCAGCGGCCTACCCAGTTCAAAAGAAGTAGAGATAATCCCAAAGGATCCCTCTGATCAGATTATTTTGCAAATAGAAGAAATTCCTCCCTTAGATGTCTTCTATAGCCCAAGACACAAAGCTGTGGTAAAACGACAGAGGAAGAGGAGAAGGACTGATCAACCTTCCCTATTCCCAGAACAAACAGTGACGGGCAACGTGGTTTGGAAGGAGGAATTCGACCCCTCTGATGACCTAACAAAACTATCACAATATGCTGGAGCCTATTCGGCAGCAACAATAGACAAGGCATCAGAGGTGAGTCTTTTATTAAAAACAAAAGACCAGGAGATCTTTTCATTGCAAGCACAACTATCAGAGGCACAGCAGAAGGCAGAACAGGCATAACAACAATTGTTAACACAACATCAAATAAATAATCAATTAACTAAACAATGGCAGGAAGAGAAACAGAGGATTGATCACAACGCAGTTCAAAAGCAGAAAGAGCTGTCTGAGGCATTGGCACAAATAAAAGCGGCAAATGAACAAATACTAAAGTCAAAAGATGAGCAGATTGCTCAACTATCAGCCCAGCTAGAAAAAACAAAGAATCTTCCACAGATAGCCGAATTCAAAGTAGAGGCATTACAGATAAACAAGGAATTGATAACACAGATAAAGCTTTTATGTCAACAAATCGCCCAAGCAGAACCATTATGCGATTTGACGACATCAATAAGTGAAAAATTGGAAAAAGCTAGAACAGACTTGGATCAAGCCGATGAAACATTAACTAATTTTCTTGAATGGCAAGATAACAATTAGGGACAGGCGGCTAATTTACCAAAGATTTTAGAATCACATAAGGAGATGTTATTTACAGAATGACAGTCCCAGTTAGTGAAAGCAGAGAGAGCAATTTCAAGATGCAAATCAACCACAAGTAATTTGGTTGAATTGGTTAATAATACTCTCTACTTGTCTAACATGATTTCCCAATGTACTCCAGGTAAATTGACAGCGGCGAAAACATTGGAGCAGTCATGTTATCTGGAACTAGAGAAAAATGGGAGATTATTCGCAGGAATTAACAGTTTGAAATGGGACGCCTATTGGTTCTTCTTAGTCAAACCACACAGCCAGAGAGCCGCCCTCAAATGCCTTACAGACGCAATCGGGTATATCATTCCCAATATTCAGGATGCCACCTATGCCGCCCAACTCAACTCTCGCATCAACAGACTGCCCGAAGTGGAGCCAATGCTTGCGATATGTCAGCTCAGGTTTAAAGGCAAACAGCCTAAATGATGATTCATGCCGCCGACTGCCAGATTGCTGTGAAGGAGATATTCAAGATCAAATTGATACCAATTAAGTAGGATTTCAGTTTCATAGATAGTTAGCTTAATTAAGTATTTATAGACCCTTTCATTGTATTTGGAAAGGGTCGTAAGTTTTGTACATGACTTAAAGCCTGAAGTTTCACTACTGTGCTTTAGGCATATTCTTTTATAAAACTGGACCAATTATTCTGATTTTGACAAAGAAGCTTTTATGCGAATGTGCACTATTGTCTTTGTTTGAAAGTATTTCTGCGTTGGAAGAAGAATTTCAAATAGCGATTGATATTGGGAGTGCTAAGCAGCTCATATGGTACTATTATCTATGTCTGAATTCATTCTTTTTATATGAATTGTCATTTGATCGCTTTTGCTATTATCGAATATATGTATGTGTTTTAACAACATTCTTTATTCTTTCCACTATTGGATGTTTATATTATGCTTTTCTTTTGATCATATATGTATCGATGATATAAATGATAAGTGTAGCAATATTGTGTTAATCACTTTGTTTAACTATTTAAACAAAGTAATCATTGAATGAATAAATGTCTATGTTTATTAGATAGAGTCATCTATATGCCTGTCAATAGACATAGATCATCAAGCGCTACATTTCAAAGTACAATAGTTCCCGGGATTAGTAGTAGTTCTTTTATTTTGCTGATAGATTAAGTTATTCGCCTATCATTAGATTAGATAATCAATCATTCATCCACCCCTTTTTTTTATTACTGGGAAACTGGTCCCATTATCCCTAGTCAGAGCCACCATTCCAAATGGAAAAGGAGCTGTATTAAGGTCCGGACCGGGTGGTTATCCCCCAATGTTGATACAACGATTTTCGGTGCATCAACAGAAGGTCAAATGGAAAGGAGGATATCCCAACCCGACACAAAAAATAAAGTGTCATTTTCAAGAGTGAGTTGCCGACACAATTGATAAAATTTCCAATTTCCCCCACCATTTCTGGCAGGTACCCCAGTTATGTTTTATCACAAGCTTGAAGGGGATAGCACTGTAAGTTCATCCATCAGACAAATCCGACCTAGTAAGTTTAATGAGACCTAGGAAGGAGAAGCTCACATTCGTCATGGTGATGAATCCGATGTCATTTAATGTTTTAACGAGTCTGACAAAGGGGTGACTTGGTATCTTTTTCATGTTTAGAGAGTTTGAAAAAGACATGGAAAAGAAAACTCCACATGGTCCCTTTTCATACATTTGTGTCTCTTGAGCCTGAAAAGGTAGAAAACGATACTTGAGAGAGCCGCTTGACCATTTCAGTCAAGGAGTAAATTTTTCGTAAATAGTGCATTCCATCCTGAAAAGGGGAAAATGTATACTGGGTGCACGACATTTCACAGCCTTTAACGAGTTGAAAACAACAAGAGCTTGGCAATATTTTCATGTTTAAAGAGTCGGAAAAGAGATTCAAAGCAAACCCCCCATTTTATTCTCTTTTACGAGTCAAAAAAGGAAAAATACTCGGCGATATTTTCATTTGAGATTTACGAGTCTAGAAAAGTGCTAAAACACGAATCTAGTACAATCACTTAGAATCCATCACCTAATGCTCCACAAGAAAGGTAAAGGCATTATCCAGTTTTGAGGCTAAATATGTCAAAAATACTCAAAAACCCTAATATTTCATGAAAAAATGAATAAAATGGGGCAAAAGTAATTATTTTTTACCATTTACCATTTTACCTTTGTGTGAAGATATTTTCACCCACTTGTGCCCTAAGTCTTTTGGAGCAGATTGCAGGAGATTTGGGAGGTCATTCACTGAGCCATTGATTGCAGGTAAGAGCCAAGACCTTAAGCTCCATTTTCATATTGTTTTTTCCTGTTTTTATCCATTTTTTGGGTTTCATGGGGAGCATTTGGAAAAAAAAATCGCCCTTGGTCAGCGCGATTTCTAGGCACGAAATTGCGCCGATTGGGGATGGTTAAAACTGTCAACCAAGCCGGTGCCGTGAGCAAATAATTTACATGTTTCTTGCTCAATTCGGTTGTTTGGACCCAAATTTTTCTAGCCAAGGATGACCATTAACTTGATTACATGGTTTTTGCAAGAAGGAAACGTGAAAAATTAGTAGATTGGAAAGAACGTGAGCACGAGGATATTGATACTCAAGAAATAGCTGATCCAAATTGCTTGGAGGCCTTGAGGAACTGTTGGCTCCTAAAATTCTTTCTTACAATAGGTATATGGGTCCAACCTAAGTCGCTATGGTACCTGATTAGTCTCTGGGACATAAATCGAGAAATTTTCATCATCAGTGACCAAGAGTTGGAGTCAGAGACTTCAAACATTTATTTCATCACAAGACTATCCCGGAGAGGGGAACCAGTCAACGTATATGGGTCGAGGCCAATTGGGGAAAGCATGACTATGCTACTTGCCGAACATTGCCCAGAAGCTCTCAAATCTAAAAGTGGCAAGATCGATATCATGACCATTCGGTATCTTGTGTTGAGAGTGCTACTGTTGACCATCAACAGAGTGGCTAGGTCCCAAGTGCTGCATGAGACCAACAAGTCAAAGTTCTAGTATGCTATTGAATGCACAACACACACTATCTTTAACTGGGTGGAAGCAATGACAATCAACATGAAGCACCAGTTATCAAAAGCTAAGGTGGGACACTTGAAGCAGTTTTTTTTTGGATCTGTGCTAGTGAACTTCTTCTTGGAGTGGGTTACGCTATTCCAATACCAGCTGACTGAGGTAGATCTGTCGATGCTTCGAGACCCATGGATGGTCCGTTGGAGTGAGTTGATGCCTAGAGTCATAGGGGGCCAACAGATGTACTATAAGCCCACCTTTTTCTCGTGGCTATGATGGTAGCTGATCGTAGTGGAGGATTGGCCTTACAACAATACCGACTTCCACAAAGATCTAGATATGCCGCTCCCAGAAGGGGAGGATTTTGATGATGGAGGTAAAAACAAACAATTTTTAGTTTTTTGATGTTTTTTTACTATTTTTGAAATATATGTGTTCATGACACTTCAATTTTATGAATGCAGATGTTGGACCAGAATGCCTTGTCAGGATGTCCCCGATTGCTAGGCGCCTCGCTTGGTAGTTTGATGTTGCTCCTTATTAGAAGGGGAGCGACAACGAGGAGGAGATTGCATGTAATCTTGAGGGTTTGACCCATGGGATCCCAGAGTATGCTTGGATGGGTGATGTCCCATGATATTACTAGAGGCATATGGTGGGGGTGTCAGATCGGATTCACCGACTGCTGACTTGCATAGTCCGAGCAGTTACATGATATCATGAGCATCATGTTGTTTAGTGCATAGGTATAGCATTCCATATTTTTGAGGCCTATGAGCCACAGATGTATAAGGCTTGCGAGCCACCGATGTATTTAGAACACAAATATTATTTTTTGAGGTTTTGATGTATGACAAACATTACGGGCACACACACACACACACACACACACACACACACACACACACATATATATATATATATATGTTGTACTTCTTTTCTTACTATGGTACAAATGTTTTTGTTTTTTAGTTGTTACATGTTTCACAAATGTCTATCCAACACATAATTAGCTAATGCATCTTTTAATGTATTCATGTGCTGAGGAATATGATGATATGTAATGTAATCAAAATTTCTCTTTGTAGATGGATATGTAGATACATTCTCAATATATGAGGGTTTCTGACGGAATATTGCCCGTTGAGTTGAAGAACAACAAGCTGTGAATCAAGGTTGACAACCAATTCCTGGATGCCAAGAGAAATAGCTTCTGACAATAATTTGATAACCACGCTATACTCAATGATGTTATTAGTTATTTGACCTAGACATATACCTTGAAGATCAACCAACTCACCTTGGGGGTCATATATGGCCCATGCCGCGGATGATAGATTCCGGGTACTACAGCAAGCACCATCAGTGAAATCGACGTGAGGCGACACCGAAATCTGCAAAATAACACACCAAACCACACTGTACAAAAATGAATGACACACTATTGTACAAAAGTAACCATGCAGGATGACCTAAGCATAGTACTTTTTGAGGGAGTACATGCTCGGACTCGGGTAATCAATCAACACAGATGAACATCGGAGTTTTATTGTTGACATGACGAGTAAGCATCAACTCGGCCAAATAATAGAGTAGAACTCATATGAGGCTTTTCCCCCATGCCCCCTGGGCGAGGGAGGGTTACGAGACAGATGACAACCCCATTGCAATAATGGGCAATTGGTAAAAACTCAGGGAGGGAAAAAAACCTAAATCCGTGAAATATCTTGACAATGGCAGGATCTTTAAAAATCCCTACCCCCACACTCTCATAAGGAGCATCGGTGTGCTTGACATATGGAACATTGGCATCTGAGGAGGAAGAGGCAAAGAAGGACAATTGGTTGAGTGTGACTATCTTCCCTTGATGGGGAAAGCAAATCACATTGGAACAGGGAAGAGGATACAACATGCATGGTATGGGTCCAACTCCGTCCAAGTAGAAGATTATAAATGAGATTAACGTCAACAATCTCTACTTCAACATGTACTATCTTGCCCTCCAAAGTAATGGTAAGGTTGGGTAAGACATCGAATGGTTGCGAATCGTGCTCGTTGAAAGCTTCTAAAGTGTTAGGGGATTGTTTCAAAGTAGAAGAACCAATTGCCTTCCAACAAGTGACTGACATGATGTAGGTAGAGGCACCTTCATCGATGATGGTCCTACGAATGGTTTTCTCATTGATGATTACCTGAATGAGAAAGGAAATTTGATGAGGAAGACACAAAATATGGTTTCTAGATCAAAATATATAAGACTTGAGTCAGTAGGATCAATACCCCCAATAGCTGACAATAATGATTTCCAGTGGGATGGGAAGCTTTGAAGTACCTCAAGAGCAAACATAGATGATGGCGCCTGAGCCAATTCCTCAACAATATTATAGTGCTGAGCGGCACGAGTGTTGGGATTTTACGAGGACTTTCATAGCACACCTCGAGAAGGTGGTCGAACGGTAGAATCAGGGTTAGGTCACTCTATATGAAGAGGGCCAGAACTTGACAGGGTAGAAGAAGAAGGGGTAGATTCTTTTTTTTTCCTTGCTACCGGGGTAGGATTTTGATAATCTTTTGATCTAGTAGCCACATTGATGGGCATAGTCATCATGAACACTTGTGAACTTGAGGAAGCGGATGATTGAGGCTGGTCTACCATTTGGGTTTCCTGGGATGGAAATGGCTCTTTTAGGATAGCTAGGGTTCCTTTGAGAAAACGCCTAACTTCAGATCATCTGGGACAATCCTTAGTATAGTGATCCTCCTCACAAATGAGGCATGGATACTTAGGCTTCCGTTGAGAAGCATCACTAGCAGACGACTCAGGAGGACCCTATTTTGGGTCATCAACTTTACCCTTGCTTTTGCATTTCTTCTTAGCTATCGAGGATTTGTTCGCTATGGTAGACTAAATAGCGTGGACCTCTAAGGTTTTACCAAGGCTAGGCGGATTATGAGAAGACTCATTGGAAGCGGCATTGGAGACTGACTTCTGTTTGGAAGAATATTTTGCAGGGGTCTGTATCACTGAACCAATTACTCCATCAATAGGAGGTGTAGCAGGAGACTTAGATGACGTCATATTAGATGATGGTCTGGGTGCATTGGGTAACACATCATATAACGTGCTAGACTATGAATAGACAAGGTCTAGATACTGGGCATGTGCGATGGCTTGTTCCTCAGTGACACATCCTCCCATAGCTATGCCCTCAGCAATTTGTTGACGAAGGATTTGGTGAACCATTCGGTCAACAACTGATTATTAATCTTGAACTTAATCAGGTGACGCCTATGCCTCCATTCATGGATAGGATCAGAAATGTGGGTTGAGTGTCTTGTTTGAGTGACGTTAGTAGGTGGGTGTCAGTTTCATAGTGAACTGGAAATTGGAAATGTGTGAGAAAGGCCATCGCGAGAGTGTTAAAGTCATGATTGGTATTTCGAGGTAGGTCCCACTTAGCTGTAGCACCTGTAAGAGTTTATTGGAAAAGACGAAGACAAATGGAATCATCAACGTAAGAATTCGAGGAGCACTAGAGGTGATATGTCATCACATGGGATTGTGAATCCTCTTTTGCTTTTCCTTCAAACTTTGGACAATCACTCAGAATCTTGGAAGGGACCAGAGTCCATTATGGCGAATGAAGAATTGGATCATTCATGAGTCGAGACACATCTGGCAACTCTAGTGTAGCCAAGAACAACAATTGAGTATTAAAAGGCATTGGAGGTTGATAAGTGGGTCCAACCGGAGGAGCCCATCCCTGCTGGTAAGGATTTTGTCCCCATAGTGGAGGGTTTTGTCTATAAGGCATTTGATTTTGCCCCCATAGTATGTTACCTTGCCCGTAGGGTGGATTTTGACCTTGAAAGCCTTGAAACTGTCCAGCCATAGGTTGTTGATAAGCAACATACGAATTAAAAGGTTGTTGAGCCTGTTGATGTTGGACGTATGGATGTTGCACATGCTGTCCTTGGACATACGGGTTCTGAACCTGTTTCCCTTGGAGATAAAGATTTGAGACTTGCTACCCTTTGACATAAGGAATTTTCAGTTTCTGCCCTTGGACATTAGGATTTTGAGCATGGTGCTGCAGGACTTGACCCTAACCTTGTCCTTACAAGGGTTGCCCATGTTGATATGAGTACAAGGGTTTGTACTGCCTTGGTTGGCCCTGCTGCTGCAAGGGTTGACCTTGCAGCTATAAAGGCTATCCCTGCAGCTGTAGAGGTTAGCCTTGCGAATACATAGGCTGGGAGGTTTGCTGAACATACTGCATCTACGGTTGCATGGTTTGCTACAACGGTTGCAAGGGCTGACCCTGCGGCTGTTGCAGTTGTCCTTGCTGTGGCATCACCCTCCCCTACTGCTGCATGGATGGCCCTTGCTACAACAAAGGTTTCCCATGTTGTTGTCGAGGTTTTCCTTGTTGCTGCAAGGGTACTTGAACAGTTCCCAGATTGATACCTTGAAAATTTCTAAACTATATCTTGTCATAGACACCGAGAATGGTGGATAGACCAGGATGAAAATACTATCTAGGGTGAAGGACGTAAGGCAGATTGACCATTCCTTGGGAACCATATGGAACATAAGGAGTTTGGTACTAAACTTGAGCCTCATAAGGCTGATGATACTGGAAATTTCTTGACCCAAACGAACCAATGGGATTTTGGACCTATTGGTACTGGACATTGCTTGATCCAGTAGGACCAGCAGGGTGTTGAATAGCCCTAGAGGAAGGCTAGCTCATCCCAACCATGTGAGCATGTGAGCCACTCATGTTGGTTGTGCCTGACACCATAGAAACATTCAGGTTCTACCCCTTAGGTAGCATAACCTGTCCACTTGCCGGAGGGATTGACGAACTGATAGAGACATGACTCGAGACTGTCAGTTGAACCAAATGGGTTACTTGAACTGACGAGACAAGAGAATTCAGAATGGTGCGTCACACTGAGACTGAAGTAACTGCAGAAAATAACCGTTTGTTGGGAGGTCGAGTTTTGAATGAATGGACCTATGGTAGGCATAGCGCCAGATGGCCAAACAAGGTTATGATAAAGCGATGAGGCACTAGGTGTATCTGAGACCAACTCTGCTAAAGTCACATACTTATGTAGCAAATCTCGATAAACACTGATGGGAATGCTTCCCGTGTAGGGGAAACCTTCAGGTGGAAAAGGATATTCATCCTCTTTGACTATGTGTGGAGTGGAGACCTCCGAGTGACATGGGGAGGAAACTGGAATTTCTCCTTTGGATTCCATAGGTGGAAATAAGCGACGACGAATGACCGAAGATGTTCGAGAGGAAAATTCCAAAGGAATGTGTGGCTGATCATACAGACTATATGGATGTTGCGGTGATATCACAACAGGATTGAACAAACGATTCGGAGGATAAACAACTAGTCCAAGCTGACCTTTAGTAGTCGGTGATCTCTCAGGAGTCTGGACAAGATTGTCTAGAGATTCTAGGCTAATATCAGAAAGTGACCCAGTATTTGAGGGAGGTGGAGGACGAGATGAAGAGGGACTAGGAGAGGAAGAGGAATAGGAAGAGGAACTAGGCTAACAGATGGTTCAGCCATGATGACTTCGTCTCAAATAACAGGAAAATAGAGACAAATTACAAGGCTTTAAAATGCACTTTAAGGAATAATCACGATTTGGTCTAGAAAAGACCAACAAGGATGTTATGAGATCATGGGCAGAAATTTTTTAAGACGCATAAACAAACTGGTGCTCTTTCATGTTTTAAGAGTCGAGAAAGAAACAAAGATGACTCTATCACTTCCAATTTGAAACAAGCTCGAAAGGACAAGTGCTCAGATGACATTTTAAGTTTAATGAGTTAAAAAGATCAAATGGCTACTCAGGATGATCTAGGTAAAAAGGATTACCAAGTAACTGTGAACTGCAGAATACATCCCGACGAACCGAGAAGTACAGGTAGTAAATCTCCTTGAATGTTGTGTTCGGTGTATCATGTTTACAAGGTGGCAGAATCGACTTCCTATGGATAAAGGATTACAACCTAATGGGGTCTCCCTTTATATACACGATGGTATGGGGAGTACAAGTTTGTACTAGTGTTGTCTAGTGCCAAAGCTAATGATAGCTACTAGGTTTAAAGACATCAGAACACATCTCTAGCCTAGACCTTCTAGATGTGATTGTTAGGTTTTGAATGCACCTTAGGTTAATTGAGTTCATTTTAAAGTTTATCTTGAATTACGTCTCAGTTTTTCAAGCCTTAGCGATGTGACTCTAAAGATCCTATATGCAGCTAAATGAGACAAGACTCTTTCAATTCGAGAAATTGCTTACACTAGAGAGAGTAGAAAACACAATCAAATGGAAACAATCAAGCAACTGAAAGCAAAATTATTTTTTCACTACTTTAATTTTTAAAAATAAACTAATGAAAAACTCTTTCAAATTCCTATTTTCCTAATAAGTGCACTTCAAGTAGTCCTTCCACAAGTAAAGATAATTCCTTTTTATTTTCAAATGCAAATGCAACTCTAGTTGTCAATGATGCTAACTAACATAACACATTGATGCAACAAACTAGAATTATGTACTTTTCATGAAATGACAAAATGAATCTTTCATAAAACACTTCAATGAAAACGTTTTCGAGACAATCAATCCTCAAGCAAATGAAAAGACACAAAACATATTTTCTTCTAAACCAATGACGCAATGACTCTATCAAAAATAAGACAAGGAATGTGATCTATGCTGGAAAAGAGATGCTTAAGCAAGAGAAACCTTTCAAACTTGTGTGATGGATATCAAAGCAACAAGAGGACTACAAACGAAATGCAAGGAGTAAATTAACCAACCACTTGACTCACTGAGTTCACAATTAGCTGAATGGATGACAACCTAGATGCCCTAGGGCCACCAACCATCCAAGGACTCAATAAATCAATTGAAAAGAAGGCAAGTCAACAAACACATAAACCAAACCAAATGAAGCTTTCCAGTCAGGGAGAACAAAGCCTAAACAAGCTTAGAGGCAGAAATCAAGAGAGCAAGACACACTGGTTGAGATTTAGGGAAAACCCTAATCTTTACCTATAAGCATCAGTGCGGCTACCTAACTGACAACAAGCACCAAAAGGGGGTCTGCGCGACTGTTTCTGAGCAATTCACACTGATCGACGCTACTGTTAAGAAAATAAACATGCTGACCGAGGATGTAAGGAAATAATAGAAAAATTTCTAAGGCTGAGACCAGACTTGCTACTGTAAATTTCATACCCAGAGCAGTAAACCAGGCAAAGAAGACAAGGCTAAGGGGAAATGGTGATACTAGAAAAGTTCACACAAAACCATGAAATTACAAGCAAACAAACAAAAGGATTGGGTCCCCAACGGAGTCGCCAATTTGTGGTGTAGGTAAATTCTAAGTGCAGACACAAAAAATTCCTCTAGCTCGAGAGAGCGGGTCTAGCCACAAACAAATAATCTATGGAAGATCTCCTTAGGATAGAATCAAATAAGAGGGCCTACCTCTTAGTACGCTATTTCACTTGGTGATGATCTTGCTTCCTCGCTCCAACTATCTTTCATTTCCTTCCTTTGAACACCTGAAACAAGTAAACAATAGCAAACAACAAATGTGATAACATACAAATTGCATTCAGCCTACTTAACAGGTCAAGAAACATTAAGCCATAAATATGTGAGATGACATTTTTTGTAGGAAATCAATCGATTGTTGCATCTATATTAGTTCAAGAAGAGATTACAATCGATGTCTTGATGTTTTTTTTCTCCTCTGAAATATCCAGGTTCCCAAACACTTTTGCTAACATCTCATGGATAGCCCCAACAATGGTAGTCTTAAGGCTCTTCCCTTTAGTCTTCACACCAAACCAAACTCACAATTCTCCCTTAAACACAAACTAGTTAGCTACAAACTATGGGTAGCTTGCTGACTACTCCAAAATCAAAACTTCAGCTCGAACTTAATTAGGACTAAAATCTAGCTTGTGCTTGGGAAAAAGAGAGGTTTATATAACTTGGATGGAGGGAATATGGTTCCTCTTCTCATGGGAGAAGGCCTTATCTCTTTGATTAGTTCCATCCTAATGGGGGAAAGGAGCCAAAACTAACCTCCTCGACTCCATCTGGCCTAACCATTTACCAGACTTCCATTACGAAGCTTCTAGAGCTGGAAGCTTCGGCTCCATATTTAAAAAAAATTCCAAAAGAGGATCGGTGTGACTGAGAAAGGGTCCAGTCGATCTGATTAGCGCTAGAGATAGTTGTATTCCCTACATATTGGTGCGAGGAGGACATGAGTCATTAGCATCGGTCTTGTAAACTAGGATAAACAGAAGATTTTTGGGAAATGATGCAAAAGGGAATTGTTCTGCTCATGAAGAGGGACACAATGGGAGTTTCTTCATGATAGGAAAGCATGTTGGGTACATTGTAAAGGTCCTCTAGGATCGTAGACAAGGAGTACAGGGACAGTGAAAAAATGTTGTGTAACACGCATTCGAGTGGACTGCTCCGCTGGAAGCTGTGTATGTCCTTTGTGTTGTGTGTTCCTAGCCGAGTTGGGACTGATCCCTTTCAACCTGGAACTCATCTTCACCTTTTTTCCCCTCACAGTGAAAGAACCATTGACACAAGTACACTTACACTCACTAGGCATGTGAACCTTACTTCTCAAAGATAAAGCGAACCACTCTCTTGTGCTAACAAGTAAGAGTTGAGGCAAATCCTTAAGATAATGGAAATCAAGCCATCATACTGGATAGGACTCCCACACCAAACGGTGTGAGTTCTAGTTGAGACTTCATACCGGGGTGATCCCATGAATGTTGGCGGGTCTAGCACCGTCAATAGGTCCCACTTCCCAACACCACATACATCACTCCCCTTCATTCATTATAATTCCTTTCCACATATTTCCCATCCCAGTCCACATTTTTCCATTGGGTCCAAAAGGAGTTAGCCTCCCCATCCCCTTATCCACATTGGGTTGGGCCTGGAATGATGCCCCAAAGGTTGATGCAACTAAAAGGAAAGTAAAAAGCATAATTTTTCCACTCTCAATAGGAAATGTACCATAAAATGAAAAATATGGTTGGGATATACAAATTTATCACATGGGTAAAATCCAACATGAGATCTACCCCATATCATTATGGCCATCATCCTGGTTACTAGGGCCCCTATATGAGCCTCTTACATCATTAAGGAACCCATGATTGTCCCAATCATTGGTGAGTGATGAATTGGCCAACCTTAAGGGGGTAATCATTGTTATTTCTTACACATCTTGCTCTCATTCCCTAGAGCCCTGAGTAGTTATACAAAGAAAAATCAATAAAAGGCAAAAGGCATATGAAGAAGGGTGGGAAAAAAAAAGGTTGGGGTAACTTACGTACCACTATCGCTCCCTACATCTATACACCCATGTATGGGCTTCCCTCATTATTTTTTCCCATGTACCATGGCATGTGGCTTGGAGCCTCCCTTTGATGTCCCAATATGTTCCATCATTATGTCACATGATATATTCTAGTTGACGGATGTACCATGGACCTTTCACTCCCTTGGAGGCTGAAACCACCTAATAGGGTCCTTGATTAACCTATTTCTTGCACTTGGGGACACTTGTACGTTCTAAAGCCCATTACGGAAGGGCATGCCACTATGAAATGTCCACTTGGTTCCATGATTTGTAAGCTCATTTACTCAATTGCACTAATGAACTATTGTGTTGGAAGGTGAGTAGACACATTGGATCTTATATATGATTGCAGGTGGGTCTTCATCTTGGGGTTTGGCTTCCATATACAGGGTCCAATCCCTTCAGAGGGTCATAATGGAAATTGTAGGGTAAGCATTGAGAGCCATAGGTTTCCACCACAACAGAGAGTATATAGCCACACCATGGGATATTTTGGCACTACCTATTTCTTGTTCGTGCTCTAGTTATTTGATGACGATGATGCATAGGGACCACATGCCCAACCAACTACATACTTTCACCACACACTTGGCATTTGATCCAGAGCCCATATGGGGTTTTGTCACCTAGGGAGATGAGGGCTTGTGTCATCATTCCAACCCTTATAGATGGAGCACAAACTTTTTAGATCCAGTTGGAGATGCATGAGACCATTCCTTGTGCCCCCACAGCCACTTGGGAGCACCACAGGTTACTTGCTTGGAGATTAAGGGGCCAACCCCTTTATCACTGTTATTGGAGCCCTCCTATACATTTTCGCACATGAGGGGCTTGATTTTGCCTTCCAACGACCTTTCTAGCTATTTTTCTATCGATTTTTTCCCTCTTGAGAGGCTAATTATTCATATTTTAGAGCTATATGGTGGGCTTGTCACTAAAGTGATGTTATTTTTCACTTTATTTTATTGTAGGGGCCTCATGAGGCTAACTAGGCAATTCAAATTTCTCAAAGGCTCATATAAATACAATAGAGCCTCATTATAACAATCATCATCACTTGGATTTGTATCTCTCTCTTTAGAAAGATTTTAGACCTGCACTTTTGGACGAGTTTTTGGAGTAAATGAACTTTGATGTTTGGATAAAAATTTTGCACTATTGTCTTGGAGCTCTTTGACATGTTATGGATGGATGGATATATTCTTGTTATCTTTTAAGTACATTTGATGCAATCTTTTCTTTTTGCAACATGTCTAATGTATGGAATAACTTTTCTACATCTTAAATGTGCCCTAAGAAGATTTGACTTTTGTTTCTTGCACTAATATTGTGAAAATATTGCATGCGTTATTCATGAGATCATAAGAATGAATTTTCCTAGAGGAATGATAAAATATATCCTTGAAACTCCATCATAACATTTTCAACAAGTATAAAAGTCTAGGGTAGTCGTTGACCTCTCATTTTAGAGTTTGTAGAGTTGCAATATGCCTCCTTGAGATAACGAAGTTTGAAAATCAAGGTTCCTTTGACTCTAATTCTCATAAAAAGGATTAGGCACTGTTCTAAATTCTTGGTGGTCACCTTAAATCCTTTTTCTTTCACTTTTTTTTTCCTCAACCCTAATAGACTCCTAGTGCGAAATGCATTGGGAGGGTTCAAATTAAGTGCAAGTTTGTCCATAGTTTCATTGGGGTGTCCTCTAGGTCTCCACAAAATTTCATTCTATTCCCATGGTTGGATTTGAATAAAACCTAAGCCCTAGCTTCAACACGATTTTGTCTTAGGTTTCTTTGGTTAATGGCTTTCAAAGGGTCGTTTCTCACTCAAAAACTTAGAGGAAGGTCATCCTTAAGTGACGCTTCTTCTCATCCTTGTTTGACCTAGTCACATTGTTGGGTGATAATCCTAAAACCTAGGTCTTTCTTGGATCCCCTAAGTATCACTCTTGTGGTCTCAAAACATTACAAATCATCATTTTACATTATCCTAAGAGGGATCCTTTTTAGGAATCCTTGAGCTAGGAGCTTTCCTTGCATTGAGAATCCCTTGCACCTAGATTTAGGCCTCCTACCAATAACCCTTTCTTGGAGAGCCCTTATTTTGCTTCTAGAGCAAGCAAGCCACTATACAAGTCTCTCCTTTTAATTGGCTTTGGAAATCACATCATATCTAATCATTGACCACATTATTTTAGTGATTTCCTTCATACCAGGACTCCTCCAATTGATGAAAGTATGTAAAGAGCAGGGGGCATCGACTGAGGTGAAAGTGGGTCCTTGTCCCATTGTTTCTTCTTGTTCTAGTAGTATCCCCTCTGGAACCCCTCCTAGTACCCTTGCTATATTGTGTGGTAACATTTTTGGCATCGTTGTCGGGGAGGAAGAAAGTCTACCTCCCTTGTGAATAACTAAGGAATTGATTCATTGACGACATTAGAAACATTCCTATGGTGACTCCATTCATTGTCCAATCCCCTAGTTTACTTGAAGAAGACAAAATTCCTCCTATAGCTAGGGTTGTTTCAATAAGGAGAGAAATAACTCCATCACCTGTTAGAACTAATCATCTCCCTAAATTTGAAAAGGTTGGTAATTTGACTCCCAATATCGTAACCACTTCCAATACCAACCAAAATAAAAACCAAACCAAAGTACCAAGAATTAAGAGGCACCTTGCTAGTGTTTTTGGACCTTTGGTCTTGAGTGTAATCCTAGAATCTTTGCCTAAAAAATATCATGATTGGTTGTGCAAGTTAAAAGGATATGCCACCCAAAATTCTAAGTGTTCATGTTGAATAGTTTTATTGGATGCTTGCCCTGAGGCAAATTGATGATGATGATAGGAAGATGAAGCTTTTTGATTTTTCTTTAGAGGGACAAGTAAGGGAATGGTGTCTTAGCCTCCCTTCAGGTAGTATAAGTGACCTTGACCAATTTGAATATGCTTTTATGAGAAGGTTGTCATCTGATGCCCGAGGGTATTTCAATATCAAAATTTTTTACCACATAGTTAAATAAATGGAAGACATTAAATAATTCATCCAAAAAAATTATAAATTAGTTAAGGACATCCTTGATCACTTTATACTTCCTGATGCAATCATTCTTGAAAAAATTACTAAGGTTGTGGGTGGTCAGCGAACATACACATTAAAGGATAAGAAACCTAAGAGTCTTGCTGAGGCCAAATAAATTGTTACTTAATTTGAACAAAACTTAAACATTTCTAAAATGTAAATGTTTGAGAACCCTAAAATTAAGGTGGATGCTAAGAAGAGTAAGTCCAATGACAAAACTGAGGAAACCCTTGTTGTGGTCCTTAAGAAGATTGACAAGTTACCTGAGGAAATGAACTAAAGGGATAGGATTTACATGAATAATTTCACCACTCTTGAAAAGGATCAAAAGTCAAATTTCATTCCCAAGAACAAGAATTTTCCTAAGAGAACTAATGATGAAAACAAGCAGAGATCATCCCAAGTTCCCAACACTTTAGCCCCAACTAATGTTGTGGAACAAGAATAACCTTCTAAAAATGAACAAAGTGTTGAAGAAGAAAGTGAAGATGAGTAGAGTGATGAGCAAACAAATATTGTTGAGTCCCACATCTTCAAAATTACATTAGGTGGCACATAAAATCATCCTTTGATTAGTGAAGTAACCCTCAAAGAAGAGAAGGATGATCCAATCATTAATGTAGATGATAGTGGGAAATTCGAGGGAGCCTAATACTCACAAAAGAATAAAAAAGACATCCCCTCTAGCTCTGAAGAACCTAACAAGAAGGAATCTCCTCCAAATAAACCTCTTCCTAAGGAACCTTCGAAGAAGTTTCCTCCCAAGAAAGACAATGCCAAAAAGGATCCTCCAAAAGAGGAGCCTAAACACAAGGCTAAAGGTAAGGAGGTCAAACTCTATATTAATGCAAGAACTTCTATAGGAAAGATGACTATGCAAGTTCCCACAAAGGACCTAGTAAAACTCCCACACAAAAAATGGCAAGCCAAGAAAGAGGACACACCAATCACATTGCAAAACATACACCTCTCCAATACTAACCTTGTCCATGAGCCATTTTTTCTCACCTTATCTATTAATGGCCTTCTCTTACACAATTGTATGTTGGATTATGGGTCTTCCAAAAACATCATGCCATTAAAAGTCATGAAGAAACTCGATCTTAACATCACCCAACAAGAATGTATGTGGTTTCAACTCCCAGCCTGTCGAAGTAGAAAGCCTTATAACAAATCTCAAGGTGTCATCAGCAATGAATCTGGACAAATCATTGTTCATGGATGTTGTGGTCATAGATATACCTTAGATACGGGGAATGTTATTGTCTAATAAATTGGGTGCTAATTTAGGTGGTCAACTTCAAATGGACTTATCTTATGTCACCATTCCGTAGTCGGATGGAACCCCTTTCATTCTCTACGGGGAGCCTTTATATCCAACTCATGTGTTAAAACTAGAGCCTATTACATATTATAAGATCCATAAGGCTGAGAAATTGTCCCCTGTCCTTCCCTCTCAATAGTTATGCATCCTTAAAAGACCCGACCATAAACAAAGTAAGAAATGGAGGCCCAAGAGGGAATTCAAAATGGAGGATGTTGTGTTGGTTGAAAAAAATCATATTCTTGTCAAGATTCATGCTAAGTTTAGTGAGGAATATTATTATATTACTAGTCTTGATGACAAACGTTGGCCTGAGTCGGTCAAATGCATCACTCCTTTCATTGATACCTTACATTGTATTATATGCTTGTTAGATTAGGATGCATTGCATGTCACATTACAACTAATATCATATTCTTTTATCATGCTAGAGTAGTTGCATTTAGAATTAAATTTTTGTTTCTTGTTGATTTTATGGCCTAACACAAGCATGGGTGATCATAATTCATCGTGAAAACATGTTTCCTCATTTGCTTAGTATTTAGTGCAAGTAATAGGTCTATAGTACCAATATATTTTTGGTGTACTCATGACCTCCTCGTTCGAGAAAGTTCATGCACTCTACTGAGAGATCATGTCCCAGTTGGAGCTAGATGTTACCCACCACTAGTGGGTGACACCCATAGGAGAAATATTTCTCCTATATTGTCTTCAAATGGCAGCTAACAACCCCTTTCATCCCCAAAATAGCTCGATGTGCCACCTAATCCATCCATTATATGCCCCCGCCCATCTATTATGATCATATATTTGAAGGAGGGCCTTCCAACCACAAAGGTATGGATTTTCATTATGTAATTAGGTATTTTATCTTACTTATTATGGACATGTATGTAGATGGATTAGTGGGTGGATTCAGCGGAAAGAATGGGCTTGGTATTTAGTCTTGTCCCCTTGTCCAATTTGATGGTTAGTCTTGTATCCTAGTCCTCTGGGATCTCCTCTATTGGCTGCTAGCTTTAGGATTGGCACTACCTGGGAAATATCGATTTTGGTTGTGTGGTCTCGCTTCCTGAAACCACATACATCACTCCCCTGTGTTCATTATAATCCCTTTTCCAAATATTTCCCTTTGAGGTCCACATTTTTCCATTGGGTCCACAAGGAGTTGGCCTCCACCTCCCCTTTTCGACACTTTGGGTCATGCCTGGAATGATGCCTCGGAGGTTGATGCAGCTAAAAACAAAGTAAAAAGCATAATTTGGCCACTCTCAACTAGAAATTTACCATAAAATGCAAAACATGGATGGGACATACAAATTTAGCATGTAGGAAAAATCCAATGTGAGCTCTGCCCCTATCATTATGGCCATCACCCTAGTTCTTAGGGCCCCTATATGAGCCCCTGAATCATTAAAAAACCCATGATTGTCCCAACCCCTGGTGGGTGATGAACTGACCAGTGTTAAGAGGGTAATCATTTTCATATCTTACCATCATGCTCTCATTCCCTAGAGGCCCAAGTAGTTATAAAAAGAAAAATCAATAAAAGGAAAAAGGCATATGAAGAAGGGTGGAAAAGCGAAGGTCGGGGTAACTTGTGTTCCATGCTAATTCTCTCCTTCATCTATACACCAATTAGTGGGATTCCCTCATTATTATTTCCCTTGTACCATGGAATGTTGCTTGGAGCCTCGCTCTGATGTCCCAATATGTTCCATCATTATGTCATATGACATCTTCCATTTGAGGATGTAACATGGACTTGTCACTCCCTTGGGGGCTGAAACCACCTAATAGGGTCCTTCATTAACCTCTTTCTTGCACCTCGGGACACCTGTATGTTCTAAATCCAATTATGGAAGGGCATGTCACTATGAAGTGCCCACTTTGTTCCATGATTTGTAAGCTCTTTTACCGAAATTCACTAATGAATTATTATGCTAGAAGGTGAGGAGACACATTGGATCTTATATAAGATTTCGGGTGGGTCTTCATCTTGGGGTTTCGATTCCCTATACGGGTCTAAGCCCTTAAGAGGGTCATAATGGAATTTTTAGGGTGAGCATTGAGAGTTTTGGGTTTCCTCCGCGACATAGAGAAAATAGCCATGCCATGGGATCCTTCAACACTACCTATTGCTTGTTCGTGCCCTAATTATTTAATGATGATGATGCATCTGGACCACATTGCATAGCTAGCTACATACATTCACCACACACTTGGTAGTTGATCCAAAGCCTAAATGGGGTTTTGTCTCACCTATGGGGAAAAGGGAGGGCTTGTGTCATCATTCCATCCCTTATCGATGGAGACTAGACTTGTTTGATACAGTTGGATACCCATGAGACCATTCCTTGTGCCCCCATAGCCACTTGGGAGCACCATAGATTACTTGCTTGGAGATTAAGGGTCCACCCCCTTTATCATTGTTATTGGAGCCCTCTTACTCGTTTTGGCACATGAGGGACTTGATTTTGCTTTCTAATGGCCTTTCTAGCTATTTTTCTATCATTTTGGCCCTCTTGAGAGGCTAATTATTCATATTTTAGAGCTATTTGGTAGGCTTGTCACCATAGTGATGTTATTTTGCACATTAGTTTATTTAAGGGGCCTCATTAGTCTAAGTTAGGCCATTTGAATATATCAAAGGATCATATAAATGCAATAGAGCCTCATTGTAACAACCATCATCACTTGGATTTGTATCTCTCTCTTGAGAAAGATTTTGGATTTGCACTTTTGGATGAGTTTTTGGTGTAAATGAACTTTAATGTTTGGATAAAAAATTGACACTATTGTCTTGGATCTCTTTGACATGTTATGGATTTATGGATATATTCTTGTTATATTGTAAGTAGATTTGATGTTGTCTTTTCTTTACGCTACATGTCTAATGTATGGAATAACTTTTCTACATCTTGAATGTGCCCTAAGATGATGCAAATTTTGTTTCTTGCACTAAGATTGTGAAAATATTGCATGTGTTATTCATGAGTTGATAAGAATGAATGTTCCTAGATGAATGATATAATTTATCCTTGAAACTCCATCATAACATTGTCAACAAGTATAAAAGTCTAGGGTAGTCGTTGACCTCTCATTTTAGGGTTTACATAGCTACAATAGGCCTCCTTGAGATAGCGAAGTTTGAAAATCAATGTTCCTTTGACTCCAATTCTCCAAAATGGAAGAGGCACTGGTCTAAATCCTTGGTGGTCACCTTAAATCCTTTTTCTTTCACTATTTTCTTATTTTTCTGCCCTAACCCTAATAGCCTCCTAGGTCCTAGTGTGAAATGCATTGTGTTGGTTCAAATCAAATGCAAGTTGGTCCATAACTTTTCTTGGGTTTCCTATAGGTATCTACAAAATTTCAATTTATCCCCATCTTTGGATTTGAAGAAACCCTAATCCATAGATCCCACACCATTTTCATCCTAGGTTGCTTTGGTTAGTGGCTTTCAAATGTCAATTTATTACTTAAAAACTCAAAGGAATTTCATCCTTAAGTGACCCTTTTTCTCATCCTTGTTTGTCCTAGTCACATTGTTGGATGATCATCCTAAAAAATATGTCTTGCTTGGATCCCCTAAGTACCTCTCTTATGGTTGCAAACCTTACAAATCATCATTTTACATTGCCCTAAGAGAGATCCTTTTTAGGAAGCCTTGAGCCAAGAGCTTTCCCTCCATTGATTATCCCTTGCACCTAGATCTAGGCCTCCTACCAATAAGAATTTATTGGAGAGACCTTCTTTTTCTTCTAGAGCAAGCAACCCAATATCTGAGCCTCCCCTTTGAATGGGATTTGGAAATCACATCATATCTAATAATTGACCTCATTATTCTAGTGATTTCCTTCATACAGGGACTCCTCCCATCGGTGAAAGTCCATAAAGAGTAGGGGACATCGACTGAGGTGATAGTGGGTCCTTGTCTTGTTGTTGCAACCTGGTCTAGTAGTAACCCCTTTGGAACCCCTGTTAGGACCCCTACTATATTTTGTTGTAACATGAAAAACATGGAAAAACCTGATTTTGGTAGTGTGGTCCTACTTCCCGACACCATATATCTCAGTCCCCTCCACTCATTATAAACCTATTGTAGTGGCTACAACTACCCTCCAGAATTTTGTCTTATCCTATTTTTGAGCCTCCCTACCAACCTTTCACAGCACTTTGTCTTGTTTCATCAAGTACTCAAGCTTTAGTGTTTTCCTTGCAAAAAGGTAGCCTGTCAATCACAGTCGATTCATTCCCCTCATAGGTTGTTCACCTGGACGTTGTCTAGTTGCAGTTTGAGCAGCTTCCCCTTGAAAATTGCGCATTTTGTAGGGTAACCAAACTTCCCTCCAGAAATTGCGCAATCCTCTCTCGCAGCCTACTGGGCTCCAAGATTGCGCAATCCTACCAGCCAACACTCCCAGCAGGATTTACACAAATTTCCCCAGCTGGGTTGCTCAGCCCAGGATTTGTACAAATCTGGGTAGCAGTTAGCTGCTTTTCCCAGAAATTGCGCAATCCTCTCGGGAAGTCAACCCAGCTCCCAGCCAGGAATGCACATTTTTCCCAAGTAGTTGAGCAACTACATGCATGAACAATCTAGTTGACCACTTCCACCCAGGATCAAGGAAACTTGACTCGCATGCATGCATGACTTGCTCTTCCTAGAATAGCAAGAGACAACATGCAAAAGGCATCCCATGATTTAGGGAGCTATTATTAGTAGCCGGGGTTTACATGCAAAGTTGTTTTAGAAGTTTCCCTCCAAGTGTTGCCTTTTCCTAGATTTGTGGCATGCGTGTCATGAGAGCAAACTTATTTATTCGATACATCAGACCTCATTCATTCACATCGACCTTGGAGCTTTGAAATCCCACAATAAATCCAGGACTCTTCGACGCATTCGGCTCAGCTATTCACAGCAAGTGCCCTCAACTTGTCTTTTTCAGCATTTCTGTCATTTTTTGTGTATTTTCTTGTGTGAGTGTTGTTTTCTTGATTTCTTTGAATGCTTGTTGTCATTTACACGTATACTATATTGTCCTAGCTCTGCTTCAATTTTCATTGCTATCTCACTATTGTCACATGCATGAAACTCTTTTGCATGACGTTTGCCCAAACTACAAACTGCCTCACCCACATGCATGTTGATCTGTTTGTTGAATCTTTCATTCATGTTTTGCATGCACTATCAATCACTTCTTCTATAACTTAGTGTCACCATGCATTCACTGTCTTATTTGCTTTCAATTGCCCATCGGTGAGTCAGGCCAACCTTGGCCTGGGCTCTGCCTTCACCAGGATTGCATTGCACAATCTAGGGAAGAAGGCTCACCTTCCTCTCCAAAAATGTGCATTCCTACCTAGCACTGGCCTCTGGGACTATTTTGTGCATTTCTGGAGGACCGTGGTTGCCTAACCCAAGAAATTACGCAAATCTGTCCCTGGGCCAGCAGTCCGTTCCAACTGGAATTGCGCATTGTGCAATCCCACCAGCCAACTGCCTGACTAGATTGTGCATTTCATAGATCCAACAACCAGTCTTGCCTCCCAGATAGCCCAGACTACCATTTACGCAATTCTAGCAGCCAGTCACCCAGCCTCCCAGTAAAATTTGCCCGACCTTGCTCATCGCTTTCCCAGTTATGTGATGTGTCCTTCTGCGGATTTTCTTTGTTTCCACTAACGTATTTATTGCCATGCATGCTACTTGTATCTAGATATTTCAAGTGTTCATATGTCTCAATGGCTTCTAAGAAAACAGGATCACAAGACACTAATGGAGTTGCAGTTGGAGCCGTAGTTGAGCAGGTGTCCTCTAGTCTACTAATCTATGAAGATGCAAAGTTGTATCTAGACAAGGACATCAAATTAAAGTGGCAAGAGATTAATGAAGCATTCATAGGCATTTTTGGGGAATACCTCAAAGACCATTAGGTGTACGTGAACATTCACTAGTTCAGCTTGTATTGGATTGCATGTAGATACCCTGCGTTCCCATGCCCGGACATGATTCATTGGATCGTCTCTCACACTGACCTTGAGATGATGACCTTGACTAGTGTCTGTGGGACGAAGCTTGCAACCTTCTAGGCACGAGATTATGATGAGATGGATCAGATGTTAGAGCTCGTGACTATCATGAGTCCTCCATTCAGCTTGCCCAGTAGCAAAGGTAACTCTAGATACATTTTGAAGGATTGGGTAAAGGAGCCAGCTTGTTTCATGATGACAACCAACTAGATCTACATAACAAAGATATTTAGGAAGGCGTACCAATACTTGGTCATATTCGCATGTTGACTGAGTGGCCAAGTGAGCACTGAAACCTTTCCTCGGAGTTGGGTGATCGAATTGGACCAACTCGCTAGAGAAGGAAGACCATGTAAATGGTTCGACATACTGGCTCATCAGCTGAAGGAATGACTCACGAAGGCTCAACAGTCACCCGAGGATATACATGTAGAGATTTACATGTCTGCCTACATCCTAGATGTAGTCTGTGCACAACATGAGTTCCCGAGCTTGGGTGGGCATGCTTACTGGTGGAGACTGTTGTGAACACATATTTCAAGTTGTTGTCCAAATGCAACTTCAGGGGAGTAATCATACAACTGTCCGACCATTTTGTCACCCTGGTATATAGGTTGATATTCGAACAGGATCCACCCTACATATCAAAGGAAGCAATGGAGGCATTGTTAGGCATTGCAGATTCTTATGCCTTACCGTCCGACACTTTCATCCGAATGTTTAGTGCGGAGAATCCTCTACATGTTCTTCCAAAGTTTTCCTTAGATGTACTTGTCATACAGGAAGTAGCATATCACATCTCAGCAGGATTGAAAACTAGACTGCAACAGAAGAAGAAGGCACCTTGTCCCACTCTTTCGTTGCGGATTGGGTTATATGAGATTTGAAGTATCAAGCAAGCAGATTTCGAAGTAGAACAAATGAAGAAATACCTGTTCAACCTCCAAAGCTTCAAACCATATGACCCACATTGCATTGTGAAGGATCACTACATGAGAGTTTAGTTCAACTGGATCCATTGGGAATTTCATTGGGTTGAGGAAGACTCATGGAGGTATTACTACAATTCCTTTGGACCTAATGAACAGGTCGGCTTTTCTGTAGAGTGGTTAGCAAAGCAGCATGAAGTAGCATCACGGAGAGCACCAACAGTAGTGGCAATAGCAGCACCAGTAGAGGCATCAAAGCCAAGCATACCTATGCGCGATAAAGGGAAGAGGAATATTGTCGACAGCATGGAGGAGGAGAAAAGCTGCATGTTTCGAGCATATCCACTTGTAGAACAAGTAGTTATGGCTATTTAGGCAAAGAGGCAATAGCGCGACAAGCACATCACACAAAGGAAGAGGGATAATAAGAGAATTGAAGAAGCATAGAAGGAGTTGCATGAGTTGAGGGAGCAACTCCAGAAAGAACTAGAGTTGTGCCAATAGGAGAAGGAAGTGCAGCAACAACAGATACAACATGAGGCGCATCATGTGCAGACAGATGAAGCAGCACCCGTACAAGTAGTTGATTCATCTGAACATATAGCATCAGGTGAAGAGGGTGAACCATTGCAGGGGCAAGAATTTTCTCATGAGATAGAACATGCGCTTGAATAGTTGGAAGCAGACATGGAGTAGAAGGAGTTGGAATAGGACACTGACCTCATGCCTCACCACAAAGAGGTTGACTCACCCACTTCAATGCATCCAGATGATGAGAAATTCTCGAATGGCCAAGGAGACACTAAGATCCTTGGTGGTTAGCTGGAAGCAAAGGTGCACAACATCTCCTTTGACGAATCTCATCATTGAGTTGTGTAGTCTCACAGAGTATCGACTCCGGAGGACTAAAAATCTCCTGCACAATTTGAAGAACAAGTGATCATGACTGATGTGCACAAGCATCCAACTTCTTTGGCTGATGCAACTAGAGTGTATTCCGAAGCATCTAGCTCGAGTGTTCATTTCCTCATAGCTGAGAATGAGTGAATGGCGAAGGAACTACAGGTAGCCAAGAAAGGAGGAGACTTGGTGACAATGTTCTCCTGAGCTGAACTGAAGAAGGCAATACTAGATGAAGTATTGCCCCTTGATACAGTTACGCGAGCATTGTACTCCAAGTTTGATACCGTGCACTAAGTAGTCGTCCATCTCCACGGATGGCAACAACGATGTGCGAGAAGAGCACACATCTTGAAGAACACACATGATGTTGTTGATAAAATGCAAGCATGGATGATGAAGTACAAGGGAGCCCTACTTCACTTGCAAAAGATGATGAGGGCTAATGTGGTCGAGCTACAAGCATGTATCCAAAGTCTGATCTAGAAGTATGAAGACCTACCGCAACTCATCACTAGCATACAGGCTTCCCATGCATGAATATTCAAGAGCATGGATGTTATAGTGCACACTCATGCGATCCCATCACTTGGGACTCTCACTTAGGCGAAGAAAAAGAAGCAGGTCCAACAGGAGCTTGACTCGTACTTTGACTAGTTCATGCACACCGCAGCTAGCCTAGACTTGCCTATCAGTGCAGACATCATGCACAAGTATGTTGTTGGTCCAACCACATTGAAGAAAATGATGTGCATTCTTTCAGATGATTTGGATAGAGGAGCCCGAGAAGTGTACCTGTATGTTATGGAGGTAAGGTTCAGGCTTTAGAAGGATGTCACAACAGAACACACGGACACTATCAAGGACTACCAATCTTGGCATCAATATGTTATTGTTGATCAGCATGAGGATGTCGAGCAGTTGGACTTCTATAGTTATCTAAGTCAAAATGATGTCTAGTTTGGCTTTTTCAAGCCATTGTTCACATGGGTACATGTGCATTGTAATGTTGAGTCATGTTAAGTGTAAGTCAAATCTCAATAGTGGATGTAACAGTCATAGAGCAGGTGAAGTGTCATGAGGGTAATTGAATGGTCACAAAGGGGAATGTCAAGGGTCACCCCACCCTCTGTTATAAATAGTCCCTCATAGCTAATTGTAGAGGCTTTTGGTCATCCAAACTTCTACTAAGACTATCTTGAAGAAAGCTTGGACAATATTGTAATGTGCCTTGGCTTCTCCACTACACAGAGCTAGTGCATCTCTTTGGAGGAGCAGGCAGATGTGGCTGTAATGTTTCACTAATGGGGCTAGTAGGTTTACATGGAGGTATTGTATGCTTGGAACTTACACTTCTTTATATAATAAGAGCGAACACATTTTCATGCATATGTTTTTATTGTAGTTGCACTGCTCCAGTTGCCTTAATGATATATTTTGTTTAACTTACGTATTTGTGTATGAACTGATTTGTATGCAATTATATGAATCTTGTTGCAAATGTGTTGTATATGTTGTCCTGTCTGTGTTGACGACTCTTCAGGACACCAGACAGACCTTTCACATGAACCTTGTTGTAACAACCGTTGCACTCGTTTGGACTGATCCATGAGTGTTGTACGTGTTATTTTACCTTGTATGTTGTGACTACCGCATCCAAGTGGACTGCTCCACTGGAATCTGTGTATGTCCTTTTGTGTTGTGTGTTCCTAGCTGAGTTGGGACTAATCCCTTTCAACCTGGAACTCACCTTCACCCTTATCTCCCCCATTATGTGTTAGAACCTCTCATACACCTTCTTTGACTCACTGCAGCGGTCACATCCTTGCTACTACAGAGTTATCTTACTTGCCTCTATGTGACATCGCAGTCAAGGAATTACCTTACGACCCACTGTTGGGACTCCAACACCAAATGGTCTAAGGTCTAATTGGGACTTCTTACCAGGGAGATTCCCTTGACATGTTGGTGAGTCCAGCACTGTCAACATTTCTGGCACTAGAAGGAGGGCCTGATGACAAGCTATGTCCTCTCATCCAGTTTTGAACCTTTGCACATCTCTCATGGAGTCTTTCACTCTTCTTCCCTCGTGGTGTTTTTCGAATCATGAAGATGTATCCATCATGGGGAAGCTTTTCAATCTCTTCTCCACTCACACGTATGATGGTGAAGGCGAAGTTGCCTGGCCTGAGCACTTACATAAGTTTATTTCCATGCTTCATGAGGAAGGTGAGTTTTTTGATGAACAAGTCGGTTTGCTGCTTGCATACACACTTCGTGAATCTCCATTTCGTTGGGTGCTCAGCCTACTGGTTGACACTGTGGACTCATTTGATCACTTTTGTGATCTCATTGAAGAAACATTCTATCATTTTGATCCAGACCATCTTGATCGGAAACTGTTACAACAAAGGAGGGCTCTACATGAATTAGTTATTGATTTTTGGCAGTGCTTCCGTGACTTGCAGTTTCAAGCTCCGAGGAGCCAGATGAAATTTGATTATCTTTGGGACTGATTTGAGTATTTCCTTAAGAAATATGCCCATCCCAAGAGAAATCTTGAAGTCAAGCCTCGCTCAACATTCTTCATTGATGGAGCTGTGCAATCTCATGTGGATGCAGAGAATGTCTCAACTAACTGTCCGCCTTCCTCTCATTCAACAGCTCCACCACTGCCAAGTGATGCTAAAGAGCATACTCACACACCTGTTCATCCTTCACACTTTCCCAACATCACTTTACTCAATTTTCATGTAGATTTGGTTGTGAGTCGTTCGAGTTCTCATATGCATGCTTTTCTACGGCTTCCGTCTTCGCACTCGGGTGTTCCTCTAACTAATGTTGTCTTGTGTTCATCCATTTTGGACTCTTCACTTGTTGTGAACTAGGAGCAACCTATTTACAGAGTTGGTTTTCTACAATTAACATGTTTTGTCATTCATGAAGAGTATAAGTGGGAGCTTGAACATCATCACTTGGAGAAGGATGACTCCCTTCAATCCAAGCCCCCTTCGTTCTTTGCTAACCTCTTTGGTGAACTTGCCATCCATGATTTTGCATGTGTGTCTTCATCCATGGATGCACCCATTATTGATCACTCCTAGGACTTAGCGGATGCTAGTCCATCATTCAACAACGGAGGAGATAAGTTACTCATTGAAGATCCACTTGATCCTTCATCTGTCTTTTTCGGAGATACAGAGGATGAACTTCTTCACTTTTCATCTACCCCTCTATTTGATTTATTTGATCATGAGGATGTCGAAGAATTCATTGATCTTTATGATCATGGCGGTCGTGATCCATTTACTTCCTTTTTTTATCACGATCATGACTCTATTGCAGTTGATCTTTTGAAGCCACCCATTTATGATGATCTATTTGATGATGAAGTTGAGACACCTAAGATTGTCGAGGCACTTCAGCCCGAGCTGATGGTTATGTCAGGTCCTCACTCTCTTGGGGTTAGTCTCACTTCTGATCATGAAATTTTTCAATCACCCAAGGCTCCTCATCACTCATCTGTATGCATTGAAGAACCATCTCACTCACAGATCACACTTCCTCCACTCGAACTGCACGATCCCATTACTCATGCATTGGAGGAGTCTTACATTGCAAGCCCTTGTGCGTGACACAAGTTATCTTTGTTTCTTTCGTTTTCTTGCATGTCACATTCAAGAGTGTGCTTGTGCTTCAAAGTTTCATGTAGTGTCACACAACACCATGGTAATTTCATGGATTCCCTGACATGCACATGCACTCACTTATGTCTCGTGGGCACCTTGAAACATGAAGTGTGCTTGTATTCATTGTTATATCTTTCTTGCTTGCTGGTTCACTCAACTGGGTTTCTCGTGGACCAAGCCTTCACCAACATGGGTCTACCAATGTGTCGATGGTTGCATTGGAAGTGTCACTTCACATGATCAGGCCCATGCACCATTAGTGTAGGAGTAGGAGAAGTGTTTGCTTCCAGTTGTTTTCTTGCATTCTTGTCTACTTACATGGTTTGTTTGTTGATTTTTTTCTTGCTTGTTTTCTTATTTTCTTTGATTTCACTTTTTCTTTTGCTTTTGCTTTGCGTTGATGTTTGTTAGTTTGTTCATTTCGCTTGTAGGTTAGTTTTGCATGAAACCATGTATGACTCTTAAAGCGAGTTGGGTAAAGTACAAGAGGGCTTGTATAGCTATCACCACTTGGTTATTTGTCATCTTGCCTATATATAATGATCTTGTTACTCTTAGTCCATGATATGTCGAAGGAAAATATGTATTGTTCGAAGTGAACCTTGGTGATAACACAATTCTTGCGCACTAACTAGCGTCACCTTCTCTAGTCGATTGTTTTTGGGTTAACGCTTTTCATCTCAGTGAAGTAGAATAAGGTGAGAGGGGAAACCTTAGCAGGCACGTTAGAGATGCAATAAATTACTTCTCTGCTGGAACAACCTCTTCTGCTCTCAATAAGTTAGGATCCCTCTTCCGCCTCTGAAATGAATAAGTGTTATGCACAGTGAAAAATGAAAAAATGAAAATTCAAAAAATTTAAAATGAAAAATGAATAAGGTGAAAGAAGAGAAAGGCTTCCTGCACAGGGAGGTGATGCAAGTAACTCCATCGAGGCATTGACCAGGCTCACTGGCAGCGGAGCCATCCTTGTGTTCCTATGTGACTCCACCGGGGTACTGTCCAGGACTGCTGGTAGTGGAGCAACACTAGAGATGAACCTAAGACTCTGACGACTATACTGCTTGTGCACTTATATACCCCTCAACCCTAATCGAAACAACTGTGTTGCCTTGGCTTGGAATGTGTGTCAATCGACTAAGGGTTTGGCAGATGCTACATCTTACAATCAAGCTAGTGTGAAGCCAAAATGAGCTGAGAATTGAACAATACTTCCAAAGGTGTTAGACTTTATTTTCACGAACAAGGTCCACTTAGAGAGTTGGAGTCCTACTAGTGTGTCGCCAAGTGTTGTAGCAGCTACAACCACCCTCAAAAGTTTTTCCTTAGCCTGTTTTGGAGCCTCCCTACTAACCTTTCACAACACTTTGTCTTGCTTCATCAAGTACTCAAGCTTCAGTGTTTTCCTCACACAAAGGAAGCTTGTTGATCATAATCGATCCATTCCCCTCATAGGTTGTTCACCCAGACTTGGTCCAGCTGTAGGCTGAGTAGCTTCCCCTTGAAAATTGTAAATTTCTGGAGGGTAACCAACCTTCCCTCCACAAATTGCGCAATCCTCTCTGGTATCTTGTTAGGCTCCATGATTGCGTAATCCTGTCAGCCAACACTCCCAGCAGGATTTGTGAAAATTTCCCAGCAGGCCTGCTCAACCCAATATTTACACAAATATGGGCAATAGTCAGCTGATATGCCTAGAAATTGCACAATCCTCCTAGGCAATCAGCTCAGCTCCCAGCCAAGACTGCACATTTTTTCCAAGAAGTTGAGCAACTGCATGCATGAATAGTCTGGTTGACCAGTTCCACTCGGGACTGAGGAAACTTGACTTGCATGCATGCATGACTTGCTCTTCCCAAAATAGCAAGAGACAACATGCAAAAGTCATCCCATGATTCAGGGATCTATTATTAGTAGCCGGGGGTTACGTGAAAAGTTGTTTTAGAATTTTCCCTCCAAGTGTCACGTTTTCCTAGATTTGTGGCATGCATGTCATGAGACCAAACTTATATATTTGACGCATCAGAGCTCATTCATTCACATCGATCTTGGAGCTCTGACATCCCACAACACATCTAGGAATCTTCAACAGATCAGGCTTAGCTATTCACGGGTAAGTGGCCTCAACTTGTCTTTTTCAGCATTTTTGTCGCTTTTTGTGTATTCACTTGTGTGAGTGTTGTTTTCTTGATTTATTTGAACACTTGTTGTCATTTAAATGTATACTAGCTTTTCCTAGCTCTGTTTCAGTTTTCGTTGCTATCTCACTGTTGCCGCATGCATGAAATTGTTTTGCACGGACGTTCGCCCAACTGGCGAACTGCCTCGCCCACATGCATGTTGATCTGTTTGTTGAATCTTTCGTTCATGTTTTGCATGAATTGTCAATCACTTCTGCTATAACTTAGTGTAACCATTCATTCATTGTCTTATTTGCTTTTAGTTACTTGTCAGCGAGTTGGGCCAACCTTGGCCCGGGCTCTGCCTTCACCAGGGTTGCATTACACAATCTAGGGAAGGAAGACTCACCTTCTCCAGAAATGTGCGTTCCTTCCCAACATTGGCCTCTAAGACTATTTTGTGCATTTGTGGAGGACAGTGGTTGCTTGGCCCAAGAAATTACGCAAAGCTTTCCTTGGGCTAGTAGTCCTTCCCAACTGGAATTGCACATTGGGTGATCCCAGCAGTCCTTCCCAGCTGGAATTATGCATTACGCAATCCCAGAAGTTATTTGCCTAATTGGATTGCGCATTTCGTAGATCCAACAGCCAGTCTTGCCTCCTAGATAGCCCATATTTCCTTTTGCACAGTTCTGGCAGCCAGTCACCTAGCCTCCTAGTAAAATTTGCGTAATCTTGCTCATTATTTTCCCAGTTATGTGATGTGTCCTTCCACGGATTTGCTTTGTTTCCACTAACGTATTTCTTTCCATGCATGCTTCTTGTCTCCAGATCTTTTAGGTGTTCATCTGTGTCAATGGATTCTAAGAAAATAGGATCATAGGACACTAATGGAGTTGCAGTTGGAGAAACAATTGAGCAGGTGTCCTCTAGTCTGTTGATATATGAAGATATGAAGATGTATCTAGAAAAAGACATCAAACTGAAGTGGCAAGAGGTTAATGAAGCATTCGCAGGAAATTTTGGGGAAGACCTTGAAGACTGTCAGGTGTACGTGAACTTTCATAAGTCGGGCTTGTACTAGATTGCATGCAGATACCTCGCATTCCCATGTGCGGACATGATTCATTGGATCATCTCTCACACTGACCCCGAGACGGTGACCTTGAGCAGTGTCAGTGGAACAAAGCTTGCAACCTTCTGGGCACAAGATTATGATGAGATGTATTAGATGTCAAAGCCCGTGACTATCATGAGTCCTCCATTCAGCTTACCCAGCAGCAGAGGTAACTCTAGAGACATTTTGAAGGATTGGGTAAAGGAGCTAGCTCATTTCAGGATGACACCCAACTAGATCTACAAGACAAAGATATTGAGGAAGGCATACCAATACTTGGTCATATTCACATGTTGACTGAGTGGTCAAGCAAGCACTGAACCTTTCCTCAGAGTTGGGTGATCACATTGGACCAACTGGCTAGAGAAGGAAGACCATGCAACTAGTCCAGCATACTAGCTCATCAACTGAAGGAACAAGTCATGAAGACTCGACAGTCACCCGAGGGAATGCATGCAGAGATTTACATGTCCGCCTACATCCTAGATGCAGTTTGTGCCCGACATGCATTATCGGGCTTGGAGTGGGCATGGCCACTGACAGAGACTATTGTGAACACATTTTTCAAGTTGTTTTCTGAATGCAGCTTCATGGGAGTAATCATATGATTGTCTAACTATTTTGTCACCCCAGTATACAGGCTGATATTCGAACAGGATCCACCCTGCATGTCCATGGAAGCAATGGAGGCATTGTGAGGCATTGTAGATTGGTATGCCTCACCATCCAACACTTTCATTTAAATGTTCAATGCGGAGAAGCCTCTGCATGTTCTGCCAAAATTTTCCTTGGACGTACTTGTCATGCAGGAGGTAGCGTATCACATCTCAATAGGATTGACAGCTAGACTGCAGCGGAAGAATAAGGCACCTGGGCCCACTCTTCCATTGCAGATTGTGTTATATGATATCCATAGTATCAAGCAAGTAGATGTTGAAGTAGAACATATGAGGAAATACCCATTTGACCTCCGAAGCTTCAACTCGTTTGACCCACATTGCATTGTGAAGGATCACTGCATGAGAGTTCAGTTCAACTGGATCCATGGGGTATTTCATTGGGTCGAGGAAGACTCATGGAGGTATTGCTATAATTCTTCTGGACCGAATGAAAAGGTCAGCTTTGCCATAGAGTGGTTAGAAAAGTAGCATGAAGCAGCAGTAGCAGAGGCAGCAGAGCCAAGCAATATACGTGTGCACAACAAAGGAAGAGGAAGATTGTCGACCGCATGGAGGAGGAGCAAAGCTACAAGTTTCGAGCAGATCCACTTGTAGAACAAGATGTTATGGATCTTTAGGCAAATAGGCAGTAGTGTGACATGCACATCGCGTGAAGGAAGAGGGATAAGAAGAGAATGGAAGAAGCATAGAAGGAGTTTCAAGAGATGAGGGAGCAACTCTAGAAAGAACAAGAGCTACACCAATAGGAGAAGGAAGCGCAACAACAACATATATAGTAGGGGGCACATCATGTGTAGAGAGATGAAGAAGTGCCCATACAAGTAGTTGATTCATCTGAATAGTTGGCATCAAATGAACAGGGTGAACCATTGCAGGGGCAAGACTTTGCTCATGAAACAGAATAGGTGCTTGAATAGTTGGATGTAGACATGGAGCAGCAGGAGTTGGAACAGGACACCGACCACATGCCTCACCACAAAGAGGTCAACTCACCCGGTTCAATGCATCCAGATGAAGAGCAAGTCATGAATGACAAAGGAGACACTGATATCCTTGGTGGTGAGCCAAAAGTGAAGGCACACAACGTCTCCTTTGACGAATCTCATCACGGAGTTGTGCAGTCTCATAGAATACCGACTCTGGAGGACCAAACATCTCTTACACACATTGAAGAAAAAGTAATTGTGGCTGATGTGCACAAGCATCGAGCAGCTTTGGCCAATGCAACTAGAGTGTATGCTGCAACCACTAGCTCCAGTGTTCGTTTCCTCATAGCCGAGAATAAGCGAATGGTGAAGGAACTATAGGTAGCCAAGGAAGGAGGAGACTTGGTAACAATGTTCACCCGAGCTGAACTGAATAAGGAAATACTAGATTAATTATTGTCCATTGATATAGTTATGCAAGCATTGTACTCCAAGTTTGGTACTGTGCACCAAGTAGTCGTCCATCTCCATGGATGGCAGCGGTAATGTGCGAGAAGAGAACGCATCTTGAAGAACATACATGCTTCTGTTGATAACATGCAAGCATGGATGATGAAGTACAAAGGAGCCCTGCTTCACTTGCCAAAGATGATGAGGGCTAATGCGGACAAGATCCAAGCACGTATCCAGAGTCAGATCCGGAACTATGAAGACCTACCACCACTCATCACTAGCATACAGGCTTCCCATGCACGAGTATTGAAGAGCATGGATTTTATAGTGCACACTCATGCGATTCCATCACTTGGGACTCTCACCTAGGTGAAGACAAAGAAGCGAGTCCGACAGGAGCTTGACTCATACTTTGACGAGTTGATGTGCACTGCCACTAGCCCAGACTTGCCTATCAGTGAAGACATCATACGCAAGTATGTTGCTGGTCCAGCCACATTGAAGACAATGATGTGCATGCCTTCAGACGAGTTGGAGAGAGGAGCCCGAGTAGTGTACCCAGATGCTATGGAGGCAAGGTTCAGGTTTCAGATAGAACACACAGACATTATCAAGGACTACCAATCTTGGCATCAATATGTTACTGTTGATCAACATGAGAATGTCAAGCAATTGGACTTCTATAGTTGTCTAAGTCAGAATGATGTCTAGTTTGGCTTGTTCAAGCCATTGTTCACATGGGTATATGTGCATTGTAATGTTGAGTCATGTCAAGTGTAAGTCAAGTCTCAATAGTGGATGTAACAATCATAGAGTAGGTGAAGAGTCATGAGGGTAGTTGAATGGTCATAAAGGGGAATGTCAAGGGTCACCCCACCCTTTGCTATAAATAGTCCCTCATAACTCATTGTATAGGCTTTTGGTCAGCCGAGCTTCTACTAAGACTATCTTGAAGAAAGCATGGACAATATTGTAATGCCCCTTGGCTTCTCCACTGCACGGAGCTAGTACATCTCTTTGGAGGAGCAGGCGGATGTGGCTATAACGTTTCACTGATGGGACTAGTAAGTTTACATGGATGTATTGTATGATTGGAACTTACACTTCTTTATATAATAAGAGCCAACACATGTTCATGCATATGTTGTTATTGTAGTTGGACTGCTCCGGTTGCCTTAACGATATATGTTGTTTAACTTATGTATTTGTGTATGAATTGATTCATATGAACTTATATGAATCTTGTTGCAAATGTGTTGTATATGTTGTTAATGTTGTCCCATCCGTGTTGACTACTCTTCCAAACACCAGACAAACCTTTCACATGAACCTTGTTGTAACAACTGTTGCACTCGTTTGGACTAATCCGTGAGTGTTGTACGTGTTATCTTACCTTGTATGCTGTGACTATTGGAGTCGAGTGGACTGCTCCGTCAGAAGCTATGTATGTCCTTTTGTGTTGTGTGTTCCTAGCTGAGTTCATAGTGATCCCTTTCAACCTGAAACTCACCTTCACCCTTATCTCCTCCCTTATGTGTTAGAACCTTGGATACACCCTCCTTGATTCACTGCAGTGGTCACACCCTTGATACTACAGAATTATCTTACTTTCCTTTGTGCAACATCGCGGTCAAGGCATTACCTTACAACCCACTGCTAGCACTCCTACACCAAATGATCTAAGGTCTAATTGGGACTTCTTACTGGGGAGATCCCCTTGACATGTTGGCGGGTCCAACATTATCAACATTTCTAGCACTAGAAGGAGGGCCTGATGACAAGTTGTGTCCTCTCATCCAGTTTTGAACCTTTTCACATCTTTCATGGAGTCTTGCACTCTTCTTCCCCCGTGTTTTTTCTCGAATCATGAAGATGTCTCCATCACGAGGAAGCTTTTCAATCTCTTGTCCACTCACACGTATGATGGTGAAGGTGCAGTGGCCTGGCCTGATCACTTACATAACTTTATTTCCATGCTTCACGAGGAAGGTGAGTTTTTGACGAACATGCCAGTTTGCTGCTTGCATATACACTTCACAAATCTCCATTTTGTTGGATGCTTAGCCTACTAGCTGACACCATGCACTCATTTGAGCACTTCTGTGATCTCATTGAAGACATGTTCTATCATTTTGATCCAGAACATCTTGAGTGGAAATTGTTACAAAAATGGAGGGCTCCACATGAATCAGTTATTTATTTTTGGCAGCACTTTCGTGACTTGCAGTTTCAAGCTCTGAGGAGCCAGATGAAATTTTCTTATTTTTGGGACCGGTTTGAGTATTGCCTTAATAAATCTGCCCATCCCAAGAGAAAGCTTGAAACCAAGACTCGTTCAAAATTATTCATTGATGGAGGTAAGAAATCTCATGTGGATGTGGACACCGTCTCAACTGAGTGTTTGCCTTCCTCTCATTCAACAGCTCCACCACTGCCAAGTGATGCTAAAGAGCATACTCACACACTTGTTCATCCTTCACACTCTCCCAACATCAATTCACGCAATTTTCACACAGATTTAGTTGTGAGTCCTTCGAGTTCTCATATGCATGATTCTCCGTCTTCGCACTCGGGTGTTACTCCAACCGATGTTGTCTTGTGTTCATCCATTCTGGACTCTTCACTTGTTGTGAACCAGGAGCAACCCATTTATAGAGTTGGTGTTGTACAATTAACATGTGTTTTCATTCATGAAGAGTATGAGTGGGAGCTTGAACATCAACACTTGGCGAAAGATGACTCCCTTCCATCCAAGCCGCATCCATTCTTTCCTAACCTCTTTGGTGAACCTGCCATCCATGATTTTGCATGTGTGACTTCATCCACAGATGCACCCATTATTGATCACTCCTAGGACTTAGTGGATGTTAGTCCATCATTCAACAATGAAGGAGATAAGTTACTCATTGAAGATCCACTTGATCCTTCATCTGTCTTTTCCAGAGATACAGAGGATGAACTTATTCGCTTTTCATATACCCCTCTGTTTGATTTATCTGATCATGAGGATGTCGAAGAATTCATTGATATTTCTGATCGTGGCAGTCGTGATCCATTTACTTCCATTTTTTATCACGATCATGACTCTATTGTATTTGATCTTTTGAAGCCACCCATTTATGATGATCTATCTGATGATGAAGTTGAGACACCCAAGATTGTCGAGGCACTTCAGCCCTAGTTGATGGTTATGTTAGGTCCTCTCTCTCTTGGGGTTATTCTCACTTCCGATAATGAAAATTTTCAATCACCCAAGGCTCCTCATCACTCACCTATATGTATTGAAGATCCATCTCACTCACAGATCACACTTCCTCCACTCGAACTGCACGATCCCATTGCTCATGCATTAGAGGAGTGTTACATTGCAAGAGCTTGTGTGCAACACAAGTCATCTTTGTTTCTTTAGTTTGCTTCAATGTCACAGTAAAGAGTGTGCTTGTGCTTCAAAGTTTCACGTAGTGTCACACAGCACCATGGTAAGTCCATGAACTACCCGTCATGCACATGCACTCACTTATGTCCCGTGGGCACTTTGAAATGTCACAAAGTGTGGTTGTCTTCATTGATATATCTTTCTTGCTTGCTGGTTCACACAACTGGGTTTCTCTTGGACCAAGCCTTCACCAACTACCAATGCACCGGTGGCTGCAAGTATCACTTCACATGATCAGGCCCATGCACCGTTAGTGTAGGAGTAGGAGTAGTGTTTGCTTCCAATTGTTTTCTTGCATGCTTGTCTGCTTACATGCTTTGTTTGATTGTTTGTTTTCTTGCTTGTTTACTTATTTTCTTTGCTTTCACTTTCTCTTATGCTTTGGCTTTGCTTTGATGTTTGTTGTTTCATTAGTTTTGCTCGTAGGTTAGTTTTTCATGAAACCATGTACGACTCTTGAAGCGAGCTGGGTAAACTACAAGAGGGCTTGTACAACTATCACCACTTGGTTATATGTCATCTTGTCTCTGTATAATGAGCTTGTTCCATGATACGTAGAAGGAAAATACATACTGTTCGAAGTGAAAGTTGGTGATAACACAGTGCTTGCGTGCTAACTAGTGTTACCTTCTTCAGTCAGTTGTTTTTGAGTGAACCCTTTTCAGCTTAGTTAAGTAGAGTAAGCTGACAGGGAAAACATTAGTAGGCACATTAGAGATACAATAAATTACTTCTCTTTTGGAACAACCTCTTCTACTCTCAATAAGTCAGGATCCCTCTTCTGCCTCTGAAATGAATAAGTGTTATGCACAGTGAAAAATAAAAAAATGAAAAGTCAAAAAATTCAAAATTCAAAATGAATAAGGTGAAAGAAGAGAAAGGCTTCCTGTGTAGGGAGGTGATGCAAGTAACTCCACCGGGGTACTGACCAGGTTCACTGGTAGCAGAGCCATGCTTGTGTTCCTATGTGACTCCACAAGGGTAGTGTCTAGGCCTTTTAGCAGTGGAGCAACACCAAAGATGAACCTAAGACTCTGGCGACTATACTGCTTGTGCACTTATATACCCCTCAACCCCAATCTAAACAATTGTGTTGCCTTGGCTTGGAATATGTGTCAATCGACCAAGGGTTTGAAAGATGCTACATCTTACAATCAAGCTTGTGTGAAGCCAAGATGATATGAGAACTAAATAATACTTCCGGAGGTGTTAGACTTTCTTTTCACGAACAAGGTCCATTTAGAGAGCTCGAGTCCGACCAGTGTGTCGCCAAGTGTTGTAGTGGCCACAACCACCCTCCAAAAGTTTTTCTTAGCTTGTTTGGGAGCCTCCCTACTAACCTTTCATAGCACTTTGTCTTATTTCATCAAGTACTCAAGCTTCAGTGTTTTCCTCGCACAAAGGTAGCCTATCGATCACAGTCGATCCATTCCCCTCACAGGTTGTTTAGCTGGACTTGGTCCAGCGATAGGCTTAGCAGCTTCCCCTTGAAAATTGTGCATTTCTGGAGAGTAACTAGCCTTCCCTCTAGAAATTGTGCAATCCTCTCTAGCATCCTAATGGGCTCCAAGATTGTGCAATCCTGCCAACCAACACTACTAACAGGATTTGCACAAATTTCCCTAGTAGGGCTGCTCAGCCTAGGATTTGCGCAAATTTGGGCAGAAGTCAGCTTCTCTACCCATAAATTACGCAATCCTCCTAGGCAGTCAACTCCGCTCCCAGTCAGGAATGTACATTTTTTCCAAGCAGTTGAGCAACTGCATGCATGAATAGTTCGGTTGACCAGTTCCACCCGGGACCGAGGAAGCTTGACATGAATGCATGCATGACTTGCTCTTCCTAAAATAGTAAGAGACAACATGCAAAAGGCATCCCATGATTCAGGGAGCTATTATTAGCAACCGAGGGTTACATGCAAAGTTGTTTTAGAAGTTTCCTTCCAAGTGTCGCTTTTTCCTAGATTTGTGGCATGTGCGTCATGAGATGAAACTTATTTATTCGACGCATCATATCTCATTCATTAACTTTGATCTTGGAGCTCTGACATCCCACAGCACATCCAGGAGTCTTTGACACATCCGCCTCAGCTATTCACGGGTAAGTGGCCTTAAATTGTCTTTTTTAGCATTTCTATCACTTTTTGTGTATTCGCTTATGTGTGTGTTGTTTTCTTGATTTATTTGAACGATTGTTGTCATTTACATGTATACTAGATTTTTCTAACTTTGCTTTAGTTTTCATTGCTATCTCACTGTTGTCGCATGGATGAAACTGTTTTTCACGGACATTCGCCCAACCTGTGAACTGTCTCACCCACATGCATGTTGATTTGTTTGCTGAATATTTCATTCATGTTTTGCATGCACTGTTAATCACTTCTACTATCACTTAGTGTCGCCATGCATTCACTATCTTATTTTCTTTCAGTTGCTTGTCAGCAAGTTGGGCCAACCTTGGCTCGAGCTCTACCTTCACCAGGGCTACATTACGCAATCTGGGGAAGGAAGACTCACCTTCCTCTCCAGAAATGCACATTCCTACCCATCATTGGCCTCCAGGATTATTTTGTGCATTTCTGGAGGACAGTGGCTGCTTGGCCCAAGAAATTGCACAAATATGTCCCTGGGCTAGCATTCCTTCCCAACTGGAATTGTGCATTGCACAATCCCAGCAGCTAGCTGCCCAACTGGATTGCGCATTTCTCATATCCAACAGCTAGTCTTACCTCCCAGATAGCACAAACTGCCTTTTGCGTAGTTCTGGCAGCCATTCACCCAGCCTCCCAGTAAAATTTGCACAATCTTGCTCATTAGTTTCCCAGGTATGTGTTGTGTCCTTCCCCATATTTTCTTTTTTTTCCACTAACGTATTTATTTCCATGCATGCTGCTTGTCTCTAGATCTTTCAGGTGTTCATCTATCTCAATGGCTTCCAAGAAAATAGGATCACAAGACACTGATGGAGTTGCAGTTGGAGCAGAAGGTGTCCCCTAGTCTGCGTATTTATGAAGATACGAAGTTGTATATAGACAAGGACATCGAACTGAAGTGGCAAGAGATTAATGAAGCACTAGGTGATTACCTTCTCATTGACAAATCTCTTTTTATTCATCTTATTCTCTCTTGTTTTTCCTCGTCCCTCAAGGCTAAGGGAGTCTCTCTAGGGTTTGGTGTGAAATTTTAGGCAGGAGGATTTTTATTTTTATTTTGTTCAGACAAGACTCTTCCTTAGTGTCTCCTCTGGGCATCCACAAGTTTAACAAATTTAGACGATAGAATCTCATTTTATTTGATTCCATAGCTATCAAAGAAATTGGGAACCCTTGAATTTTCCCTTCAACTTAGGGAGTTCTTGAAGGTTTGAAATTTAGTAGCATATCATTCGAAACCTTTTCTCCTAGCTGTCTTGAAATTGGATGAACTCTTGTCCCGTCAAATACCTCAACACTAGGTATCATGTAGTATTTATCTAAAATGGTTTTTCATGGAAATTCATCCTAGCTTCTCCCAAAGCTCACATCTCAATTAAGCCTTTCCATTGAATGATCCATCCTTGCCTCACTCCAAACCCTAGTATAGACATATTAATCACTTGTGAGGGATACTAGGGCTCCTCCCCTCGGTGAAAATCCGAGAAGAGAAGAGGACATGGGTTGTGGTGACAGTGGGCCTTTATCCCAAATTGTTGTTGTTCCCTCTAGATTTAGCCTACAACCTAGGCTTGCTAGTTTTTGTAGCGACAAGAATCATACTGAAAAAAGCTCCCACACCTGTCATCCTCTTCGTCATTGGTAACTACATCATATCTTGGGAGAAACCACAATTCCATTCCTTTGAGAGGAGGGACCAACTCTTCCTTCAAAGTAGGGAAACAATCCTCAGGGTATGCATCCATTTCTTAGCTATCATCACCAATGATGTATCGATGGCTAAGTTGTTCAAACATGACGAAAAGCCTCTTTTCAATGGCATGTATGATGCTCCTGAATCCTATCTAAACTAGGTCTATTTAACTCTTCCCCAACAATGGTAGCATCCCTTTTGGTATGATTGGCATTATTTTGAATTATAAAGAAGAAAACTTTCCATTCATCAAGATGGGCTTCATAACTTAGTGCCTACAAGGATGCCTCAACATTATTTTTCCGGGGGGGGGGTATAACATCCTCCTTTCCTTGATCATCATGTATCATCCCCCAACTTGCAGTACAAAAGTCATCCATATGGTCCTCATTGTCCTTACCTTCATGCTCTTTTTCATTTGTAGGCTCCTCAGAATGATCCCACTCTTCATTATTTATTTCATGTTGATTAAGCAGAAAAATATTGTCTTCCTCCTCCTTTTTGTCCACAATATTACGCCAAGTGTTTACTATATAGTTTTGGTAATAAAGTTCTAGGAGAAGTGTGATTCTACGATTCTCTTTATATTCACGTTGCATCTCATAGATGTTTCCTCCTTGTTTGCAGAATTGGAGTAGGATAAAATTTCCTTCACATTCTTTTATTAGCTGTTCGTAATATTTCTTATATTCATCCATCCTTTCTTGTAGCATGTGGAGTCTTTCAGGATTAAGAATCTCATCATCATCCTGCGAAGAAATGCTTTATAACTCATAACATCCTTCTTGAGTATATTCCTTGAGATCGTCATCTTGATGATATGGTGGGGAGTCGAGCTTAACTTCCCCTTTGAGGTTATCAATAGGTGTATCATCTGAATTACAATCTTGGGAAAGGGGAAAGATAAATTCATCTGCTTCATTACTTTGATATTGATTTGGAAAAAAAGGTTCCTCTTTGTTCTCTTTGTCATGACCATTATCAAAACTAGTTCTATTAGTTTGATGATTAACACATTCTTTCATGAAGATATATTCAAATTGATTGAAGTCAAAGATGCTCCCCAGAGGCGGTTAATATACCAATCCCAAGCAACTCCCTCCAACATTAACGCAAAAAGTATTATAATGATATCTTCTATGTCCTATTGATAAACAATAAGTTGATTATAAAATTTAGAAGAAATATGCAATAGAAAATCGTCCACGTGTTTACATAATACTTCCATTAAACTTAGTCAACCACTCATGGTTTTTATTAGGCAATTGGTGTAGGGTATTAGGGTATGCATCAATTCAATGGTTTGAATGAAGTGGATTTATGATAATCGATGAAACTGTAACCCACTGTCATGCGGAAAGAGTCAATTTTGCGGACAAAACCGACCTCCCTAGAAGCTAAGGCTTTCTAGTGACAAACAAGACAATTAAGCACTATCTTTCCCTAAATATGCATTTAGAATACAAGCAATCAGGTGTTTATAACATACCTTTAGTCCAACGCTGTTTGTAGCAGTCCAGCCTCTCCGATCCAGATGAGCTCCTCCTTCTCTTCGAAACCTGCATTCACTAACAAGCAAACGATTACATAGCACTTGAATAACTCATAAAATAAAACATATTCATCATAAAGACCAAGGAGTATATGAAACAAATTATATATAACAACTTGTTGAGAAAAATGAACTTAATTGTATTAAGTGGAAACAAAAGAAACCATTACAACTAGTGCCTTGGTGTTGTGCAGGTCCCTCCCAGGGTCCAGCAAGAGTTCTCCTTTACTTTGATCAGCTCACCCACTTCCAAATGAAGCTAAGAAAGGATGGGAATCTCTCCTCTCAAGCTCTATAAGGGAGTCCTAATTCCAGCAGCATCTACCCTTAGGAATGTTCAGCTTTCAACCTCCCCTCCCTCTGGCCCAATGCCTGTATTTATAATGCTTTGGAGGAAGTTAATCAGGTCCACCATCAATGGGATAAGCCCCTCTTTGAATGGGATAGCTCCCCTCTTGATGGGATAAGTTCCTCTTTCATAGGGATACATGAACCATCTGGAGGCGCTCAATACACGTCAAACCATCTTCTAGAATGCTCTAGAATCGATCACAAGTAACTTTTTTGAAGTAAAACTCGCGCCTTTTGACCTTTACAGGAGTACGCACCCACCACTTTACAGACAGAGCGTACAAGTACGCAGGTATTGTGAACTTGAGGTGCGTACACGCAGGTAAGGCTAAGAGAAACTGTGTACCCAGAGTTATATAGATTTTTAAAGACTTTCTCTCTTTCTTGGAGTTTGACATGAAGAGCAGAGGTATAAGACTTGCCAAGGAGGATAGTATGACAGTTGATGGAGCCATACTAACTGCAAATAGTCATGGTGACAAATTTTAGTGTAACACCCACTATGATGTCTTCAGATATTTATCTTGTTCTTACATATTAATTCATGAGAAGTTACTAGGGTGAATTTATATGCTTTGAGAGATGCTTGCTTCACCCTACAAGCACTCACTTTAGGTTCGATCAAGAACAAGGGCTTCACTCTTCCAATGGAGTCACCAAAAGAGGATTTATATTTTCGTTAAAGGAGTCACATCTTCAAATATTTCACCAAGAAGGTATACCTGCTTCCTCCTCAACACCAATGCCGTAAATGTTGCCACGTAATCTAGCAGGGGTCCTAGGAGGGGTACCTAAGAGTCAACTTCTAGACCAAGTGACAACAATGGGAAAAAAACCTATTGTCACCTTAACAAGTGTCCCCTGCTCTTTACGGACTTTAACTGATGGGAGGAGTCCTGAGATGTAGGAAATAATGTTTAATGTTGGGATCAATGATCAGTTATAAAGTGATTCCAAAGACTCATTCAAGAAGAGACACAATTAGAGTTCAATTCTTCAAGAAAATATAAGGGTTCTAGAAGAAAAACCTGTCAGGAAAACCTAGATGTAGGGTTAGAGATGTTCAATAATGATGAGTATTCCTAAGGTTAATATATCCAATATGATATAGGACCTCTCTAGAAGCATTACAAGATGATTTGTCACATGAAAGAGGATTTTTTCTTTGCTAGAGATACCTAGAAGGAAGCATATGCAAGACCTAGGGTTTATGCATAATCATGCAAGGAGTTCCTCCAATGTGATCTCTAGGTTGAGATAGGATGGGAAGAGAAGGAATGGGGGCTTGAATGATTTATTCCAACAAATAACAAGTTTTAAAATCCCCGAGAAGACCACCTTATGCAAGGAAATAAACAACTAAGTTGCAATCCAAAGACACAACTAGGGTATCAAATTTCTGGAGATTTAACTGTGGGAATTCAACCAAACTTGGAGATATTGTAAAGGAGACACCAGGACAAATACCTATCCAAATGGTTTTGAAATATTAACCCTCTATAATGTTTCATAGGAAGCCCTAGTTGGTCATCTATGAAAAGGGGCCAAAAAAATTTGGAGGAGAGAAAAGAGAAGGGAAAGAAAGGTGATGACCAATTTGATAAGATTAGTTCCTAGTCCTTGGGCTATGGAGTCTATGATGATTAAAATTTTTGCCAAAATCATCTTCAAGGACATCAAAGTGTGATGCCCTAAGAAGCACTCTTCAACAATTACCCACCAAATTTTTATGGATTTTCATGAAAGAAGAATGAATCCCATCCACTTGGAACATTCATTTATTGCCATATAATGAGTAACGTGTGAAATTTCCAATCAATAGCCTTTTACAATGATAATAAATAAAACTAGGGCATAAAAGCATTAATAAATTGCAACAGTTCCACACATTAGACATTATTCAAGAGAGATTTTCAACAAAATCACACTTACAATATGACAAGAGATATATCCATCCATAGAAAAAGAAGTGGATCCAAGGAAGAATGAAAATTTCAGCCTCCAAAGATATAAAAAGGCTTCCATAGAAGTCTCCAATAGTCATCCAAGAAAAAATGTGAAATTCTTCAAGAGAATAGATCCAAGTATGATGATGATGATCTCTCTCAATGGGAGATATCTCTATTTATATGTGTCCAATCTAATTCGAATTTGCCTAATATGCCCCTAATATTATTTTAATGTGCACAATATCATATCCTTTGTAATATTCCTAATGAAAATATACAATGACAAACAAAGAAATCATAGAAAAAACACACATGAAATTTACACATAGATTAGAAACTATGAATTGAACCAAAAATTGCGCTCCTCTAAGCCATTTTATTATAAAATCATGGGGTTACAATTTGGTGATTGGAAAATGTTCACCTTGGTTTTCTCAAGGCAAGCTAGCAAATCCCAAGTGATGAAAGAAAGTCCCTGAGTGTTGTTGGTTGATCTCTCTATAGCTTTGTGTTGATCTCCCCAGGGAATTGAACTATTAGATGCAAGAAATGGCTACTAAGGCTTCCTCTGGTGCTTAGAAAATTATGGTAAATTAACCCAGGTCTCTCCTCCAATAACCCACAAAAACCCACGAAGGAATTAGCTAAATGATGACCTCAGAATTTTGTCCCAATTTCCATTAGCTCCTCTAGTTGTTGGGTATTTCAACCCACTTGTAGGTGATGCTACTGAATGCCCCCAAACTAGATGAAATATTCAGCAAAACTCCACCCAGGACTCCTCCACAAATCTCAGCCCCATATTCCTCTTCTCCTTGTGTCCCACGTGTCACACGAAAAAGAGTTGTGTAGTCACTTCTGAACCCACTCCACACGCATGCTGCAATGCTCCCAGATCGATAAGGAAATGATGGAAATTCCCTCCTAGGGCTGGCACTCGAAGTCCACCGAAGGAAGGGTGATATTCTCGCTTGAAATTATTTTATGCTCAATAGCACATGCAGACTTGGCCTCCAGCTCAAGCGTGCTAGTCAAGGTGAATTCTTAAATAATCAAAGATGCCCAAAATTAATGCCTCCTCCTATTTTTTCATTGTGCCTCCCAATTTCCCATGTGGGGCCCAACCATCAAACCTCTCATCGTTTCCCTCCGAGGAATGTGTATTTCCAAGGGGGGTCATATTTCCTCCTTGGAGTAGTCCCCACCACCCATTAACTATTCGATTTTCCCTTTTCTCCTAAGTTGGGCCTTCCTTATATCCAAAAACTCAAGTGGGGTCCCACAACCCACTTTTCCTAAGTGTAAGTGCAAAATATGACACAATTGGAAAAGTAGATATTTCCCCTTACAAATATTGCTAAGTGGGAATATCACAGTCCTCCCCACCAATTTTTTTTTGTCCTCAAGCAACTGCAATGATGGATGTTGAAGTATCTGCTCCCCCTCCTAAGTGGCATCCTCATCAGGCAGATTCTCCATCTGATCAAAAACTCCATGATAACTCTATTTTGGAAGTGTCTCTCACATGTGTCCAAAATGGCCTCTGGCTCCAGAACCAAATGACCCTCATCATCCATAGGTGGTAACTCTATAGTTGTTGTCACCTGATACCCTAGTGCCTTTTTAAGGCAAGACACATGGAAAATGTTGTGAACTCAGCTCCTCGGGGGTAGCTTCAGCTCATACGCCACCTCCCCAACTCTCCTAGTGACTTTGTATGGATTATAAAAGCGAGGCTTGATCTTCTTAACCCCCTTATGTTTGAGTGTTGATTGTCTATACAGATGAAGTCTTAGGAAGACCAAATCCCCAACCTCAAACTTCCTTTCTACTCGGCCTCTGCTAGTGTAGAGATTTTGTTGGTTTTGCGTAGCCTGTAGGTTATCTTTGAGAGCTCGTAAAATATCTTGGCTCTCCTGAATCCAATCCTTGGCACTTGGGGACTTGTTATTTCTAAACATCACATTAATGAAGGATAATGCATCATAAACATAAAAAGCTCTGAATGGGTACACACCTATGGACATGTGGTACATTGTGTTGTAGCAGTACTTGCCCAAATTCAACCACTGTATCGATGCACGTTGATGGTTTGTCACATAGTTGTGTAGGTAGCCCTCCTACCACTTGTTTACAATCTTCGTTTTCCCATCAGTCTGGGGGTGGTAACTAGTACTTGGGTGAGCTTTGTTCCCACCATTCAAAACAACTCCTGCAAAAAATCCCCCATGAACCTATTGTCCCAGTCACTGACAATGGTCTTCAGAAGACCATGAAGCCGAAACAACTCCCTGAAAAATAGTTTAGCCACCTGTGAGGCTAAGGACTGGGCTGAAATAATGAATAAGTGGGAAAATTTCATCAATCTGTCTATCACCACATATATGAAGTCCTTTCCTTGGACTATAGGAAACCCAGTAATTAAATCCATCGATATGCTCTTTCATTTCCCCTCAGGGATAAGAAGAGGTTATAGAAACCCAAAAGGGTATGTATGCTCACTCTTGTTCCTTTGGCACGTATCACACTCCTGGATGTGCATCAGGACATCATCCTTAAGGCCCTTCCATGCAAAGCATTGCCTAATAGCCCTGTATGTCTTGGTGAAACCCTGATGCCTTGCTAACTATGATTCATGGTCAGATTGCATGATTTTCTCCTTCAACTAGGAGTTGGGAACTAAATAAATCTAGTCTCGATAGTAAATCACCTCATTCATCACCCTATACTAGTCATCCTTCACTGCACCATTAAGGACCTCACATGAAAATTGGTGCTTAGAATACTCCACTAGCAACTATGCCCTCCAATCTGGCATAATGCTCATAAATGAAATGATGTCTAACCTCCTGGAAAATGTGTTAGCTACCACATTGTGCTTACCCTTGACATACTCAATGTCAAAGTAGTATTCCTAAAGCTTGCTCACACACTTTTGTTGCCTCTCCTACAGTTGTTTGTACTTCAAAAATAATTTGAGGTTATTGTGGTCCGTCTTCACTCAAAACCTGTAACCCACCAAGTATTGTTTGAACTTGGCTAGTGCATACATGATATATTGCATCTCTTTAGCATATATGGAGCATAAACTCTCTTGGGGGTCTAGCTTCTAACTCTCAAAATTTATCAAGTTCCCCCCTGCATCAACACTGCTCCTACACCCTCCCTTGATGCATCACACTCATGTACAAAGGGTTGTGTGAAATCTGGAAGTGCCAAAACTGGGTAGCTGCTCATAACCTATTTGAGGAGCTCAAAGGCCACTTGTGCTTCATCTGTCCACACAAATGCTCCCTTCTTTTTCAAATTGGCGAGGGGAGCTGCCAACTGGGAGAAGCCCTTCATGAACTTCCTAGAGTAGGTATAGATACCCATGAAACCCCTCAACTCTGTCACATTTTGAGGTACTGGCCAGTCCCGGATGACCCTGATCTTCTCCTCATGCACTCTCATGCATCCTCCCCAATGATATGCCCCAAATATAAAATCTCCATCAATATGATCTCATAGTCAACAAATTGGTGTAAAATTGTTGCTCCTCCAAAATACACAACATCATCTCCAAGTGTTGCATATGCTCCTCCCAAGTCCCGCTATAGATCAAAATATCATCAAAAAAAACCAATACGAATTTCTGTAACTGCCCACGGAATATATAGTTCATGCAAGACTAGAAAGTGGCAAGTGCATTGGTTAGCTTGAAGGGCATAAATAGAAACTCAAAGTACCCATAGTGACACCTAAAAGTGGTCTTAGGAACATCCTAGTCCATCACTCTGAGCTGGTGGTACCCCGAATCCAAGTCTATCTTGGAGAAGAACTTGTCCCCTCTCATCTCATCCATAATCTCATCTATGCATGGGATGGGGTAGCGGTTCTTCAGGGTCTTCTTATTGAGCGCCTAGTAATATATGCACATGTGTAATGTCTTGTCCTTCTTCTTCACTAGGACAATTGACTAAGAAAAAGGGCTAGATCTAGGCCTAATATTACCAAGTTCCAACAGCTCATGAATGGCCCACTCAATCTCATCCCTATAGGCCTTGGGATGTTTGTATGGTGTGGTAATCATGACATGTACTCCCAACTCTAACTCAATCATGTGATAAAATCCCTGGTCAGGTGGTTTCCCTGGTGGTATGTCTCCAAAAACTACCGAGTACTGGTCTAATATGGCTTGTACATCAAGGAGTGGTGGCTTGGGATGACCCCCAGCCTCAGAAATCCTCAACTTCACTGCCCACTCAATGTCACCATGCCTCAGGTCAACCTCCATCATGTGTGTTGAAATAGTATGTGGAGGGTAAGAGTGCATGCCCCTAATGAGAACCAAGTTTCCATCCATCCCTATAAACTTGATATACAACTTCCTCCAATCAGTAGTGACTCGACCAAGAAAATAGAGCCACTAAACACCCATCACCACATTGGTGTTCGGTACATGCCCCACGAAGAAATTATTTGTGACTGAATAGTTCCCCATGGTCATTGTCAGAGCGGAAACATAGCGTTTACACTACATGGTCCTATCCCCCGGCACAAGGATTGAGAACCCCTCAGAATCCTCATTCGTGATCCCTCTCCTCTGCACCATCTATGCATCAACGAAGCTGTGGGTAGCCCCACTGTCCACCAAAACTGATACACGTTACCCCTGCATTGTGCCTCTGATCCTCAATGTCAAAAACTTAGGTACCCCATGTAAGGATGCAAGGACCCCTCCTATTGGTATGAAAGGGGCTCCCCTGGGTGTTGGTGATGGTGGTGGTTCCCTCTCCACGTGTGCCATGCTATCATCTCCACCTACCTCCAACTCTACATCATCCTCTTGGTCACTATCAGAGTAGACCTCAATATAGTGTGCCTTGACCATTATGCATCTATCACCTAGTGCCCATAGTTACTGACAAGTGAAGCATAGCTTCCTCCTTCAGAGGTCTCTCTAGGTCTCCTCATCCAATTGTTCACGCCCCTGATTGGCTCTCGGTGGTGGATCCCCAGTCTCTCTCCCTCTCTGCTGGAACCCCTGTCTGGGTGGTATCGACACTCTAGCCCTGGGTAGAGCATCCTAAAAGTCTTGCACCCTCCCAACTACGTCATGCAAGGTGGTGGGCTTGTTGCATTACACCAAGCCCCTCAGTGGCTCTTCTAGCCCCTCTATGAACATGAAAATACTCCTGGCCTCTGATAGATCACGCACCGTCACTAACAATCTCAGAAACTTGGAGATGTAGACCTCATCACTCCTCATTTGCTTGAGCCTTGTCAACTCCCCAAAGTTCTCCTCTGGGTCTCTCCTCTCAAAACTCTCCAACACCCTCCTAGTGAAATCCTCATAGGTTGTAACTTTTGCATGCCCCATTGTGGTCAGCCCATGGAACCACCAGGAATGGGCTTCTCCCTCTAAATGCAATGTGGAAATTTAATTGCCTCCCCCTATGTCATTTGATTGAGTTTGATGTAGACATCTAACTTCTCAACCCGTGCTTTCACTGAGCTCTTGGATGAACCATGAAAAGTAGGGAGGAACAATATTCCCATGGCGCGGTGCAAATTGGTACCATGTGTGTAGCTTCCTTCGCCTTTCCCTTTCCCCCTATTGTTACCCTTCAACTAGAAAAAGTCACTAAAGGTAATAACCTCTCTAAATTCAGGCCCATTGTACTAATACTCCACAAAATAGTCCCCGATGGGCATCCCCCCTTGCCCTTGCGACCCTCCAACACATGATGCTAGAAACGTGGGGATAGTGGACCTAGATGGTGTACTAGGAATCTGTGGTTTGTTGGGGCCATGAGCCCCATGGTGATGCAAAGTGTCAGAGCCCTCACCAAATTGTAATTCCCCTTGAATCCCTTTTTCCTTGTTGTTGCTTCAATTTTGTTACCTCATCTCCTCAATACCCTTAAACAAATCCTGAACAGTCTTGAGAAGGTGTTGGGGAAACTCCTCTTCTTTACTCCTTTTTTCTCCCTTATTATCTCCCATGTTTGTTCTTTCAAACTCGGGTTCAACTATCACTGGCTCTAGGGTAATTTGTGATTTCCTTTCTCTACTCATGTACCTCTACCTCTGGTAAGTCACATTTTGTTGGTCTTTTGGTGTCATTGATCGATACTACTCCCACATGACGAGCCAAGACTATGAGCTTTGATACCACTGTAATATTCGTAATGGAAATGTACATTGATAAGCAAAGAAATCATAGAAAAAACACACATGAAATTTGCACACAGATTAGACACCATGAATTGAGCCAAAAGCTACGCTGCTCTGAGCCATTTTATTATAAAATCATGGGGTTACAATTTTGTGTCTAGAAAGTTTGCACTTAGGCTTTCTCAAGGCAAACTAGAAAAGCCCAAGTGACGAAAGCAAGTCCCTGAGTGATGTTGGTTGATCTCTCTATGGCTCTATGTTGATATCCCTAGGAAATTGAACTGCTGGTTGCAAAAAAGGTTGTTAGGCCCTCCTCCGGTGTTTAGAAAATACAAGGAAATTTACCTTGGGCTCTCTTTCAATAACCTAAAAAAACCCACGAATGAATTGGAAAAATGTTGACCTTAGAATTTCGGCCCAATTTCCCCTAGCTCCTCTAGTTTCTGAGTATTTTGACCCACATGTAAGTGATGTTGTTGAGTTCCCCCAAACTAGCTAAAATATTCAACGAACCTCCTCTTAGAACTCCTCCACGAATCTTAGCCCCAAATCCCTCTTCTCCCATGGGTGGCATGAAAAAGAGATGTGCAGCCATTGTTAATCCCACTCTACACACACACTACAATGCTCCTGGATTGATCTGAAAACGATGGAAATTCCCTCCTAGGGATGGCACTCAAAGTCCACCAAAGCAAGGGTAGATTCTTGCCTGAAAATCTCTTGTGCTCAACAACACATGCAGAATTGGCCTCCAACTCAAGAGTGTTAGTCAAGTTGAATTTTCAAATGATCAAAGATGCCCAAAATGAGTGTCTCCTCTTATTTTTTTCATTGTGCCTCCCAATTTCCCATGTGGGGCCCAACCATCGAACCTCTCATCTTTTCCCTCCAAGGAATGCGTATTTCCAAGGGGGTTCTTATTTCCTCCTTGAGTGGACCCACCACCCACTATCTATTCGATTTTCCCTTTTCTCCTAAGTTGGGCCTTCCTTAGCTCCAAAACCTCAAGTGGGGACCCACAACCCACTTTTCCTAAGTGTAAATGCAAAATATGAAAAAAATGGCAAAATTGATATTTCCCCTTAGCAATATTGCTAAGTGGGAATATCACACCTTTGTGACAAGCCCACCAAGTGGCTTATAAAGTGAAGAATAAACCATCCAAAAGTGAGTTGAAATGATGAATCGTGGTGTAGAAGGGCCATTGGAGGGCCTCGTTGAGTCCTTAAGGTGCCATAATGAGAGTGAGGACTCCATGAATTATGGAAAAGGGGATGCCTCTTGATCTCTAAGTAAAACATCAAGTTGTGCTCCAAGTGGCTCTAGGGCACAAGTAGTGGTCTCATGGGTCTCCTGATGAAAAATAATCATGTAGACTGTTCCAAATGATGGCACAGAAGATGGTGATTTCCTTCCCATGTCTCAAGGATGAGACAAACCTCCTTTGGACCTCAAATTAGTTGCCAAACCCTGTATATACTGCTAATCCAACTGGGGGCACTATTGTTCCAAGTGCATCATCTCGCATAAAATGTGGGGCAATGAACAAGTTGTTGAAAGTGCTGATAGATCCCATAAGGTGAAAAAATGTTATGTCACATGACGAAGACCCATTGCTCTCAACACATCCCCTACAAGTGTCAATATGATCCTTTGGTGGGCTTGGGCCCAAGTTAAGTTTCTTAGTCCATGATGAAACCACCTACCAATTACGAATAAGATCCAATGTGTCTTCTCACCTTCAAGTAAAATAATTTAGTAGTGCATCTAAGTGAAACAAGCCTGGTATTCAAGGGCACAAATGAGACTTTGTAATGGGTTTTCCTTCGAAATTTGGGGCTTTGATCATGTAATGGTGTTACCTCCCTAGGTAGGAGTGGCTAATAAACATCCTTTAAGAGGTACATGTCATGTGGATAACAATGAGGTGGATTAGGACATAAGGGTCTCAAGATCAAATGAAATGGGCTCAAGGGTGGTAATGATGAGGGACGTCCACATATTTGGGTGTATAAATGTAGGTGGTAGGTCCCTATACTACTAGTGTAACCCCTTATTGTTATTAGTGCAACCCCCTTGTTATATTGTTGTACCCATGTAGTCCCCATATTGTAATTATTGTGCCGCATAGAAGCCCACTATTGTTATTGTTGTGCCCTTACATTATTATTGTTATGTCGACTCTAATTATATGATGACCCCTTAGACTCCTATACATAGAAAGAAGGTCTTGTCATTTGTATCATCCAAGAATTGTTCATTTGTGTAATTTAAAGGAGGTTTCCCCCTTGCAGAGGCGGATTTTGAAGGTGTTGATCTATCTTTTCTTCTATTTTGTGAGCTGGTTTCATAACATTTGGTATCAGAGCTTTGGATTCTAGGGTTTCGCTGCTCCAAACAGGTCATCATGGAATTTTCGCTATAACTTTATTTCTATGATGTTTCAGAAGCTAAACTAAACACCCATTTGAACTGAAATCTCTCTTGACCTCGGGTCCAAATTTAAGATCTTATAATGCTATATTTTTGGAGATATGATCCACGGAAGGTAGGGTTGTTTTAGAATCCCAAATTATATATCAAACAGGTGACCTGGGGAAAACCGTCATAACTTTCTTTTTGAGCATCATATTGAAATTTCGTAAGAAGTTACAGAAATAAGATGGCCCGTAGTTTTATGTACATCATTTTGAGGTCCAAAGGTTGAAACAGTGACATGTGTCACTTCGTACAAGTTCTCTCTACTAAAAAGTATATAATCAGGTCATCTTGGGAGATTGGGCATAACTATTCATTGGAGAATCCACTTTCAATCAGACTGGTGGCATTGGAAAGAGGACGTAGAGAGCTACTGCAAATCACAATTTTAGACCTTAGAGATATAAAATTTCATAGATACAACAAATTCAAGATCGAGCTCCTAAAATCAAGAAAAAGCGATATGAGGAAGTTTGATGGCAAGGATCCCATAAATTGGATACTACACATGGAGAAATATTTTGATCTACATGATGTACAATTGTTACAAAAGGTACATCATCTTTATATTTAGAACCAAATCAATTTGTATGGTATAGAGGGATTTGTTCTCGTAAACCACTTGTCACCTGGTCACTTTTCACGGAGGAAATGATAGCACATTATGAGGATACAAAGAGCAACACCTTCTTTAGCCAATTGATAGATATCAAACAAAAGGGTTCAATGGCAGAGCACATTGAGGACTTCCAAAAATTGAATATAAGGGTAAATGATATTCCAAAGAAGCAAAGGGTTGATGTCTTCATAGGGAATTTAAAGGATAACATTCAACATGAAGTTCGTCTTTGGGAACTTGATTCATTGGAAAAGGCATTCAGGTTGGCAAGAAAAATTGAAAGCGGCATTATGGAAACAAGGAATCCTAACACTCATAAATATAAATGTTGAAGTGTTTTTGCTCCTAGCTTTCCACAGCCTACAAGGTTTACACCACAACAATTGGAAGAAAAAAGAGAAAAAGGGTTTTTTTTATAGTTGTGATAGCAAATACACTAAAGGTCATACGTGTGATGAGAAGAAATTATTTTACATAGATTGTGAAGAGGAGGAAGAAAAGGATCAAGAAACATCAAAATAAGACGATATACACCAGGAACCAGCCCTAGAGAAAGAAGAAATGAATCCGACCATATCTTGTAAAGCATTGGCAATAATTACCACTCCTCAAACTCTCAAGACAGAAAAACATATCAAGAAGAAAAAGGTTCAAGAAGTGAAAGATCACATCGAGCATCAACAACAAGTTCTCCAAATTTTAAAGGATAACCCCACTTTGGTGTAGAATATAATGAAACAACAGGCAGATCAACATCGCAGTGAAAGAAGTTTTGATATAGGTGATTGGGTATTTTTACGAATACAACCATACAAACAAATGTCCCTCAAGATAGCTAAGAAGGATAATAAGTTATCACCAAAGTACTATGGTTCTTACAAGGTGCTATAAAATATTGGTACTATGGCATACAAATTGGAGCTTCCTGCATCTTCATGAGTGCCCCCAGTTTTCCATGTTTCATGCTTAAAGAAGGTTATAGGTGACAAGCTTGTTAGAAAATTATATATTACGGAGCAATGGAACACATAAAATATTGCAGAAATATAAACACCGAAAATGCATAAAACAAGAGAGACACAGATATACATGGTTCACCCAGTTTGGGCTATGTCCACGGAGAAACAGCCAGTCCTTTTTTATATTATCCAACAAATTGAAGAGATACAACCAACAACAAATCTACTGTAACTCCCTCTTCGTTCTCAATCTCCTCTCTCTTCCTCACTCAGAATACAGATATACATAGGCGCAATACAATTCCCTCATATATAGTGAGGGGTTGCCTTCTAGGGAAAAAAACCCTAAACTAAACATAATTTCTACCGTCAGATCATCCGCCTAATGAACGGCCCAGATTGACTAGAAATTACTATATTTTTGCAAGGAAATTTTACATCTGTTTTTAGCTTCGAGGGCACTGCCCCTGAACCCTCGGGGGACCGCTGGCCCCCGAACCCCCCAGCCGGGGGGGATGGCCCCCCCGAACCTCTGCTGGGGGGACAAGTCCCCCCTGCACCCCCCTACATGGAGGGGTGTACAATCTTCCTGGGGTATACATCTGGCTGAAACCTTTTGAATACAAAGATAATCAGGCTCCACACCCAACAAATCTCCGAGTTCAAACAATATTGTCAGAACTTGACGAGGAAGGAAAAATCATATTGGAACCTGAAGCAATCATGGAAACAAGAACCTGACAGCTACGAAATCGATCAATTTCTACGTATCTCATCTAGTGGAAGAACTTACCCACTGAACATTCCACATGGGAGGATGAGAATTTTATACAGAATCATCTAGAACTACTCAAGCATTGAGGAAAACAATTTTTGAAGGAGAGGGGCATGTAGGTCCCTATACTACTAGTGTAACCCCTTATTGTTATTAGTGAAACCCCCTTATTAAATTGTTGTGCCCATGTAGTCCTCATATTGTTATTATTGTGCCCCATAGAAGCCCTCTATTGTTATTGTTGTGCCCTTACATTATTATTGTTATGTCATTGTCATTTATATCATCCAAGAATTGTTCATTTGTGTAATGTAAAGGAGGTTTCCCCCTTGAAGAGGTTAATTTTGAAGGCGTTGATCTATCTTTTCTTCTATTTTGTGAGTTGGTTTCATAACAGTAGGAGGGAGAAATGGTGGTACATGAGTTACATCGACCTTTGTTTTTCCACCCTTCTTCATTTTCCTTTTTCCTTTTATTGATTTTTCTTTAATTTTACTACTCGGGGCTCTAGTGGATGAGAGCGTGTTGTGTATGATATAACAATGATTACCCCCTTAAGGTGGGACAGTTCATCACCCACCAAGGGTTGGGACATGCATTCCTTAATGATGCAAAGGGAACTCATAGGGGTCCTAGGAACCATGGTGATGGCCATAATAATACATAGAAGAGATTATCTTTGGCTTTTTCCCACGTGCCAAATTTTATTTTCCTGGCCATTTTTTGAATTTTTTGGTATTATTTCATTTTTATGTGGCCATGATATGCTTTTATCTTTCCTTTTTTAGCTGCATCAACCTCTGATTCATCATTCCAGGCTTTGACCTAGACATGTGGACAAGGGGGGGAGAACTAGAACCTTGTGGACCTAGTGGTCATGTGTACCTAGAGAGAGAAGATGATGAAATAGGGCATTGGATGTGTGGAGGGGATTGAATAATGTAGAACAAGAAAATGGGACCGAGCTATCAAAATCGAGGTTTTCCAAGTAATTCCCATCCTAAAGCTATAAGCCAATATACAAGATCCCACGAGACTATGGTTGAGGATTAACCCCCCATTTAAGGTGAGGGAAAAAGACTATAATTGAAAAAAATCCTTATTCTAAGTCACCCAATAATGCATACCCAAGTGTGCCCAAGGAAAAACAAGCATAAGCACCTGATTGCATAATGAAAGAAATACATTTAGGATTAGATGGCCCACCTTCAAACATACGCTCTCAATAGATGTACAAGGGGACATATGACTAGCTTAGGGAACAAAGCTCATCTAGCACAACATCAGCTACACCAGTGGCTGTTAGGGGTTCTTAGCTGCCAGCTGAAGACAAATCTACGAGAAAAAACCTCCTGTGGGGTCACCCACTGGTGGTGGGTAACATCTAGATCCAATTGGGACCTGAGCTCACATGAACCATGTACTCGAACAGGGAGGTAATGAGAACACCAACAATCCTCTGGGACTGTAGAACTATATACTGCACATCACAAACAATTGTTGGAAGCATCTTCCCTGGGCATATTTTTGTTGAGAAATGGAAACAAGAAATTCTAGTTTAATTTGTCCTCAAATTAAACTAAGAATTAAAATCAAATTTTATTCTCATAGAAACTTGTAAATAGTTAATTAAGTTTAATTAACTTAATTAGCTGAGGAATTTAGATTTGGAACTCTTTATGTGGTCATGTGTATGTTCTCCCTAAGTTTTAGGTGTCTAGTATGAGTTTAAATTGAGTTGTAAATTGGATAACTTAGTTTACTGCGTTATGTTCAGTTAAATTAGTTCCAAACTATTTGAGGAACTAATAGAGAGTTAACAGTCAGTGGGTGCACTAGTGCATTTGCAAGTGTCACTCTTGTTAATTGAATATTGCCTAATCAAAAACTCATGCATGTCGATTCTAAGAAAGACCTAGTTCAGACTAGATTGCAGGGACAATATACTATCAATTGTATTATTTACTGGAGTGTAAATATCATATATGCATAAGAGATTGATCCTATGTTTGGATTTGGCAGTTTTGGAAGCATGAATTCCCTTTAAATACAGGCTATTCATCCTAGGAATTACGCAAGAGATTAGGGGCTTGGAGAGTTGCTAAATAGGTTAAGGATTTGGCTTAAGAGCTAGCTTGTGAGCTGAGAGAGTGGAGCATACTTGTGCAGAATTGTTCTAGTGAGAACAAGCTTTGTATCTTCACTCATGTTTTGGATATATGAAATACAGATAGCGGGGTTTTGGACAGTGGATTTCCCCATATACATCTTGTTTTATGTGTCATCGATTTATCTTCTTCTTGTTCATATTTTTTTCATCAAACTATTGGCTTCCGCTGGTTGAAAGTAGAAGTAGACTCTGTCCTGTTCTTTAGTAAATTGCATGAGCTTGTGATTGTACAGGATTTTCTACATGGTATTGGAGCTGAGAACAGTATACTAGAGGATATTTTGAAGTTTTGAGTTTTGGGTTACAGGTGAAATTTGAATTTACAATACATACTTCAGGATCGACAGATGGAATTCTACAGTTTGCGACTCGTGTATGCCTTGGAAGGCAGCTCAAATTTTATAGCCTATAGGGACAAAATGGAGGTGGTGCTAGAGGATAATGGCTTGAAGGAATTGATTGACCAAGAAATTCCTAAGCCAATAGCATCGGATGCACAAAATTTGGCCAAATGGAAGAAGTGTGTTGCGAAGGTGAGGTGGATAATCCTTGAGGGAGTTTGAGACCACATTATCTCAAGTCTCCATGGTAAGGAAACCTCGTATGCTATGTGGAAAGAATTGAAAGACTTGTATAAGAATAGCAGTGACCAAAGGAAATTGGCACTGAAGGACAAATTTCAAAAAATCAAAATGGAGAAAGGTGAGATGATTCCAAAATACTTGACCAAGTTCACTCAATGTCGAGATGAGCTTGGAAGTGTTGGAATCACGGTTGTCAAGGATGATATGGTGAGTCTTTCTCATCTAGGAATCCCAAAGAGTTGGCATAGTTATCAGGACTTTGTGAGAAGCTGTCGAATTGGGAATGACTTTGATCGGATTTGATGCAGGAGGAGATCAAAAGGAACACCAAGGATGGCTCTTCATCAAAGACTGGTGATGAAGAGAACTGTGCCTTAGTGATTAAGGTGAAGAAGGGGAAAGGGAAATCTTCCCATTTCAAATCAGATTCTTATCATGGAGGTAAGAAGAAAGACATGATGAAATTTAAGTGCTTTCGTTGTCATGAGCTGGGCCATTTTGATACAAATTGCCCACTCAATAAGTCTAAGAAGAATTCCTCAGGAGGAGTGGTGGGTGAGGCATTGGCCTCTCAATTCGAATTGGAATTTTCCCTCATTACATGCATGGTTTCATCAATGATGGGAAGTGTATGGTACTTAGGTAGTGGAGATTCATTCCACATGACTAGCGACAAAGAGTTATTAAGTGACCTGGAGGAGAAATATCTCCAGATTTATATCTATATGGGTGACAATGGGAAGTATAGAGTTATTGGATTGGGGACTATTAATTTTCAAAGGGAGCATGGGGCTCCAATCACATTGAAGAATTTTATGTATGTGCCTGGGCTGAAGAAGAAATTCATATTTGTTGCCATGCGCGTCGATAGAGGCTATGATATGATCTTCTAGAAAGAAAAAGGCATTCCTTTCACACATAGCCACCGGTCAAGTAAAGAAGATAGGGATTCGGGTGAAGAATATCTATAAGCTAGAGGTAGAGGAGTTTGTTTCTTTGAGAAAAAAAATAGAAAGGGTGTAGAGACGAGATGTTGGTGAGTTGTGGCATAGGCGATTGGGCCACTTGCATCATGGGGCTTTGAAGTTATTGCAACATATCTCTATTCGTCTTCCCAAAGGTACGCTTGAGCAATTTGATACATGCAAGGGGTGCACTTTGGGAAAATACACCAAGTCTTCCATTCACAACAGAGACAGTCGAGTAGAGGCTATTCTAGAGCGAGTCCATTCATATGTGTGTGGACCATTCTCGACAACATCCATGGCCAAACAAAGGTATTATGTTATATTTGCTGATGACTATTCTCATAAATGCTAGATATTTTTGTCACAGAAAGAGGATCAAACTTTCACAAAGTTTTGTGAATTTAAAACATTGGTGCAGAAAGAGTTGGGCAATAAGGTTAAGTCTCTATGGAGTGATATCAATGGTGAGTATGTCTCAAATGAGTTTAATAACTTATGTGAAGCGGAAGGGATTAAATGGGAGTTGACGACACCCCATAACCCTCAATAGAATGGGGTGGCTAGGAGGAAGAACAAAAACATAGTATGGGTAGAAAAGGTGATGTTTCCTGATCAGGGCCTACCACTACACTTGTGGGTTGAGGCATGCAACACAACATTTTATGTTCAGAATCGTAGCCCACATCAGATACTTGAGATGAAGTCATCAGAGGAGGCTTATTCCGGTAAGAGGCTAGATGTTGGTCACTTCAGGATTTTTGGGTCATCGGTATATTGCCATGTGACCAAAGATGCACGGAAGAAGCTTGAGCCAACATTAGAGTTGGGGATATTTGTGGGGCACACTGATACACCTCATAACGATCAGGTGTACTTGCCGACCAACAGGATGATAGTGGTTCACAGGGATGTCAGGTTCGATGAGGAGAAGGCCATGCGAGTTTCCCTTGAGAGGGAGCTTGAGCTACATGTAGATGAGGAGCTTTTAACTCCTAAGGTTGAGGAGCCTCAGATTGATGTGGAGCAACCACATGTAGAGGATCTGGGAGTGGAGATATCCACTCAGGCATAGTCTTCTAGAGAGGGAAGAAAGTGCACCAGAGATGCTGACAGATTGTTGGATGATGCACGGGAGAATGTGGGAGCACAAAATCCTCAAGGTAGGTAGAGGAAGTCACTTGAGATGTACACTGGATACATGGCTCATATGGGTGAATGTGTTGTGACAGTGCCATCTTCCTTTGTGGAAGAAGTGCAGCAGCCGGTTTGGGTTGATGCCATGGTGGAGTATGACTCCATAGTTTGTAATAGTGTTTGGGAATTGGTCCCAAGGCCGGAGGACAAGTGATTGGTGAGCTCCCATTGGCTTTACAAGGTAAAGAAAGCTGCAGATGGTAGTGTGGAGAAGCATAAGGCTAGATTTGTGGCTCGTGGATTTTCACAGGTAGAGGGGATTGACTATGATGATACCTTTGCTCCTGTTGAAAGGTACTCATCGATTAGATCTAGATGGGTTGGAAGATACATCAAATGGATGTGAAGACAACATTCCTTAATGGCATGATTGAGGAAGAGGTGTACATACAGCGGCCTGAAGGTTTTGAGACCTTCGACCGTGAGTCACATGTGTGTCGGCTCAAGAGAGTGTTGTATGGCCTGAAGCAAGCACCTCGTGCTTGGTACACTAGGATAGATAACTACTTCAACGAGTTGGGCTTCACGAAGAGTGAAGCGAATGTGAAGCTATAGCACATTGTGGTGGAAGGTAAGTTGTTGATCATTGTACTTTATGTTGATGATCTCATACTGAAAAGTGATGATCAGTTGATCAAGTCTTGCAAGGAGGACCTTGAAAGAGAGTTTGAGATGAAGAACATGGGGCTCATGCATTAATTTCTTGGCATGGAGGTATGGCAGGGAGATGGGGAGTTGTTTATGTCTCAGGGAAAGTATACCAATGAGATACTCAGGAGATTCCACATGGAGAGTAGTAAACCCATGGAGACTCCTCTAGCAGGTAACTAGAGGAATGAGGATGCTACTTCAAGGGAAGTAGTGGAAGCTAGTTTTTACAGGCATCTTGTGGGTTCACTCATGTACTTGGTGAACATGTGACTGGATATGTGCTATGTAGTTAACCAGCTTAGTCAAACGATGGTTAGGCCTACCAAGCTATATTGGAAGGTGGCAAAGCATGTGTTGAGATACCTCAGGGGCACTTCTCAATATGGATTATGGTACAGAAGGATAGAGGGAGTGAAGCTTCAAGGATTCACTAATGCAGATTAGGTAGGGAGTCCATCCGATTGGAAGAGTACATTAGGAGGGATCTTCAGTATTGAGTCAGCGAAAATTTCTTGGTACAACAGGAAACAAAGATCATTTGCACTCAGTTCGGCAAAGGCAGAGTACATGGTTGTGAGTCAGGAAACATGTGAGGCCATCTGGATGAGGAAGATCCCGGTTGGTTTGTTTGATCAGCAGATGGATCCAACTGTTATTTACTACGATAACTAGAGTTGTATCAAACTCCTTAAAAATCTAGTTTTTTAATGATTGGTCCAAGCATATTGATATTCGATATCCTCATCTCAAATATTGTGTATTGAGGTGGATTATGTCATTAGAGTACATTCCCACGGAGGAGAAATATGTTGACATTTTGACAAAGGAATTGTCAAGATGTAAATTCGAGTTTCACATAGACAGGATCAGGGTAGCTGATTACTCCCTTTCTTGTTGAGAGGGAGTGTTGAGAAATGGAAACAGGAAATTCCAGTTTAATTTGTCCTTGAATTAAAATAAGAATTGAAATCAAATTCTATTCTCATAACAACTTGTAAATAGTTAATTAAGTTTAATTAACTTAATTATTTGAGGAATTTTGAGTTGGAAGTATTTTTGTAGTCGTGTATATGTTCTCCCTAAGTTTTATGGGTCTAGTATGAGTTTAAATTGAGATGTAAATTAGATAACTCAATTTATTGAGTTATCTTTAGTTAAATTAGTTCCAGACTATTTGAGGAACTAATAGAGAGTTAACAGTCAGTTGGTGAACTAGTGCATCCACAAGTGTCACTCTAGTTAACTGAAGATTCCCTCATCAGAAACTCATGCATTTCGATTCTAAGAAAGACCCAGTTTAGACTAGATTGCAGGCACAATGTACTATTAGTTGTATTATTTACTAGAATGTAAATATCATGCATGCATTTGAGATTGATCCTATGTTTGGATTGCACGGTTTTGGAAGCATGAATTCTCTTTAAATAAAGGCTATTCATCCTAGGAATTACACAAGAGATTATGGGCTTGGAGAGCTGCTGAATAGGCTAAGGATTTGTCTTAAGAGATAGCTTGTGAGCTAAAAGAGTTGAGCATACTTGTATGGAATTTTTCTAGTGAGAACAAGATTTGTATCTTCACTCATATTTTTGATATATGAAATATAGATAGAGGGGTTTTCAGCGGTGGTTTTCCCCAGATACATATTGTGTTATGTGCCATTGATTTATCTTCTTCTTGTTCATATTATTTTCATCGATCTATTGGCTTTCTCTAGTTGAAAGTAGAAGTAGATTCTTGTCCTATGATTTAGTAAATTGCATGAGCTTATGAATCTATAGGATTTTCTACACTTTTATCGCCCATGTTTTCATTAAACAATAATAAAACAATACATGAAATAAAATCTATTGTAAATGCATGTTTCATCTAAATGCATCTAATCTAGCATGAGAACATGATATGATGATGCAAGCTATGAAAAAATAAATATGTAATGCAAAACCTACTTTAACATGCATATTACATCATGCAATTTGTATGTGTAATCATAGAGCCAATGCAATCAACATATCATCAAATCTATATCAAATATCCTATCCCCATGACTTATTATGATATATATTTGAGAGAAAACATGACAATCATGGTACTTATGTGCTACGTCACAAGGGTGGGAGGTGGGAAAATAAGACAACCAAGAACCACACAAAGGGGCCATGGGATAGGAGTAAGAACACGAATTAGAACGGACCCATTAGGTTATTCCAAAAACACTAAATATGGAACAATCAAGTTCAACAATATTATCTTAAAATCCTCCATGGGTATGCATCTTTTCTTAATGTCCCTAAGATTATGTTGATTTTGGGGGGGGGGGGGGGGGGGGGAATAATCACAAAAATAAGACATATCCCTGTTATAATCATACTAAAAAGGGCTACCATGTTTTTCATGCTCTTCCTCATTGATAACTACATCATATCTTGGGAGAAACCACAATTCCCTTGCTTTGAGCGAAGGGACCAACTCTTCCTTCAGACTAGGGTAACAACCCTTGGGGCAAACATCCATTTCTTAGTTATCATCACTAATGATTTACTAATGGCTATGATGTTGAAACATGAAGTAAATCCCCTTTTAAATAGAATTATGGGGAGAAGGATCTTCCTTAATCCTATCCAAACTAGGGCTATTGAACTCTTCCTTGATAGTGGCAGAAATCCTTTGGGTAGGATTGGAATTGTTTTGAAACATAAAGAAGAAACCTTTCCATTCATCAAGATGGGCTTCATACTTTGGTGTCTCTAAGGACGCCTCAACATTATTTGTCAGAGCATGTACAAAATCCTCCTTTCCTTAATCATCATGTTCCATCCCCTAACCTATTGACCAAAATTCATCCATATAGTCCTCATTGTCCTCACCTTCATCCTTCTTTGCATTTGTAGCATCCTCATAGTCATCACACTCTTCATTATTTATGTCATGTTGATTAAGAAGAAAAATCTTCTCTTCCTCCTCCTTTTCTTGAACAATATTACACAAAGTGTTTTCTACGTAGTTCTGGTAATAAAGTTCTAGGAGAAAGGCATTTGTATGATTCTATTTATATTAATGTTACATCTCATAGAGCTTTCCTCCTTGTTTGTAGAAATAGAGTAAGAGATCCTTGACTTCACATTCTTCTATTAGCTTCCCACAATATTTCCTATATTCATCCATACTTTCTTGCAACATGTGGAGGATTTTAGCTTCAAGAACCTCGTCATCATCCTTGGAAGAAAAAATTTCTAACTCATAACATCCTTCTTGAGTATAGTACTTGATATCATCATCTTGACGATCTAGTGGGGAGTTGATATTATCAATAGGTGTATCATCCAAAGTATAATCCTAGAAAAGGAGAAACCTAAATTCATCTTCTTCATTAGTTTGATCTTGATCAGGTATAAATGCTCCACTTTGTTCTCTTTCTCTTGATCATTATCGGAACCAATTCTATTAGTCTGATGATTAGCCCATTCTTTCATGAATATATCTTCAAATAGATCAAAGTCAAAGATTCTCCCTGGAGGTAGGTTAATATACCAATCCCAAGCATCTCCCTCCAACATTAATGCAAAGAGCATTATAAGGATATCTTCTATGTCATGTTGATAACAAATAAGTTGATTATAATATTTAGAAGAAAGGTAGCGGAAAGTGGTCTTTTAGTGTTGCTTTGTTTAATTCCCTGTAATCGATGCATACTCTCCATTTTCCACTCTTCTTAGGAATGATTACTAGGGTTGAAACCCACTGACAATCGGATATAGGATAGATGAAATTTAAATTTAATAGTTTCTGCAACTCCTCCTTAACAATTTCTTTATGATTTGGGTTCATTCTCTGCTGAGGTTGTCTAACAGGTCTTGAATTTTGTTCAATGTAGATATGATGTATGCAAGTTTTAGGATCAATCCATCTCATGTCAGTGCATTCCCATGCAAAAGCAGAAGAATGTTTCTAGAAAATTCCTATCAATTGATTCTTTTGCATTTCTTCTAGGTTTTCATTGACATTCAAGGTTTTTCCTGGAAAGATTTCTATCGAGGAATTCCCAAATTTTTCCATGGAGAGCAATGATACTTTTTTAGATGAGTGATACACATTTCGATTACGATCATAATGTGAGGAAGATTCATTATTTTCCATTAAATTTAAAATTTGGTCTTCCTCTTTTATTCATTCAGTAACAAAAATAGGTTGTATATCTTCTTCATCTTCTATCCATTCTTCAGTTTGTGTATCTATTGTTGTTCTTGCAGGGGGATATAATGTAAATTTATTTGTAGAATTTTCATTTGAGATAAACATATCGCTTGATCTACAGCTGATGAAAGCATAAGTTGTAGCCAACCAAGGCCTTCCTAGAATTAATGGATGTCCTCCTAAATTATTCTTGGGTGTTAAGACCATGAAATCGACATGATATTCCCAAGAATATAAGGATACACAAACATATTCCAACACACCATCTGGTTTAATAACATACTTATTTGCTAATTGCAACAAGGTTGGTGTATATTGAAGGTTAGGAAGCCTAAGTGTGTCCATAACTTGTTTACTCATTATGTTTATGGCTGCTCCTAGATCAATCAGTGCGTTTGGTATTTCAGTTCCATTGATGTGAATTTTTACAATGGGGCTTCCTAGATCTAAATATTTTTGAATTGTTGTCTTCCCCATCATAATGTCTGCAATTTTTCCAACTAACTGAATTCTTTTTATATCTTTTCTTCTTCTCCCTCATCTTTGTGTACTTAATTCCTTAATTGTTTTTGCAAAAATTGGTATTTCTTTTATGGCTTGTAATAAAGGAATTTTAATAAACATTTCTCAATTCATCCATCATATTGTAATCAGACAAGACAATTTGTTTCTCTACTCCTTCATCGATTTTCAACCTTTCTGGGAAAGGTGGTCTAATTGATATCAAGGGTTGTTCTATGATAGAAGTATTTATTGGAACTTCTTCTGTTTGTTTATTTTCTTTTTGAGGGAGAGAGGTCTCACCTTCTTCTGATTGTTTTTTGTGGTTTTGAAGATTGGATCTTGTTTCTTGAATGACAACAGGAGGTTTTCTTGGTAATACTATTCCAAACCTTAATTGGACATTATTTATGTCTAGTGGAGTTATTACATAAGTTTGAGGATTCTGACCCTCCATGTTGTACACTGGTTGTTGTGGTATTGTATTATTAGGACTTGGAAGTGGTTGAGCGGGTAGTTGATTTGATTTTTGTGGAAATGGTAAGGAAAGTTGTGGGTTTTGATTTTGCACTGGAACTTGTGGTAATTGATTAGCTTGAGGAATTTGATTAGATGGGGGTAAAAATTATGGTGGAAGATAGGATGCCAAATATTGTTGATATTGAGAATATGCTCCATAAGGATTTTTCCATCCTTGATTCCAAGATTGTGATTGTAGTTGACCCCAAGGATGCCACGCTGGATTCCAACTGCTCTGAGCAATTTTTTGTGGTCTGAACCCTTGTGGTTGATTTGGTTGAGGATTTTGCCATGGTATTTTGGCTATAAAGTAGAGAGGGTCTACTGGTTCTGATATTCCTTTATCATTAAATACAGCCTTGAGACTTGGTGAAGAAGGAAATTCCTTCATATCATGATTATCTGCACATATGACACAAGTTTCTATGGATTTTGAATCTAAGGGACACTCTTTTAGAGCATGCTTCTTTCGACATTTGGGACAGAAGATGGATAATGCAGCATTTTCAGAATTTTGCTTGTTTTGTATTTTAAGGGTGTCTATCTGCTCACTTAGGCTCCCTAAAATATCTGTCTTAAAGGTATCAAGCAAATTTCCTAATTATTCCCTGCTGACTGTCCCTACTGTAGATTTATTAATTCTTGACAATAGAGGGTTTCTAGGACTCCTTCCAACTCGTGCTTTACCCCTTGAGATATGTACACATAAATCACAAATATCTGCAAATGGTAGTTGGGAAATATCTCCCTTCCTAGTTAGGTTAAGGAGATTGATCCACTCATCTTTGATAGTTTTGAGTAAGAGGGATTTTAAGGTTTCTTCATCCAAATTACCCATTTTTTCTCTTTTAACATTATAGAAAAATATTTCCACCAAATCTTCAAGATTTTCATCTTTTTTTTTTGTGTCATTTTGAAGACTTCATCTTTAAGGTTCCCAGGCATACAATAATCTCTATATTTTCTTAATAAATCCTCTTTCATTTGTACGCATGTCGTTATGGAATGCACTTCTAGACTCATGAACCATTTTAATCCTGTGATAAAGGAAAGTATTTCCTCTGCGGACAAAGGCAACCCCTCTAGCCCTAGAGTGGGTCTAGTCACAATAAAGACAAAACAACAATCGATTCCCTTAAATAGTCATCGTTGGAGGCCTACCTCAAACCAGTGGTTGATGAAGTTTTCGTTGCGTTGCTCCAGATTTTGTTTCTTTCTCCTCAATGAGAAATCAACCTGAAACACCACAATAAAACAACAGAGCGCATAACTGAGAACAACAATGATCTATTTACATATAAAGTCAAGAAATCATAAGCTATCAAGTAAATTGTGCACAAGATATAGGAAATCATCATTGATTGTATTAAAATGAATCAAGAGCAAAGCTTACAACCAAGTCTTGACATCACAAGCCTTCTCAGAGGGTCCAGCTTGTATGTTTCTTCAAGCATTCACTCTCAAGAATGGGTCTCCCAAATAGATGATGTCTCTCTCTCATTCACAAGCTCTAGTACAAGGTTAAGGCACTCCACAACCTCTTATAAAATTATTAGAAATCCCACACTTGTCACACTCACACCAAAGCTATCTACCAAACTCAAAAGAACTATCCAACACTACAGAACTAAAGAACTGAAAAAGCTAGTAGATCATAGCAATGGTGAGTGGTTTTATAGGAGGAGGAGCCTCCATGAAATGAGGGAGAGAGAGCTTATCCTCAAAGGAGGTTGCATAATAAGTGGAACCACCATCCCAGAGGAGGAAAAGCGACCCAAACTGACCCAACAAATAGCTCTAGAAACACCTAGAAGGCCGACTATTTGAATGAATTCGCTAAATCTGGGTCGTCGCAAGTCATGAACTAAGGATCATTGACGACATTGCAAGGAGGCAATGCACGTAGACCAATTTCTGCAACAAATAGCTGGCAGCTTTGGGCTGATCCCTAAAATCGCACCGTCGCGGGAAACACATGTACTCCGACGATGGTGTCGTGATGATACAGTTCATGACAAGGGATCGTCGCGCCTTATAATGTCTTACTAGCGACGATGCAGAAACTTAGGTAAAAGGGTCAGTTCTTCAGCATCAGAGAGCACTGTTTAGTCCTTTTGCATAGGTGGGAAGATATGGACATGTGTATTTGATGTATGACACAATAGAGGGACTGAGATGAGGACAGTGACAAATCACTGTGTAACAGATGCCCCCTAAAGCATGAAGCCCGAGAGAGTGGAAGGGGTGAAATGATTTATGAAACCATGACTGAATTGGAACACCACTTTGAAGAACCTATAGGTGCAAGTACAATGGATATATCTAATAGTGAAATACATGTAGTCTAGGCATGGGCGCATCCATCCAAAATACATACGAAACTTGGTCTGTGGTATGGTCACAGCCATCCATGAAAACTCAGGTAGGGTCGCAACCATCCAATCAAAGAGTCATGTATGTACTCACGAACCAATCCATGCAGCCCAAACATATGTAATCTTAGTTCGGGGTCTTGAAACCCTAACCGATCTTAGTACAAATTCTATCATGCGAACAGATGTGTTGAAGTCGAGCATGATAGAAAGTCGCTTGATTACCGGTCGATAATGAAAACCATTAACAAGCGTGAGAGAAACGACCAATAATGACAATGGATCTCAAGGTACGGCCAGTACAATCCACTAAGTGTGAAGAATGGGCTGAAGTCAAACACTCATGGAATCATCCAACCGAAGACCAATGATGAAAGTCTATTGTCAAGCACAAAGAACTTGCCATTGAGGCATGCAAGCTCTAAGGTGCTGAAAGGGATCTCTAGATCAACCTGTTGGATAATGAGCTGGTGTCGACAGGAGGCGATCCGTCGCAGGAGGGCCATAATGTTTCCCCCATCAACGACGCGAGATAAGGAACAAGTGGTAGATGGTGAAATAGAGCATCAGAGGAGGAGGTAAGTGTGTGAACTGTAGAAGGATTATACTCTTGAACATATCAGCGACATGACTCCGGAATGTGGTATCATTTTGGTACCAAGGGATCAAAGGTCTGATGGAGACAACATGGATCAGATAGAATGAGGAAAAATGGCAACCGAAAACCCCAGAAGGCCAATGACGATGTGAGGATATCCTAACCCGACGAGAAGCAAAAGTTTCGATGTTCAAGAGTGACTAGCCGCCCTAGGTAACCAATGATGACTTCCAAATTTCCCCCACCATTGCTGGCGAGTACCCTAGTTATTTTTAAAAAAAAAAGCTTGAAGGGGATAACATATGCTTGTGATATAAGTTTGACCTTCAGACGAATCCAACCTAGTGATAGTTTAATGAGCCCTAGGGATGAGAAGCTCGACTCTCATCATGGTGATGAGTCCAATGTCGTCAGGGTTTAACGAGTTTGACATAGGTAAAACTCAGTGTCTTTTTCATGTTTAGAGAGTTTGAAAAAGATATGGAAAAGAAAACTCCAGGGGGGTCCTTTTTCGCAAAATTTGTGTCCCTCGAGCCCGAAAATGTAGAAAACAATACCCGAGAGAACCACTTGACCATCACGTTCAAGGAGTAATTTTCGTAATCAGTGGCTCCGATCCGAAAAAGTAAAAAAGTGATCAAAGACACGTCGTTTCATAAGCAGTATCGAACTCGAAACGACAAAAGTCTGGAAAATTTTTCATGTTTATTTGGTCAGAAAAGAGTTGAAAGTAGACCTCCATTTTTATTCTCTTTAACGAGTCAAAGAGGGAAAAATACTCGGCAATCTTTTCATATTTTATGAGTCAGAAATGAGCTTAAAGGAGACTTGTCTTGGAGGAACAAGTGGTATAAAAGGTAGCAACTGGTTCCAGCAATGGTGGAACTGCTCAAAACATGTAACGGTCAAGAGGCTAGCTAATAAACCGCTCATCGTTGCGGTTCCTCAGGAAAGGAAAATCAACCAAGTGAAAGCATATGATCGGCCAAAGAGATGGTGCCGATGGAATGAAACAACCGAGGCTCATCTAGCAAAATTTAGTGGACAAAAATGCGATAATCACGAGATGTAAATCGGGTATGGGTTCATTTTTACACAAGCTTGAACCATGGAGAACCTTGCTTGGATTCGGTTTCATGTTTACACAAGCTAGAAATGAAAAACTATGCTTGCTATAAGTTTTCATGCCCCCAGCATAATAACGCAAATCGAGGTACATGGCCCCCCAGCTTCATTGCATTCAACAAGGTGGATGGAATGAAGGTTCACTTTCGAGATCTTGGAAAGACTTGACTTGAATTTTACGATATCTTAAGCAAAGACTCAATTTGGAAAGGGAGTTGTTTCATTTTTTTAATGAGGTTGACACGGTAAAAGAACTATCCTCATAACCCTTGTTTCATTTTTTAACGAGGTTGACATAAGATCAAGAACTTTCCTCACGACTCCTTGTTTCATTTTTTAACGAGCTTGACACAAGACAAGGAACTGTGCTTCATGATCCTTGTTTCAATTTTTAACGAGGTTGACACAAGATCAAACTATCCTCAACACTCTTATTCATGGGCCATATGAGAACATGGCTCCTAAGTGGTCTTTGTGGGATGGAAGAAACATGCTCCGGGAGAAACACGTGTTGTTAGACACCAATGACAGATCGGTTTCCATTGTCCCCAGTACATGGTGTACGAGACCATCTGCATGATCATCAACAGAGGCGGAGATGGAACGAGTAGCCACATAATGGACATGCAGCTGGGAAGGTACTGCTTGCGAGCAAGAACCGATAGGGTACGATAGCTGCACAGGAGGCACTGGGGGACTAAAGAATGATAATTGATCTATGGTCACTATTCTTCCATCGTGTGGAAAACAAACCACACGGAAAAGTGAAGAGACAAGGGCCCCCATGGCATAAATATAATCACGGCCAAGGAGAAGACTGAAATCTAAAGCTCCTTGGACAACCATCATGTCGATATAGACAGTTTTGCCTCCCAAAGTAACAGGGAACTTTGGAAGGATACCTAAAGGTTGACTGGTTCCTCCATCAAATGCCAACAGATTCTACGTGACCAGCACAAGCTGTGGGGAGCCCAAAGCTTGCCAAGTAGTGAAAGGCATAAGGCTAACCGATGCACCCTCATTCAAGACAGTTGCAACTACTGCCTTATCATAGGCATGTACAGTAATATGGAAAGGCACATAGGATGGAAGGTGGAAAGTAGTCAAGTGACTCCAGTGGAAGGAAATGAACGAACTACTTGGTGGAGGTATCATATGATTGCCCCCATGCTCTACAAGAATAGAAGAAGGACTCTCTGAATCAGCTGGGATATGAGGGTCGTTATCGAACTCTAGAGAATCTGACGAGACGAGAAGAACATGAGCGGTATAATCAGGATGCTCTTCCTAAACAGAGTGATCAATAGGTGGTGAATCCAAGTCGACACTTTCTCTGACCAGTGGTTGGTCTGGAACAGGTTGAGCACAACCAGGTTCAGGAAGAGAAGGGTGGACAAGAGAAGAATCTAAGTTAATCTCTTTTTCAACCGAGGGAGGGTCTGAAGAGAGCCTCTGATAACCAACTGGAAGTCGGGGTGAAGAATCTATAAGACCTTCCAAAACAATGAAAGCGTTATCCATGAGCGCACAAAGGTGAAGGGGATGGTGGCCTTCACATAGCCTACAGGGGAATCGAATCTTCCCATTCTTCTTACCACTGCCAATTGAGGATTGAACATCGAAATGAGCTTCAGAGGACGATGAAGGATGAGCCAGATCGTGAGACCATACTTCTAAGATCCTAGGAATGCTAGGACAATCACGAAGAAGATGGTCACCCTTGCACAATTTACAAGGAAACTTAACCTTCCGCAGAGGAGCAGAAGTTGGTCCGACCTAATATGTACTCGGAGCAATATATGCACAGGTGGCCTCGTGTTTATCAGACTTCTTCTTCTTCTTCTTCTTAGTCTCCTGGTTACTAGATGTGAAACTTTCACCAGGCGAAGGAGGCTATGAAGGTGAAGAAACAGGGGAAGAAGGCGTAGGCTCAACCTTGGAATCAACATGCTGTGATTTAGACAATGGAGATGGTGAAACAAGAGTCATGAAACTCGGGACCACCGAGGTTGAAAACAACGAAACGGGCAAACTGATGGTTAACCCAGGAAAAGACAATGTTGCCATGTACGGAGCACCGGCATTTCCAAAATAGGGAAATGGACCAGGGTTCCCATCTGGGGGAAGACCTTGGCCAGTAGACTCGGGGAAAGTTTCCATCGGGAACGAGCCTGAAAAACACTCATATCATAACCAAGAACTCGAACTGTTACAGGGAATATTTCGTGGGCAATAAGTTTTATGACATAGGAAAAAAACTGGACCTTTTCATGTTTCAAGAGTCGAGAAAAGAACAAAAGATGACTCTAGTTGCCTTCGAATATTTAATGAGCCTAAAAGGACAAGTGCTTAGATGGACCTTTTCTTTCAAGGAGTCGAAAAGGAAAGAAAGTGATTACTCTAGAGAACTAGGCAAAAGGTTAACCAGACACACCGTAAAACTGCATATACACATTGGTGATCAAATGGAAGAGAAATGACCAAGGACTTTCCATACTGCAGTCATTCTTCCCGAATGTTGTGTTCGGTGCATTATGGTTCGCAAGGCGGCAAACATGGCTTCCTATGGATGTAGGATGATAACCTAGTGGGTCTCCCAAGATATACTCGACGATACTGGGAGCACAAGTTCGTAGTAGGCAGCTATTGAGTCACAGAAGGAGGAATCACCCAACGTTAAGCGAAAGCAATATTGACTAGGTTTAATGACACTGGAGCACGTCTCTAGCTTAGACCTCTAAATAATGTGCATTAAGTTCCAATGCGTTGTTAAGTTCATTCAATTGATTTTAGAGTTGATCTTGAATTAAGTTTTGGTTTTCAAGCCCTACCGAATGTATCTCAACAATTCCTAGGATGCAGCTACAATGAGTAAGGCATGAATCGTTTCGATGAACACTTACTTAAAGGAGGGTAGAAAGTTCATTCCCAAGAAAACACAAGCGAATGCAAACACTAAGAAACACAATGCATCAATACGCTAATCTCACGATGCATCGATACTACTAATGAAAGATTTAGAGTTCGCTTTTTAATTTCTTAAACATGAAAATTTGAAATGCACATATACTTTCACTTTCGTATATCAAATGAATGCATTGCCTTAATATTTTTTTGGTTTTTAATTTAAAGAGACAAACAAGCAAGTGTGAACTGATCGATCCAAACAATTGTGATCTATGCTTGGTAGTGAAGAAATTGAATCAATATCAAAAATTGGTTCAATAATTGACACTAAAAATCAACCAGCAAGAAAACAAGCAACGAAAAAGCCTCAAGCAAATCAATAAGACAGTTGTGGATGAACCTTGGACAGACAAGTAACCCAAGCAAATGGTTTCTCGATGAAACCTCTAAAGAGCTAGGTCACACGGTCTAAAAACACAAGACTCACTCAATGAAACCAAAGAGACTGTACCTTAACCAAAAACAATCAAAACAAGCTGATGGGAGAGAGGAGACAGCAGGGGATAAACAAGATTGGTGGATTCAGGAGGTAAAGTTGTAAAAACAACTTTACAGGAATTGTCACAGGTGTTACACTGACAACTAGAGATGTCATTACAGGCGGTACATTGTCAACTAGAGATGTCATCGCAGGTGTTACACTGTCAACTAGAGACGTCGTCGCAGGTGTTACACTGACAACTAGAGACTAGTCGCTAAAGTACACCCGTTTTCAGAGATGGTCCAATTTCAGGAATCATCGCGGGAATTAAACTAGAAACCTGAGACGAAATCCAAATAGTCGCGGGTACAAAGCTACAACATCAGCGACATTGTCACGACTGTCAGGCTATCTTTAGCGAAGATCTTACTTAAGAAAAAGACAAAGTAAAATCACCTAAATGACACCAGATAATCTTTCCAAGAAGTAAGGGGAATTCCCAGATTGACCCAGGTAACCCAAAAAACTAATGGTTTAACCCCAAAATTGAAGAGACACTAAAACAAAAAACAAATCAAGGGTAAACACGAAGAAAACATACAAAGGATTCCCCAGTATGGTCGCCAACTTGTGATAAAGGAAAGTGTTCCCTCTTCGGACAGAGGCAACCCCTCTAGCCCTAGAGTGGATTTAGTCATAGCAAAGACAAAACAACAATCGATTCCGTTGAATAGTCATCATTGGAGGCCTACCTCAAACTAGTGGTTGATGAATTTTCCGTTGCGCTACTTCAGCTTTCGTTCCTTTCTCCCCAATGAGCAATCAACCTGAAACACCACAAAAAAACAACAAAGCACATAACCGAGAACAACAATGATCTATTTACTTATAAGGTCAAGAAATCATAAGCTATCAAGTGAATTGTGCACAAGATATAGGAAATCATCATTGATTGTATTAAAATGAATCAAGAGCAAAGCTTACAACCAAGTCTTGACGTCACAAGACTTCTCAGAGGGTCCAGCCAGTATGTTTCTTCAAGCATTCACTCTCAAGAATGGGTCTCCCAAATAGATGATGTCTCTCTCTCACTCACAAGCTCTAATACAAGATTAAGTTACTCCACAACCTCTTATCAAACTATTAGCAATCCCACACTTGTCACACTCACACCAAAGCTATCTACCAAACTCAAAATAACTAGCTAGCACTGCAGAATTAAAGAACTAAAGAACTAAAAAAGCTAGCAGATCATAACAATCGTGAGTGGTTTTATAGGAGGAGGAGGCTCCATGAAATGAGGGAGAGAGAGCTTATCCTCAAGCGAGGTTTCACAATAAGTGGAACCACCATACTAGAGGAGGAAAAACGACCCAAACTGACCCAACAACCAGCTCTAGAAACACCCAGAAGGCCGACTGTTTGAACAAATTCGCCAAATCTGGGTTGTTGCAAGTCATGAACTAAGGATCAGTGACGACATCGCAAGGAGGTAATGAACACAGACCAATTGTTGCAACAAATAGCTGGCGGCATCGCGCCGATCCCTAAAATTGCACCGTCACGGGAAACATGTGTACTTCAGCGACGGTGTCGCGATGAGACAGCTCATGACAAGGGATCTTCGTGCCTTTTAATGTCTTACTAGAAATTATGCAGAAACTTAAGAAAAAGGGTTAGTTCTTTAGCATCAGAGAGAACTGTTTAATCTTTTTGCATAAGTGGGAAGATATGGACATGTGTATTTGATGTATGACATAGTAGAGGGACTAAGATGAGGACAGTGACAAATTACTGTGTAATAGATGCCCCCTAAAGCATGAAGCCTGAGAGAGTAGGAGGGGTGAAATGCTTTATGAAACCATGACTGAACTGGAACACCACTTTGAAGAACCTGTAGGCGGAAGTACAATGGATATCTCTTATAGTGAAATACATGTAGTCTAGGCATGGGTGCAGCCATCCAAAAGACATATGAAAGTTGGTCTGTGGTATGGACGCAACAACCCAGTTGATAAGACCATATATAATGATAAAGGTATGGTCGCAGCCATCCATGAAGACTTAGGTATGGTCGCATCCATCCAATCAAAGAGTCATGTATGTACTCACGAACCAATCCATGCAGCCCGAACATATGTAATCTTAGTTCAGGGTCTTGAAACCCTAATCGATCTTAGTACAAATTCTAGCATGCGAACATATGTGCTGAAGTCGAGCATGATAAAAATTCACTTGATTACCGGTCGATAATGAAAAACGTTAACAAGCACGAGAGAAACTACCAATAATGACAATGGATCTCAAGGTACCGCCAGTACAATCCACTAAGTGTGAATAATGGGCTGAAGTCGAATACTCGTGGAATCACCCAATCGAAGACCAATGATGAATGTCTTTCGTCAAGCATGAAGAACTTGCCATTGAGGCATGCAAGCTCCAAGGTACCAAAAGGGATCTATAGATTGACCTCTTGGATAATGAGTTGGTGTCGACAGGAGGCGATCCTTCACAAGAGGGCCATAATGTTTCCCCCATGAACGACGTGAGATAAGGAACAAGTGGTAGATGGTGAAACAAAGCATTAGAGGATGAGGTAAGGGTGTGAACTACAGAAGGATTATACTCTTGAACATATTGATGACACGACCCCAGAATGTGGTAGCATTTTGGTACCAAGGGATCGGAGGTCTAACGGAGACAACATGGATCAGATGGAATGAGGCAAAATGGCAACCCAAAACCCCAGAAGGCCAATGACGATGTGAGGATATCACAACTCGACGAGAAATAAAAGTTTCGATGTTCAAGAGTGACTAGCTGGCGTAGGTAACCAATGACGACTTTCAAATTTTTCCCCACCATTTCTGGCGAGTATCCCAGTTATTTTAAAAAAAACAAGCTTGAAGGGGATAGCATATGCTTGTGATATAAGTTTGACCTTTAGACGAATCCAACCTAGTGATAGTTTAATGACCCCTAGGGAGGAGAAGCTCGAGTCTCGTCATGGTGACGAGTCCAATGTTGTCAGCATTTAATGAGTTCGACATAGGTAAAACTCAGAGTCTTTTTCGTGTTTAGAGAGTTTGAAAAAGACACGGAAAAGAAAACCCCAGGGGGGTCCTTTTTCGTAAATTTGTGTCCCTCGAGCTCGAAAAAGTAGAAAACAACACCCGAGAGAACTGCTTGACCATCACGATCAAGGAGTACTTTTCGTAATCAGTGGCTCTGATCCAAAAAAGTAAAAAAACGATCGAAGACACATCGTTTCATAACTAGTATCGAACTCGAAACAACAAAAGTCTGACGATCTTTTCATGTTTATTCAATCAGAAAAGAGCTGAAAACAGACCTCCATTTTTATTCTCTTTAAAGAGTCAAAAAGGGAAAAATACTCAACAATCTTTTCATATTTTACAAGTCAAAAAAGAGCTTAAATGAGACTCATCCTAGAGGAACGAGTGGTATAAAGGGTAGCAACTGGTTCCAACAACGGTGTAACTACTCAAACCATGTAACGGTCAAGAGGCTAGCTAATAAAACCACTCATCATTGCGGTTCCTTACGAAAGGAAAAACAACCAAGTGAAAGCATATGATTGGCCAAAGAGATGGTGCTGATGGAATGAAAAAACAAAGGCTCATCTAGCACAATTTAGCAGACAAAAACATGACAATCACGAGATGTAAATCAAGTATGGGTTCATTTTTACACAAGCTTGAACCATGGAGAACCTTGCTTGGATTCGGTTTCATGTTTACACAAGCTTGAAATGAAAAATTATGCTTGTTATAAGGTTTCATGCCCCCAGCATAATAATGCAAATAGAGGTACATGCCCCCCAAGCTTCATTGCATTCAATGAGGTGGATGGAATGAAGGTTCACTTTCGAGATCATGGAAAGACTCGACTTGAATTTTACGAGATCTTAAGTAAAGACTAGATTTGGAAAGGGAGTTGTTTCAGTTTTTTAATGAGGTTGACATAGTAAAAGAACTATCCTCATAACCCTTGTTTCATTTTTTAACAAGGTTGACATAATATCAAGAACTTTCCTCAAGACTCCTTGTTTCATTTTTTAACGGGCTTGACACAAGACAAGGAACTGTGCTCCATGATCCTTGTTTCATTTTTTAATGAGGTTGACACAAGATCAAACTTTCCTCGACACTCCTGTTCATGGGTCATATGAGAACATGGCTCCCAAGATGTCTTCTTGGGATGGAAGAAACGTGCTCCAGGAGAAACACATGTCGTTAGACACCAATGACAGATCAGGTTCCAATGTCCCCAGTACATGGTGTACGAGACCATCTGCATGATCATCAGCAGAGGCGGGGACGGAACAAGTAGCCACATAATGGACTTGCGGCTGGGAAGGTACTACTTGCAAGCAAGAACAGATAGGGGATGATGGCTACATATGAGGCACTAGGGGACTAAAGAACGATAATTGATCTATGGTCACCATTCTTCCGCCGTGTGGAAAACAAACCACACGGAAAAGTGAAGAGACAAGGGCCCCCATGGCATAAATATAATCACAGCCAAGGAGAAGAATGAAATCTAAAGCACCTTGGACAACCATCATGTCGATATAGACGGTTTTGCCTCCCAAAGTAACAGGGAACTTTGGAAGGATCCCTAAAGGTTGACTGGTTCCTCCGTCAAATGCCAACAGATTCTGCGTGACCGAAACAAGCTGTGGGGAGCCCAAAGCATTCCAAGTAGTGAAAGGCATAAGGCTAATCGATGCACCCTCATCCAAGACAATGCTAGGTACTGCCTTATCATAGGCCTGTACTGTAATCTGGAAAGGCACATAGGATGGAAGGCAAAAAGCAGTCATGTGACTCCAGTCGAAGGAAATGATTGAACTACTTGGTGGAGGTATCATATGATTGCCCCCATGCTCTACGGGAACTGAAGAAGGACTCTTTTAATCAGCTGGGATAGGAGGGTCATTCTCATACTTTGGATAATATGACGAGACGAGAAGAACATGAGTGGTATAATCAGGATGCTCTTCTGGAACAGAGTGATCAATAGGTGGTGAATCCAAGTTGACACTCTCTCCAACAAATGGTTGGTTTGGAACAGGTTGAGCACAGCCAAGTTCGGGAAGAGAAGGGTGGACAAGAGAAGAATCTAAGTTAACCTCTTTGTCAACCGGGGAGGGTCTGAAGAGAGCCTCTGAAAACCAACTGGAAGTCGGGGTGAAGAAGCTGTAAGACTTTCTAAAACAATGGAAGTGTTATCCATGAGCGGACAAAGGTGAAGGGGATGGTGGCCTTCACATAGCCTACAGGGGAATCGAATCTTCCCTTTCTTCTTACCACTACCAATTGAGGATTGAACATCGACATGAGCTTTAGAGGACAATGAGGGATGAGCCAGATCATGAGACCATACTTCTAGGATCCTAGGAATGCCAGGACAATCACGAAGAAGATGGTCACCCTTGCACAATTTACAAGGAAACTTAACCTTCTGCGGAGGAGCAAAAGGTGGTACGACTTGAGATGTACTCAGAGCAATAGCTGCATAGGTGGCCTCGTGTTTATCAGACTTCTTCTTCTTCGTCATCTTCTTCTTCTTCTTCTTAGTCTCCTGGTTACTAGATGTGAAACTTTCACCAGGCGAAGGAGGAGTTGAAGGTGAAGAAACAGGGGAAGAAGGCACAGGCTCAACCTTGGAATCAACATGTCATGATTCAGACGAAGGAGACGGTGGAACAAGAGTCATGAAACTTGGGAAAACCGAGGTTGAAAATAACCAAATGGGCAAACCGATGGTTAACCCAGGCAAAGAAAATGTTGCCATGTATGGAGCACTGACATTTCCAAAAAAGGGAAATGGGCCAAGGTTCCCATCTGGGGGAAGACCTTGGCCAGTAGACTTGGGGAAAGTTACCATCAGGAACGAGCCTGAAAAACACTCGTATCATAACCAAGAACTTGAACCGTTACCAGGAATATTTCGTGGGCAGTAACTTTTATGACATGGGGACAAAACTGGACCTTTTCATGTTTCAAGAGTCGAGAAAAGGACAAAAGATGACTCTAGTTGCCTTCGAATATTTAATGAGCCTGAAAGGACAAGTGCTCAGATGGAACTTTTCTTTTAAGAAGTTGAAAAGGAACAAAAGTGACTACTATGGAGAACTAGGCAAAAGGTTAACCAGATAAACCATAAAACTGCATATACACCTTGGTGATCAAATGGAAGAGAAATGACCAAGGACTTTCCGTACGGCAGTTAATCTTCCCGAATGTTGTTTTCGGTGCATTACGGTTCACAGGGAAGCAGACATAGCTTCCTATGGATGTAGGATGATAACCTAGTGGGGTGTCCCAATATATACTCAATGGCACTGGGAGCACAAGTCCGTACTAGGCAGATATTGAGTCACAGAAGGAGGAATCACCCAACCTTAAGCGAAAGCAATAGTGACTAGGTTTAACGATGCCGGAGCACATCTCTAGCCTAGACCTCTAAATAATGTGCATTAAGTTCCAATGCATTGTTAGGTTCATTCAATTGATTTTATAGTTGATCTTGAATTAAGTTTTGGTTTTCAGGCCCTACCAAATGTATCTCAACAATTCCTAGGATGCATCTACAATGAGTAAAGTATCAATCTTTTCGATGAACACCTACTTAAAGGAGGGTAGAAAGTTTATTCCCAAGAAAATACAAGCGAATGCAAACACTAAGAAACACAATGCATCAATACACTAATCTCATGATGCATCGATACTACTAATGAAAGATTTAGAGTTCGCTTTTCAATTTCTTAAACATGAAAATTTGAAATGCACATATACTTTCAATTTTGTATATCAAATGAATGCAATCCCTTAATGTTTTTTGGTTTTGAATTTAAAGAGACAAACAAGCAAGTGTGAACTGATTGATCCAAACAATTGTGATCTATGCTTGGTAGTGAAGAAATCGAATCAATATCAAAAATTGGTTCAATAATCGACACTAAAAATCAACCAGCAAGAAAACAAGCAACAAAAAAGCCTCAAGCAAATCAATAAGATGGTCGTGGATGTTTGACAGACAAGTAACCAAAGCAAATGGTTTCTCGACGAAACCTTTAAAGAGCTATATCACATGGTCTAAAAACTCAAGACTCACTCAATGAAATCAAAGAGACTGTACCTTAACCAAAAGCAATCAAAACAAGCTGATGGGAGAGAGGAAATAGTAGGGGATAAACACGATTGGTGGATTCAGGAGGTAAAGTTGTAAAAACAACTTTATAGGAATCATCGCAAGTGTTACACTGACAACTAGAGACGTCGTCGCAGGCATTACACTGTTAACTAGAGATGTCGTCGCAGGTGTTACACTATCAACTAGAGATGTCGTCGCAAGTGTTACACTGACAACTAGAGATTAGTCACTAAAGTACACCCGTTTTCAGAGATGGCCTGATTTCAGGAATTGTCGCGGGAATTAAACTAGAAACTTGAGACAAAAGCCAAATAGTCGCTGGTACAAAGCTACAACATTAGCGACGTCATCGTGACTATTAGGTTATCTTCAGCGATGATCTTACTTAAACAAAAGACAAAGTAAAATCACCTAAATTACACCATATAATCTTTCCAAGCAGTAAGGGGAATTCCCAAAGTGACCCAGGTAACCCAAAAAACTGATGTTTTAACCCCAAAATTCAAGAGACAGTAAAACAAAAAACAAATCAAGGGTAAACAAGAAGAAAACATACAGAGGAATCCCCAGTATGGTTGCCACCTTGTGATAAAGGAAAGTGTTCCCTCTGCAGACAGAGGCAACCCCTCTAGCCCTAGAGTGGGTCTAGTCATAGGAAAGACAAAACAACAATAGATTCCCTTAAATAGTCATCATTGGAGGCCTACCTCAAACTGGTGGTGGATGAAGTTTCCATTGCACTGCTCCAGCTTCCGTTTCTTCCTCTTCAATGAGAAATCAACGTGAAACACCACAAGAAAACAATAGAGCACATAACTGAGAACAACAATGATTTATTTACTTATAAAGTCAAGAAATCATAAGATATCAAGTAAATTGTGCACAAGATATAGGAAATCATCATTGATTGTATTAAAATGAATCAAGAGCAAAGCTTACAACCAAGTCTTGACGTCACAAGCCTTCTCAGAGGGTCCAACCAGTATGTTTCTTCAAGCATTCACTCTCAAGAATGGGTATCCCAAATAGATGATGTCTCTCTCACACTCACAAGCTCTAATATAAGGTTAAGGCACTACACAACCTCTTATCAAACTATTAGCAATCCCACACTTGTCACTCTCACACCAAAGCTATCTACCAAACTCAAAAGAACTAGCTAGCACTGCAGAACTAAATAACTAAAAAAGCTAGCAAATCATAGCAATGGTGAGTGGTTTTATAGGAGGAGGAACCTCCATGAAATGAGGGAGAGAGAGCTTATCCTCAAGGGAGGTTGCACAATAAGCGGAACCACCATCCCAGAGGAGGAAAAGCGACGCAAACTGACCCAAAAACTAGCTCTAGAAACACCCAGAAGGCCGACCGTTTAAACAAATTCGCCAAATCTGGGTCGTCGCAAGTCATGAACTAAGGATCAACGACAACATCGCAAGGAGGCAATGCACGCAGACCAATCATTGCAACAAATAGCTGGCACCCTTGCGCCGATCCCTAGAATCGTACCATCATAGGAAGCGCGTGTACTCTGGCAATGGTGTCGCGATGAGACAATTCATGACGGGGGATTGTCGCGCCTTTTAATGTCTTACTAGTGACGATGCAGAAACTTAGGAAAAAGGGTCAGTTCTTGAACATCAGAGAGCATTGTTTAATCTTTTTGCATAAGTGGGAAGATATGGACATGTGTATTTGATGTATGACACAACAGAGGGACTGAGATGAGGACAATGACAAATTACTGTGTAACAAACCCCGAGTCTTTTAATGTAGCCGGGAACAATTTTAGTTTTTGAGCATCATGCAAATAGTCATATGATCTGCATAATACTTCAAATTCGAAGAGAAATGTCTCTGGGTATTCATTTATTTTTTTGTGGAAATTAGGAAGAATTGAGGGTGATATATTTTTCATTGTGAGGGTTGTATCTTCATCAATAATAGGAAATCCAGAAGGATCTTGGTTTCCTTTACCTCTACCCTCTCCTATGTTCCTATCTCCACCTCCTCCTCTACCTCAACCTCTTCCTCCTCCAAGTCTATTTTCCTCATCATTAACATTATGTATTTATCCTTCCCCTTCAGCCATGATAGATTCTTTAGAACTAATATAATGTTCTTCTGATTCTCCTGGTTCTTCTATCAATGGTTGTTCAAAATAGATTTCATGTTCCTCTTCTTCACTAGGAACTTCTAGTTCTTCTCCTAGAATTTGTTCACCAGTGGAGGATAGAAAAATTACTCTTGTAGTTGGGGATGTAGGATTTTCTTCAATTATAGCTTCAATAAATGAAGTGGGTGAAGTTCTAGACTGGATTTTTGATCTTGAGACTTCAAGAAGTCTTTGTCGACCTCTAAATGGAATTCAGGTTTGAGTAGGCGGTGTGGAATCTCGAAATTGTGGTGAAGTAAGTGGATTTGTGGGAATTAAACTTCTTCCTCGCCCTACAAATCTACCCCTAGAGTCTCTATCCCTACACATATCATGTTTTAAATTAATGATTTTTTTTAAACTTCTATTTGTACTTCCCTGGCAACGGTGCCAAAATGTTTAGCCAATTTAAGGTCTTTAAAATGTCAATCATAAATTATCAACCAGGGTAGGTAGACTGATGAAGTACAGGTGAAAAATATGTGCTAGAAGTTATTTGATATGTCGTTATGTATTTGTTAGGATCTAAACTTAAGATGAATATGGAGGTGGTGTTTGTTAATTATATTAGTGTCACAATCCTTAAAGTTGTCAGCTAATTTCTTAGGAGTTATTCTCTATCTAATTAGTTTATGGATGATATGAGAGTGATCCTACTTGTATTAGATTGTTTTGGGATTTTTGTTCTTGAATCCTTATGCTACAGCTTCTAATTCACTAAGTGAAAAAATAAATCTATTCCATCAATTGTGAACAAATATTGTCTGAACTCAACAATAAGAAAATGAAGTAACCACGCTAGATAATAAGAAAATTAAGTAACCATGTTGTACCAGGTATAAAGAAATTCAAAGAACATACTAAACTAGGTATGAAGCAAATGAAAGTACTTATGCAAATAATATTCATTGGCAAATTCATTATGCTGCATTTCCACACAAAACAGAGTATTCAAGGAATGAAAAGAAATCAAATTGCAATTGGTCAAGACCTGTCACTGTTCGTAGTGGCCCTCCACAAATATGTTCATAATCTCCAATCAATGCAACGCATACACACAAAACCAATTCTATTTCTGGAAAACGAAATTGACAAACTGCTTCAAAATTACATCATTCGACGTGCACCAAATCATAGTATGGCCATAAGTTTTTATAATAGGTCTCTGGCATAAAAACATGAGTAATTTAAGCCTAATATCTTTATCTTAGCTAAACTATATCGCTAAACCTTTGATTTGCTATTCTGAAAGCAAATCGATAAGATTTCGATTGAAATCAAATTCTGTTTCAGTGACAATCCTGCAGTTGACTTGGGGTTTGACTGTGATCTCCTATGCTTATCTTAATGAACAATTTCAAGGAGATAGGAAGGGATCCATGAGTAAACCATTCTCTATCCATATGCATCCTTCGTTGCTGACTTAGAGCTTCTAACCCTTATTAACAATGGAGACAACTACAAAAATCTAGATTAGATGTGGAAACAGACCGATTTGATAGCCAATTGCTTTCTTTAACAAAACAATAGGGTATAAAGTCAAACATGAATAAGAAGACATATTATTTCATACCTTCATCAAAACCTAGTGGACATGGCGTTATTTAGGTGGTAAATATATAGGAAAAGAGAGGAATATTAGGTAAAAAGGGATGTCATAGTAAGACAATCTTCGGACTCTACGCCAATCTCAAGCGCCTCCCTCCAAATTTAATGCAAAGAGTATTATAAGTATATTTTCTATGTCATGTTGATAAACAATAAGTTGATTATAATATTTAGAAGAAAACTTCCATAGGAAATCATCCACATGTTTCTTTGCACTATTAATGATCTTTCCATAAAACTTAGTGATGAGATTCGGTATTGCAACAAAAATGTTGCAACTCCCAAGGCTACCAACTTTAATTACCAACCTCGGGTTCGTACAAACTTAAGAGGTATCAACACTATATGTGTAGCATACAATGTGTCCTTCCTTTGTTGTCATGATGTAATGGAGTGTGTGTAATGAAATCAAATCCTAAACTAATTGCAGAAAATGAAATTCTCGAAATGGAAACCTTAACCTATTGCAAGAAAGAAAATACAAGGAAAGAAACCTACTCTAATGGCATAAATCAAAGATCATGATATAAATGTCAAACATTACATTTCAAAGAGTTTAGATCCATTGAAAGAGTTCATTGGATGTGGCAATCAAGAAACTCATCATTGTATTATCCAATTCATAAATTTGTCCATTAACCCAAATTGCTGAAATATTTTGTATTGGTAAAGAGGCAAGTTCTAAGTGGTATTTATTCTTCCATAATATTTAATTTAGAGCCCAGGGGTCTTGATTCAACCCTAAGGGATCATAACCAAGCTTCTTGAGTGAATATGGGAAAGTATATACATGCTGGAATGCTTCTACAAATTTTCCTTGGATGGGAGAAATTTTTTTAGACTAGTATATCTTAGGTCTCCATTCCAAGTGGAATCACTCAAAAATGTCTCTATTAACCCATGCTAAAAAATATTAGAAAATTACTAGTCTAAAATCTAGAAATTCGAGAACTAGTGTCATGCGGAAAGAGTTAATTTTGCGGACAAAACCGACCTCCTTAGAAGCTAAGGCTTTCTAGTGACAAACAAGACAATCAAGCACTATCTTTCCTTAAATATGCATTTAAAATGAAGGCAACTAGGTGTTTAAAGCATACCTTTAGTACAACGCTGTTTGTAGCAACCAAGCCTCTCCGATCCAGATGAGCTCCTCCTTCTCCTTGAAGCCTGCATTCACTAACAAGCAAACGATTACATAGCACCTGAATAACTCATATAATAAAACATACTCATCATAAAGACCAAGGAGTTTATGAAACAAATTATATATAACAACTTGTTGAGAAAAATGAACTTAATTGTATTAATTGGAAACAAAAGAAACCATTACAACCAGTGCCTTGGTGTTGTGCAGGTCCCTCCCAGGGTCCACCAAGAGTTCTCCTTTACTTTGATCAGCTCACCCACTTCCAAATGAAGCTAAGAAAGGATGGGAATCTCTCCTCTCAAGCTCTATAAGGGAGTCCTAATTTCAGCAACATCTACCCTTAGGAATGTTCAGCTTTCAACCTCCCCTCCCTCTGGCCCAATGCCTGTATTTATAGTGCTTTGGAGGAAGTTAATCAGGTCCACCATCAATGGGATAAGCCCCTCTTTCAATGGGATATCTCCCCTCTTGATGGGATAAGTTCCTCTTTCTTTGGGATGCATGAACCATCTGGAGGCGCTCAATCCACATCAAACCATCTTCTAGAATGCTCTAGAATCGACCACAAGTAACTTTTTTGAAGTAAAACTTGCGCCTTTTGACCTTTACAGGAGTACGCACCCACCCCTTTACAGACAGAGCGTACAAGTACGCAGGTATTGTGAACTTGAGGTGCGTACACGCAGGTAAGGGTAAGAGAAACTGCGTAACCAGAGTTATATTGATTTTTAAGGACTTTCTCTCTTTCTTGGAGTTTGACATGAGGAGCAGAGGTATAAGACTTGCCAAGGAGGACAGTATGACAATTGATGGAGCCATACTGACTGCAAATAGTCATGGTGACAAATTTTAGTGTAACAGATTGCCCCCTAAAGTGCGAAGCCTGTAGTAGATTAGGGTTTCATATCATCTAGGAAGGGTGAAGTACTTTATCATTTCAAGGATTATCTTGTGGAGAGCCCAGTCGGAACCTGCAAATATTCAACACAAAATACATATATAAGATCATATCATCGCTGAGGTAGGCATTCCCATACTCAGATTGAAAACTTTAACTAACAAACTAACTACTGCTCTGATATAGGAATGATTTCGCAGTACATCATAATCATAGACTCATGTAGACACAGTATGGACGCAGCCATCTGTTTATGATTAGTCTACTGTATAATGAATACAAAACTCCTCGCAACCTGGATGGTGGAAACTAGATCCATGGTTTTCATTTCTGCTTCCTGAAATAGTACGATTCTATCCATGCGAATAAATGAGTTGATGTCGAACATGGTAGAAACCACTTGATTACCAGTCAATGATGTAAACTGTTAACAAGTGTGAGAGAGACAACCAGTGATGTCAATGGTTCTCAAAGTACCCAGTACAATCCATGAGATGTGAATGAATGTGTTGGTGTCGAACATGTCACGGAATCCTTCGATCGAAAGTCAATAATGTAAATTGTCGTCAAAGGCGAGAAACCTGCCATTGGTGCATGCAGATTTCAATGTACTGACGATTCCTAGATCATCTTTCTAGATAATGTGCTGATGTCGATAGAAAGCGATCCGTTGCAGGCAAGCCCACAACACGAAATCATAGATCAAGTTGAAGAAATGTAGCTGTAAGGACTAACTCAGGGATGGTCAAGATGGATGACAGGTATTTTGCAGATGAATGGTTTATTTGCAGTGACCTCTTGAACACATAACGACACAACAGATGGCTTGGTGACAATTGACCCAAAGTTAATACCCGGAAACCGGCTGAAGACTTTCAATGTGGTTTGATCAACTATTAGGCAAAGGATTTCCCAACCCAGGTGAATGAAAAGTGTCGTGTTCAAGAGTGGTGATAAGGTTTTTCTGAGACAAAGGATAACAAATAGGCTCATTTTCCTCTCTTTTCCCCCACCATTTCTGGCAAGTACCTCTTTATTTTTTACAAGCTTGAGGAGGATAACATATGCTTGATTATAAGCCCATCCTTCGGATGAGTCCAACTTAGTTTAGATTCGAACCCTAAGAAGGAGTGGTCCATTCCTGTTTGTAATCGAACAGGTCCTTTACTGTGAAATTTTAACGAGTCCAGTATAGGAGAAACTCGGCGTTTTTCAATTTTAGAGAGTCTGAAAAAACTTAAGAAGACTCCAGGGTTGACCTTTTTCATAAATTTGTGTCTCCCAAGCCCGAAAAAGTATAAAATAATACTTGAGAGAACCGCTTGATCTTTACGACCAAGGAGTACTTTCATGATTAGTGTCTCTGACGTGAAAAGTAAAAAGCGATCAAGGACACGTCATTTTATTTCCAATATCGAATTTGAAACGACAAAAATCCGACAATCTTTTCATGTTTTTACGGTCAGAAAAGGGCTATAAGAGGACCGTCTTTTAATTTCGTTTTAACGAGTGTAAAAGAAACGCTCGGCAATCTTTTCATGTTTTAGGAGTCAGAAAAGGGCTTAAAGATGACTCTGATGTTTTTGTTTGTAAAAAATGATAATTTTCCCTGAAAATCCATTATCCTGCACAAAAACCAACACATTACTCATACCTGTTGAAGATAGATAAAAATACTTTGAAAAATACCTTTTCATGGTGAAAAATAAACAAATTTACCATTTATTTACCCAAAAAACCTATAAAAAGGGCTTTTACCAATTCATTTTTACCATTTTACTGTTGAGGAGAGAAAAAGGGCTTTTGGCAAGAAACTTCCCGTGGACATTGCGGAGAATCCGATCGTCGAAATCGAACGCCGTCTCTTTCAGGTATTCTACAACATCCTCTTCTTCATTTTCATCCGTTTAGAATTTGTTTTTAGGCCCTAGATTTCATTTTTTGGAGGCTTTGGGGTTTCAAGATCCGCCTTTCGGGGTACATAGGTACCACACTAGGGACCCGCGTACCCCGACATTTTCTCAGTTGGGAAAATGCCAGCGTACGCACCTTGCCTTAAGGGAACCTGCGTACCCACGCTCTGTTCCTAAAGGCGGGGTGCGTACTCCACGCAAAGAGTTTTCAAACCCCAAATTCTCTAAAATGGACCAAATTTTTTTGATTTTATGGACTCTAATGGATGTTTTCTCGTGTGTAGATTGTTCACCATGCTTGATTGGCGCGAGAGAGAGCACGAAGATGTTGATTTGGCCGCCATTAATCATCAACCGTCAATTGATGCTTTGAAAGCATGCGGCCTTTATAAATACTGGGCCATACCTGGCATGAGGGCCCAAGTGCGCTTTCTAGAGTGGCTGGTAGAATGATGGAATGTTCAGGACCAGTGTTTTTATATTGGAGGGCACCAGCTCGAGATAGAGCTCGCAGATATCTACTTCCTCACTGGTTTGCCCAAGAGAGGCGAACACTTGACTTTGTTCGGGACTAGGCCGGGTGGCCAGTCCATCGCAAGTCTCCGACTAAAGTGGTGTAATACTCAGTCTCAGGAGAAGGGGATAGAGATCAAAACTATATCCCGCCCTGAACTTATGGTGATTGCCTTTACAGTTACCAGACTTTGCGGGGCTACCGCTTTACACATTGCCACTGGATCCCAGCTGCGGATGGCGATTGATTGCTATCGAGGTACCATTTTCAACTGGTGTGATGCTGTGCTGGCCAATTTAAAGGGCCAACTGACTAGAGCCAAAAACGGACAGCTAAAGACTTTTGGTTATGGGCCTTTAGTTGTGAGTTTTGGCTTAGAGAGGGTTCCGATGCTGATCCCACAGCAGCTCACTGTTGAGGCTAGGCTTCCCCGAGAACCCAAATTTATGCGATGGGTTGCGGTTATGGCCCGTCATCCTGATGAGGGCACGGAGGTTGTCCGATTTACTCCCTAGTACTTTCACTGGTTAGAGGACCAGGTATTTTCTATACAGGATTTTCCTTATGCCGGAGTTGATTTTCGTGGAGATCCGGACATGGTTCTTCCACCGGGAGAACAATGGGATGACACAGGTAACTTCGTTTTCCACAAGTTTTTTTTTTAAACTATCTATTTTTTTGTTTGTTTTTATATCGTCTCAAAACTAATAGTAATAATTTTCAAAATGCAGATGTAGGCCCACGTCGTCCAGCCAATCTCCGGCCTTTTGAGAGGAGACTACCAGTTGCAGTGGCACCGACGCCACAGGACGAGGCCACAGAGACTTTAGCTGAGTTGGAACAAGACCTAGAGCGTCTTACAGCAGATATACCGGAGACTACTATAGATGATATTCCTATCAGGCTTCAGCGGTATGTAGTCGGGGTCCCAGGACCTTTTAGGAGGTTCTTGTGTAGGGTGGCCCGTGCAGTGGTGTCATATAGAGATCATCACCAGTGATTGGATGGTTGTTTTGTAGACACATGTGACATTTTGGTTTTTTGTACTTATCATTTTCGCCGATCATAAGGTGTTTTTCAACCTATGATCGAAGACGATGTATTTTTTGACACTCTCCTATCTATATATATCATTATTACCGGCTTATCTGTTGAACATGTGTGATGAAATGTTTTTAAATTTACATGTATGAGTATTGCAAATGTCTATTTAACATTCGAGAAGCAATTGCATCTGCTAATGTATTTAAAGACCTTGGAATATGCTGATATTCAATGTAATCAAACTCACGTTCCAAGAGATGCACTCTCAAAAATAACCTTAATAACACTGGATTTCTAATGGCATACACTCTATTAAGCTGTAATACAACGAGTTCAGAATCTAACCTCACTATCAAACTCCGAATCCCAAATGAAATAGATTCAGACAATAACTCAATCACTACACTGTACTCGACAATGTTGTTTGTTGTTTGACCGAGGCTCACCCCATGCATAGAAACTAACTCGTCAGAGGGCGAATAGATAACCCAAGCTGCGGAAGAGATATTTCGTGTACTACGACAAGCACCATCAGCGAATCCAATGTATGTTTGGAGAGGCATCGACATCTGCAATATCAAGAGTAAAACCAAGATAAGCCAGAATAATGACGAAAAACACACTCTCTAAGCTAAGCACACTGTCTAAACTAACAAACACACCAGCTAGAAAAAAAAAACTAACCTAACTAAAATCTCCATACCCATATTTTAAGCATAATACCTCTTTAGGTAAAGTCCATTTCTGGGTTTACCCAAAGAGTCCCCGTCAAAGTCTACCAGCTCATAGGCCCCTTTTGCTAGCTTTCGCTTGACAATATAGGGCCCATGCCACATAGGAACGAATTTTCCAGCACCTAATTTATCATTAGCTTGATCATATAATAGCACTAGGTCTCCTTCTGAAAAATTTCGAGGGGTCACATTTCGATCATATTGAGCTTTCATACGCTTTGCGTGAGTCTCGATCGCCAATGCGGAATCACGTCGAGTCTCATCTAATTGAGCTAAGTATAATAAACGCTTTTCCTCTTCGGAAGTAGCTGGAAGTAACTCGATGGCCATTTGCAGTGACGGGATTTCACATTCAATGGGTAGCATAGCTTCCAAACCATAAACTAGTTGGAAAGGAGTGAACCCTGTTGATGTTTTCACTGAGGTTCGGTACGCCCAAAGCGCTGAAAATAACATGTTGTGCCAATTCGACCGATGAATACCAATGATTCGTCAGATCATGATAACTAAAACTTTGTTGATGGACTCAACCAGACCATTCGCTTGTGGATAATAAGGAGTTGAACTATCGTGACGCAAACCAAGCTGGCCTGTAAGTTCTGTCATCATAACGTTTCGAAAATGGCATCCATGGTCAGTGATTATCGCTTGTGGGACACCAAACCTAGCAATTATGTGATTGAACACGCAAATTGCAGCTATCTTGTCGTCTGCCTCGAATGTAGGCATCGCCTCGGCCCACTTAGTAAAATAATCTACCACAAGGATGATATACGCATGCCCCCCGGTCGAGCGAGGGTTACATGTAATAAAATCGATACCCCATTTGGCAAAAGGACCAATAGAAATTATAGGGTGGAGAGGAGCAGGTGGAGCGCGCATCTTTCGATCAAACACCTGACAGTTGTGGCATTTTCGGACCGCAGTAATACAATCTTTAAACAAGGACGGTCAGAAGTAGCCAGCGCACAATATATTTTGGGCTGTGGCGTACCCAGACATATGACCTCCACACGCTCCAGAGTGACAGTCATTCAGAACCCTTTCAGCTTCTTCATGAGTTAAGCAACGTCGAAAAACCAAGTCCGCCCCACAGCGATAAAGAGTATCTCCAATAATTTTGTACTGTTGGGACTGGAATCGAATTTTCCGACGTTCCGTCTTTGAAACTTCGGGCCGAAAGGATTGGGTATGGAGATAAACGATGATATCCCCATACCACAGATCTAAAGTGCTGATTAGAAACAAAGATTCGTCTGCAATGGGCTCCTCTACCACAGTTTCCGTGTCAGCACGCGGGAAGTCACACATTAACTCTGCAAAAACTAAAGATTTCTTAGACTTATATTTCTCGAACTCCAAGTCGAACTCCTGCAGGATAACAATCCATTTGGAGTACTTGCCCCCTAGCAATTGTTTAGTCAAAATGTGGATCATAGGGTTGCAATCCGAAATGACTGTAGTTTTACGGAGTAGAATGTAGTGACGAAAACGTTGGATAGCTTGAACGGCTGCCAGTGCCAATTTCTCCACATGTGAATATTTTAGCTCAGTTGGATTTAACGTCCGAATAAGGTAATATATCACATGTTCCGTTCCGAATTCATCTTCCTGAACTAAGACCATTCCAATGGTGGAATGAGCGGCGGCGAGGTACAAAAAGTAATCCTGGTTGTAGTTGGGAGGATGCAGCAACGGTGCATGGGTCAACGCGTGCTTGAGTGCATCAAAATATTTCTGAGCTATCTCATCCCAAGAGAATTGAGCGTTCTGTTTCAACAACCGAGTAAAACCCTTTGTAACCTCGGCGTAGTTAGGAATGAATCGTCGTAAAAAGTTTGCTTTCCCCTGCAAACTTTGGAGTTGGCGAAGACTCGAAGGAGGAGGCAATTTGATGATAGCTTCTACCTTCGAGGGATCGACGCGAATGCCGGCTTTCGAAACTACAAATCCCAGTAATCGACCCACTTCTATACAGAAGACACATTTGTGTGGGTTCAGTTGAATATGATAATGCCTACACCTCATGAAGATTGCTCGTAAATGGACAAGGTGGTCAACTCGATGTAATGAATGAGCGGGAAAATCATCGAGATACGGTTTCATAATGTGTTTGATGTCATGAAACGCATAAGACATCGCCCTTTGAAAAGTTGCTCTGGAATTCTTAAGCCCAAAAGGTAATTTGCAATAAGCAAATGTCCCCCATGGACAAATGAAAGCCGTTTTTGGTTGATCGGCAGGTAGAATATTGATTTGATTGTAACCGGAAAAACCGTCCATAAAGAAAATATTTCACTGCCGGCACAATCATCAATTATTTGATCGATATAGGGTGTTGGATAGTTGTCCTTCGGACAAGCTCGATTAACGTCCCTATAATCGATGCATATTCTTATTGTTCCCTGTTTTTTGTTAACCGGAACAATATTCGATACCCAATCCGTTAACGGGATCGGATAAATGAAACCTGCTTTCAACAGCTTCTCAACTTCTGCTTTAATTGCAGCCGCTTTTCGTGGGTGAATCTGACGCAAACGTTGCTGGACAGGTTTAGCGTCCGGGTAAGTCTTGATCTCACGGACAACAATTGCGGGATCAATTCGTGGCATTTCCTCATAGGACCAGGCAAACACGTCGCAGAATTCTTGAAATAGGGCCTTGTATGTCTGAATTTCGTCATCTGTACACGAGGCACCTATATGAATTTTCTCAACAATTCCAGGCTTGACTGAAATGTCAATGGGAATAGTTCGAGAGATGTTTCCCAAATTTAGCTCTGAATCAGGATGTGTCATTTGATTATGAGCTTCTTTGACATATTCAGCTGTAAAGATTGATAAAAAATCATTTTCAAAACGATCATCCTCAGGTAAAAACGAAGATCTGTGATGGAGATCTTCCCATGGTAAATCGTCTACACACAGGACTTCATGAAGTTGTTCGTCAGATGACACAACTTCAGGAAACGCTATTAACTCCGAGGTTGATGTGAAAAGTGATTCCTCACGGACCACATTCATTTGGTCGATTTTGGTTGAACGCAGGTCGGTAAAATACTGCACGGCTTCATAGGCAATTTCATATGGACTCAAAGGCATAGCATCACCAAATGAGTCTATCTCAGATTCAGAAGGAACGATCCAAGGATCATCATAAACAATGGTGTCTGATGTAATCATATGAATGGATGCAAACGAAGACAATGCGTTGATTGGAGGAAAAGGAAAAGTTCCCAGTAAACCGACATCTTTAACTAATCCTACTCCAACATCCTTATAAGGGATAGTCGTTTTACCGACATGCTGAATACTCTCTGAAGAGGCTGGGTCGGATGAAAAGTAAGCCAGCTAGTCTATTGTTACGATCTTGCCATTATGTGGAAACTTTATTACTCGAAAGACTGATGAAACGACCGCTGTCATAGCGTAAGACCAACTTCGACCCAAGAGAATGTTGTAGTCTAGAGGGGCATCAACCACCTCCACATCTAGACTAACGGTTTTTCCTTCAACCCCTATAGGCAAATCCTGAATAATGCCAAAAGGATGGAACCCACGGCCATCAAAGGCCTTAAGAATTGTCGGGAATTTGTTTAGTGAAGGAGAACCAAGCGATCTCCAACACTGTATCGACATAATACACGTGGAAGCTCCCTCATCAATTACAGTCCGATGAATAGGCCTTTTTTTTACTATCACTGGGATCTGGAAAGCCATTTGATGAGGTAAACGCGGTGTACTATTTTCTAGATCAAAGATTATCAGGTTCGGGTTCTGAACATCAACAGCTCCTATAGCCGACAAAAGTAATTTGCGTTGTGCTGGGCATGATTGCAACACTTCCAAAGCCGACATTGCTGAGGGTGAAACAGCTAAGTCCTCAACAATGTTGTAATTCTGGGCCACTCTTGCATGTGGATTGAAAGCAGACCTTCGAAGTACACGCTTGGCGGGCCGTTTGATTACTAAGTCCGGGTTAGGCTTCTCGATCTGTAGTGGATCGGAATCGGGAGCTGAGGTTGATGGATTAGAATGAGAAGATTCTGCTTCTTTGCCATCAACAGGACTTTTACTACCATAATCTTGCGATCGAGTTGCAATACTTACATGAGACATCATCAATATGGGTTCTTCACTGGCACTCGAGGAAGAACCTATCATATTATTCTCCTGCTTTGGAAATGGATCTTTCAGAACAGCAGGAGTTTGGGAACCTTTAACAATCTTTGCAACCTCTGCCCGATGAGGGAAATCTCTTGTAAAATGATCCTCTTCACAAATAAGACAAGGATATCGAGGTTTGCGTTTTTCGTCATTGGTTTCCGACTTTTCAGTTTTCTCCTTTGGAGTTTTGTCTGCTTTATTCTTCTTCTTGCCTTTCTTTTTCCCACCGGATTTTGATTTAGCTGTAGATGACTCTACAGCGTGAATATCGGCGGAAACCTCAGCAGAAGAATCTCCTGTCGGGGAATCAGGCAAGGTTATAATAGGAGAAGAGTTCTTGGAAGACTTCTTCTTACTTTTAGTGTTCACCGTACCAATCATGCCATCAGCAGCATGATATCCCGAAGGAGCAGCAACGATTTGATTTGACTTAGGAAGATCTGGGATCTTTTCGTGTAACGTACCTGACTGAGTATAAACTAAGTCAAGGTACTGCGCTTGAGCAATCACTTGCTCCTCAGTAACTACTCCGGCCTTAGCTACGTCTTCAGTAATCTTCGGTAACAATGATTTAACAAACCATTCAGCTAAGATCTGGTCCGGGATAAAAACTTTCACTAACCACCTTCGACGTCTCCATTCATGAATATGATCGGAAATATATGTGGACGTCGATTGTTTTAATGAAGTTAGTAACTCCGTGCCATTATCATATTTGACCGGCAACTGAAAATGAGTTAAAAACGAGGTAGCTAACTGGCTAAAATTATAAAAAGAGGCCCGTGTTAACTCAATGTACCACTTGGCCGCAAGACCAATGAGAGTACGCTAGAAAAGACGTAAGCGGATCGAATCATCCGAGATGGAATTAGAGGCACACCAGAGGTGGTAAGTCATCACATGATTCGACGGGTCCTCTCCAGACTTACCTTCGAACTTGGGAATGTCACTGGGCAACTTATTTGGCATTGGCGGCCAAAACGGAAGATAATTTATTGGATCGTTCGTTAGGCGCGACAAGTCTGGTAAATCCAAAGTTGCGATAAATGGTAACTACCGATTAGGGTCCCTAAAACTCTGGGTCACGAGACCAGTCCCAGGAGGAGGATATCCTGGATAACTAGGAATAGGAATCGCGTTCGGGATATTGTATCCTCCCGGAACACCAGGATTAACCGGACCGTACTGGGGTTGTTGTGATTGTTGATAAGTGTACCCAGGATACGGTTGATACTGGTAAACTGGCTGCTGGACAGCAGGACCGTATTGGTACTATCCCTGGTACGGTTGATAAATGAATTGTGGTTGACTAGTGACAACCGTACTTAAACCAGGTTGCCCTACAGGCATCTGAACCGTAGTTTGAATCGTGGATCCAGATGATGGTAAAGATGTCTGAGGAGTAGTTACAGAGACAGTAGAAACCGGAGTTGTCGATACTCCAGAAGTAGGTGGGGTAGATTGAACAGATGTTGCGGTAGTTGCAGCAGTCGTTTGAGATGGAGTACTAGGTGCAATAGGCCCAGACTGAGAAACTACCGAAGGTACAAAAGTTTGAATATTAGACTGGACTGGTTGCTGGGGTGAACCAGAAACTAAGGGTTGTCCAGTTTGAGATGACAACTGTACACTTGGCTGCAACACCTGTTGAATTTGCGATGGATCCCACACTATGTTCATTCCGGGGTATTGACCCATAACAGGTTGAGGATATTGAGATCCATAACCGGATTGAGGGTAGGATTGATAATTGAAAGGTACATTTCCCGTACCTTGAACATAAGATTGACCTTGGGGTGGCTGGAAACCTTGACTCAAATACTCACCTTGGGGTAGATACCCTTGAGGTAGGTACTGATACTGGGGTTGACCTTGGGGTACATATTGAGTCTGGGATTGACCTTGAGGAATGTATTGTACCATGGGTACATACTGTCCTTGAGGTTGCCCCCAAGACACAATTTGTGTACCTTGAGGTTGCCCCCCAGGCGTTAATTGAGGCTGCCCCCCAGGCGGTAACTGGCCACCTTGAGGTTGAGAACTGGGAATCGAACCTGACATCATGTAAATGTCTCCTACGCTCAACGGTTTATTACCATTGTTTCCAGTTAATAACCCATGTTCAATGGGTTGAGGAGATGCTCCCGCAAAAGTACCAGAAAGCGACTGATACCCAGAGGGAACAGAAGGACCGCCATACAAAAAGGATTCAGGCGATTGAGTAAACATGGACGACTGACCTGACATATTTACGGGAGTATAAAGACCTCCAGGTGGATAAGGAGCACGAGGTGGAGAAAAACTTAACCCTGAGTTGTCCAAATAATTAGTTAAAGAAAGATACCAAGTAGTACTTCTAGGTGGACTGTAAAAAATGGATTCACGCTCCCTTAGATCAATAGTAGGTTGATTTTCAGGGATAGGGACGCCTATTTCTTCTTCTGGAGCAAGTTCTTCAATAACTATCAAACCAGAAGGAAGATTTTCGATGATGACTCTTTCTACCCTAGGTGAATCAGGAGCACTAGAAGTTGGAGAGACTAACCCCGATGTTGGAGTAACAGGTTCAGATATCTCAGGTTCTTCGCCTATATCACTAGTAGATGAAAAACTACCAGCAAGCTCGGAAACTGAAATAGCTTCAGGATTATAACCTGTTTCTAGAGTTTGGTAATCAGGATGAACTACCAACGAAGACTCTCCTTCTTCAGGTGAACCTACTTTACTGCCACTAGGAGTTACAAGGACTTTCAAACCTTCGTAATGACCCGGGACGTCTTCAGGAGGTTGGCCCCGAAGTCTACGGGACTTCCTCAACAAATCGGCCACGGTTACAACCTCAGGAGACTGGCCCCGAAGTCTATGGGACTGTCTCGGTAATTCAGCCACAGTTAAAACTTTTAACTACTGCACACGCAAAAAAAGTAAAATCTCAAAGCAAACTGCCTAAAGTCTCTAAAGAACCAAACAAATTCGAATCACACGCCTAAAGAATCTAGGGCGTCAAACCATACACAAACAGTAACCTTCTGGACCGAAAGCACTAGTTGGTGATGAAATCCAACATCGCAGAATTCAGTACAGAAGTGGCGGGTGGAACAGTTACCCCAGCAACCTGCTTAATGAATAGACTGGCACAAGTTCCTCCACTTTAACCGTCTCGAGTGAAGTGAACCCCCCAGAAAATCCAAGTGAGTCTAGCCGACGTCTGCTCCAGGTACAGTGGGATCTTCCCTCCACCGTCACCTTGGGTAGAACCCTAAAGATAATAGTCACTAAGGTCACCAACAGCAACAAATATACCTGGGGGAACAGTCTACGATCCGATAGCACGCAAGGGCAGAGTAACAAGCTCAATCCCCTTGTCGGCTCCTTGACAATAATCCAAGGTTTACCGACAAGTGACCCCAGGCTCCTCGACAATGGTTAATCTGAGGTTTACCATTTGTAGTACGTGTGTATCTGGCGTCGTTCCTAATGAAGGAGGATTGATCCCCTCACTGGTTCGGACACGATCTCGTGCTTCTCCTTTAAGAGGAGCTTTCCGAGAGCATAAATGTAACTATTGGATTTATCCTACCACAAGATGAGCTACTTGTTTGGTTTTGCTGTCTTGGAGAGTTAATTACTCTCCTACTCCAAGACACTAGTCTGATCTATGTTGGTGTTTCAGAGCCCTAGTAAATAAAAAGTTACTAAGTTAATTTTACTTTAAGCGTTAATTTTATGGCTTTTCTTTAGGACAAAAGGTAGTGGAGATGAAACTGATGGTGTGTAGACTTGACTCAAATCCACTAAAAAGATGCACCTAGGATGATTTAAACTATCTTTCCTTTTCAATGAATTCCCTAGCTAAGAGAGTTGGAAAATGCAAAATTTATAAAAATAACTTTCTTGGCAATGAAAATCAAAGAAACAATCTCTTTATCTTTTCCAAAGAACACAACACATGACCACTAATTATTTGCACGAAAACTTCCTTTCTCTTTTCAAAGACTTCAAATGCTACTAAAACAAACTTTCTTCAAAAGAGATTTTTGTATTTTTATTTTTATTTTAACAAAGCATGTAAAACTACTTAACAAAAATCAACTTTAAGATCTATGGAAATCTAAGAGAAATTTACCTAAAAGCAAATCTAAGAGAAATTTACCTAAAAGCAAACCTAATGAGGTAAAAGCCTACAAAATATAATTCCAAGATGTTTTACTCAGTTACAATTCAACCAAGGACTAGTTCATGCAGAATCATAAACCAGTCAAAAACAAAAATAAAAATCTTTTGTTCTTTTTCTTAAGAATGAAATTCACAGCTTTAACAATCAAGCCTTCTCGAAATTCCGCAAAGAGACAACACAAAGGTAGGTTTCTCACAAAGGTGGATTTTATGAAAGGTCCGACTCCTAAGAAGACTGAAAAGACCAAGAATATCCAAGGTTTTTACAACTTCTAAAGCCAAAGTCACTACAAGACCAATACAAAAATCAAACCTAGGGCTAGAATCTCTATGAACTTCACTAAAACCCTTGATGCTAATGAAACAAGCTTAGATGAAAACTTTTGACAGGTAACTAGTGGATCTGGGCAGCAAAAAACAAACTATAAACAAAATCTAATAGGTAAAAAAGGAAAAAATGGAATTTTTCTAGACTTTTGACAGGGTACGCAGGCAGCCTGTTTGCACAGGTGCGGCCACGCTCTGTGTACAAAGCAGAAGTGCGTACAGGTACGCACTGTGCTTAATGCAGAGGGTGCGTACTGCTCTCAAAAACAAGAAAAATAAAAACTAACTCAACTCTAAGCTCTTCCACCCAAATTCACAGTCAATCAGTCAAAAACCAGAAAGAAATCAACTTTGCTCAAATCAAAGTATCAATCAAAAGAGAAATCAATCAAATCCATGGATTCCCCAGTGGAGTCGCCATTTTGTCATGCGGAAAGAGTCAATTTTGCGGACAAAACCGACCTCCCTAGAAGCTAAGGCTTTCTAGTGTCAAACAAGACAATCAAGCACTATCTTTCCCTAAATATGCATTTAAAATAAAGGCAACCAGGTGTTTAAAGCATACCTTTAGTCCAACGCTGTTTGTAGCAGCCAAGCCTCTCCGATCCAGATGAGCTCCTCCTTCTCCTTGAAGCCTGCATTCACTAACAAGCAAACGATTACATAGCACCTGAATAACTCATATAATAAAACATATTCATCATAAAGACCAAGGAGTTTATGAAACAAATTATATATAACAACTTGTTGAGAAAATTGAACTTAATTGTATTAATTGGAAACAAAAGAAACCATTACAACCAGTGCCTTGGTGTTGTGCAGGTCCCTCCCAGGGTCCAGCAAGAGTTCTCCTTTACTTTGATCAGCTCACCCACTTCCAAATGAAGCTAAGAAAGGATGGGAATCTCTCCTCTCAAGCTCTATAAGGGAGTCCTAATTTCAGCAGCATCTACCCTTAGGAATGTTCAGCTTTCAACCTCCCCTCCCTTTGGCCCAATGCCTATATTTATAGTGCTTTGGAGGAAGTTAATCAGGTCCACCATCAATGGGATAAGCCCCTTTTTCAATGGGATAGCTCCCCTCTTGATGGGATAAGTTCCTCTTTCTTTGGGATGCATGAACCATCTAGAGGCGCTCAATCCACGTCAAACCATCTTCTAGAATGCTCTAGAATCGACCACAAGTAACTTTTTTGAAGTAAAACTTGCGCCTTTTGACCTTTACAGGAGTACGCACCCACCCCTTTACAGACAGAGCGTACAAGTACGCAGGTATTGTGAACTTGAGGTGCGTACACGCAGGTAAGGGTAAGAGAAACTGCGTAACCAGAGTTATATTGATTTTAAGGACTTTCTCTCTTTCTTGGAGTTTGACATGAGGAGCAGAGGTATAAGACTTACCAAGGAGGACATTATGACAATTGATGGAGCCATACTGACTGCAAATAGTCATGGTGACAAATTTTAGTGTAACAACTAGTGAGCTAGTAAATCTATCAAATGCCTAACCTAATCAAGTGAAAATGAAATGGGGTGATTTTTTATTAACTAGAATTCATTTGTGATCTAATGCAAGTAGAATAAACTCGATTGGAGCTTGTTAGCATGCTCTACAAAATAGCAAAAATTTATTTTTATTTGCCACAAGGGACTTCCAAAAATCTTGATTTGGGAATAAGAAAGCTAATCCAAGTAGCTCAATGATTACTATGACCTTACAAAGCTTTTCCACTGATGAAATGATCCTGAAAAATAGCTTACTTCAACCATTTAACCCAAACCTACAACAAGAAATCATTAATACTAAATGAAGAAATAGAAAAAAGACAAGAACAAGAGATGCATGTGAATAAGAAGTGAAAAGAAGAAAAGTAAATGATACAAAAGGGCTCTAAGGCTCCTGCGATGGCCAAAGCCCAAGGAAACATAGAGTCCTATGAAGGACACCAAGATTTAGAAGTTGAATATGGCACCAATCTTCATTATTTCCATCAATATAATTACATCCTTGCAAGAAATGAAGGTGGAATTGCAAAAATACGAGTTCTCTCCACAAGAAGACTAATAAAAATCAACCCCTAGAGGAAAATTAAAATTGATACTTATAAAAAATTATTATGAATCGTTCTCTGTGAAAGGAGGAAGCTTTCCCCACCAAAATCCCTTGATTAGTGGATATAGTTCCCAATACTAAGAATCTACATTAAATGGTAGGGAACACATTCCTAGATTTTCTCAATCATTGGAGCTCCACAATCTATGCCATAATTCCATAATATCTTGTCGAACTATTATTTAATATTGATCCTCTTGTAATAGGGAGCAAGTCCCTAAATTATCTCCTCCTCTAAATCTTCATAATCTACCCAATATTCTCACAATATTCCACAAAAAATAAATAATATTAGGCACAAATATGAAATTATCCATAAACCTTCCTAATGAACATATTAAAGTTAAAAATACATTATATAATGCAAAAAGAGAGATTTAATGTGTTGAAGGATGGTTAGATGGGCCTTAATTTATGTCTAATTTAGAGGCTGATCATAAACCCCTAATAAAAGTGTTGTTCATCCTCTGAGAAAATTAGTGAACTCATTGTGCCTCATTCCTGACCTTGGTGGCCTCTCTCTTGTGAATTCCTCAGTATTTTCTCTTAAGAATTTTGGCTTTAAGTTTTGCAAGGATAAGCACAAAAATGTAGTTGTTATTTTCATGATTGTTTAACAGTCTTTCCAGCCAAAACATAACTTTCCTCTTTGCAAATGAATTTTTTGGCTTGTAGATCCATTTCATTCATATCCACTCCCTTGAAACCTTCATTCCATTTTCACTCATTTTTCCAAAACTATTTGTGCATAGAAAAAATCACATTGTTTCTTGAGACCATTAGCTTGCCTTCTTTCCCTTATCCAAGATGGATTCTTGAATAATTTTTAGTTTGGTAAGGTCTTCCACATCCTTTTCCAACCCGCTGCTACATTTTCCCACCATTTGGACACCTCTGAAACCTTTAAAATACCTTTAGATGAGAACTAGGACATTATGTAGTAAATCTATGTTTCTTGTAGTAAACTACACGAAACCCTGTAGTGGTTCCTATAGTACTACAGGAAACCCTGTAGTAGTTCCTGTAATACTACAAGAAACCCTATTTAAACTTGTTTTGAGCAGAAATGATATCCTAAGCCTTAGGTAGGCCCTCAACTTGACTTCCATGTCTTTCTTCCATTTCTATAACATATTTTAGGCCTTGGACAAAAGCTAGAAAGAGATTAGAGACCTCTTGGAAAGACTCTTTTCATCACTGTAGTTTGAGTTCTATTTTGATGGCGAATGCATTCTTTCCTTTTGTTGCTTTATTCTTCTCTTTTGTGGCCTAGATGATTTCCTAATGGCCTTGGAGTTCTATGTTTTGATTAGGTCTCTCTAAGGCACTGTCATTTTTTGTTTTAGCACAATTTGTTCCTTTCTTACTTCTTGTAGCAACATTCTACCTTCCTGTAGCAGTCATTCCTCCTCTTTCAGGGTCTTCTAACTGTATGGGAGTGATGAGAAATGATGTAAAGGGTTTGGAGGATGATGCTAGGGCTCAAAGGGATTAGTGTAGGTTTGTGAAAATGGAGAGGATGTGCTCTATGTGTTATTTTCAAGAAATTTTCAAGGTGAGATAGAGTGTAGGGTTTGTTCTTGAAAAATATTATTTTTTTCTTATGAAATGGGATGGATGAATGATGGATAGATAGTGGATATGAATTGGATGGAGGGCTTGGATTGTTGTAGTGACTTGGTATTTGTAGAAATTTCTTCTTTTAACTATTGTCATCATTCCTCAAAATCATCCCCCTTCATAATTTGGCTTTTCTGCACTACATGAGTGAAGGAGTGAGCTACAAGACTGCTAACCCATCCTTGGCTTATAAAACCTCATCCCTCATGCATTAAAAACAAATTTCTAACTATAATATGCTTAAGAGAATAGGTCAATAATATTGCATACCTGTACCTACTTGATGGTTGTTGGAGAGACATGCATGCTGCTGTTGAGTTGATGATCGATCCATGGTCCTATGGAGGTGATAATTTCCATTGTTTTGTTCTGTACAGGTCTTCATAGCTTGGTGATTCTAAACCTATGCCTTATAGTTACCATGAAAAATTTATCTTAGTCAAATCTAGCCTTCGTGGAGTGTTGCGCTTGGCCATGGGTGATGTTCACCTTCCCTATACCTTATTCCACCATTAGACACCTTTCCCACACTTTATTTCACCTTTTGTGCCTTCCTATAGCTTTCAACTTATTTCCTATAGTAAACTAGGACTCCTGTAGTACTACAGGAAACCCTGTAGCAGCTTGTTTAAACCCATATCTCCCAAATGGTATATTGGATTGACCTAAAAAAAATTTAATATGTTTCCATCATCCTTATGTACCTCCCCATAAAAAAATTGGCCAATGGATGCATGAATCTCGAGAAAACTTAAAAATGGTTGAAGTTGATGGAGGATGATTTCTTGGAAACTAAGCATTAGAATTTTTTGAAATTGCTTGGGCATGTTACCATCATACAGATGCATCTCCCCATGAAACACATTTTCAAATGGATGCACAAATATTGAGAAAATTCCAAAATGGTTGTAGGTGATGAAGGTCGATTTCTCGACAACTATGCACTCGAATTTGATGAAATTGCTTGAGCATTTTACTATCATCCATATTCATCTCCGCCTGAAACATATTTGCAAATAGATGAATGGTTTTCAAGATATGAGAAAAATATTTTTTTTTCTCTTTGTATTTATGTTTCTTGTAGGAAAACAAAGCATTCCTCTATTATTTTAGGACAACAAGGAAAATGAATGGAAAAATCTTAGGAAGGATGGGTAGATGGTTGAAATAGATGAGGGAGATGGATTTTCATGGCCTTGGCCCTTCTGGAGCATCTGAGCAAAGGAAGAGAAAGTCCAAGTTTGACTTCCTTTTATTAGAATTTTGACCAATTTTATTTGTTGGTGCCAACTTGTTTTTATTGATTGTAGCTGTAAGAGAGAAACTGCATTCATTAGGGAGATACATGGAGCAAAGATTTTTTATTTTTTATTCATTTTTTTCTTCCAGGATTACTAGCTGCCTCAATGAGGTTTTAACCTATTAGGTCTGCCTAGGCACCTCAAAGGAGGTTTTCACTTGAGATTTTTATTTTTTTTTCTCTTATTTTTCATTTTTTATTTATTTTCCTATTCTACTCTACTTGAAAGAAAAAAAAATCATTTTCAAGTGTAGGAATACTTCCATTGAAGCCAAGTGCACATCGAGATGACAAATAAATTGATGTGTAGGCTTGAAATGTATTCTTTGACATGTACCTGGATGTAAGAGACCAAATTCTTTGACTTTGATGATATCAATCATAGTTGAAGAAGAGAGTATTGTTGCAACTTAGTGATTGTCTAGAACCATATTTCAATATAGTTGTGATACCCCTGGTCCACTTGCTAATTTGGATAATCTTGGATGTATTCTTCTTCCATGAAATTCAGATCTTTTTTTTTTTTTTAAGTATTCTCTTGAACACATAGAGGATCTGATGGTAAACAGGAGGGCACTTTCACAATATTTGATTCTGATGTCTGCTCTTTGTCAACTACAGCCCATGATTCTTTGTCTTCTCATTTGAATCTTCTTTTTCTGCATATTGTATTTCAATGATATCAAGAGAATCTCTTTTTTGTGATACTCTTCCTGAGCTAAGATGAATACTATTTAGATCAAGAGGAGATGTTTGGAAGTGTTGTACTGAGCATTGTAAGTGGGATGAGCTATTTCATTGTGTGGTTTTGGAAATGGTGGTACAGGTAGTTGAGTGGGAGTGGATATTTGAGATGGATATGGTTGGGGTTGTTGGCATTACGACACAGGTTTGGCGGTATGACACAGGTGTTGTCCTTGATGGCAACTCACTCAGATGACAGATCATAGTTCAGGGTCATAGAATAAAAGAAAAGGAGATATACGCAGGTTCCCCTTGACCAAGTTACGTATACACGCAGGTTCGCTGACCAAAAGGCACATATGTGTATACATGCACTTTCACACAAGGAAAGGCGTGTACATTTGGTTTTGGTCCGTGGTATTTGGACCATGGTATTTTGATCCATGGTATTGGTCTGAGGTATCTTGTACGAAGTGTTGACCCCAGGTATTTGGTCCAAGGTGTTGATTCTAAGTGGTTTTGGACCATGATATTGAGTAAGGCCTAAGACTATTAAAATGGGAGGAGATCATTAAGCAAAGGCACTCAAGTATTGAATATCTAATAAAGAGCAAGATCTAGAATGCTGATCATTGGGTTATGGTGCATAGCTGGATATGAATGAAGGAGGAAACTGAGCGCTTGAAGAAGGATAAGTTCTATGGATGGGTCAAGATCTTAAGGCTTGAAGAGAAGTATAAATGTGTGGTTTTGATCTTTTATAGTTGGCACATCTCGTAATATGTAAATTTGATGAGCTGGGTATAACTGATGTCTGAATAGTTGTAAAGGTTAAATCATATTTTATAGATCTGTGTGCAGGTTCAGTATAACAAAGGCATGTATACACATTGGTTCGGCATTTCAAAACAGTGTATACACAGGTTTGCCTTCATATAATAGCATACGAATGTAGGTTCGACACATTGAAGTAGCATACGTCTCATAAAATATGTTTTAGCTACTATTGTTTACTATTGCAGTGTTCTGGGTTCTGGATTGGGTTCTGGTTACTGTTACTCTATTCTGGTTACAACATTCAGAAAAGTGATTGTTTGATTCAATTTTTGTTGGTACAAAGGAGATTGGTTGATGCAGATATATTTGATGTTTGATTAATTTTATTGATGGATCCAGTCTGAAAATTTATGAAACGTGGTCCTTGGAAGAAAAGAGAAGGTTGTAGCCTTCTGTAGGTCAGCACCTACGTACTAGTAAACACATCAACTAGTATAAGAGCTAAGGGGGTTGTAGCTCCCTTCCAGGAAAAGCTAGAGAATGAGAGAAGGTTGTAGCCTTCTGTAGGTAGAAGCCAACGTACTAGTATAAGGCTGCACCGGTACAAAATTTGTAAAAAGAAGTTTCTTATTAAAGAAATATAGAGACGATTGCAGTAGGTGGTTTTCACCCACATTGGGTTTCCACCTTATATCTTATGTTCATGTGTGTGATTGCCTGTTCTATTTACTGCATCTGATTACTAGTTATATGGTTCTGATACACAGATTAAAGATCAACTAACTAAATTATAAGTTTGCAAGGTATACGCTGGTTGCTCTAAACACAGTTTCATATAAATGCAAATTTCATTAACAGAAGTAGCGTATATAAATTTTTTTATGGAAATGAAATATTGTTAAATTTCTAATACTAATTCACCCCCCCTCTCAGTATTATTTCCAACAGGGGTTGTGGTTATGGTGGTGGTGGATGGTAGGGATAACATGGAGTTGGGTATGGAGGATATTGAGGAAAATATTTAGGATATTATGGATGACTCCCATAAGTTCCTTTCCAACCTTGTTATCAAGATTGGTTTTGGGGTTGAGATGGCCAAGGTTGCCAAGGAAAAGGTGTGTTCCAAATACTTTGAGATAGATGTGCATAAGCTTGAAATTCTGAATTGGGCTCTTGAATCATATCAAGTTGAATAGGCTGTCATGGTTCTCTTAGAGCTACATAACATAGTTGCATTGGCAATCGACTTGCTCCATTGTCCTGTTGGTAAACTTCCTTCAACCTTGGTAATGAGGGGAAATATTTAACATCATGTGATTCTGCATGGAAAACACAAATTTCAGCATCTTATTTTCCCCATCTTGTAGTCTTAACATTTCTACTTGTTTGCTTAGATTTCTAAGAATTTATGTTTTAAATTCATCAATCAAATTTCCAAGTTTAGCTTGAATTACCAATCTTGATGTTGATTTACTTACTCTTGCCCTTCCTCTTGATATGTGTTTGCATGTTTCACAAATTTGTTCAAATGATAATTGGTATACATCATCTCTACTCATGGGATCAAGGAGATCAATCCATTCATCCCTAATTGTTCTAAGTAAGAGGGTTTTTAGTGTGTCGGATCTTAAATGATGTAGCTTTTCCCTATTAACATTATACATGAACCTATCTATTAGATCCTCAAGGATCTCATCTTCTTTTTTATTCGTTCTAAATATTTCTTCTTTAAGATCATGATCTTTATATTTTTCTAGAAATACATTGTGCATATCATTCCATGATTTCATTGAATTAGTCCTTAAAATCATCATGAACCATTTAAGAGCTCTACCCTTCAATGTTGCCGAAAACAATATTAGTTTTTGAGTGTTTAATAAGTAACAATAAGATCTTCAAATAATTTCAAATTCAAAGAGAAAGGTTTCTGGATCCTCTAATCTTAAGCCATAAAAGTTTGGAAGAAAATATGGAGGGATGTTCTTCATATGCACATTGACACTAGTATATTGAATGGGAAATCCAAGACTATATTCTTCATTGTCATCATTTCCATCCATTTCTTCTTCCTTCTTTGCCACCTCTTCTTCTTTTACTTGCAAAAATGAATGGTGATGTGGCTCTTACTGCACCACATGATCAAATGGGGGGAGGGGGGGTTGGTGTTGGAGAAGTATTTTTGATTTTTTTTAATAAGAACACTAATGTAATGAAATTTTCTATTTTTGAAATGAAATATGCCGAATGCAAATTTTTTTGTTTATGTAGAAAGTAAAAAAATGAATCAACTAGGGAATAAAACAATGCATACTTTGACACTTCCCCAACAATGGTGCCAAAAAGTGATGAGCTTTGGTATTGCAACAAGAATGTTGTGACTCCCAAGGCTACCAACTTTAATTATCAACCCGGGGTTTGTACAAACATAAGAGGTATCGGAACTATATGTGCAGCATAAAATGTGTCCTTCCTCTCCTGGCATGATGTAATGGAGTGCATGTAATGAAATCGAATCCTAAACTAATTGCAGAAAATGAAATGCTCGAAATGGAAACCTTAACCTATTGCAAGAAAGAAAATACAAGGAAATAAACCTTCTCTAATGGAATAAAGTAAACATCATGAACTAAATTTCAACCATTACATTTCAAAGAGTTTGGATCCATTAATAGATTTCATTAGATGTGGCAATCAAGAAACTCATCATTGTATTATCCAATTCATAATATTGTCCATTAACCCAAATCGCTGAAATATTTTGCATGGGTAAAGAGGCAAGTCCTAAGTGGTCTTTAGTCTTCCATAATAATTGATTTAGAGCCCAAGGGTCTTGATTCAACCCTAAGGGATCCAAACCAAGCTTCTTGAGTGGAACTAGGCAAGTATATACACACTGGAAGGCTACTATAGGGTTTCTTGTATTTTATTACAGGAAACAACAGATTTTCTATAGCGATTTATAATTCACCAAATGACCAACCAAATCAAATCAAAATTGGATGGGATGAATTTTTTTATTGGCTAGGATTTCGTAGGTCTCCATTCCAAGTGGAATCACTAAAATATGCCTCTTAACCCATGCTGAAAAATAACAGAAAATTACTAGTCTAAAATCTAGAAATTTGAGTAGTGAGCTAGTAAATCTATCAAATGCCTAACCTAATCAAGTTCAAATGAAATGGGGTAAGTTTTTTTATTAACTAGGATTTCTTTTTGATCTAATGCAAGTGGAATAAACTCTATTGGAGCTCGTTAGCATGCTCTAAATAGCATAAATTTATTGTTATTTGCCACAAGGGACTTACAGAAATCTAGATTTGGGAATAAGCAAGCTAATTCAAGTAGCTCAATGATTACTATGACATTCCAAAGCTTTTCCAATGATGAAATTATGATTTTGATCTTGAAAAATAACTTACTTCAACCATTTAACCCAATCCTATGACAACAAATCATTAATACTATATGAAAAAATAGAAAAATGACAAGAACAAGAGATGCATGTGAATAAGAAGTGAAAGGAAGAAAAGTAAATGATACAAAAGGGCTTTGAGGCTCTTGGGATGGCCAAACCCAAGGAAAATCAGAGTCCTATGAAGGATACAAAGATTTAGAAGTTGAACATGGCACCAATCTTCATTATTTCCATCAATACAATTACATCCCTGCAAGAAATGAAAGTGGAGCTGCAAAAATACGAGTTCTCTCCACAACAAGACTAATAAAAATCAACCCATAGAGGAAAATTCGACTTGATACTTATACAAAATGATTAGGAATCATTCCTCATGAATGCAGGAATTTTTCCCCACCAAAATTCCTTGATTAGAGTATTTGGTTCCCAAAACTGTGAATCTGCATTAAATGGCAGGGAACGCATTTCTAGATTTTCTCAATCATTGGAGCTCCACAATCTATGCCATAATTCCATAATATCTTGTTGATTTATTATTTAATATTGATCCTCCTGTAGTAGGGAGAAAGTCCCTAAACTATCTCCTCCTCCAAATATTCATAATCTGTTCAATATTCTCACAATATTCCACAAAAATAAATAATATTAGGCACAAATATGCAATTATCCATAAACCTTCCTAATGAACATATTAGAGTTAAAAATACATTATCTAATGCAAAAAGAGAGGTTAGTGTGCTTAAGGATGGTCATATGTGCCTTAGTTTATGTCTAATTTAGAGGCATGGGCATTAATTTATGTCTAATTTAGAGGCCCATCACTTAGGCAACCACTCATAGTGTTTATTTGGAAATTGGTGTAGGGTATTAGGGTATGCATAAAAGTTTAATGGTTTGAATGAAGCAGATTTATGATAAACGATGGCATTATAACCCTCTTCATTGTCTTTAGACATTTCTCCAAGTCTTGCATATTAATTCAAAGAGGAGTTACCACGGTGAACTAAAATGCCTAGAGAGATGATTGCTTCACCCTACAAGCATTAACTTTACGTTTGATGAAGAAAAAGGTATTTGTTCTTCCAATGGAGTCACCAAAAGAGGATTTATATTGTTATAAAATGAGTCATCTCTTCAATTATTTTACCAACGAGGTAGACCTAATTCCTCCCCGGAAACAATGCCAAAAATGTTTCCACACAATCTAGGAGGGGTCCTAGGAGGGGTACCTAAGGGAAAACTACTAAACCAAGTGACAAAAATGGGACAAAGACCCACTATCACTGTTACCCACCACTTGTGGGTAGTGTATATAGGAGAAATGTTTTCTCCTATATGGTCCTCAACTGACATCTAGTAGCCCTTTGCATCCACCAGATAGCTCAAAGTGTCATTATCTCTGTCCCCTGAGCCAACCATATGGTACTGATGAGCACCAGTATTTCAGCAAGAATACTGCAACTCCTGGGGTTGCCAACTTTACTTTATCAACCCTGGTTTCGTACAAACTTGGAGGGATAGTGATGTATACACAAGTAAAAGTGATGGTTCTGCCTTTTGTCACTTCTCAGCTGGCGAGAGACCACTAGGGTTTTTAAAGCTAGACTTCTATGGATTCAAAAGAAGCTTGATTACTGATGAGGGAAAGAGAAATCTACTCTAAAATAAATCTTGTCTACTGCAGTAAGGAAAAGGACTAAATCCAATGCTAAAACACACCATTTCCTACCTAACTGCTAAGAGACTATGTTTCAGAAAGAATGTTAGATTAACATGTATGAAATTCTATTATCTTAAGCATGTAAATTCAAAACATCAACATTCTACTACTGTGCATGTAAATGGCTAAAATAAATCTGTTTTTTTTTTTTGTCTTTTTTTCCTTTTTATGGAGAAGCGTGAAAGATAATCTCTATTGGTGATGTGGTAGGTGGCTTAGGGATGTTGGAGGATGGTTGGAAGGTTTGGGGGACCCTTAGATGACCTTGTCTAGCTTCCTAGAGGTTTTTCCTCAATTCGGCCTCAAAACAGGCCACTACAGGAAAACCTACAGGATGTCCTAAAAATCTACAAGATCCCCTGTATTTCTACTGAATACAGCCGAGAGAAAAATGATGGGTGTTGAAGGTGATGGAAGGCTTAGGGAAGGTGATTGGTGGATGGAATGAACCAAGAAAATGCCTAGGATCACTCAGAACTCAAAACCAAGGTTGGGAGATGGTTGGATTTGCTCAACATGCTTGGAGAAGTTTCCTTGTAAAATGATGAAATTGGTGAGGGTCTTAGTGAAAGAAAGGAATGATCATGGATGGATGAATTTTGAAGGACGTTGTTGGATATGATATATCTCTTTACTTCTGAAACACCTACACTTCATCAAACATTGATATTTACCCAAAAATCATGAAAACGAGGAGAATTTCAATAAGCTAGGAAAACAGAGTTTAATGAGCTAGTTGTCTACTTCATGCATGAGGAAAACTTGCAGAATAATATGGAATCATTAATAAGATCTTTTGCAAGGCTGAAGATGGAAGAAATGATGACTAGGTCCTACTATTGCAACTTGATCAAATGCTGGCTTAAGTATAGAAAACTCTAAATTCTATGAGAAAGTAGAATTCTCTCTTTTTGGGGTTGCATAGGATTCCTTTCCTCAAATCATGATCAATGAAGGGAGAAGTGAGGCCAAAACACCTATTGACAGTTTTTTATGGTTCTTTATCTCTTCTCAACTACTGCTGAAGTCAAGCACAAATGGAATCAAACTAATAAGCAAACTAATCAAGTCTACACTACTTGCAATGAAATACTTCTAAGGACAATTTAACCATGAATCTATGAAATTAATTTAAGCATACATATACAAGAAGAGGAGCCTTTGTTGTTAGGGTTGGTCCCTAACCCAAGAGCTTCAACCCTCTAAATTAACTCAGTACTAGATCAAGAAAAAGCTCATTCTCATTATCAAAAAAAAAAATTACATAGAAATGTCTTCCACAAGTTTGGAGCTCAAAAATAACTAGTGTTTTTACAACAAAAATTTGAATCCTAATGAGGCTCTATACCTCTTTATTTATACAATTGAAGTCCCCAATGACTTCCTTAAATATAGGGAGGCTCGGCTCTCAAACTCAAGATAAACTAACTCTTTGACTGTCACTTGCTCAGATGCCTTTTGATCTTCATGACTTGGCTGCTTGTACTCTGAGCTAGTGTGATTGATGGAGGAATATTTGAATTAGGGAGGAGTAAATGAGGAGGATTTACCTCCTACAATATCTCTTCCTTTCCCATTCGAATTTCATCATTTAATCTTGCAAAAATTACCTAATTTTCTCTCACAAACCCGCATTCAATGCACATTACTCCACTAGGCATAATATCTCACTTTGACTCATCTCATTAAACAAAATATAATCAAAACATGTAATAAATTGTGAGAAGAGTTGATTTGACTAAGCTAGGAGGTGAATTAAGGTCCATATAGCGACCCAATGATGAGGCTCATCATCACCCCCTACTGAAAGTGTTTCTCATCCTATGAGCAACTCAATCAATATCCATATCTTTCATAACCCTAGTGGCCTCCCTAACATCCCATGCTTCTGTTGTGGTTTCCTCTTCTTGTGCATATAATCCTACCTTCCTTTCTATCTCCTCCTACTTCTTTCTTTCTTCCTCTTCCTTCCTGCCTTCTAACATCCCCAAGAGCAATGGTGGACTGAGTCTCAAGCTAATCCAATTGACTTTGAGCCTTTGGATGGTTTGCTTGTACATGGGTGTCATGTTTAGTGCTTCTCTCATTCTTTGAGGAGAATGGTACTCTTTGATTTTCAATCCGTATGGAAAAGTATTCCATCTCCTTTGGCAAGCTTGCATGTTGTCATCCCCTAACAGCCTGAACATATCCTCAAAATGTGTAATTTCTTTCTCTTGGACAACATGATACCTGGGTGAAAGTTGAGGATCTTTTGCAATTAAATTATGTGTGTTGATGACAGCCATTGGATTTGACTACTCAGCTCTTATCATGAGAGGCTATGTTTGTTCCATTGCCAATATCTTCTTCATTTCTATAGCCCTTGCTTCCTCATGGTTCATCCATGATGCCAAAGCCATCAACTGTTAATCCCCTAGTTTTTCATTAGGGTCCCATACATTCATATCTGTCAAGGCCATGTTATGCAAGTAGAACTCAGACATCTTAGGCCTATCCTCCAATGTGCTTTGATCACAAAGATCAATAAAATGTCTATAATATTGGAATGGCATAGTGCCTCACTGTGCTAGGGTCTTTATTTGGAACTCCAACCACTGTTCCTTAAGGTATAATGCATAGGACTTAGTTGGAATCCTGCACTGGATTGCCTCTAAAGATAGATTGGCTGCCAATTGATTCTGTTTTTCTTACAATTGTCCTTTCAACCATGCATTTTCTGCCTCCAACTGAGTTTTCGTAATGCCCTCTTTGACCCTCAGGCTAATTAGTTCTCTTCCTATCTCTTTGAGCTTTTCCTCCATGTGACTTATGTCCCCCACTCCCTTGGACTTGGAAATTTACATCCATCTATGTGTTCTTTCTCCTTATTTCTCAAGCTCAAAGAATAACGGGATGGAAAGGTTTTGTGGAATGACCCTACCCCCTTCAATAAATCTATAGTAGGAGTCAAGGTTAGGTTGAGGACTAGGTTCCTTTAGCTCTGGGTTCTCCTTCTTTGTTTCTTGCTGCATACTCCCTTCCTTATCCAACTTTTGTGTTTCCTGTAGGTTTAGCAGAGTTTCCTGTAGGATTGCCTCTGCTTCCTGAAAGACCTTTTGTGTATCCTGTAGGATGTCTTTTCCCTTGGATGAGGTAGATCTAGTCACAAGCCTTCTCACATAAGTGATAGGAGACTTAGGGGAGGTTTGTCCTGAGGATCCTTCTCCTTGAGTTTTTATAAGAGGAGCCATATTCTCTTGTTGTTTAGGTGAGTCTTCAATAACAATAGGGACCTTGGTGGGAGTTTGAGGTTTTCCCTGCCTTATCCTTGTACTTTTTCTTGTTCTAGAATATAATGGAGTTTGTCTCTATCTTTTTCCTTTTTGTTTGATAGGGGTGCTAAGGGAAGTGAGGGCAGTTGTTGCCTCTCTCTCAGTGGGTTCTGGAGACACCCTGGGTGACTCCTCCTTGTCTTCTACCTCCTCTTTTCCATTCCCCTTTTCGTTTTTGCCTTTCTCCTCTTCTTCTCCCTCTAGATCCTTGCCTTGTTTGTCAGTTTCCTCCTTGGCATCTTCCTTTATTTCTTCACCACTTTCCTTCTCTTTCTCTTCTTCTTCTTCCTCAACTATTTCCTCTTCATCCCTCTCTGCTTCTTCTTCATTTGTTTCTGTTTCCTCTTCATCCCTTTCACTAGTACTAGGGATTTTGTCATATGTGAGGACTTTTATATCCTCCTCTATATTCATGTCTTTGAAAATTTCCCATGTGATAGGAATTCTAAGGTTTTGGAGGGAATCTTCTATGATGAGTCTAATTAACCCATGATGGGCCAACTGTTGGTAGTTTCCTTCCTTCACCTTCATGCTCATATATATCAGTGATTCAAGAAGTAGGGTATGTTCAGTCTGTGGTGAGGAGGTGTATCTGATCCAAACCTCAATTCTTCAAGAAGCCTAAAGTGGTATCCATATACCACACTATACCTACCTTCACATGATATATATTTTATAAGGTGGTAAATTATTTCATTCCAGGGGTATGGTAGGCTTGCTTTTCTCACTCCATTCTTGTCTTTCATGGCCTCCTCTCCCTTTAAAAAGAATTTCTTCTTTGCAGTTTGGATATTTCCCTTGTCTTCCTTTCTCCAAGGCACTCCTAAGGGGAGTGTAGTAATTCTGCTTATGAGTTTAGGGGTGAGCTCTATGCGGAGGCCTCTCACCACAACAGTAGCATGGGTCATGGTCAGTGGAATGAGGGAGAGAGAAAAATCTCTGGCTACTTCATCATCATACCCCCTCAATTTCTTAAAGTACCCCATCCACTTATGCCTTGTGAATATTTCTATCACAAGAGGGTGTTGGTGAATCTTCACGGTGTTGATGGGCTCCCTTCTATTAAACCCCCTATCATTTTGTCTGATGAATGGAGGAGAAAAGATGTTTGATACAAAATTTTAATGAAGGAGGAAATTGAACTGAAATTTCTATGGATATAATTCCCTTATACTACAATCAATTTCAACAAACTAGAAGATTTATGTTCCTTTCACTTGGAAAAATAGGAGGAAATTTAGAGCCTACCTCCTTACAATGCTTGATGTAGCCAACCCCTGTTTTTCTCCCTCTGAAATTGCTCACTGCCGATTCTATAGACTGTTTGATTGTATCCTGTAGGATTCCTGTGGGATCCTATAGGATTTCTTGTAGGGTCCTATAAGAGGTCTTGCGCAAGAAAAAAATGAACTTTTCCTCTCCTATGGGTTGCTCGGGGGCCAAGAGCGACTTTGCTAGTGTGAGCCTAGAGAATTTGAAGGCATCTATGCATGGGCATCAACATTTATTTCCTCTTATGGTTGATTCAAGTGAGGTGGTGTGCTGGTAGCCGAGGTACGAATGTCTATTTTTGGACCATTGGTCCCACTACCACATCATCATTTTCCTCACCTCGTAATCAGCTCCCACTTTTGGCATCCATAGTCTTAACTGCTTTCGACCTTATCCTACTTGTCCTTGACTTGACTACTGCCACGTGTGTGAGGACTAACTGTTTTGTCCTCATTGACTGAACGAAGGTGGCCAAGTTAACTAGATACCTTTCACTTATAAATCAACTCGTTCACAATTTTTACATCTTTTGATCACATCATGCTAATGTGAAAGTGGAAGTGAGATACTTGACTGTGGTAACAATACCTTGTTGTAGTTTGTTGAAGAAATGAGGTCTTTGCTATGTGTTGGCTATATGTGATTTCTTCCTCTTTTTTATTGTCCTCTGATGATTTTCTTGATGTGTAGGTACGTGGTGTTGATGATGATGATGTTGTTGCTACTCTAGAGGAGCTTCTTCTACCTTTGGATCTCCTTGCTTGAAACTTGCTGCAACCTATGATTTTTGTTTTGTGGGATAGGCTGCTATAGGATTTCCTACGAGATGTCCTATAGCTGCTTCTCCCTCAAACTTTTTAATAATGTTCTATTTTTGGGACCTGAGGATGATGAGCATGGACAAAGAGGAGGTCTAGGGGTTTGTGAATGATGAAAAATAACCTTCAGGTGTTGTCCCCTTGCTCTCTGTCTCATCCTTTTTCTCTGTGTTTTTTTCTTGAAAACTGTAAATTTTTTGGAAACTGATTTTTTTGATGATGAATGCAGGGGTGATCAAGGTGGAGAGAGGTATGGTAATGAGATGGTGATGTAGGATTTTTTTTTTTACATGGGTAGGTCATTTCCTTGCTCTAGGGTTACTTCCTTTAGAATTCCCAAGCCACTGTAATTCCTACAGGATCATCCTATAGGTTTTCAAGGGATCCTGTAGGTTTACAAGGAATCCTTTAGAAAATACAGAACCCTTGCAAACTAAGGCAAATGAGTGAAAAAATGAAAAGAATGGTGGAATGATGAAGGATAATGAATGGAGAAATAAAAATATGAGATGAATAGGTCCCTTTTGATTCTCCATTGTTACTTTGATCGTCCTCCTGCTGACCCGCAAACACTATTTTCATTATTTTTCTTTTCTCTTATATATATATATATATATATATATATGAAAAACAACTAGTCTGCCTCTAAGAGGTTTTCATCCTAGCTGCTTGCCCTAGGCACCTCACGAGAGGTTTTCACCCAGAGATATTTTTTCTCTCTTTTTTTCCTTTTTTACACCATTCGGCCACCTCAAGAGGTTTTCCACCCAACAGTGGGACTCAAGCACCTCATGGAGGTTTTCACCTGAGTCTCCTTATTTTTTTTTCTTAGGGACTTGATGAGGCAGGAGCTGAGACTTGCTCCACCACCATCAATGTTTTGTTGATACCATCAATGAACTCTTGCTTTGACAATGGCCTTTTGTAAATTTTCAATCTGTGCCCATTAACAAGTAAAGGAATGGTATCTGAATCTATGGTTCTGATCTGCACTGAAACATTATCATGACATTTGTCTATGACATAATGCCCTAACCATCTAGTCCTTAACTTTCCCTTGAAGTATTTATATATGGAATCATATAACAAAGCCCAGTCACCTTGTTGAAATTGCTTATCCTTGATGTTCTTGTCATGCCAGATCTTCCTCTGAATTTGAGTTACCTCTGTGTGTAGGAGGGCCTACATTCTGAACTCATATAGCCCATTCAACTGGAGCAATCTCTCTTTTTGTGCACTGCTGAGATCTAGATCTAGTTGGGCTTCCATCCTCAATTTATTGTACTCAAATTCAATGGAAAACAGGGCCTTTTTCCCATAGACCAACTCATAGGGTGTGAATCTAGTGGTGGTCTTCCAAGTGGTATTGTAGGCCCAAGTGGCCTCAACTAGACTATCTGCCCAATATTTTATGCTGCTGCTAACCAATTTGGTCAGGATGCCCTCCAACACTCTGTTGGTCACCTCCACTTGCCCATTAGCTTGTGGGTGATAGGGAGTGGAGCTCCTATGATTGATCTTGTGCTGGCTTAACAAGTCTTCAATCATGTTGGATGTAAACTAGCTGCCTTGATCAATGATCAATTCTCTAGGGTACCCAAACTTGTAAAAGACATTTTCCCTTAAGAACTCAGCCACCTTCTCCTCTGTTACTGCCTTGATTGCCTTGGTTTTACCCACTTAGTCAGTGCACACAACGATGTACTGCTTTTGCTTGGAAGGAGGGTAAATAGATCCAATGAAATCCATGCCCCATTTGTCAAATGGCTCGAAAGTCACTTGATGTTGCAGAGGAATTTCATCCTTTCGACTAGGCTTTCCCATCCTTTGGCATCGATCACACTAATTAATATATCTTTTCACATCTTGATAAAGAGTGGGCCAATAGTAACCAGCTTGTAACACCTTAAATGTTGTCCTCTTTGCTGCAAAGTGACCTCCACAAGGCCCATCATGACAGGTCAGAAGGATGTCAAAGACTTCCTCCTTCCTGACAAATCTTCTTAGAATTTGATCTGAGCCTAGTTTGAAGAGGTTGCCCCCAATCCAAGTGAATGGGGTGCTCTTCCTCATAATCTTACTTTTCTCTTTGGACGACAAATTCAGTGGGAACTTTGCAAATACAAATAGTTTTCTATGTTAGCAAACCATGGAGAGAGAATAGAAATGGCGAATAAGTGTTCATCCGGTAACTTATCATCAACCATTCCTTCCTCACCTGGAGGGAAAGATAATCTGGACAAAAAATATGCAACAACATTTTCCTTTCCAGGGTTATCAACAATGGTTAGATCAAACTGCTGTAATAAAAGTAACCATCTAATAATTCGAGCATTCACATCAAGTTTATTCATTAAATATTTGGTTGCAGCATGATCAGCACATACAAATGTTTGATAACCTGTAATGTAATGCCTAAATTTTTTCAATGAATGCACAATAGCTAGTAGCTCCTTTTTGGTCACTATGTAGTTCAATTCAGCCTTTGACAGATTCTTACTGATAAAGTAAGTAGCATAAGGAAATTTTTCATCTATCTGGCTTAGAGCTTCTCCTATGTCTTTGTGTGAGGAAACAACATGTATATGAAAAGGAAGGGCCAATTTGGGCCTCGGAGAATCGGTGCAATGGTTAACTTGTCCTTCAGGGTGTCCAGGGCCTCTTGACAGATTTTTGACCATACAAACTTAGAGTCTTTGGCCAACAACCCAAATAAAGGGAAAGATAACTTGTTGAAGTCTTTTATAAACCTTCGATAGTATCCAGCTAACCCTAGGAAACTGCCGACATCTATCTGCTTTTGCGGAGGTGGGACCCTTTGGATGATAGCTATTTTCTTTGGGTCCACTTGCAGTCCTTGCTGGGATATTGAATGACCTAGCACAGTCCCTTCAGTCATCAACAACTCACATTTTTCGGGACTAAGAGACAGGTTCATTTCAATGCATTTTTTCAACACCTTACCTAAGTTGGACAAAGCCTCCTGTAAATCACATCCATAAGGTGTAAAATCATCCATATAAATCTCTACTGCATCATGGACTAACTCGGCAAAGATACTCAGGACTGCTCTCTGGAAAGTGGCAGGAGCATTGCATAGGCCAAAAGGAAGGACCCTATAGGTGAAAGTACCCCAAGGAAAAGTGAAGGTGGTTTTATCTTGGTCTTCTGGCATGATCTGGATTTGATTGTACTCGCTGAATCCATCTAGGAAAGAAAAAAAAAAATTCCCTGTCAGGCCATCTAGCACTTGGTCGATGAAAGGTAGAGGGAAATGGTCATTCTTTGTGGCTTTGTTTAACTCTCTGTAATCAACACAAATCCTCCACTTACCATTTTTGTTTGGAACCAACACCAAAGGATAAACCCACTCACTGTTGGAGATAGGGTAAATGAATCCTGCATCTAGCAGCTTTTGCAGTTCTTTGACTATATCTTTGAGAGCTAGATTCATCCTCCTTTGGGGTTGTCGGGCTGGTTTGCAACCTTCTTTGACATAAATGTGGTGAGTACACACCGAGGGGTGCACTCACCACATTCTTGAAGAATTAAATGAGTACAAGTACCTTGGGAGGGTGGAAAGCATTATATGCTCTTCAAAATAGATGTAGAGAGGCAGAGTTATGGGATTGGAAAACAATTAAAGTGCTCTTTGGACTCCTAGTTTGTGCAGTGATGCTATATGGGTGTGAATTGTGGGCTAGAAGCACTCCCATCTTAAAATGGAAACAAATTGAGAAAATCCAAAAATGCTTGATCATGAGCAAGTTCAAAATAAAAAGTTTGGTACCTTATGAGATAATGTTGAGTGAAACAGGAGCAAGTTCCATTGAAGCAATTTCTATGATGTGGCTCATAAAATACCTAAAAAGAATTGAACAATTGAGAGTAGGTAGATGGCCTAATGCTATCTTTAATGAAGGCATGAGTGAAAGAAATAAAACATGGATGAAACAAAACTACACATGGATGCAAAAATGGAATATCTACCTCAATGCCTATCCCACAAATAACAAGGAGCTAAAGGATTTTGTTATGGAGAAGTTTCGTAAAAAGGTATGGGGAAAAGAGTTGGGTAGAAAGAATTGTTGAAAATAGCAACAAGAAATTCTAAAAATAGAAATGCTAAAGATAGCATTGCTATAAATAGCATTTCAAATTATACTCTAACTCTGTTGGAAATAACAAAAAATAGAAATGCTACAAATAGCATTGCTATAAATAGCATTTCGGGATAGATTCCAATTTTAATTAGTCCCTGAATTAAAATTGAGAATTAAACGTTGAATTTAGTCTCACTAGCTATTTGAAAAATAATTAAATAATTCACCTTGAGTTAATTAGTATAGAGAAAATCAAACATGAATTCTATGTGAAGACATGCAACAGTTATCCCTTTGATTGAGGAAGTTATCCCTTAATTAAGGAGATCAGGATGAGTTGTACTTTGAGTTGTAATTAGTAAGCTCAGTTAACTGAGTTAGGTCCAGTTAGATTAGTTCCAACAGTTTGTGGAATTGATTGTGAGTTCAGTTAGTCAATGCATGAATGCATGCAACTAGTGTACTTCAAATAACTGAATATTCTCTCATACATAACTCATGCATTTCAATTTAGACAGAGACCCAGTTGAGAATAAAGGAAGGGACAATGTACTATCAGTTAGAGGAATTTTCCTATATAGGAAACTCATCCATGCAAAAGGAATCATCTCCTTCAGGATTGCACAGTTATTTCAGAGGTCAGTGAGCAGTGTGTGAGGTAATTACACATAGGTGGCATCTTGAGAACCCAGGATAAACTACACAAGGAAATAGGAGGCTTGGAGGGTAGAGGAGAAGGTTGTGAGAAGCCTTTGACTATCTATGAGAAGCATTGAGGGATTGTACTGAAAGCTAGATAGCTTGTGAGGTAAAGCTTTGTGTAATCCAGAGATATTTCCACTTGTATGATAATACAGAGATCGGGGTTTTTAGCTGAGGCTTTCCCTAGAGTATTCTTTTGGGTTTCATGTGTATTATTTCTTCTTCATCTGTTATATGTGTTCTATTTAATCTTGCTCAAAATCGATTAAGCTTCCGCAAGTTTGTTTGTATAAGTAGATCAAGTATTTTGCTTTAGTATATTGCATTATCAGGTGATCCACAGTGAGAATTTCTACATGGTATCGGAGTGAAGGTGACCAAAGCATAGAACATTATAGAAAGAAGGGAGAAGTTCGAAGTTTGAAGTTCTTGACTGTAGAAATCGAATTCTTATCACATCTCAAAGTTCACCAATGGCGTTCAACGATGTGAGACTCGAGTATTCCCTGGATGGCAACTTGAATTATATAGCCTGGAAGGATCGCATGGAAGTGGTATTAGAGGACAACAGTTTGAAGGACTTCATTGATCAAGAAGTCCCCAAACCAGCAACATCTAATGCCCAAGAATTGGTGGAATGGAAGAAATGTGTGGCTAGAGCGAGGAGGATTCTTCTGGAGGGAGTTCGAGACCACATTGTCTTGAGTCTCCAGGGGAAGGAGACACTGTTTTCAATGTGGAAAACATTGAAGGATCTATATCATAACAACAATGATCAGAGGAAGCTAGCGCTGAAAAACAAGCTTCAGAAAATCAAGTGTGAAAAGGGAAACATGATCTCTACATATCTAAACAAGCTCACCACCTATAGGGATGAGCTTGGAAGTGTAGGAATCATGACAACCAATGATGATATGGTGAATCTTTCTCTCCTCGATCTTCCTAAGAGTTGGCATAGGTACAAGGACTCAATGAATGGAAGAGAGAAACTGCCAAATTGGGAATGACTGTGGTCGGATCTAATGCAGGAGGAGATCAGGAGAAGCACCAAAGATGGTTCTTCATCCAAGGAGGATGAAGAAAATTGCGCCTTAGCAAGTAAGGCAAGGAAAGGGAAGGAGGATGATTCTCATCCCAAATCGAGTTCTTCTCATGGAGGGAAGAATATTGATAAATCTAAAGTGAGATGCTTTAATTGTTATGAGATGGGCCATTATGCAACTAATTGTCCATTGAAGAAATCCAAGAAGGGATCCTCGGAAGGATTTGAAGGTGAGGCATTGGCCTCTCAGTTCGAATTGGATTTTACCCTCATCACATGCATGATTTCATTGATGATGGGTTGTGGTTGGTTTCTTGACAGCGGATACTCATTCCATATGACCGACGATAAAAGTTTGTTCAGTACCTTGGAGGAGAAAGACCTCAATATACTCATAGAGATGGGTAATGATGAAAAGTATAGTGTTTCAGTAGTGGGCACGATTTCTTTTTAGAGGGAGCATGGAGCTCACATTACCTTGATAGATGTGAAGAATGTGTTAGGACTGAAGAAGAACTTGGTATCGATCGCGATGCTAGAGGAAAACGGCTATGATGTAGTCTTCAGTAATGGAAAGGTTTTCCTTATACACATCACCACGAGATAGGTGAAGCAGATCCATTCACGAGTCAAGAACCTGTATGCTCTTGAGGTTCAAGAAGCATGCAAAGCCTTGAGGAGCAAGGCAACTGTTGAAGACTTGGTGGTTGAGAGGGAGAGTACATTACCTCTCAACATGCAGTGCCAGAAGAAGTCTCAAACAATTGTGGAGGAGCCACAATTGGTGAAGCAACTTCAGGAGGTTGTGGAGCAGCCACCACTGGAGAACCTGAGAGGAGATCGAGTGGAGGCATCCACTCATGCAGAGACCTCCAGTAGGGGGCAATTTTGAGCCAAGTCAGCAGAGGGATCACATGCAACCATACCTCCAGGTGTGAGGTGGGGCAATGTGAAGTGATAGTCCCAAGAAGGCTGAAATAGGGGTAGGATCCTTGAGGTACCTAACCTCTTTGATTATACCTTGCTACCGGAGCCTTGACGAGGCGTAGCAGGATTGGCTAAGTGGGTAGAGACAGATGCGGATGGAGCGGTAGAGGGAGATTCATCATCAGAGGGTGTTTCTAGCCTAACAGGGAGGTCAGTTGGGAGATCAGTTACTTACTTCTCAGTAACTGAGTTGCAGTGCAGTAGTGGGCAGCATGATGCAACATGATGAGAGGAGGTGCAGTGTGTTGGGTCTTGAAAATGTCATTCATTTCCATTACACTTTCACTATTATGTCCATTATATCACCTCCATTTCACCTCCATTTCACTACTATATCACTACATTCATCCCACTTTCATTATCATTGGGCTACATTTATGTTTTACCAAACTTTATTAATTCTTAGTCTTTTTAAGTGAATTTGTGGTTAAAAATTAGGAAATAATGTGCATATGCTTATACCTAACAAGTGGGTTGAGATTGTTGACGTGTGTAGGTCAAAAGGAGGCTTCTAAAAGACTCTTATGTGGCACTCTAAGGCCAAATTCGAATTTGAGTGGAAAGAATCATGGAATCATGAGGATATGTGTCACATCTTCTAATTGTATTGAAACTCTAAGAAGACATGTGTCTTATCAGTTCCTATTTTGATTAGGACTCTAAATGTAGAGGGAGAGATTCATGGACTCTCATTAATGAGATGGATTCTCATATTTTTGTATAAATAGGAGATCTCTCTCCTTCATCGGTTAGCTTGTTAGTCTTGGCTTAGCTTGGCTTTTTAGTTCTTTAGCTTGGATTTGTAGTTATTCCTTGATGGCTTTAGAAAGCTTTGGAGAGCTTTGTTGTACTTTGTAATTTTGAAGAATTTGAATAAAGCTTTGATGTTCTCAACATTGAAGGAGATGTGAAGTAGATGTCATGGAGCATATTAGAATGTAAGGTAGAGTAGATTTCATTTTGTAATTTTGCTTTGATTTCATTCATATATGTCATTTTATTGCTTTCAAGTTTGATAGTCTAGATTTTCCATTCATGCAATTTTAATTCATGCAAATGTGTTCAACCGGTTGATTGTAGATTAGTTTTTCTTTACATGTTATTGCATCAAATAGTGACATGAGAGTTGCCTCTCTGCTGAACTTTTTCTTAAGCTTTTCAATTTCAGTTATGCTTTTATTTCAGTCTTATTTATTTGTTGTTGTCAGTTAGTTTAGATATCAAATTCTTCATGTCATTTGACGTTATCTCCAGAGCCATGGCTTAACCCCGAAAAGCTACTTGGTGAGCTATCGAATTTGAGTGAAGTGATTTGATTTTACTTTCATATCTACAATTAGATATCAGGTTCTTCATGTTATTGACGTTATCTCTAAAGCCATGGCTTAACCCCAAAAATCTACTTGACGAGCTATCGGATTATAAGTGAAGTGACTTGATTTTACTTTCATTTGCAAGTAGGTAATTTAGATATCAGGTTCTTCATGTTATTGACATTATCTCTAGAGCCATGGCTTAACCCCGAAAAGCTACTTGGCGAGTTATCAGATTATAAGTGAAGTGACTTGATTTTACTTTCATTTGCAAGTAGGTAATTTAGATATCAATTCTTCATGTTATTGACCTTATCTCCGGAGCCATGGCTTAACCCGGAAAAGCTACTTGGTGAGCTATCGGATTATAAGTGAAGTAAATTGATCTTCCTTTCATTAGTCTGCAATTTTTGGTTTGTTTGAGTGCAATAGTTTAGATTTTATTTATGTAATTAGATGGGCAACAGAGGTAGTGATTTCATGACCAATATTTCATCTTTTGTTTGATTTAAGTAGCTGCATATTTACATTCCTATTCAAGTATTAATAGCATGTTTTGAGATCTTTTGAAGTGCTAAGTTTTGAAAGTTACCATAAGGGACATAAACCTTGTTTTGAAATCTACATCCATACTTGACCTTTAAAAGTATTCTTAAGACCTTAAAATAGGATTTCCATTTGCGTTAAACACTTTAGGAAACCAACAAGAACAAAACCCCAAAAACAACATAAACTATAAAACAATGAAGTAAGAAAAAATTTAACTAAGCACATATGGTGCACCACACTTCATCAGTTTACGATACCCAGATTGATAATTTGTGTAGAGCAATTTAAGACGTTAAATTGACTAGACATTTTGGCACCGTTGCCGGGGAATTGTAATTAGGAGACCTTATTTCTCACATCTAAAAAAAATTTAATAATTCTTGAGTATGCTCTTCTCCTACACTTTGTGTGATTTGAAGGATCAGAAAAAGGATTATTATGTTAAAAAAAAAAAGAAAAAAAAAGGACAAAATAAATTTCATCATTTCAGTTGATTTAAAAAAAAAAAAAAAAAAAAAAAAAAAAAGTTCCAACTGCTTCGATAGGTTCAAACTGTCCAAAATTGATTGGTTATGGTTTGTATTGGTCTCAAAACATTGTGTCCTGCTTTAATAAGATTCTGCAAATTAGCTGCGGAATGCAGTCTGATTCCGCAGCTAACTGTGAATTCCGCAGCTAATTTCAAGATTTAGCAGGTTACAGGCATCCAATGAAGAAACCGACCACATGGGCATCTCCAAAATTGTCCTAACATGGATCCTATCCTAGTCACCCAACCCAAATTGATAAAAATCAGCTTAAGACCTCAGTCAAAGTCCCGTTTTTAGTATATTTTACTTGAAGACTTTGCTGCCTGAAATTGAAAATCATTAATCCTTCTTATAAAAATTCACAATTTCAGAGAAAAAAATCAATGGCTATCCCCAATCTCAGTTTCCACTGTGGCCTCAATAGAAAATCTGCATTCATGTTTGAAGCTTTGGCCTTAAAACAAACCTGCAAAAACATTAAAAACAAAAATTAAAAAAAAATAATAATAAAAAAATAAAAATAAAAGCCTCCTCTAGTTGTTTTCCTGACTCTTGTAAACAACAGTAGTAGATCAATTCTTTCATCTTTGTGCAGGCTCCGAAATTAGAGAGAGAGCAGCAGTATGCAACAACATTGCGTACTGTTTATCCCTGTGCATGCGTTTTTTTGGTTTGTTTGTTGTGTAGACAAAAATCAACGTTCACTTGACAAACATAAATCTAATGATCATAACAAGGGAGACCACCCAATTCATGGAAAATCCATATTTGAACGCACGACATCCTTGAAGGGGGTACTAGAAGATATGAAATATGTGCAGATATGAGATCAACATGCCTACATTGATGCTGCCCTTCATAGAGCTAACCTTATGTCTCCTCCTGGACGTGCATATCCTTCACTGCTAGGGTCATCTTCATTGTATCAGTACTGATTGAGATTTTATAATTTCTGAATGTGTTGGTAGCGTACATTTTTGAATTATCTTTGGAGACTGGAATCATAGCCTCTGAATCGAAATTTCACAGTCGAATACAACAACTTAGGAAAAACACAAAACACTGAAAAACGTCAAACTTAAAATACACGATTTGGCCAAACAGAGATGAATTTGAGAAAAATAAAACATGATTTTTTTGGCAATAGGGTCAATTAGATAACCCAGAAATCATTTTAAGGAATTTGAAGTGGTTTGGAAGATCTCCTCGGTTCTTTGAAGCCCATTTTTGCAGGCCGCGAGAGGAAAAAAACGGAATTTCAATTAATGAACTAATAGTTTGATTAATGCGGTTGTCTCGGGAAGGGAATTCCAATTTAGGAACCTATTATGTGCTGGTATTCAATCTTAATTACACATATTTAATGACTAACAGTCTCATGCAACCTCTGTGACTGTGCTTCAGTTTCACGGCCGACAGCAAAGACGTATCCAAAAATCATACGGCTCTGTTTTAACTCCATTACGTGAACCAAGCTTTGCACAAGTCAAGGATTGGATTCTTGTGAATTGTAACCTAATTGAATATGGCTCTCTCACCGAAATTCTCATTTTCTACTCCCGCAGTTTTTTTCATGAACTCAAACCACTCGGACTCCATTCAGTCTTGCGGTTCTGTTCATGAGGGATACTCTGCCTCCACGCAGTCTGTCTGTACACCAAGCTTTACAGCCTTCATCCATTTCCTTTCATACAAATCTTCTTACTTCGTAAACCCTTCTTAACGCAACCTCATACTCATCATTTTCCCAGTCTTCTTCCATCATCTATATAACCAATTTGTTTTCATATAACCATCATTTACAGAGGTATTTACATAGTGAAAAAAAAGGCAGAATGGGTCTCATTGACAGAGCCCGAGGGAGTCATCAAAGCTGTTGAAAAGATCATACATTTCCATTACTCTGATATATTTTCATCATTAAAACTGTTTTGCTTCATACACCATTTACAAAAATTTTATTTTTCAGGCAGACAGTGAAGAAAATTAAAAAATAATATATCAAATCATGAATAATTGGTCTTGTGCACCAGCTGTGACCTTAGGCTCTATCTCCCTGGTACTTAGCTACATAAAATCTCTTTTCCAATAACTTAAATCAGAAAACTGATGGTTGATTGTCTTTTAGCTATGGAATGCAGTCTGATTCCGCAACTAACTGGCAATTCTACAACTATATTCATACTTCTATAGGTTATAGGTGTTAAGAGACGAAACGAACCACATGGGTAGCTGGGAAAATGTCAGTACATGGAGGGTGTCCTATCCATTTGATCCAAATCAATGAAAAGGACCCCGGTCAAAGGAAAGTCAAGGTGTGTGTTATCACTAAGTCGCCACCCTAAGTCGCCGCATGTCAAGAAAAAATTAATAATTTTGAATCAATGAAATGAATAAGTTATTTGCTCACTTTTATGAAGGTATTGATTAATTTTGCACTGATGATGAAAGATGAATGGCTAACTTTTTATTTAAGATTTTTAGCTATAGAAACTATGCAAATTCCGTAGCTAAACATCAATTTGCAGCTGAAAAACCTCATTGTTCAAATCAACCTAACTTTCTCATACAAAATCAGATTTTGATGATTCAAGTATCATTGGAAAGATCTCAAAAAGGAAAATTTTAAGGATGGAAAATTTTCTTGAAGTTTAAAAGCATTGGCGAATCTCACCAATCCCTAATATGCAAACTATGAAATGTTTATTGATATATTTGTAAAATTATTCAAAATTATAATGATTTTATATATAGTCTCTATATAATGTTGGCGATTTTTAAGGTAAAATAATTTTATATTCTAAAATTCGGGCGAATCATATTTTATAAAATTGGAAGTTGGCGAATGTTTTTTGTGGAAAAATCATGCAAGATTAGCCCACTGGGCGAACATTAGCCCCTAAAATTTTCCATGGATCTCAACAAGATCTACACAATGAGAAATCCATCATTAGAGTTTGAAATGGTGAATAATGAAATAAATCGCTAAAAAGAGGCAACATTCAACTTGGGGCACCAATTCCAAAGCAGGTATAAATTCTTTTGATTTTTCCTTTGAGAACTTGTTTCATTAATACAAATCCTTAGTTTTGTGTGTAAATATCATAACTAGAGAGATTGATCACCTCTCTCCTTTGATAATCTTACATTCCATTGTAGAAAAAAGTATTAGTTTTTTTTGCAAGTTCTAGGAGGAAGGACAAATGACTACAAGAGAATGGTGTCTCTCTAAGAGACCAATTTGTTTCATAAGAGGATGATCAGCAACAAAGAGGAAATATGCTGATGCAAAATCAGATCCAAACACTTGAAAAAATTTCAGATACTATTGTCTCCATCACATCCATACCTCATAATAAACCATTCACCTCATTTCACTTCATATTTTCCATTTACATTCACATACACTTTCCATCTCTTTTTGTCAATTCATAACCCACAAATAAAAGCAAGAGGATTATTCACATGCTTATTGCCCATTGCCATTTCTACTCTCCATTGCCATCTTCCATTTCCTGTCATTTTCATTCCGTAAATAAGCCCTACTTCAATGCAAATTATTGAGTCCATAGTCCTTTGAGTCTAAGTTCTTTGTAAAAAAACCTTGAGGCTTGCATGCCTTAATGGCAAGTCCTCATGCTGACAAACAATGGGAATAATGTCCCTTGTTCATTAGATCTTCTAGGTGACCCAACATCGGCAAAACTATTTGTACCTAGCAAGATGTGTTTGGGCATCTTGACTCTCATTGTCATCAATGGTGAGAGTTCTCGTGTTGACTAGTGGCATCCATCAATGACCACTAAGTCAAAAATTTCCTGCTATGTTCGACATCAGGACATCTTTTCACATAGTAGGAATTGTGCCAATGAGTTTTGAAGACATGAAGACTATTATTTTCAGCATTTTGGAGCAGATTCAACAAGTTTTAGTAGAAGCAATAAAAAATCATCTTAACTCTTTATCCATGACTCCTCTTGTTCAGCCACTTGAAGAAGAATATGATTAGAAATTTGCAGCCACCACACATACAACTCATCCATTTCAAAGGGTAATTTAAGGTACGTCATTTTCTAACTTTTGGCCATAAAATTCCATAAAAAGCTAGAATGATAATTGTTGGAAAAACATTTCTCTTCTCATTTCATAAAATTGACAATACCATCAGTTGGGGGGGGGGGAATACATTCATATTCATATCTTGCCATGTTCATATCATATTCAAGAGCCCACATACTTCCAACATATATTAACTATTACATTGTTATTATGAGCATACAATGGCTTTTCAAAAAGTGCTTAAAGGATAAATTGGATACAAACAAAATCATGGTTGTCACACAAGAACCAACCATCATGGAATCCAATAAAGATATACTCTGCAACAATAATCAAAATATCATTATGCAAATTTCAAAGATCAAAATAAAATTTAACAAAAAAAATGGTTGTAACACGAGAACCAACCATGTTGCAATTCAAGTAAAACGCTTTGCAAAAATATGAAGTTATCAAATGATATCATGCAAAGTTAAGCTAAAGCTCAAGGATCAAAAAAGTTAATGTAATATATATTGCATGAGGACATGAATAGCTTCAGTTGGGGGGTATGTTGGGTCTTGAAAATGTCATTCATTTCCATTACACTTTCACTATTATGTCCATTATATCACCTCCATTTCACTACTATATCACTACATTCATCCCACTTTCATTATCATTGGGCCACATTTATGTTTTTCCAAACTTTATTAATTCTTAGTCTTTTTAAGTGAATTTGTGGTTAAAAATTAGGAAATAATGTGCATATTCTTATACCTAACAAGTGGGTTGAGATTGTTGACATGTGTAGGTAAAAAGGAGGCTTCTGGAAGACCCTTATGTGGCACTCTAAGGCCAAATTCGAATTTGAGTGAAAAGAATCATTGGATCATGAGGATATGTGTCACATCTCCTAATTGTATTGAAACTCTAAGAAGACATGTGTCTTATCAGTTCCTATTTTGATTAGGACTCTAGAGGTAGAGGGAGAGATTCATGGACTCTCATTAATAAGATGGATTCTCATCTTTTTGTATAAATAGGAGATCTCTCTCCTTCATTGGTTAGCTTGTTAGTCTTGACTTAGCTTGGCTTTTTAGTTCTTTAGCTTGGAGTTTGTAATTCTTCCTTGATGGCTTTAGAAAGCTTTGGAGAGCTTTGTTGTACTTTGTAATTTTGAAGAATTTGAATAAAGCTTTTATGTTCTCAACATGGAAGGAGATGTGAAGTAGATGTCATAGAGCATATTAGAATGTAAGGTAGAGTAGATTTCATTTTGTAATTTTGCTTTGATTTCATTCATGTATGTCATTTTATTGCTTTCAAGTTTAATAGTCTAGATTTTCCATTCATGCAATTTTAATTCATGCAAGTGTGTTCAACCGATTGATTGTAGATTAGTTTTTCTTTACATGTTTTTGCATCAAATAGTGACATGATATTTGCCTCTCTGCTGAACTTTTTCTTAAGCTTTTCAATTTCAGTTATGCTTTGATTTTAGTCTTATTTATTTGCTGTTGTTAGTTAGTTTAGATATCAAATTCTTCATGTCATTTGACGTTATCTCCAGAGCCATGGCTTAACCACGAAAATATACTTGGCGAGCTATCGGATAATGAGTGAAGTGATTTGATTTTACTTTCATATCTGCAATTAGATATCAGGTTCTTCATGTTATTGACGTTATCTCCAGAGCCATGACTTAACCCCGAAAAGCTACTTGGCGAGATATCGGATTATAAGTGAAGTGACTTGATTTTACTTTCATTTGCAAGTAAGTAATTTAGATATCAGGTTCTTCATATTATTGACATTATCTCCAAAGCCATAGCTTAACCCCAAAAAGCTACTTGGCGAGTTATCGGATTATAAGTGAAGTGACTTGATTTTACTTTCATTTGCAAGTAGGTAATTTAGATATCAATTCTTCTTGTTATTGATGTTATCTCTGGAGCCATGGCTTAACCCGGAAAAGCTACTTGGTGAGCTATCAGATTATAAGTGAAGTAAATTGATCTTGCTTTTGTTAGTATGCAATTTTTGGTTTGTTTTAGTGCAATAGTTTAGATTTGATTTCTGTAATTAGATGGGCAACAGAGACAGTAATTTCATGATCAGTATTTCATTTTTTGTTTGATTTAAGTAGCTGCATATTTACATTCTTGTTCAAGTATTAATAGCATGTTTTGAGATCTTTTGAAGTGCCAAGTTTTGGAAGTTACCATAAGGAACATAAACCTTGTCTTGAAATCTACATCCATATTTGACCTTTAAAAGTATTCTTAAAACCTTAGAATAGGATTTCCATTTGCGTTAAACACTTTAGGAAACCAACAAGAACAAAACCCCAAAAACAACATAAACTATAAAACAACAAAGTAAGACAAAGGTTAACTAAGCACATATGGTGCACCACACTTCATCAGTTTACAATACTCGGATTGATAATTTATGTAGAGCAATTTAAGACGTTAAATTGACTAGACACAGTGTGGATGTAGCGCTGGGAGATAGAACTAGAAGCAACACAGATGCAACAAGAGCAATCAATGTGATTGTTGTAATCAGAGATCAAAGTGACAGAGGCTAGAGCAGTTAGATACTGAAGAGCACAGAGGTGCAGAGTTTTCAATCGATAGAGGCAATAGCAGTCAGAGACTTTGATGACAGAGACATCATTCCGATTCAGGTTGGATATTTTTTGTGTTTCTAGAGTTGCTAGAGAAACAACACTTGAGAGAAGTGTTGCATGCAAAACATTTCAAAGGTTCAGGATTGGGTTCGAGTTGAATGCCTTTATTGTTGAGAGGAAGTGTTGAAAATAGAAACAAGAAATGCTAAAAATAACATTTCTATAAATAGCATTTCAGGATAGATTTGAATTTTAATTAGTCCCTGAATTAAAATTCGAATTTAGTCTCACTATTTTTTTGAAAAATAATTAATTAATTCATCTTGAGTTAATTAGTTAAAGAAAATCAAACATGAAGTCTATTTGAAGACATGCAACAGTTATCCCTTTGATTGAGGAAGTTATCCCTTAATTGAGGAGATTAGGATGAGTTGTACTTTGAATTGTAATTAGTTAGCTCAATTAACTTAGTTAAGTCCTGTTAGATTAGTTCCAATAGTTTGTGGAACTGATTGTGAGTTGAGTTAGTCAATGCATGCATGCATGCAACTAGTGTACTTCATATAACTAAATATTCTCTCATAAATAACTCATGCATGTTAGTTCAGATAGAGACTTGAGAGTAAAGGAAGGGACAATGTACTATTAGTTGGAGGAATTTTCCTATGTAGGAAACTCATCCATGCAGAAGGAATCATCTCCTTCAGTATTGCGAAGTTATTTCAGAGGTCAGTGAGCAGTGTGTGAGGTAATTACACACAGTTGGCAGCTTGAGGACCCAAGAGAAACTGCGCAAGGAAATAGGAGGCCTGGAAGGCAGAGGAGAAGGCTGTGATAATACTTTGACTATCTATGAGTAGCACTGAGGGATTGTATTGAGAGCTGGATAGCTTGTGAGCTAAAGCTTTGTGTAATCTAGAGATATTTCCACTTGTATGATAATACAAAGATCAGGGTTTTTAGCTGAGTTTTTCCCCAGAATAATCTTCTGTGTTTCATGTGTAGGATTTTTTCTTCACCTATTATATATGTTCTATTTGATCTTGCTCAAAATCGATTAATCTTCCGCAAGTTTGTTTGTAGAAGTAGATCAAGTACTTTTCTTTAGTATATTGCATTATCAGGTGATCTACAGTGAGAATTTCTACAAGAAGAAATATTACATTGAGGAATTCAACCCTGCGTGTGATTTACAACAAAAAGGGTTCATTGGGGCTAGCATTTCATGGAGGGAAAATGTTCTTATTACTCAATTAAGGACCAACTCACGTCAACTTTGGTGTGAAACAGGATGGTGGAAAAGGCCTAAAGAAGCTTGGGAAGAATGGGTGTGTACATTTTGCACGTCAGGGGCCGTGGAATTGGAAAAACATTTCATTTTGGAATGTGATACATTCAAAGACATCAGAGAAAGTTATGAGAACATGTTAGCATCAGTTTCTTGGCATTGTCTTTTTAGCGAGGGGATTGTTGGAAAGTTGGGTCAGCTCATCATTAATTTGAATCGGAAAAGGACTAAATTGCAAAGAACGTAAAATAGGGAACTAATGGTCTCATAGATTATTTTTAGTCTCGTGGACCTTAAAATATAATTTCAGTTCATTTCATTTCATTTATGTGAATTTGGACAGATCTCAAGACAGGATTTCCCAATATAATTATAAAACATTGAAAAATGTGTGTTATAACCATTAGTACTTATGTTAATCACAAAATTCCTCGGATATGACCCTTTGCTGGAAACTCAACATTGATTTTTCAAATTTCATTTTGTTATAATTATGCTTGGGATTTTTCAAATTCCATTTCATTTCGGAAAATCTTAATATCCTCCTTGTTGAAGCATCGCTATTAGGTTGCGGTTTGCCCATTTTGGTTGGAATTTGATGTTTTTTCTTTTTTAAATTGGTATTTAGATTATTTGAAATGAGTTTTTGATGATGGGAATGGATTTGACACCATCAAAATTTTTGAACATCTAAAATCTTGAAGTTTGATAACCATAGCCTAAACTTAAAAAAAAAGTTGCCAGATTTTGTCAAAATCTTGCCAGAGTTTCTATTATTTTCGGAGAAAATTCGTAGCCTTGTTAGATTACAGGGTTGCTAAATGCCTATAGGAGAAGTGGGGGATGTGGAAGAAAACAATGAAGAAAAATATGTGGACAATGAAATATAATCAAAATTTGTGTTTTTATATATCTTATAAAGAATGTAGCAAGAGATTAAATTTAAGTAGAAAGTTACACTAACATAAATGTCCCAGAACAATGACAATCCTTGCAGGCACAAGGTACATAGCAATGAGATTACAAGATATTATAGAATTCAAAATACAAATGTAATTTTGGTCTAAGATACACTACCTAGAATAATTTATATTATAAGATGCTAAGAACATCAACATGAGATAATTTCGCTAAGGGATCTGAATCTGAAACTACAATCTATACATGTTCCTTTGAGTCTTAAGGAGTTGTTCCTACCATAGGGGGTATGCTAAGTTGCTGCTATATTATGTTAAATATGTGGTCTAAGTCTCTCAAATGGTGGTGAAGGTGCTCTAAAGAGAGGACACCCTATGGGTGTTGCTGTCGATCCACTATCATGGGTCCCAATAAGAATTTCATCTGCCAATAAAAGGTTGATAGTTTACATGTATTGGTTGAAACGACCCCTGGTGTGCCTTGTGATTGGGATTCAATCACCCATTCTACCAGTACCTTTGTATTTGAGAGAGGAGTTCTATGCATGGAAGCTTCTTCCTTAGCTCGCACAATATCTTCCTAAACAAGGCCTAGCATTAAGCCCCAATACTGTCTAACAAAAATCTCCAAACGATAATGCATGCATGTGTACACCCTTTGGGTTCGTTCTTGATAATAAGTTGCCCCCCTCCAAACCTACGCATGCTATCAAGACATTGAGGCGAGATAAAGACGATTGACAACCTAGATAAAAAATTGAAGAAAGTGAATGGACTTTGGCCAGCAGAGGAGTCGCCACACCAAGTATACCTCAGATTGATGACTTGTTCCATATAGGCGATGACTCAAATATGCTAACAACCAGACCCACACAATAGAGGATGGTGAAATGAATCCCCAACATTGCTTCCTCCAGACTAATAAACACCACCATAAACCAAGTTTACAATAAAACTCCCCAACAAATCGAAAATTGCACTATTGCAAAATAAAGGGGAAGTTTTTTTTTTTTTAAATCATAGAAAAGAATAAATTTTAGAAAGATATTATTATTATAAAAACTTATATGTTGTTTAGTAATATTCTAAGAGTGTTCTTTTATTTTTTTTTGGATTTAATTTTAGTTATTTTATCTCAAATTTAATCCAAATTGGTTGAAATTATGAATTTAAATTTTGTCACTTATAAAGTTCAAATATTTTTAATTTTTTTTAAACATTAAATTTACTGATATATTTAAAAATACAATAAAAAAATTACAATTTCTTAAGAAAATTATTAACAAATTCTCATTAAAAAAATCAAAACCAAAACAATGAAAATACAATTTTTAATTTTAAAAATTAAAATTAATAATATTATTACCATAAATTGTAATATAAAAAACAATACACTCTCTACCAACACAATGACAATATATTTTAATTGGGAAAATTTAACTTCAAACAATTTATAATTTTAAAAATTAAAATTAATAATATTATTACAATAAATTGTAATATAAAAAAAATACAATCTCTAACCACACAATGACAATATATTTTAATTAGGAAAATTTAACTTCAAACTTAAGAGGAAAAAACTTCACTTTATCATTTAAAACTTTTTTTTATCATATATCTTAGAGACTCACTCCCATGCATGGTTGGAATTTGATGGGAATTTTGTTTGTCATAGGGCATTTTTCCCATATTTACGGCTAAATTTTTTACATTACCGTCTTTTGTGAAGTGGGTTGAACTATGGAAAATCTTTTTCTTTTTCTTTCTTTCTTTTTTTTTTCTTTTTCAGAAAACGTGATTAATATACTATCTTAAGCTTTGAAGGACATTGCCACGTGGACAAGTTCCATAAGTTTGTATCTGAGATGTCAAAATAGATTGAGCTTGGGATGTCAAAATAGATCAAATATGACTAAGAATCAGAGCATTTTGACGAGATTTACAATTAACAACCTTCTCTCTAAGTTCTTAATACGATTCCATCCATCAAATCACCAATTTTAGAGGTGATATTAGTGTAGGTTCAACATGTTAGATGGTACTACTATGTGTAAACAATCAATATCTACACATTTACAGTTTACCCAATGATGCTTTACCATTTATGAAGATCGTTGATTCACACCCATCAACATCTATCTGACATTGGGCATGGGTTGAACGGTATACCATTTTCATTATGCCTAGCATAGCTTGCCTAATTTGTAGTTTAGGGTCATATATTTCCTCCTCCTTTCTCTCACGGATTAGAACCTCATCTTACATGTGGATGTGGTAGAAGTGTCTCCATAGCAATGACAAGGGATAGATTAAGCGCACTAGAAGATAACTTACTGTGTTCGATTATTCTCTCAAAGTTTCTTTAGAAGATGGAATTCGATGTTATGGATTTTATATAGATGGCGATGTCTTTGCACTTTATTACCACATTTGAACTTTTCTAGCATTAAATTTACAACATAAGTGATTTATAATATTATGTTATATTGTTCTTCTCAGCTTGAAAGTTTGGAATGCGTAATAAAAGGTTATCTGATCATGTGGGTTCATTCGAGAAGCAGGGACACATAAGGTGGGTGGAGAAGTTAAGGAAGTTGTAGGAGCACAGAGAAATACACGTAGATATCTTAACGACAACTTAATAATAGCTTCCTTACAACTACAATGGATGGAGGCGAGCTAAGATGGGAAAACATATATGCGACAACTATTCTTGATGCAGATCCAATGTCTCAAATAATATATAAACTTCAATTTTGTTTGGAGCAATCTCAAACTTGTTAGTTTCTCTCTAGTTTTGTTGTGCTTATACAAGCACGATCAGATCTAATAAGCCCGCTAAACCGTGCTTATTTTGGATGACCGATAATTACTGCTCCTTCCACATTTTCATGTTTTTTCAAAGGTTAATATTAGATCTCACAAACAAATGTTTAAGGATTTCATTTCATCAGTGTATTTATTTTCAACTTATTAAAACAAAATCAATTTAGGCTTTGTTCGTTTCATCTTAATCCTCTAAAGATACTGAGTAAACAAAGGAAGTTACGAACACAATGCTCATATTTAACATTTTCTTTATTTTTTATAGGCAATTACATATATTATTTTGTGAAAGTGCATCTTATATAAAATATCTAATCAATAAAAGAGTACATCAATGAGCTAGGCAATGAAATATATATCACCTTTCCCTATAGAGGTGAGATGTGCAAGCATATCAACCTTAGCTGTAATGTCAAGAGGCTCTACATCCTCACAGAGAATGTCAATCCTGCCTTAGATACTGTAGTCTCATCCAAATTTGAAAGTAGGTCAGCATCTCTTTTGCCATAAAAAAATATTGTTAACTTTATTTGTTTCATATTCCTCCTCAAACTTAGGCAAGGAAAACCAAGCCTTATAAATCACTGACATTGGATATTTTCTCAGCTTTGAGAGGGAAAGGCAATTGTTTTTTTTTTTTTTTTATAAGCAGAAATTAAATCTTTTAAGAAATTAGCACAATTCCAGTTGCTAACATGATTCATACATTTAGGATTAATTTTTGAATGGTAAATTTCTTCATCTTTAATGGAAAAATTAAGCATAATCTCGAATTTTAGGTTGGATCCCAATAAGATCCTAGCCAAAGATTTAACGAGCATATTTTCAGCACATGGAGACAACAAATCACCACTTTTTAGTACAAATGTTTGCAGGGAGCATTGTTGTAAATGTTGGCATTGGAAAGAAATGATTGAAATCTGTACATTATGACAAAAATAGTGGCAAAAAAATCATACCATTACAAACATTAAAAACACATTAAATTCATTTTTTATATCACAAATATTTAAAAACATTTTTATCTAAAAGAAAATGTAATTGATGTAAACTGATTTCTTTTATGTTGGCTTCACCCATGAGGGATTTGAACTTGGAATGTCATTGCTTACACAGTACTTCATAACATGGAAATTGCCAATTGAGTTGCCTCCATGGGATGTAATTGATGCAAATGATACATGGAACACTAACTACTAATATTTAATCCTGATTGTGGTTCATTCAAGACTCAATGAATGTAATGCTTATAATTATTTGTTCTCCAAGAATGTAATAATGAAAGAGGAAACCATAACATAATCCTATAACATGATGTTAAGAGATTTGCAATATCCATTTGTTATAAGTTTAGTATTTTAATTTTTAAAAGGTTTAGATATTATGCATTCAATCTTTGCTAATTTTAGTATATATCTCACTATCCAAAGCAATGTTAAAATATATATTGTCAAATACATAGTTTATCTTTAGATTTGATAGTATATATTAGATTATGTAAATCTTAGCATATACCATATAATTAATTAATTTATTGTTTAGTTCTTATTGATAACATTCAATACTTTTACTTTGTTGGTCACTTTATATGTTGCATATGATCTCCTTAGTCATATATCATATATATGAATGCCATAGCATGTTAGTGTCAAGGATATTTGATTTCAGGGTTATGGAGATTTTATTGCCAATGTTCCATGTAATTTCAAATCAAGATTTAGGATTTAATAAGTCATTTGTGTGTGATGGTCATTTTGTTTTTTTCCTTAATATAAATATGTGAAATTTTTACATAATTGCGTCAGTGAAGGGTTATTTTTTAAACAAACCTTCATTAGTGAAGGCTTAATTTATTACCAAAACATCACTCATGAAAGGAAATTTTTTTAACATAATGTTTCTTGACTGGAAAGATAAAGACCAAAAATATTAAAAAAAATGTCTGACGGGTAAAGAGGATTCCAAATTGTAACCCTGCTCCCATGTATGTCTCTTAACTTTTTCTTTTATTAAATAATATTTAAATCTGATGAATCAAACCTTTCTCTCTTTCTAATTTTAATCTTTTATTAAAAAAACCAACTTATGAAATATAATTAACTCAATCAACTTGAAATTAATAGTGAATGGTTTGTTTTCTCTATATCTTCTTCCCACCTTTGATGTTTATAATACTCTTTTTACATATTTTATTAAAAAATATTTCTGAATTCAGGCTTCTGTGATCTATAATGACTTAAGTAATACTTTTTTAGGTAGAAATCACATAGGAAATTATTTTGCCAATGCGTTTTGGACCATCTAGTGTGGTTCATCAACCACACTGGATGGTTCAAAACTCGTCGGCAAAATAATTTTCTGTGATTTCTACCAAAAAAATTCTTAAAATATATTTGTTATTAAATCAAATATATTTAAAATTTTCTTATTTTAAAATTATTTTAATATAAATTTCTAAAATTTATATGTATATTAATAAAAGTCAGATTTTTAAAATTAAATATTAATGTAAATTAAAAAAAGACACCCTCCGAATACAACCAACGATATTTTTGTAGTGTGGATTTGAAAGACCAATTCCAACTATTTAAAATGTACAACCAAAATGGGGATTGTTGAGGTCTAAAATGGGCCTCCTAAGAAAAATGCACAACCAAAATAAACTTTATAAGAACCAATAGGATTCAAGATGATGATGTCAACCATGGGGAATGATTCACCATTTTTGGAGAAAAAAATAAAAGTATTAAGAACTAATAAATTAATAAAATTACTTTTTCAATTCGTATTTTCAACTTATCTTCCTAAGGTTTTACTCAAAGTTCGAGTGGAAGTACTCGATGGATGCAAAATTTAATTCCTCATCCAAGGAGTACCCATGTTGCATACTTTCAATGGACCTTGCTACATGAAAAATGAGAAATACATGAACAATGTGATTGCAATCATGTTTTTCATGTATTTCTCATTTTTCATGTAGTGGGGTTCATCAAAAGTATGCGACATGGCTACTCCTTGGATGACTAATCAAATTTTGCATACAACGAGTGTTTCCCCTTGAAATTTGAGTAAACCCATAGGGAGATAAGTTGAAAATACATGTTGAAAAATAGTTTTTCTTTTCTTTTTTCTTTTTTTCCCTCTATAATTTGATGATGTAATCTAATCTTATTTTATTATTTCCACTATTATTTTATAATTTCCTTAGGAGGCCCATTTTAGATCTAAAAATTCCCCTAATGTATGAGGGATAGGCAAAAATGTTTATGGCTAAGACAAACATTTCACCTTCCCTGCCACTCATGCACCAACGAGCCTCGATCTACAGACCGTCACATTCCTCCTTTTTTGTACCAAGACATCCTCTGTTCAAATCTTGTCGAGTGAAGATTAAGGTTCATTTCAACTTGCAATAGTTTCCGCCCTTGGCCTGCTAGATGCTTACGTGGACATCTGAGGCTTATGAGCAAGGGTAAGGGGTTGCTTTATACCCTAGCTGATGCAGTCGTCACAAATGTCTGACAGTGTTGTTCCTAGTTAGAAGACCAAAGGAGGTTGGTTCAACTTTATTACAGATGGATTAGAAGGATTTCTGAAGATAGGTACTCTTTCTTGTAATATATGGGCTTATTCGTTTAAGCTTATGATCCACTGCTAATAAATTTGTATTGTCTAAAGATTGATTGTAGTTGAAAGTCAATGTTATTTTGCTAATATGGAGTCTATGGCCTTCGAATTACCTTCCGCATTACCTTCATTTTCAGAATGTTTGTGTGACACTCCCGTCCCAATATAACACATATGGGAATGGGATGGAAGCACATGAACATAATGGCTTTCATCGTCATGCCCTACACATGTATTTGGGAGTGATTACCGATATCAACACTCCCAAAAACCAGTATTTGTGTGAAATTGCTAATGATGTTTAGATTATTGCAGAATAAAGGCAAATGGAGCTAAGCATAGTGAAGTAGTGGTGTTAATGGAGTAGTGATGAAACTATAGAGGCCTCAGGCAGAGGCCATGGGGTGAATGGCACGAAGTTGGTGATGGAAGCCAAAGGCCATAGGGTAAATGGCACAACTCGCAGTGGTATGAACATTTATGGTCAATCAACAAGTACATCAAGTACATAAAGCAACCTCCACTCAATTTTTTCTAACATGTCAAATTTTGATTTGATGACGAAAATGGAGGATTTTAATAAGAGAGGAATAACCTATTAAAGATTTTATTTAACCCAATGTTTTGGACTTCCAAGTGAGTCCATCCTCAGGGGATACACTAATTGATTAAGAGGAGATTAATGATGTCTAATAGAGCTAATCTTATGTATATATGTAGTTTATGGAAATGATAAAAATGATAAGATTCAGCCAGCCTAGAAAATTTAGATTAGATGTAAGTTTAGCTCTAGATAATCTTAATTTCTTAAATTTAGAAGCGGTGTCCATCATGTCCCTTCCATGGTAGGACTTGATATTCTTAAATAATGAATCCATACAGGTGGGGAGAATTTTAATAAGAGAGGAATAACCTGTTAAAGAGTTTATTTAACCCAACGTTTCGAACTTCCAATTGAGTCCATCCTTAGGGGATACACTAATTGATGAAGAGGAGATTAATGATGTCTCATAGAGTTGATATTATGTATATATGTAGTTTATGGAAATGATCAAAATGAAAACATTTAGTCGGCCTAGAAAATTCAGATTGGATATAAGTTTAGCTCTAGATAATCTTAATTTCTCAAATTCAGAAGCGATGTCCATCATGTCCCTTCCATGGTAGGACTTGATATTCTTAAATAATGAATCCATATAGGTGGGCATAATTTTAATAAGAGAGGAATAACATGTTAAAGAGTTTATTTAACCCAACGTTTTGGATTTCCAAGTGAGTCCATCCTTAGGGGATATGATAATTGATTAAGAGGGGATTAATGATGTCTCATAGAGCTGATCTTATGTATATATGTAGTTTATGGAAATGATCAAAATGAAAATATTTAGTCAACCTAGAAAATTCAGATTGGATATAAGTTTAGCTCTTGATAATCTTAATTTCTCAAATTCAGAAGTGATGTCCATCATGTCCCTTCCATGGAGGCTTCAGATTGGTTGGGGTGAACAGTGTTTGCCAATTCCAAACCAATAAAGAAAACACATATCAAGATAAATAGGTAGATTCAAAATTAAAATGTATTTTCACAAAAGATTGTGTATGAGTGTGATTATTATATTCCAAAGTTTGTAGATAAATTTTATCAACTAACTTTATTTTCAAGCGTGAAGAGAATTTTTTAATAAATATGTTATTATAATTTTGTGAAATATATATATATATATATATTGGATGTGATTCACAGACTTTGGAGATTAGTTATCATTACGTCCATGAAAACATTGTTCTAGACAGATCCACTCGAAGGGATCACATCGTTACATCCATGAAAAAATTGTTTTGAGCAGATCCACCCAAAGGGATCACTGCTCACAATCTCATCGTTACATCCATGAAAAAATTGTTCAATGCAGATCCACCAGAAGGGACATCATTACATCCACAAAAACATTGTTTTAGACACATTATTCTGTACAAATCCACCCAAAGGGATCACATTGTTATGTCCACAAAAATATTGTTCTAGGTAGATCCACCCAAAGGGATCACATTGTTAACATTACTCTAGATAGATCCACCTGAAGGGATCACATCGTTACGCCCATGAAAACATTGTTCCAAACATATCCAACTCATTAATGAAGCTTAACGCCGAAAACATCAAGAAGAATTGACCCTGTGACCTATCAATAGCGAGGTTCTTTAATGATCAAAACTCGACCAATTGAGCTAACCCTTGAGGTTTATAAAATATATATTTTAGGGATGGATAATTTAGAAATATTAAAAAGAATTATTTTATTTTCATTTGTATTAATTTTTTTTTTTATTTGTGCAAAATCATATTTTTTATTTGTTATTTCTTAGTTATTATGGATGTAATGTTAATTTTATTTTAAATGGATTTATTACAATTTATTTTATATATATATATATATAGTAAAAGTGATGCTCATATACACAGCTTTATCAGAGCCAGTTGGCAGGTCTTCAACTGATAACGGGGTGGATTATGTTGTCAAAGATTTGAATTAGGCTTGGGACCATGTGTCAACAATAGTGGGTGGTTAATCGTCGACGTACACAATCTCCTCTAGCTTCAATGGTGGGAAACTTTCCTTTTTTTGCTCGCAGACTTAGAGTTTAGAGGGGGTTTCTATGCCCAGTTCTCAACACTAGAGCTTGGTAGGAGACTCTCTAGCGTCTCCCTCGGCTTTGAATTTTTCAATCCCCCCTAATTTACCTAACATCAGGGCCTTTTTGGTTGGTGTTTTAATGGTTTTGAGGGTTTCACAAGATTGTGGGTGTAGCTAGTGTCCTTTAGAGTTTTAGTGTTTTAGCCTTGGAGGGGGTTTCACAAGACTATTCATCACAACTGATTTTTTTCTGGTGATTTGATAGTCTCATTCTTGGAGGGCTTGTCTCTAAAGAGACCACTTCTAATAGGGCCCTTTCAATCTCATCCCCATATTGAAGAGGGTTTCTCCCTCTGTAATAGTAGTTCTATTGCAGGTGCCTTGGGGAAAGAGCCTCTTCAAGGTCCATCAAGTTTAATGTTGAACAACAATAGGCTTTCTTAATTAGAAGATTTTAGAATGATTCAGATAGAGTCATTCATTTTTGGTGGTCATAGATCTTCATGAGCCAAAACACAGAAGATTTGATGTGAAAAAATCAAAGGAGAGGTCAAGATGGTTCACAGGGAAGATGTGTAGCTTCGTGAGGTTGTACAAATGATGGACCTAGTAGTTGTGGGTCAAGTTAGGGGTCAAAGGTTCAACATTAAAACCTTAATGAGTGGGTTGCACATGCATGGGGTCAACCTCTACCCTTGGTCTCCTCCTTAGTTCAAGGTTGGTTCCTTCTCCTCTTTAGATTGAGGGAATTCACCTCATGGGTCCTAAAACATAATAGGAATATAAAATCATCCTTAGTGCTTAAAAAGAAATGAACGTTGTTAGTTGACACCATCAGAGGACAAACAGATTTGGCCCCCATTTGGTTTCATTTATTTGGTCTTCCTATATATTATTGATCCTCGGAAGCTCTTCGAGACATTTGCAATAAACTTATGCATTGTTTGGAGCCTGACATGTCTTTCTACTCCACTAGGGTGATGATCATTTCCCATGTCTTAGTCATTCTAGATAACCAAGATGGTCTTGTTGCAAAAATAGAGTTAGGGTTTCCTAGTATTCTCCATATCCAACTTTTGAACTATGAAGGCATCCCCTTTCATTTTAGGTGCCACCAACATGGCCATATTGCAAAATATTGTTCTCTTCCTTTTCATGGTCATCAAGGGGGAATGACTTCCCTATCTACAAAAAAGAGAGGTCCATCCTCAACAGGGGTTTTTGGAATCAATACAACACCCTTAGATGGAGAAGGCTTGGGCTATCTCCTTTCCTTCACACCCTCCTCCAGTGACTTGAGAGGTTAGGTAAGAGATGCAAATGGAAGTGGTAGGGAAGGCTGAGAGTCCATTGGAAGATGATCCAGTGGCTTTGATGCATTGATCAAATCCTTTTTTGGGTATTTTGTCCTCCTTTCCCTCTCATTCACATAAGGTTGTTTATTTTTTGACTTGGGAAAGGGATGGTCCAACTACACTTGGTCTGAGCCCACTCAAGTCACTTTCCCTTCTTATCCAAAACCCGCATTAGTTATATGTCCATGTCATCCCGCCTCAATGATTGTCTCACATTCAATACTCTCCTCGAAAGAAGGGTGCCTAGTTGATTATGTTGAATGAACTTCTCAAAAAAACCTTCATCCTCATCTCTCTCAGGGTTCCACTACATTAACTTTGGGGGGTTTGGGGAAAATCCCCTCAAAAACTCATTAGGGAAAGGGTTGAGGTCGAAAATATCATCTAGCTAAAGCTTAGGACAAGCTCCACCTAGATGTGGTCATTGGGAAACAACTCTACATCAATCAGGGGCTTAGTGTAGAAAAATCCCTAGGAGGAGTTCCCTCATTATTATACAATCATTTGATTATAGGGGTTTGAAAATCCCATCTAAAAAATTGGCCTTGCATAGATTAATTAAAACCAATTGTTTGGATATTCTCCTTCTCCAAGAGACTCTAAAATATGGGGATGGTATAACCAAAGTTCTGGAGTCTATGTTCAAGGGTTGGTGTTTTTCTTGTTATAATGCTCATGGTAGATCAAGAGGCATGGTTATTGGTTGGAACCCTCGGAGTATAAATATAATCTGATCATGGGGTGTTACAAAACATTTTGTCATTGTCCCTGTACTCCCCATTCCTTGATCTTGGTAGACCTCTACGTTGAACCCTACATGCTTTCCCTTCATGAAGAAACTCACATTGTGTCCCTCTTCATGGGTAGAACAATTCCCTTTTGCACCATTTCCCCAAAATCTGTAGAAATTTGAATAATATAACACTTATTCATAGAGATTATCCTGATTATACACTATTTTCAGAATGCATGCATAATACATAACCTCCTCTACCATTGATCATCAATTTGCAGAATTTAAAAAAACAATCGCATGCACACATTGAAACATCAATCACACATATCAACACAGTATGTAATGTGGAAAGCATACAGTTGAAAACCCCCAACTATCTATATATTATAATGATAGAGAACATGTAACAATACATAGTACAATACTCCTCACAAGTACTCAATACTACCTCCACATGCTACACACAAACTAGCTCAGATCTGAACAAGTCACGGGTTCAAATCTCCTCCACTGTTTGCCTGCCTCTACTGTGCAATCCAAGTTGAGAATTAGATCAGATCCAAGTTCAAATTCCCTTAGATTGTACTGCGCAATCCTAATTGGCAATCTCAATCAATGATTGTGCAAATCTCATGCACATTTATAGTCACAACTGGTAGTAGTCTCACCCTTTCACCCACCTCTACCACTTGTCTCCACTGAACTGTCCATGCACTGAGTTAACTGATGTATTCTTTAGTTTATTTATGAGTTAATAATTAGTGAATTAATTAATAATTAATTCACATCACTCATCACTAGTGCATTTGGTAGTTAGACTAAATACAACTAGTTCAACTAAGTCAAACTGAACACAACTCCATCAACTCCTCAATCAACTCCACCAAACTCAATCACTTGAGTTCTAATTGAAGTCCATCATTCAATAGCTCAACTAACCCATAGGAAAAGCGTATTTCCTTCTGGCAGTTGCATGTGCCACATCCGTAGCTCGAACTAAAGTGCTGCAAGAGGATAAGATAATGTTTATAGTCCAAATATTATTAAGAGCTAATAATATTCGACTGTTCTATTTTTTTTATTGGCAGTCTAAAAATAGACTCCGCCCATATGTCTAAAAATAGAGGTCTATCTATTTTTACCAGCATGACCAATCATCCATAAATAGCATTCTGCAACTCATAGACCATGATCCATATGACTAAAATAGACATAGTCTAAAAATAGACTTTGCGCCAAAAATAGCCTACGGGCCCACTTAGTGAAGGTGACTTCTTTTCACTAAGCTCCATCATCTTGTTGCATTTTCAACAAAATCTTCTATTTTTCCCAGTTTACAAGACTAGCAATAATGGCCCTTTTCCTCCTCGTACCGATATGTAGGGATTAATATTGTCCCTAGCGCTGACCAGAGTGACTGAGCTTTGTTCCAGTCATGTTGGTCCTCTTATGGAAAGTTTTTTAAATAAAGAGCCGAAGCTTCCAGCTCTAGAAGCTTTGTAACGGAATTCTGGGAAATGGCTTGGCCAGATGGGGTCGAGGATGTCAGTTTGGGCTCCTTTACCCTATAAGGATGGAACTACCTCAAGAGATAAGACCTTCTCCCATGAGAAGAGGATCCATCTCCCATCCATTCATGCTATATAAACCTTCCTTTTTCCCAAGCACAAGCTAGTGTTAATGTTGGTGTGCTAGTGCTAATTAATTTTGGAGTGAACAATAAGCTATTCATAGTTGTAGCTCTCTAGTTGTGTGAGGGAGAAGTGTGAATTTGGTTTAGTGTGAAGCCTAAAGGGAAGAGCCTTAAAACTATCATTGTTGAGGCCATCATGGAATGCTAGCAGAAGTGTCTGGGAACCTAGTTTTGTCGGAGGAGAATGATAACGTCAAGGAAATGGTTGGAATCTCTTCTTGATTCAATATATATGCAACTATTGATTGATTTCCTAGATGATGTGTCATCTTAGATGTTCATGGCTTAATGTTTCTTGACTTGTTAAGTAGGTTGAATTACAATTTGTCTATTATCACAGTTGTTGTTTGCTATTGCTTACTTGTTTAAGGTGTTTGAAGAAGGAAACGAGAAATAAATGGAGCGAGCAAGCAAGGACATCATCAAATGGGATAAGAGTACTAAGATTTAGGCCCTCTTAATTAGTTCTAACCTAAGGAAATCTTCCATAGAATGTATCGGTTGTGGCTAGACCCATTATCGAGCTAGAGGAATTGTTTGTGTCTGCACTCATAATTTTACTTCACCACAAATTGCCGACCATACTGGAGATTGAGAATACGTGATTTTGTGTGAACTTTTCTAGCTCCACTTTTTCCCTTTGGTTCTATTTGTTTTCCTTTTGCTTATTGGTCTGAGTTTAAAATTCATAGTAGCAAATCTGGTCCTAGCTTTAATTTTTTTTCTTAGCTCCCTTGCTCAGCACGCTTAATTCACTGACAATCATGCCAATCAGCGCAATATGCTGAGAAATAGTCGCCTCGACCTCCCTTTGGTGCTTATTGTAAGTTAGGTAGTTGTGTCAATGCCTGTAAGTGAATATTAGGGTTTGTCCCCAATCTTGGCCAGCGTGTTTTGCTCTTATGATTTCAACCCTATAAGCCTTTTAGACCGTTTTCTCCCTGACTGGAAAGCTGCTTTTCATTTGGTTTTGTTTTCTTGTTGATTTGTCATCTTTTTTCTTGATTTCTTGGGTAATTGGGTGGTCAGTGGCACTAGGTCATCTAGATTGTCATCCATTCAGCTGATTGTGGACTCAGTGAGTCGAGTTGTTGGTGCATTTACTCCTTGCATTTCGTTTGCGGTCTTTTTCCGGCTTTGACCTCCATTACACAAGTTAGAAAATTTTTCGTTTGCTTGTCTAAACGTTTCTTTTCCAGCATGGATCACATTGCTTGTCTTGTTTTTGGTAAAGTCGGTGTTTCATTAGTCTAAACGAGTTTCTCTTTTCACGTTTTCATTTTCTTGAAGAGCTAATTGTTTAGAAAACTTTTTCATTGAAGTGTTGTATGCGAAAAATTCATTTCGTTGTTTCATGAAAAAGTATGAAATTCTAGTTAATTGCATTAGTATGTTATGGTAGTCAGCATCGTTAAAGACTAGGATTGCATTGGCATTTGAAATGAAAGAACTATTTTTCTTTTGAAAGGACTGTTAGAAATGTACTTGTCAGGAAATTAGGAATTGGAATGTATTTTTCATTAGTTTATTTTCTCAAAAAGTGAAGTAGTGAAAAATCATTTTGCTTTCAGTTGCTTGGTTGTTTGCATTTGATTGTGTGTTTCCTACCCTCTCCAGTGTAGACAATTCATCAAATTGAAAGGGTATTGTCTCATTTAGTTGCATTTGGGTTTTTTGAGTCACATCGCTAAGGCATGAAAACTGAGACATAACTCAAGATAAACTTTAAAATGAACTCAATTAACCTAAGGCGCATTTGAAATCTAACGATCACATCTAGAAGGTCTAGGCTAGAGATGTGTTCCAGCGTCTTTAAACCTAACAGTTGTCGTTCGCTTCGGCACTAGACTTCGCTAGTACGGATTTGTGCTCCTCGTACCATCAAGTATATAACAGGAGACCCCTCTAGGCTGCAATCCTTTATCCATAGGAAGCTGAGTTGGTCGCCTTGCAAATGTGATACACTGAACACAACATTTGGGGAGACTGCCTACCCGTACTTCTCGGTTCACCGGGAGGTATTTTGTAGTTCACGGTTGCTTGGTAATCCTTTTTACCTAGATCATCCAAAGCAGTCATTTGATGTTTTTGACTCATTAAACTTAAAAGATCATTCGAGCACTTGTCCTTTTGAGTTCATTTCCAATCGAAAGCGATAGAGTCACCTTTGCTTCTTTCTCGACTCTTAAAAAATGAAAGAGCACTATTCTATTTATGTGTCTTAATAAATTGATTTCCCACAATCTAATAACATCTTGTTAGTATTTTCTAGACAAAATCGTGAGTTTCCCTTAAAGAACATTTTAAAGCCTTGAAGTTTAGCTCTCTCTTTTCCTATTAACTAAGACAAGGTCATCGTGACTGAACCATTTGGTTCACCTAGTTCCTCTTCCTCTCCTCCATCTGAAAGATTGCCTAAGGAGTTGTTTCCTGAATTACCAGAGTCACTCGAGGACCAAGGTGTTGAACTTGGAATTATTATGAGCATTCAACCTTTGTCATCACGTCCTCCGCCTACTTCAGATACTGGGTCACCTGCTGATTTTGGTCCGGAATCTCCAAACAATCCTGTTCAAACTCCTAAGAGTTCACCGACTACTGATGGTCATCTTGGACTGGTTATCTATCCTTTGAATCCTTTGTTTGGTACTATTGTGATATCACCGCATCGTCCATACATTCTATACGTTCAGCCAGGTTTTCCTTTGGAATTATCCCCTCGTACTTCTTTGGTCGTTTGTCATCATCTGTTCCCAGATATAGAACCCGAAGGTGATGCTCCACTTACCTCTCTAAATGAGTCAGAAGTTTCTACTCCACACACTGTCGAGGAGGAAGAACATCATTTTCCTCCTGAAGGTTTCCCCTATACAGGGAGCATTCCCATCAGTGTGTATCGGGAATTTCCGCCTAATTATGTATCCTTGGAATAGTTGGTTCCAGGTACACCTAGTGCCTCATCACTTTATCATAACCTTGTTTGGGCGTACAGTGCCATCCCTACTATAGGTCCATTCATTATGAACTCAACCTCCCAATAGGTCGTTACCTGAACCCTCTTGTATCGTCCGTCCCAGTCACTTGTCCAGTTCAACCGACGGCCTCGAGGAATGTCTCTATTAGTTCATCCATCCCTCTGGTTAGTGGCCAAGCTGTGCCAATACCTGGGGGGAAGAATCTAAATGTTTCTATGGTGTCAGATGTCACCAATGTGAGTGGCTTATAGGCTCACATGCTTGGTATGAACCAACCTTCCTTTGGCATTATTCAAAACCCTACGGATCCTACTAGATCGAGCAATGTCCAGTACCAACAGGTTCAAAATCTCGTTGGTCCGTCTGGGTCAGCTAATGTCCAGTATCAACAGCCTTATGAGGCTCAAGTCCAATACAAAACTCCGTATGTTCCATATGGTTCTCAAGGAATGGTTAATCAACCTTACACCCTTCAATCTGGGCAGTACGTTCAGCCTGGCTCATCCACTTTCCAGGGTGGCTATGGCCAAATTCATTTCAGAAATTTTTCGGGCAGTGTTCAAGTCTCATTGCAACAACAAGGACAACCTCTACAACAATAAGGAACCTTTGTTGCAGCAAGTGCTATCTGCGCAACAACAAGGGCAAATGATCCTGCAACAAGGTCAATTGCAACAACTGTAGGGGCAATCCTTGCAACCATTGTAGTAGCAGATGCAGTATGCTTCGCAAAATTCCTAGCCCATGTCCTTGTAGGGCTAACCTCTGCAGCCCCAGGGAAAAATTTTGCAGTCGCAAGTTCAACCCTTGTAGCAGCAAAACCAACCCGGGCAACAACAACTTTTATATACATATCAGCAGGGTCAACCTTTGCAAGGGAAAGGCTAGGGTCAAGTCCTGCAGCAGAAGCCCCAAAATCCTAATGTCCTAGGTCAATAGGTCCATAATCCTTTTGGCCAAGGGCAGCAGGTACAAAACCCTAATTTCCTAGGTGAACAGGCACAAAATCCATTTGGCCAAGGGCAATACGTACATAAACCCTATGTCCAAGGGCGACGAGTGTATAATCCTTATGCCCAAGGGCACTAGGTCCAAAATCCTCTTGTTTAGGGGAAACAGGTTCACCACCCGTATGTTCAGGGACATCAAGTACAATACTCATATGTCCAAGGTCAACAGGCTCAACAACCTCTTAACCCATACGTTTCTTATTAGCAACCTATGATTGGACAGTTCCAAGGTATTCAAGGTCAAAATCCTCCCTATGGCCAAGGTAACCCACAATGGGGGCAACATCAAATGCCATATGGCCAAAATCCCCCACTGTGGGGCCAAAATCCTTACCAACAGGGATGGGCTCCTCTGCTTGGATCCGCTTACCGACCTCCAATGCCTTTTAATACTTAATTGCCATTCTTGGCCACACTAGATTACTAGATGTATCAAACCTTACGAATGATCCAATTCTTAATTTGCCAAATTGGCCTCTGGTTTTGTCCAAGATCCCGAGCGATTGTCCGAAATTCGATGGGAAAGTAATAGAAGATCCTCAAGCCCACGTGATGACATACAACCTCTGGTGCTCTTTGAATTCTTACGTTGATGATTCCATTCGTTTCCATATTTTCCAACAAACCCTCACAGGTGTTACAGCCAAGTGGTACATCAAGCTTCCTCGGAGTACTTACCATGAATTTAATTCTTTAGGCATGGCTTTCCTCACGTATTTCCAACTGTTGGTTCGTTATGAAACTAACACTTATTTTCTCACATTACTTAAGCAAGATACTGCGACACACATCTCCGATCACATCCATGAATGGAGACATAGACGTCGCCTGATCAAATTCGAGATTGTCGATCAGTTGCTCACAGAATCGTTCACTAAGTCATTCGTGGCCCCAATTGCTCGTGATATAGCTATGGGTTGGTGTGTTACTGAAGAACAAGCCATTTCTCGTGCCCAGTACTTAGATCTAGTTTACTCTCAGTCTGGCACTTTGTATGAGTTATTACCTGATGCTATGCGACCATCATCTGATCCCACGGCATCAAAGTCACAGGCTACACTCCCTGTGGATGGAGTTATTGGTTCAGTGTCCCAAACCCCTGCTAAAGCTTCTTCCAAATAGAAGTCGATCTTAAACATTGTTTCCAATAGTTCTTTGCAAAATCCACCTGGCCCTCATAAAATCTCAGAGGTCCACACTGTCCAGTCTACCGCAGTGGACAAATCCTCGAAAGGTAAGAAGAAAGGCAAAGGCAAGGGTAAAGCTGATGCCCCAAAACAGGGACCTCCTAAATCATTTGTTGGTGAATCTTCACAATGGAAACCTAAGTATCCCTACCTCATTTCTGTCTCAGTAGACCCAAATGGTAGACCAACCTCAATCATATGCTTCCTTAGGATCTCAAGTGCTCATGATGAGTACGCCTATTAATGTGGCTACTAGATCAAAAGATTACCAAACTCCTGCTCTGACAGCTGGGAAAGAGAAAGAAGCCACCCCTTCTTCTTCTGCCCCAATTTCTATCCCTCTTCATATCGAGCGCCCTAACCTTGATTTCGCTATACAGCCACCCTCTCAAGGTGTGCTAAGGAAATCCTTATACAATCCCAATGCCCGAGCCACTCAGCACTATAATATTGTTGAGGATTTGGCTCGAGCGCCGTCATCTATGTCGGCTCTCGAGGTGCTCCAAAGATGCCCATCACAGCGGAAATATTTGATGTTGGCTATTGGGAGTATTGATCCCATCGATTCCAATTTGATATGTTTTGATCTAGAGAACCATGTTCTGTGCTTGCCTCATCAGATTTCCTTTCTCATTCAGGTAATCATCAATGAGAAGGCCATCCTCAGGATTGTCATCGATGAAGGTGCTTCCACCTGCATCATGTCAATCGCATGCTAGAAGGCCAATGGTTCTCCTGATTTGAACCAATCCTTGAACACTTTGGAAGCTTTCGATGGGCACGATTCGCAATCCTTCGGTGTCTTACCTAACCTTTTTCATTACTCTGGAAGGAAAAACAATACAAGTCAAGGTAGAGATTGTTGATGCTAATCTCAATTACAATATTCTACTTGGCCGGAGCTGGACCCATGCTATGCATGTTGTAGCCTCCTCCCTATTTTGCATGATTCATTTTCCCCATCAAGGGAAGATTGTCATTGTCGACCAGCTTTTTTTCTTTGCCTCTTCCTCCTCAGATGGAAATTTTCTGTACATCAAGCACACTGGTGCTCCCTATGAGAGTATGGGGGAAGGTCTTTTCAAATATTCTGCCTTAATGGGAATTTTTCTGCTCCCACCTCCTCATGTTGCCTCTGTCAACATGATCTCGGTCAAATCTAACCCTTGGGTCATACCTTCACCAGATCTTACAGGGCGAGGTTATGTCGCTTATTCAAACCAAAATCAATTACGTGGAAATTGTTTCAGCCTCAAGTTCCGTATCCTCTGATTCTTCTGTTTCGAAGACCTCTCTCGATACATATTCTCAATCCCCGTGGCTTGGCACTTTGGAATCACTTAATCCCTTAGTTGAGACTTTCCTTGCTGATGAAAGTATCATGGAAGTAATGTCTCTCGAGGAACCACCTTGGACTGACACTCATCTTCATTCCTCTTTCCTGCCTAGCCCGATGGCCATGTCTATGTGTTTTGAGCAGTTCGCTTCTCAACTGCCTATTGATGTGTCAGTTTATCCTGACATGATCAAGATATTTCAACTAAAGGCACCTTTATCCCGTCATGGATTCAGGATTTTTTTCCCTTCCCAAGTTTTTACCAATTGCCCATTATTGCAATGGGGTTTCCATCTGACTCATAACCCTCCCTCACCTAGGGGGCATGGGGGCAAAGCCTTATATGAGTTCTCCTCTGTTATTTGGCCGAGTTGATGCTTACTTGTCATGTCAACAATAAAACTTTGACGCCCATTTGTGTTAATTGATTATGAAGGCAATCCTCTGAACAAGCCCCGAAACAGGCTTTACCTCAAGAAGTACTATGCTTAGGTCATCTTGCATGGTTACTTGCATACATTAGTGTGTCATTCATTTTTGTGCAGTGTGATTTGGTGTGTTAGTTTTCAAACAACTTTCCTGTTTACTATGTTTTCCTTGCTTTGTAGATGTTTGTGGCTCCCCACATCGTTTTTGCTGATGGTGCTTGCCGTAGTACCCAGAACCTATTATCCACGGCATGGGCTATTTACAACCCTAATGATGAGTTGATTTATCTTCAAGTTATCTATTTAGATTGCATAGCTAACAACATTCTGAATACAGTGCGGTCATCGAACTGTTGTCAGAAGCCATTTCTCTTGACATTCGAGAGTTGGTTGTCAACCTGGATTCATAGCTTGTCGTCCTTCAACTCAATGGGCAATATTCTATCAGAAACCCTCAAATATTGAGGATGTATCTATGTATTCCTCTACTGGAAAGGAATTTTGATTATATTGCATATCATCATATTCCTAGACGCATGAATACATTGATAGATGTATTAGTTAATTATGTGTTGGATAGACATTTACAAAACATTTGAAAAGATAAAACAAATCATTTGTACCATAGTAAGAAATTATCTATGGTTAAATTCTTCACAACTTATTAATGGATACAATCCTTTTGGTATGAACAGTTTATCTGTTTGGGCGTGGATGTTCTTATTCGGGCATCTTGTTTGGGCTACTGGATTTATGTTCCTTATTTCTTGGCGTGGATATTGGCAGGAACTGATCGAAACTCTTGCATGGGCCCATGAACGCACGCCTTTAGCTAATTTAGTTCGATGGAGAGACAAGCCAGTAGCCCTTTCCATTGTTCAAGCACGATTAGTTGGATTAGCTCACTTTTCCGTAGGTTATATATTCACTTATGCAGCTTTTTTAATTGCCTCTACATCAGGTAAATTTGGTTAATTCTTCTTCATCAATTTCTCTGTGGGGTATTGTCATTGATACAATGACAATACCCCACAGAGAAAAAGTAATCAACATAATATTACTCCATCTAAAATCTGATCTATATTTTGATTCCTGGTAGGTAATAGTACCAACTGAACTATTATGGCGAGAAAGAGTCTCATTCAGAGAGAGAAGAAGAGACAAGCACTGGAACGGAAATATCATTTAATTCGTCAATCTTTGGAGGAAAAAAGCAAAGTGTCATCCATATATATATATATATATATATATATATATATATATATATATATATATATATATAGATATATATATATAGATATATATATATATATGGTGGATAATGTTTGATACATCAAAAACCCCAAAAAATAATATGTGTGTCCAAAATAACATCGGTGGCTCGTAGGCCTCATATATCTATGGCACGCAGGCCTAAAAAATGTAAATACTGGACCTAGGAACTAATCAATATGGTGATCGTGGTAGCATGATACGGTTTGTGCAACACGAGTCAGAAATCGTTGGATCTGATCCAATACTCCCACCATGTGTCTCTGGTACTGGCAAGGAATGTCTCCCACCCGAGCATACTCTGGGATACCACAAGTCAATCCCTCAAGGTTCCTCGCAATCTCCTCCTCGTTGTCACTCCCCTCCTGATAAGGAGCGACAACATCAACCAGGCGAGCGACGCGCTTGGATATTGGGGACATCCTAGTAGGACGCTCTGGTCCAACATCTGCATTAACAAAGAGAAATGTTATAAACACATATATATCAAAAAACAATTAAAAAATCACAAAATTAAAAAATTGATTTTTTACCTTCATTTTCAAAATCCTCTCCAACTGGTAGCGGCATGTCTGGATCTCCATGGAAGTTGGTGCCACTGTATGGCAAATATTCCACGACGATCTTCTATCGTCGTAGCCATGAAAAGAAGGTAGGCCTGTATGACATGTGCTGGTGCCCAGTGATCCTGGGCATCAAATGACTTCAGCGGGTAATCTGTGGGTCGCGTGGCATGGGAGGATCTACCTCAGTCAACTGGTACTGGAACAACAACACCCGTTCCAAGAAAAAGGTCACTATTTGTTGGAAATAATACTGAGAGGGGGGTGAATCAGTATTATCTAGCAATTTACCAAATCTTCCTTATTTGATCTTTTGAAATATTCTTGCATATCAGTACCATAAAACAATGAGCATGAATAAAGAAAATAGACAGTCACACCAAAGAACACAAGATGTAAGGTGGAAACCCAATGCGGGAGAAAAACCACCTGCTGCAATAATGTCTCTATCTTCTTTCAAGAAATTCTTTTTACAATGATTTTGTACTGGTGCAGTCCTTTACCAGCACGCAGGCTGCAACCTGCAAAGAGCTACAACTCTTTCTCGTTTTCCAGACTTCTCCTGGAAGGGAGCTACAACCCCCTACTTCTTTTCATGAAGAATCAAATGATCAACAAGTATACAACAGATACAGTCTACTACAGATATCAGATCAGTAATTACAGAAACAACCCAGAACACCTTATGAACAGAAATATACAGTCAACAGATCATCTTAAGACAGGGACGCATATTTTCTTTCTGTGGCCTGCGACTGGACGCAGTATACCTTATGCTGTTCTGCGTGCAGACGCACTGTTCCTTTTTGCTTGTCTGCGACCGACGCACACATCAACACTATCGCGCCGCGTCTTTCGCTTCAGAGACGCACCCAATACCACAGTCACGCCGCGTCTTTCGCTTCAGAGACGCACCTGATCCTTTACTGTACTGCGTCCCGGCGCACTTTCCCTTCACTGAATCTGCGTCCCTTCAGATATAGAAGATAAGAGGACTTCAGAACCAACCCAAACACTCAGATCCACAGATCTGATCATGCGCCATATAGATCGTAGTCCATTAGAAGATTCGCCCTTATAGATTTGGACTAGATCTCACCAAGAGATATTCAACAATGATGATGCTAAATCCAAATGAACTCCTTTGCTTTATATAGGCAAGCTTCTCCCCAAAACGTGGAACAATACCACGAGCCGACACCATAGAAACACAAAATCGTCGGCTAGATACCACACAAGAAACCCCCACGTGCTTTTCTCTGCCTTGAAATGAGTGCACTGGGCGGACGCACCTCCTGAACGGCTGGCCTGCGTCCCTGGACGCGGGTTCTGTAGGGTATACCTGCGGGGACGCACTTGCTGAACATATTTCCTGCGTCCTTCTTGATTTACCACCTGAATGAGTTTGCCATCAAGGACAACACCTGAATCATAATGCCAACAAACTCCCCCTTTGGACTTGATGGCAACCACATAATCTTCAGCTTCATCATTCCACATAATCTTCAGCTTCATCATTCTCCCCCTTTGACATCAAGGGCAAAGGGTATGCTCCCCCTATGCTCATGCTTCTCCAGATCTGTAACCAGAAATCCATCATGAAGGAGACAGAGACATATTGCAGCTTATTTCAAAGATCTCCTTCTCCATAATGCCAACAATGCATTATGTGCTCCCCCTGAGCCTAAACCATCAATAGGAAGATGATCAACAGTGAGATGATGCATCAACAACCCCCAGCTTTTGCCTGAGGTATTCAAAAGTGTCCCTGGGCAATGGTTTGGTGAAAATATCAGCAACTTGTTCCTTAGAAGGAACATACTCCAACTTGACCTTCTGTTCAAGTACTTGTTCCCGGAGAAAATGGTACTTGATTGGTATGTGCTTGGTTTTTGAATGCATAACCGGATTCTTTGAGATGCTGATTGCACTTGTGTTGTCACATAAGATAGGAATAGGAGGTGTACAAGTGATTTGATAATCCTGCAAAGTCTGCATCATCCAAAGAAGTTGGGTGCAACAAGATGCAGCAGCAACATATTCCGCTTCAGCTGTAGACAAGGCAATTGAACTCTGTTTCTTGCTGAACCAAGATACCAGTCTGGGACCCATAAAGAATGCACCACCACTTGTGCTTTTCCTGTCATCCACGCTTCCGGCCCAATCTGCATCTGTATAAGCATGAAGAGTGAGATCTGTATCTCTAGGATACCATAGGCCATAATTTTGAGTCCCTTGAAGATATTTGAAGATTCTCTTCACTGCTTGAAGATGAGTCTCCTTTGGATTTGCCTGAAACCTTCCAACTATTCCAACTGCATGCATGATGTCTGGTCGGGTACCTGTCAAATATAGTAGACTTCCAATCATAGATCTGTAGGTTGGTTGATGTACTGCTGCAGATTCATCATTTGCACTGAGACTACATCCTGTGACCATGGGTGTACATACTGGTTTTGCATCTTCCATGCCATATTTCTTCAAAATCTGCTTGAGATACTTGGTTTGAGATAAAAGGATTCCTCCTTTCTTTTGTTGGATTTGCAAACCAAGGAAGTATGTCAGTTCTCCTAGCAAGGACATCTCAAATTCTTTCTGCATGATCGAGGCAAAGCTTTGACTCATAGCTTCTTCATTACTGCCAAAAATAATGTCATCTACATACACAACAAGTATTAGTAATTTGTCATTTTCAACTTTTATATAAAGATTGCTATCTGCTGAACCTTTTGAAAAACCTTGTTGATGAAGATATTTGTCCAACCGGTAGTACCAAGCCCTTGGAGCTTGTTTGAGGCCATAGAGGGCCTTTTTTAATCGGCATACAAGATTTGGATCGTTTCCAAGAATGAAACCATCTGGCTGTTCAATGTACACTTCTTCATCCAAGTCTCCATTCAGAAAGGCTGATTTCACATCCATTTGAAATACTTTGAAGTTCTGACAACTTGAGAGAGCAAGAAACATTCGGATGGCCTCAAGTCTTGCAACAGGAGCAAAAGTTTCTTCAAAGTCTATTCCTTCTTGCTGTGCATACCCTTTACAAACAAGTCTGGCTTTGTTTCTAATTACTTCTCCATTTTCATTCAATTTATTTTTGAAAACCCATTTTGTTCCGATAACATTCTTATCCTTTGGTCTAGGAACCAGCTCCCAAGTGTTGTTCTTTTCGATTTGCTCAAGTTCTTCATCCATTGCTTTCACCCAACATTCATCTTTGCATGCCTCTTTCACATTTTGTGGTTCAGTAGAGGAGAGTAATGCCAAATAACTTGAAGCTTCTGCAACCGTTCTTCTAGTTTGTATACCTGCTTCTTTTTGTCCCATGATCTGAGATTCTGGATGGTTCTTTTGAACATATCTGGATGGAGTCTTTTCTTCTATTCTTGTTCTTTCTTCTGCTTCTTCGTGAGGTCCGTCTTGAAATTGTTCTTGCGGTTCTTCTTCTTCATCATTCTGTCTTTGAGGGTAGCTTTCATCTTCTTCAATGTCTTCACGATGTATTTGCCTAGGAATGTATCCTTTCTCATCAACCACTACATCAATGCTGTCAACAATTCTGCCAAGTCTTTTATTGTAGCATTTGTATGCTTTGCTATGTGGAGAGTAGCCAAGAAGAATTCCTTCATCTGCTCTAGGATCAAGTTTGCCAAGCTGCTCCTCAGTATTCTTGATATAGCATTTGCTCCCAAAGATTTTGAAGTGCTTTACCGAAGGAGTTTTACCACTCCAGAGCTCATGAGGAGTTTGAGTGCTGTTCACTCGGACATTTGTCTTGTTGAGAATAATAACTGCCGCATGTGCAGCTTCACCCCAGAAGGTTGCAGGAGTTCCTGATTCATCAAGCATAGCACGAGCCATTTGCTGGATTGTTCTGTTCATTCTTTCCACTACTCCATTTTGCTGAGGAGTTCTAGCTGTAGAAAATTCTCTCCTTATTCCATGTTCATCACAGAAATCGAAAAATTCATTTGAAGTAAATTCTCCACCTCTGTCGGATCTGAGGCACTTAATCTTGTGACCTGATTCATTTTCAGCCAAGGCTTTGAAGGATTTGAATTTTTCGAAAGCTTCATCTTTGTGCTTCATAAGTCCTAACCAAACAAACCTGGAGAAATCGTCAATAAATAATATCAAGTATTCCTCTCCTCTAGGTGTTCTTTTTCTGAATGGTCCACATACATCTGTATGTACTAGCTCAAGAGGCATGCTGGCTGATCCTTCTTTCTCTGGAAAGTTAGTTCTGGTCTGTTTTCCAAACTGACATGATCTGCACATGGTGTTGTCAGGAATTTTGATATCTGGAAGATCGCGAACTGCCTGATATTTGCAAGCTTTCCTTATTTGTGAGAAGCTTAGATGTCCCAACCTTCGATGCCATAACCAGTGCTCTTCATCCTTGCTTAGATAGCATTGTTGTTGTTCTTCATCAAAAATGTATAGATTATTTGGAGTTCTTTTTCCTTTGAGAACTGTTTTACCTGTATCAAGATCACGAACAAGACATCCATTCGATCTGAATATAACCTCGGTTCTTTGATCACACATCTGGCTTACACTTAGAAGATTATGCTTTAGTCCATCAACAAACAAAACATTTCCAGCCTTAACATCTTCTTTTAAAGGAGCAATACCTTTTCCTTTTATAGTTGCAGGAGTATCATTTCCAAAAGAGACTTTCTTTCCCTTTTCTAAATTAGAATAAGATTCAAGTTTTTCTTTATCACCTGTCATATGCTTTGAACATCCACTGTCAATGTACCATAGATTTTCTTGTCCTTCTGCATAGAATGCTATCCCACATCTTTCTGTTTGAGGTTCCTTTATTTTCCATGTTTTGGTGCCTGAGGTTTGTTCCCTTTTTTGTTCTTGTACCTTTCTTTCAGGAAACCTGCTTCTGCATTCAAAATCTTCATGTCCAAAATTATTGCAAATAGAGCATTCAACTTCATTTTCAAGAGCTGAAAAATTGTTATAGGTCCTTTTTGTAATCCCCGTCATACTTCTTTGTTTTTGAGCTTCCCTAGTCATGATTGTTTTATACGCAACACATTGAGCTGCTTTGTGACCAAAGTTATGGCAAGAAAAGCATTGTCCATTGAAGAAGTTTCTGCGATTATTGAATCTACCAGCCAACTGATTGTAATTTCTATTTTCATCTATTCTTGAACCAAATTGAGAAGATTTTACCTGTGGCTGGTTGTGGCTTTTGTTCACCCTTAAGCTGGATTGCCCCTGATAGTTTCTGTTTGACGTTTGTCCCTGCTTTACCTGATGATCTTCCTTGTGCTCTTGCTCATTTCTTCTCGCTGCATCAAGATAACTTTTTGAAGTGGATGCTTGAGAAGTTTCTCCATTATAGCCCAGACCTGTCTTATTTAGAGGAGATCGCTGCACACTGATAATCTCATTCAACGTTTCAGATCCTTTGACAAACTTGAGATTAATAGTTTTTGTTTTCTCAATTTCTTTTCTAAGACCAACAATTTCACCTTCTAATTTTTCAAGATGTTTTTCCTTTTCATCAATCTGAAATTGTAGAGTATCAATAATCATGTTCTTTTCTTCTATACATCTCTTGAGTCTAGTAATTTCATCATAAAGGTTATCCACATCTACAGCATCCTCATAATCATCATCTTCAAATGCCATTAACAATCTATATTTGTTACCTTGTTCATCTTCATCACTGTTTGATAAGCCATCACTATCTTCATGGGTGTAGTAGCTTTTCTTATTTGTACCCTGTTTCTTGTTCCATCTAACTGGTTCCTTTCCTTTATCCTTATAAGAGCATTTTGCAGCATAATGACCTACTCTTCCACAAGCAAAACATTTGAAAGGTAGCTTACCTCTGAACCTTCCAGAACCCCTTTGAAGATTTCTGACAAAATTTGATTCTTCTTCCTCTTCTTCTGGAACATGACTTGCTTCATAGTGATCTTCTTTGCCTGATGCTTTAAAAGCAGCTTCCCTTCTGTCTGATGGACCTCCCTTTCTCATTTCATAAGCAGTTAGAATTCCATGCAGCTGAGACATAGTGAGAACACGGAGATTTTCCTTTTCTTCTACTGCAGATACTTTAGATTCAAACTTGGGAGATAAAGATCTTAGAATCTTTTGAACTACTATAGTCTCTTTTATTTCTTCACCCAAATTTTTCATACAATTAACAATCTCATCTACCCGAAGAAAATAATTAGCCACACTTTCATCATTATACATCTTGAGAGTCTCATATTGAATCCTGAGAGTTTGAAGTTTAGCTTCTTTTACCTGTTCATCTCCTTCATAGCTAGTGATCATTTTGTCCCATATCTCTTTTGCTGATTTGAAGTGCATGACCTTCATGAACTCTGTTTGAGATATACTTCCTAATAGAGTACTGACTGCTTTTGCATTTGTTTCATACTGCTTTTTCTCAGCTGGATCTGTAGGAGTAACTGAAGGAAAGGCATAGCCTGATTCTACAATGTTCCAAACTTCTGTACCAAGAGATTGAAGATATGCAGTAACTCTTACCTTCCAATAATTGAAGTTTGTCCCATCGAAGACGGGTGGCCTGATTGATGCTTCTCTCTCGTAGTTGCTCATGATGAACGATCTACCTTCAAGCGATCAAGCTGTTCTGAAGGACCTGCTCTGATACCAATTGTTGGAAATAATACTGAGAGGGGGGTGAATCAGTATTATCTAGCAATTTACCAAATCTTCCTTATTTGATCTTTTGAAATATTCTTGCATATCAGTACCATAAAACAATGAGCATGAATAAAGAAAATAGACAGTCACACCAAAGAACACAAGATGTAAGGTGGAAACCCAATGCGGGAGAAAAACCACCTGCTGCAATAATGTCTCTATCTTCTTTCAAGAAATTCTTTTTACAATGATTTTGTACTGGTGCAGTCCTTTACCAGCACGCAGGCTGCAACCTGCAAAGAGCTACAACTCTTTCTCGTTTTCCAGACTTCTCCTGGAAGGGAGCTACAACCCCCTACTTCTTTTCATGAAGAATCAAATGATCAACAAGTATACAACAGATACAGTCTACTACAGATATCAGATCAGTAATTACAGAAACAACCCAGAACACCTTATGAACAGAAATATACAGTCAACAGATCATCTTAAGACAGGGACGCATATTTTCTTTCTGTGGCCTGCGACTGGACGCAGTATACCTTATGCTGTTCTGCGTGCAGACGCACTGTTCCTTTTTGCTTGTCTGCGACCGACGCACACATCAACACTATCGCGCCGCGTCTTTCGCTTCAGAGACGCACCCAATACCACAGTCGCGCCGCGTCTTTCGCTTCAGAGACGCACCTGATCCTTTACTGTACTGCGTCCCGGCGCACTTTCCCTTCACTGAATCTGCGTCCCTTCAGATATAGAAGATAAGAGGACTTCAGAACCAACCCAAACACTCAGATCCACAGATCTGATCATGCGCCATATAGATCGTAGTCCATTAGAAGATTCGCCCTTATAGATTTGGACTAGATCTCACCAAGAGATATTCAACAATGATGATGCTAAATCCAAATGAACTCCTTTGCTTTATATAGGCAAGCTTCTCCCCAAAACGTGGAACAATACCACGAGCCGACACCATAGAAACACAAAATCGTCGGCTAGATACCACACAAGAAACCCCCACGTGCTTTTCTCTGCCTTGAAATGAGTGCACTGGGCGGACGCACCTCCTGAACGGCTGGCCTGCGTCCCTGGACGCGGGTTCTGTAGGGTATACCTGCGGGGACGCACTTGCTGAACATATTTCCTGCGTCCTTCTTGATTTACCACCTGAATGAGTTTGCCATCAAGGACAACACCTGAATCATAATGCCAACACTATTATGGATTTGAAGCAAAATTGCTTCAAATTCCCTGCCTTAGCTTTGGTCAGCTAGTGTTTTATGTTGATCATCATGGCCTCTACCCAATTGAAGATCGTCGGTGCTGTGAAATCGATGGCATACAATAATTTCAACTTATTAGTATCGTGCACTGCCTGGGACCCCACCACTCTATTGCCGATATGTTCAAGAGTTTTCCTTCTACAGTTACACTTACCTCTGATTCTCTCTATCATCCAAAATCATTTTGCATCTTTTTTTTCGTGTCGATGATGTAGGATACATTATGGCCCTCCTTCAACATGGTCGCTTCTTGTCAACTTCAACTTATTGTCTGGGAAGTTGACCAAGAAACTCCCTTCTAGTACCTTAGAGCTTGCATGCCCTAATGGCAACTTCTTCGCATTCGATGACAAGTTCACATCATTGGCTTTTGATCGAGTGATTTCACAGGTGTTTGACTTCAGTTCCACTATTCACATTTCATGGATTATGATGACAGTACCTTGAGCACCATTATCATTATTGGTTGTTTCTCTCGTGCTTGTTAACAATTTACATCATTAACTGGTAATCAAGCGACTTTCTAGCATGTTCGACATCAACACATCTATTCGCATGTTAGAATTTGCACTTTGATCGGGTCGTGTTGGAGCGCAAGACCCTGGTCTCAGATCACAAATTTCCAGGTTGCGAATGATGTGACATGGTTATGTTGATATACATGTCTCTTTCAGATGGATGGCTGCGACCATACCTTGGTTTCATTATGATCCTCTTTAGCGGATGGCGGTGCCCATGCCTAGATCCATTTTCATGATCATTCTCTGGATGGGTTTGTCCATACCATGATTCATGTATCATTTGAAAGAGTTTTCAGTTATGTATATATGTCTGTACTTGCTTGCAGGTTTTTCGATGACAGGCTATGGTTCCCCACACTGGTTCATAAAGCATTTCATCCCTCACTCTAGTTCGGTCTTCACGCTTTAGGGGGCATCTATTACGCAGCATTTTGTCACTGTCCCTGTACTCCTCATTCCTTGATCTTGGAGGACCTCTACAGTGAACCCTACATGCTTTCCCTTCACGAAGAAACTCCCATTGTGTTCCTCTTCATGAGTAGAACAATTCCCTTTTGCACCATTTCCACAAAATATTTTGTTTTTACCAGTTTACAAGACCGACGCTAATGGCCCTTGTCCTCCTCACGCCGATATGTAGGGATTAACACTATCCCTAGCATCGATCGAAGCGACTATGCTTTGTTCCAGTTGTGTTGGTCCTCTTACGGAAATTTTTTAAAAGAAAGAGCTGAAGCTTCTAGCTCTAGAAGCTTCGTAACGAAAGTCTGGTAAATGGTTTGGCTGGATGGGGTCGAGGATGTCAGTTTGGGCTCCTTTCCCCTATAAGGATAGAACTACCTCAAGATAAGAAATTCCCCCATGAGAAGAGGATCCATCTCCCATCCATTCATGCTATATAAACCTCCCTTTTTCCCAAGCACAAGCTAGTGTTAATGTTGGTGTGCTAGTGCTAATTGAGTTTGGAGTAAACAAAAATCTATTCATAGTTGTATCTCTCTATGTGTGTGAGGGATAAGTGTGAATTTGGTTTAGTGTGAAGCCTAAAGGGAAGAGCCTTAAAACTATCATTGTTGAGGCCATCATGGAATTCTAGCAGAAGTGTCTGGGAACCTAGTTTTGTCGGAGGAGAATGACAACGTCAAGGCAATGGTTGTAATCTCTTCTTGATTCAATATATATGCAACTATTGATTGATTTCCTACATGATGTTTCATCTTACATGTTCATGGCCTAATGTTTCTTGACTTGATAAGTAGGTTGAATTACAATTTGTCTATTATCATGGTTGTTGTTTGCTATTGTTTACTTGTTTAAGGTGTTTGAAGAAGGAAACGAGAGATAGTTGGAGCAAGCAAGCAAGGACATCATCAAACAGAATGAGCGTACTAAGAGTAGGCCCTCTTAATTGGTTATAACCTAAGGAAATTTTCCATAGAATGTATCGGTTGTGGCTAGACCCATTATCGGGCTAGAGGAATGGTTTGTGTCCGCACTCATAATTTTATTTCACCAATTGTTTGGATATCCTCCTTCTCCAAGAGACTCTAAAATATGGGGATGGTATAACCAAAGTTCCGAAGTCTATGTTCAAGGGTTGGTGTTTTTCTTGTTCTGAAGCTCACAGTAGATCAAGAGGCATGGTTATTGGTTGGAACCCTTAGAGTATAAATCTAATCTGATCATGGGCTCTTGAGTCAGCTCTTGGAATGGAGTTCTTTTCAGTTAAGTTGGGTGTGGAGCTTATAGTTCTTAATGTTTATGGCCCTTATTTGGAGAGTGCATTTTTGGGAGGGTTGTTTTGAAAGTCTGTCCTCTCCTTAAAGAACTTAATCCTTAGAGGGGACTTAAATATCTCTCTGGGTGTTGTTGAAGTCTGCAGGTCGCATGCACACTTGAACACTCTTATGGATTACTTTTTTCATCTATTTATGGATCACAAACTCATTGATGTTGAGTTGGTCAAGGTGAAATTAACTTGGAGGAACAAGTGAGTGGGGATGTTAGGGTTGCAAAGCGGTTGGATCATTTATTTCTTTCTGAAGGATTCATGGAGGGATTACCTTTGATTCATTAATAAGTAGGTTGTGGGGTAGAATCAAAACACTAGTATAATTTCTTGGAAATCAAAGGTATTGGAAAGAAGTCGACAAGTTGTAATGAACAAAGTTCGTATTATGTAGTAATCTGCAAAACACTTGGAACATGAAGACATCCATTGAGGATAAGAAACATATACATTGAATACCGTATAAAATAATTTATATGAGATATTCGATGTTACAAATGAGGCCCACTTATATACCTAGGAAAATTCCCTTTCATAAAAGGCCATGTCCTTAGAGACATGCCTCTACTATACTAATCACTAATTAATTATTATTATTATTATGATTATTATTTAAATTTACATTATTTTTATATAAATTACATTCATAACATTTCCTTCCTCTTCGAAGAGCTTTGTCCTCGGATCTTATTACTAATCAAATGTGTCATATGTTTCTTGTCTTGTAATCTATTCATATCTTTCAGGGTTCTTCAAGTTGTCATCTTCGATGATACAAGAAGATAGGATCCTCCAGTGATAAACAAAATTGTCGAACTAAGAATGGATTTAACCATCCTAAATCAATCTTCTGTGGAACGTTGAAATTATTTGATAGTTGGGATAAATTGTTATCATAAAATTGGATTGTACAATGCATCAATATTTTTCAGAAGATAAATTTGTTGCTTCAGTTTTGAGTGATATATATAAGCAAACTAATTGAGATGTCTTATCTTGTGATTCATATGTTGATAAGGAGCTCTTGTGATTTGGTTTCCCCTTATCATGTGCGTGACAATTTCATGATTTACCTCAAGTATTGAAGTTTTTGAGTTGGTTACAAAATCTTCAATTGGATTTTTCAATGTTTAAATTGCAACATCTGAATAATGTTTTCACTTCAATTGACTTGTCATCTTCTTGAGTTATGATATTGACTGGATCAATACTCGTTCTTTTTTCTTCAATTTGGGTTGTTACATTTGAAAACTTACATTTGATTTTTTATATAATGATTTCTTATCATCTTTAAGTTTCTCAGTTTGAGTAAGCATATTTTGGTTGTGATTTTTTAATCGTGAAAGTTTTCCAGCTTCTTATTTAACCTCATTTTGACACTCAAGTTTCTCATTTTTTAAATCTTTGATTTGTTATAATAACTTTTGATTAAGGTTTTCTTCTTTCTCTGATGGATTCCTGTTGAATTTCTTCTCAAGACATTCATTTTCTTCTTCTAATTTTTTCCTTGTAGTTTTGGACTACTTGAAATTTTCAAGTAATCTTTTACTATGGTCCCTTAGATGTCAAATTTTTTGTTATGTTTTGTTGATTCTTCATAAAATTGATTTTTGAGATATTTATATTTATTTTTCAATGCTTCACTCTTCTATTGAAGTTTTGCGAGTTCTTATTTTAATCTTTTAATTTGGATCTGTGTATTACCTTGATATTCTTCCAAAGTAAACAATTTTTGACATGTTTGACAAAATATTATGTGATTTTTAAAAATTGATTAATACTCAAGTTATGGATTAAGCAACGTCTTTCGGTAGAAATCACATAAGAGAATTTTTTGGCCGACGTGTTTCGAACCAACAAGTATGGTTCATCATCAAGGCTAGATGAAGATGCAGACCATGACAAAGGCTTAAATAGAGAGCAATTTAGAGACATAATTTCAAGTAACGATTATATTTGAACAATAATATTTAAATTATCATATTAATTTATTAATATATTAAAAACAAATATTATTAAGTAACAGCTATATTAAACGGCTAGTTTTTGAAAAATAATATTTAAATTATGATATTAGTTTATTAATTTATTAAAAACAAATATTAATAAGTAACCACTATATTAAACAACTAGTTTTTGAGAAATAATATTTATATTAATTTATTAAAAAATAAAAAAATCAAAGTCAAACTCTAAAGGAGGAAAGTCAAAAATTATAAAAATGAGTCAAGACCGTAATCGAGACAAGACAATTTGATAAATAAAATAATTAATGGAAATAAAATAAACTAAATTAAAAATAATTAGTGGAAAAATAAATAAAATAAAACAAAAATATACAGAAGTCAAAAGAAATATATATAAATAAATAAATAAAAATAAAAAATAATATATATATATATATATATATATATATATATATATATATAAAGTAATCAATAAATAGAACAAGGTCAACAATAAAATATGGGGTTGAGGCCCATTAAACAAATAACAAAAATACTAAAAGGAGTCAAGAGCGAATAGGATGATAAAATACATAAAAAACAAGAAGGATCAAGAAAATAAACTCTAATGAAGAATAAATCAACAACAAATACTATAAAAAAACACCAATACCTACGTAGATAAACAAACAAACAAAATAAATCCCACAAAGAAACCTAAAAAACTAGGAGGACAGGACAAGGACCCAACTTCTACTAATATTCCAACCATCATGATCTCTATTCAAATTATTGGGTATTTTTTCAATTTCTAGGGCCTCCCTCAATTTACGATGATAGAAATGACTAACCCTAGCAACGACTTGGGCTTCCTCAATTCAAATGTGATGCTTAGATTTAGCTACATGCTCCGCCAAAGCAGAGGAGCGGGTCCTGCCATGCTTGATGTTAGCAGCAAGCTCACGAATCCTTTGATTAATCGAGCGACTAGTCTCATGAATGTAGGGAGTCCCACAAGAGCATGGGATAACGTAAACACCCTTCATATTCTTGGGGTCCACAAGGTATTTTACAGATCTAAGGGAGCTCCAGATGGTATTTAAAGGCCTAAAGGTTGAAGCCACCTTATGCTTCTTTAGGATCCTCGCAATCTTGTCAGTGGTCCCTTGGATAAAAGGAAGATGAACACCATAAAATCGATCCTTGGTATCTTTCTTAGCACTAGGGCATTTTTTAGCTCTAAGGAAAGCCTTAGTACATTGGTGTCTACTATACCCATTATTAAAGAAAACACTTAGGAGATGTGCTTTCTCTTCATTGAAATGGTTCTCATCGAAAACTCTTAAAGCTCTAGTCACTAGGGTGTTGAGAACACCAAGATTTTGAGCTGGGAAATTATGAGAATTAGCATGAAGATATTGTTTCGTATGATTTTTCTTACGAAATACCCGATGAGAGAAAGAGCCATCATCATTCCTTGTGAGGAGGATGTCAAGGAAGGGAAGACTACCATTACATTCAAATTCCATGGTGAACTTTATAGAACTAGATTGATTGTTAAGATGGAGGAAAAACAGTTCCAATTTTTCCTTACCATGGGACCAGATGACACAAGTATCATCCACAAACCTCTTCCACATCTTAGGCAAAAGACAAGAAGAAGCTAAGGCCTTTGATTCAAAATCCTCAATGAATAGATTAGCTACCATAGGGGAGAGCGGGGAACCCATGGCAACACCGCAACACACCTCATCCAAAACGTAGAATTATGATTCATTCCTTTTTCATCAGTGATTGATTCAATTATTTTCTCTTTAATAATTGACTCCATACTCCTTTGATGGAAAAATACCCTAATATTTTTCTTTTTCTTGACTTCCTTTAACTTTTTATGAGCCTTTTATAATAGATAATAAGTTTTTTGAATTTTTATGATAGTTTTTTTTAATTATCTCTTGAATACTTTGTACTATACCATTCCCTTCACAAAAAAAAAATGAAGTTTTAAATTCTTCTTTTATGTTTTTCACTTTATAACTATTTTTAGTATCAATTAAAATTATTCATTCCTTATAATTTTATTACACTTTTATAATAATAATTTGGCCTTCTACTTTTTATTTGCTTGGTATATAATAAAGTTACCAAATATAACATAATGATATAAGTATTATTTAGCATTGAACACTCGATCTATCAACACCATTTATCAGCTCTTTAACACCAATTATTTATCAGTCTATTAAGTGGCTCCCTTAACGACGATTTTCTCACTGCAATACCTATTTATTTCTTAATGAGGTTAGATTGGATCAATAATTATTGGAATGACATAGATAAATAAGCATATACACCCACTTAACTCAGAGTTAGCTCAGTGAATAAATATGTATGAGGGACCACGTGTTGAGCTAGACCAGATCTCTCTCTTTGTATATAAACCTTTTATTGTCCACTATTTGCCTAATTTATTATAATGATGGCGTTTGGTACGAATATGTCATACTAGTGTGAGAGTCATGACCCTTTACCAATGCAAAGCCCTTTTAGTTGATGGAACAATGAGGTTCAACAATGATTACATCAATTATCAATAAAAGACACAATTGACAATATGAAATGGTAGCAAAGCGCAATACGATTGAAGGTGATGCAGGGTTGCTATTATGCAACCATCTCACAAAATAGAATAATAGATAGATCAACGACTTCAAACTTAGCCTATTCGAGAGGGAAACCTCCTTTACATTACATAAATGAACAATTATTGGATGATTCAAATGACAAAACTTCCTTTCTATATATAGGAGTCTAAGGGGTCACAATATTATCAGAGCCAACATAACAATAATAATGTAAGGGCACAATAATAAGAATAGTGGGCTTCTATGGGGCACAATAATAATAATACGGGGAAAACGCGGGCACAACAATAACAATAAGGGCTACAATGACAATAATAATGGGGGAATACACTAGTATTATATGGACCTAGCATACCCCTCTCCTTCAAAAAAATGTTGTCCTCAATGCTTGAGTAGTTTTGGATGCTTTTGTATAAAATTATCATCCTCCCATATGGAGTATTCAACGGGTAAGTTGTTCCACTTGATGAGATACTCTGAATTGATCGATTTCGTAGCTATCAAGTTCTTGTTTTTGTGACTACTTCTGATTCCAATATGATTTTTCCTTCCTTGTCAAGTTCTGGCAATATTGTTTGAACTGGGAGCTTGTCACCTATAACCTTCTTTAAGCATGAAACATGGAAAACTAGGTGGACTTGGGAAGATGCAGGAAGCTCCAATTTGTATGCCATAGTACCAATCTTTTGCAACACCTTGTACGAACCATAATACTTTGGTGATAATTTATTATCCTTCTTAGCTTTCTTGAGGGACACATGTTTGTATGGTTGTAGTCATAGAAATGCCATTCACGAAATCAAAACTTCTTTCATTACGATGTTGATTTGCCTGTTGTTTCATTCTATTCTGTGCCAAAGTGAGGTTATCCTTTAAGAGTTGAAGAACATGTTGTTGATGCTCGATGTGATATTCCACTGCTTGAACCTTAGAATTTTCTCTTAAAGATGATGTGATGGATGATGGATGATATCCATAAAGTGCCATAAATGGGGTCATTTTCGCTGCAGTATGGAAGGAAGTGTTATACCACCATTCGGCCAGAGGCAACCGCTTGACCCATTATGTCTGTTTATCAGTTACAAAGAAAAAAAGATATCCTTCCAAACATTTTTTCACTATCTCAGTTTTCCCATCAGATTGAGGTTGATAAGATGAACTATGAGCTAACTAAGTACCCAAACAAGAAAATAATTCCGTCCAAAAATTTCTAGTGAAAATGGGATATCCATCACTTACAATAATCTTTGGGTTTCCATGTAGATTTTGTATTGTTTCCATAAATGTAGTAGCAACTGTATTGGCTTTAAATGGATGAGATAATGCACAAAAGTGTGCATACTTGGTAAGTCTATCAACTACCACCATGATGACACTCTTTCCTTCGGACTTGGGTAGACTTGTGATAAAATCCATTGAAACATCCTCCCAACATTGACTTGGAATGGATAAAGGTTGTAACAGACCCGAGGTCTTAATTGTTTCAACTTTATTTTGTTGGAAAACCAAACATTCTGCCACAAACTTTTGAATATCAGATTTAAGGCCATCCCAAAAAATTCCTTCTTAAACCTATGGTAAGTTTTTAAAAATCACGAGTGCCCTCCTAACGGAGAGGTGTACAATTCCAGAAGAATCTTTTGTTTGAGTTTGGAATTCTTACAGAGGTATAAACGATCTTTGTACCATAACGAATCATTTTTCTAGATAAATGTGTTAGATGTACTAGGATCTTGCTGCAACTTTTGAATGAGTGCCCACACTTCTTTGTCATTCTTCCATTCATCCCTTACTTCGTTTATCCAATTTGGTTGGATAATAGAAATGGCACAAAGAAATGCTTCCACATCCTCATCCTTTCTTGAGAGTGCAAAGTCATAACCCATTTTTTTTTCTCTTCTGAAGATAATATTTGTTATAAAAAGTATTTAAGATTATCATGATCTATTTTTACCTTGAAGTGTCTTCCCATTAGGTAAGGTTGCCATTTCTTAAGTACATGTAGTATTGCCAAAATTTCCTTCTCATAAATAGCTTTGTGTAAACACTTTCCTTTGATTGGACACCTTTCAAAAGAAATGGATCTTCCTTCTTGCATTAAAATAACACCAATTCCATTTCCTGAGACATCACATTCCACAATAAAGGTTTTTGTGAAGTCTGGCGTAGCTAATACTGGTGCTTGGCACATTGCTTCTTTAAAATGTTCAAAGGCCATCATTGCTTCTGGAGTCCAAGAAAATGAATATTTCTTTAGTAATGTTGTTAGAGGTGCTGGTATTCTCCCATAATTCTTAAAAAACTTCCGTTAATACCCTGTCAACTCAAAAAATCCTCATAGATGCTTTATGGATGTGGGAATTTTCCATTCCTTAATGGATTTAATTTTGGTAGGGTCTACCTTAACACCTTCATGAGATACAATATGACCTAGATATTCCACCTCATGTACTCCAAAGAAAAATTTGGATGTTTTTGCATATAATTGTTTCTCCTCCAATAGTTTGAGCACCCTGTCAACATGTTGAACATGATCCTTTCAGGACTTGTCGTAGATTAGAATATCATCAAAAAATACTAACATAAATTTTCTAAGGAAGGGTTTGAAAATGGAATTCATCAAACCTTGAAATGTAGAAGGTGCATTGGTAAGGCTAAAAGGCATGACCAAGAATTCATAATGACCCTCATGAGTTCTAAATGTTGTTTTTGGAATGTCTTCAACCTTCATTATGATTTAATGATATCCTAAAAGAAGATCCAACTTGGTGAAGTAAATTGCTCCATGTAATTCATCCAATAATTCATCAATGACTAGAATGGGAAATTTGTCTTTAATAGTGAGCTTGTTGAGCTCCCTATAATCTAGACACATGTGCCATGATCCATCTTTCTTAAGCACCAATACTACTAGAGCAGAGAAATAACTTTGACTAGGTTGAATTATACCAGCCTCTAGCATTTTTGTAACCATACATTCAATTTCACTCTTTTCGGCATAGGGATATCTATAAGGCCTGATGTTTGGAGGAACACTTATTGGAATCAAATGAATAGCATGGTCATGATCATGAATAGGTGGGACACCTTTGGGAGTCTCAAATACCTTGGAATGATTATCCAAGACTTTTTGGAGATCTGGAGAAATAGATGATTTTAATGTGGGAACCTCTAGTGAACATAATTGTGCAATTATGCCCAGTTGTTCTTTCTTTAGAAGCTTTGTCATGTTGTTATATCTGATTATCTTTCCCAGTTTCCATGCGATACCCCTTAATTCAACTTCCTTTCCTTCCCAAAAAAATTCAAGAAAAGTTCTTGAAAATTAAAAGCTATTGTACCCAAAGATTGTAGCCATTGGACTCCTAGTACAACATAAGCACCACACATTGGAATGGAAAGCATTGGACTATTCAATACATATTCTCCCATGGATAACTTGGTATTATGGCACTTTCCAAAGAAATTTATGGTTTTTCCATTTTCAACCATCACTTGACACTCTGATGTTGGGTATAGGAAGCAATTCAATTCCTTGGCTATCTTACAATGAACAAAATTATGGGTACTACCCGAATCAATCAACACTATTACCTTTTTCTTCTTGAGATGTCCTTCTATCTTGAGAGTTTTATGAGTGGTAATTACTGCCAATACATTACAAGATATGGTTGGATTTATATCTTCTTTCTCTAGGGTTGGTTCCTGGTGTATATCCTCTTCTTTTGATGTTTCTTGTTCCTTTTCTTCCTCCTCTTCATGATCTATGTAACATAATTTATTCTCAACACATTTATGACCTTTATCACAACTATAACAAATCCCTTTTGTGATTTTTTCTTCCAATTTTTGTGGTGCCAACCTTGTAGGTTGTGGAAGGCTAGGGGCAACAACACTTCCATCTTTATAGTTGTGAGTGGTAGGCTTCCTTGTTGCCATAATTTTTCTTTCAATTTTCCTTGCCAACTTGAATGCCTTTTCCAATGAATCAGGTTCCCAAAGACGAACCTCATGTTGGAATTTATCCTTTAATGTCCCTATGAACCCATCAATCATGTGCTCCTCTGGAATATAATTTACCCTTATGTTCAATTTTTGGAATTCCTTAATTTGCTCCACCATTGAACCCTTTTGTTTGAGATTTATGAATTGACTAAAGAAGGTGTTGCTCTTTGTATCCTCGTAATGTGCTACCATTTCCTCCATAAAAATTGACCAAGTGATAATTTTTTTAGAGAGAAAAGCCATCGATACCATACAAACTGATTATGTTCCAAATATAAAGTAGAAATGCATACCTTTTGTGTGTTTTGCACATTATGGAGATCGAAATATTGCTCCATCTGTAGTATCCATGTTACAGGATTCTTTCCATCAAACTTCCTCATTTTGATCCAATGTTAGAGTCTATGAAATCATGATTAACATTTCTTTTGTTCTCATCATGAGTTTCATCTAATACCTTTTCACCATTGGGAAGCATTTCTTGTAGCAACCTTTTCAAACCTTCCTTGAAACCTTCCATGTCTGCTTTTAAACCATTCTTAAAATCTTCCATATTATCCTTCATGTCATCCATATATTCTTTAATGCCATTCTTCAATCGTTGCATGTTTGATTTTAAGCTATTATTAAAACCATCTATCTTAGCTTCCATTTTATTTTTGGTTACTCTTTGTGAGAGTGAAAATTGTTGCACTTGGTCTCATAATTTTTGATATATCATGTTGCATTTCTTCTTCTTCTTTATGCATCATAGTAGAAATTTCGGGTTTCTTAATAGGTGTTTCCATTTTATTTATTTGGGGCATCAATTAATTATTATTATGCTTCACTGTGCCCTTTGAATCACTCCAACTTATTTTTTCAAACAAAACATATGCAAATGTTAAAAAAACACACTTTTTTTTCTCTTTGTAGGAGCTCGATATTGAATATGCTGTATCTCTATAATTGAAAATCTCCAAGGCTTGAAATTTTGTCCTGTAGTAGCCCTCTGAGTCCTCTTTTTAACTCCACAAGTATGATCAATATTGGATTCTCCAAGAAATATTTATGCCCAATCTCCCACAATGACTTGATTATAGGTTGGTTCAGTAGAGAAAATTTGTACGAAGTGCCAAATGTCATTGTTTCGACCTTCGGACCTGAAAAAAAAATACCCAACAAACCAAAGTCCATCTTATTTCAGTCAATTTTTATGAAATTCGAATCTTATGCTCAGATAGAAAGTTATGACGATTTTCCCAAGGTCACCTGTTTGAGATGGAATTTGGGAGCTTGCAAAAACTTGAAATGCCTTGGAACATATCTCAAAAACTATAGCGCGACAAGATATTAAATTCGGACACGACGTTCATCAATATTTCGTCTGAAATGGTTTTTTTCAGCGTCTGAATCTTTGTATAAAAATATTTATAGATAAATTTCCACGAGGACCTATTTGAAGCTGCGAAACCCTAGAATCCAAAGCTTTGATACCAAATGTTATGCAACCAAGTCACAAAATAGGAGAAGAGATAGATCAACGACTTCAAAATTAGCCTCTTAGAGGGGGAAACCTCCTTTACATTACATAAATGAACAATTCTTGGATGATTCAAATGACAAAACCTCCTTTCTATATATAGGAGTCTAAGGGGTCACAATATAATTGGAGTCGATATAACAATAATAATGTAAAGGCACAACAATAAGAATAGTGGGCTTCTATCAGACACAATAATAACAATATGAGTACAACATGGGCACAACAATAACAATAAGGGCTACAATTACAATAATAATGGGGGAATACACTAGTATTATAGGGACCTAACAATTGCAATGACGACTATGACAACGACAAGTTATAGTGGGAGGCAATGGAAGCGACAAGGTGTGGGTTGCAGCGACTATGTTATGTAAAATGTGGTGGAAATTGCTGTGTGTAGTTTGGTTGTCATGGGGGGGGCTTGACAATGACTCTCCTTTTACTTTTTTTTATATTTTTTTCTTTTAATATTTAATTTTTGTTTATAATTTTATTTTCATTATATTTAAAAAAAAAAATATTATTTATTTTTTTATATAAACAAACTTTATTTTTTTAACCCTTATTATTATTATTATTATTATTATTATTAAACCTTTCTTCTCGTTTTTAACATTTTGTTTTTTTCCCTTTTTAATTTAATAATTGTTTTTTCTTCTATTTTTTGGTAAATCTCTATTATTATTATTTTGTTTCTTTTTATAGCCAAAGGTCTGATTGTAGAATGGAAAACCTTCCAAAACTTGTATAGCGAAACACTCGAATTACGACGACAACAAGTTGATGACCAAAGGATGGATCAGACTAACTCTATGCAATGGTTGAGTGGTAAGAGTGTCGAACAACTCTAATACCAATGTAACGAACAAAGTTTGTGCTACACAGTGATATTCAAAACACTTTGAACATGAAGACATCCAATGAGGATAAGAAACATATATATTGAGTAGTGTATAAAAGAATTGATATGGGATGTTTGATGTTACAAATGTGGGTTCACTTATATACCTAGGAAACTGCCCTTTCATGGATGGTCATGTCCTTAGAAACATGCCTTTATTATGCTAATCACTAATTAGTCACTATTATGATTGTTATTATCATTTATATTTATGTTAATTTTATATAAATTATATTCATAACACAAGCCCTTTAAAATTCAACGTATCTTGGTTAAAACCCGAGGATTTCCTTGCTTTGTCTCGTTCAAATTGGGTTCCATATAACCCTCGCTCTGGGATTTCTATAGTTGTCTAGTTTGCAGCAAACCTCTCAATGGTAAAAAAAAATTATCATTTATTTTTTTATATAAACAAACTTTATTTTTTTTAACCCTTATTATTATTATTATTATTATTATTATTATTATTATTATTATTATTCAACCTTTCTTCTCATTTTAACACTTTTTTTTCCTTTTTTTAATTTAATAATTGTTTTTTTTTTTTTTTTTGGTAAATCTCTATTATTATTATTATTATTTTGTTTCTTTTAATGGCCAAAGCTCTGATTGTGGGATGGAAAACCTTCCAAAAATTGTATAGCGCAACACTTGAATTACGAAGACAACAAGTTGATGACCAAAGGATGGATCAGACTGACTCTATGCAACGGTTGAGCGGCAAGAGGGTCGAACAACTCTAATACCAATGTAACGAACAAAGTTTGTGCTACACAGTGATATTCAAAACACTTCGAACATGAAGACATCCAATGAGGATAAGAAACATATATATTGAGTAGTGTATAAAAGAACTGATATGGGATATTTGATGTTACAAATGAGGGTTCGCTTATATACCTAGGCAAGTGCCCTTTCATGAATGGCCATGTCCTTAGAAGCATGCCTCTATTATGCTCATCACTAATTAATGATCACTAATTAGTCATTATTATGATTGTTATTATTATTTATATTTATGTTATTTTTATATAAATTATATTCATGACACAAGCCCTTTAAAATTCAATGTATCTTGGTTAAAACCTGAGGATTTCCTTGCTTTGGCTCATTCAAATTGGGTTCCATATAACCCTCGCTCTAGGATTTCTACCTCTCAATGTTAAAAAAAAATTCTCCCTTCGTGGGACACTCTCAAGTGTGAAAGAGATGATCAAGAATTAAGAGTTGTAGAAGATGTGCATACTACACTTTGTGGTACAAATGAGGGTGGCTTCTCTTTTGTTTCCTCAAAATATAGGTTGTTGCAACTTAAAGCTTCAAAAGGAAATTTATTGGAAGAAAAGGAGGCCTTTTGGAGGCTAAAGATTAAAGTTTTTTGGCTATATTGTGGTGATGAAAATACTAATTTTTTCTAGAATTTTTCCAAGGGAAGGAAAATGAATGACACTATTTAGAGTCTAGAAGATCAGGATGGTGCTTAGGCATCTATAAATGAATAGTTGACCCTTCTTGGAAAGAATCGCTTTTGTCCTCTTTACAAAGTAGAAGAGGGTAACTCCATTATAGAGGTGGCCAGGATGACCAATTTTTTCCCAAGGTTTGTTATTGCTAAAGATAATCTTCATCTAATAGAAGAGGCCTTTGAAAATGAATTAAAGGAATTTTTGCATAGCTTTCAAAAGGAAAAGATCCCTGACCCGGATGGTTGATCAGTGGAATTATTCTTGGAGATTTATGATTTGATTGGGAGAAATATTTTATGGATTTGGAGGAGTCAAAAAGCCTTGTGGTGTGTTTTGGAATTCTTTAACACACCATTTAAGTTGTAATTTCATAGGTGGACAAACCTCATACTTTTGTTAGGAGAAATACTAATGGGGGAGGGGGTGAATCAATATTTTTATTTTACTTAGTCTTCAATTTCAAATCCAAAGAAGATATGCTATTGTTATTAAGACAACTCGCGTGTGTAGGCACCTTTTTTGAATCCAACATATGTGTAGATTACCAAATTTTCACAAATTCCAATAATTGTTTAACTTAACCATTGCATCATTCTTTCATTTTCGTTTATTTCATTTTCCTTTCATTAATCATTCATCATGAGAAATAAAGAGCGGATAAACCATAACATAGAAGAAACACATCAATATATAAGGACACCTGGATTTTAGGTGGAAACCCAATGTGGGAGAAAACTACTGATATTTTCATCTTTGTCTTCTTCTTTATTATTATAAAGAAAATATTTTACATCTTGTATTGTCGCAGACTCTTACCACCATGAAAGCTCCTTCCTATAGGAGGCTACAACCTGCACTCATTCTCGAGCACCCATTGGAAGGGAGCTACAACCCCTTGATTAAGTTTACTGGATCCTACTGGAAGGAAGCTCCTACTCCCTCAACAAGTTTACCAGTTACCACTGGAAGGAAGCTCCAACTCCCTCACTAAAGGCTCCAACCCTCAGCACCTCCACAGACCACGTTTCATAATATTTCATATTGGATCCACATGTCTCAGATACAGATCAAAACATGCAATTCACCTTTCATCATATTTTCAAACTGGACCCACACCCAACAATATGCTCAAACATTGAATATTAATAACCTCTCTAAATCATTGAGTAACCAATCACTCTTTTGCAACCATATCACTGATCAAACCAATATACCAAGTCACAACCAAATCAATCCATTGAATAAGCTCAAATTAAATAATCTATCATCAATCAACATGATCAAATACCAACCATCTTGATCAAGGCATCCTTGACAATCAACAAAAAATTCTACAAAGATAATCAATTGTTGTCACTAAGCATCACTTCAAACCCTAAAAAATATACACTATTGTCATATATTCACATATATACATGCTTCCTGTGAATAAAACCTGGATTTAAATCTCAAAACATATTTTTCACGAATCCCTGAAAACAAACCACATATTACTGAAACTTCATCAAACTTTGTTAATCATTAACCAATATTATATAGGACCATGTTTATCAACAGACAATAACATTAATCAAACCACATTTACTCAAACAATATATGTGGCTATTCTGAATCAAATCTACATATGTATGTGGTATTACGGATTACAACACATGTACAACTCTAAACTAATTGAATTAAATCATATCTACAAACACGACCCATGTCAAACACAAATATCTGCTCACACACTTTTAAAAATCACATATCTCAGCAAAATAATTTAGATCATAGCTCCACTATAACCATAGATATTTCATTGTTAGCTACTTAAACATAAGCAAATAAATCAAGCATATCCATTAGTTTTCAATTACACTTTTAGATCTAAACCTTCTCCTTGCTCCCTTGTGCACACCTATTTTAGATCAAATTGCACATGAATGCACACTCTACTCCTTAATCTCCTTCTCGTTATATAACATTTTCCCTTGCCAATACCATAGGAAAATCCCTTCGTAATGTTGTAACCACCCCATCCCACATTTACCTGCTTTTACAAGATCTCTTGGGTAAACGTGAGTTGAGTGTTACTATGACATGAACCGAACTCCAAGTTTCAGTTTTGGAAGAGGGGTCTACTAAACAGAAACATACTGCCACTCTTCAGGGACATTAGATCACCCAGGTGTCTAACAACTACTGGTGATCAATCCCTGAGCTAGATCTTTCACTTTTTAGTATTTACACCCCAACAGTAGGCTTGACACACTGTGCATGCAATTGGAAGGATCTAACCACATGCATGAGCTTCCTTCCATGGGGTTGCAACTGAATTTCTCTAGTTCTGAGGGTGTGGTTGCGAGATCAGTGCCACTTTTTCAAGGCCTTCCTATAGACCACTACTTAGAAATGCCCAAAACTATTTGGAACTCATTCTAGGATGAAAAAAAGTATAAACAATCAACACCAAGACTAGATCTTTCCCAAGACATGCCAAACACATGATGAACATTTCGTCAAACATATTGTAAACATAGTAGCTATAGGTCATGGATGCATATTTGATCATGAACTTTTGAATTTCATTAGACAATCATCAAGAAGGTCCAATGCCCTCCCAGGATAGTTGCATCAACACTTGTTAGCCAATGCATACATGAACCATTCAATAACTCATCAAATCATGAATAACATCCATAGAAATAACACATCATCCAACCATGCCTATAACCAACATATAACCAAAATAAAATCCATGATAAACCAATCATAAAATCAACGCAATAATCAATACATGTGCTCATTGATCACAATAAGAAAGTAGCTCATATTAATATATGCAAATGCCAACCAAGTCAAGGACTTCCACGTACCACCCAACCATAGCTTGAGCTAAACAAAATCTCTCTTTCAACTAGTCACCCTCGTGCCATATTCCAAGCATGAATGTGGCATTATATGGGTTAAACCTAAATAGAACCAACCAGGCCTTCCAGAGGCCAAACCACCTCAACCCTCAACCAAAACGATTTCACCTAAACCAGTCCATAAATAACTAATACCAAAACACAACTTCCTTCACCAGCTCTAGAGGAATTTCCCTATCTCCATCCACTCGTCAAGATTTCCTGGAGAAAGGCCATCTCCACCCTTGATTGTTGGGAATTTTCTGAGACCTCCTCAACAAGGATCCAAGTCTACCAACCATCCAAAGCTAATCAAAAAAGAGAACCCACTACATCATGGCTATCCAAGAAATGGCAAGACAAGGCTAAAACCACTATCAATATATACAATCCCATGCTAATGAAAATAAAATAACCAAATAACCACATGAATTTACCATGCATCTAAATGCAGGCATGCTAAATCACACATGCACATCGTTACCTTCAAATCCACAGTTATTTTATGCCCTTACTTGCTATTGTCCATACTTCCTCTTGCGCTCCCTTGCTTTCCTTTGCTTGTCCTTTGCTTGTTCTCTCTCTTGGAGTTTCATTTCTGAAAACTGATCAAACGTTGAGCTAAAGTTGTCAATTATTTCTCAGATGTCTTTTTATCATTGATGTCTAGTATCTTCCTTTCATTTTCCTTTAATTTCTCTCTAATAACCTTGCATGCATATTTGTGTCTCTTCACCTTCCTTTTCTATGATTTTCCTTTATTTCCTTAAATTAAATGTCATTTATTTCCTCTTGCCTTTTCCATTGCCTTTGGCAATTTTCATAGCCATTAATAAACCACAAGTGATGCCCACTATAATGTTTTCCCACCATTCAACTTAGAATACATGTCCCATGACCTTGGTTTTACTTTATTTACATGGAAAATCTACCAGGGGTTGTTACAATGTTGTTGTTAATTGTTGACAGGATCAAATTGACGTTGTTGACACAATACTATAGACAATTACTATGTGAAAAGCTCTTGGTTTTCTCTTTTCCATGGGTAGGATCACATACATGAATTTTTTTCATTAAACCTGCGTATGCATGCCTCTTCTTCACAGGGGCCATGTATATTTTTCAAAATTGACATTTTCATATTGTCTCAATTTAAACCTGTTAACAAGGTTGCCAATAGACTTCCTCATTTATGCAATACCTATACCAATATTCATTTCATTTGCAGTAGTTCCATAATCATCATATTATAACCAAGTTGACATCAAGGTCATAGTTGACATGTAGGTTGCCATCAAGGACAACATATTAATGCCAACAATCTCCCCCTTTGGATTTGAAGGCAACGTTTTGCAAACACCAAGTCTTCTCTCCCTCTTTGACATCAAGTGCAAAGGGAAAAACCATGCTAATAGAAGTACTCCCTTATAGAGCTCAACATTATAAGCCTGATCTACTAATATAAACCATGAAATATGCATACACCATGCTCCCCCTGAGCATATGTTGAACCTTCTAGAGATATGCAATATAAGTAAAGGATTTATGACTCAAATACGTGGCTATCCATAAATAAATATGACCTCTCCTATAACCAATGACTCTATGCTCAAATGTTTACATTCACCTAAAATAATGGGGTTACATATATGACATGATTTGATCCCAATAACCCATACATGATTGAATTTTACAATTATTACAACATGGGTCTTTTTTATGACCAATACACCAACAAAATAACACAATAATGATGCATGACTTTTACAAATGCACACAAGTGTGATCTCTTCAGTGCAAGCCCTATATAATGATATGAAATCTATGAGAAATAATATATGCCCTATGCAACATCACATCCATAAACAAGGTTTTCATCAATGAAATTTCTATAGAAAAACCATGATAATCATCAACAACCACAATGCAACATATAGGCACTTGTAACATAATCATATGACATCAACAACATAAATGACATAATGACAACAACATAAACATTCTCATAATGAAGAATCCATATATCATCAAGCTGATAAGACAGTGTAACATCAATCTCTTCAATATCATCAACACATGGCCAAATAGGCAATTCATCCAAGCAACACTAAGCAACAAGAACATCATCATAAGATTTTTGCAATAAAGAAACTCATCCCCTTGACCTCATGTCATCAAGGTCAGCACATTCTCTCCACATATAGGAAGAACCACAATCCTCAAGCAAAAAAAACTTATAAATATCTTGGACCGAAAACACCATAAGCAACATATGCGACTCAAACTAGCGACATATTATCTCCATGCACAAGCCATTAAGTATCATAGAATTGATCAACAACATATTGATTATAAACCAGCATCAATAGTGAACATAACATACATATCCTCCTCATCATCAAGATTTATACAACAGTAGCAATAATAAGGAATCATCAATAACTTGGTAGCAACATATATACGTCTTCCAATAGTAATCAAAGCATTGAATGATCTAGGTCACTCTGAAGAGGCTCAAAAATCGAAGTCTTTGGATTTTTTTAGAACCAGGACCAGAATGAAGAGCTTGTCATCCTGATTCCAATGACATATATGACACTGAAATCTAACTTTGTATGTGAAATTTATTAACAATTAAAGTTCAAGTCAAAAGGAGTAGGACTTTTGTTGCCAGCTAAGTTTGGAGCACAACTAAATTTAGCAGCATGATTAAATATGGTGGAACCACTAAATTTGGCAGCCACTAACTGAGAAAAAAAATAACACTTCACAGTAATTGGAACTGGTCAATTTGTCACCTGTTATTTTTTCCGATGTCCCCTAAAAGAATTTCGCCATTGGCAGACTCGCCACCCAACAGACGACCATACGTGGGGCCGACGGGGATCAAACCTACCCGACCAACTGGATGACCCCAAAATTCAAATAACACTGCATATTTAAAACAAAAACTCCAACCAAATGACAAACTTGATTCAAACCAAGCCAAAAATAAAAATAATTCATTGGAACAGGTTCCACATCGGGGGTCCCATGAGGTTTGACCCCGGGACCTCCCCAACCACCAATAGACTAACTTTTCCACGCCAACAAGGGTTGCCAATGGTCTCATTGGAGATATTGTTGGCTTGCACATATTTAAACCAACAATTTTACCCATTCGACCCAGTGAAAGAAGCCACAGAGCCGAGAGCAACAATAAGAACGGAATAGAGTGTGAGGCCAGAGGGGTTCACCTTGGGCACAAATTTTGAAATGAGAATATTTTGGGGAATATTCCATAGAATATTACTAGAGAATATTCTAGATTCCAAGGGAATATTCTTGTAGCAAAATCTTGAGGAATCTAAAAGATTCCCCAGGGGTCATATTTTTCGGTAGGAATTTGATAATGTAGTCTATTTCTTCTTTTGAGTAGCCAATTTCCCGCCCATATTCAAAAGATATTTTTGTGAGGAATCTAAAAGATTTTCGGGGAGCCCAAATTTGACCATGATAGAAAGGGGTTGTGTTTATACTCAAATTTCATGATTTTTCACCAGGGATCTGATGGTGTAGCCCATTTCTCCATTCGAGTAGCCCATTTTTAGGCCAACCTCGAATTTGGAGGTATAAGGTGTATTTTAGTCATGTATTCATTTGATTTTGATGAGATGAATGAAGAGGTCTCCCCACTTTGAGCAGGGCCCGAAGACATAGTCCACATTGGACGAACTATGTTATCAAGTTTTGTGTGTTCCTTGTCTTTAAGGTTTCCTTTGATTTTTCTCTTCTTTAAAGTGTATGCACATGTGGTTTTCATGCTCTTTTTACATGCAATTCTGGATACACCAATGAAGTGAAAAATACTAGATCAAGTATATGGGTAAATTCCTTTCTTCTTGGTCTGAATTTGTTTTCACTTTAAAAGGACAATTTATCCATTAACATATCGACAAAAAGTCATGATAGCATGGCATTGAAGCAAGACAAAGGTCAATATGTTCAAAGTTTTGCAGAAGAATTTAGAAAAAAAGATTTAATGTTGGGAATTCCTTTAGATTCACCTGACACTTTGATGAAGTATATTGGTTCTTTACATGATTATCTTTGGCATTCTATGTTATTGTTTGAACCCACTACTCTTGACTCATCAAGTGTGAAAGCCATTTACCTTGAAAGTAGGGGGAAGTTTGAATAGGGAAACTATGCAGAGAAGGCAACAACAACAAGGAAAAAGGAAGAAAACCCCTTTGCACTCATTGTGAGAAATAAGGGCATGATTAGGAGCATTGTTAGAAACTACATTCAGAATTGAATCCAAAAAGAAATGGAAAAAAAGAGAAGAAAAATAAGTTAGCCACCTAGATCAATGAAGAACAAGTTCAAGAAGATTAAGCACAACAACAACAACTATGGACTCATCAGAAATCATATGCAATAAACCAATGTCAGATAAGCAATGTCGAATAAGAGACCATAATGCCAACAATGAACCATTGGAAGCATAGAATATGCTACCCCTGAACCTGTGCCAACTCTTCATCATCAATTCTAATCACATTATATCTATCTCACCAACAGGAAAGAGATAGATCAACAAAAATAATAAGACTTTGCAACAACTCATTACTCATTATGAACCAATGCTCTTTCATAAATTCCTAAGCGGCATAAAAGCATCATCAATAGATTGCAACAAAACAATGTCAAAACCAAAATGTCAATAATGAATTGGTGGAAGCATATGAGAAGCTCCCCTTGAATTTGTACCATTTCTTTATCACCGCATAAAAACATACGTGAATGTCTATGTCAAGAACCACATACATACACGATTTTCCTTCATAATAAAACATGTACAAAATATAAAATTACTTTTGCATGGACACAACTCCCCCTGAACATGTCATATTTGTTCCTAATCACAATCACTTCATTAGATGCAACATCCGTAACATAAATCATCACCAAAAGTACAATATATGAAATCATCATCAAGGTACACAAGTATAACTATCCTGGAAATCATGCATTTCTTTCCTCAAACTGATCTTGTGGACCTTATAGTCATCATCTGTTTTCCATGAGGTTGTGTATCACATTTATTTCTGCAACCACTGTTAGAAGTATGCAATAAGTACAATAGACTATACCAGGGCTTGTCTTCTTTTACTCTAAATCTGAAGAGGAGGAGCTAGAACTCTTATTTTTGTGTGGATTCTTTTTTAATACATATAATTTGTCTACATTTCTGAATCCCTTTTCTATACTTTTTATAGTGTCTTCTTTTATAATTTTGCATCTAGTTGATGTAAATAAAATTACATGCCCTTTATCATCTATTTGGCCTACACTTAGAATGTTATCCTTTAGCCTATCAACAAATAATATATTACTTGCTTGTGTATTCTTAATATCAATTTCAACATTACCCATACCTATTACCTTTGCAGATGAACCATTTCCCGTTAAAGAAGCTTGAGTACCCGAGACATGTTGATATTCTTGTGGAGAGACCATTTTTGCTAGATCTGAACAATCTACTTCTGCAATTGGCTGCAATGTGTCCATAGTTATGATGGATAAAAAATTCAATATCATTGTTCAAAGGTGAGAATCACTTGTTGTTTCTATAATTAGGAGCAAATGATTTCCTTTGAAAATTCATTTTTCTTAGTAGTTGATCTAATTGAATTCTTAATTCTTTACTCGGATTCTCAATATTTTTTTTTTTTTATCCTCAAAATGAGCTTGAGAGATAGATTTTCCTTTAACAATTTCATGAAAGTTGAGGCTTGAATTGATAGAGGGGGATATTTGACTATTAAGAAGATTGTCCAATATCTTTGTACTATCATGGAATTTCAAAATTTTATTTATTTATTTATTTTATTTATTTATTTATTTTATTATTATTATTATTATTATTATTATTATTATTATTATTATTATTATTCTTTATTATTTATTATTTATTTATTTTTAGTTAATTTTCCTTTTAGAATGCTTACCTCAGCCTTCAGTCTTAGACATTGGTCTTCTTTTTCCACATACCACTTCCTCATCCATTCTTTAATTTTCCTTCCTTCTTCTACTTGCATTATTAATCTAATAATCTCATCTTTAAGACCATTCTCTTGTTCTTCAAATACTTGGAGAAGATCTTCATTTCGTTTGTTTGTCTTTTCCAGATCTGATCTTAGAGATATGATCTCAGCTTCAAGTCCTTCACAATCTTGTTTTCTTTCATTAGTTATTGCTATTGATATATCTTGAACCCTTTTTTCATATATCTACAACTTATTCTCAAGGTTGTTAATCCTTTTCAAAGCAGAAGCATGTTTCCTTCTAAGTGTAAGTACTTCCTCTAAAATGTCTTCTTTTGAATCAATAATTCCATCTGATATAACAAGAGTTGTTTTATGATCACTCTTATCATTTGACCAATTACCTTTAGATTCATTTAATTTCTCAAGAATAAGATTACCTGTTAAATTACCTAATGAGAAATCTTCCTTTACATTTTTTCCTTCTCCTTCATGGATGATCCACAGATTACCCATACCTCCTTTATAGTTGCGTAATGCACAAATTTCTCTAATACTGAATCATGTATGTTACTAAAGATTTCATTTATCACCTGACTATTCATTTGAAGATCTTGCCCTGATGGTGGATTTTTAGTATAACCATTACATACTAGATGCAAAACATCAAATTCAAGGGCCATTATCCTATACTTCATTTTTTATTTCCAATCCTAATAATTATCATTAAAAACGAACATACCTTTATTATCCATACTTTTAGACTTGACTTGATCAACTACAGATTGTGCTTGAAATGTAGATATTTCCACGACGTCGGATACATAACTATCATTTCTTTCCTAACTTGATCTCTTCCTTTGTGCTACATTCTTCTTGTGCTTCCTTCCCATTGTCCCTAATATAATGTCAAGTGATCAAGCTTTACTAGAGAGACCTTTGCTCTAATACCAATTGTTAGGAAAAATAATGAGAGGAGGGGGCGGGGTGGGGGGGTGTGGATGAATCAATGTTTTTATTTCACCTAGTATTCAATTTCAAATCCAGAGAAGTGAATGCTATTATTATTAAGACAACTTGTGTGTGTATGCACCTTCAACGAATGAAAACTATGTATGTGTAGATTACCAATTTTTCACAAATTCCAACGTTTATTTAACTTAACCATTGCATCATTGTTTCATGTTCCTTTCATTAATCATTAATCATGAGTGGTAAAGAGAAGATGAACCATAACATATAAGAAACACATCAACACATAAGGACATTGAGATTTTAGGTGGAAACCTAATGTGGGAGAAAACAACTGTGATTGTTGTCTTTGTCTTCTTCTTTCTTATTATAAAGAAAATATTTTACATCTTGTACTGACACAAACTCATACCAACACACAAGCTTCTACTTGTAGGAGGTTACAACCTCCACTCGTTCTCCAACACCTGCTAGAAGGGAGCTACAACCCCCTGATCAAGTTTATCAGCTCCTACCGGAAGGAAGCTCCTACTATGTCAACAAGTTTACCAACTACCACTGGAAGGGAGCCCCAACTCCCTTACTGAAGGCTTCGACCCTCATCACTTCCATGGAACACGTTTCATAATACTTCATGCTAGATCCACCTATCTCAAATGCATATCAAAACATTCAGGCCACCTTTCATCATATTTTCAAATCAGACCCACACCCAACAATATTCTAAAACACTAAATACCACTGATCAAACTTCATCAAGCTTTATTAGTCATTAACCAATAGCAAATAGGACCATACTTATCAACAAACAATAACATTAATCAAACCACATTTACTTAGACAATATACATAACTATTCTAACGCAGATTCACATATGTACACGTTATTTAGGAATACAACACCCGTTCAACTCTCGACTCATTGAATTAAATCATCTCTGAAAACACAACCCATGTCAAACACAAATCTTTGCACACACATTGTAAAAAATCACAGATCTCAACAAACAAATTCAGATCATAACTCCACTATAACGACAAATATTGCATGGTTAGATACTTAATCATAAGAAAATTAATTATTCATATCCAGTAGTTTCCCAATACACTTTCAGATCTGAGCCTTCTCATCATTCCCTGGTGCAGACCTATTTCAAATCATATCACACATGAATACTCCATTACATTGCACACTCTACTCCTTGATCTCCTTCTCATTATATAGCCTTTTTCCTTGCTAATACGACAGGAAAATACCTTGGTAATGTTTTCAATAATTGTTGACAAGATCAAATAGATGTTGCTAACACAATACTATGGGCGATTACCACGAGAAAAGCTCCTAGTTTCCTCTTTTCCATGGGTAGGATCACATACACAAATTTTTTTCATTAAACCTATGTATGTATGAAACTCTTCTTCATCGGGGTTGCATATAATTTTCAAACTTCACATTTTCATCTTTTCTCAAGTTAAACCTATAACAAGATTTCCAATACACTTCCTGATTTCTGCGATACATGTACCAATATTCATGTCATCTACAATAGTTCCATAATCATCATATTATAAATAGGTTGACATCAAGGTAATAATTAAAATGTAGGTTGCCATCAAGGACAACATATTAGCCATAATTCCAATAACTTTTGATGACTTCATTCCAATCTCTCTATGAAATTGCATATATAGAGTGATAGCTAAAGAGATAACGTGACCAATCAAGCCCATTTTATCTAGAACTATCTCAAGGAAATAGTCTGGTTTCTTGGAGGTCGAAAGAATTCATGAGGCCATTGGGGTGGCACAAGAGGGTCTCCATAGCCTCAAAACTAAGAAGTTTAAAGGAGTAGTTCTAAAGATTTACCTATCTAAAGCATATGATCGAGTAAGTTGGCACTGTATTCATATCCTTCGGACTAATATGGGGTTTGAAGTGTTGTTTATTGCATGGGTTATGAGTTTCATATATTTGGTGTATTTTTTAGTCCTTATGAATGGCTCAACATCTTCTTTCCTCCATGTGAAAAGGGTTCTCAAAAAAGGATGCCCACAGTCCCCATTACTTTTTCTACTAGTCGCTAAAGGACTAAGTAGGATGATGGGAGATACAAAGCTAAGGGGAGATTTTGGAGGGATAATAGTGGTTGCAAACCTGTCAATTAAGCACCTATTGTTTGTTGATGATATTATTGTCTTTTGTGATGGTTCCTGCTGAGATTCAAGTTTTCTACATTCCTCTTTGGTTCTATTTGGGAGAGCCATGGGTATGCAAATAATTATTTCTAAATCGAATCTCTCAATTCATTTATTAGAAGATGTTGAAGCCCTTCATTTTCAAGATTTTTTTCCTTTTAACCTAGCGCATCTTGATGAAGGTCTTAAATACCTAGGCTTCCATTTAAAAAACCAAATTTCATCAAAAAATAATACTAGAATTGGCTCATTGTAAAACTAGAAAAAAGGTTAAAGGATTAGATTTTAAAATGGCTCTGTAGAGAAAGACAACTAATGCATATTAAATCTATCATTGAATCCATCCATATGTATTTCATGTGTCTATCTTAGATTCCTAAAGGATTCATGAAGAATCTACGCAAAGTGTGTCTTCAGTTTCTTTGGGTAGGCTCTTGGGATCATTTTGTTCTATCGTGGGTAAAATGGGACATGATTACAAATTTAAAGGCTTTGGGTGGTTGGATATTATTGAACATTCCTATTTTTGCCAAATCTCTTGTAGAAAAAGTTGGTTGGAGGTTTCTTTGTACTCAAAGCTTATGGAATTTGGTGGTAGATATGAAATACATATACCCTGGCTCAATTCAAGACTAGGTTAAGACTCCTAATAAATCACACATAAATGTCTCTGTTATTTGGAAGTTAGTTTTAACATCCTTTGAACTCATCGAGGGAGGTGTTGTTTGGATAATTTGGAATGGGGGTTGGGTTAGAGTTGGCATAGGTCCATGGTTCAACTTTGGTGAAGCCTATCATCTCCCACAAGAATTTTTGGCTTTTCTAAATGGTAGTGGAATTTTTACTCTAAGTCAAGTTGCAAACCCAACTCTCACCAACATTTGGGCCCAAGGTTGGACATCAATTGTGTAGTTGGGTATTCCTAACAATTATACTGAAGCATGGGAGGGTTTTATTGCAACTTTACACTCATCCCACAACTGGTTGATAAACAATGAGGATGAACTACATTGACCTTTATCTATGCTTAGAGAATACACTTTCAAAATGGGCTATCTACACCTAATCTATAATCAACTTTAGGAGAACATATATGGTAATGGAAACATCTTTGGAAGTTAAAGTTTCCTACAATATATCATCTTTTTATGTGGTGTCTTATGGAAAACAAAGTTCCAACATGCGATAAAATTCATAAAACATAAGGAGGGTCCTAGTTGGTGTCTTTTATGTAAAATTGAGGAGGAGGTTGTTCATCATTTTTTTATTGAATGTTCTTTTGCAAAATGTGTATGGCTAGTTTGTCGAGCCCAGTTGGGCTTGGTCTACAATTAGAAAGGGGGGAAGTATGTTGGAATCCTGGTGTTTATGGTTTCAAAATCTAGCTATGAAAAGCTTCAAAAATTTACCTCCATTAATCTACTAGATGGTTTGGATAGCTCAAAATAAAGAAATATTTCAATATTATTTATCTTCGTCAGATAAAACTATGAATCAAAGTTTAGCTATTTTTTCCCACCTTCCACATAAGGATAGGTTTTCTAGTGATAACATTATTTCTCCTTAAGTCATTAACAAATCTAGGCCTTGGGCATACTTTGATGGGGCCTCATAGGGTCAGGATAGAGACTATGGCGGGGGAGATGTACTTTATTTATCTGAGACTCACTTTTTCTCTATAAAAATGGGGTTGGGTAGGTGCAAAAATAATTTTTATAAACTTATGGCTCTAAAACTTACTTTATGCAAAAGAAAAGGGTTGTGGATATCTTCAATTTTTTGGTGATTCCATGACTGTTATTAACTGGGTTAAAGGGGTACAATGATGTCATAATTAACAACTACTACCTTTGTTGGAGGAAGTTCTTTGTTTCAAAGATACTTTCAATATATTTTATTTTGTCATGTATACAAGGGGCTCAACACGATTGCGGATTCCTTATCTAAAGAAGGTGTTTGATCGGTTTATTGGTAGTGGGTCATTAGAGACTCAAGAGAAGCTAAACAATACGAATTCTACCATAGGTGCTTCACAAAAGGGAGCCATCTAGAAACTCAACCTGTAGAAAAATGAAAAGTATATGGCGTCTTTTTTAGATACAATATTAGTTTCTTTTAGAAAACAACTATATAAATTATGATAATTATTTTATTTATGCTCAAAGTTTATGTAAATGTTGGGAAGCTTTAGGAAAGTTTTTGTTTCAATTGAAGATTGAAAGGCATACATTTACGTGACGTTTGTATCGTACATGAATGCATACAACAATATGTATTTGAAAAATGTAATTTTGTATCATTCACAAATAAAATAAAATAATGATTTTTTTTTTGAGGAAACAAATTACACAGAACTTTATTCAATATGCAAACAATTAAATAGTAGCTAAAATTTCCAAAGGAAAATACATTTTGGTTTACTTTAGCAACAAATATGACAAGATCAACCACATTATATGCAAAATCTTGATGCTTGAAATTACATTATTAGCTTGATATTTGAGAACTCCCTTTTAGATATGATTTATATTTTAGGTTTGTTACAATGCCAGATGTTATGTTTGGCTACCAACCATCTTATGATTGCAATTTCACATATTACTATAAACATAGAAGGTGTGTATAGTTAACACGCCAATTTGAAGCTAGAACTTTTCATAAGTATTTCATCATTTCAATAAAATGTTAAGAAATTTATACTATCCAATCATCTAGGGCCATCTAAATAGGTATTCTTATATGAGCAATAAACTTCAATAAGAATCCATTAAGGACATTATTAGTATGCATATAATTACCAAAATAAAAATCAAATTTCCATGTCTATCATGACATCAATAGGTGCATACATGGTTAACTCTTAGCATGGTGTTACCTTGTTTTGCAACATTTTATATCCTTTAATCCTTTTCCATGGTTCTCATGTCACTTCACATCAGGGCTTAACTCGTTCCAACAACCACTATAGCATAAAACATATAAGGAGTTCAACACTAGGTTATTGTTATTAAGTTTCCTACCATGCTTATCCATTTGAACCTTTGAAGGATCCAACCCAAGCAATTTATACCTTATAACAATTATGAATTAACTATTGGAACTTTATGGTTTTTATTCCACAACCTAGAATTTGACATTACTTCTCTTAATAACAAGTATATTTTCCAAGATGCTTCTCACTTATAACTATATTTTCAATAAATTTGATAGTATTTGTCATGCTTCTTATTTATTACATACATATTAAACTATTGAGCTACTCACCTAAAATCACCATAATCAAGATATACCTTCTTGAGATTAAGTAGGATCAAACTTTATCATTCATGATTATTCAGTCTATCTTAAAAATTAATTTTCCAACTTGTTGTGATGATTTATCCACTTGACAAGTGAGGAAAGAAAATTGTGCAGTGACAAACTACTTGGCACTTTCAAAAGAATTGACAGTCACAATTAGACAACCTTTTTATTAAATGCTATCATCCAAATCACACTACCATCGTTAAATCATAACTACATACCTCAACCACAATCCATAACTAGGAAATTCAATCACTTTTCTTATAAATGCCATAGTAATTTTTAAAATCAACAACCATGCTTACTTGGAAGAAATATATTTGTGGAGGGTAATGACCTGATCCAAAATACACAACAACTCTATAAATCTAAGAGCATACAACTTTTATGCCTAAAAATTAAGAATTTAAATCTTTACACCAGTCTATAACCATAATCATTATAATTTAATTGTGATTACCTTAGCTTAATATTCCTATCCTGATGAGATTATCATTTAATTGTGATTACCTTAGCTTAATATTCCTAGCCTGACGCAATGTATCTCAATATCAACCTTAAAATTAAAGAAGCCATCATAATAGCCTTTAATATTATTTTGTCATGTTTAGAAAATTTCCTACTTTATCATTACATCAATATATCATAGGGTTTTTCTTCCCTTCAATAACTTAAACAATTCAATGTAACTAATCAAGTATTCAAAATTGTGAGACACATGAGCTTAATTAGCTCCTCTCAATTCACAACTCACTATTGTTGTCATTTGTACCCTTGAATAACCCTCCCTCTTCAAGCTATATATTTTTTAATGTATAAATGTATATAACCATTTTATTTTGAGGGTCTTTCCCTTTTTCATTCACAAACTTTCCCAAATTCCCATTTGCCTACTTGATTCATCATATATCTTGTATGAAATAATAAGTATCAATAATAATTTAAACCCAACCCAACTATTACCTTAAAGTTTGTTACCTACAATTTTATATTATATTATATCCAAATGACATCCTATTCTTTGTAAAAAGGGATTAATGGTTTACATTATCAAGAAAAATTTATTTAGCTCAACATAGGAAATTGAAAGTAGCTACTTCCTATCATAACATTTTCATTTTTTTCATTTTTATGGTGATCCATATCTTATTCACTATCTAAGGACATTTTCTTTTTTTGCTGAATTAAGCGTCGGTCCTTCTATTCAATTATATTATAAAAACACATTCCATAATATACAAAAAACCCAAAGGAGATGTGGGCCATAACTTTATCTAGCCACACATAGCCTTGGAAACTGAGCCAAAGGCCCACTATCTGGGCCTAGGGCCCACAGAACATGACGTCGTGACCTCCAAAATTCAATCTAACTCCAAGATCGTTTGATCTGCCATCAGAGATCTAACGGTCGAGACACAATATCGGAACACTAACAAGCACACCTTTTAATTCTTGAATCAAACCCGATAAGCATTTAGAGACACACTATAAAAATTTCAGGTCCGCCTGGGTTGATAACCCTCACGCATGTAGTCAGCTCGAAATCCATTGGATGCGGGTGATCCATGCCAGGTTGAGTAACTTGCTCGTTGTCTAACACTACTTTCGGACCCGAAGCCTAATAAATCTACTGTTAAAGTTAAATTTGGGTCCGTATGGCTTAGTAACCACCTTGCTATTTGCCACGCGAAATTAATAAGATTGCTGCTATTTCTCCCAGCTACTCGCACATTAACTAAGCTCCCTGCATAACCAATGAAAAGGTGATCTGTAGTATAATTCATATTCATGTAAATACTTGTTCTATCTATTGAATCCTGCTCGAGAACATTGGGTTTGTAGAGGTCTGGGCATATATTCCCGCCTAAGGACCGGACACCCTGTTCATATATATCCCTGAACTACTGCGCCATATAGACTAAAATTCCTCTGTTTCCAAAAGTCTACAACCTGCTAGTTTCACCTGCTCTGATAGAACTCCCTATCCACGTTCACCTATCTAAGACACTCTTCCCTCAATATACCATGGGGGGTCTCTATCCATTCATATTTTTTGTTGCTTTTAGCACATAGTACGCTTTCATTAGCTAAGATGTCTGCTAATTTGTTGGTTGTTCGGTGCACATGAGTGAAACTCAGTGTTCTCATGTTCTGCAGGTGGGATTGAATCTGTTGATAGACTTGCAGAAGCCTCCAATGTCTTGATACTTTTTCCGGAGCTGAGCCATAGAAAATTTTCTTGGCCAAATTAATAATCCATTTGCAATCAGCTTCAATTATAGTATTATGAAGATTTGAATCCCTCAAGATTTCTAAGCATTGCTCAAGGGCCATGAGCTCTACCATATTGTTAGTGGCTTTCCCCAAATGACTTTGAAAGATGGTTTTTATAAAACCCCTTTCATCTCTTATCACTCCTCCATACCCAGCCATGCCCGAGTTTCCTTTTGAGGCCCCATCTATATTGCATTTCATAAAAACCTAAGGCGGAGGTTCCCAGAAATCCTTATCAACAATTATATGACTCGCATTCTTGTTTTTTCCCTATGGGACAAGCCCTTGAAGACCCAAATGTAGTAGTATCTGCATATCCGTATCTTTAGGGTGGTCCTCAGGGGGGTTTTTAATGAGGGTTCCTACCATCTCATTGAGCTGTCTTAAAATCTGTGCCATGATGCTCTGGGAAGAACCTTTCCTGTTTTTGAATATTCTGTTGTTGCGTTCTTTCCAAACATCCCAAATTAGAAAGCCTGGAGCTAAAGCCCAAGATTTGTTGACTATTTCATTATCAAAGAAATTTTTCCTCCACTTCTTTAAGGTGTTGGTAATGTTGCCCATGTCCCTGTCTGTTTGTCTGAATATTGAAGCTATCCCATTCCACAATGTGGATGTGAATGGGTAGAGGTTGAGAAGGTGATCCATAGTTTCTTCTTGTAATTCACATAGCTGGCATCTAGATGGACTAGATACCCCTCTTTTCCTGAGGTTTTCCCAGGTCAAAATTTTTTTATGCAACACTAACCACATGAATAGTTTGATTTTCATCCATCTTTGGTTCTGTCATAGGTCCTTCCATACCTAATCAGGGTTTGGAAAGTCAATCCCAAGGGCTATGCACTTGGCCTCTTTGAGGTTAAAGGTGCCTTCATTGTTTTTTCCCCATCTTAGTTGGTCTGAATCTGCTAATGTCAGAATCTTTCCCTGTTTTAGGATGGATGTTAAAGCTTCTGCCCGTGCCTTCAACAGGGAGTCATCAGTGTATACCAGGTTCTTCCATATTCTCCATTTTCCTTCACTTTTTTCCTGATCCCAAAATTCATTTACTCTGAGTAACCCTTTGTTGTCAGTATCGTTCTTAAGATTTGCAAATTCTTCTCTTAACAATTTAGGTTCCTGTTGCCAATTATCCTCCCAAAACCAAGCAAGGTTTCCATCTCTGATTTCCTAGAAACTGTGTTTCTGAACAATGGCTCTATTCTCCCAAGCTTTGTTCCAAATGTGGGAGCCTTTGATGAGCCCAGACATTCTAATGTGATCCCTTTCTTGCCAATTGTTTGCATATTTCTGTTTCCAAATTTGGGCCCAAGGGGAAGCCAAATCTTTTAGCCATCTCCACCATAGTTTTTCCCCCAAAACTTTGTTTAGCATTTCAGGATCATCAAGTCCGAAACCTCCATGTGTCTTAGGTTTACATATCTTTTCCCAGGCTACCAAGGCCCATTTTTTTTTCTCTTCCCCTTTGCCCCAAAGAAAATCTCTTTGGATATTTTTGCATTGTTGCATGACTCCTTTAGGAGCTAGAAGGGCTAAAAACATAAAGATGGGGACAGTTTGTAGGACAACTTTTGTGAGCACTAGTCATCCTGCTAAATTCAAAGACCTATTTGTCCATTTCCAAATTTTGTCCTGTAGTTTATTAGTCACAGGCTCCCAAACTGTCTTGCTTAGAGGTTTGTCTATTATCGGTACTCCCAAATATTTGGAGGGTAGCATATCTCTTTGAAAGCCTAGAATTCTAGATATATTTCCCTAAATAGTAATGTCAACATTAAAAAAGAAAATATTTGATTTGGTAAGGCTTACCGCTATGCCCGCAGCCATTGCAAAGTATTTCAGGATTTGTTTGTAGGCTAGAGCTTCCTTGACCATGGGTGTACCCTGCAGCATGGTATCGTCCAAAATTGTTGATGGGTCAAAGCATCTCCGTTCATGGTGAGTTTGAGATCGTATATTTTGCCTTTTGATTTGGAAAATTTGATAGCTTTGCCTAGCCCTTCCATCATGAGAATAAAGAGGAAGGGTGAGAGTGGATCTCCTTGTGTGAGACCTCTCATAGGTTTAACAGGTTTGGATGGTGAACCATTTAACAGGATTGAAAAACTAGAGGTAGTTACAAGGGCCATTATCCATCTTACCCAATTATGGTCAAAGCCATATGCTATAAGAACTCTCATGATGTAAGCCCAACTTAGTTTACCATAAGCATTTTCTAGGTCAAGTTGCATAATCATTCTTGCCCGCCTATTGCTCTTAAGTGAGTGAACCACCTCGTGGGCTTGTATGATGTTGTTGAGAATTTTCCTACCTTCCACATACCTAGTTTGTTCCTTAGACACGAGAGTTGGAAGAAGGGGCTTAAGCCTGTTGGCAATTATTTTAAAAATTATTTTGTACACCACATTGCATAATGCTATTGGTCTGAATTTGTCTGGTGTCATGGCATTATCCTGCTCTGGAATCAAGGATATGAAAGAGGTATTGAGCACCTTCAAAACAATTATGTTTTTTCTTGAGTCCACCACCACATTGAGGATATCCTGCTTGACTATTCCCCAACTTGCTTTAAAAATTCAACATTAAAACCATCCGGACCTAGCGCCTTCCCATTTTGCATCTCTTTGATGATTTCGCTGACCTCCTCTTCATTCATAGCACTGTTTAGATTATAATTGTCTTCTTTTGTCACAAGCTTAGGAATGTGCTTTGTAAAGTCATTGATGAATTGTGATCTGTCTAAGAGAGGTTCCTCTGCTATGCCTTTAAAATGTTGAACTAGCTCAGCTTCCCTTTCTTTGTGGGTATTGAGTTGATTTCCTTGAGAACCTATGATTCTTGAGATCCTGTTATGAGACGTGTGATCCATGGTAGATTTTTGAAAAAACCTTGTGTTCCTTTCTCCTTCTTTTAACCATTGTACCCTTGATTTCTGTTTCCAGAATATCTCCGCTTGCTTGCATAATCCTTCCCATTCCTGTTGATGGTAGTCAGCTTGTTCCTTTCTTCCCTTGTTGAAGCCATCTGTAATGAGGATCTGGTTAATTTCATGTAGCTTTCGTTCAACAACTTTTTTGGCTTCAAAAATGTTGCCAAATTCATTCTTATTCCAATCTTTAAGCCTAAGTTTGATATTTTTCAATCTTTTATGCAGGAGGAACATTTTAGTGCCCTAAACTTGCATATCCTCTATCCACCATTTTTCAATATTGTTGATAAATTCAGGATGGGTAAGCCAAATGTTTTCAGACCTAAACGATCTATTTCTTGGATTTCCTATAAAGGACACTTCAATTTGAACAGGCCAATGATCTGAGCCACCAAAAGGGAGTATCATCACTGACAAGTCAAGGCCTATAAGGATAAGGTCCTCCGAGATAATAAATCTATCTAGTTTTGAGGCCACCTAAGACTCTCCTCCCCTTTTGTTATTCCAGGTAAAGATGCCATTACTTGTCTCTGTGTCTACTAGCCTCATATTGTTGAAATTTTTTTTAAATGCTATGGAATCTCTACCTAGTAATCTGGTTCCACCTTTTTTTCAAACATGGACCTAATCATGTTAAAGTCCCCTCCCAAAATCTAGGGGATGCCCAAATGTCTGTATCTTAAATCCTCCAGTGAGGTAAGAAGCCTGAGTTTATCTTTAGGCTTCTGTGGACCATAAAGATTTGTGATCAAATAAACTTCCTTGTTCCCCAAAGGTTGAATAACCACTGATAGGTAGTTCCTGGATGCTTTAGCATCAAGGATTCCTAGTTTCTGAGGGTTCCAAAGTGTGAGAATTCCTCCTACTGTTGTATCTTTTTTAACTTCTAGATATTCATATTTAATCAACCATTTGTTGTGTATTTCTCTTATTTTTTCTACTGAACATTTTGTTTCCTAGATGAAAATCACATCTGGTTTTTCTTCTTTCATTCTATTGCTAAGATTCATTTGTTTCCTTTTACTTCCTAGACCCCTAATATTCCATGTTGTGAGCTTCATTAAGAAATATTTGTAAATGAGTAACTAGTTAGGTCTTTCATCTTACCTGAATCGGTCATGAGTTTTCCACACTCTATTAGCAACTCATTCTATTTTTTTCTACCTCTTTTCCTACCTAGGTTCCTAGGAGCTAGTCATGATGTTGCCTTCATTGTTTTCACCCCTTCGTTGTCCTGACTATCATGGTTTCTTTTGACTCCCGAACCTTTTTCCTGGGTCCTCCATAGGAATAGCTATTGAACTCTATTAAAATCCTCTTGTGGTAGTGAATCCATTCCTTTGATGGTTTCCTGCTCTAAGAACTTTTCCAGATCTAGATGCTCCCTATCAAGAATATCCTGCAGATCATGATCCTCTGTTCCCACCTCTCTTGGGGTCATCTCTTGGTCCCTATCAAGTTCCATATTGTTCAGCAGATCCTCCTTTTGTTGGTTGTTTTCATGTGTATCCTCCATGCTCTCTTCCTTTTCCTTCTCTACAGGGTTGTCCTCTAGTGTCTGGTTTGCTTTATCATGCTCCTCTTCTTCTTCTAATACCTTGTACCTATTCTGACTTAGCTACTTTTCCTTGTTGATTTTCTTTTAGTACTTTCTCCCTCCTTTACCTCTGTTCCCAACTTTGTTAAAGCTTTCAGTTTCTTTCCCTGAGGTAGCTTTAGTTCTGCTTTCCATTTTGTTTAAGGGGCAATCTCTGAATAGATGCCCATGTTCATGGAATTTGCGACATCTGAAAGGAACATGCTCATAGTCCACCGCTTGTACCCATTCTTCATCAAAAACTTCCAAAATTACTTCATCCAGTAGAGCTCCAGAGAGGTCCATCTCTACGCATATACGGGCAAAGGAGGCATACTTTCCCCGTATAGTGGCCTCTGATATTTTTACAAAATGTCCTAGTTTATTTCCTATTGGTTTTAATGATTTTGGCTGCCAATAATCCAGAGTTAGGGAATATAGCCTTACCCAAACCAGGACCAAAGTGAATGTCTCACGCTTCGGGACAAGATTCATCACCCAAGGCCGCATATAGAGGCCTGCAACATCATAGAAGTAGGGCCCTCCTTCAAACACCCTGTCTTTATCCTCAATGTTTGTAAAAACTACAGTGAAGAAGCCCTTGGATCCAAGGTGCAGATCTATATCCCCTTTAGGTTTCTAATGATTCTTTATCCATGCCTGTAAAGCCTTCTCCATTGGCCATAACCCCATGAATTTACAGATGATTGCATAAGTTTCCATGTGTTCCCTATGCACCTGTAGCATTGGATCACCTACCACCACTCGGGGTGTGATGGTTGCCCTAGGCTTACAAGGTCCAGTCTGATTTCTGGTGTCAGCATTCTGATTTTCTCCTTCTATTCACTTTTCTCTTCTGACTTCTTCCTGCGTATTTTCCTGCCCCTGTGAGCTTTTGTTTTCCTGTTTCCCTCCTCCTAAAACTTCGGTTTCAGCCTCCAGAGGTTTCTTGAATCGATTAGAGACTGCCTAACTGTAGGAGGGAGTGGAACTCCCCCCCTCTCGCCTCTCCATGGTGCCCAACATTGAACTTCTGCTGCAAACCCTAGCTCTTCTTGTTTTCTACCAGCGTCGTTGCCTCCACCTATCTAAGGACATTTTCATTAATCATAATAGTATCAAATAAGGTAACATGATTTTGGGATACTCTAAGTATGATAAGTTTTCATTTGTTACATTATTCGAGGAGTTGCTTAAGTGGTTGTTAGGAAAAGTTCTTACACTCCCAACTTGGGTTCAAATCCCACTTTATGGAATTTTTTAATCTTGTGAATTAATTTTTGATGAGCTATATACCATTTATTTATAATTTGTTGAACTAGTCTTATGTCCTAAATAATCTATGGTTTGCCTTGGGTACTATCATTAGAGAAATTTTGAGGTAAAAAATGGGCCTCAAAACAAAAATGTACAACAAAAATCAACTTTATAAGAACTAATAGGATTCAATATGATGATGTCAACCATGGGGGATGATTCACCATTTTTGGAGTAAAAAGGTAAAAAGATTAAAAAAAATTAAAAAAATAAAATAAAAAAAATAAAAAAATAAAAATAAAAAATAAAAAATAACTATTTTTTCAACTTGTATTTTCAACTTATCTCCATATTATTTTACTCAAATTTTGAGCGGGAGCACTCATTGGATGAAGAATTTAATTTTTCATCCAAGGAATACCCATGTTGCATACTTTTGATGGACCATACTACACAAAAAATGTGAAATACATGAAAAATGTGATTCTTTTTCATGTATTTCACATTTTTTTGTGTAGTAGGGTCCATCGAAAGTATGCAACAAGGGTACTCCTTGGATGAAAAATTAAATTCCGCATCCAATGAGTGCTCCCACTTGAAATTTAAGTAAAATCGTAGGGAGATAAGTTGAAAATACAAGTTGAAAAAACAATTTTTTCTTTTATCCCTTCAAACTTGTTGGGGTAATCTAATATTATTTTATTATTTCCACTATTATTTTATAATATTCCTTAGGAGGCCCATTTTAGACCACAAAATTTCTCTAATGCCTTTGAATGAGGTGAAGTATCCAAGAGGTAATTTTGTTCCATGGCTAACAAAAGAATCTATTCTATTGGAGGGAGTGAGGGGCCTCGTGGCTAAACCCTAGCCACCTTTTCCCCCTATTTTGTGCTACCCTATATATTTCATCTAGTTTGAGCTTCACAATGGTCATTTCCATTTCCCATTGTAGGTGTTGTTCTCGGCATTTTGGATTGTGCTTGGGGGTACCCTTCGTTTTGTAGATGCCACCTCTCTCTACTAGAGTGTTTCGCTAGCTCGTATTGTGCTCAAGATTTGTTGTGTTGCCATGGTCGCTTGCCAATTTTATATTGCCAATCATAGACCATCCTCCATCACTACCAATTCAGGCATCAAGATCTTTTGTTGATGTGGCACGATTTGTTCTCAGTTATAAGCTTCATGGTTCTAGTTGTCACTTGGCTGACGTTTGTGGTCTTTCCACCGCTCCTCTCTCGGTTTCAACCCTTGAAATCTTGAAATGTATGTAATCCATTGGGGTTTTTTTATAGGCCTTTATGCCTTGTATGATTATTTTTAATATTGTCCCCTTCAGATCCATGAACTTGGTAGGGAATAAATCCTGGTATTCACGGAGCAATTCAGCGACCTTATCCACCATCGTGTCATCCCAATAGTATCCAATCTTTGCAAATTTGGATTCTGCCTCCGTACCAATGTTTACTTGCTTTGTTTTCAACGACATTGTTATATTAGGGTTCTCAATCTGCATTCCTTCAACCTTGCAGTGACCCTCTATTTTTGAAATGTTAATCTTCCTCTTCTTTAGTAGTTACATTATAACATTCTAATGTGTGACTCAGCTGAGTAGCCCATTCAGGTTGAATCGGGTCTAAAGGATCCTACGGTATCCTAAAGATTGCTGCTTTCACCTCTTGTAGTGCTTCATCAATATTGTCAAACCCATCCTCAAAACTAAATTTCATCATGAATCCTTCGTGCAAGATATCCCATTCACTTGTTCCATGGCGGAGCTCAGTTTCTGCATACTAGTTCATCCGGACAATATCCAAGGTGTGACAGAACAAGTGCACCCACTCAAGTTGGGGATTTTCTCCATAAGCTCAGGTCCATTTGGCCAAATGTGCACACGGATCATCCTGCCCATCATACTTGTCTTTCATTCACATATTAGGCTTTCTGAATTGTGTTCTCATCATCCTCCTACATTCATGCTAATCATCAAAGCTTCCCTTATACGTACCCCACCATCTTGTAGGCATAGCACGCATTGCCCAGTCCAATGCCTGGAAGCATTGCTTTTCTGGTACCTCCCTTTCGAATGCATTCAAAAAGATATCTACCTCATTCAGACCATCATAAATAGGAAGATTTCTTACCTTTGAGGGCACACAGTACATCGATTAGGTTATCATGTTGTAGTTCAGCATAGTCACTTCATGTAACCAGTTCTGCCAATGCTCTAACTCTTCATTGGAGTCTGAAGTGCAGGAACTCTCACAATCCCACGTAATTTTTCCATCTGCAGTCAGATTCACCAATCTTGTTCTTGTGCTGTTATCTTATAGATACAATCCAAATCGTCATCACGCTCATAATCGCAGACTGGTTCAGTATAGTGTGATCCCTTAGCAGGATCTAGGGGTGCTATTATGCGTAGCAATTTCTTCTCAAATATCATCTTTCACTTCTTTATATTGATTACCCCATTCATATCAGTGGCCTAGTCAATTCTTAGGAGCGCAAGATAGGGGTTGTTGTCATCCACTATCTCTATCTCTTTGAAATCATTTAGTGTGCTCGCTTCCTCAATATCCACAGTCAGCCCCTACACCCACCCCATGGGGATGATCTTCTACTGATTGGCCATCCTTAGCTGAATTGGAGACCATTGCAGCATGGGTCTCCCCATCTGTTCCCAAGTCTGCTTCGATAGGATGTTCGCATCTGACCCCAGGTCCAAAATAACTTAATCCATTTCATACTCTCCTCTCTGTGTGGTCAGTCTCATCTCCCATCCCGTTCTTGTTTTATGCTTGCCAATCTTTCGTACTATGCACAGCTCACCTAGCGCAGTTCCAACGCATCTATTGATGAGCTCTTGTAACCCTTTCACAACCTTACTATCACGCAGTAACTTCATACAGGTCTCCAGGAAAGTTGTGAGCATAGAGGGGTCCATCCCCTACTTAGGCTTATCCTCGCTTCCTGAGGTGAAAGCCTTAGCGAAGCTCTTCTTAGCTTCCATGAAGGTTTCACGTGTGCGCTCCAAATCGAACTCAACCTCCTTCACTGGAGCTTTGTGAACCCATATATTGTCTTCTACATGTTTCCCCTTGTCATCTCATGTCATGATTCCACTTGTGAGCACTATATTTACATTTTGATCCTCTTTACGCACCTCAAACCTCATCATCTACAGGTTTTGAGCTGGCAAAGGTGGTAGCACCCCTTTGTCACGTATCCTAGCTCTCAGCTTCCGTTTCATGATAAAAAAATGTGCAATACTTGCACGACGGATGTGTTGGATTAGTGTAATCACGGGCATAGTGTCCTCGTCCTCTGCAATCGTAGCAAATCAACTGTCTTCAACCTCTACCAGGTCCTCCTCCGCATCGGCATCGTCTGTGCCCCTGAAATCCTTTTCGTGCCATCCCTGCACTCTGGTCTGGGGGCCGCATTTCTGCCTAAGCCCTATAGGTGGGAGTTCTATCCATCATTAATTCATAACTCCTGTAATTATGCTCATCATGCCCTACTGACCTACAAAATTTGCAAAACAGCGGTTGCAGTGCCTCTACAAACTTTTGCAGCAAATGGCAGTTATCCGTGGCATATTTTCCTGCTACCTGACAAATAGCGTACCATAATGTAGGCCCTGCGCTAGGTCCTACTTGAGATTCTGGCCTTAAAGGCATCAGTCCCCCTCTTGCAATATAGTTCACAAAGACCAGGAAATGGTCCTTTTTATGTCCCTGACTCTTGCATTTCAAGCACTATACCTCCTCACGCACCTCTGGTCGAAACGTCCTATCCTCCTTCAGACTTTGCATCTCAAGGCATAGGTTCTTTAGCTGCGCATGGATCTACTAAACCCCTAGGTTTGGATCTTGCATCAAAGATTCATGTAGTCTCATGGCAATCTCCAAGGCCTCTTCCTAAGTGGTAATCTTTTGCTATGACTTCACAACCCTTAAGTGTGGCAGTAGCGAAGCCACAAACCACTCGCAATGTTATCCGTCTATCAAATTCATGTTGGCTTCGCGTATTGTACACTTTAACCTCTAATCTAGTTCTCAAGGCGTCTCACCTAGTTGCATCACGATTTCTTTGAATCCCACAGTTGATTATGCCTCAGATTTAGGCCTACTGAATTATCTATTTAGTGTTGTTTGGATGTCTGCCACTCCAGCATTCAGGTTATCATTAGAGTACTTAATATACCAGGTTAGCGCGCGATATTGCAAAGCACTAATCAGTGTCACATTCTTTATATGATCATCTATAACACCTTGAGCTTCCCATACATCCCTTATAATGAACCAAAATTGGTCCGGGTCCTCATTTCCCAAGCCTTTGAACAAAGGCAGCTTCACTGTATTTGCCATATTGAACTGTGGTGGAGGCGGAGGTGGTACAGGTGAAGTTGGAGGCGATGCTGCTGAGGTCGGAGGTGGTGTGGGTGGAGGTGGTATTCATAGGAATCCTTGTCTTATTAACTAAATAGCACTTTGTGGAGAAACCTTCACTATTTCTTCCTCGTCACCTCCTGATCCAAATGGATCCAAGAATGCCCTCTAAGTCTTCATAAAACTATTAAAAATCATGCCAAAGCCAAAAAAAATCCGTTAAAAGATCGAAAATATCAAAAGAGGGACACCTTTAGCCAGGCAGAAACACACTATCGGGCAGCCAAAAACCTATGAAAACAGATAAAATGGAGCTATCAGAGGAAAAATAGAGTGATGCATAGTATCTGTCTGATCTGGCCAATTAACGGTCCAGATCGGATTGGCAATCGCAATCGGGACTTGCAAAATAGGGATATCGCACTCAAAACACATATATGGCGCTAGCGAATTGGTAGAGTTAATATGGACCTTCGATCAAGCGCATAGATCGATGACCCATATCACATCGCGAGATCGCTATCAGAGAATGCATCAGAGAGCTTTACAATGGCTCGAGGGTTATTGCAATGAGCGATTGCGATATATTGCATCGCATCAGAACTATGCAGTGGAGCGGGGTCGATAACGATAAAGGCAGTGATATTACAGACCCAATCATAAAATAGACGGCATTGCATGTATTTTGAAGTCCAGAAAACTAAGTTTTCCTTTGTAAATCACATTTTCGTGAACAAACGAAAAACTAAAGGGCAAAGCGTTGATGCGATGTTGCGGACCTGAAAGGGTTTATCAAAAATATTAAACAATATTTCAAGTCCGGAATGCGGGTATTTACAGTGTTTTAATGTATTAAACAAAATACACAGAGACAGAGTCCTTCCAATATGTGATGGCAACTTATGAACGGACCCGATAGGGGAAAGAAGCATATTTAAGGACTTTTAAAGTCCGATATATGAGTTTTTGGCGGACTTTTTATGTTAAAACACATTTTCCCTGTGTTTGACAGAGCGCGGCTGTTTCAGGAGTTTCTGAGGCTCGTGGCACTATGGCGTTACAGAATGGTGGCCACCTCCTCTCTAGGCATTAAACAATGATTGAATAATGCTAGTAGAGGGATTCTAAGCATTTAGAAGCCAGGGAGACTAAGAGTCGAGGATGTGAAATGAACAGGTAGCGTGGCTAGATTTAAAAGCCACAGACAAAGAGCATAATGGGGGGAGAGAAGTATTAAGGCAAATGTTGAGATAGAGTTGGGACAGAGAGCATTAGGGGAGTCTGTGTACTCGTACAGAACTTGAGAGGTTCAAGTAAACTCTTATTGCTATATTATGTTGTGTGTGAGGCTCAAATTGAGCTTGCTGTTGTAAGGAAAACTTTGCCTGAAGACATAATAGAGAGGCCACCACTGGATGCTGGACCAGGAGATGTATCCCGGGAGTATTGGGTGAAATCCTTATTAAATTTGTTGTGTCATGTGTTATCTATTATGTTTGTTTACCGCTTCATTATCTGTGCATTTCTAAATCTTATTGATCCATTGCATATAATGGTATAGACTAATCCATGCACATATCTGTAATACCTTATTAATTGTCTTAGATCTCATATCAGATCAAGTGATATCAGAGCTTTAGGTTGCTAAGGTTAGACAATCTTGTGCTGGACTGTTTATGAATGCTCACTAGATCAAAGCTTAAATTAGGAGAAGGAAAATTGGTTGAATCTAACCCAAAAATTGGTAGAGTCTATACTAGGAGGAAAATGGGAGAAGAAAACCATTTGGAATTAGACTCTCAGTTCATGGACATCTTCATGACCATGAGAGCCATGGTAGAAGAAATGTATAGAAAATTTAAGAATGGTCGAAGTAAAGATTCTTCTACTTCCAAACAAGAAAAAGGAGCAGAAGAATCTCATATAAATGGCCATTCTAAAGGCAAAGGGAAAGGAAAAGAAGTTCATCTGTCCACACCTCCTGACAGGCCTGAAAATAAAAGGAAGAAAACATCTTTGATTAAATTAGATGTTAAATTTGATTTGCCTTTTTATGATGGAGAGTTAAATGCAGAGAAGTTAGATAACTAGATTAGGCAGATTTATGTGTATTGTAGGGTGCAAAATATCAATTCAGACAGAATTAAGATTCAGCTGGCCAGCCTACGCCTTGGAGGAACTACCTTGGTATGATGGGAAGGCAGGACATAAGCTAACTTGAAGAAGCATGGTAAAACTCTTTCTGTCTAGAGTGAATTTGTTTCTGCAATTAAAAAACAATTCTATCCACTAGCTTATATGCAGCAAGCTATGATGAGTTGGAAAACTCTTCACCAATTAAAAGGGAAAAGTGTACAAAGCTACACCCAAGAGTTTAGAAAAAGAGCTTTGATTCTAGGCATTTCTTTAAACTCACCTAAAACTTTGCTGAAGTATATAGGTGGTCTACATAGTTATTTGAGACATACCATTCTCATGTTTAACCCTACTAGCATAGATGAGGTATCTGTTTAGGCTACCCATCTAGAGGCTAAAGGCAAGAATGTGAACCTAGAGATTGGGGGATCATCAACACCCACTACAAGCAAGAACAAGGAAAAGAGTAAGCAGAAATGGAAAGAGAGGAAGGCCAATATTGTACAAAAGGCCAAAACTTCATGCGCTCACTGTAAGAAGGATGGACATGATGATGAACATTGTTGGTCTTTGCATCCAGAGCTGAAACCCAAGAAGTTTGATAGCAAGAAGAAGAAGACTGTTGCTGATATACAAAAAGATTTGGGGTCAGACTCAGGTGATGAAACAAAAATTGCAGCCATAGGTACAAAAGGTAAAAATTCTAAAGCATCTACTAGTAATTCGACCCAAACTATCGATAGTGAAGAAAATGAGAGAAGAAGGCATGAGCTTTTTCATATTAGAGTTATTTCCAAGCATCAAAAGATTGATACTTTGTTTGATAGTGGCTCACAAGTAAACTTAATTTCTGAAGCAACTGTAAAGAAATTGGGACTGCTAACCACACCTCACAAGAAGCCATATCCATTAGGTTGGGTATGTAATAAAGAAAAACTACAAGTGACTAGACAATGTAAACTTAGGTTTTCTTTTGGGTCAGCATTTGTGGATGAGGTTGAGTTAGATATTGTTTCCTTGGATATATGTGGAATTTTTTTAGGAAGTCCTTACTTGTATGGTAGAAAAGCGATATTCTATAGAGCTGAAAATAAGTATCAACTTGTTAAAGATGGGAGAGAATATATTGTAAGAGCTCACAAACTCAAGAATAATTATACTCTCATAAACTCAAGGTAGATGAAAATAATTGTAAATTCATGCAAGCAATTTTTACTGATGGTTGTAAAGGAAAAGAAACCTGATAAGACTGATGTATTTGAAGGCTGTGATGCTAAACAACAAGCTGATTTAGAAAATGTTGTTTTAGAATATGATATCTTATTTCAAGAACCTAAAGGTCTACCACCAAAAATGGAAATTGTACATGATATTTATTTTGTAGCAAGATGCTCGATTGCCTAACATCGGAATGTACATATTATCCACTTTAGAGAATGCAGAAATCAAGAAGCAGGTGCAGGAGCTACTCGAGAAAGGGTTCATAAGACCATGCACATCGCCATGCAGATCCCTAATCGTGTTGGTGAGAAAGAAGGACAGTTCGTAGAGGATGTGCATTGATTACCGAGGACTGAATAAAACAATGATCAAGAATTGTTATCCCCTTCCTCGCATAGATGATCTATTGGATCAGCTAAAAGAGGTTGTTTACTTTTCCAAGTTGGACCTACGTAGTGGTTACCATCAGGTCAGGGTAGTAGAGCAAGATGCATGGAAGAATGCTTTCAAAACAAAGCAAGGGATGTATGAATGGCTAGTTATGCCTTTTGGCTTAACTAATTCTCCTGCCACTTTCATGAGAGTAATGAATGATGTACTCAGGACTTTTATTGATGATTTTGTAATTGTATATTTGGATGACATTCTTGTATTTAGTAAAACATGGGAAGGACATTTGAAGCATGTGAAGCAGACTCTAGATGTTTTGAAAAAGGAAAATATCTATGTTAAATTATCAAAATGTGAATTTGGTAAAACATCTTTGAATTATTTGGGTCATATTATAGGGGGTGGTGAATTAAAGATAGATCCCTCTAAGGTTGCAGTCATTGTAAATTGGCCTAAACCCAAGTCTACTACTGAAGTTAGAAGATTCCTAGGGGCGGCACAATATTGGAGAAAGCTTATTTCTAACTTTTCCTTAATTGCAGCTCCCTTACATGCTTTGACAGGATTGAACAAGGTGTTTCAGTGGGGAGGCAAACAACAGAAAGCCTTCGACACCTTGAAAGAAAAAAATTAGTACAGCACCAGTACTAGCATTTCCAAATCTTCAACAACAATTTGATATTGAAACATATGCCAGTGATTATGCCATGGGAGAAGTGTTGATGCAACATGGTAAACCCATATGCTACCATGTTGAGACTTTTAATTCTACAGTAACTAATTATCCTATATATGATAAAGAATTGTATGCATTAGTTTAGAGTGTGAAGAAGTGGAAACATTACATAATGGGAAAACAAATAGTAATACATATTGATTATCAGCCACTTCAGTACTTGCACTCACAAACTAAGCTACAACAATCAACACACTATAGGTGGATGGGTTTCCTATAGCAGTTTCATTTAGTCATCATATATAAAAAGGGCATACACAATAAAGTTGTAGATATATTGTTCAGACCAATCATAAATGCATCTACTATACTTAAGCATAACTTAGTAATGCTTGAAAGCTACATTGAACAATATGCTCAAGATATAGACTTCAAAGATGTATATGCAGCTTTAAGTAATGGAGAAAAGGTAGAAGAATTGGATTACTATGTTAAGGAACAACTCTTGTATCATTTGAGAAAGCTATGCATTCCACAAACCGAGAGAATTAACATAATTAGGGAGGCACATACTTCTCTAATATTAGGTCATTTTGGTGTAAGCAAAACAATTGCACAACTACAAAGATACTGTTATTGGCAAAAAATGCATGAAATAGTTTCTAGATATGTAAGAGGGTGTACCATGTGTGCTAAAAGCAAGCCCAGCAATAGAAAACTAGGCTTGTACACTCCACTGCCAGTCCCTTCCCATCCTTGGGAAAGTGTTTCCATGGACTTTGTTGGGGGATTGCCAAAATCTAGAAATGGACATGACTATTTATATGTTATCGTGGACAGGTTCAAAAAAATGTGTATTTTAATACCTTATAATAAGCATATTACCACTGAACAAACAACGAAATTGTTCTTTCAGTATGTCTAGGTGCATTTTGGGTTACCCACTTCCATAGTATCTGATCAAGACTCCTGATTTATTGGGAAGTTTTGGTCAAGTCTGTGGGAATTAATGGACACCAAACTGAAGAAAAGCACAACCTTTCATCCACAGACAGATGGCCAAACAGAGGTAGTCAACCAAACAGTGATCCAGTTGCTTAGGGGTTATTGCAGCAAGCATCCCAAGCTTTGGGATGAACATTTATGTTATGTGCAACATGCTTACAACCGTGCTAAATATTCTTCTACACAAAGATCTCCTTTTGAGACCTGTTTTGGTTTTATACCAAGGTCTCCCTTGGATTTTGTCTTTGAAAAAGACATGGCAGTTGCTGGACATAGTGATGTGGATAAAGCAACCAGATTCATTGAACAAATCCAAGAGATTCACTAGGAAGTGCAGGAACAACTGGAAAAGAGCCAAGCCAAATACAAGGCAAGGCATGATAAACACCGGGTGGAGCACAGCTTCCAAGTTGACGATCAAGTCTAGCTATATATCAGCAAGGACAGAATGCAACGTGAAGGAAATAAGTTGAAACCAATAAGGTATGGGCCTTTTAAGGTACTTTAGAAATTGGTGAGAATGCTTTCAGCCTTGATCTTCTAGCATACATGCACATCTATTCAGTGGTAAATGTAGAAAATTTAAGATTGTTTGAACCTTCATTAATTAAAGATCCTGAAGAGCAAAGTCAACTGCCTTCCATTGACGAACTATTGCCTGAATACCTCAATGAGTTGTAGGAAGATATAGTTTTGGACAGGAAGGTGAGGACAATGCATAAACGAGATTTTGAGTACCTGAGGGTTGGACTCAAAGGTTCAAAACCCAGTAGTGCAAAATGGATAGAGATTGGACAAGTGAGGCAGTTGTATCCTCACATGATTGATGCTTGAAAACCAACCTTTGGTGGTCCAAAAGCCTTTTTTAATGGGAAGGCGTGATCCAAATGGATCCAAGAATGCCCTCTAAGCCTTCATAAAACTATTAAAAATCATGCCAAAGCCAAAAAAATCCCTTAAAAGATCGAAAATATCGAAAGAGGGACACCCTTTGCTGGGTGGAAAAACACTATCAGGTAGCCCAAAACCCATGAAAATAGAGAAAATGGAGCTATCGAAGGCAGAACAAAGTGATGCACAGTAGCCATCCAATCTGGTCGATCAATGGTCCAGGTTAGATCAGTAATTGCAATTGGGACTCGCAGAACAGGGAGATTGGCGCTCAAAACACATATATGGCGATGGTGAATTGGCGGAGTTAATATGGATTGTCGATCAAGGGTGCAGATTGACAACCCATATCACATTGCGGGATCGCTATCGGAGAATGTAGTGGAGCACTTTACAATGGTCGGAGGGTTATTGCAATGAGCGATTGTGATATATCGCATCGCCGCATCGCATCGGAACTATGCAGTGGAGCGGGGCTGATAACCATAAAGCAAGCGATATTGCGGACTTGATCATAAATTAGACGAAATTGCATGTATTTTGAAGTCCGAAAAACTCAGTTTTCCTTTGTAAATCACATTTTCGCGACCAAACAAAAAACTAAAGGGAAAAGCGCCGATGCAATGTTGTGGACCCGAAAGGGTTTATCAACAATATTAAACAATATTTCAAGTTCGGAATGCGGGGATTTATAGTGTTTTAATGTATTAAACGAAATACATAGAGACGGAGCCCTTCCGAGATGCGATGGCGACTTATGAATGGACCCGATAGGGGAATGAAGCATATTTAAGAACTTTTAAAGTCCGATATATGATTTTTTGGCAGACTTTCTCTGTTGAAACACATTTGCCCTTTGTTTGACAGAGCACGGCTATTTTAGGAGTTTCAGAGGCCTGTGGCACTATGGCGTTATAGAATGGTGACCACCTCCTCTCTAGGCGTTAAACAATGATTGAATAACACTGGTAGAGGGATTCTAAGCATTCAGAAGCCAGGGAGACTGAGAGCCGAGGATTTGAAACGAACAGGCAGCATGGTTGGCTTTAAAAGCCACAGACAAAGAGCATAATGGAGGGAGAGTAGTATTAAGGCAAATGCTGAGACAGAGTTGGGACAGAGAGCATTAGGGGAGTCTGTGTACTCATAGGGAACTTGAGAGGTTCAAGTAAACTCTTATTGCTATATTTTGTTGTGTGTGAGGCTCAAATGGAGCTCACTGTGTAAGAAAAACTTTGCCTGAAGACATAATAGAGAGGCCACCACTGAAGGCTGGACTAGGAGATGTAGCCCAGGAGTATTGGGTGAACTCCTTATTAAATTTGTTGTTTCATGTGTTATCTATTATGTTTGTTTACTGCTTCATTATCTGTGCATTTCGCAATCTTATCGATCCATTGCATATAATGACATAGACTAATCGATGCACATAAGTTTGTAGTACCTTATTAATTGTCTTAGATGTCGTATCAGATCACCTCGTGGAGGTGAAATCAATTGACGATACTTTGGACCCTTTTTTACTTTGTTCCTGTAAGTTTTTCTACTTTGCATGGTTCTGAACATCAAGGTAGCTGCATAACTTGTTTTTCACACAATAGCATTTTAATCCAGGTATTCAAAGGTTTTACGTACTTACCTCATGGTCCTTTGAAAAAACGTTTCTCCGCCTCATTGTAGCTGACTGAGGTATTGACCACAAATTTAGTTACAAATCCTCCTATGACGTGATCGAGCCAATGATCGACAACATGAGCAATCTTGTCCTCAGATGCTTCCAATTTCTGTATTAGCTCCGGGGTCCAAGCAATAGGATCATCAAGTTTCCATCTTCCTTGGTTATCTGCTAGCTTCGCGATCCACTCGTATAGCTCAATTGGGAAGGAGTAGAAAAATATCTCGTGGATCTCTATATACAAGTATCTATCCAACCACTATTCCTTTATCATTCGTGGGTTTCTATTCTCCTGTGTCATGAATTCGTGGATCTTCCTATCCAAACAGTCCCTGGTCTCCTTCTTAGTTGGATTCCAGTGATACGACATCACACATCTCTTATGCAAATTCTGGTCCCAACAACAGAACCATTTGCTGGCTTGAGGGGGCATGACCTATGTTCAATGTTAATTAGCCAAACAAATCCCTACACTACTGGCCCTTTCGGCATCAGCCCGCGGAGCGCAGATCGAAGTCTCACCCGAAGCAGTTTGGGGGGATGCTGGAACCAAGTTTCCGCACCCTGAGATGGTTGTGATGTCGTTTGATTCCCTCTATCTCTGCCTTTGTGCAGGTCACTTTGCTCTAGGTCTTGCAATACAAGCCCTTTATTTTGTCCTTCAATACCTCCGCGAAAGGGTATGATCGACCTTCGCGCAGCCCTAGACTGCTGCCCAAGTACTTTCGCAATGCTATGACAGCATGCTATGTCGATTCCCCAATTAATCTAAGTGACTTGTTTATCTTATCAAATAATTATAGTTAACACCGCATAAACAGATAATCATAATTTTGTTCAATTATTCAATGTAATTGCATTCATTCGCACATCACATAAGAATAATAAAGGAAGCTCATACATAACATATCAAGATGCATTAACATAACAAAGACATAGGAATTGTTGAATATTTCTCTTTATTAATATCTTCCAAGTGCTTACAAACTCTATTCGCCCTATGCACACAGCTGTAGGGGTCCGCGCAATCAGTTGCAGACTTCTACCCTAGGCCTCTGCGCACTCAGCTGCAAAGCCTCTACCTATCCTACAACCCAAGAATTAGAACTCTTACTTTCGAGCTACGATTATCTTACATTGTCTCTCTCTAAAACTACTTAGAGCTTAGCTCTATTTATACAATCCCATGGTCCGTGGACCACGGGTAGATCTCTTACAGCCGACTTTTCTTTACAAAACTAAGTGTAGATTACCCTTTATGACACATGACACCTTCACTCTCTGCAACCAAAAAATGTGGAGACTTTACAATTTATTACAAAATTTGACTCAAACATGGGCTTTTAACACCAAAGCTACCCTTGGAGGATCCTGCTCCCAACACCTTGAACTTGATTTCTTGGACCATCATTGTTCTTCGTCTTAGAATGAGCAGAGAAGGTGGTGGGATTGTATCCATTTGAGGGCTTGTCTTTTTCCATCATCCTTATTTCTTCTTGAGTGCATCTAGCCAATAATTAATCAAATCCAAGGATCCTGCCATTGTTGAGGATGGTAGTGTTGAACAAATCCCATTCTCTTGTAAGGCCTCCCAGAGCAATAAGAGTAAGCTCCCTATCACCAATGACTTCTCCAATAGGTAGGATATCATTCTTGATCTTGGTAATCCTCATGAAGTAGAATTGGATGGATTCTCCTCTATCCATCTTGATGTCTTTCAACTTGTTCTTGTGAAAAAGAACTTGATTTTCATTATTTACTTTGAACATCCCAACCAGCTTGTTATGCATCTCCTTAGATGTTTTCAAATAAAAAATATAGGCAACCAAAGGCTTGTGAATGGAATCAAAAATAATTTGCTTAGCTTTAACCTCACCTTTCTTGTACTTTGTTTGTGCAACTGTGGATGCACTTGAGGGAGGCTCCACAACTCTTCCTTTGACATAGTCCATGGCATCCTTTTCTTCCAATGTTAGATCTAGAGACATCTTCCATGCGTGATAGTCAGTTTTTCCTTAAGCTTGTCCTTGGATTTGAAGTAATATGTAGTCATCATTGGGACTAGTTCCAAACCCTTGTCCAACAACTTTCCTTAGTGATTGTTTTTCCTCACTCTTGCTTGGGATCTGTCTTCACCTAAGCTCTGAAACCATGTTAATTTTAGATAACAATGGTACGTTCTATGCTTTAGCATAATTTAATTCAATGTTATTTATCAACCAATTTCAATTTATATCAAGTAGCAATCACATTAAATTAAACACATTGATAGTAAATGAAGATAGAACATAAAAACATGTGTAGAAGACAAGCCAAGACAAATGGACACAAGATGTGGCGGATGCTAGGGAAAATCCCCAATGTGGGGAAACCCTTTGATCAAATCTTCTTATTATTCTTCAATATTTCAATAGAGAGAGAGAGAGACAGTACAAATATAAAATTAACTTGCCCAAAATAGTCTTGTCAAATCAGCAGTCAACAACAGTCAATTGTAGCACTGACCAGAAATTCAATGTTGGTCAAAGCAACACCAAAATGTCCTCCAAGCCACTCGGTTAACAACAGTCCAATTCGGCCTTCCAAGAGGGTCAAAGTTAGCACAAAACAGTTTAGTCAACCCAGTCAAAGGAGAGAGAAAGCATTGCTGTAATTTTTGCAATCAAATCTGAAGTCAAACTATCCCAAACTCCTCGATATTTGTGCCAATAAATGCGGCCTCCAAAATCAAATTTATGCCAAAGAAAAAATAGTCAACGCTAGTCAAAAGAGCCTTAATCAATGCTGGTTCAATTTCATGAAATTCAGCCAGCAAAAAATCCCCAAAATTCATCCTTCTGTCACATGTGCGAAGTAGAGAAGAGTTGCCTCCAAGCTGTACGAACTAATCAAGAGAGGAGAGAGATAGATGTGTGATGTGATGAGTGATGATCAAATGAGGATAAAGGTCACTCCTGTTTATACACTTCATTGAGGGTGAGGATACACATCTGTTGGGCTTCATGAGCCTACATTTGACTGAGACCAACCTCGACAATTTGTGCATAAGAGAGAATAAATTCAAAATTCCATTTCTGCTTGTTAGAATGAGATGAACTTTATATCAAAATTGGTTCTCGAAAAGAGGAATCAATGCAATAATCATCTCCATCATATGATATGTCTTAAGGTGGAATTTGGCCTTGGTTGCCAATTTTAACACACACACACACACACACATATGTATATATATATTTCAAGTTTATAATTTGAAATTTTATGAATCATTAAAGAATTTAACATGAAAACAATCGATAATTCTTTATAAACTATAATCAACTGGGAATAAATAAAAAGAAATATGGAATTCAAACATTGAGGTAAATACATCAAAGTGAAACATTTTTGATACCTAGAAAGTGTCAAAATATTCCACTACTATATATGTTCCATCATTTAATTTAAAGTATCCATCTACATGGCAGGGAAAACCAATTTGAAAATAACTGGAAATCATAATACAATCTGAACATTGAAGCATTGCATTATTCACCTAAATGAAAATAAAATAGAATTACTACATTCAATATGCTAACATCACTTTTACTCCATTTCATTGAAATAGCCACAATACAATCAAATAAACTTTGAGCTTACTACCTTCTACCAAACATAATAATATATCTATTTCTGAGGCCATTAATGAAATTGCACTTGTGGTGTAGCAAAAATCAGTTCCTTTCCAACTTTCAAAGAAGTGCCCAGTAGATAATGAGATCTACCATTATTGAAAGCTCTTTACCAAAAATGCTAGCCTTTAACAATTTTCCACCTCTGCTATAAAGAGGCGCCCATACACTCACTACATTTCACTAGGGTAGACAATAATGGAAAAAAATTCAAATATGGAATTGAGCCTTAAGGCTTTGGTTTTGACTAACTATAATAAATATTTCTTCTCCATCTATTTCTTTTAACAATGAACTTTTGGTGTTTAAGGCCTTAGCAAAATTATCTACTCAAATAGATGATAGATTGTGCCTGAATTTTCCATACAAGAATTCAACAAGGAAACAAATGATAGATTGTGCCTGGATTTTCCATACAAGAATTCAACAAGGAAATGCTTGCTTGCTTTCCATATGTAACTTAAGTGGAATATAATGGAAGAGATGACACCACCGTTTAAATCATATGATATAGCCCAGCCTTAAGATAATACGAAGAAAGAAAACCTACAACCATCATAATGGAGGAGGACATGTAATCTCAAGAGTTTCCAGATGTAGATGTAAAACCATGATTTTAGAGTAATCATTCAACACACCTTCCATCCGACACTCATCTTCCACTAGTTTCTCAATGAATTTTGTCTCCCGCAAGTAGCACGGTGCACCCCATTAGTCCATTTCATTCGATATTTGCATTAAATGGAATACAATAGCAGGTCCAAAACACGTCTATAACTCCTACCTAGAAGATAGTGTGATACAAGCTAAAGCGTATAGAAGAATTGATACCATAGCAACAAAATTATAGGAATACAGTGATCAATCTAACAATAATTAATATACATATGCATCTGGCCTTGGGAGAACACAAACTATTGATTTAGAAGGAAAAATTCTATTGATTTGGAATCCTTCTTTGACTATACATAGGTTCCTTATAGGTTCTAATGTAAGTTGATGCAATCCTCGGGGATCCCAAAGAACAGTGCTATTGAAGGCAAATCCTGACATATCAACATGGAATCTGCGAAGCACATCTAGATTAAACATCTTCATGGTAACAAGGAAGGATAATAAACCAAAAGGACCAGACCAATAGACATACCCATTAATCTGAGAAACAAAACACAAATGCATTTTTAAAATTTAAACATGGATGCAAAACCACACCATGAATATCCTGCAAATTTTGTCCCCGAGGATGATCAAGGTAAACCTTCCCAATTGGATTTGAAAGTTTCGAAGCCCCGAAAATTGTTGCTACAACATGGGGGAAAACCACCCGGTCTGAACCTTGGTTAGCAGTTCCTTTTCTGTTTGGTGTAGTGACTCCGACTGGGGATACTGGGACCAGTTTCCTAGAATATCTTTTGATAGTGTTGATGGGGTGATATATGACATAATGGGGGAATGATTAAGCTGTGTAATATAATCTAAACTACTAAACACATGCATATATCCTAGTTTAAACACTATTTAAATATAAATATACTTAGGAATTCAATAGAATATGTGATCTACAATAATGTCCTACAATAATTGGTAATATAGACCATTCAACTGCAATAAGAAATGGAATTGTTTAACAATAATCGTTTTGGATAAATAGTTAGCCAAAACGATTGTGAAAGATATATTGCATATAAAACGTTCATGTATTCAGAATAAAGTCAAAGCCAACATCTTACAAAAGTGCAATAATGCTAAACTATAATTCATACTTTCATACATAAAACAATTAAAAGAAGAAGTATTGCCTGATACATAAATAAAACAAGATCATAAGATAAAAGTACCATATATGACGAGTCTTGCTCATGTGCTTCAACAATATTGACCAAATTTCAATCAATCCAACATATTCTAAGAGTACAAAAGTGCATTTCAGTAGAGCATGCTAGATATTTAAGAGAAAATAGATCATGTTCCATTCATTCCATCAAAACCTCCTCAAAAGTACAGAAGTGCAATGTTTCGAAGAATGTTTCTGATAAAATTTCTGGACCCCTCTCTAAATGCATGAGAGGGGTTTAAATACTAAACTATAGGTCCTAAAATAGATTATTACAAAAATAGTTGAGGAGGTTTAAACGACCTACCTTAGATCATGCGAAAATAAAACTAAAAATAAAATAAACTAAGTGACTAACTCCTTTGCATTCGATCTTTGAGATCGCAAATATCTGTCATAGGCTTGAGCTGCGTCGGTTGGTCGATCGTAGGTTTCAGCTTCCCAACAACTATAACGTATGTTAGTGCTAGCACCATTTTTTGTGTTGATATTATTAAGCATCTCAACGTCATCCATTGGTTGTATGGTTTTACCAAGGATTGCTAGTACGCTTCCCAGTTTAGCTTGTCATCTGTCTGATCACCTCCTCTTTTTCCTTTGCTGCTCTAATTGTTTGAAATTTGGAAGAAATCCTCGTATTCTCTCTGTAACCAGGTTGGCACCATGAAGATTTTCATTGATGGCTTCTATTACGCTGTTTGTTGTTGCTACTGTGATTATTGTTGCCCTTTCCACTTGCTTGGCTTGTTAGCTTATCACTAATCTTGCAATAAGGACTTATTTGCGAGATTTTCTGGCAAAGAACTTCCTTCTGCTACATTAGTTGGGAGTTAAGACTGAGTGCTTCTTTTATGAACTCATTGATTTGTAGATTGTCTTTATACTTATCTTTCATAGCTTGTATCCACGCATCTCTTTCTGTTAGGCTGACTTGATGTTGTATTCACATCTGTTCAAATTCTTGTTGAAGATGGGCTACTTGTAATTCTTCTTGTTAATTGGATTTCTCCTTAGCCAATTGTTGTTCCAACAATAGAATTCTTTGTTCCTTTTATTTAAGTAGCATTTGGACCTCTGTCGCTTTGTCAATAGTTGTCGTAGCACAGGCTCCTAAAAATTGCGAGAATCTTGTGAGATTTTCAGATGGGTCCATGGGCGATCCCTTCCATACAATGTCCATTGGTTCATTGTCAGTTGTTGTAACAACTGCAATGTCTAACTTTCTTTTCTTCCTATGTCTCCTGATGACAACTTTGTGGGTAGGACTGTAAAATACATCTAGTGGAGGTATTTCCTCAATTCTCAAAATGATTTCTATAGTGGGGTGGCAGGAATGAGCTCAACATCCTGAGTGCCTACAATTTTCTCTATTATTGTTTCTTGAGTTGACTTGTGTTGTGCTTGCTTAGGAGTTCGTATCTCAGATGTTTGTTCATCTGTGTGAAGCTTCTTGTTGAAATGTTCCCATTCCTTTTCCAAATCAATAACTAGGGTTTTTGCTAACTGAGTGGATGTAGAGTGAACTTCTGCATGTTTCTTTGTTGTGGTTTGCTTGATTGTTTCCTCTGTAGTTCCAGTTGTGTCCTTTCCGAACTCTTTATTTTTATTGCCTCCTCCATTTTGAGACTGGTGCTCCGAGTGCTCTAACTCATGAGTAGATATTTCTTGGGTTTCTTCTTCAGAATTCTCTTTGGAGATATCCTCTAAGCTTACACTGGGAGTTGGATCCCTTATTGGTTCAATCTGCAGTAGTTCCAATGGGACCTTTAAAAATCTCCTCTTTTTGTACACATGGAAAGCTTCAACATCATCTGGGGGAAAAAGTAGTGATGCCATATGCATCACTTCTGAAAATTTTTCTTTTTGTAGGCAAAGGTCATTGAAGGCGTCCTCCTCATGGGAGAATGGTTTTACACCATAGTAGTGAAGTCCTTAGCAGTGTCATTTGGGTCGTACTACCTTCCCGAGATTGTAGATAATTACTTCATTATCTCTGCTTCTTTGCATGCATGTCCAAAATCATGTAGCGCAAACGCACCACATTGCAATGGAAATGTAGGCCAAATGGCCTTCTTCTGTTCTTTCAATCCTTTGCTCAACCCACCATCCCCTGTCGTTTGGTAGGCTATCTCCCTGGCCATTAACTTGTCGGGGACATAGTATGGGAGAACATGCAGTGAAGAAATGCTCCTAAATACTCTGATATAGGTAAATGTTTCCTCCCCAAACCATCTGGCTACAAGCAAGATATCCACTTCAGCTTCTTTTGAAAACCTAGGGGTAGTTATGTTGTAGACTTGTTTATGGATGGGTAGCATCACTCCTTGACAAATCTTATAAAAATGGGGGTGAAACTGAGACTCCCACAAAATCTTATGGTACACATGGATAGGAAGCAGGTCATATGCAGTCCACTTCCATCCCATAATGGGAAATTTGGAACTAAAACAGATTGTGTCCATTACAAAAGCGCTCATGAAAAACAGGGGATAAACCCTTAAAGAGGGACTTCTCTTTCTCCTATATTCCATAATGGCTTTTGCCAAATTATCAGACAAAATTTGAGCCCAATTCATTATTTTTGTGTTCACAGCTGCATCTATTAATGGAAGCCATTCCGGGGAAAATTTGGTGCTATCAGGTTTACCAAACAATCTACATATCATGGTTGCTGCAAAACTATAAGGGGGGAGATAGATGTCGTAGAATACATACCCGTCTTATCCCATTTGAGCTTCCCTTCGCTTGCTGTCCAAGCCCACGTGATGTCTGTCGGGTCTTCATTCTCCTTAGCAAATTGTTCAAGGAACTATTTATTGTAGAGTATATGTGGCTCTGGTAAATGGTACATTAGCCGTAGGTTGTCTGCTAAAAAAGATCCCATAATCTCTTACCTGTGATTCTTGAATTCTCTTTCTGAGATGTCCACCACATCAATTGTCTACTTTACCATATCTGTGTATGGGATTATCTTCGGTCTTGCAGCTATGCGGTGTAGGAATGAGCACGATGTCTCGAAGTAGGAGGTGTCAGAGGAAACATGAGCATTGGCTGTGGCCTTTGCTACCAATGGCCTTGGTTTTTCCTCTTCTAACAAATCATACATGGCCTCCCAAGTTGAAGTTCCTCCATCTCTATTGCATGTTGTATTAGAGAAAAGAGGCATCATTTCTGACTTTTTAGATGCAACTGCCTTTCCCCTCTTTGCCATTGCTTCTACTGACTCTTCTTGCGGATTTTTCCTGAAATGGAGCAAAGTGGAAGATATCAGATAGATGCAAGTGAGAATGAAAATGAGGATGAATGATACAGATAACCTTGAAAAGGTGACAAGAAAGGAGTTTTAATTAAACATAGATGAAAGGATATCATATCACGATGAGCCGCTTTTCAATATAAATGCCATTAACCCATACTAAATATCCAATAATGGTTCCTTATCGCTACCTTTATTTCTCATTAATGTTCTGCATTGTAAAATGGGAAGGAAAACTTTTAAGGTGGCGAGATTTAGTTTGCGAGAATGTTGATTTGCGATTGTGATGTAATATCGCAAATCACATTATCGCATAATAGATTGTGCACTTTCTTAGAGTTCCTTAGGTTCCTGTGGGATGCGAGATGTGGGATAAGCGGTGTGTTTTTTAAAGCATAGCTTGTTTGATGAAATATTTACCTTATGAAGCGTTTTTTGTTGTGTGATGGACTTAAGTGCTACTTTATGACATAGGCTTTAATCGAGTCTGGACTTTTATCGCATTTCACAACATCATGTAGTTCGTAAGCTTTCAAACCTTTCTTAAGTGTTTTCAATGCTATGTGATAAGGTTGACCATCTCATCGCAATATTTCATTTCGCATGTTTCAACATGCTTCATGAGAGTGCGCTCTTTGTGAATGACGACATGCGATACGGGCTTTTGTTTTAATAGGAAATGCCTTAGGCCTTAGTTTTAAATGAAAAATCCTAATGATATTTAGGTTAAGCATGGTGATTCATTTTTATCACTTTTCACGACTTTTGCTTGTTAACAAGGCTCTTGGCACACTTGGTCTAGCGGTATGTGAAAAGGCAAGTATTTGCTAGTTTTCAAAGGGTTTTGGCTTGATATCTTACTTTATTCCAAAAATTTAAAAAGAAAGTGTCTAAGTGCTAAATTTGTTTTTGGAAGGATTTTATCAAGGGTCCCTATTTATTAAAAGAATAATAGATATTATATTAATAAATGGGGGGGGGAGGGGTGGCGGGGTTGTTGAATAGCACAACAATTGGCAATTCAGAGGAAGAACTAGTTAGCTCTAACTGTTTTTTGAAATTTCTAAAAACTTCCAAACTAAAGGTAGTTCAGAAAAGTAAAAATACATGAAATATGAGATAAGTAACATTTTTCTGAATGAAAAAAAAAAAAAAAAAAAAAAAAAACTTGATTGTCATCCATTTGATTATCCTCTTCAATATGAAAATTGCTTTGTCAACATCAGCAATTACTTGGTTTTAAATATAAAAACATGGGACTCTCACAAATTAGCTTTTAGATGTACTCAGTTATCATAGGTAGAGCGTCTGCTACCAGCAAGCGTCCATAGCCTCAACAGGGTTACCTTCCAACAATGATTCAATTTCCCATCTAGGTAAGAGTGAATTTTTAAAGATAAATTCATATTCATATACTTACTTGCTTTCCCATTCTTTTCTAAACAATTCCCTTTTCTTAAAATTTTCATTTTTCTTCTTAAAGGTCATTGTCTTGGTTTGGTGGCCAAAATTGACAATGCCATTCACTGGTTGTAACTTTAACTGAACAAGCTAGCTCGTGATGAGACCTCTTGTCTTTTGATTAATCATAATCTCAAGCCATTACCCTGGTTTGGTATGCAATATTGGTAATGTCAGCTTGTTACTTCCCTATGATCATGGTAAGTCAGCTCTTGATGAGACCTCTTATCCTTCAAGTTTAAGCACAGTTTAGAATTACTCTCTAAAATGTGAAAGCTCACTAGATGGGGAGAATCATTGACTCAAGAGTTTTTGGATGACTATTATAGAGTTAAAGATGCTTCTCTGTATAAAGTCCTTGCTTTGTTATAGATACTTTTCTTAACTAATGGTAGAACAAAGGTTCTTTTACAAAGTTGAGTTTTACCAAAGGACAACTAATTTTGGTAGAGGACAACCAATTTCAGAGAAATAGAACTTAGCTTATGTTTCAAATGTAAAATTCATCTTCTTAACAATCTCTACTTATACAAGCGAAAAGTCAAAATATCAAAGAGACTATTGTTATAAAGGCCAAAAGTAAATGTTACTTAAATTTTATTTTCCTAAAAAGTAAAAATAATAATATACAATGAATAGAAGATATTATCTTCTATGAAAAATATTTCTTTAGTATTTGCCCATTAATAGGTAGAGAAACTCTCTTGCCTGATAACTCTTGCAATAAAAAGGTTGATGGACCTATTTGTTCCACAATCTGAAATGGTCCAAGCCACATTCTTTGGAATTTGGTATGATTACCTTTTTCCTCATGTTCTTTATCCCATTTCAATACCAAGTCTCCAAGCTGAAAGGATTTTGAACTTACAAAATTTGCATCAAAAGAAGGTTTGACTAACTGTTGATGATGTGCATGTGTAATTTTGGCCTTCTCCCTTTCTTCTTCGAGCTTAAGGATTTGTGATTGTCTCACTTGGATAGAGGAGGAAGGGATTTCTTTAATAAATTTAACTAGGGCTAGAGAGGGAATAACTAAATTTGTAGGGAGGACAACTTCTTTCCCATAGACCAAATTAAAAGGAGAAGTGCCTATTGAGGCCTTCTGTGTTATTCGATCTGCCCATAGAGCAAATATTAAAGATTTGTGCCAATTTTTCTAACTTTGATCAATGATTCATTTGATAATTCTTATGAGATTTTTGTTTGTATATTCGGCCAAGCCATTTCCCTAAGGATAATAGTTAGCAGAGTATTTAAGTTTAAAACCTCTTTTAAGAGCAAATTCTGTCATAGCATTGCCTGTAAAATAAGATGCATTATCAAACATGAGGTCAAATGGCAGACCAAATCTAGTAATAATCGACTGATCAATAAATTCAATGATGTTTTCAGAATTGGCTACCTTAAGTGCAATTTCTTCCACCCACTTTGTGAAATAATCAGTTGCTATAAGGATATATTTATGCTACTTTGAAGAGTGAGGAACGATATCACCTATTATATCCAATCCCCATTGTTCAAATGGTTTTTCAATGTTGATTGGCTGCAATGGTAATGCAGGTTTCCTCTGTCTCCCAACAACTGTTTGACAAACTTTACATTTCCTTACATAATCGTGTGCATATTTAAATAAGGTTGGCCAATAATAGCCAACATGCAGGATTTTATGTGCAGTTGTGTCCCCTCCAAAATGTCCACCAGCTAGCCCATCATGGAGTTCTTGGAAAACCTTTTTTGCCTCAGGTTTTTCAAGACATCTAAGCAAAACATAATCATAATTTATTCTAAACAACACATTATTGATGATTTGATATTGTCTAGATTTTAACCTCAAAGACCTTTTTCTTTGTAACTTAGTTGCATAGGGGAATATCCATTTTTCAAATAAAATATGATATCAACATATTTAGATTCAGTGTTGTTGAGGCTTACCTCATATAGTTGTATATCATCACCTAAATCTTGTAGTGCTGGTAAGTTGGATGCTCCTGCTAACATTATGCAAAAACCTTGACCTTTTACAATTTTGGCCGATCTAATCTCAATGTCATATTCTTGCAGTGTTGTTAACCAATTTTCCCTTTTTTCACCTACAACTCTTTGTATTAACATATTTCCCACTGCTGAGACTAGGACTACTACCTTGGTGTGGGTTTTAAGGAGAAAGGGCATGAAATGCTTTATTGATTTGAAAACAGCGGAAGCTTGTTTTTCAACATATGAGTAGCTTAATTCACCCCCCTGCAAATTGGAGCAAGAAAGAAATTGGTGCTTCAGCTTTATCATCATTGAACTATGTTAATATAGCTGCATATGATTTCTCGGAAGCACAGGTATATAAAATGTAATGATTAGAAAAATTCTGGTCTGCTAGTGAGGGAGCATTCAAGATTGATTGTTTAATAAGATCAAAGGCTTCATTCTCAGAATGTCCCCATTTAAAAAGATATTTTTTCTTAGTCATAGATTGGAGAGGTAAAACAATTCGTGAAAATTCAGGCACAAATCTTTTGACAAAATTTATTTGACCTATGAAAGATTGCATGGCTTTCCTGTTATGAGGTAAAGGGATTCCAGAAATTTCTCTTATCCTATTAGGATCAATGTGAATCCCTTCTTTAGATACAATAAATCCAAGGAGCTTTCTTTCACTCAAATCAAAGAAAGATTTCTTGGGATTGAGAGAAATTCCATACCTCTAACAATGCTTAAAGATTTGTTTTAAATCCTCTAAATGATTACCACGCCTTTTTGAGTGCACAACTATATCATCTAAATAACCATTGATTTATTAACCGAGCCTTTGAAATATATGTCCATGGCTCTCTGAAATGTGGCACCAACATTGATTAACCCAAATGGCATCTTTTGATAGGCATAGGTGCCCCATTTGGTTTGAAAGGTAGTCTTTAGCTAGTCATCTGGATGTACTAGAATCTGATTATAAACTGAGAATCCATCCAAAAGAGACATTATTTTTGAGCCTGCAATTGATTGCAATATCTGTTCCATAGGAGGTAATGGGAAATTGTCCTTCTGACAAGCTTTGTTAAGATTGCGAAATTCTACACATATTTGAATATCACCGTTATTTTTTCTAATAGGAACAAGTTTGGAAGGCCACCTTGAGTGCCTAACAGAAAAGATATTTTTGGCTTTGAGCAGCTTATTCAATTCAAATTTGATCTGATTTTCTAAATTTGGGTGGATTTTTCTTAGCTTTTGTTGCATGGATTGTTGACACCTAATCCGAAACGGATGGGTGAACTGGACAGTCATCTAGAAGATGAACTGATCCGTTTTTATTTTTGTATATAAACATGAGTTACCTAATGAATAATATCAATCAGTTTTGTCTCTTGTTCAATGTGGAGTTACCCTGGCCTGACATGGTATCAGAGCACAGGTCCCAAAATAGTGTAACTCCTGCTGAGCGCTGCATCATCCTGAGCGATTCCCTGACTGCAATACGTTTCTGATTTTTATTGAATGCCCTGCGCTCTCTGACTGCCAGAGACTGCGCATTGTTTTTTATAAACGTTTGCCCCTCTCTGCGCATACCTGAATGTATCGGTTATGCCTGACATTGTGCAGTGAGCGTGGAATACGCTGTTGAATGTGACCTTCGGTTTCCTTGCACTGTTGTGACAAATAATTTTTTTTCCTCTCGCCACTCTGAATGAGGGTTCCTTCCTGGAGAACTGGGTTCACGCCTCTGTGGATAACGATACGACCCTTATTCCTTCTTTGTTTTCTGATTGCATAACTGTTTGAAGACCCCTTTGCACCATTGATAAGCTCATCTGCAAGGCACTCAGCTATCGTTTTTATATTTCGGAATGCACTGTCTTGCGCACCAGTGGTGAGCAGAAAGATTGCTTGATTTACACGTCTCAAAGGAGATATATAAACTGCTTGACGTCGAACAACACCAGCTGAACCAATTCGAGTAGCATCTTCTTTTGGACCACTGTTTATGATGGCATATCCGACTTCTCTTGTTATTTAGCTGCCCAACCAAATCTGTGATATGTGGTTTACCATTTTCTTTTCTCAGTTGCTTCTGGTTATACGCTGTTCTCCCATATACACTCCAGCACCGGTCCCCTCATACATTGTTGGATACGCTCCCAATTTTAATTGGTATATGCTGAATCAAACTGGTTTTTTGGGCGACGGGAAATATTCGATGGGAAATATTTGTGGACTCCCCTGATTTGGTCGTTGGACGTTGCTCATACGAAGCCGAGCTCTTGCAATCGTTTTGAAGACCTCGTTCCTCTGATGCGTTCCTACGACAGAAAGTATATTCAAGTGTTGAAGCGTTGATGCGTTCCTCTGATGCGTTCCATTTGAACTGCTGCTTGTGCTTGAATGACATGGTATGCTTGTGATATGTTGTTTTATGAAGTTATTGGGACTCAGAAAATTCCTTTACAAGCTGCCGAAGCCATCGGGATCACACTTCCAAATTTTAATTGAAATTGTGTTTGGAAATGAGAGCCTTTTGCACCTCTGTTTGATTATGGTAAATGATTTGCGCAGTTTGACTATGCATATAACCAAATGACTTGCGCAGTTTGTTTATGTATATGACTTTAAACCTGATTCATCTCAAAAAGTTTGAGAATGACAAGAGAAATGATTTTAATGGCAGTATAATGTGTGCCGTTGATATGTATTTATGATGGCAGTTTTTGTATTGTAAGCAGTTTTTCAAAGGGGTTATATAAGCAGTTTCAAAAGCATTCAAAGTCATATCAGTCAGAACAATTGCACAGTTTTTTTTTATGCTGTATTGAAGCACAAAGTGCTATAATATTTCAATGAAATTCTGATGCCTTCTATCACACATTAGAGGGATTTGTAGAATTTTTTTATCAAGCAGAAGTTTTTACAGAATGCATTCAATCATCTCTATGGTCGGAATAGTTCTCACTGGCAAGGAGAACTATTCTGAATGGTCTCGGATGGTAAAACACACCCTCATCTACAATGAACTGTGGAAAGGAGTGTGTGTCGGAGAAGAAGACAAAGACCCTGTGCAGCCTACATCAGATAAAGAACTTGTCATCTGGGAAAACAAGAATAGCAAAGCCTATGCATTGATCGCAGCATCTGTAAATGAAGAAGTAAGTCGTCATATTCATCCTATTCCACTGCCTTTGAAGCTTTACAAAATCTGAAAGAACTTTATGATTCACATTCTGCACTTGAAGTTGTTCAGCTCATGATTAAACTCTTCACTCTTGAACTGAAAAATAATGACCCCCTTGCTCTTGCATCTGAAATAAAGTCTATGATGCATGATTTTAAATCCACTAAGGTTGAGCTGGATATCTCTCTTATTGCCTTTCTCAAAGCACTCTATCCTACCTACTCTAATTATCTTGAGTCTTTACAAGAAAATGGAAATCTTAAAGACATAACCTTTGAGTCTCTTGTGAAAAAGTTTGCTGAAAGAGAGAAAGCCTTTGGAAAGAAAACAGTCCCTGAATCTTCTAAAGAGACTGTTTGCCTTGCTCATAAAGAAAAGCATCCTGCTCAAGATTCTACAAGAGGAAGAGGTGGACGAAGAGGAAGAGGAAGATACTTCAGAGGCAAGGGGGGCAGACATTCTCAAGCAGAAAAGGCAGATCTGCATTGCATTCGCTGCAAACGAAATGGATCACATGATGCTTCTACATGCAAGCTACCATGGGACAAAGTTGAGCAAAGAAGAAATCAGCAGAAAGGTAAAACTGATGACACAGACAAAGGTAAAGCACCTGAATCCGCTCACTATATTGAGGCACAATGTAACATTGGAGTAAATGAAGACTTGTTTAATGCTTCACTTGCTTCTTCGAAAAATGACTGGTTGCTTGATTCAGGAGCAACTTGTCATATGACTCATAAGAAAGAATTTTTTGAAGATTTCACTGACAATGTTGATGGAGCAGTATACTTTGCAGATCAGTCAAAAATCAAGCCATCAGGGCTTGGCACAATCAGGCTTAAACTGCCTGGTCTTCCAGATTTTCTTCTGGATCATGTTCTATATCTCCCACAGCTCAAAAGAAACTTGTTGTCCCTGGTCCACATCCGCCAGCAAGGTCACTCCATTCACATGTTTGATGGCAAGCTTGAGGTAAGAAAGGCATCTGACCACTCACTTGTCATGAGGGGTATAGAAGAAGAAAGACTTCTTAAACTGCAAGGAACCTCTGCTCATGCACAACATTTTTCATATATTTCTCATCATGATGAAGGTACACTTCCATCAAGTTTATTATGGCATGCTAGATTTGGACATTTAAACTATGATAGCCTCCGCTTGTTGAAGAAAAATGGTGTTGCTGGTTTGCCTACAATTCCTAGAAAACATAAACAATGTGATGCTTGCATTCTAGGAAAGCATAGCAAACAGTCCTTTCATGATTCACATTCAAGAGCACATAGGAAGCTTGAACTTATTCATTCAGATTTATGTGGTCCAATGCCTGTTCCTTCTGCAAATGGAAATAAATATATCATGACATTTATTGATGATTACACCAGAATGTGTTGGGTTTACTTATTGAAGAACAAATCTGATGCTTTTCAAACATTCAAGAATTTTCATAAATGGATTGAAAATGATGCACAATCTCATATTGGGTCTATTCGCACTGATAATGGAAAAGAATATACATCAAATGAATTTGAACACTATCTTCGCCAACATGGGATTAAACATCAAACAATTGTGCCTTATAATCCTCAACAGAATGGTGTAGCTGAAAGAATGAACAGAACAATTTTGAATATGGTACGATCCATGCTTTTCTTCAAAAATGTAAAGACAATGTTTTGGGCTGATGTTGTTCTATGTGCTGCATATATAAAGAATAGATGTCCATCTAGTGCTATAAGAAACAAGACTCCTTATGAATTGTGGTATGGACATGTTCCTTCGGTAAAACATCTCAGGATTTTTGGTTCCACCTGTTATGCTTTAATACCAAAGGTACATAGAAACAAACTTGGTGCTAGAAGTCGTAAGTGTATCTTCCTGGGGTATTCAAACACATCTAAAGCATACCGCCTCTATGATGAAGTAAATAAAAAGTTTGTTTTATCAAGAGATGTCATTTTTCTTGAATCATCCAAATCTGACAGTGTTGTTGAGTGGCAACTTGATCGCTTGGATAGATTCACAAAACCGAAATCATTTCAAGAGTTTGATAATCAGATTCCACATCTTGAAGGGGGGATTCCTATACTAGATCAACATGTGGAATCTTCTTCTGAAGAACAATCTCCCCTGCATGACACTCCAACAACGGATGATGCTTTAAGTGATGTAATTGATAGAATTGGGAGACTTAATCTTTATTCAGTCCCAACTCAATTAACAGAACAGCCTGGACCATCTCAGAAAGGTCCCCCAAAGTGGCTGACAAAGACACTTGAAAGTGTTCATCCTGATGAAATTGGAAAAACAGGAACCAGAAATACAAACCGACAAGATGGAGGTGATGTACATAACTCTAATTCACCTGTTGATATGGATGTTACTTATGATTGTGAATTGAATTTGTCTACAGATTTTGAACCAACTTCCTTCAAAGAAGCTGCTTCTCATGAAGAATGGAAAGAAGTGATGCAGAAGGAGTATGATGCCCTCATAAAGAATGGCACTTGGAAGCTGGTTGATCCTCCATTTGGAACCAAACCTATTGGCTGCAAGTGGGTCTACAAGAACAAGTACAAAGTTGATGGCTCACTTGACAAGCACAAAGCTAGGCTTGTGGCAAAAGGTTTTGCACAGAAGGAAGGAGTCGATTATGAGGAAACTTTTGCTCCCACAGCAAAATGGGCCACCATCCGGACACTCTTTGCACTAGCTGCTCAGAACGGTTGGAAAGTCCATCAAATGGATGTAAAAACTGCATTCTTGAATGGAGATCTAAAAGAGAATGATTTTATGTCCCAGCCTGAAGGATTTGCTATGAAAGGACATGAACACAAAGTATGCAAACTTGTGAAGTCCTTGTATGGCCTCAAACAAGCACCACGAGCCTGGTATGAAAAACTAACTGAGCATCTTCTGAAACTCAACTTCAAACATTTTGATCTTGATGATGCAACTTTATTTGTCAAGAAAGTTGGCAAAACAGTTGTATATCTTGTGGTATATGTAGACGATCTTTTAATGACAGGGAACAATGAAAGCTATATTGCATCCATAAAGAAAGAATTAGGAAAATTTTTTGAAATGACTGATTTGGGCTATGTTCATTACTATCTTGGCATTGAAGTAACCCAACATCCAAAGTCCATATTCCTTTCTCAAAAGAAATACATTGGAGATTTGTTAAACAGATTTGGCATGACAGAGTGCAATCCCCTTTCTACTCCAATGGAACAAAACTTGAAGCTCACATCTATTGAAGGAAAGGAGTTTGAGGATGCAACAAAGTATAGACAGCTTGTAGGAAGTCTCATCTACCTCACTACTACCAGACCAGACATTTCATTTGCTGTTGGAATCCTCTCCAGGTTTATGCAAAAGCCTTGTGAGGGACATTGGTCTGCTGCAAAAAGAGTTCTAAGGTACTTGAAGGGAACTCAAGACCTTGGAATCAAGTATACACAGGTGGACGACTTCAACTTGATTGGATACTCTGATTCAGACTTCGATGGAGACAAAGAAACTGGGGTATCTACTTCAAGATATGCTATGAGTCTTGGATCAGGAGCTGTCTCCTGGAGATCAGGCAAACAATCAGTACCAGCAGATTCCACAACAGAAGCAGAATACGTGGCAGCAGCTGAAGCAACGAAAGAAATTATGTGGCTCAGGAAAATTCTTGAAGATTTGCAAGTAAAACAAATACAATCTACTCCACTCATGATTGATAACACATCTGCAATAAAGTTGGCCAAGAATCCAAAGTTCCATGATTGTACTAAGCACATCAATACTAAATATCATCTGATCCGACATCATGTTGAGGCCAAAACAATCCATCTCCGTCATTGTTCCACAAACGAGCAAATTGCATACATCTTCACCAAAGCGCTTGGAAGAGAAAAGCTTGAAAGATTCAGAATGATGCTTGGACTCACCAACATCCCTTCAGATTAAGGGGGGGAATGTTGACACCTAATCCGAAACGGATGGGTGAACTGGACAGTCATCTAAAAGATGAACTGATCTGTTTTTATTTTTGTATATAAACATGAGTTACCTAATGAATAATATCAATCAGTTTTGTCTCTTGTTCAATGTGGAATTACCCTGGCCTGACATGGGTTTTTCAGCAGATATCATGGGGATGGTATGTTGAATTATAGAAGTGTCATATGTCTTAAGGTCTTCATAGTTCCAAGAAAAGACATTCTTGTATTTCTTCAACAAATGAATGAAGGATAATTTTTCATCAGGTGTAAGACCAAGTCCTAGATTGATATCCTGAGGTTTAAGGTCAGTTCCACAATTAACTAATTCAAATATCAAAGTTGAACTTTGGAGTTTTGAATTAGTGGGTTTTTGAATCTGTCCTTGATATCATATAAGTCCTCCAACTTAACCATAGTCTTAGGTATGGAATTCATAGTTGTTTCTTGCTTAAGCTGGGAGTCATGTTGATCTTCATCTATTATTTGGTCATTATAAGAGCCTTCAGATGTTAGAAAACTTATAATATTCGGATCATTATTAAAGACTCACCAATTGGTGATATTGTCAGGAATAGAAGTCCTAAAAATAAATTCAATAGAAAAGTGATCGAGGATATAAACTTCTGGTGGAATGAGCTTGGATGAAACATTAGCCAAAAGATTGGCACTTTCATTTTGGAGTCTTGGGATAGGGGAAATATTAAACGTTGTAAATTCAGAAGTGAGGTCTTGGACTAATGATTGATAATGTTTCAAATGTCCAGACAAACAGTGTATAGTATTTCTTACCTGTTTTATCACAATTTATAAATCTCCAAACACTTGAAGGTGTCTGATATTAAGGTTGATAACCTTATACAACCCTTGAACCAATGTATCATTTTCAGCAGTGTTGTTTGTGCATTTGAATTCAAGCCTGTATGCTAGCATATTTTTTCTCCTTTCAGGCTAACTAATATGCATCCTGCTCTGGCTCCATCATTAGATTTGGATCTAGCAAAAAATAATTTCCAAAATAATGAGCTAACTATAGGTTTATCTAAAACATTTATACACTTAGAAGTATCTGTTTGAGAAAAAATTTCAACTTTCGATACAACAAAATTTTCCAAGAAGGGTGAAGTATTTTCATTAAAATTTCCTAGAAATGATTCATCTGAGTAGTTTCCGATGATATTGCTACTATATGCGATTGGCTCATTTTCTCCCTCTTGTTCTGTAACGATATACTTTTGATGTTTTTCGTGGTCAACCCTTATCTGATTTGGCTTGCCATTATAGGGAAGCCACATGTGGGACCATTCAGTTGCAAAATAGCCATGAAGCTTTTATTACTAGTCTCTGCTAAGGATTAAACCATAGAACTCAGGGATATCAGCCACAAGAATGTCAATGACTTTACACACTTAAGGGTTTGATGAGAGTCTGATAGTGACTTGATTGATCTCTCCTATAACTTAAACTTGGGATTGGTATAATTGCACAATGCGCACAACAGATTTTTGGGGCTCAACATTCAATTTCTCACAAACTGTTCGTGGTAGAATGTTAGATGAAGCTCCGGAATCAACTAAACATTTGTGTAGATTCTTGTTGAAATTTTCAAAAGTAAAAAGGAATGGATGGGTATGGGATTTGGATCTTCCTCCTATTAGAGCAATATTAGTAGGACCGATCCTGTCTAATGAGGTATTAGGAGGTTTTCCCATTTCTTGGGCATCTTGCAAGATTACAACAACAGAAGCGAAGAAGTAGGGACTGCTTTTATATCTTTAAGCAATAGCTTCTGTTGATGTTTCAACTTGCTAAGCTCGTGAAAGGTAATGTTCACCCTAGTATTTTTCATATCTTGCACTATGGTATTCCATTTCATCAGAGACTAACAGGTCTTTAGCTAAAGGTGAAGAATTTGTTTGAGAAGGAGCGGTTTGAGTGGATTTAGACAAAGATTTATTACCTATTGTTTTGTCTTTGGGAGTTGGAGTTGATACCTTCTGCTTTGAATTTGTTTGCGGAAAATCAACAGGGTTTCTACTCCTAGTTGCAACAGGTAGTGCTTCTTGTAACTCGACTACTTCTTCATCATCTATTTGCTCTTCAATTGTTGAGACTTCATCTTCCTTCACATCCGATTCAAAATTTTATATGGTACTTGGAGGTTTAGTATCAGAGGGGGGATTTATTTTGTATGGTCTGAAAGGTTTCTTTGAGGAAGTCTCTGCTACCTGTTTCTTGATATCAACCATTTCATTAGACATGGTTTTAAGGACTTATTGTAGACCTTCAATATCAAAAGGATATTTGGGTGGTTTTTATAGGATTCATCCCTAAAAGTTACTTTCTTGGATTTGCGTTCTTCTAATGCATTTTTCTACAACTATGGCTTCTTTCATGTTTTCTGCCAAAGTCGATTTGGCAGCCCTATCGACAAAAATAGTTGTGTTGGAGGGAAGGGCAAAGATGTACCATTCATTTTGGACTTCATCGCTGGGCTTAGATGATGTTGGGATTTTATTCAATAACTTGTTAAAACATGAATTGAAGTTCTTAATCGGTTCTCTAGGTTCGGATTTTAAGTTGGAGAGATCATTGATAAGAGTGGTCATTGACCTGTCATCTCCAAACTTAGTTAGGAACTGCTCTTGAAAGGCATCCCAACTATTAATGGAACCCGATGGTAATGAAAAGTACCATGACCTTGCTGATCCTTGTAAGGTATAAGGGAATCATCTTACAACCACATCTTCTTCCAATACTTCGTTTAGGTTTATGGACAACATAAAATTATTTATGTGTTCTTCGGCGGGTCCCACCATCCGTACAGCTCCTGGATTTTTCCATGGCCTTTGTGGGTTTTGAGCCATCGTAGGTATCTACGTAGAGGAATATGTTCCTGTATTTGAAGGTGATGGGGTAGAGGAGGCTTGTGCTCCAGTACCATTGTAACCCATGATATGGAGTTATGAGGTAGATGGTTGATTTTGTGATGAAATGGATGGAACGAATGAGAATGTTTGAGGTGATGATGAGAGAACCTCACTGTGGGATTCAGATTGTGTCTTCTTAGCTCTCTTATGGTTTGGTAGAGGGAATTCAAATGGGGGGATCCCAAACTTTTCACTTTGTGCTCTAGTTAACCTTTGATGTGAGGGGCACTGAGAAGAAACTCTAGCTTGAGATAACTCAAATTCTTCTTGAGATATTGAAATCCCCTGTAGCTTATGGATCAAAGACTAGACTTCAGGGGTTTCTATAGAAGAATATTGTTCTGACTTTTTTGAAATCACAGTAGTGGATTCTAAAGGGTTTTTTACAACTTCTCGCTTAGGATTTGGAGATTTGGAATGCGATCAAGAAGTTGGAGGAGATGGTGAGGGAGTTTTACTCTTACAATGGCCTATTGATTTGAATTTACTTTCCATTCATCGTTAGGCCCTCCTTCTAGCGCCAAAATGTTGAAGCCCCAAAAATCTTTGCTACAACGTGGGGGAAAAGCACCCGGTCTAAACCTTGGTTAGCAGCTCCTTTTCCGTTTGGTGTAGTGGCTCTGATTGGGGATAATGGGACCAGTTTCCCAAAAGATATTTTGAGAGTTTTGATGGGGTGATATATAACGTAACGGGGGAATGATTAAGCTAAGTGTAATATAATCTAAACTACTAAACACATGCATATATCCTAGTTTAAACACTATTTAAATATAAATATACCCAGGAATTCAATACAATATGTGATCTACAATAATGTCCTACAACAATTGGTAATATAGATCATTCAACTGCAATAAGAAATGAAATCGTTTAACAGTAATCATTTTGGATAAATAGTTAGCCAAAACAATTTTGAAATATATATCACATATAAATTGTTCATGTATTCAGAATAAAGTCAAAGCCAACATCATACAAAAGTGCAATAATGCTAAATTGTAATTCATACTTTCACACATAAAACAATTAAAAGAATAAGTATTGCCTGATACATAAATAAAACAAGATCATAAGATAAAACTACCATATATGATGAGTCTTTCTCATGTGCTTCAACAATATTGACCAAATTTCAATCAATCCAACATATTCTAAGAGTACAAAAGTGCATCTGAGTAGAGCATGCTAGATATTTAAGAGAAAATAGATCATGTTCCATTCATTCCATCAAAACCTCCTCAAAATTACAGAAGTGCAATGATTCGAAGAATGTTTCTGATAAAATTTCTAGACCCCTCTCTAAATGCATGAGAGGGGTTTAAATACTAAAATATAGGTTCTAAAATAGATTATTACAAAAATAGCTTAGGAAGTTTAAATGAATTGCCTCAGATCATGCGAAAATAAAACTAAAAATAAAATAAACTAAGTGACTAACTCCTTTGCATTCGATCTTTGAGATCGCAAATATCTATCATAGGCTTGAGCTGCGTCGGTTGGCTGATTGTAGATTTCAACTTCCCATCAACTATAGCATATGTTAGTGTTGGAACCATTTTTTGTGTGGAGGTTGTTAAGCATCTCAAGGTCACCCACTGGTTGTATGGTTTTACCAAGAATTGCTAGTACACTTCCCAGTTTAGCTTGCTCATCTGTCTGATCACCTCCTCTTTTTCCTTTGTTGCCTGTCTCAATTGTTGCTCTAATTGTTTAACATTTGGAAGAAATCTTGGTATTCCTTTTGTAACCAAGTTGCCTCCATGCATATTTTCATTGATGGCTTCTATTATGCTATTTTTTGTTGTTGCTACGATTATTGTTGCCCCTTCCTCTTTCTTGAGCCGAGAATCCCAATCTGTGAACAATATGTCTTTATGTGATTCCTCCAGTTTTGGAAAATCAACCTTTATCCCTTCTTTTGATTCTTTCCAAGTGATAAATTCAAAAATATTTTTATGGATTTCGTCATACTCATGTCTCATGTCGAAAACTTGGCCTGTTAGTTTATCATTGATCTCACAATAAGGACTTATTTGTGAGATTTTCTAGCAAAGAACTTCCTTCTGTTGCCTTAGCTGGGAGTTAAGACTGTGTGCTTCTTTTATGAACTCATCGATTTGCAGATTGTCTTTATACTTATCTGTCATAGCTTGTATCCTAGCATCTCTTTCTGCTAGGCTAGCTTGATGTTGTATTCACATCTGTTCAAATTCTTGTTGGAGTTGGGCTACTTGTAATTCTGCTTGTTCATTGGATTTCTCCTGAGCCAATTGTTGTTCCAACAACAAAATTATTTGTTCCTTTTCTTTAAGCAGCATTTGAACCTATGTCGCTTTGTCAATAGTTGTCATAGATTAGGCTCCTGCAAATTGTGACAATCTTGTGAGATTTTCATATGGGTCCATGGGCGATTCCTTCCATACATTGTCCATTGGTTCATTGTCAGGAGTTGTAACAACTGCAGCGTCTAACTTTCTTTTCTTCCTCTGTCTCTTGACGACAACTTTGTGGGTAGGAATGTAAAATACATCTAGTGGAGGAATTTCCTCAATTCTCAAAATGATTTCTGAAGTGGAGGTGGCAGGAATGATCTCAACATCTTGAGTGCCTACAATTTTCTCTACTATTCTTTCTTGAGTTGACTTGTGTTGTGCTTTCTTAGGAGTCTATATCTTAGATGTTTGTTCATCTGTGTGAAGCTTCTTGTTGAAATGTTCTCATTCCTTTTTCCAAATCAATAACTGGGGTTTTTGCTAACAGAGTGGATGTAGAGTGAACTTCTAGATGTTTTTCCCTGTGGTTTGCTCAAGTGTTTCCTCTGTAGTTCCAGCTATGTCCTTTTCAGACTCTTTATTTTTATTGCCTCCTCCATTTTGAGACTAGTGCTCTGAGTGCTCTGACTCATGAGTAGATATTTCTTGGGTATCTTCTTTGGAATTCTCTTTAGAGCTATCCTCTAAGCTTACACTGGGGGTTGGCTCCCTTATTGGTTCAATCTGTAGTAGGTCCAATGGGACCTTCAATAATCTCCTCTTTCTATACACATGGAAATCTTCAACGTCGTCTGGGGAAAAAGGTAGTGATGCCATATGAATCACTTCTGAATTTTTTTCCTTTTGTAGGAAGAGGTCACCAAAGGCATCCTCCTCATGGGTGAATGGTTTTACTTTCACCATAGTAGTGAAGTCCTTAGCAGTTCCATTTGGGTCATAATACCTTCTCGAGATTATAGCTAATTTCAGAGACTTCATGATCTGTGCTTCTTTGCATGCATATCCAAAATCATGTAGCACAAATGCACCACATTGCAATGGAAATATAGGCCAAATGGCCTTCTTTTTCTCTTTCAATCCTTTGCTCAACCCACCATCCCCTGCCATTTGGTAGGCTATCTCCCTGGCCATTAACTTGTCGGGGACATAGTATGGGAGAACATGTGGTGAAGCAATGCTCCCAAATACTTTGATATAGGTAAATGTTTCCTCCCCAAACCATCTGGCTACAGGTAAGATATCCACTTCAGCTTCTTTTGAAAACCTAGGGGCGGTTGTGTTGTAGACTTGTTTATGGATGGGTAGCATCACTCCTTGACAAATCTTATAAAAATGGGGGTGAAACTGAGACTCCCACAAAATCTTATGGTACACATGGATAGGAAGTGGGTCATACGTGGTCCACTTCCATCCTGTAAGTGCCTAGATTTACATTAGGCTGAGGAAGGTAGGATCCAGGGCCAACATCAAACCACGCTTCACCTGGTAGCTAGCCCTACCAGGTCGAGAGAGGGCTCTCTCTAGGTCAATATCAGCAAATTATAATCAATGAGGGCTTGAGATGACTGATATAAAAACTGATTTTAGGCTAGGTATATGTGTGAAAAATTTTGATTGAATAAAATGATGTTTTTGTTGGCTCAGATGGAAAGGTAGATTTTGGGTGTGGGGATTGAGGCTCAATCCTGCAGAGATCTCAATGGGGCAAGGTTGGAAATTGTTTTTGGCACTTCAAATCGAATGAGATGGAAGGAATATATAGGTGAGGTGTTGAAGAGGGCAAGAGCAATCATGGATCCTCCCCAAACAACTGAAAACATCAAGAAACTAAAGCAAACCTCAAGTAGAGCACTGCAATTTCAATGGATTCTACTTACACTCTTGTTTGTTTAGTTAAGAAGAAACAAGATAGAGAATGGCATACATAACACATAAGAAAATTCACAATTACAAAATAAAGCACTATACCAAGACAAATTGCCACATGGATCCCAAAGAGTGCTGCAAACCCTGGTCTCAATTCCTTAGCCAAAATGTTGATATGAGTGTACAATGAAGCTCAAGGCTTTCTCAAAAGTCCAACCTTCTGCCAAAATCCAACCCCTACACTATGAAATTCATAAAATATATACATTTTCTCATCCTTGTACTAAGGGATTGAGCTCAACCATTTTCTTCAAAATAGAATCAGTTACATTAAACCTGGGCCGAATTTCTGAAAATAGGCGTTGAAGATGAACTCGTATCTCCTAAACCATAGCACCTGTTACAAAACTGAAATATTTTTTTGTAGATAAGGTCATTTTGGAGAAAAAAATCTCTCAAATTTTGGAAATTCGTTTCCAGTTGCTCGCAATCTGTTCCAAACAATCATCTCTAAAACAAAAAATCATTAAAACTTTAAATCTGTGAAAATGAGCTGTAAAGATCTAGTCACATATCCCAATTCGTGACACCTGTGAATAAACTGAAAGAGGTATTTGTTATATGGATCTTTTTTAAAAAAAACCTCCTTGGGTTTTGTAAAATTACTTTCCATCTGTTGTAAAATGACCCCGCACTAAAATGACTAAAACAGTAAAAAATATGAAAGATTTGCTTTGTTTAAATGTAAGCTCCAAATATAATTGTATATCTCCCACATAGTAGCACCTGTGCATAAACTGAAGGAGGTTTTTGTTATTTGTTATGTGATGAACAAAAAAGTCTTTCACTTTTGAAAAATTCCTTACCATTATTTCACAAACTGATTTTGTACTAAACTTGTCATTGTGTGCAGCAACTGAGCTCAAAACATGCATAACCAAGAATCACATATTCATTTTGATCATATCTTCTAATTTGGGAACCGGTTATGGGAGTGTGATATACCATTGGAAATATTTTTTCGAGCTTCTTCTGATGGACACACTTGTGACATGTTTTGTGCTGAATATCATATGCAAAACATCTAACAAAACTAGACATAGTAAGAGCTCATGTTGATCCCTGGTGACAAGCTGCGAACACTGGAACTAACATCGGCTCCATTAGGGATGGAAGCTCCTTGGAGGTGTCAAGAACACCATAGACCAAGTGCCTCATCCATTGGGCAATGGATTCAAACAACTGCAAACCCAAAACAGCTCATACCAATCCAAAAACATATACGTACTCCAACTTGTACATAAAGAAATACCGAAAACTGAAATGCTAGCTCAAGCAGCTTATTTATGTACAAACCTAACCTACTTTTGCTGCAAAATTGATAGATCAAGTAACGATGTAATGCTAGATCAACCAATCAAGTAACTGTGACAAGGATGCTTCTTGGAAGTGCTCGAACCAGGACACAACTGGAAAGGCTGGTAGCCATACATGCACATAATGAATTTGGTTGTGTAAAAGGCAATCTGATCTATCATTCAAACTGAAATTTCCATGTACACTGGAATAGGATCGAAGAAACCAAAATCTATTTGCTGCCCCAACTCCTTAATGCATGCTTCCAGCTGCAAACTATCAATGCAAATATCCATGGGCAGCCTTACCTTATGTTCCTTCTGCTGAAAAAGGTCCCCAAAGAATGGGACTTGACAGTCCAGATCCTGGGACTGTATTTGGGTCTCCAATTCAATTAGATCTCCTTCAATTTTGATGGCAAATTCTTGCAAAAAATTGAGCTTAACTTCATAGCTGCATCGACAGGATTTCAGATAAGAAGAAAGAGATGAAGCAAAGTTCTCATCTACCTCATCATCCGTGCACATATCTTCCCATTCCCTAAAACCTTGAATAGAAGGAACCTCTATTTTGGATTCTTCCTCTTTCTCCATCCATGTTTCAAGAAAGATATGCCAAAAATCTACAAAGGAATTAATAGATCTGATAGGAAAACCTTCAATCCATTTTCTACATTTGCCTTGAAATGAATTAAAGAACAATCTGCTGAAGACATCTTCCTTTTTAACTCTAAGAATGTCCACAAATGTTTTAAAATTTTCTATATGTTCTAGAGTCAAAGTCAGATCTTCCCCATTGAATTTAGGGCCATTACTCAAAATGTATGCATCCTTTGGTAATTGATTAGGAAAACCAGGAAGATTAGAAAAATCGTTACATGAATACCTTGAACAAATAGAAGCAACATCTGAGTCCTTCATTTAGCCAGTGGAGCCACCATCAATGCTTTGAAACTCGGGACTTCGAACAGTCGAGTCGCCAGGTAGATGATTTCAGCCTTCATATGTGTCTGACTGTTGTCCACCATCAACAATCAGATATGAATGTGATACATGTTACTGGGGAAATTTGCAAGTCAGATGTTCCGTTTATAAGACTAGACCGGAGATTGACTAAAGTAGCTTTTATCTACTTTCACTAATGCAAAGCAAAAGCGTTTCGAAGGCTACCTGGCTAATCTTCAGACTCCATCTGTAGTCTATAAAACAAAGAACACTAACAAACAAATAAAATTTTCTTCCCCAGTATGGTCACCACTATGTTAGTGCCTAGATTTACCTTAGGCTGAGGAAGCTAGGATCCAGGGCCAACATCAAACCATGCTTAACCTGGTAGCTAGCCCTACCAGGTCAAGAGAGGGCTCTCTCTGGATCAATCTCAGCAAATTATAATCAATGAGGGCTTGAGATGACTGATAGAAAAATTGATTTAGGCTAGGTATATGTGTGAAAAAAATTTATTGAATAAAATGATGTTTTTGTTGGCTCAGATGGAAAGGTAGATTTTGGGTGCGGGGATTGAGGCTCAGTCCTGCAGAGATCTCAATGGGGCAAGGTTGGAAATTGTTTTTGGCACTTCAAATCGAATGATATGGAAGGAATAGATAGGTGAGGTTTTGAAGAGGGCAAGAGCAATCATGGATCCTCCCCAAACAGCTGAAAACATCAAGAAACTAAAGCAAACCTCAAGTAGAGCACTGCAATTTCAATGGATTCTACTTACACTCTTGTTTGTTTAGTTAAGAAGAAAAAAGATAGAGAATGGCATACATAACACATAAGAAAATTCACAATTACAAAAGAAAGCATTGTACCAAGACAAATTGCCACATGGATCCCAAAGAGTGCTGCAAACCTTGGTCTCAATTCCTTAGCCAAAATGTTGATATGAGTGTACATTGAAGCTCAAGGTTTTCTCAAAAGTCAAACCTTCTGCCAAAATCCAACCCCTACACTATGAAATTCATAAAATATATACATTTTCTCATCCTTGTACTAAGGGATTGAGCTTAACCATTTTCTTCAAAATAGAATCAGTTACATTAAACTTGGGCCAAATTTCTGAAAATAGGTGTTGAAGATGAACTCGTATCTCCTAAACAATAGCACCTGTTACAAAAATGAAAGAGGTTTTTGTATATAAGGTTATTTTGGAGAAAAACCTCTCTCAAATTTTGGAAATTAGTTTCCATGTGCTCGCAATATGTTCCAAAAAATCATCTCTAAAAACGAAAATCATTAAAAATTTAAATCTGTGAAAATGAGCTGTAAAGATCTAGTCACATATCCCAATTCGTGACACCTGTGAATAAAATGAAAGAGGTTTTTGTTATATGGCTCGTGTTTAACAAAAACCTCCTTGGGATTTGCAAAATTACTTTCCATATGTTGTAAAATGACCCCACACTAAAATGACTAAAACAGTAAACAATATGAAAAATTTTCTTTGTTTAAATGTAAGCTCCAAATATAACTGTATATCTCCCACATAGTAGCACTTGTGCATAAAATGAAGGTGTTTTTTGTTATTTGTTATGTGATGAACAAAAACCTTTTTCTCTTTTGAAAAATTCCTTACCATATTTCACAAACTGATTTTGTACTAAACTTGTCATTGTGTGCAGCAACTGACCTCAAAACATGCATAACCAAGAATCACTAATTCATTTTGATCATATCTTCTAATTCGGGAACCGGTTACGAGAGTGTGATATACCGTTGGAAATACTTTTTCGAGCTTCTTCTGATGGACACACTTGTGACATGTTTTGTGCTAAATATCATGTGCAAAACATCTAACAAAACTAGACATAGTAAGAGCTCATGTTGATCCCTGGTGATAGGCTGCGAAGACTGGAACTAACACATCCCACAATGGGAAATTTAGAACTGAAACAGATTGTGTCCATTATAAAGTGCTCATGAAAAACGGGGGATAAACCCTTAAAGAGGGACTTCTCTTTCTCCTATATTCCATAATCACTTTTACCAAATTATCAGACAAAATTTGAGCCCAATTCATTATTGTTGCGTTCACAGCTGCATCTATTAATGGAAGCCATTTCGGGGAAAATTTGGTGCTATCAGGTTTACTGAACAACTACATATCATGGCTGCTGTAAAACTATAAGGGGCAGAGATAGATGTCGTAGAATACATACCCATCTTATCCTATTTGAGTTTGCATTCACTTGCTGTCCAGGCCCATGTGACATCTGTCGGGTCTTCATTCTCATTAGAAAATTGTTCGAGGAAATGTTTATTGTAGAGATTTTGTGGCTCTGGTAAATGGTACATTAGTCATAGGTTGTCTACTAAAAAATATCCCATAACCTATTTCCTATGATTCTTGAATTCTCTGTCTGAGACGCCCACCACATCAATTATCCACTTGACCATATCCATGTATGGGATTATCTTCGGTCTTGCGGCTATGTGATGTAGGAATGAGCGCGTTGTCTCGAAGTAGGAGGTGTCAGAGGAAACATGAGCATCAGTCATGGCCTTTGCTACCAATGGCCTTGGTTTTTCCTCTTCCAACAAATCATACATGGCCTCCCAAGTTGAAGTTCCTCTGTCTCTATTGCATGTAGTATCAGAGAAAAGAGGGAGCATTTCTAACTTTTCAAACGCAGATGACTTTCCCCTCTTTTCCATTGCTTCTATCGACTCTTCCTGCAAATTTTTACTGAAATGGAGCAAAGCGGAAGATATCCGATAGAGGCAAGTGAGAATGAAATTGACGATGAGTGATGCAAATAACCTTTAAAAGGTGACAATAAAGGAGTTTTAATTAAACATAGATGAAAGGATATCGTATCATGTCGAGCTTCTTTTCAACATAAATGCCATTAACCCATACTAAATATCCAACTAATGGTTCCTTATCGCTACCTTTATTGCTCATTAATGTTCTGCATTGTAAAAAAGGAAGGAAAACTTTTAAGGTGGCGAGCTTTAGTTTATGAGAATGTTGATTTTGCAATTGCGATGCAATATCGCAAATCGCATTATCGCATAATTGATTGTGCACTTTCTTAGAGTTCCTTAGGTTGCTACGGGATGAGAGATGTGGGATAAGCGGTGTGTTCTTTAAAGCATAGCTTGGTTGATGGAATTTTTACATTATAAAGTGTTTTTTTATTGTGCGGCAGACTTAAGTGATACTTTATGACATAGGCTTTAATCAGGTCTAGGTTTTTATCGCATTATGCAATATCATGCAGTTTGTAAGATTTTAGACCTTTCTTGATTGTTTCCAACAAGACACGATAAGGTTGACCGTCTTATTGCAATATCGCATTTCACATGTTTCAACATGCTTCGTGAGAGTGCGCTCTTTGTGAATGATGATATGCGATACAGGCTTTTCTTTTAATAGGAAATGCCTTAGGCCTTAGTTTTAAATGAAAAAACCTAATGTTATTTAGGTTAAGCGTGGTGATTGCTTTTGATCATTTTTCATGATTTTTGCTTGTTAACAAGGCTCTTGACACACTTGGCCTAGTGGTATGCGAAAATGAGAGTATTTTCTAGCTTTCAAAGGGTTTTGGCTTGATATCTTACTTTATTCCAAAACTTTAAAAAGAAAGTGTCTAAGTGATAAATTTGTTTTTGGAAATATTTTATCAAGGGTTCCTATTTATTAATAAAATATTAGCTATTATATTAATAAATGCGCGGGGGGCGGGGGGGTTGTTGAATAGCACAACAGAAACTAGAACCAAACCCTCTCTAAAATCAACGAGGACCAAATTTCTATAGAACTGATAAGCAAATGTAGAAAATATAGTTAAAAGTGACTCACCTCATGTGTATATTCCTTAATAGGAATTGTAAATACCCTTCCGAGACAAAGATTGCTATTTTTATAATCCCCATCTGCTTAACCACCATGAGATTGTTAGTCTTCAAGTCCCGACACACACAAATCACTGGCCTTGTAAGAATTTGAAGAAGTCGGAGCACTGAAAGTATACAAATCCATTTCAACAAAAAAAATACAAAGGAAAGACAGGTGTGAGCACTTGCACGTTACACGATGACTGTGGAAGTAAAAAAACCCTGGCACAATTGATACATGAAGCTCTACAATTCATCCAAAATCATAATCAACCAAATGAAAAGCATAGCCAAAAAATTGATCGACAAACCTATATTCTATGCCTCTAAATATCTGCGGATAGAGATGGCCTAGATTTTAAAAAGAAATCGTCAGTGAGCACCAAAAAATGGTGCAAACAGAAGTGACTTAACAACCATCAATTTGATAAAAATGTTTAAAGATGGACCTGATGTATCTTTCAGTGGGACCCCTATGGTATCCACTAATAACAACACCCTTGTGGAAATCAAATCCTTTAGGTTCAATATCCCTTGCAAATTTTGATGCCCTTGCCTACAACAACCAGAAACCCACAAATCAGATAAGAGCTAGTTGCCAGGAATGGTGAGCACAAAAGAGTAAGGGATATTACATGAATGAAAGATTTGGAAAGTACTTGTACACCAGAGGCAAGGGCTCCAACCAAAACTCCAGACAGAGTCTCAACTCCAACAGATAATGCAACATATTTGAAGAGAAGGATGCATAAAACTATACAACTGCACATCGAACATGGTGTGCCAGAAATTTTTGTTTCATCTGGTTAATATTACTGCAGATACCATTTTTTTCGCATTGGCATGATCCAGATTATCCACAGTTTTTTGTTCATTCTATTGACGTTTCAAACCCCAAAGGGGGTCCATCATCGGGACTTAAATTAGATAGAATATGAATGAAAGTTCTTTAAGAGAGGAGTCTTTCGACCTGAGTATAAATAAACCTAGATCCCTAATTTTTATAAAGAAGCCAACACTTATATATGATTTCTTATTTATTTTTATTATTATTATTATTATTTTATTTTTATTATAATAATTTTATAATAATTTCTAATTTAGTTTATTAATTATTTAATCCAGATTATTTAGCTTTAATTATTCCAATTGTTTTACCTAGTACCTAAAAATATTTTAATTTATATACTTAATTCATAAATTAGTTTAATTTATTTATTTATTTATTTATTTATTTTTAGATTTAATTGATTTAATTGATTTAATTTAATTTTAATTAATCTTTATCCATAATTCTTTTTTATTTTATTATTGCTACGCCAAAGCTTGTAATAACCATGCTCTCCCCATCGTTCACCCCACGAATTCTTGATGATCCAGTAAGGTATGTACCCAACCTCAGCAATGTGAACCATTTTTCCATTGGCTCTCAATTACACAAATAAAAACACCATGTGATCAATTAATCTCACGATTCATATTGGTAGCTGCGACCCTTCTATTTGCAACTCCCTGATTGAGAACCCAGATATAGAAGGCCAACCCTGAAAATTATTTTCTCATACAGCATTTCTATCATTGATTGAAGTTTCTGAACCACTACATCTTCATAGGAAATGGATGGCCTAAGAAAACTATTTTCTTAGGACACTAAGAGGCTACAACTATTCCGTACCTTTATCATTTTTTGTCAACTACATTATAAAAAGGTTTTGTGTCAATTTCCTTGGACCTAACTAGACAGATTCCTAATTTTATTAACAAATATTTGTGCACCAATGATATAAGTTTTAAGTTATAAGTTTAGACATACCAAACGGTTTAGTTGTTCAACCTTAGCTTCCAACCGCTTCATAGTATTTTCGTCCACTTATTCTCTTTTGAAGGTGCCAACCAAGGTAGCTTCTAGTGATTTCAGATATAATATAGAAACCAAATTCAAAATCAATCAAGATCTATTCATCTATTAGTCTTTAGTATTTGGTGACCATATATACAGATTGTTAAACTGTAGATAATCTCATGTGAAAATAAGTCAAAATAATATATATAATTGATATGAAAGTAGCCAAACCTTATTACTGGATATGCTTGTGCTCCATGAATGCTTCATTATTGTGAAATATGTCATAACATTCAGGACTCTCCAGATTTTTACTAGGAACAACAACAATACTTCATTATTAGTACCAGATTTGGTCTCTGTAAAAATTGTAGACTGAAATGATAGGGATCTTGAAACATTTTGACATTTAAAAAAATTCAGCTCCTCTTGTAAACATTGTTCATACACATTTTTCCAAATTTCAACATACAATGTGAACATAAAAAAGGGAATAATAAACATAAGTTAATTCAAACCTTCGACTATTTTATTTGACAATTTAAAGCCATAACAACTCTAGAAGCATCCTCATTGACAATGGCTTGATAATATCAACCAATTCAAAATGTGATGGTTAAATCAAATAATACATGAGATGACTATAAAAAAACAAACATGTATTTATAAATTGAAAAAATTTCTAGTACATACATTGCTTTGAATGAATTTTGCTCTCTAAGGAAACTTAAGTGTGCTCAATGTCTCATTTGCATGTAAAATAACAGAAATTGGAAACCAAACTCAATTGTATATTAAGAATGGATCTTAAACAATGATGTACACAATATACATATAAATACATAAAGAAATCGTTGATTCAGTTTCGGATGTTCTTGGACTCTAATAACCTCTCACCATAACACAAACTAACCCAAACTTTATCTTTAGGATTAGGTGTCTAACATTCCCCCCTTAATCTAAAGGGATGTATCAAAGTCCAAGAATGAGAGCTAAAAATGCAAAAATGCATCTCAGCCAAGAGCTGAACGTCTCTCAGAAATGTTTTTTAAGTATGACCACAAAACCAATGTGGGAGAACTCATGGTCTCAACCAACACTAACTCTGGAACCTTCGTAGCAGTTCCTCGAACAATTCTGAATCCAGAAGTGCTCATTCACAAACAACTAATTCAACAAAAATTGAAGTCTCTCTGGCTACAAATATGGCTCTAACTAGTAGAGATTGTGGCTGAGACTCACTTGTGGATCTATGACTCAAGCTCGCTTGACAAATCTTCGACCCTGTAGCAGTCCATCACAACTCTATCAATTCCCCCCGTGTCAGATACATGGTGAGAAGATGATGTATTTTTCATCATTGCAAGGCTGGTCAATACTCTCTAACATATCCTATGGTATGACCTGTAAATATTCTTGGCTGCTTTGGACCAATCCCAAGAAGAAATCCATCCAAAATTTAGTTTCTCTCTTGCAGTAATCTTATTTCTAGAACATCTGTTTGAATGGTGATTGTGCTTTCCACAATGCTCACATGGGTGAAGATCAAAACACCGATATTTCATATGTCTAACTCTATCACAATTTTGTCATTGATCAATTTGTTCTGGAACAACACCATCCAGAAATCTAGCACTACAAAATTGTATAGGTTTAGAAAAATCAGGCACATAAAAAGAAACATATTTATCATATCCAACGATAGTTCTTTTTTTGTTACGTGTAATTTCTTCCGTGCATGTAAATTTTCTTCTGAAATGGATTCATTACTCTTCGACTATTTTTTGGAATTAGGATCGTCTCGTTGTAACTGAGACTCAATCTGGAGAAATTCAACTGCCTCCAATGCATCATGTAAACGAATTTTGATATCAAAAAGACTTTACTGACATTTACAATTTCATTAATAGTGGAACTAATGATACTGTTTGATATATCTAATACATTTTTAATTTGAGCCATTTTACTCAATCTCGAGTATTAGGTTCAACCGAAAATGCACCCATTTACAATGAAAATTCAACAAGTAGGATGAATAATTTTCAGTAAGAGAGAAATGGTAAGCCTTCAAGGTGAAAATAATCCTTTACCAAGTTAAAAAATATTCTTTAACTCTCATCAACCCATTAACCCACTTGAAGCATTTTTCACTTAAATCAAATATGCCAATAAAATAATCTCACTTCAACATCATTTTCACTTGAAGCTTTAAACTCAACCATTTGGAAACCCAATTATTAGAACTTTAATTTGAGAACATATTTAAATCAAAGGTCGTGATTCCATTTAATTTTCATAATGCAATTATGTCTTCATAGTAATTTTCATGATATTAATTCATGAAAATTTGTGAGAGGCTTACCTTCCATATTTTCACAGTTGAATGTTCTTGTTCTTTCCTCTCCAAACAATTTCAAAAGAGCCAATCATCACAGTGATTCCTGGGATGAAACACTGGAAGCAGTCACAAATATGCCCGATGCAAGCTTTCCAAAGGCCTTAAAATACTCCTCATAGGAAACAATCAAATAAAAGGGTCTTAATTCTCCATTTTGTTATACAAAATATGAATAAAGAGTCAACTAATATACCAAGAAATATCTGCAGCCTATCATGTTCTGCATTACCACCAACAGTGCCTCACCTTTAGCCAAAATACCATCTTTTGAGCACATTATTGCCGTCCTCTTAGAATGGAACAACGATTTTCCTTCTAAAGATCACAAGAACTATTCTGAGATCCACACTTGTGCGCTTTTTCATTTAGCCAGAACTAACAATTTTCTAAAATATACAGACTCCATATTTCAGAGATATTGTTGTTCACATCAAGAAAACAATTATAATTTCAATTTCTCACCAGTATTAATTTAAAATTTTCGACCACATGCCCCGATAAACTCCAATTTTCACTTGTCTCTACCTGCAGGATGGTCCTCAATTCCATGAATTCTCTTCTTAGCTTCTTAATGTGGTTTTGGAATGCACTACAACCCCACTTACATCAACAACGACTAATAATTACATATACAAGGTGCAAAACCTGTATCACAAACTTCCCTAATGAGCAATCACACATGTTCAACTTAAAAATATCTTTAGATCACGGTTAAAATTTTTAATTGACATAACAATTTTGAACTTGTATCATGACAACATCAAACGACTTATATGAATTAATAAAAGAAAAATACAATCCTTTGTATTATAAATATAGATGAACAACCCTGAGTTAAAGAAACCAAACTCGTTCCAAACCCCTCCTTTGCATAAATGATTATATCAGCTGAGATCGGGTTCAATTCAAGCCTCAATGCGTGTTTGAAAATGACTTTCTAGGATACAACCAATTTGATCCCTGTTCAGGTGAATTTGAATTTGTTGCTTCAATTATGATTACCAACACATGAGCTCGAAATAACGATTCAGACACTCAGAGTCGAAGAGGTTATAGCCTAGAGAGTGCATCGGTTAGTTCACATAAAACCTTGATTTAAAATTGGAGAGCACTAGTTAAGAGTGGTATCAAAACACAACGACACAATATGGAGTCTCGGGCACAAATTTTAGGTCAATTGTCTGGTCAAGCTAGAGGACACTTGACCGGTTTGGCACAATAGAATGGAAGCAACCTATCTTTACAAACATCGAATCTTGGGAATTATACAAAGGCCATGGCATGTTGACCTTGATTTATATCAAACATGACAATATATCATAGAGTCCATCTTGTATGTATTTCAGGGGTCAATTTCTTCTTAATGGAAACAATGGCTTGTAAGGTTCTTGGAGGAAACTATATTCAAGGATGTTATTTCAAAGGAAGCTAGAATAGAACGTTAGATCGACCATCGTGGCTGCGGGTCTCAATTTATTTATGATTAACATTGCCAACTATTCAAATTCAACAGTTCAAATTTTGGGACCACACAATATTTGTAGGACTTTACTCACAAGGGTTTTTCACCACCTATGACTTTTAATTTTCTTTTATATCATGGCATGGGCAGCAAATATTTTACATCTCAGAAAGTAGAGACAAGAGATAACTACTATGTATATACCCAAAACTGAAAAGGAGAGGAAAATTCAGAGATCTTCCTGACAACTATTAGGAGTTACAATTTCTATTGTATTCACAACCTTCATCTGCATTGCACTCGTTTGGGCAACTTTTCCAGTGTTAATAATTTCATAGGCCTTAACAACTGCACCGAATACCATTTCTGGACGTCATGAATGTACTACTAAAAAAAGTCCAATATCCGAGAAAGGAGAAGTTCTCATGAAGGCCACAAATAGGTGGCTCAATTTACTCAACAAAACGGATAAACCTTCACTTTGATACCACTGTAAGACAACACAAATTGGAAACCAAACTCAATTGTATATTAAGAATTGATCTCAAAGAATGATGTACACAATGTACATATAAATACATAAAGAAACCGTTGATTCAATTTTTGAGTCTTCTTGGACTCTAATAACCACTCACCATAAAACAAACTAATCCAAACTTAATCCTGAGGATTAGGTGTCTAACATTGAAAAACTGTGCAACATTAATGAAGGGATTATTTTCCATCGAAGATCCAAAATGTAATAATGACATTAAGGGACTGTCAAAGGAAAATCTATGTTGAGAATATTATATCTAGACACAAAAATGGTCACGAACCATATTTATGGAACTTTTGTTTGCAATAATTATTGTTTTAGAGTTACCACCAAGTGAATCCTACAAACAAGGAGAAGGTTTAATAATCAGCACCAATTTGGAATGAAAAATCCAAAAGACAGGTAACAAAGAAGCATATCATATTCAAAAGAGTGGACTCCCCTTCACTCTCTCTAGTTTAGACTGATACATTGATAGGCTCTGCATACCTGCAGTGACTCAAAGTTTGTTCCAACTGGCTTGGGCCCCTCCAGCTGGCCAAGTCAGTAGCCACAATTTCTAGTCTCTTCCATAACAATCAACACATCCAGCATCATCAAGTCAGCCAGTTTCCACGGGGCACCTCCTTCTTGATGATGCAAAATACTACAAGCCTTGCCCATTGTTCCATGAAGACCCTCTAGAACGCTAACTGGGCGAAGATCATCTCTCAAGGTAGATCTTTTTGCAGCCACAATGTCTCTCTTCTCCTGGTTCTCTCAATTTTTTTATCTGTTTTGTTGCTATGCACTCGACAAGAAGACCTCTAGTTTCTCCTCTATGGGCATAGGTCATGTTTGGTAAATTAATTGTTCTTAATTTCCTTCATTAATTGTCAACCAGAATTCGTGTACTTGTGAATATGTACACTATATATGTTAGGATTCTTCTTGTGAACTGATTGATTCTAGAATTGAAACTAATTCTAAGTACGAACACAAATTGGATATTAATTATGCACATGTTCTTTCAATATAAATTTATATTCAATCCTAATTAACTAAATTGAAAACCACTTCTTTGTAGAAATTGAAAATTTATCTTAAGTTGAAAAATTCAAAACTTTCCTCTAATTGTATGAAAGTAAAATGTTGAAAAGCCAAACTTCAAGAAAGAAACAATCTAACTCTATTTTACAGAATTCAAAGAATTCTACACTATCTTGCAGAAGGAAACTCTTATGCTAAATTGCAGCAAAGAAATTCTTGATTAATTACATGAAAGAGAAATTGCCATAAAAGGATCCACTTGTAGAAAAATAAATGAAAATCTTTATAACTTGAGAATGGCTACTTGTGTGCATATTTATCCTCTAAAGAGTGTTTCATCAACAATTAAGAAATAGATTTAAGCTATGAAATGATTAAGTGCTGGAAAGAAGAGGCATTCAACAATTGAAATATTTTTAATTTTTTGTTTGTTTGTTTATGAGTACTATGCAACCAAATGAAAACAATTAGAAATGTAACTACAATGGAAACAAATTCTTGAAAGAAATGATAATGCTAGAAACAAAACAAAACTATGAATAAGACCTCACAGTTCATAGGGAGCCCTCCCATGAGTACAAGTTTATTAGTAATCACAGTATCTTCATGCACTGATTGGAAATAACATTGATTTATATTATGAAAAAGAGTGTCATCAGTGTTCTCCACAAAAGAGTCATAAACTTAGCAATAAAAACCTTATGTTTCTCGTCTCGCTTACAAAATTTATACAAATTATAAAATGACTTGAAAGAGTTTTAATATGATATGTTATGAATCATTTTGACACCTATGAGACCAATTTAACATAGAGTTCAATCTCTTTATGATTTTCTATTGAAAAATCATGTTGGGAGATTTTATTTTGATCTATAATCTTGATAGTTGATCCAATTTTCAATCTCGCTTGCTTGATGTTCGTTATTTCTCTGCTACCTGGGTTTGATCACTACACGCAGTTTCCAAGTTTTACTTTTCCTTTGACTTCAATATTTCTTAACCCGCGTAGCTTGCCAAGCAATGCAAGTTACACTTGAGTTTTCTAGGTTTGACTTTTCCTTTGACTTCAATATTTATTAACCCGCATCGCTTGCCAAGCGATGCCAATAGGTGGTTATTGATATGGGAGCCATTTGTCACCTTTTGGTAGTCTTTTTCCCTTTACTAGAGTGCTGCAACCTATCTAACAATGGATTCTGCTGCGGAAACAAATATCAGTTGCATAATACTCATGATTCAGTTGTTGTAAGAATACTTTTGTTATAATTCACTAAGAAACTAAGAATTTAAATATGGATTATTAATAATCTCCTTCTCTGGAGATTATACAAAGTGATGTCTCACTAAGAAATCTTGCCAATTATCTCCTATAGTTTGAAAATGTGCTTCTACCAAAATCTTAATGAGTTTGTGACAGTATAGGGAGTTATCGATGGGCCTAGATTCTCTCTGTATGCTAAACCTCATTTTCTTTAAACTTAAAAGTATGAAGTAAGGAAAATTAATTTCAAACCCAATAACAAAATGCATCATACGCCTGGTATGGTAAAAAATAATCGTCCCAAATATCCCTTTACATGTTACAAAATTCTGAATAGCTAACAAGAGATTTCACCATTTTCCTTTTAATGTTGCAATTGGAATACCTTTCTTAAAAATGGACAAGTCCATACCTCATTCTTTCAAGAAGTGAATCCAATCATTCTCTTTTATTTTCCTATTTTTGAACTAGATTTATCCATTCTTAAGTAGTCTTGTTGCTTCTGCTACAATTTATTATGTGAGGATGAGTTTAATGTCTCCTATTTTTGCTTCCACTCCATTAAATGCTTGGGCGAAGACTTTGGTAATATTTGTTTCATAACCATTGATTTTTTCAAAGAACTGGATCCATACCACCTGTTGCAGTTTCTCTTTAACCCTTGGATATCCCTGGAGGAAGTTTACCCCATGTGGTTCAGAACGAACAAGCATCCCCATGGTGTGAATAAGTCTCGGCCTTGACTGTTTCTTTCAACTTGGAAGATGGAAGTTTCGAGAGATAATGAAATGCAGGTTAGGAATGAGTGAAATAGATATGGAATTGATTTAAATGATAGCAAGGTGAGGCATTGATGGAGGAAATCATGTTTCATCTAAATTGTACTTTCACAACTTCCCAGATCCAATTTTAAAGGATCGGTGTTATGTGCCTACTTTTTTATTGAACTGTGATGAGTGGTGTAATGATGAGGGGATATGGTATAATAGTTATATGTATATAACAAATTCATAAGGTTTTAAAATTTTTAATATTTTCATCCATATTAAAATCTAAGTTCTCATATGAAATACAACTTTAGCATTCTTACATACATTTACTTCCATGTTTGCTTTGATGTTCTTCTTATTGTAGAATTCAAACCTGGTTGGAGAACTACAAGTGAGTTGTAGAATGATAGGAATTATGTTTTTATGCTTGTTATCTTTTAGACTTTCTTTCTCCAAAAAATACTTCTTTATTATTTCCATTATTTCTATGAATGATCAGTGAAAATATTGACTCAGTGAATACAACTAACCACCTGAAATTTTATTGAAAGAAAAGAAGGATGGAAGGAAACAGGGGCAAAAAAGAGGGAATTTTTGAAAATCTAAACTGCCAAGAGATCTTTGTTTTCAATTAAGATTTTTTGTATAAACATGGAAACAAAGTTGGTTTTCATGTTTATCTATCTATCTATATATATATATTATTATTTCATTAATTTGAAAAAAATTACAATGAAGTTGGAGAGTGAGGAGAAGAATCTCCTTCCTTGACCAACTTGAATTCAAAATTATCTTGCAAATATTTGACAAATTCTTCCCTTGTTAGTGGTTTATGATAAAACCTTAATCTATGACCATTAACAAGGAAAGTATTCTTTCCCTCATCAATAATTTTGATTTTGACTGCTCCATTATCAAAAGTAGTATCAATCTCATAAGGACCAAGCCAATGAGTTTGAAATTTTCCTTGAAAATATTTGAACTTGGAATAAAAAAGAAGATCCCAATCACCTTGTTTGAAATTTTTAGCTTTGATGAAATTTTCATGCCACTTATATCATTGTTGTTGAACTATGTTGGTTCTTTGAATAACATCTTGTCGGATCTCATCTAGCTCATTCAATTGTGCCAATATTTGTTTATGATCTTCTCATAGATCAAGGCTCAATTTACAGGGATACACGAGATCTTATTTTGCACCTTCCCCATTGAATTGTATGAGTGGTTATCTAAATTGACAGACAATCAAGGAAGGTGGAAGCTTGATAGTCCTATAATGTAGACTCCAGAATTGGTGTGATGACTAGAAGCCTTTGAAAATAAGATCGTGCAGGTTGTCGATCATTGGCTCGACCGAATTCTAGGATGATTTTTTACAAAATTGGCAGTTAACACCTCAGTAAGCTATAGCGAAGAGGAGCGGCAATTTTTTAGAGGACCACGAGGTAAGTATTTAATATCACTGAATACTTGGATTAAAATTTTGTTCTGTGAAAAACAGTTGATGCCATTACCTTGATGTTTGGAGCTGCGCAAAGTGGATGATTATTTAGAAATCACGAAGGGTTGGGACCAGAGTATAGTCCATTGATTGGACCTTCTTCAAGTGATGAGGAAGGGGTAGGGCAGACTACGCCATGAAGCATTGTTCAGCTAATCACTCAGGGGATTCCTTGAGCAAATCATCCTTCCAATCCATCGCATACACCTTCACCCACACCTCCACCTCCACCACCACCATTCAACATGGCGAATGCAATAGAAGATGTTGATCTTCAAGGGCATAAGAAGTGAAAATGCAAAACAGTTCTGGTCTTTTGTGAATGTTGTATGGACAATGAAATAGATTACCGATGACAATATAAAGAAGGCACAGTTGGTTACCGCTTTTCACGGTCGCGCGGTAACTTGGTACATTAAGTATTGTTCTGATAATCCTCTTGTAACGCTACCAGAGACTAAGATGGACTTAAACAAAGAGTTTAATAAGCCTAATTCTGACTCACAGTCAGTAATTGGATTTAAAGAGATCATGATGAGGGTCAATGATATGGCTTGGGGATTTGATCAAAGGTTGAAGTGCCAGATTAGATAGGCCAACATGCAGCTCACAAATTGCCAGCATCGCAAATGGTTTATAGCATCGATTTTTCCCCACTTGAGAATTTCTCTGTCATAATTTAAGATAAAAACACAGGCAGAAGCCTTTGAGATTGCAATGAGGTTGTAGGAATCACCAATTCAGGATACAAAACTGGGAGTACAACTGATCCACTCACAATTAGAAAGCTTACACCTAGAATTACAGAGTTTGAAGAAAGAAAAGGAGACTAAACCAGAAGTGCGCACAGAAGTCTGGTGTTTGAAGTGCAAGGGCCATGGGCACGACAAGGATCATTGTCTCATGTACATGAATTATATTATAGGAGGGGAGCCAATTCCTCTAAAGCCAGAAGCCCCAGTAGGGCCGAGCATGGGGGTTGTGTCATGGTGTGATATTTGTCAGGTTGTTGGAAAACATGCAACGAATAATTTTCATTACTTTAGAAGTTTGTTCAGACACCCCAATAGTTGTTCTATAACTTCTGCAAATCTGCGGGCCATGATGAGTGCCACTGTCGAAGCTATGAGTTGATTATGGAAAGAACCCCTACATACCATATGCAAGAAGAAACTCGGCCTCCAAATCAAGGAACTGGAGGAGTGCATAGAGGGTATCAGGGTCGAGGATGGGGCCGAGGAGGAGGAGGACCTGGTAGAGGTCACAGTCAAATTATCCACTACAACTGTGGACAGCCGAGGCACTATGCATGAGAGTGCCAAAATCCTACACATCCATCATGTCAATACTAAAGACAGTTTGACCATACTATAGAAGAATGCCTGGTGCTAATAGCTAAAATGCAAGAGAAGAAAATGCAACCTACATAGAATTTACAGATGATGAGGGATGAGCCCCACAAAGAAGATCAAAGCGTTAATATTGTGTTAAGAATTGGAATGATGGCTGGAACTGATAAAGGTAAACAACCCAAAGAAGAGGGATGGGTCCACAAAGCACCAAAGAAAGAAGACGAATTTGATTTGGATCGTGCTAAGGAAACATTTATGGAAGCCAAGAAGAGCTTCGTTGAGGCCTCCACCTCAAGAAGCCAGGACAAGATGAAAGAAATCAGTGCACCTGCAAATGTTGATCCTTCTGTGCTCACTACATTTTTGGAAACTTGCATAAAGCTTCTGCACGATAGCAATGTTGTGGAAGGCCTACAGGAATTAATAAATAAATGTGCCGGTAAAGAGAAATTCCTTGATGGACACCGCGTGGTCAGAAAAATTGGCAAGCATAAGGCACGAACAGGGTGAGAGATGAGGCTAACCACGCAGATAGGTGATTATGAAATGGATCACGTCATCTTGGATCTGGGGTCTGATGCGAACATTTTACCGAAACAGACATTGGAGATGATGGGGAGACTTGTGCTAGAGTGGTCTCCGATTCAGCTCAGGATGGCGAACTAGCAGAAAATCATCCCCATGGGATGGTTATATGGAGTAACAGTTGATATTGAAGGTGCGAGCGCGGTGGAAGACTTTGAAGTTATAGAAATCATTGACGAAAATAATCCCTACCCCGCGCTCCTGGGAATTCACTGGAGTATTGATATGAATGGAGTCATTAATTTGAAGAAGAGGACAATGTCATTTGAAAGGAAGTCACTTCAGGTTATACTGTCGTTGGACCCTACAGAAGGGGCATGCTATACCGAACCAGTCCGCGATTATGAGGAAAGCGATGATGAACTGGATAAAATTTACAAAATAGTAGTGTGAGATCAGGACTGGATCAATCCGACAGCATATGGGTGGATTGCATCAGACCAGGAGAGTTCCTACACCTCTGATTCAAATGAGGAGCTAGAGCATTGGCAGAATCAGTTACATGAAGTTTCTACTTTGCTATGCAATATGATGATGAAGTTGTTGCATTGTGTTTCGTCAAAGGTAATAAAATTATCTTATTATGATGTTTTAACTAACGTAGATGTGTTTTTGGATGAATTTGAGTGTGAAGTCACTGAAGACCACCGCTTCCAAGCATTAGAATTAGTGCTACGATCTATGCTCGCAAGATGGCGGGGTACGCATAAGGATAGTTTTGTTGGATGACGGGTTACCAAAGAATGATGAAGTTATGGTTTGGGAATTCTAATACCAGATTGAATGATAAGTACAATGGAAGGGACGATCTGTGTGATCACCTAGCGAAGTGGACTAAAGCATGGGGAATAGAATCACGGCCAGAATGGGTACACATATTTTGTCATACTTTGGACACAATTCCCATGAACTGGTATCTAGAAACGAAGCTCCGCCATGGCACGACATAATGGGATGTATTCAAGGAAGGGTTCTTATTGACTTTCAGTTTTGAGGACGGGTTTGCAAGCATTGATGAAGCATTGTAGGAAATTAAAGCGGTTATCTTCAGAACACCGAAGGAACCTATGGAATGGACCCAACCAGACAGGAGTACCTAGCTTCACCATGCATTGGAATGCTATAATGTGACTGCTGAAGAGGAAAAACAAGACCCCATGAACATCAATATTCTGAAGGTGGAAGGGCATCGCGAAGTCGAAGGCCCATAAATAGAAAACTCGGACTTCTCAACAACTCTAAAGACAAAGCAAGTAAACATTGGCACTGAGGAAGACCAAAGTTCACGAAAATTGGAGATTATTGGGATGACGCTACATTGGATAAAGTTGTTGAATTACTCCGTGAATACTAGGATCTCTTCCCCACCAAGTTTTCCGATTTAAAGGGCATCGTTGGTGATTTGGGAATTGTGAAGATCACACTGAAGCCAGAAGTGAATCCTGTTAAATAGAGGCCTTACCGCCTTAACCCTAAGTATAAGGAAAAGGTTCACCAGGAGCTTGATAAGATGTTGGAGGCAAGCATCATAGAACCTGTTCAATAATCCAATTGGGTGAGCCCGATTGTGGTTCAAGACAAGAAACAAAAAGGTCAAATAAGTATTTGTGTAGATCTGCGAAAGCTTAATAATGCATGTGTCCACAATCCATTCCCAATGCCAATTAGACAATATTAGAGGGCAGGAGGCTTATTCCTTTATTGATGGATTCTCGGGGTATCATCAAATCAAGATCGCACTAGAAGATATAACAAAAATGACCTTCGCCACAGAGTGGGGTTGTTTCTAGTACACTGTGATGCCATTTGGATTAAATAATGCACCTAAGATATTTTCCCACATTGTTATAGCAGCGTTCAAGGAGTTCATTCATAAGTTTCAGGAAATATAGTTTGATGACTGGATGGTGTTTGGATTAGTGAAGCGCCACATAGCAAGTTTGCGCCTGATGTTGGATACATGTTGCAGATACTAGATCGCACTGAATTTGAAAAAATGCATATTCTGTGTTCCTTTTGGGATCTTGCTAGATGGTGGAGCCTGGCAAGATTGCGGTAATTGTGAACTTGGAGGCCCCTAGGAATGTCAAGCAGTTGCGCTCAATGCTGGGACATACGAGATACTATAGAAAATTTATCAAAGCTTATGCTCAAATTACAACACCCATGGAGAAACTACTAAAGAAGGACACGACATTCTGTTGTGATGAAGAATGTTAGCACAACTTAGATGTGTTGAAAGAAAAGATGGTCACTGCACCGATCTTGGTATTCCCTGATTGGAAAAAGGAGTTTTATGTACATGTGGATGCCTCTTGCATTGTGTTGGGTGCAGTACTAATGCAGGCTGATGAAGGAGAAACCATCCTATAGCCTTCACAAGTAGGAAGTTATCGAAGGACGAGAAAAATTATTCAACCACTGAGCGCAAAGGGTTGACCATGGTGTATGCGCTGCAGAAATTTAGGCATTATTTGTTAGGAGGGCATTTCAATATGTACACAAATCATTCTACCTTGAAATACCTGGTAAACAAGCCTGTGTTGGAGGGGAAGATCTGCAGATGGTTGTTATTATTTCAGGAGTATGACTTTGAAGTCATTGTGAAGCGGGGAGGTTAAATGTTGAACCTGACCATTTGTCACGAATTGAAACAGGAGAAGAACCTAATAATTTGTAGGAATGGTTGCCAGATGTGAAATTCTTTGCGGTACACATCGTGGATGACCATTTTGTAGACATTATTCACTTCTTGACTACGGGGATTGCACCAGAAGGATATACAAGTCAACAGAAGAAGGAATTAGTAGTGTGAATTTTTCAGTTATTGCGGGACATTTGTATAAAACAGGGGCAGATGAAATATTGCGAAGATATGTGTTGAACTTTGAGCATGACAACATTCTCTTTGAAGCTCATGGGGGAGCTGTGGGAGGCCATTATGCAGGCAAAGTAAATGCATAGAAGATTTTGCGCGCAAGTCTATAGTGGCCAACATTACATAAAGATTCCAAGGCATATTGTAAGGCATGTGATGCATGTCAAAGAACTGGCAGACTATCGTGAAGTGATGAGTTATCCCTATATCCTCAAGTCTCCTTGCAGGCATTTGAGAAGTGGGCAATTGACTTTGTTGGGCCAATTCAACCCCCTAGAAAGAAAACAGGTGCGCTCTATATTATCACTACGACGGATTATCTAACTATATGGGTGGAAGCATTGCCGATTAAGGATTGTATAGAGGCTAAGGCAGCCAAATTCTTGTTTGAGCATGTCTTAACCAAATTTGGTTGCCTGAAAGTGTTGATGAGTGACTGGGGTACACACTTTTTGAATGAAATTATTAGACCGTTAACTAAGGAGTTCTAGGTCTACGATCAAAAGAGTACACCATATCACTCGCAGGAAAACAGAACTGTCAAAGCTTTCAACAATATTTTGGAGAACGCATTGACAAAAATATGTAACATATAACAGAATGAATGGGATGTGTGCGTACCTACAGTACTTTGGGCTTATAGGATTACTTGTAAGAATCTAACAGGGAAAATTCTGTTCAGATTAGTATATGGGATTGAAGCCATAATGCCGATGGAGTACATTGTGCCTAGTCTGCACATAGAAGCTTTGACGGATATGACAAATTGAGAGGCCTTGGAGGAATAGTTGGCGTAGCTGATGGAGCTCGAATAAGATTGATTTTTGGAAATATTCTATTAACAAGTACAGAAGGTACGTGAAAAGTCATGGCATGACCGCCATATCAAGCTTCACACATTCAAGATAAATGACCTTGTCCTATTATATGATAGTAAATTCACTAAATTTCCAGGTAAATTCCAGATGCATTGGTTAGGGCCCTATATTTTCAAAGAGATTACAGATGGAGGTGCAGTTCAGCCCGTGAAGCTAAATGTAAAACCCTTCGTAGGAAGAGTGAATGGGATCAGGTTGAAGTTGTATACAGGGGATACTGCACAAAGACTATATGGCAGTAGGATAGTCTTAGTGCTCCAAGAAGTTGCAAGGGAGCGCAAGACTATAAATTACATTGCCCAGCTTGGAGGACAATGGAGCAAGCAGGCTGCACAGAGAATAAAGAAGATGCAACCAATAAATTTGTGCTCAGGAAGCTACGCCATGGGGGAAGGTATTGCGTAGCGTAGTAGGAAAATGATTGTTGGAATTACCATTCATGACTTGACGATCCGAAAACAGTTAAGAGGAGCGGGCTGGTAGAAATTAAGGGAAAAATCTTTGAATATTTTCCTCCAAAAAAACATTTATTATTAGAATTTGGGGGGAACGGTCGAATATGAATACAATAACCCCTATAAATTACACGTGTCAATCCAACAAAGAACACTTTGTGCTCTAAGACTTGTTGTTGAGTTTCGATGTCTGTTGCCTATGAGCCAAGCGTTTTGAGAAGATTTAGTTGCGAGCACAGTGTTTGCCGAATTGCCTAAGATAAACCAAAAGCTTATTCTTGAACAAATATTTGCACCAAGCCCTGCTGAAACTGTTAGTGCTGGTGATACTGTCTCTAACGTAGCAGCCCTGAAAGTTGTAAGTATGGAAACTCTAGCTATTGTGCCTACGGCACTGAGGTCACCTAGGTCGAAGCACAACCCTCCCCGAGAAAACCAACCATCCAAGCCAAAAAAATCCGCAAAGGATAAGAAGAAGAAGGTGTTGGTGTGCGCATCACCAAGGAAGCATCCCAAAACATAGGGAAAGCAAAAGAAAGATAAGCATCTAGAGAGAGTAGTCGACCCAGAGGTGGAAGAATTCCAGGGAACACAAGATATCAATTCCAAAGGGGTAGAACCCATGTTGAGGCTGCCAAAGTATGTCCCTCCGCGGAAGGGAAAAGAATAGTTAACGAAGGAACCTAATACCGAGAAGTTTACAGTATCCATGCTCCTACTACCTGAGCAGGTCCCCTTTGAAGGTCCTTGGCTCATGCAAACCCTGTTCTTAAAATTATAGGATTGGGACCTCGCAGACCACACTAAGTTTCCACATTTGGTGACGGACAAATATATGAGAAAGATTTATTATGAATAAACGAGTGTTATAGTGTTGGAGTTGATGGCATGGGTCTGCAAAGTTGAGCAGTTGGGATTGTTGAACATGCTACTAGTGCCGCATTATCACCGCTCTAACATCAATACCGTGTGTGTGCACCATCTCCTCACGTTGGTGCATGATGGGTAGTATGGCTAGGAGAGACTATCCCCATCATGGACAGAATCACGCGGCTACCTTACAAAGGCATGAACCCTGCCAAGGAGTTTGGAGGGAAGAATGGGGAGAAAGAGATTGCAGACAAGATGAAGAAGGAATATGGCCTCCTTAAGAAGTCACAAGGGTATTCCATTCTCTCTATTACAGATCAGGTAGTTCAATTTGCTGCCTAGATTTTAGTAGGAAAGGTTATGAGAAAATGTCACGTGGACGAAGTTTCGGCGCCATTAGTTTCACTTGCTGCACAGTGCGCGAAAGGCGTACAATTTAATTAGGCTAGGTACCTTTGTCAGGAGTTCCTAGTGAACTGCCGCGAGGCCCAGGAGGAAACCAAGTCGTTCCACTACGCTTGGTTGTTGCTATCAATTGTGCTCGTTGCATGGAGATTTCCGGAGGATAGCCAATTTCCTCCTCTCGAGGAAGGATTGTCGGAGGCAGCGTAATATGCCTCTTTATGGTCTACGAAGGATGTCGCACGGATCACATAAACAAAGATATTTTGGAATTTTATGGAAATGGATCTTCATATGGAAATCAATCAGGGTACCCTAGTAGAAAGTTATAGGTACCCTAGTAGAACAGAAAAATAAGTTGTGGAAAAGGCTCGCATAGAGAAATGACACACTTCTAAGGAGCAGGCAGAAAAAGAATAGCATGAGTTGCAGAAAGGTGATAAGTCACCTTTGTCAAAGACATAGGAAGAAGAGATTTTAGACCAAGGCGGAGGAGGTGATGAGGGGTAGAGCACCCCCTTTAGTTTGAAAAGACGTGGCATAGAGCAGCAGGGTGGAGCACGAAAAAATAGAAATCTGATAAAACATAGACTGATCCCATGATATTGATGGAAAGTGATCTTGATGAGATCGACGATAAATTCAGGGATACAATGATAGAATTGTTGCAACAATTTGAGCAGCGATACATGCAGACGTTGGGGAGCGTCTAGAAGGATCTGTGCTAGTTACAGATCCAAACAAGCCAAATATAGGTGGGTGTTGGACAAGCGAGCATGGAGCAAGAGAGCCTGACACTTGGAACAAGCCAAGAAGTGGAGCTAGTAAGGACCACGGATCTCAGAACTATACCTTTGCCAGAAGGGTCCATTTGGGCAGAGTCAATGATGATCATATTATAATTAGTGCAATCAAGGATATAGGGTTGAATATAGCAGCTCTCTCCAATGAAACCCTCCACGCACTGCATAAGGGGGTGACAGATGAGTTGAGAACTAGGGAGTAGCATGCCCTCAACCTCATAAGTGAGTACAAAGTTAATAATAAACAAATGTTCGTTGAAAAGATGCAGGCTCTGAAGGAAAAGGAGGGACTTCAGGTACGTAGTTCAAGTCTGGAGTTAGCAGCAACAGAGGCCTGTAATACTTTTCCTAAACTTCACATCCTGGAGGATGCACAACCCGATGCCAAAATCAGAAAATTAGCCGTTGGTGTGCGAGAGGCTAGAGGAGAAGTTGGATGAGTAACTTTTGAGTTCAACATGAAGATTGTAGAGCTGCAATTGAAGTTAAAGCCTATGACTCTGCCTGAGGTTTGGGAACCACACAGAATCACCCTTAAGGAGGGCACAACAACCTTGGATACCACAGTCACTGAATGTACGACATTGTTTGATTAGGTTATGGAGCTATTAACCAATCTGCAGGAGGATCTGAACCTACATAAATTGAACACAGAGGTAAGGGAGAGGCAGTGCCAATATGATGAGGTTAGGGCGACTGTGTGCACCTTAGCACCAACGCAGCGCCTTGCCAATTTACAGGAAGGAAAGCAACTACACGCATAGGTAGAAGAATTGCAAAAGTAAGAGGCCTTGCTAAAGGCCAGGTTGCAGGCTTTGTTGGATGAAGCTTATCAGGTCATGATCTCCATTCAAGATAAGCTTAAGGGACTGCAGTAGATGTAGTGGATGATGAGGCTGCTAGTAGAAGGAACAACCACTAACAAATTGGTCAAGGAGGTTTGGTAGGCAGCGACACAGAACGTTGCTAAAGTGGCAATGATCCAGGTTGATTTGGGGGATCTTCACAGTAAGATCATGGCGCCAATAGAGTGACTCGAGGGTGAGTCACGATCTTTGTGTTGGGGGCCTGTTGGGATGGGGTCCCCTGGGTTAGTTTGGGGTTAAGATAACCCAAATTTTGGTACAATTTTGTAAATAATGTAAAGTCTTCACAATTTGTGGATGCGGAGCGTGTAGATGAATAGGAGTCAAAGGGGCTTAGCCCCTTGTTTTGGATAAGTTTTGAGTCGGTTTTGAGATTCACCCATGGTCTGCGGACCATGGCATTGTATGAAAAATACTATAAATAGGTGTGTCTTAGAGAGTCTAAGGCAGTAGAGTAGAAGAGGGTAAGATAGAAGAGAGAAAGGCTCAGGAAGGCTTAGAAGAAGAAAGGCTCTACAGCTGAGTGTGCAGAGGCCTAGGTAGAGTCCGCAACTGAGTGTGTGAACCCTTGCAGTTGTGTGCATAGGCCAATTTGAGTCAGTAATCCTTGAATTGAAGATCAATAAAGACAATTTTCCAAAGAATTCCTGAGTATTTATGTTTATCTCTGTTAATGTTATATGCTGATGATAAATGACATGTTTATGAATTATTGATAAGTGCTACGTGATTATCTTGAATCTATCTTAATAATGTACGCAATGAATGTTTAACAACTTCAATGAAGACTCTGGTGATTTCTCTTATGTTTACTGACGACCTAAGTAGATCTGCCCAAACACTAATTTAGGATCGCTTTCTGATGCGCGTAAGTAGGTAGCTAGACTGTTATAAGTCCGCAAGGGCTGATCGTAGACCTTCATTAAGATCTAAAGACCGCTTTAACAAAGTTACAGTATCGAGCCATAGGAGTTTATCGATCTGCACAAAGGTAGATCCAAGGCATTGGAAGACATCACACTAGTCTCTAGATGCAGAAACTTGGTTCTTGCATCCCCCCATACTACTTCAAGTGAGACTGTAGCCTGCGCTATGTGGGTTGTTGCCGAAAGGCCAAGTAGTGTAGGGTTTTGTTAGTTGGCACAACTAACTCTAAACCTAAGTCAGAACCCCCTAAGCCAACACTACTTGATAGTTTTTGAAAATATTAGTATTCCCTTTATATCCTATAATAAAGGAATTTTAATGAAATATTCTTAAGTTCATCTAGCATATCATAATCTGGTAAAACAATTTGCCTTTATATTCCTTTATCAATTTTGATCCTTTCAGGAAAAAGTGGGTCTTGTAAAGAAACAAAAGGTTGTTCCAGTAAAGTGTAGGAGCTTGCTTTATTTGCTCATACTTTGATAGTATATGAACATATTCTTTTAGGGGAATGTTTTCTTGATCAAAATTCACATTTTTCTCATGAACTTCATCCCCTTTAGATTTTTGGATGGTAGTCATTGGTGACTTTTTTGGAAAAACCCTACCAGATCTAAGTTGAATATCATTAGACCTAATGGGATAATCATACAAGCTTGAAAATTTTGTCCTTCGACACTATAAATAACTTGTTGATTTTTAATGTTTGGATTTGGAAGTGGTTGGGCAGGTAGTTGATTGGGTTTTTGAGGAAATGGTAATGAAAGTTGTTGATTTGGATTTTGAAATTGAGAAAGTTGAGTTGGTTGAGGAGGGTAATATTGTGGTGGAAAAGAAGGATATGGTTGTTAGAATTAAGGATATTGAAGATATTTACTATAAGGATTTTGCCAACCTTGAGCCCAAGATGAGTTTTGAGATTGTGGGGTCCAAGGTTTCCATGGCATGCTTGCAGTCCAATTGTTCTATGGTTGTGCATATGATTGAGTATTGAAACCTTGAATCATATTTGATTATTTATTTTGTCATGGTATTTTAGAAATAAAAAAAGAGATTTAGCTTGACTTGTCCCAACTTCATCTTAAAAAACAACTTTAAGACCAAGTACTGAAGGACATTCCTTCATGTTATGATTTTCAGCACATATGACACAAATTTATATACTATCAAGGGGAAATTCTCTTAAGGAATGTTTCTTCCTACACTTGGGTCATAAAATAGATAATGCAACATTCTCGCCTTTTTTCTTGTTTTGTATCTTAAGGTTATCTAGTTGTTCACTAAGACTCCCTAGGATATTTGTTTTGAAATTATCAAGCAAATTGCCTATTTCAGTTTTACTTATTGTGCCAGTTGTAGATTTATTAATTCTTGACATCACATCATCTCTTGGATTTTTGCGAGTTCTAGCCTTACCCCTTAAGATACGTTTACATAAATCAAATATTTCTCCAAATGAAAGTTATGCAACATCTCCCTTTCCCATTAAATTAAGAATATCAATCCATTCATCTTTGATGGATTTTAACAAAAGAACTTTTAGTGTTTCATCATACAAATTATACATCTTAGCTCTTTTGATGTTGTAAGAAAATATTTCAACTAGATCTTCAAGGTTTTCATCCTCTTTTTGTATCATCTTAAACACTTCATCCTTGAGGTTATGGGGCATACAGTAATCCTTGCATTTTTATAAGAACAAATTTTTCATTTCATCCCATTTTCTAATTGTATGTGTTCCTAATCCCATAAACCATTTCAGTGCTCCATCTTTAAAAGTTGTTGGAAACAATTTCAACTCGTGAGGATCAAGTAAGTAGTCATAGGTTCTACATAGAACTTCAAACTCAAAAACAAATTTTTGAGGGTCCTCATGTCTTGAACCATGGAAATTAGGGAGGATGGAGGGTGAGATGTTTTTCATTGTGGCTGTGGTGTCTTCATCAAAGATGGGAAATCCATAAGGATATGGTTCTCCCCTACCACCTCTACCACCTCAACCTCGACCTCCTCCTCTATTTCGTACTCTGCCTCTTCCACCTCCAATCCTATGTTCACCACCATCTACATTATGCACTTCTCCTTCTCCTTCCCCTGCCATTGTAGATTCTTCAAAGATAATATAAGGTTCTATAATAGGATTATCTAGCTCTTCTTCTAGTTCCTCTACTAATGGTATGTTAAAATAAGTTTCTTCTTCTTCTTCTTCACTAGGAACCTCTAGTTCTTGTCCTAGAAGTTGTTCTCCTGTTGAAGAGAGGAATATTACTCCTTTTGTTGGGGATGCAGGTTCTTCAACTACAGCGTCGTTAGAAGAAGTTCGTGAATATCTAGGTTGGATTTCAGATCTATGCACCCTAATAAGTCTATGTCTACCTGCCAATGATGGGATGCGAGTATGGTTGGATGGTGTGGCACTACGAGGTCTAGGTGGAGTGAGTGGTGATGTTGGAATTGAACTTCTACCTCTACTTATAAATCTACCCCTAGAATCCATTTCTTTATGCATAAATGTTTTTTTTATCATTTTTCAATTTATTTAAATTAAAAACTCCTAAAAATGATATGCAAAAATAGAATCCTATATACACTTCCCCGTCAATGGCGCTAAAATGTTTGGTAAATTAATTGTTCTTAATTTCCTTTTTTAATTGTTAACCAGGATTCGTATACTTGTGAAATCTATGTGCACTATATATGCTAGGATTCTTCTTGTGAACTAATTGATTCTAGAAATGAACCAATTCTAAGTATGGACACAAATTGGAGAGTAATTACACACATGTTCTTTCAATCTAAATTTATATTAAATCCTAATTAACCGAATTGAAAACCACTTCTTTACAGAAATTGATAATCTATCTTAAGTTGCAGAATTCAACTTTACTCTAATTGTATGAAAGTAAAATGTTGAAGAGCCAAATTTCAAGAAAGAAACAATATAGCTCTATTTTGTAGAATTCAAAGCATTATACACTATATTTAAGAAGGAAACTCTTATGCTAAATTGAAGCAAAGAAATTCTAGGTTAATTGCATGAAAGAGAAATTTCCATAAAAGGATTTACTTGCAGAAAACAAAATGAAAATATTTACAATTTGAGAATGATTACTTGTGTGCATATTTATCCTCTAAAGAGTGTTTCATCAACAATTAAGAAATCAAATTAAGCTATGAAGTGATCAAGTGTTGGAAAGAAGATGCATTCAACAATTGAAATATTTTTAATGCTTTTTTCTTTTGTTTATGAGTGTTTACAACAAAATGAAAACAATTAGAAATGTAACTACAATGGAAACAAATTCTTGAAAGAAATGATAATGCTAGAAACAAAACAAAACTATGAATAAGACCTCACAGCTCGCAGGGGGCCCTCTGTGAGTGCAGGTTGATTAGTGATCACTAGATATTCATGCATGCATTGGAAATATCAATTATTTATATTATGAAACAGGGTGTCATCAATATTCTCCACAAAAGAGTTATACAATTAGCAACAAAAACCTTATATTTCTTGTCTCATTTACAACATTTATACTAATTATAAAATGACTTGAAAGAGTTTTAAGTCAATATGTTATGAATCATTTCAACACCTACAAGACCGATTTAACTTAGAGTTCAATCCCTTGATGACTTTCTATTGAAAAATCAAGTCATAGAAGATTTTATTTCGATCTATAATCTTGAGAGTCTATCCAATCTTCAGTCTCGCTCGCTTGATTTTGTTATTTCTCTGCTACCCGTGTTTGATCGCTACACAAAATTTCCAGGTTTGACTTTTCCTTTGACTTCAAGATTTCTTAACCCGCATAGCTTTTTAAGCGATGCTAGTAGGTGGTTATCCATTTGGGAGTCATTTGTCACCTTTTGGTAGTCTTTTTCCCTTTACTGGAGTGTTGCAACCTGTTTAACAATGGATTTTATTGCGGAAACAAATATCAGTTGCAAAATGCTCATGATTCGGTCATTGTAAGAATATTTTTGTTATAATTTAGTAAGAAAGAGAGAATTTAAACATGGATGAATAATACCTTTGTATAATTTGAACTTGACCTAAAATATCTGAGTTTGTTATAGAATATTGACAAAAAGGTGAAATGAGATGGAAAAAATGATAGTAAAAAAGAAACAATTATAAGCTTCAATAGGTTGCCTCCTTCTTTTCTAAATTACTCTGTTTCTTAGCCTCAAGCTTCTAACAATGGCCCGTTTCTATAGGGCCTCAAAGCTCTAACGCAAGTAATTTTTGTACCACAAGTATAATACAAAGGATTTTTACTCAAAAAAAAAAAACATCTCACTTTACAAAAATGTTTCCATGAAGAAGAAATGTAGGCCTTGAATCTCAGTAAGGAATGTGGTGTTGTTTTCCATGAACACGTCCACTAAAATCATGATAAAAAGGCTACACAACCACAAAAAAAATTGCTTGATCATATATTTGAGTAAGAACTGTTGGAGATCTATTCAATTACAGTTATTAAAATTTATTTTATTTTTTATATATTTTAATTTTATTTATCTTAATTTTGATTGGTTTCGTGGGTTTCATTATTATTTTGTAATCACAGTGATGGTGATGGTGATGTACCATCAATTGTACGTTCATAATCTTGTCAATACTTTTGTTATTATATTATTATATTAATCTCATACCGCCTTCCACATCTCTTGGTACATGTCCTACACTCGTACTTATCCACTACGTCTCATTAAATACATCTCTACCCTTTCGCATTATCACTGGATTATTTTTGAGCAAGATTTAAATAGTGTGACAGGTTGTCACGCCACCTATGTATTTACGTCATTGACTATGAGTTATCCCGTCATTTATGTTACCAGAGTCTTTCAATTCTGCCATTAATTTTAGCATCGTATTTTACCATAATCCTTGATCGATATCGACTGACGGTCTTATTTGATTCATATTCTATTAATTATGTCATTTATAAATGAACAAGTAAGCTCAAGAGTCAAACATTCTAAATGCTAGAATTATCAACATTCTAAAGATTCATATAAATATATTATAATGTGGAGTGTAATAATTTTTTAACACATCGTATTTTTAATTGAAAAGAAATAAAGAAATAACTTTATTATTTTATAAATGTGATCATGTCATTTGACAACTTTTATAACTTTTTTCATTGGTGTTAGATGTATGCTCCTTGTGTTAACACTCTCATTATTGTCACTGATAGGTTATGACTAAGATATATAGGGTCTTATTACTTAAGGCTAGTGTTTCTTAAGGCTAGCGAAGTTGAAAGAGAACTCCTTGTTAGAGAGAAGATCTCAAAATAAAAGATATATTGACTCCATTCATCCTAATTGGCGAGGCGTTGATACTTGTCCTTGGTGATCACCTTAAAATTTCAATTTTTATCCTTTCCAAAAGTTTCTTCCCTAACCCTAGACGGCCTAGCTAGGGCATCCTCTTGGGGAGCGATTTGGTAAGGAACTATGTTGGGATGTGTTATCACTGACAAAATTTCAAAGAAAAAAGGTAAGGGAAGAGTTAATTGATCCTGGACATATTCATGCTGATCTTGGTCGTGTTCATGCAATAGACATTTGACCCAATTCTTAGTTTGAGCAAACAAGCCCATGGTGAGCAGAGATAAGAAATCTTCATCAAATTCAAGCAAGGCAAGATACATCAGATGGATTGATAATAGGCTCAGACCCAACATCAGAATTATGAAGAGGCAAATCGAGGATTTGAAGATACAACTAAGTCAGCAGAAAGGATTTCCTTAGCTAAGGAAAATCACATAGCAAACAAGTTTCAAGGCAGATGAGAAGGACATTTCAAGATAAAGAAGCTCAAGACAGTCGAATTTGGCATGTAAGCTGTGTTTTTGAAATTACACAGCAGTTTTGTAGTGCGCTACGAAACTGCTGTAGGTGATACCTCATGCACAGCAGTTTCGTAGCGCGCTACGAAACTGCTGTAGCTACATATTATCATTCGATGGGCCAATTTTGAGAGACAAAGGGAAATATTTTCAAAGGGGAATCTCTGCAAAAGATCAATTACAAAGTGTCAACATTCAGCAAGGGCAAAACAAGTAGAAGGAGGACATTTTTGTTGAATTCTAAGCTACATGTTATAAAAGTGGAAATTGTTTCATAGTTAGATGATGCTTCAGGCAGCATTAAAGGAGCTATTTGTCTTAATTCAAGTGTGGGATCAGATTTCATGGTTGATTTAATGCATTTCATATGATTAAAGAGACAGCATGGTCAGCAGAAGGATTCGAAGATGAGCATAAGAATGAAACTCTAAAAAGGAGGAGTTTTGTTTCCCTGTTTTTACTAGTCAACTTCCAGGAGGTCTCTAAAGCAACTGAAAGCCTATTTTGGGAAATAGAAAGAGGTTTTTATTCCTAACAGAATGAACTAGAAAAACCTCCTTCAGTTTCCTCAAATCCATTACGATCTGAGAGAAATTAATGACCAAAGTTGCGCTACGAAACTGTTGTAGGTGCAGTTTTTCATCTCCTGTTTTACACCTGTTTTTCAAAGACACATTCTGGGCGGTAGGGAAGGTGTTTCAAAAAACCAAGATAGGTTTTTGTTCAGCATGGATTGGTTCACAAAAGCCTCCTTCAATTTTTCCAAATACGTTTTTTGTGAGAAGTTATGAGCTCTGTCCCAAGACCTATTTTTCAGCCAGAATAGAGCAAGGGACAGTCTCCTAGTTTCTAGGAACAACAAAAGGATGAGTCATCAAGGGCCAGCTGGAAGGTTATGAGCACCATCAAATTCAACTTCATGGAGTTTTAGGTGTCAAAGAATGTTTTAAATGTTTAGATAAGGTTTTTGTAATCATAATAAGGAGTTACACTCCTAGTTGTATTAGGTCTCTAAGACTCCTAGTTAGCTGTCCTTTGTATTAAATAGTTAGTTTTAAGTGTCAATAGGTGTCAAATTAGGAGGAATTCGAATTCCCCTCATGCTGGAGGAAGGAATCTACATGAACTCTATATATAGCAGAACATCTGATGTACAAAGGGTTGGAAATTTTATGCAAAAGCTTGTATTTGGCCTATGTAAGACTCATTTTCAGTAATACATGCTTGACTTTACTTCTCAGGATTCATGAAGGATTTTTTTTGTTCAGAATATGTGATGTTGTCCTTTTCTTAATTCTTACAGTGGTATGGATGTATAATCACTCAGAATTCACTGAATGTGCTCTGACTTCCTGTATACATTTATAAACTGTGTGGTCCCATATGAGTTTATGTTCTGAATGTTTAAATGCTGAATGCCCTGACTTCCATGTAAGGTTGAGTTCATTGTTATATTGAGGTGTTGTTGACTCCATAAGCCCAATGGATAGTTGTTTAATGTGTTTCCACCATTCATATTTTTCACAGTTGTTCTATAAGAGTTAGCCATCTTATCTTTAATCAAAATCATTAATTCATCAAGAGAGAGCCCTCTCAGGTTGAGGAGGCTAAGCCTCAGCCTAAAGTAGGTTTGAAATAGTTACTTAGAGTCAACCTGACCAGCAGCCTATCAGGGCCTGATTTTGAGATAACATTTTGGTGCGTCTGCCGGGAGCCTGAAGATTATTCATTCCCGAAATCAAGAGACTGAACTTCTGAAGGTAGCAGGAGCTCAGAAATCTTTTTGAGGCTGCAAATCTACCTTGGCGACTCCATTGTTGAAGAATTCGAAATTCATAGATTCATGGTGATTCCACTGGAATTATGAAGGACCCAGATGCTACCATTCTTATTTCAAGGTATGCATGCATAAAATTTTCAGGAATTCATGGTTTCCCAAATCATTTTCCCAAGGATACATATTTTCTAAGGAATGGTCCAAAATTCAATGGAGAAGATTTGAGTTTAACTTTGAAGCATATATCAGATTTTTGTGATTTTACAGAGCTTCTTAGAGTTAAACATGAGGATGTTTGCATTATGTTGTTCTATGATTCATTTCAAGGGAAATGTAAACAATGGATTGGAAGCTTTCCTACCAAATCCATTAAGTCATTTGAAGACTTTTGGCTTATGTTTTTGGAGGAATGGATGGATAGATCAGATGCGGTGGCAAACTCTCCTTCAATTCAAGGTTTCAAACAGTGGAATGATCATCATATTAATGAAGAAATAGTTGAAAATTTTTCTTTGTCCTTGTCTTCTTATCTAAAATCATTTGACTGCAAGACAGAGGATAAGATGAAATTTTTGGATGAATTTGCCAAAGACATTGAGAAAGATATTGAACGTTTACAAGGTCAAATTCAACCATATAGTCTTCGTGGTTGTGATCATTCTTTTCAAAATATTTTTATGGCAGCACATAAGGAGAGAGTGTTGCTTCCTTTCTCTTTCACGATTGAGGAAGAGTACACTGTTGTTGAAGATCAGTTTTCACAACCAGAAAGTTACAAGAATCATCAAGCTGATCATGTTTTCTGGGATCCTATAGCCAAATATATGGAAGAGTTTTACTCTCCAGTGTTTCAGTTTTTCTATGAAGATCAGAGGCAATTTCAGTGGCAGTGGTCATCACAATATCATAGTGGCTCTGAACTCCGATGCAGTCAAAGAAATCAAACATCAGATAAGACAAATGATTGGCTACATTGGAAATTTCACATTGATTGAGCTGAAAGGAGCTTGTAGTTAATAGGGTAGGTAGGTAGATAAATGCAAATAAGCTCAAGGTTGACTGAGCATTTTTTTTAATAGTGGTAGATATAGACTTCTTTCTCCTACAGTGATCATCAAGCTTAAGCCCGAGGTGAAGGCCCAAGGAACTTAAAGAAGATGTTTGTCAAATAAATTTTTGTTCATCATAAGAGGATAAGGCACTGGAACTGCAGGTTCTTAGTGTACCACAAGGGCACACTATCCCAAGTGGAGCCACTGTTATCACTGACAAAATTTCAAAGAAAAAAGGTAAGGGAAGAGTTAATTGATCCTGGACATATTCATGCTGATCTTGGTCGTGTTCATGCAATAGACATTTGACCCAATTCTTAGTTTGAGCAAACAAGCCCATGGTGAGCAGAGATAAGAAATCTTCATCAAATTCAAGCAAGGAAAGATACATCAGATGGATTGATAATAGGCTCAGACCCAACATCAGAATTATGAAGAGGCAAATCGAGGATTTGAAGATACAACTAAGTCAGCAGAAAGGATTTCCTTAGCTAAGGAAAATCACATAGAAAACAAGTTTCAAGGCAGATGAGAAGGACATTTCAAGATAAAGAAGCTCAAGACAGTCGAATTTGGCATGTAAGCTGTGTTTTTGAAATTACACAGCAGTTTCGTAGTGCGCTACGAAACTACTGTAGGTGATGCCTCATGCACAGCAGTTTCGTAGCGCGCTACGAAACTGCTGTAGCTACATATTATCATTCGATGGGCCAATTTTGAGAGACAAAGGGAAATATTTTCAAAGGGGAATCTCTGCAAAAGATCAATTACAAAGTGTCAACATTCAGCAAGGGAAAAACAAGTAGAAGGAGGACATTTTTGTTGAATTCTAAGCTACATGTTATAAAAGTGGAAATTGTTTCATAGCTAGATGATGCTTCAGGCAGCATTAAAGGAGCTATTTGTCTTAATTCAAGTGTGGGATCAGATTTCATGGTTGATTTAATGCATTTCATATGATTAAAGAGACAGCATGGTCAGCAGAAGGATTCCAAGATGAGCATAAGAATGAAACTCTAAAAGGAGGAGTTTTGTTTCCCTGTTTTTACTAGTCAACTTCCAGGAGGTCTCTAAAGCAACTGAAAGCCTATTTTGGGAAATGGAAAGAGGTTTTTATTCCTAACAGACTGAAATAGAAAAACCTCCTTCAGTTTCCTCAAATCCATTACGATCTGAGAGAAATTAATGACCAAAGTTGCGCTACGAAACTGCTGTAGGTGCAGTTTTTCATCTCCTGTTTTACACCTGTTTTTCAAAGACACATTCTGGGCGGTAGGGAAGGTGTTTCAAAAAACCAAGATAGGTTTTTGTTCAGCATGGATTGTTTCACAAAAGCCTCCTTCAGTTTTTCCAAATACGTTTTTTGTGAGAAGTTATGAGCTCTGTCCCAAGACCTATTTTTCAGCCAGAACAGAGCAAGGGACAGTCTCCTAGTTTCTAGGAACAACAAAAGGATGAGTCATCAAGGGCCAGCTGGAAGGTTATGAGCACCATCAAATTCGACTTCATGGAGTTTTAGGTGTCAAATAATGTTTTAAATGTTTAGATAAGGTTGTTGTAATCATAATAAGGAGTTACACTCCTAGTTGTATTAGGTCTCTAGGACTCCTAGTTAGCTGTCCTTTGTATTAAATAGTTAGTTTTAAGTGTCAATAGGTGTCAAATTAGGAGGAATTCGAATTCCCCTCATGCTGGAGGAAGGAATCTACATGAACTCTATATATAGCAGAACATCTGATGTACAAAGGGTTGGAAATTTTATGAAAAAGCTTGTATTTGGCCTATGTAAGACTCATTTTCAGTAATACATGCTTGACTTTACTTCTCAAGATTCATGAAGGATTTTTTATGTCCAGAATATGTGATGTTGTCCTTTTCTTAATTCTTACAGTGGTATGGATGTATAATCACTCAGAATTCACTGAATGTGCTCTGACTTCCTGTATACATTTATAAACTGTGTGGTCCCATATGAGTTTATGTTCTGAATGTTTAAATGTTGAATGCCCTGACTTCCATGTAAGGTTGAGTTCATTGTTATATTGAGGTGTTGTTGACTCCATAAGCCCAATGGATAGTTGTTTAATGTGTTTCCACCATTCATATTTTTCACAGTTGTTCTATAAGAGTTAGCCATCTTATCTTTAATCAAAATCATTAATTCATCAAGAGAGAGCCCTCTCAGGTTGAGGAGGCTAAGCCTCAGCCTAAAGTAGGTTTGAAATAGTTACTTAGAGTCAACCTGACCAGCAGCCTATCAGGGCCTGATTTTGAGATAACAGGATGTATTCTACAAGCCTTCCAAATTTGAGGCCCATCCCATGGTTGGTTTGTGAGAAACATCTAGCCCTAGGTCTAACTTCGGTTTGGTTTAGGTCTTCTTTGGTTAGTGGCATTTTGAAGGTCTCTTTACTCAAACTCAATGAAAGTTAATTGTTTTGTGACCTTCCTTTATCCTCTCTTGACCTAGACACTCTCTTAAAGTTAATTCAAACCCTAGGTTAAGCTTTGACCTTCCCAAGGCTCCCTTTTGTGGTCCCACAACATAATTTCTCCTTTATCTTACAAAGCCACTTAAGGAACCTTAATTCCTTGGAGAGTCTTTGGTCTAGTATACCCTCATAAGAGAATATCCCTATTCCCTAGGCATAGATCTCCCTTTAATCCTTTCTTGGAGATCCCTTATATTGCTCTTGAAGCAACTAAACCTATTATTTAAGCCTCTCCTTTGAATGGCCTTTGGAAATCACATTGCCCATGGTCATTGACCTTTATCTTTCTAGTGATTTCCTTCATACCGGGACTCCTCCCATTGGTGAAAGAAGGGGACATTGACTGAGGTGAAAGTGGGTTCTTGCCTCATTGTTTCCATATGGTCTAGTAGTTTCCCTATAGGAACCCCTCCTAGGACCCTGTTAGATTGTGTGGTAACATGTTCCCTTTTGCTTCCCCTCATGATTTTGGGGTAACCATGAAGCATGACATTGTGAAAAATTATCTTGATAGGGAATTCTTGAGCTTGGTCGTTCAATCCTCCATTCCCTACTTGCAGTAAAGGCTTTGAATGTCCAAATTGGTATCTTGCCCCTCATCCATGACTCCCTTCTACAACATATGGATATCATATTTTCCCGCCTCCCACCCGCATCTTTTTCCATATGATTGTTTCTATGTTGGCCTTTGGATTTATTGCATGAGTAATCATATAAGTGAGTATTCTCATATTGATCTAGTGATATGTTGGTTGCATTGGCTTTATGATTACACTTAAGACTCACTTAATGTAATATTCATGTTAGGGTAGGATGTATTGCATATTTGCATTACAAATTAACATCATACTATGTTATCATGCTAGATTAGGTGCGTTCTTATTAAATTTGAATTCTAGAGCAAATTTTTAGTCCTTGTTGATTTTTGTAGACTAACAAAAGCATGGGAGATCAAAGCAATGCCATCAAAACATGTTGCCTCATTTTCTGTATCTTTGATATGCAAGTAATAGATCTATGGTCCTAAGAGATTGTTGGTATTATCATGACCTCCCCATTGGAGTACATGGTCCATGAAATCTACTAAGAGATCATGTCCCAGTTGGAGCAAGATGTTACCCACCATTGTTAGTTTTTGTAGCATCAGATGTGTTCTCGCCACGAAATTTGGTGGAGAGGATAGAACGCATGAGATATCCAAAACTTGAAAATTGTCTCTAGAAATTCCACCTAGAGATGACTTAATTAGATTATTAACCTATTTTTTTAATGCTTCCTAAGTCTAAACTTAGAAAAACTGATTAATTAATCATAATTAATGAAGTGAAGGTGAGAATTATCTAGAAACTTACATGGATCGATCCAGAAATGATCTGAGCCATTGATTAAGATTTAATATTGGTCATTGGAGTCCCAACGGGAAGATATAAAAAGGGATTTATGTGCTGATGGAGAATACATCAGATGTTTAATCTCCTTGGCAGATCAATTTCCAGAGAGAAAAAAAAGTTTCCAGAAATCCATATATTGAAGCAGAGACCGTGAGGGGTAGAGACAGTGATCCAAAGGAAGTTTTCTAGATCTGAAGAGGCAATAGTAAGGAGGTGGAATTATTTCCAGTGAGGCAACAGAAAGGACTATGCAGTTGCTTCAGAAAAGAAATTCGATTTAGCTATAGGAAAAATTGATTCAACTTCCATAGGCTGGGAAAGTATTCCATAGGGTCAGAGAATCAATTTCCTCAGTAGAAACAGGTAGAACGACTTCATCATAGGAATTTCTGGGCTTAGACGGCGAAGGGTTTGTCCAAGCACTATGTAGAAGTTGACGCAGAGGATCTAGGAGGACAAGTCTTCTAAAGGAAAGTTGTGTCAGGGACGCTTGTTGAAGAAGGAAAACTCCCTTAAATAATTTTGGCCATATTTTATTGTTGTTTAGATTTCCAGCTAGCCATCCATAGATTATACTCAAAGTTCATTATTGCATAATAATAAAACCCTCACTGTTGCACCGTTTTTCCCAAGTTGGGTTCTTTCTGGGGACAATTGCCAAAAAATAACAGTGTCATTTTTAAGTGTGTGTGTGTGTGTGTGTGTGCTAGTATTTTCTTGATTTCCAGCACTATTTCCCTTCCACGGTATTTATTTGTGAAGATTGCAGTGTGATTTATTTTATATTTGTCATAGTAGATAAATTGTTAAAATAATTAACAATATAAAAATAATTTTCAGTTGTTGTAATAAAATTTCAGTTTTGGAATTTTCAAATGGTATTAGAGTGTGAGTGATAAGTCAGGAAAGTTAGAAGCACAAAAGGGAATTTTTCTATTTAGTGGGAGCAACAGGCCAAAATTCTCAGAGGTTGCGTAGTACCAATATTGGTAGTTCTTGAATTTCCTGGGAAGGGATTTGATTTTTAGTTGCAGGCTTGCAGAAAAATCGAAGTTGCCCGGAATAATGATTCCAGTAGTAAGAGGGAGTAGTTGTAGCTCATATTTTTGTGAGTAGATTCCTAGGTTGGATGCAGATGGTTTTTGCAACAATTTGTAGTAGCAGAATCCGCGTCAGGTGGAAAGAGAAAAGAACACACAACAGAGGGAAAATTTATCTTAGGGGACTTCGAGTTTTAGAAGTCTGATTTTCCAGTTGCATATCAACAGTAGTTGTGAGAATATTTCATTACTCTAGAAGGGAGTGTGTGTAATAGATCCAATAACTGAGTAGAGGGAAAGAGGGAGATTCCATTTCATTTTCTCTAGTTTTGAGTTTCCATATTTTGCAGCTCTGCAAGGGTGACCGTACGAAATTTCCAGAGAAGGACATGTGAGTTATCCATAATGTAGATTTGGGCATCAATATGACTTCATGTTGCCAGAAACAAGTTCTGGAGGAAGTGTGATTTGTCTAGTGCGAGTTGCAAAGAAAGAAAGGGTCCTAGCCAGGGACTAGGATTGAAAAGAGATAGTGGGGCACAAGATCTAGGAGGAGGAGAAGTATGAGACTCCAATGTGCCATACTGGGCAGGGTCTAACATAGTTGCAATAAGGAGATCACTCAGATCAGTTCTAGATTGTTGTAGCGGGACCATCACCTTTGCTACAAGAGCCCACAGTATCATAGTAGCAGTTTTAGTGTTAGCGGACACAATATTTCATTGAAAATCACAAATCTAACTACAGTCAGTACCTAGGAGACAATTGTAGAACTAGATGTTGTGACATAGGTAGTGTGAATTACTCAGTTGTAGTATGTAGGTGAAATTTCAGCCAGAAGATTCCCAACACAAAACTCCATAGTTTAGTTTCCAATGCAGGAGGACAGTGTGAGTTTCTAGGAGGGAGCAAAGAGATTTCCCATAAGGAGATCGAGACTTAGAGGGATTCTAGCTTCAGAGGGAGAAAATATATCGAAGCTAGCGCTTCAAGATCTGAGGAGATCAAACTCATTCTCGTAGTAGCAGCAACAGTATGAGTAGATCAGATTTTTCTATGTTTACAACTATACTTCCAGGGGTGAGGTGGGGTGATTTGGTGTTGTGGCCTTAGAGACATACAGAAGTTTGGGAAGGATCCTTGAGGTGTCCTCCTCATGGATAATTACCTTGCTACGAGGGCCCAAATTATTCAATAGCATAATGGATCAGTGTCAGTAGTTGCAATCAAATTCTCGAGTGACAATTGTAGATACTAGTAGTAGTCAGATTTTGAGGAGCGCGATCCAATGTTGACTGAAGAGAAGGTGGCTCAGTGTAGAGTTAGAAACAACGCAGGTTCTTTAGTGACAGTGCAAAAACTAGTAAGAGTTAGGAGGAGACAGATGCATCATACTAAACACATATGATTCTGTATTTTGGATGCTTCTTAGTTGCAGTAGTTGGAGTTGCAGCAACAATAGATGAGAGGGAGTTGCAGTGTAGATGTAGGGTTGGAAACAGTATGGTAGTGTCAGTAACAACACATATGCAACATCATATTTGCACAGTGGTTGGTGGGCAGGATGGCTAGACATCAGCAGCGTGACATGAGATGATACAAAGACAAAGTGTTGTGGTAGGGTGTGCAACACTAGAACACAGTCCTCGCTAAAAGGAAGTGTTATTTTTTGTAGCATCAGATGTGTTCTAGCAACGAAATTTGGTGGAGAGGCTATAATTCATGAGATGTCTAAAACCTAGAAATAATTTCTAGAAATTCCACCTAGAGATGACTTAATTAGGTTATTAGTCTATTTTTTTAATGTTTCCTAAGTCTAAACTTAGGAAAACTAGTTAATTAATCATAATTAATTAAGTCAAGGTTATAATTCTCTAAAAAATCACACGGATCGATACAAAAATGATTTGAGGGATCATTTAAGATTTCATCTTGGTTGTTGGAGTCCTAACAGGAAGATATAAGAAGGGATTGATGTGGTGATGGAGAATACACCAAAAGTTCGATCTCCTTGGCAGATCGATTTCCAAAGAGCAACAACAGTTTTCGGAAAGCCAAAGATAGAAGTAGAGACAGTGAGGGGCAGAGAAATTGATCCGGAGGAATTTTTCTAGATCTGAAGAGGAAATAGCAAAGAGGTCAAGTTATTCCCAATGAGGCAGCATGTAGGACTGCACAATTGCTTCAGAAAAGCAATTCGATTTGGCTAGAGAAAAAATTGATTAAACTTATAGAGGTCGGGAAAGTCTTCCATAAGGTCAGAGAATCAGCTTCCTCAATAGATACAGGCAAAATGAATTCATCAGAGGAATTTTTGTGCTTATACATCCAAGGGTCTGCACAAGCATTGTGTAGAGGATGACGCAGAGGGTCCAGGAGGACGAGTTTTTTGAAGGAAAATTTTGTTAGGGTTACTTGTGGAAGAAGGGTAATTCCCTTAAATAATTTTGGCTAGATTTTCTTGTTGTTTGTATTTCCACTTAGACATCCATATCTACCCATAATTCATTTTTGCACAATAATAAAACCCTCACTACTACACTGGTTTTCCCAAGTTGGGTTTTTTCCGGGGACAACTGTCCAAAACTAATGATGTCATTTTTATGTGTGTGTGCTAGTATTTTCTCGATTTCCAAGGTATTTTCCTTTTGCATTATTTATTTAAGAATGTTGCGGTGTGATTTATTTGATATTTTTCATAGCAGATAAATTATTAAAATAATTAACAATTAGAAAATAAATTCCAGTTGCGGCAATAGGATTTCATTTTTGAAATTTTCACAACCACCAATGGGTGACCACTATAGGAGAAATTTTCTCTGAGATTTGTCTTCAACTAATAGCCCCTTGCAACCACCAGATAGCTCAATGTGACACCATCCTCCACCACCTTATCCAATCATTACATGCTCTTGCCCATTTGTTATGATCATGTGTTTGAAGGTGGGCCTTCCAACACCAAAGGTATGATTTTACATTATGTAATTGGGTGTTTATTATAATTTTTCTTGGGCACATTTGGACATGGATTAGTGGGGTGATTTGGGAGAAATAAAGGGCTTGGATTGTAGTCTTGCTCCCTCACCTCAACTTGGTGGTTAGCCTTATACCCTAGTCCCATGGGATATCCTTTATGGGATACTAGCTTTAGGAGTGGCATTGTTACCCACCACCAGTGAGTGACACCCATATGAGAAATTTTTCTCCTAGATTGTCTTCAACCAGCAACCAACAACCTCTTGTATCCTTGAGATAGCTCTATGTGCCACCTTTATTCGCCACCTGAGCCATCCATTAGGTGCCCTCACCCATTTTTTATGATCGTATGTTTGAAGGTGGGTCTTCCAACCCCAAAGGTATGGTTTTTCATTTTGTAATTGGGTATTTTTTTTTAATTATTATGGACACATTCAGACATGGATTAGTGGTGGGATTTAGAGGAAAGTATGGACTTGGTCTTTACTTTTGTCCCATTGTTCAATTTGGTGGTTAGCCTTGTATCCTAGTCTCATGGGATCTCCTTTATTGGTTGGTAGCTTTAGGATTAGCACTACATGGGAAATCTCAATTTTGGTTGTGTGGTCCTATTGTAGCGGCTACAACCATCCTCCAAAATTTTGGCCTGCACCAATTTCAGAGCCTCCCTTGAAGAGTTTCACTTGATGATTGCACCCACTCAGGTTCACTCCGTGAGCTCGTGTGAGTCCTTACATCCACCTTGCTTGTCTATTGCACTCAAGTCTCTGCATGTTGATGTCTAAGTCATTCTTGCAACCATGTTCTGGTTATGCCCAAAGCCTTTGCTTTGTATGTGTTTGTTGTGCTCGCCATGAAAGCATCTATCGCACTCACACAGGAAGTCACATTCATTGTCACGCAAGTGTCGTCTCGATCATGAACGATCAATCACGAGTGTCGAACTTGTCGCTTGCACCATTGGTCAGTCGTGTTGAACATGTGTGTCTGGATGGTTCAGTCGTTTCGTCGTCAAGTCAAGCAAGTGTGTGTTCATATGATCACTTATGCATATTTCTATTGTTCACACACTTAGTCATTTTTGCTAAAGTTTTGATGACCAGACTCCTCACTAATAGCCAGACCATCACCCTACTTTCAACTTGATCGATTTTCAACGAGAACAGTGCAGAAGCACTAAGCTAGTTCCTTCAAGCAACATTGCCTGCAAGCAACTAAAGCAACACTCATGTTGGCCACCCGGACAGTCGACCGGCTGTTCATCTCAAAAATTACACAGTGCTCATGAGCATGCCCCCCACTGCCCATCAATTAGCTCATCTCAGCAATTGCGCAGAGATGATCAGTAGGCTAGCCTTCTAGCCTTAGTGTAGTTTTCCCAGCTAGTAGCTCCCAGCAGCCAACTGGCAGTTCCCTCTGGGAATTGTGCAAGGCTAGCTGTTAGTGACCCCAGTAGCTAACTGGTAGTTCCCTTTGGGAATTACACAAGTCTGGCTACTAGTGACCCTAGTGGCCAACTAGCAGTTCCCTCTAGAAATTGCGCAAGTCTAGCTGCCAGTGACCCCCACAGCAAACTAGCAGTTCCCTCTGGGAATTGTGAAAGTCTGGCTATGAGTGACCCTAGCAGCCAACTTGTAGTTCCCTCTGGGAATTGTGCAGTTCTGGCTACCAATCTCCCAAGAAGTTCCCCAGAAAAACTACGCAATCCCTGCCTACTGACCCTTCATGCAACTCGACTCGTTCCTCTGGAAAATTGAGCAAATCTGGTTGTCCAACCCCTGCTAACTATAAATTTTGAAAAATGTGCAGAGCATGCCTGCCTTTCCCCCTACAACCCGGACTGTCCCTCCCAAAATTTGCGCAATTTTTCCTCCCAACCAAGCCAGACGTTGTAGGTAGTCACTGTCAACTCAGATTGTCTATCTCCATCCATTAGTGACTCTTGCGCAATTTTCATCAACTATTGCCCGAAGCCATCATCCCGCATCACATCCCTGCTGCCTCTCCCGGTCACCCGCATTCGAATGATCATGTGTCATGGTAGACTAAGAGATTTTGGATTTGATGTCGTCTCTTCATGAGTCAATGAAGGTACAGGTACACCAACAAACATTTCAAAACAACGAATAGGATGAGCGAAGGGATCACATGCAGATGGACAGGTTCACCAACAGACGAATGAACGAAGCATGCAAAGCGGACAAATGAACGAAGCATGCGAAGCGAACAAACAAACGAAGCATGCGAAGCGGACGAATGTGACGAACATGCACCTTCGTGAACAAGTGCGCCTGTCAAGCCTTCCAACATGAAAGCAAGGAAAAACATTCTCGAGATTCATCAAGAGAACCAAGGACCATCAAAGACTCTGTGTACTTCGCCATGCGAAGGTGAAGCTATGATACACCATGAAGACATCCATCACTCAATAGCACTATAGCTCGACATGCACTCCAACAGCAGCACAAATGTACCATCATTGTCATGTTAAGTCATGAATCATGTTGCCCACATCTCTACTATGGGCTTGTTGTCAATCAATGTGATGTAACGTGGAAGTCCAAGAGACCCACTTGTTGAACATAAAGTCATGTAAGTTGGAAAGTCAAGGAAGTCAAACAGTCATGAGGGTAGTCAAACAGCCAGAAGGGTCAGTTTCACCCTTGGCTATAAATAGCACCCTCATTTGTACATGAAAGGACTTTTCACCTCAGCTCCTCCCACACAGCCAAAGAGAGTCTATAATCTTTTCTTTGAGGAGTAAGTAGTGGCTCCAACGCCCCGCTGATGGGGTTAGTGATGTATGGTGTAACGATGTGTCTTGGACTTTTTCTTAATTCAGAAACCTGTCAACAGACCAGCACATTTTCACACATGTATTGTATTTGTTGTAAGACTAATATTTAACACTTGTAATGCATGTTTCTTTAGCCATGTGTTCTACACCTGAACTGATTCATTTGTTGTAACGCATGATCTATTAATGGAAATGTGTTGTATATGTTGTTAATGTTGTCTCGTTCGTGTCGACTTCTCTGTCAGACATCAGACAGACCTTTCACATGAACCTTGTTGTAACAATCGTTGCACTCATCTCGGACTGATTCGTGAGTGTTGAACGTGTTATCTTACCTTATATGTTGTGACTACCGCATCTGAGTGGACTTCTCCGCTGGAAGTTTTGTACGTCCTTTGTGTTGTGTGTTCCTAGCCGAGTTGGGACTAATCCCTTTCAACATGGAACTCATCTTCAACAGTGAAAGAACCATTGACACAAGTACACTTACACTCACTAGACATGCAAACTTCACTTCTCGAAGACAAAGCAAACCACTCTCTTGTGCTGACAAGCAAGAGTTGAGGAAAATCCTTAAGATAATGGCAACCGGGCCATCATACCGGATGGGACTCCCACACCAAATGGTGTGAGGTCTAGTTGGGACTTCATACCGGGGTGATCCCCTGAATTTTGGTGGGTCCAGCACCGTCAACATTTTTGGAGCTAGAAGGAGGGTAGCCAGTTGTACATGGCTGAAATTCCTGTCACACTCACTCATCAACCATCTGGTCAAGGCAGTAACTCGCACTCCCTCTCTCATGACTCAGCAGTTGGTTACTCTTCACCTCCCAGAATTGAACATGAGATTTCATATCAACACCTTCACTCTATCTGTCCCATCACTCGCCAGTTCATGAAAGTAGTCAGACTAATCCCAGGCGTACAGTATCTTCCACATGCATTGAAGAAGCCAAAAGCCACTCCCATAAGGGTTGTTTTATCGTCAGTGGAAGAAGCAACCCTTGCTACTCTTGAAGGTTTGGAAGAAGCTATTGAATATGGAGAGGAACCTCCAATATTCTTTGAAGATGAAAAAGGCACTCTTGTGGTCTTGGGATCAAAGTCCAGTATAGGAGGCAGAGGGGAAGGCAGCGAAGGAAGTGGAGGTGAAGACAAACTGATAGACTCAAATACAGAACCAACAGATTCTGAAGGAGAGGAAGAAGACATAGAGGATGAAGAGGGCGAAGAGATGGCTGACCCAAATCTTGAATGGATGACTTAGGGACCATTGGCTCTCCCGATGTTCTGCACAAGATGTCAAAGCAAGCAGAGAGAATTAACATCAAGTTTAACCCTGACAGTGCGGTGAAGACAGAAGACTGTTTAGACAACTTCTACCTACAGTTGCAGACCCTTGAGGTATGTTATGACGACGTAGCATGTAGATTGTTTCCATGTACCTTGGACGGTCGTGCAGCTGCTTGGTATCACAGCCTTCCACCCAACTCCATACAGAACTGGGATTCTTTCAAACGTATGTTTCTTGAAATGTTTGTTGATGATAAGACCCCAACCATGCTACTCAAAGAATTGGGAAGCCTCAGGATGGAGGGAAAAGAGAAAGTGAAAGATTTCAATCAAAGGTTTATGCATATTTTGAACAAGTTTGTAGCAAACACCAAACCTCATGACTCCATCACTATCGACTATTACAAGTATGCACTGCCAACCACCATTGCGCGGTTCATCAAGCGAGCTACGAAGCCAACACTGTTAGAAAGCTGCGAAGAGGCTATTGCTTTTGAGAAAGACTTGCGGGCCATTGGAGTGATCAAGGATAACGAATCAACGAAAGACTTCAAGGATGTGAGCAAAAACCCCCAAGAAATGGCGAGCAAAGGCAGAGATAAGGAAGCAATTGACATTGAGACCCTCACTTGCCTTGTCAAGAACTTGACAAACGAAATGTCCAAACTCAAGCAACGGAAGACAGACACATTCACGAACAGTCATACGCCAAAACAGAGACAGGCAAGCAGTTCATCAACTGGCTCATCAAGCAACAACTAGTTCGGTTCCAAATTTTCACAAAAGCCTATGTTCCAAATCAATCAATGATCTGATCCTAAGTACTCTTCCTTCCGAGAAGAATTTCACCCAGAGAAATCTTGTTCAGGTTGGAAGTGAGTTGTTACCTCTATTTGTACTCATACACTCGATGTGGATGGTGACATATAGGAGCATTCAGAAGACACTGATGACAATGAAGAGGTTGCACCTGATGAAGGACCAAATTATAGGCATGTGGTGAACGCATATTAGTGCTCACAAGTAGTCTCAAAGACGAACACTGAGAAGAAGCCCCAAAAGAAAAATGATCATTACAAGCATATGAGTAAAGAGGCTCCCCCGACACTTGAGGAGATGCAAGAGAAAGTGAGATGGTTGATAAAGAAGGTCCATCCACTAGCTGCCTCAAAGAAACAAACACAAAGCAAGTCTAGGAAGACAGTGGTGGATAAGAACACATCTGTGAGTAGCAAGTTGTAGAACAATCTACCAGATAGCACGAGCATCCATTCCACCACATACACCTCGGTGAGTCTACCACCTTTGGATTACAACATAGTCGATGGCATGAAGAAAACTCGAGTGAACATCAGTTTTTTCGAGTTAGCCAAAGTCCAGAGCCAACGAGATATCCTGATGCGTGCATTGGGACAAACAAAAACATACATCGTGGCCTCTACCAGCAAGGGAGCATGCACACCTCCTTGATCACTATCCACTGTGTTGAATACACTGTGGATGGAAGAATCAAACTCAGGTTGCCCCCATTCCTACTTTCATTTGAATTTTTCAACTATAATGTCCAAAAATGTTTGGTTGATTCTAGTCTAGCAGCCAATGTCATGCCACTCTCCATTGCTAAGAAGATCAATGCACAATGGAGCGAAACATCTGCGAGAATCATCCAACTTGATAGAACATCAGTACCAGCCATTGGTGAACTATGAGACATGATCATCCGACTATCCCATGACAGTCGAGTCCACTAGTGCATCAACATAGTTGTTGTGGACATATCGGAAGCATATGGTCTGCTGCTCAGCAGAGACTGGTCCAGCAAGCTAGATGGATACTTTGCTACAGACTGGTCTCACCTGTGGCTTCCATACAAGGGAAGATGCAACCAAATCTGGGTGTTATCCGAGAGGTATATGAAACACAATGTCACTCCCCTTGATGGTGAGAATGAACCATTGGCCTTCGCAGAACTCATGTTTGGAAATTGCCTCCTGGAAAACATATTGGAGTGTTATCTTGCACGACCTACTTCAACATCATCAGACAAGTAGTCGGGACTCTTTCCTCACCCAACTGATGATAATGAAACTTGTACAGTTGGTTTTTTTGTTAGTAGCAGTAGTAGCAACAATAGTAGTAGCAGCAGTACCAGCATGCCAAACGGTCCATGTACAAACAAGTTGTGGACCATGAGTCTTGATAAATCAAGAACACTTGATGACTCAAGGACCGAGTGCATCAAAATCATCCAAAACAATGAACAATGCATGATTTCAAGCAATTTGAAGTTCATAGTCACAAACAATGATGTTGAAGCACTCATGTTGAACACACGGAGGACCAACACTATGAACGAATAGAGCAACTTGGGAATCCACCATGATCCAAAGATGGCTAATCTCGGTACAAGTTTCACACTGCAGCAATGACCAATCATTGACCACTTGATCGAACAGTACCAAGATGGGCTTACACGAGTAGATGATGACCTGAGTACCCACTACATGCAAACAATCCAACATGAGATTCCAGGTAAAGGAGAAGACAAGCCATTACAACAAAGAACATGTAACACATATATGTTGTTTGCACTCCTTTCACTGAATAGATTGACTAATATTTTAAGTGGTTGGATTACTTGCAAAGTTCATCATCATACTTGGTGTTTTGATTTAAATCCTGCACATGAGAAATATGGGAAGATCCACTTACGCATTGATTTCAGAAACTTAAACCCTTCCCGGAATAAAAACAACTACCCCGTGCCATCATCCGAGCCCATGTTGCACATAGTTCCTGAAACAATGGTGTTGTCCTCACTAGAAGGTCTTCTGGAATACCACCAGGCTCCAGTATCAGAGCCCGGTGGACCGGCACTGGTCCATGAGAAACTTGGCTCACACACGTATCATGTGCAATCACTTGACTGGAGGATTGATAATCTTCTAGTCAATGGCCAAGTCCTCAAACATTAGTTGCAGTAGGTCGGGCCGTGCCCATGCCATGTACATAGTTTGCTTGTTGTTTGTTGTTTCATTTGGTTTGTTTTGCTTATTATCTTTGCTTTTGCTTTTTTTATTATACTTGTTATTTTTTGTTCACGTTCATTTTGTTTGTTTGTATATTACTATTTTTGTTTATGGAAATAAGTGCTGCCAACCAGTACATTCTGGCTTTTGAATAGAGTATGTGGTTGAAAGTTGATGAGACTTGTGATACTGCAGCAGTTGGCCAGTCTTGTGTCCATTTTCTCTGTTCTTGGCTACAACCTTCAACCTATGAAGTCCTGATGGAAAATATGAATCGTCTGTAAGGGAAGCATTGTTCCAACTGTGAACCTGTGTCCACACTAGGAACCATGCCTATACTCAGCCTTCTGCTCTGTGTGTTGAAGCTAATCCAACTAGTAGAAACGGAGAAGGGGAAAAATATAAACGAGCAAACCTATGTCAGAGGTCTTACATGCTTCTCTGAAGGAACAACCTATTCTGCTCTCAATAAGTCAGGATCCCTCTTCTGCCCCAAAAATAAATAAGTGCCTATGCACAGTTCTCTTAGAAAAACACAAAGGTAAAAGAAGAGAAAGGTTTCCTGCGCAAAGAGGTGAAGCATGCAACTCCACCGGGGTACTGACTAGGCTCGCTGGCAATGGAGCAATATGTGTTTTCTTGTGTGATTATGTCGAGGTACTTTCCAGGCCTACTGGCAGTGGAGAAACACCAGAGATGAAAACTTATACTCTGAAAATCTTCAACTCGCGAGCTAAACTACCCTTCCTGGATTCGAAACACTGAGATCTAAGCTGAAATTTTTGTGTTTGATTGAGATGGAAAAGGGTGAACCATGTATGTCCATAGGGTAAGTGGGGAAACTAAGGTAACCTTCACAACGATTCAATACTTCCCGAAGGACCAAGGCCCTATGCTAGCAATGAACCGAAACAGAGAAGATGGAGTTCTACCAACGTGTTGCCAAGTGTTGTAGCGGCTACAACCACCCTCCAAAATTTTGGCCTGCACCAATTTCAGAGCCTCCCTTGAAGAGTTTCTCTTGATGACTGCACCCACTCGGGTTCACTTCGTGAGCTCGTGTGAGTCCTTACATCCTCCTTGCTTGTCTATTGCACTTAAGTCTTTGCATGTTGATGTCTAAGTCATGCTTGCAACTATGTTCTGGTTATGCCCAAAGCCATTGCTTCGTATGTGTTTGTTGTGTTTTCCATGAAAGCATCTATCACACTCACACATGAAGTCACATTCATGGTCATGCAAACGTTGTCCCGATCATGAAATATCAATCACGAGTGTCATGCTTGTCGCTTGCACCGTTGGTCAGTCGTGTTGAACATGTGTGTCTGGATGGTTCGGTCGTTTTGTCGTCAAGTCATGCGAGTGTGTGTTTCTATGATCACCTATGCATCTTTCTACTTTTCACACACTTAGTCATTTTTGTTGAAGTTCTGACGACCAGACTCCTCACTGACAATCGAACCATCACCCTGCTTTCGACTTGATCGATTTTCAACTAGAACAACACAAAAGCACCAAGCTAGTTCCTTCAAGTAGTGTTGCCCACAAGCAACTCAAGCAGCACTCATGCTGGCCACCCAGACAATTGACCGACTGTTCATCTTAGCAATTATGCAGTGCTCATGAGCAGGCATCTCGCTACCCATCCGTCATCTCAGCTCAGAAATTGCGCATAGATGATCAGCAAGCTGGCCTTCCGGCCTTAGTGCAGTTTTCCCAGCTAGCAGCCAATTGGAAGTTCCCTCTAGGAATTGTGCAAGTCTGGCTGCCAGTGACCCCAGTGGCCAACTGGCAGTTCCCTCAAGAAATTGCGTAAGTCTGGCTACCAGTGACCCCAATAGCCAATTGGAAGTTCCCTCTGGGAATTGCCCAAGTCTAGCTACCAGTGACCCCAACAGCCAACTAGAAATTCCCTCTGGGAACTACGTAGTTCTCGCTACCAGTCTCTAGGGCAGTTCCCCAGAAAAACTACACAATCCCTGCCTACTAACCCTTCATGCAGCCTGGCCCGTTCCTCTGGAAAATTGCACAAATCTGGTTGTCCAACCTCTGCTGATTGTTTGTTCCGAAAAATGCGCAAAGCATGCCTGCCTTGCTCTTCTGCAACCCAGACTATCCCTCCCATAATTTGTGCAATTTTTCCTCCTAGCTGAAACAGACCTTGCAGGCAGTCATTGTTTTCATCAGCAATAGCTTGGAGCCATCATCCCACATCATAGCCCTGCTGCCTCTCCCGGTCACCCACATATAAATGATCATGTGTCATGGTAAACTAAGAGGTTTTGGATTTGATGTTGTCTCATCATGAGTGACTACAAGTACAAGTACACCAACAAACATGTCAAGATGACGAACGAGATGAATGAAGGGAGCACACGTAGATGGATAGGTTCACCAATGGATGAATGAACAAAGCATGCGAAGCAGATGAATGAACAAAGCATGTGAAGTAGATGACTGAATGAATCATGCAAAGCGGACGAATGAATGAAGCATGCGAAGTGTACGAATGCGACGACCATGCACCTGCACGAACAAGTGAGCCTGTCAATCCTTCCAACATGAAAGCAAGGAACAACATGCTAAAGTTTCATCAAGTGAACCAAGTACCATCGAATACTCCGTGCACTTCGCCATGCGGAGGTGAAGCTATGATACACCATGAAGACATTCATCACTCAGCAACAATGTAGCTTGACATGCACTCTAGTAGTAGCACGAATGTACCAACATTGTCATGTCAAGTCATGAGTCATGTTGCCCAGATCTCTACTATGGGCTTGTTGTCAATCAATGTGATGTAACGTGGAATTACAAGAGACCCACTTGTTGAACATAGAGTCATGTAAGTCAGATATTCATGGAAGTCGAACAGTCATGAGGGTAGTTGAACAACCACAAAGGTCAGTTTCACCCTTGGCTATAAATACCCCCCTCATTTGTACATGAAAGGACTTTTCACCTCAGCTCCTCCCACATAGCCAAGATAGTCTGTAATATTTTCTTTGAGGAGTAAGTAGTGGCTCCAATGCCCCGCTGATGGGGTTAGTGATGTATCGTGTAACAATGTATCTTGGAACTATCGCTTAACTAAGAAGCCTGTCAACAACCCAGCACGTTTTCACACATGTATTGTATTTTTTGTAAGACCGATCTTTAACACTTGTAATGCATGTTGCTCTAACCATCTGTTCTACATGTGAACTAATTCATTGGTTGTAATGCATAATCTATTAATGGAAATGTGTTGTATATGCTGTTAGTGTTGTCTCGTCCATGTCGACTGCTCTGCTGGACATCAGACAGACCTTTCACATGAACTTTGTTGTAACAACCGTTGCACTCATCTAAAACTGAACCATGAGTGTTGTACATGTTATCTTACCTTATATGTTGTGACTGTCGCATTGTGGTGTAGGTAAATTCTAAGTGCGAACACAAACAATTCCTCTAGCCCGAGAGAGTGGTTCTAGCCACAAACAAACAATTTATGGAAGATCTCCTTAGGCTAGAATCAAATAAGAGGGCCTACCTCTTAGTACACTATTACGCTTGGTGACAATCCTTCTTCCTCGCTCTAGCTACCTTTCATTTCCTTCCTTCGAACACCTTAAACAAGTAAGCAACAAAAAACAACAAACGTCATAACATACAAATTGCATTTAGCCTACTTAGCAGGTCAAGAAACATTAAGACATAAATATGTGAGATAAAATTTCATGTAGGAAATCAATCGATAGTTGCATCTATATTAATTCAGGAAGAGATTACAACCGATGTCTTGATGTTGTTGTTCCCCTCCGACATATCCAGGTTCCCACACACTTCTACTAGCATCTCATGGATAGCCCCAATAATGGTAGTCTCAAGGCTCTTCCCTTTAGTCTTCACACCAAACCAAACTCACAATTCTCCCTTAATCAAAAAATAGAGAGCTACAAACTATGGGTAGCTTGCTGACTACTCCAAAATCAAAACTTCAACCATAACTTAATTAGGACTAAAAGATATCTTGTGCTTGGGAAAAAGAGATGTTTATATAGCTTGGATGGAGGGGAGATGGCTCCTCTTCTCATGGGAGAAGGCATTATCTCTTGGATTAGTTCCATCCTAATAGGGGAAAGGAGCCCAAACTGACCTCCTTGACTCCATCTGGCCTAACCATTTACCAAGATTCGGTTATGAAGCTTCTAGAGCTGGAAGCTTCAACTCCATATTTAAAAAACTTTCCAAAATAGGATTGGTGCGACTGAGAAAGGGCTCAGTCAATCCAATCAGTGCTAGAGATAGTTGTAATCCCTGCATATTAGCATGAGGAGGACACGAATCATTAGCGTCGGTCTTGTAAACTAGGATAAACAGAAGATTTTTGGGAAATGATGAAAAAGGGAATTGTTCTACTCATGAAGAGGGACACAATGGGAGTTTCTTCATGATAGGAAAGCATGTCAAGGACACTGTATAGGTACTCTAGGATCGTAGATGGGGAGTACAAAGATAGTGACAAAATGTTGTGTAACAGATGCCCCCTAAAGCATGAAGTCTGAGCTAGAGTGAGGGTTGAAATGCTTTACAAGTGGACGCAGGGAACTAACGTCCATCATTGGAAAACCTGCAAGCAATCATAGATACATATACATCACTAAAAACTCTGAATAATAATACATGAATCATGGTATGGATGCAACCATCCAGAGAATGATCATGTAAATGGATCCAAGGTATGGGCGCAGCCATCCAGCAGAAAGGATCATAACAAAACCAAGGTATGGTTGCAACCACCCAATAATGAGAAGGATCACATTTAACAACTCATGGTATGGTCACACCCATCCATCTGAAAGAGACATGTATATCAATATGATCATGTCACATCGCCTCGCAACCTAGACTTGTGTAACCTTATCCCAGGGTCTTGTGCTCCAAACGACCCGATCAAAGTACAAATCCTAACATGCGAATGAATGTGTTGAAGTTGAACATGCTAAGAATTCGCTTGATTACTGGTCAATGATGTGAATCATTAACAAGCGCGAGAGAAACCACCAATAAAGACAATGATTCTCAAGGTATTGGCAGCACAGTTCATAGAATGTGAATAAAGGAACTGATGTTGAACACCCATGAAATCACCCGATCGAAAGCCAATGATGTGAACTTGTTATCAAGTGTGAAGAACTTGCCATTAGGGCATGCAAGCTCTAAGGTATTGGAAGTGAGTCTCTTGGCCATCTTCCTGGATAATGAGTTGAAGTCAATAGGAAGCAACCATGTCGAAGGAGAGCCATGATGTATCCGACATCATCGACATGAGACAAAGGGATGCAAATGATTTCAGATGATATAGAGAATAAGGAGTAAGTGTAACTGCAGAGGGACTAACTCTTGAACATATCAGCGACATGACTCTGGATTTTGGTAGCTTTTGGATCCATAGGATCGGTGGTCATGATGATGTGGCAGAGATCAAATGGAAGGAACAAATGAGTGACCTAACCTGGGAAGGTCAAATGAAAAGGAGGATATCCCAACCCGACACGAAAAATAAAGTGTAATGTTCAAAAGTGAGTTTTCGACACAACTAATAAAATTTCCAATTTTCCCCCACCATTTCTGGCAAGTACCTCAATTATGTTTTATCACAAGATTGAAGGGGATAGCATATGCTTGCACTATAAGTTCATCCTTCAGACAAATCTGACCTAGTAAGTTCAATGAGACGTAGGAAGGAGAAGCTCACATTCGTCACAGTGAAGAATCCGATGTCGTTTAATGTTTTAATGAGTCCAACAAAGGGGTGACTCGGTATCTTTTTCATGTTTATAGAGTTTGAAAAAGACACGGAAAAGAAAACTCCACATAGTCCCATTTTGTACATTTGTGTCTCTCGAGCCCAAAAAGGTAGAAAACGATACTTGAGAGAATCGCTTGACCATTTCAGTCAAGGAGTACATTTTTCGTAAATAGTGCATTCCATCCCGAAAAAGGGGTAAACATATATTGGGTTCATGACGTTTCACAGCCTTTAACGAGTTGAAAACGACAAGAGCTCGACAATCTTTTCATGTTTAAAGAGTCGAAAAAGAGCTTGAAAGCAAACCCCCAATTTTATTCTCTTTTACGAGTCAAAAAGGGGAAAATACTTGGCGATCTTTTCATTTCAGATTTACGAGTCTAGAAAAGTGCTAAAACACGACTCCAGTACAATCACTCATAATCCATCACCTGTCGCTCCACAAGAAACTTGGTAAAGGCATTATCTAGTTTTGAGGCAAAATAGGTCAAAAATACTCAAAAACCCTAATATTTCAGGAAAAAATGAATAAAATGGGGCAAAAGTAATTATTTTTCACCATTCACCATCTTACCTTTGTGTGAAGATATTTTTACCCACTTGTGCCCTAATTCTTCCGGAGCAGATTGTAGGAGATCTGGGAGGTCATTCACTGAGCCGTCAATTGCAAGTAAGAGCCAAAAACTTAAGCTCCATTTTCATACTATTTTTTTCCCATTTTTATCCATTTTTTGGGTTTCATGGGGAGCATTTGGAAAAAAAAATCGCCCTCGATCAGCGTGATTTCCAGGCACGAAATTGCGTCGAGTAGGGATGGTTAAAACTGTCAACCGCATCGGCGCCGTGGGAAAAATATTTACATGTTTCTTGCTCAATTCGGCCATTTGGACCCAAATTTTTCCAGCCAAGGATGATCATTGACTTGATTACATGGTTTTTATAGGAAGAAATCATGAAAAAATAGTAGATTGGAAAGAATGTGAGCACGAGGATATTGATACTCAACAATAGCTTATCCAAATTGGTTGGAGGATTTAAGGAACTGTGAGCTCCTAAAATTCTTTCTTACACTAGGTATATGGGCCCAACCTGAGTTTCTATGGTACCTGATTAGTCTCTAGGACATAAATCGGGAAATTTTCATCATCAGTGACCAAGAGCTGGAGTTAGAGACTTCAAGAATTTATTTCATCACAGGACTTTCCTGGAGAGGGGAACCAGTCAACCTATATGGGTGGAGGCCAATTGGGGAAAGCATGATTATGCTACTTGCCGAACATTGCCCAAAATCTTTCAAATCCAAAAGTGGCAAGATTGAGATCATGATCGTTCGAGATCTTGTGTTGAGAGTGCTACTGTTGACCATCAACACAGTGGCTAGGTCCCAAGCGCTGCATGAGACCAACAAGTCAAAGTTCCAATACCCTATCGAATGCACGACGCCCACCATCTTTAACTGGGTGGAAGAAATGAAAATCAACATGAAGCGCCAGCTATCAAAAGCTAAGGCGGGACACTTGAAGTAGTTTTGTTTTGGATCTGTGCTAGTGACCTTCTTCTTGGAGTGGGTTACGTTGTTCCAATACCAGTTGACTGAGGTAGATCTGTCGATGCCTCGAGACCCATGGATGGTCCGTTGGAGTGAGTTGATTCCTAGAGTCATAGGGGGCCAACAGATGTCCTACAATCCCACCTTTTTCTCGTGGCTATGATGGCAGCTGATCGTAGTGGAGGATTGGCCTTACAACGGTACTGTCTTCCACAGAGATCTAAATATGTCACTTCCAGAAGGGGAGGATTTTGATGATGGAGGTAAAAACAAACAATTTTTAGTTTTTTGATGTTTTTTACTATTTTTGAAATATCTGTGTTCATTGCACTTCGATTTTATGAATGCATATGTTGGACCAGAACACCCTACCAGGATGTCCCCGATTGCTAGGCACCTTGCTCGGCAGTGTGATGTCACTCCTTATCAAGAGGGGAGCGACAATGAGGAAGAGGATTGCATGTAATCTTGAGGGTTTGACCCATGGGATCCTAGAGTATGCTCGGATGGGTGATGTCCCACGATAGTACCAGAGGAATATGGTGGGGGTGTCAGATCAGATTCACCGACTGCTGACTTGCATAGTCAAAGTAGTTACATGATATCATGAGCATCATGTTGTTTAGTGCATAGGTCTAGCATTCCATATTTTTGAGGCCTACGAGCCACGGATGTATAAAGCCTGTGAGGCACTGATGTATTTCGAACACACATATTATTTTTTGAGGTTTTGATGTATGAAAAACATTACTGGCACACACATATATATATGTTGTACTTCTTTTCTTACTATGGTACAAATGTCTTTGTTTTTTAGTTGTTACATGTTTCACAAATGTCTATCCAACACATAATTAGCTAATGCATCTTTTAATGTATTCATGTGCCGAGGAATATGATGATATGTAATGTAATCAAAATTTCTCTCTGTAGACAGATACGTAGATACATTCTCAATATATGAGGGTTTCTGACGGAATATTTCCCGTTGAGTTGAAGAACAAAAATCTGTGAATCAAGGTTGAAAACCAATTCCTGGATGCCAAGAGCAATAGCTTCTGACAATAATTTGATAACCGCGCTATACTCAACGATGTTATTAGTTGTTTACCCTAGACATATACCTTGAAGATCAACCAACTCACCTTGGGGTTCATATATGGCCCATGCCGCGGATGATAGATTCTAGGTACTATGGCAAGCACCATCAGTGAAACCGACATGAGGGGACACCGCAATATGCAAAGTAGGCAAAAACATAATAAGCATAGAAGTTGCTGCAAAATAACACACCAAACCACACTATACAAAAATGAATGACACAGTATTGTGCAAAAGTAACCATGCAAGATGACCTAAGCATAGTACTTTCTAAGGGAGTCCATGCTCGAACTCGGGTAATCAATCAACACAGATGAACATCGGAGTTTTACTGTTGACATGACAAGTAAGCATCAACTCGACCAAATAATAGAGTAGAACTCATATGAGGCTTTTCTCCCATGCCCCCTGGGCGAGGGAGGGTTACAAGTCAGATGACAACCCCATTGCAATAATGGGAAATTGGTAGAAACTCAGGGAGGGAAAAAAACCTGAATCCATGAAAGATCTTGACAATGGCAGGAGAAACTGACATGTCAAGAGGCAGCGAAGAAGAGAAATTATCAAGAAACATAGACATGAACGTCGGGACATAACCAAGCCACGGGGAATGAGAAGACATGACGAGAGATGAACTCGAAACAGGATGATCAGAGGATACCAAATGTGAAACTAAAACAATATCCACGTAATCAATTTCAGTCAAACTTAACGACATAGCCTCGCCCCATGTATCAACAAGATCCAATGAAGGTATGACCCAAAGATCATATTTGACCAAGATCATGTTGACAAAGGCAACATGAGGAGGTGGAAGTGAAAAATTCCCATCAAGGAAGGATCTTTAAAAATCCCTGCCCCCACACTCTCATAAGGAGCATCGGTGTGCTTGACATACAGAACATTTCCATCTAAGGAGGAAGAGGCAAAGAAGGACAATTGGTCAACTATGACTACCTTCCCTTGATGGGGAAAACAAATCACATTGGAATAGGGAGGAGGCTATAGCATGCATGGCATGGGTCCAACTCTGTCCAAGTAGAAGATTATAATTGAGATTAGCATCAATGATCTCTACTTCAACATGTACTATCTTTCCCTCCAAAGTAATGGTAAGGTTGGTGAGGCACCGAATGGTTGCGAATCGTGCTCATTGAAAGCTTCCAAAGTGTTAGGGGATTGTTTCAAAGTAGAATAACCAATTGCCTTCAAACAAGCGACTGACATGATGCAGGTAGAGGCACCTTCATCGATGACGGTCCTACGAATGGTTTTCCCACTGATGATTACCTGAATGAGAAAGGAAATTTGATGAGGAAGACGTGGAACATGGTTTTCTAGATCAAAATATATAAGACTTGAGTCAACAGGATCAATACCCCCAATTAGCCGACAATAATGATTTCCATTAGGATGGGAAGCTTTGAAGTACCTCAAGAGCAGACATAGATGATGGCGCCTGAGCCAAATCCTCAACAATATTATAGTGCTGAGTGGCGTGAGCATTGGGATTGTACGAGGACTTTCGTAGCACACCTCGAGAAGGTGGTCGAATGACAGAATCAGGGTTAGGTCGCTCTATATGAAGAGGACCAGAACTTGACAGGGTAGAAGAAGAAGGGGTAGCTTCTTTTTCTTTCCCTGCTGCCGGGGTAGGAGTTTGATAATATTTTGATCTAGTAGCCACATTGATGGGCATACTCATCATGAACACTTGTGAACCTGAGGAAGCAGACGATTGAGGCTGGTCTACCATTTGGGTTTGTTGGGATGGAAATGGATCTTTTAGGGTAGTCGGGGTCCCTTTGAGAAAATGACTAACTTCAGATCATCTAGGACAATCCTTAGTATACTGATCCTCCTAAAAAATGAGGCACAGATACTTAAGCTTCCGTTGAGAAGCATCACTAGCGGACGACTTAGGAGAACCCTGTTTTGGGGCATCGACTTTACCCTTGCCTTTGCATTTTTCTTACCTTTTGAGGATTTGTCTGCTTTGGTAGACTAAACAGCGTGGACCTCTAAGTTTTTACTAGGTCTAGGTAGATTACAAGAAGACTCATTGGAAGCAGCGTTGGAGACTGACTTCTATTTGGAAGAAGATTTTGCAGGGGTCTGTATCACTGAACTAATTACTCCATCAATAGGAGGTGTAGCAGGAGACTTAGATGACGTCAGATCAGAGGATGGTCTGGGTGTCTTTGGGTAACACATCATATAACATGTGAGACTGTGAATAGACAAGGTCTAGATACTGGGCACGCATGATGGCTTGTTCCTCAGTGACACATCCTCCCATAGCTATGCCCTCAACAATTTTGTTGACGAAGGATTTGGTGAACCATTCGATCAACAACTAATCATTAATCTCAAACTTAATCAGGTGACGCCTACACCTCCATTCATGGATATGATCAGAGATGTGGGTCGCAGTGTCTTTCTTGAGTGATGTTAGTAGGTGATTGTCAGTTTCATAGGGAACTGGAAATTGGAACTGTGTGAGAAAGACCATAGCGATAGTGTTAAAGTCATGATAAGTATTTCAAGGTAACTCGATATACCACTTAGCTGCAGCACCTGTAAGAGTTCGTTGGAAAAGATGAAGATGAATGGAATCATCAATGTAAGAATTCAAGGAGCACTAGAGGTGATATGTCATCACATGGGCTTGTGGATCCTCTTTTGTTTTTCCTTCAAACTTCAGACAATCACTCAAAATCTTGGAAGGGACTGGAGGCCAGTATGGCAAATGAAGAATTGGATCATTCGTGAGTCGAGACACATCTGGCAACTCTAGTGTAGCCAAGAATGACAATTGAGTATTAAAAGGCATTGGAGGTCAATAAGCGGGTCCAACCAAAGGAGCCCATCCTTGTTGGTAAGGATTTTGTCCCCATAGTGGAGGGTTTTGTCCATAAGGCATTTGATTTTGCCCCCATAGTAGGTTACCTTACCCGTAGGGTGGATTTTGACTTTGAAAGCCTTGAAACTATCCAGCCATAGGTTGCTGATAAGCAACATATGGGTTAAAAGGCTGTTGAGCTTGTTGACCTTGGATGTATGGATGTTGCACCTATTGTCCTTAAACATACAGGTTCTGAACCTGTTGCCCCTGGACATAAGGATTTGAGACCTGTTACCATTGGACATAAGGATTTTTCACTTGCTGCCCTTGGACATTAGGATTTTGGGCATGCTGCTGTAGGACTTGACCCTGACCTTGTCCTTACAAGGGTTGCCCATGTTGATATGAGTACAAGGGTTTCTGTTGCCCTAGTTTTTATGAAACCATCTCACAAAAAGATAGAAAAGATAGATGAATGCCTTAGAAATAAGCCTCTTCGAGGGGGAAACCTCCTTTACATTACAAAAATGAACAATTCTTAGATGATACAAATGACAATACCTCCTTTCTATATATAGGAGTCTAAAGGGTCATAATATAATCAGAGCCGACATAACAATAATAATGTAAGGGCACAATAATAACATTAGTGGGCTTCTATGGGGCACACTAATAACAATATGGGGACTACATGGGAACAACAATATAATAATGGGTTTGTACTAATAACAATAAGGGGTTACACTAGTAGTATAGGGACCTAACATGCCCCTCTCCTTCAAAAAGTGTTGTCCTCGATGCTTGAGTAGTTCTCAATGCTTCTGTATAAAATTATTGTCCTCCCATGTGGAATCTTCAGTGGGAAAGTTCTTCCACTTGATGAGATACTCTGAAATTGATTGATTTCGTCTGGTTTTCGGTTCTGTAAATTATTCAGGTTCCAATATGCTTTTTCCTTCCTTGTCAAGTTCTAGCAATATTGTTGGAACTGGGATATTTGGCAACTTTTGAATGAGTTCCCACCCTGCTTCGCCATTCTTCCATTCATACCTTCCTTTGTTTATTAAATTTGGTTGGATAATTGTACCAACCTCTACCATTTCTGCAACCATATGTTCAATTTCACTCCTTTGGGCATATGGATATCTATAAGGCTTGATGTTTGGAGGAACACATCCTGGAATAAAATGAATAGCATGATCATGATCACGAATACGTGTGAGACCTTTGGGAGTCTCAAATACCTTGGAATGATTGTCCAAGACTTTTTGGAGATCTGGATAAATACATGATTTCAATGTGTGAACAGTTAGTGAACATAATTGTGAAATTACGCCTAGTTGTTCTTTCTTTAGAAGCTTTTCATTCCATCATAGTTGATTATCTTTCTTGGTTTCCCTGTGATACCCTTAATTCAACTTCCTTTCCTTCCGAAGAAAATTTCATAAAAAGTTCTTGAAAATTAAAAGCTATTGTACCCAAGGATGTAGCCATTGGAATCCTAGTACAACATCAACACCACCCATTGCAACGGAAAACATTGTGCTATTCAATACATATTCTCCCATGGATAGCTTGATATTATGGAACTTTCCAGAGAAATTTATGGTTCCTCCACTTACAACCATCACTTGACACATTGGTGCTGGATCTAGGAAGAAATTCAAGTCCTTGGCTATCTTACAATTAATAAAATTATTGGTACTACCCGAATCAATCAACACTATTACCTTTTTCTTCTTGATATGTCCTTCTATGTTTACAGTTTGAGTGGTAATTCCAACAAATGCATTAAAAGATATGGTTGGATTCATTTCTTCTTTCTCTGGGGTTGGTTCCTGGTGAGTATCCTTTTCTTTTGATGTTTCTTGATACTTTTCTTCCTGATATTTCATTGTTTGAACCTTCTTCTTCTTGATGCCAATGATTTACAAGATATGGTTCGATTCATTTCTTCTTTCTCTGGGGTTGGGTCCTGGCACATATCCTCTTCTTTTGATGTTTCTTGATCCTTTTCTTCCTCCTCTTCATACTCTATGTAAAATAATTTCTTCTCAACACACTTATGACCTTTAGTGCATTTTTTATCACAATTGTAACAAAGCCCTTTTTTTCTTTTTTCTTCCAATTGTTGTGGTGTAACCCTTGTAGGTTGTGGAAGGTTAGGAGAAACAACACTTCCATTATTATATTTATGAGGGGTAGACTTTCTTTTTGCCATAATTTTACTTTCCACTTTGTAACATCTCTTTCCAATTGTTGTGGTGTTGCTCTAAAGAAGGTGTTTCTCTTTGTATCCTCATAATGTGCTATCATTTCCTCCATGAAAATTGACCAGGTAACAAGTTGTTTATGAGAACAAAGCCCTTTGTACCATAAAAATTGATCCGGTTCTAAATATGAAGATGCAATACATACCTTTTGTAACAGTGGTACACCATGTAGATCAAAATATTGCTCCATCTGAAGTATCCAATTTACTGGGTCCTTGCCACCAAAATTCCTCATATTTCCTTTTCTTGATTTTAGGAGCTCGTTCTTGAAGCAACTATAACTCTGTAATTTTCGTTCTTCCAGCTTTGAAATTGCGATCTGCAGTAGCCCTCTACGTCCTCTTTCCAATGCCACCATTCTGATCAAATTTAGATTCTCCAAGAAAGAGTTATGCACAATCTCCCAATATGACCTGATTATATACCTTTTCAGAAGGGCGAACTTATATGAAGTGCCACGTGTCACTGTGTTAACCTTAGGATTTGAAAAATATACACAGGAAACTACAGTTTGTCCTATTTCTGTAACTTCTTACGAAATTTCAATATGATGCTAAAAAAAAAAGTTATGACGATTTTCCCCAGGTCACCTGTTTGGAATGTAATTCGGGAGTCTGGAAAAAGGTCAAATTCCTCAGATCATATCTCCGCAAATATAGCGCGAAAAGCTCTGAAATTAGGACCGGAGCTTCAGAATGATTTCAACCCAAATGGGTTTTTGTTTTAGCATCTGAAACGTCGTAGAAAAAAAGTTATAGTGCAAATGCCATGATGGCCTGTTTGGAGCAATGAAACCCTAGAATCCAAAGCTCTGATACCAAATGTTATGAAACCAGCTCACAAAAATATAGAAAAGATAGATGAACGCCTTAGAAATAAGCCTCTTTGAGGGGGAAAACTCCTTTACATTACACAAATGAACAATTCTTAGATGATACAAATGAAAAGACCTCCTTTCTATATATAGGAGTCTAAGGGGTCATAATATAATCAGAGCCGACATAACAATAATAATGTAAGGGCACAATAATAACATTAGTGGGCTTCTATGGGGCACACTAATAACAATATGGGGACTACATGGGTACAACAATATAATAAGGGGGTTGTACTAATAACAATAAGGGGTTACACTAGTAGTATAGGGACCTAACATTGGTTGGACCTGCTACTGCAAGGGTTGACCTTGCGGCAACAAAGGCTATCCCTGTGGCTGTAGAGGTTGCCCTTGTAGCTGCAAAGGATATCCTTGTGGCTGTAGAGGTTGGCCTTGTGAAAACATAGGCGGGGAGGTTTGTTGAACATACTGCATCTATGGCTGCATGGTTTGCTGCAACAATTGCAAGGGCTAACCCTATGGCTGTTGTAGTTGTCCTTGCTACGGCATCACCTGCCCCTACTGTCGGGTCAATTTAACGTCTTAAATTGATCTACATAAATTATCAATCCAGGTATCGTAAACTGATGAAGTGTAGTGCATTATATGTGCTTAGTTAACCTTTTTCTTACTTCATTGTTTTATAGTTTATGTTGTTTTTGGGGGTTTTGTTTCTTATGCTTAAGGAAATTAATCTAAGAAAGAAAAGTTATGCTTCTAGATGAAATCTCTAAATGTCAATGGACAACTAAATCTAATTACTTTTAATGTTAAAATGTAATTTCTAAAGAAGGGAGAAAAGGAAATGAACATTAGATAAAAACAAATCAAAACTTTGAATAATTAGATTAATCTAGGCCGGCAAAATGTCTATGAAATGAAAGCAAAAATGATAATGCTAGTTTAAAATAATACAAAAACAACTATGATCTACTGCAGGCTCAAATACCATTGGGAACATTCAATCTAGGAAGATGTCGAAATCATCTTCTTGAAATGACTGAAGAAATTGAGTATAGAATAGATGTGATCTTAGGAAAGCATGTGAAATAAATCTTTCACTGTTGTGTGAACAAACACCCAAATTCAGTCCAATTGGAAAATGGTAGAGCCACCTTCTTGAGACGATTTAGCGAGCATAGGAAACACAGTCAGTTATGCTAATTTGAAATGGAAAGCAAATACAAAACATGTAAAGGAAAACTAATCTACTGTGTGCTCTAATGCTCCAAGCACCAATTGGAAAATAGGAGGACTATTTTGTTAAGCATATATTACACAGTTAGATAAATCTACAATCAACTGGTTGAACACACTTGCATGAATGGAAAATCTAAACTATTAAACTTGAAAACAATCATAAAAATAAAATGACATACTTGAATGAAATCAAAGAAAAATTACAAAATAAAATCTACTCTACCTTACATTCTAATATGCTCCATGACATCTCCTACTTCACATCTCCTTCCATGTTGGGAACCTCAAAGCTTTATTCAAATTCTTCAAAATTACAAAGTACAAAGTAATGACAAGGTGAGCTAACAAAGTTAACAAAGCTTCCAAATAAAGGAGAGAGATCTCCTATTTATACAAAAATATGAGAAGTTATCTCATTAATGAGAGTCCATGAATCTCTCCCTATATCTCTAGAGTTATAATCAAAATAGGAAATGATAAGACACATGTCTTCTTAGAGTTTCAATACAAATAGGAAATGTGACACATATCCTCATGATCCCATGATCTTCTCCACTCAAATTCGAATTTGGCCTTAGGATGCCACATAAAGGTCTTTTAGAAGCTTCCTTTTGACCTACACATGTCAACAATCTCATCCCACTTGTTAAGTATAAGCATATGCACATTATTTTCTAATTTTTAATCACAAATTCACTTAAAAATGCTAAGAATTAATAAAGTTTGGAAAAACATAAATGTGACCCAATAATGATGAAAGTGAGATGAATGTAGTGACGTGGTAGCGAAATGAAGATGAAATGGAAGTGATATAATGGACATGATAGTGAAAGTGTAATGGAAGTGAATGAAAATTTCAAGACCCAACACCTGTTGCTGCATGGATGGCCCTTGATACAACAAAGGTTTCCCTTGTTGTTACAGAGGTTGTCCTTACTATTGCAAGGGTACTTGAACAGTTCCCGGATTGATACCTTAAAAATTTCTGAACTATATCTGGCCATAGCCACAGAGAATGTGGACGGACCAAGATGAACATACTGTCTAGGGTGAAGGATGTAAGGCAGATTGACCATTCCTTGGGAACCATATGGAACATAAGGAGTTTGGTACTAAACTTGAGCCTCATAAGGCTGCTGATACTGGAAATTTCTTGACCCAGACGGACCAACGGGATTTTGGACCTATTGGTACTAGACATTGCTTGATCCAATAGGACCAGGAGGGTGTTGAATAGCCCCAGAGGAAGGGTAGTTCATCCCAACCATGTGATCTTGTGAGCCACTCATGTTGGTTGTGCCTGACACCATAGAAACGTTTAGGTTCTACCCCTCAGGCAGCACAACCTGTCGACTTGTTGGAGGGATTGACGAACTGATAGAGACATGACTAGAGACTGTCGGTCAAATCGGATGGGTTACTTGAACTGAGGAGACAAGAGGATTCAGAATGGTGGGTCACACCAGGACTGAAGTAACTGCAGAAATAACCATCTGTTGGGAGGTCAGGTTCTGAATGAACGGACTTGTGGTACGCATAGTGCCAAATGCCCAAACAGGGTTATGATAAAGCGATGAGGCACTAGGTGTACCTGAGACAAACTCTGCTAAAGTCACATAATTAGGTGGAAAATCTCAATAAACATTGATGGCATTGCTTCCCTTGTAGGGGAAACCTTCAGGTGGAAAAGGATATTCTTCCTCCTCGAAAATGTGTGGAGTGGAGACCTCCGAGTGACCCGGAGAGGAAACTAGAATTTCTCCTTTAGATTCCATAGGTGGAAACAAGCGATGACGAATGACTGAAGATGTTCGAGGGGATAATTCCAAAGGAATACGCAGCCAATCATACAGACTGTATGGATGCTGCAGTGATATCACAACAGGATCGAACAAAGGATTCAGAGGATAAACAACCAGTCCAAGCTGACCTTTAGTAGTCGGCGATCTCTCGAGAGTCTGGACAGGACTGTCCGGAGATTCTAGGCCAATATTAAAAAGTGACCCAGTATTTGAGGGAGGTGGAGGATGATATGACAAAGGTTGAATGCTTAGAACAATTCCAAGTTCACCACCTTGGTCCTTAAGTGACTGTGGTAATTCTGGAAATGGCTCCTCAGACAATCTTCCAGACAAGGAGAGGAAGAGGAACTAAGTTAACAGATGGTTCAGCCACGAATACTTCGTCTCAAATAACAGGAAAAGAGAGATAAATTTCAAGGATTTAAAATCTACTTTAAGGAATACTCATGATTTGGTCTATAAAATACCAACAAGGATGTTATGAGATCATGGGCAACAATTTTTTAAGAGCATAAAAAAACTGTTGCTCTTTCATGTTTTAAGAGTTGAGAAAGAAACAAAGATGACTCTGTGACTTTGGATTTGAAACAAGCTCGAAATGACAAGCACTCGGATGATATTTTAAGTTTAATGAGCTAAAAATATCAAATGACTACTCAAGATGATCTAGGTAAAAAGGATTACCAGGTAACTGTGAACTGTAGAATACCTCCTGGTGAACCGAGAAGTACGAGCAGGAAATCTCCCTGAATGTTGTGTTCGGTGTATCACATTTACAAGGTGGCAGACTCGGCTTCCAGTGGATAAAGGACTACAACCTAATGGGGTCTCCCTTTATATACACGATGGTACGGGGAGTACAAGTCCGTACTAGTGTTTTCTAGTGTTGAAGCTAATGACAGCTGCTAGGTTTAAAGATGCCGGAACACATCTCTAGCCTAGACCTTCTAGATTGGATCGTTAGGTTTCGAATGCACCTTAGGTTAATTGAGTTCATTTTAAAGTTTATCTTGAATTATGTCTCAGTTTTTCAAGCCTTAGCGATGTGACTCAAAAGATCCTATATGCAGCTAAATGAGACAAGACTCTTTCAATTAAAGAAATTGTTTACACTAGAGAGAGTAGAAAACACAATAAAATGCAAACAATCAAGAAACTGAAAGCAAAATGATTTTTTCACTACTTTACTTTTTAAAAATAAACTAATGAAAAACTCTTTCAAATTCCTATTTTCCTAATAAGTGCACTTCAAGCAGTCCTTCCACAAGTAAAGAGAATTCCTTCTTCTTTTCAAATGCAAATGCAACTCTAGTCATCAATGATGCTAACTAACATAACACATTGATGCAACAAACTAGAATTATGTACTTTTCATGAAATGACAAAATGAATCTTTCATAAAACGCTTCAACGAAAAAGTTTTTGAGACAATCAATCCTCAAGAAAATGAAAAGACACAAAATATATTTTCTTCTAAACCAATGAAGCAATGAATCTATCAAAAACAAGACAAGGAATGTGATCTATGCTGGAAAAGAGGCGTTTAAGCAAACGAAACCTTTCAAACTTGTGTGATGGAGATCAAAGCAACAAGAGGACTACAAACGAAATGCAAGGAGTAAATTCACCAACCACTTGACTCACTGAGTTCACAATCAGCTGAATGGATGACAACCTAGATTCCCTAGGGCCACCAACCATCCAAGGACTCAAGAAATCAAGTAAAAAGAAGGAAAATCAACAAGCACATAAACTAAACCAAATGAAGCTTTCCAGTCAGGGAGAACAAAGCCTAAACAAGCTTAGAGGCAGAAATCAAGAGAGCAAGACACACTGGTCAAGATCTAGGGAAAACCCTAATCTTTACCTATAGGCATCGGCGCGACTGCCTAACTGACAACAAGTGCCAAAAGGGGGACGACGCGACTGTTTCTGAGCAATTTTCACTGATCGGTGCTACTATTAAGAAAATAAACGTGCTAACCGAGGATGCAAGGAAATAATAGACAATTTCTAAGGCTGAGACTAGACTTGCTACTATAAATTTCAGACCCAAAGCAGTAAACCAAGCAAAGAAGACAAGGCTAAAGGGAACTGGTGATACTAGAAAAGTTCACACAAAACCATGAAATTACAAACAAACAAACAGAAGGATTGGGTCCCCAACGGAGTCGCCAATTTGTGGTGTAGGTAAATTCTAAGTGTGGACACAAACAATTCCTCTAGATTGAGAGACAGGGTCTAGCCACAAACAAACAATCTATGGAAGATCTCCTTAGGTTAGAATCAAACAAGAGGACCTACCTCTTAGTACGCTATTCTGCTTGGTGATGATCTTGCTTCCTCACTCAAGCTATCTTTCGTTTCCTTCCTTTGAACACCTGAAACAAAGAAACAATAGCAAACAACAAACGTGATAACATACAAATTGCATTCAACCTACTTAACAGGTCAAGAAACATTAAGCCATAAATATGTGAGATGACGTTTCATGTAGGAAATCAATTGATAGTTTCATCTATATTAGTATAAGAAGAGATTACAATCGATATCTTGACGTTGTTTTTCTCCTCTGACATATCCAGGTTCCCACACACTTTTGCTAGCATCTCATGGATAGCCCCAACAATGGTAGTCACAAGGCTCTTCCATTTAGTCTTCACACCAAACCAAACACACAATTCTCCCTTAAACACAAACTAGAGAGCTACAAACTATGGGTAGCTTACTCACTACTCCAAAATCAAAACTTCAGCTCGAACTTAATTAGGACTAAAATCTAGCTTGTGCTTGGGAAAAAGAGAGGTTTATATAGCTTAGATGGAGGGGATATGGTTCCTCTTCATATGGAATAAGGCCTTATGTCTTGGATTAGTTCCATCCTAATAGGGGAAAGGAGCCCAAACTAACCTCCTCGACTCCATCCGACCTAACCATTTACCAGACTTCCGTTACGAAGCTTCTAGAGTTGGAAGCTTCGGCTCCATATTTAAATTTTTTTCCAAAATAGGATTAGTGTGACTGAGAAAGGGCTCAGTCGATCCGATTAGCGCTAGAGACAGTTGTATTCCTTGCATATCGGCGTGAGGAGGCACAAGCTATTAGCGTCGGTCTTGTAAACTGGGATAAACATAAGATTTTTGGGAAATGATGCAAAAGGGAATTGTTCTGCTCATGAAAAGGGACACAATGGGAGTTTATTAATGATAGGAAAGCATGTCGGGTACACTGTAGAGATCCTCCAGGATCGTAGACAGGGAGTACAGGGACAGTGAAAAAATGTTGTGTAACACGCATTCGAGTGCACTTCTCCACTGGAAGTTGTCTGTGTCCTTTGTGTTGTGTGTTCCTAGCCGAGTTGGGACTGATCCCTTTCAACCTGGAACTCATCTTCACCCTTTCTCCCCTCACAGTAAAAGAACCATTGACACAAGTACACTTACACTCACCAGGCACGCGAACCTTACTTCTCGAAGACAAAGTGGATGACTCTCCTGTGCTGACAAGTAAGAGTTGAGGCAAATCCTTAAGATAATGGCAATCAAGCCATCATACCGGATGGGACTCCCACACCAAATAGTGTGAGTTCTAGTTGGGACTTCATACCGAGGTGATCCCATGAATGTTGGCAGGTCTAGCACCATCAATAGGTCCCACTTCCTAACACCACATACATCACTCCCCTTCTCTCATTATAGCTCCTTTCCACATATTTCTCATCCTAGTACACATTTTTCCATTGGGTCCAAAAGTAGTTAGCCTCCCCATCCCCTTATCCACTTTGGGTCAGGCCTGGAATGATGCCCTAAAGGTTGATGCAATTAAAAGGAAAATAAAAAGCATAATTTTTCCACTCTCAATAGGAAATGTACCATAAAATGAAAATATGGTCGGGATATACAAATTTATCACATGGGTAAAATCCAACATGAGATCTACCCCATATCATTATGGCCATCATCCTGGTTACTAGGGCCCCTATATGAGCCTCTTACATCATTAAGGAACCCATGATTGTTCCAATCATTGGTGAGTGATGAATTGCCCAACCTTAAGGGGGTAATCATTGTTATTTCTTACACATCATGCTCTCATTCCCTAGAGCCCCATGCAGTTATACAAAGAAAAATCAATAAAGGCAAAAGGCATATGAAGAAGGGTGAAAAAAAAAAGGTTGGGGTAACATATGTACCGCTATCGCTCCCTCCATCTATACACCCATGTATGGGCTTCCCTCATTATTTTTGCCCATGTACCATGGCGTGTGGCTTGGAGCCTCCCTCTGATGTCCCAATATGTTCCATCATTATGTCACATGATATATTCTAGTTGAGGGATGTACCATGGACCTGTCACTCCCTTTGAGGCTGAAACCACCTAATAGGCTCCTCAATTAACATATTTGTTGCACTCGAGGACACCTATACGTTCTAAAGCCCATTATGGAAGGGCATGCCACTATGAAGTGTCCACTTGGTTCCATGATTTGTAATTTCATTTACTCAATTGCACTAATGAACTATTGTGTTGGAAGGTGAGCAGACACATTGGATCTTATATATGATTGCAGGTGGGTCTTCATCTTGTGGTTTGGCTTCCCCATACGGGGTCCCATCCCTTTAGAGGTTCATAATGGCAATTGTAGGGTAAGCGTTGACAGCCATAGGTTTCCACCGCAACAGAGAGTAGACAACCACACCATGGGATATTTTGGCACTACCTATTTCTTTTTCGTGCCCTAGTTATTTGATGATGATGACACACAGGGACCACATGCCCAACCAGCTACATACTTGCACCACACACTTGGCATTTGATCCAGAGCCCATATGGGGTTTTGTCTCACCTAGGGAGACAAGGGCTTGTGTCATCATTCCAACCCTTATAGATGGAGCACAAAATTTTTAGATCCAATTGGAGATCCATGAGACCATTCCTTGTGCCCCCACAGCCACATGGGAGCACCACAGGTTACTTGCTTGGAGATTAAGGGGCCAACCCCTTTATCACTATTATTGGAGCCCTCCTATACATTTTCGCACATGAGGGACTTGATTTGGCCTTCCAACGACATTTCTTGCTATTTTTCTCTCAATTTTTTCCCTCTTGAGAGGCTAATTATTCATATTTTAGAGCTATATGGTGGGCTTGTCACCAAAGTGATGTTATTTTTCACTTTATTTTATTGTAGGGGCCTCATGAGGCTAAGCTAGGCAATTCGAATTTCTCAAAGGCTCATATAAATACAATAGAGCCTCATTGTAACAATCATCATCACTTGGATTTGTATCTCTCTCTTTAGAAAGATTTCTGACCTGTACTTTTGGACGAGTTTTTGGAGTAAATGAACTTTGATGTTTGGATAAAATTTTTGCACTATTGTCTTGGAGCTCTTTGACATGTTATGGATGGATAGATATATTCTTGTTACCTTTTAACTACATTTGATGCAATCTTTTCTTTTTGCTACATGTCTAATGTATGGAATAACTTTTCTACATCTTAAATGTGCCCTAAGAAGATTCGACTTTTGTTTCTTGCACTAATATTGTGAAAATATTGCATGCGTTATTCATGAGATCATAAGAATTAATTTTCCTAGAGGAATGATAAAATATATCCTTGAAACTCCATCATAACATTTTCAATAAGTATAAAAGTCTAGGGTAGTCGTTGACCTCTCATTTTAGAGTTTGTAGAGTTGCAATATGCCTCCTTGAGATAGTGAAGTTTGAAAATCAAGGTTCCTTTGACTCCAATTCTCATAAAAAGGATTAGGTACTATTCTAAATTCTTGGTGGTCACCTTAAATCCTTTTTCTTTCACTCTTTTTTTTTCCTTAACCCTAATAGCCTCCTAGTACTAAATGAATTGGGATGGTTCAAATTAAGTGCAAGTTTATCCATAGTTTCATCGGGGTGTCCTCTAGGTCTCCACAAAATTTCATTCTATTCCCATGGTTGGATTTTAATAAAACCTAAGCCCTAGCTTCAACACGATTTTGTCTTAGGTTTCTTTGGTTAATGGCTTTCAAAGGGTTGTTTCTCACTTAAAAACTTAGAGGAAGTTCATCCTTAAGTGACCCTTCTTCTCATCCTTGTTTGACCTAGTCACATTGTTGGATGATCATCCTAAAACCTAGGTCTTTCTTGGATCCCTTAAGTATCACTCTTGTGGTGCCAAAACATTACAAATCATAATTTTACATTATCCTAAGAGGGATACTTTTTAGGAATCCTTGAGCCAGAAGCTTTCCCTGCATTGAGAATCCCTTGCACCTAGATCTAGGCCTCCTACCAATAACTCTTTCTTGGAGAGCCCTTCTTTTGCTTCTAGAGCAAGCAAGCCACTATATAAGTCTCTCCTTTGAATTAGCTTTGGAAATCACATCATATCTAATCATTGACCACATTATTTTAGTGATTTCCTTCATACCAAGACTCCTCCCATTGATGAAAGTATGTAAAGAGCAGGGGGCATCGACTGAGGTGAAAGTGGATCCTTGTCCCATTGTTTCCACTTAGTCTAGTAATATCCCCTCTAGAACCCCTCCTAGTACCCCTACTAGATTGTGTGCTAACATTTTTGGCATTGTTGTCAAGGAGGAAGAAAGTCTACCTCCCTTGTGAATAATTGAGGAATTGATTCATTGACAACATTACAAATATTCCTCTGGTGACTCCATTCATTTTCCAATCCCCTAGTTTACTTGAAGAAGACAAAATTCTTCCTATAACTAGGGTTGTTGCAATAAGGAGAGAAAGAACTCCATCACCTGTTAGAACTAATCATCTCCCTAAATTTGAAAAGGTTGGTAATTTGACTCCCAATATTGCAACCACTTCCAATACCAACCAAAATAAAAACAAACCCAAAGTCCCAAGAATCAAGAGGTACCTTGCTAGTGTTTTTGGACCTTTGGTCTTGAGTGTAATCCTAGAATATTTGCCTAAAAAATATCATGACTGGTTGTGCAAGTTCAAAGGACATGCCACCCAAAGTTCTAATTGTTCATGTTGAATAGTTTTATTGGATGCTTTCCCTGAGGGAAATTGATGATGATGATGGGAGCATGAAGCTTTTTGCTTTTTCTTTAGAGGGACAAGTAAGGGAATGGTGTCTTAGCCTCCCTTCAGGTAGTATAAGTGACCCTGACCAATTTGAATATGCTTTTATGAGAAGGTTGTCATCTGATGCCCGAGGGTATTTCAATATCAAAAATTTTTACCACATAGTTAAATAAATGGAAGATATTAAATAATTCATCCAAAAAAATTATAAAGTAGTTAAGGACATCCTTGATGACCTTAGACTTCCTGATGCAATCATTCTTGAAAAAATTACTCTAGTTGTGGGTGGTCATCTAACATACACATTAAAGGATAAGAAACCAAAGAGTCTTGTTGAGGCCAAATAAATTGTTACTGAAGCTCAACAAAACTTAAACCTTTCTAAAATGTAAATGTTTGAGAACCCTTAAATTAAGGTGGAAGCTAAGAAGAGTAATTCCAAAGACAAAACTGAGGAAACCCTTGTTGTGGTCCTTAAGAAGATTGACAAGTTATCTGAGGAAATTAACTAAAGGGACAAGATTTACATGAATAATTTCACCACTCTTGAAAAGGATGAAAAGTCAAATTTCATTCCCAAGAACAGGCATTTTCCTAAGAGAACTAATGATGAACACAAGCAGAGATCATCCCAAGTTCCCAACACTTTAGCCCCAACTAATGTTGTGGAACAAGAATAATCTTCTAAAAATGCACAAAGTGTTGAAGAAGAAAGTGAAGATGAGTAGAGTGATGAGAAAACAAATATTGTTGAGTCCCACACCTTCAACATTACATTAGGTGGCACATAAAATCATCCTTTGATTAGTGAAGTAATGCTCAAAGAAGAAAAGGATGATCCAATCATCAATGCTAATGATAGTGGGAAATTTGAGGGAGCCCAATACTCACAAAAGAATAAAAAAGACATCCCCTCTAGCTATGAAGAACCTAACAAGAATGAATCTCCTCCAAAGAAACCTCTTCCTAAGGAACCTTTGAAGAAGTATCCTTCAAAGAAGTTTCCTCCCAAGAAAGACAATACCAAAAAGGATCCTCCAAAAGAGGAGCCTAAACACAAGGCTAAAGGTAAGGAGGTCAAACTTGATATTAATGCAAGCACTTCTATGGGAAATATGACTATGCAAGTTCCCACAAAGGACCTAGTAAAATTCCCACACCAAAAATGGCAAGCCAAGAAAGAGGACACACCAATCACATTACAAAACATACACCTCTCCAATACTAACCTTGTCCATGATCCATTTTTGCTCACCTTATCTATTAATGGCCTTCTCTTACACAATTGTATGTTGGATTATGGGTCTTCCACAAACATCATGCCATTAAAAGTCATGAAGCAACTCAATCTTAACATCACCCGACAAGAATGTATGTGGTTTCAACTCCCAGCCTGTCGAAGTAAAAGGCCTTATAACAGATCTCAAGGTGTCATCAGCTATGAATTTTGAAAAATCATTGTTCATGGATGTTGTGGTCATAGATATACCTTAGATATGGGGAATGTTATTGTCTAATAAATTGGGTGATAATGTAGGTGGTCAACTTCAAATGGACTTATCTTATGTCACCATTCCGTAGTCTGATGGAACCCCTTTCATTCTCTATGGGGAGCCTTTATATCCAACTCATGTGTTAAAACCAGAGCCTATTCCATATTATAAGATCCCTAAGCCTGAGAAATTGTCACCTATCCTTCCCTCTCAATAGTTCTGCATCCTTAAAAGACCCAACCATAAACAAAGTAAGAAATGGAGGCCCAAGAGGGAATTCAAAATCGAGGATGTTGTGGTGGTTGAAAAAAATCATATTCTTGTCAAGATTCATGCTAAGGTTAGTGAGGAATATTATTATATTACTAGTCTTGATGACAAACTTTGGCCTGATTCGTTCAAATGCATCACTCCTTTCATTGATACCTTACATTGTATTATATGCATGTTAGAGTAGGATGCATTGCATGATGATTTCACATTACAACTAATATCATATTCTTTTATCATGCTAGAGTAGTTGAATTTAGAATTAAATTTTTGTTTCTTGTTGATTTTATGGCCTAACACAAGCATGGGTGATCATAATTCATCATGAAAACATGTTTCCTTGTTTGTTTAGTCTTTAATGTGCAAGTAAAATGTCTATAGTCCCAATATATTTTTGGTGTCCTCATGACCTCCTCGTTCAAGTATGTTCGTGCACTCTACTAAGAGATCATGTCCCAATTGGAGCTAGATGTTACCCACCACTAGTGGGTGACACCCATAGGAGAAATATTTCTCCTATATTGTCTTCAGATGGCAGCCAATAACCCCTTTCATCCCCCAAATAGTTCTATGTTCCACCTTTATATGCCACCTGATCCATCCATTATATGCCCCCACCCATCTATTATGATCGTATATTTGAAGGTGGGCCTTCCAACCACGAAGGTATGGTTTTTCATTATGTAATTAGGTATTTTTTCTTACTTATTATGGACACGTTTTAGTGGGTGGATTCAGCGGAAAGAATGGGTTTGGTATTTAGTCTTGTCCCCTTGTCCAATTTGGTGGTTAGTCTTGTATCCTAGTCCTCTGGGATCTCATCTATTGGCTGCTAGCTTTAGGATTGGCACTACATGGGAAATATCAAATTTGGTTGCATGGTCTCGCTTCCTGAAACCACAACATCACTCCCATGTGTTCATTATAACCCCTTTTCCACATATTTCCCATTCAAGTCCACATTTTTCCATTGGGTCCACAAGGAGTTGGCCTCCCCCTCCCCTTTTCCACACTTTGGGTTAGGCCTGGAATGATGCCTCGGAGGTTGATGCAGCTAAAAACAAAGTAAAAAGCATAATTTGGCCACTCTCAACTAGAAATGTACCATAAAATGCAAAACATGGATGGGACATACAAATTTAGCACTTGGGAAAAATCCGATGTGAGCTCTGCCCACTATCATTATGGCCATCACCCTAGTTCCTAGGGCCCGTATATGAGCCCTTTAATCATTAAAAAACCCATGATTGTCCCAACCTTTGGTGGGTGATGAACTAACCAGTGTTAAGGGGGTAATAATTTTCATATCTTGCCATCATGCTCTCATTCCCTAGAGGCCATAGAAGTTATAAAAAGAAAAATCAATAAAAGGAAAAAGGCATATGAAGAAGGGTGGAAAAGCGAAGGTCGGGGTAACCTGTGTACCACGATAATTCTCTCCTTCATCTATACACCCAATAGTGGGCTTCCCTCATTATTGTTTCCCTTGTACCATGGCATGTGGCTTGGAGCCTCCCTCTGATGTCCCAATATGTTTCATCATTATGTCATATGACATCTTCCATTTGAGGATGTAACATGGACTTGTCACTCCCTTGGGGGCTGAAACCACCTAATAGGGTCCTTCATTAACCTCTTTCTTGCACCTCGGGACACTTTTACGTTCTAAATCCCTTTATGGAAGGGCATGTCACTATGAAGTGCCCACTTTGTTCCATGATTTGTAAGCTCTTTTACCGAAATTAACTAATGAATTGTTGTGCTGGAAGGTGAGGAGACGCATTGGATCTTATACAGGATTGCAGGTGGGTCTTCATCTTGGGGTTTCGATTCCCTATATGGGGTCCAAGCCCTTCAGAGGGTCATAATGGAATTTTTAGGGTGAGCATTGAGAGTTTTGGGTTTCCTCCCTGATAGAGAGAAATAGCCATGCCATGGGATCCTTCAACACTACCTATTGCTTGTTCCTGCCCTAGTTATTTAATGATGATGATGCACCTAGACCACCTTGCATATATAGCTACATACACTTGGTAGTTGATCCAAAGCCTAAACGGGGTTTTGTCTCACCTATGGGGAAAAGGGAGGGCTTGTGTCATCATTCTAGCCCTTATCGATGGAGACCAGACTTTTTCGATCTAGTTGGAGACCCATGAGACCATTCCTTGTGCCCCCATAGCCACTTGGGAGCACCATAGATTACTTACTTGGAGATTAAAGGTCCACCCCTTTTATCATTGTTACTGGAGCCCTCTTATTCGTTTTGGCACATGAGGGACTTGATTTGGCTTTCCAATGGCATTTCTAGCTATTTTTCTATCATTTTGGCCCTCTTGAGAGGCTAATTATTCATATTTTAGAGCTATTTGGTAGGCTTGTCACCATAGTGATGTTATTTTGCACATTATTTTATTTTAGGGGCCTCATTAATCTAAGTTAGGCCATTTGAATATATCAAAGGCTCATATAAATACAGTAGAGCCTCATTGAAACAATCATCATCACTTGGATTTGCATCTCTCTCTTGAGAAAGATTTTGGATTTGCACTTTTGGATGAGTTTTTGGTGTAAATGAACTTTAATGTTTGGATAAAAAATTCACACTATTGTCTTGGATCTCTTTGACAAGTTATGGATTGATGGATATATTCTTGTTATATTGTAAGTAGATTTGATGTTTTCTTTTATTTACGCTACATGTCTAATTTATGGAATAGTTTTTCTACATCTTGAATGTGCCCTAAGATGATGCAAATTTTGTTTCTTGCACTAATATTGTGAAATATTGCATGTGTTATTCATGAGATGATAAGAATGAATATTCCTAGATGAATGATATAATTTATCCTTGAAACTCCATCATAACATTGTCAACAAGTATAAAAGTCTAAGGTAGTCGTTGACCTCTCATTTGAGGGTTTACATAGCTGCAATAGGCCTCCTTGAGATAGCGAAGTTTGAAAATCAATGTTCCTTTGACTCCAATTCTCCAAAATGGAAGAGGCATTGGTCTAAATCCTTGGTGTTCACCTTAAATCCTTTTTATTTCACTATATTATTATTTTTCTGCCCTAACCCTAATAGCCTCCTAGGTCCTAGTGTGAAATGCATTGTGTTGGTTCCAATCAAATGCAAGTTGGTCCATAACTTTTCTTGGGTTTCCTATAGGTATCTACAAAATTTCAATTTATCCCCATTGTTGGATTTGAAGAAACCCTAATCCCTAGATCCTACACCATTTTCATCCTAGGTTGCTTTGGTTGGTGGATTTCAAATGGCCATTTATCGCTTAAAAACTCAAAGGAATTTCATCCTTAAGTGACCATTTTTCTCATCCTTGTTTGTCCTATTCACATTGTTGGATGATCAACATAAAAACTATGTCTTTCTTGGATCCCCTAAGTACCTCTCTTATGGTTGGAAACCTTACAAATCATCATTTTACATTGCCCTAAGAGAGATCCTTTTTAGGAAGCCTTGAGCCAAGAGCTTTCCCTCCATTGATTATCCCTTGCACCTAGATCTAGGCCTCCTACCAATAAGCATTTCTTGGAGAGACCTTATTTTTCTTCTAGAGCAAGCAGCCCAATATCTGAGCCTCCCCTTTGAATGGGATTTGGAAATCACATCATATCTAATAATTGACCTCATTATTCTAGTGATTTCCTTCATACCGGGGCTCCTCCCATCTGTGAAAGTCCATAAAGAATAGGGGACATCAACTGAGGTGATAGTGGGTCCTTGTCCCGTTGTTGCAACCTAGTCTAGTAGTAACCCCTTTGGAACCCCTCCTAGGACCCCTACTATATTTTGTCGTAACATGCAACACATGGAAAAACCTGATTTTGGTAATGTGGTCCTACTTCCCGACACCATATATCTCACTCCCCTCCACTCATTATAAACCTGTTGTAGCGGCTACAACCACCCTCCAAAATTTTGCCTTAGCCTATTTTGGAGCCTCCCTACCAACCTTTCACATCACTTTGTCTTGCTTTGTCAAGTACTCAAGCTTTAGTGTTTTCCTCGCATAAAGGCAGCCTGTCGATCACAGTCGATTCATTCCCCTCACAGGTTGTTCACTCGGACATTGTCCAGTTTCAGGCTGAGCAGCTTCCCCTTGAAAATTGTGCATTTCTGGAGGGTAACCAGACTTCCCTCCAGAAATTGCGCAATCCTCTCTCACAGCCTGCTGGGCTCCAGGATTTCGCAATCCTACCAGCCAACACTCCCAACAGGATTTTTGCACATATTTCCCTAGTTGGGCTTCTCAGCCCAAGATTTGCGCAAATTTGGGCAGCAGTTAGTTGCTTCGCCCAGAAATTGCGTAATCCTCCTGGATAGTCAGCCCAGGTCCCAGCAAGGAATGCACATTTTTCCCAAGCAGTTGAGCAACTACATGCATGAATAGTCTGGGTGACCAGTTCATGAGACCAAACTTATATATTTGACGCATCAGATCTCATTCATTCACTTCGATCTTGGAGCTCTGACATCCCACAACACATCCAGGAATCTTCGACACATCAGGCTCAACTATTCACGAGTAAGTACCTCAACTTGTCTTTTTCATCATTTCTATCGCTTTTTGTGTATTCACTTGTATGAGTGTTGTTTCCTTGATTTATTTGAATGCTTTTTGTCGTTTAAATGTATACTAGCTTTTCCTAGCTCTGTTTCATTTTTCGTTGTTATCTCACTGTTGTCACATGCATGAAATTGTTTTGCACAGACGATCACCCAACCGGCGAACTGCCTCACCCACATGCATGTTGATCTGTTTGTTGAATATTTCATTCATGTTTTGCATGCACTGTCAATCACTTCTGCTATAACTTAGTGTCACCATTCATTTACTATCTTATTTGCTTTCAGTTGCCTGTCGGCAAGCTGGGCCAACCTTAGCCCAGGCTCTGCCTTCACTAGGGTTGCTTTGCACAATCTAGGGAAGGAAGGCTCACCTTCCTCTCCAGAAATGTGCATTCCTACCCAGCACTAGCCTCCAAGACTATTTTGTGCATTTCTGGAGGACCGTGGCTTCTTGGCCCAAGAAATTGTGCAAATCTGTCCCTGGGCCAGTAGTCCTTCCCAACTGGAATTGTGCATTGTGCAATCCCAGCAGCCAGCTACCTAACTAGATTATGCATTTCACAGATCTAGCAGCTAGTACTACCTCCCAGATAGCCCATACTACCATTTGCGCAATTCTAGCAGCCAGTCACCCAACCTCCCAGTAAAATTTGCCCAATCTTGCTCATCAGTTTCCCAGTTATGTGATGTGTCCTTCCCTGGATTTTATTTGTTTCCACTGATGTATTTCTTGCCATGCATGCTACTTGTCTCCAGATATTTCAGGTGTTCATATGTCTCATTGGCTTCCAAGAAAACAGGATCATAAGAAACTGATGGAGTTGCAGTTGGAGCAGCAGTTGAGCAGGTGTCCTCTAGTTTATTGATATATGAAGATACAAAGTTATATCTAGACAAGGACATCAAACTAAAGTGGTAAGAGGTTAATGAAGCATTCATAAGCACTTTTGGGGAATACCTCAAAGACCATCAGGTGTACATGAACATTCACTAGTCCAGCTTGTACCGGATTGCATGTAGATACATCGCATTCCCATGCACAGACATGATTAATTGGATCGTCTCTCACACTGACCCTGAGACGATTACTTTGAGCAGTGTCTGTGGGACGAAGCTTGCAACCTTTTAGGCACGGGATTATGTGAGATGTATTAGATGTCAGAGCTTGTGACTATCATGAGTCCTCCATTCAGCTTGCCTAGCAGCAAAGGTAACTCCAGAGACATTCTGAAGGATTAGGTAAAGGAGCAAGCTCGTTTCAGGATGACACCCAACCAGATCTATAAGACAAAGATATTGAGGAAGGCGTACCAATACTTGGTCATATTCGCATGTCGACTGAGTGGCCAAGTGAGCACTGAAACCTTTCCTTGGAGTTGGGTGATCGCATTGGACCAACTCGCTAGAGAAGGAAGACCATGCAAATGGTCCGATATACTGGCTCATCAGTTGAAGGAACAAGTCACGGAGGCTCAACAGTCACCCGAGGGTATACATGTAGAGATTTACATGTCCGCCTACATCCTAGATGCAGTCTATGCACAACATGAGTTCCCGGGCTTGGGGGGCCATGGTTACCGATGGAGATTGTTGTGAACACATATTTCAAGTTGTTGTCTGAATGCAGCTTCAAGGGATTAATCATACAGCTATCCAACCATTTTGTCACCCCAATATATAGGTTGATATTCAAACAGGATCCACCCTACATGTCAAAGGAAGCAATGGAGGCATTGTTAGGCATTGAAAATTGGTATGCCTCACCGTCTGACACTTTCATCTGAATGTTTAGTGCGGAGAATTCTTCCAAAATTTTCCTTAGATGTACTTGTCATACAAGAAGTAGCATATCACATCTCAGCAGGATTGACAACTAGACTACAGTAGAAGAAGAATGCACCTTGTCCCACTCTTTCAATGCCGATTGGGTTATATGAGATCTGGAATATCAAGTAAGTGGATGTCGAAGTAGAACAAATGAAAAAATACTCGTTCGACCTCCAAAGCTTCAACCCGTATGACCCACATTGCATTGTGAAGGATCACTGCATGAGAGTTCAGTTCAATTGGATCCATGCGGAATTTCATTGGGTTGAGGAAGACTCATGGAGGTATTGCTACAATTCCTCTAGACCCAATGAATAGGTCGGCTTTTCTGTAGAGTGGTTAGAAAAGCAGCATCACGGAGAGCACCAACAGTAGTGACAGTAGTAGCAATAGTAGAGGCATTAGAGCCATGCATACCTGTGCATGAAAAAGGGAAGAGGAAGATTGTTGACCGCATGGAGGAGGAGAAAAGCTGCAAGTTTCGAGCATATCCACTTGTAGAACAAGTAGTTATGGCCATTCAGGCAAAGAGGCAACAACGCGACAAGCACATCGCACAAAGATAGAGGGATATGAAGAGAATTAAAGAAGCATAGAAGGAGTTGCATGAGCTAAGGGAGCAACTCCAGAGAGAACAAGAGTTGCACCAACAGGAGAAGGAAGTGCGGTAGCAGCAGATACAACATGAGGTGCATCATGTGCAGATAGATGAAGCAAGTAGTTGATTCATCTAAACATATAGCATCAGGAGAACAAGGTGAACCATCATTGGGGAAAGACTTTTCTCATGAGATATAATAGGCACTTGAATAGTTGGATGCAAACATGGAGTAGCAGGAGTTGGAATAGGCCACCAACCTCATGCCTCACCACAAAGAGGTCGACTCACCCGCTTCAGTGCATCCAAATGATGAGCAATTCTCGAATGGCCAAGGAGACACTGAGATCCTTGGTGGACAGCGGGAAGCAAAGGTGCACAACATCTCCTTTGACAAATCTCATCACTAAGTTGTGTAGTCTTGCAGAGTATCGACTTTGGAGGACCAAACATCTCCTGCGCAAGTTGAAGAACAAGTGATCGTGACTAATGTGCACAAGCATCCAACTTCTTTGGCCGATGCAACTAGAGTGTATGCCAAAGCCACTAGCTCCAGTGTTCATTTCCTCATAGTTGAGAATGAGTGAATGGCGAAGGAACTACAGGTATCCAAGCAAGGAGGAGACTTGGTGACAATGTTTGCCTAAGCTGAATTGAAGAAGGCAATACTAGATGAAGTATTTCCCCTTGATGCAGTTGCACGAGCATTGTACTCCAAGTTTGGTACCGTGCACTAAGTAGTCGTCCATCTCCATGGATTGCAGCAATGATGAGTGAGAAGAGCACGCATCTGAAGAATATACATGATGTTGTTGATAACATGCAAGCATGGATGATGAAGTACAAGGGAGACATGCAAGTATGAGGGCTAATGCGGTTGAGCTGCAAGCACGTATTCGGAGTCAGATCTGGAACTATGAAGACCTACCGCAACTCATCACTAGCATATAGGCTTCCCATGCATGAGAATTCAAGAGCATGGATGTTATAGTGCACACTCATGTGATCCCATCACTTAGGACTCTCACCTAGGCGAAGACAAAGAAGTAGGGCCGACAAGAGCTTGACTCGTACTTCGACAAGTTCATGCGCACCGCAACTAGCCTAGACTTGCCTATCAGTGCAGACATCATGCGCAAGTATGTTTTTGGTCTGACCATATTGAAGAAAATGATGTGCATGCTTTCAGATGATTTGTATAGAGGAGCCTGATCAGTGTACCTATATGTTATGGAGGCAAGGTTCAGGATTCAGACGGATGTCACAACAGAACACACAGACACTATCAAGGAATACCAATCTTGGCATCAATATGTTACTGTTGATTAGCATGAGGATGTCGAGCAGTTGGACTTCTATAGTTATCTAAGTCAGAATGATGTCTAGTTTGGATTGTTCAAGCCATTTTTCACATGGGTACATGTGCATTGTAATGTTGAGTCATGTCAAGTGTAAGTCAAGTCTCAATAGTGGATGTAGCAGTCATAGAGTAGGTGAAGCGTCATGAGGGTAGTTGAATGGTCACAAAGGGGAATGTTAAGGGTCATCCCACCCTTTGCTATAAATAGTCCCTCATAACTCATTTTATAGGCTTTTGGTCATCCAAGCTTCTACTAAGACTATCTTTAAGAAAGCTCGGACAACATTGTAATGTGCCTTAGCTTCTCCACTGCACAGAGCTAGTATATCTCTTTGGAGGAGCAGGCGGATGTGGCTCTAATGTTTCACTGATGGGGCTAGCAGGTTTACATGGATGTATTGTATGATTGGAACGTACACTTCTTTATATAATAAGAGCCAACACATTTTCATGCATATGTTTTTATTGCAGTTGGACTGCTCCGGTTGCCTTAATGATATATGTTTTTTAACTTACGTATTTGTGTATGAACTGATTTGTATGAAATTATATGAATCTTATTTCAAATGTGTTGTATATGTTGTTAATGTTGTCCCATCTGTGTCAACTACTCTGCAGGACACTAGACAGATCTTTCACATGAACCTTGCTATAATTGCACTCACTCGGACTGATCTATGAGTGTTGTACGTGTTATTTTACCTTGTATGTTGTGACTACCGCATCGAAGTGGACTGCTCCACCGGAATCTATGTATGTCCTTTTGTGTTGTGTGTTCCTCGCTGAGTTGGGACTAATCCCTTTCAAATTGGAACTCACCTTCTCCCTTATCTCCCCCATTATGTGTTAGAACCTCTCATACACCTTCCTTGACTCACTGCAGTAGTCACACCCTTGCTACTATAGAGTTATCTTGCCTCTATGCAACATCGTGGTCAAGGCATTACCTTATGACCCATTGTTGGGACTCCAACACCAAATTGTCTGAGGTCTAATTAGGACTTCTTACGGGGAGATTCCCTTGACATGTTGGCAAGTCCATCACTGTCAACATTTCTGGTGCTAGAAGGAGGGCCTGATGACAAGCTATGTCCTCTCATCCAATTTTGAACCTTTGCACATCTCTCATGGAGTCTTGCACTCCTCTTCCCTCGTGGTGTTTTTCGAATCATGAAGATGTCTCCATCATGGGGAAGCTTTTCAATCTCTTCTCCACTCACATGTATGATGGTGAAGGTGAAGTGACCTGGCCTGAGCATTTACATAACTTTATTTCCATGATTCATGAGGAAGGTGAGTTTTTTGACGAACAAGTCAGTTTGCTGCTTGCATACACACTTCGTGAATCTCCATTTCATTGGGTGCTCAACCTACCGGCTAACACCATGGACTCATTTGAACACTTCTGTGATCTCATTGAAGACACGTTCTATCATTTTGATCTAGACCATCTTGATTGGAAACTGTTACAACAAAGGAGGGCTCTGCATGAATCAATTATTGATTTTTGGCAGCACTTCCATGACTTGCAGTTTCAAGCTCCGAGGAGCTAGATGAAATTTTCTAATCTTTGGGACTGGTTCAAGTATTTCCTTAAGAAATATGCCCATCCCAAGAGAAATCTTGAAGTCAAGCCTCGCTCAACATTCTTCATTGTTGGAGCTGCGCAATATCATGTGGATGTAGGCACTGTCTCAACTGACTATCCACCTTCCTCTCATTCAACAGCTCCACCACTGCCAAGTGATGCTAAAGAGAATACTCACACACCTGTTCATCCTCCACACTCTCCCAGCATCACTTCACTCAATTTTCACATAGATTTCGTTGTGAGTCCTTTGAGTTCTCATATGCATGCTTGTCTACGACCTCCGTCTTCGCGCTCGGGTGTTCCTCTGAATGATGTTGTCTTATGTTCGTCCATTCCGGACTCTTCACATGTTGTGAACCAGGAGAAACCCATTTATAGAGTTGGTGTTGTACAACCAACATACGCTATCATTCATGAAGAGTATGAGTGGGAGCTTGAACATCAAAACTCAATAAAGGATGACTCCCTTCCTTCTGAGCCCCATCTGTTCTTTCCTAACCTCCTTGGTGAACCTGCCATCCATGATTTTTCATGTGTGTCTTCATCCACAGATGCACCCATTGTTGATCACTCGTAGGACTCACCAGATGTTAGTCCATCATTCGACAATGGAGGAGATAAGTTACTCATTGAAGATCCACTTGATCCTTCATCTGTCTTTTCCAGAGATATAGAGGATGATTTTGTTCACTTTTCATATACCCCTCTATTTTTCAATTTATCTGATCATGAGGATGTCAAAGAATTCATTGATCTTTCTGATCATGGTGGTCATGATCCATTTACTTCCATTTTTTATCACGATCATGACTCTATCGTAGTTGATCTTTTGAAGCCACCCATTTATGATGATCTATCTGATGATGAAGTTGAGACACCCAAGACTGTCGAGGCACTTCAACCCGAGCTGATGGTTATGTTAGGTCCTCTCTCTCTTGGGGTTAGTCTCACTTCTGATCATGAACTTTTTCAATCACCCAAGGCTCCTCATCACTCATCTGTATGCATTGAAGATCCATCTCACTCACAAATCACACTTCCTCCACTCGAATTGCATGATCCCATTGCTCATGCATTGGAGGAGTCTTACATTGCAAGCCCTCATGCACAACGCAAGTTATCTTTGTTTCTTTTGTTTGCTTGCATGTCACATTCAAGAGTGTGCTTGTGCTTCAAAGTTTCACGTAGTGTCTGTTACACTAAAAAATGTCACCATGACTACTTACAGTTAGTATGGCTCAAATCAACAGTCATGCTACCCTCTTAGGCAAGTCTTATGCCTCTGCTATCCATCTCAAACTCAAAGAAGAGAGAAAGTCTTGTCAAAAATATGTTTATCTCTGGGGTCGCAGGTTCTCTCTAGCCTTACCTGCGGGGACGCTCACAATGTTCACAAAAGGTGCATCCTTGGACGCTCTGTATGTTAAGGGACAGGTGCGTCCTTCTGTAAAAGGCAAAATGCGCGAGTTTCATCTTAAAAAAGTTACTTGTGGTTACTTCTAGAACTTTCTAGAGGTCGGTTTGATGAATTGGATGCGCCTCCAGTTGGTTCATGTATCTCTATTAAGGGGGAACTTATCCCATCAATAAGGGAGCTATCCCACCCAAAGAGGGGGATTATCCCATTGATGGTGGACCTGAATAACCTCTTTACAGCACTATAAATAAAGACATTGAGCCAGAGGGAGGGGAGGTTGGAGCTATACATTTTCTTTGGGTAAATGCTGCAGGAATTAGGACTCCCATTTAGAGCCTTGTGAGGAGAGATTGTCTTTGCTTGATTCTACTTGGAAGTGGGTGAGCTTTGTCAAAGTAGAGGAAAACCCTTGATGGACCCTGGGAGGAACTTGCACAACACCAAGGCCAGGTTGTAAGAGTTTCTTTGTTTCGTTATTAATACAAACTGGTTTATTTTTCTCAATAGCTTGTGTTAATGAGTTATTTCATGTGTTCCTTGGTCTGCATGTTGAATATATGTTTTATTATATGAGATGCAAGTGCTTGGTAATTGTTTGATTGTTTGTGGTTGCAGGAACTGATGTGAAGGAGGAGCTCATCCGGATCGGCAAGGACGGACTACAACAACAGCGTTTTGGAATAAGGTAAGCCTAAACACTTGTAGTTTTCATGTTTTAAAAGGTGTATTTAGAGAAAGATCGCTCCATTTTGTCTTGTTTGTCGCTAGAGAGTTTAGACTCCTAGGGAGGTCAGTTGTGTCCGCACAAACGACTTGTTCCGCCACGACAAATTGGCGACTCCGCTGGGGAATCCATTAATGAGAAAGTCTTTTCCTTTGTGTGAACTTTGCTCTGAGAAAATCATTTTTATTTTCTGGTTTTTGACTGTGAGAATTAGTATTTGGGTGGCTTAGCTTTAGATTTAGTTAGATTTGGTTTTTCTTAACTTTTCCAGAAGGACGCACCCTCTGAGTACTGCACAGTGCGTCTTTGGACGCGTTGTTGCCGTTTGCACAGAGCGGGCCCGCGCCTGTTCTAACGGGTTGCCTGCGTCTTCCTGTAAAAATTTAGGAAAACTCCATTTTTGCTTTAATTGCTTTTAGATTTTGGTTTTTCTTAGTGTTTTCTGCCCAGATCCTTTAGTACCCTGTCAAAAATTTTCACCTGAACTTGTTTCATTAGCATTCCTGCTTTTAGCTTTCATCAATTGGGTGTTTTGAGTCTCTTTTTTGAGAAATTCTTAATTTTATTTCCTTTGGTCATTACTTGGAGGTTTCTCTCAGTCTTTTCACAATTTTGCATCTTTTTGCTTTTGTTTTTGCAAAAAAAAATTCCCCCTCATTCGCCGGGGGGGGGGGCTAAATTGTGTATGAGTGTTAATCGCCTTTGAGTGTTTTTATGTTTTGATCTTTGGAACTCTCACCCAATTTTCTCGACTTGCACTTGATTGGTTCTTAGATTACATTAGAATCGTCTTGTGTTTGAGAATTCTTTTGCATAGATCACATTTGCACAATTAGAATTCTCATTTTCAGAATATTATTGAAAAATGTGCATAGATTACATTTGCATACTTTTCGAGTGAATTGTGCTTAGATTACAATTGCATAGTTTACATTCTGAAAAATCTATTGTAGATTTAGATCAGCTTTCTTTGATTTGAATTTACACAAAAAATAAAAATAAAAAAATGGTTTTGAATTGATTTGCATTAGTTTTTCTTGATAAAATTAGTGCATTAGAGGATTTGTTATATTTTCTCTTAATGATCAATTTTTTGCATTGTTGGAAGTGAATGGAAATTCTCTCCTTACTCTAGTTAGGATTCATCGAATTGAAAGGATTGCATTATCATATTCGATTGCATTCAGTTGAGTCGGGTCATAACACCATTGGTTTCATCTTCATTTACCCATTTGAGTAATAACAGCCTTAATAACACAGCGCTTAATTAAAATTCATCTAGTAATTTTTACATTTCCAGGGCTCTGAAACACCAACATAGCTTAGGCTAGGGTCTTGGAGTAGGTGAGTACTTAACTCTCCAAGACTACAAAACCAAACAGATAGTTTATCTTGAGTAGAATAAATCCAATTGTTTCAATTGCACTCTGGGAAAGCTCCTCTTAAAGGAGAAGCACGAGCTCGTGTCCGAACCAGTGAGGGGATCATTCCCCCCTCATTGGGAACGACGCCAGACAGTACGTATTACAAACGGTAAACCTCGGATTAACCATTGTCGAGGAGCCAGGGGTCACTTATCGGTAAACCTTGGATTGTTGTCAAGGAGCCGGTAAGGGGATTGAGCTTGCTACTCTGCCCTTGCGTGCTGTCGGAGTTTAGACTGTTCCCCCAGGTGTATTTGTTACTGTTGGTGACCTTAGTGACCATAATCTTTAGGGTTCTACCGAGGTGACGGTGGAGGGAAGGTCCCACTGTACCTGGAGCAGACGTCGGTTATACTCACTTGGATTTTCCGGGGGGTTCACTTCACTTCGAGACGGTTAAAGTGGAGGAACTTGGTCCGGTCTATTCATTAAGCAGGTTGCCGGGGTAACTGTTCCACCCACCACTTCTGTACTGAATTCGGCGAGGTTGGGCTTCATCACCAACTAGTGTTTTCGGTCCGGAGAGCTTACTGTTTGTGTGTGGTTTGACTCCTAGATTTGATAGCGCGTGTTAATTTGTTTGTTTTTACTTTTAGAGACCATAGGTGTGAATTGTGAATTTTAGTTGTTAAGTGTGAATTGTGAATTGTTAATTTTAGTTTTAAATTGTTAATAAAATTCACTGAAGTTGAATATAATGGCAAATGTTCCGGAATTTATCAACCTAGGAACCCCTCCTAATGAGAATCCTAGTACTTTTCCTTATTTTGGAAATGTTGGTCCTCCTTATATGGCTACTTTGTCATTACCTGGATTTACAATAGGTTTACCAATATGGTTATTTTCAACTTCGTTGGCCCAAAATACTCCAATTGTTCCATCTCAACCGAATGCTTCACCTCAACAGAGTTCACCATCTCAACATCAGCAACCTTCTGTTGACCCTTTACCTTCTTCGCCTAATTTTTCTTCCTCCATTTCTTCCTCTTCGCCTGGTAAAAGCCTTGATGCTAGTAACCAGGAGGCTAAGAAGAAGAAGAAAGGGAAGAAGAAGAAGAAGAAGAAGAAGAAGCAAGATAAGAAAGAAGTCAACCAACCAACTGTGGCTGTAAGTGTTAGTTGTGTTGAGGAAAATTCCGACATGCATCGTAAACCCAAATACCCTTGCAGGCTTTGTAAGGGTGACCACTTCCTTGTCAATTGTCCTGGTATACCAAAGGTCTTGGAAGTATGGTCAGAAAAATCCCATCAACTTTCCGTTGATCCATCAACCAGTGATAGTCAGGTTCCTGGGAAAAAAGGTAAAGTTAGGTTTCCTTGTAAGTTATGCAAAGGGAGTCATCAAACTCACATTTGCCCTCACATGGATGAAGCCTCAACATTGTTGGAAAACCTTACTGTTCCACAGCAAGAATTTCCACCTGGTTACCGTAAACTTTCTCCCAACCTACCGTCAACTGACGGAGTGATTGATCTAACTTCAAGTACACTCAATCACACTCTTCCGTTGGAGAGTGAAACTCATGTCACTCAGGTTGATGATCCATTAGTTGATCAAGTGGTCGATTCAATTTCACATTCGGTCGATCACACTCTCCTTTTCGAGAGTAAATTTCATACCGCTGATGTTCTTCTTGTTACATCGGATTCTTCTATGCCGGGGGGCATTTCACCTGTTTCTACAGAACCCCCTCCAAGCACTGAGGTCTTTTCCTTTGATTGGAATAGACTGACAGAACCTCGTCTTCCTTCCTCCATCCCTTTCCAAATCATTGTTAAGGCTGGTGGTAGGGACATACATCGTACTCAGGTAGATGAGGGTGCTTCTGTTAGTATTTTATCCTCAACTGTTTGGAAAGCTTTGGGTTCCCCTCAGCTTGCGCCTATTACGCAGAATCTGAAAGCTTTTAACAGAACCATTAGTGAACCTTTAGGGATCCTTCCTAAGTTTTCCATTACATTGGAAGGTAAAACTGTTTGTATTGATCTTATGGTAGTTCGAGGTCCCTTGGATTTCAATTTACTCCTTGGGCGAGATTATGTTTATGCAATGAAAGCTGTCGTATCGACACTCTTTCGCGTGATGTCTTTCCCTCACAATGGCAGTATTGTGACTGTAGACCAGCTTTCATTCCCTAGTCTTGTCTCAACTACCAATAATATGACACCCCTAAATGTTCCTGATTCTAAAGTGGTATCTACCCTGCCACGGGTTAATTATGTGGCAACTGGTCCCATGTTTTCAGTTACCGATGTAAGTGAGCCTCTCACTGTTGATTTAGATCCGGTAATTGACATGGAAAACTCTATGGGATTATATGAACACGATGTTCTTATCCCTTTTGAGTCTCTTGACATGTGTTCTTTTCCGAGAACTACTCTTCCTTCTGATGAAGACCTCTTGGAAGCCATGATCACGGTGTGTCCATTGACATGTCTTTCTTCCAGTTGGAAGCCATGATCAATGTTACGAGGATAGTTTTTTCTTGTATCAACCTCGTTAAAAAATGAAACAAGCTGTCTTGAGGAAAGTTCCTTTTACTGTGTCAACCTCGTTAAAAAATGAATCAGTGTGTACGAGGATAGTTTTTTCCTGTATCAACCTCGTTAAAAAATGAAATAGGCTAGTTGAGGAAAGTTCGTTTTACTGTGTCAACCTCGTTAAAAAATGAATCAGTGTGTACGAGGATAGTTTTTTCCTGTATCAACCTCGTTAAAAAATGAAATAGGCTAGTACGAGGAAAGTTCTTTTTACTGTGTCAACCTCGTTAAACAATGAATCAGTGTGTACGAGGATAGTTTTTTCCTGTATCAACCTCGTTAAAAAATGAAACAGACTAGCTTGAGGATAGTTCCTATTACTGAGTCAACCTCGTTAAAAAATAAATCAGGTGTGAGGAAATTTCCTTTTACTGTGTCAACCTCATTAAAAAATGAATCAGTGAGTATGAGGATAGTTCCTTATACTGTGTCAACCTCGTTAAAAAATGAATCAGTGGTTATGAGGATAGTTCTTTTACTGAGTCAACCTCATTAAAAAATGAATCAGCTAGATTTTAAGATATGTAGAGGGGTTGTAGAAAGTAGGGTTTTGAGGAAAGTTCCTTTTACTGTGTCAACCTCGTTAAAAAATGAATCAGTGTGTTTGAGGATAGTTCTTTTACTGAGTCAACCTCATTAAAAAATGAATCAGGTAGATTTTAAGTTATGTAGATAGATTGTAGAAAGTAGGATTTTGAGGAAAGTTCCTGTTACTGAGTCAACCTCGCTAAAAAATGAATCAGGGGTTTGAGGATAGTTCCTGTTACTGAGTCAACCTCGTTAAAAAATGAATCAGGTATGAGGATAGTTCCTGTTACTGAGTCAACCTCGTTAAAAAATGAATCAGGTATGAGGATAGTTCTTTTCTTGTGTCAACCTCCTTAAAAATGAAACAACTCCCTTTTCAAGTTAAATATTGAAAGTAAACCTTCATTCCTTTCATCCATCTGGTTGAATGCAATGAAGCCTGGGGGGCATGTACCTCGCTTTGCATCATTGTGCCGGGGGCATGCGAACTTTTTGAGCATAGTTCCTTGTCTTGTGTCAAGCTCGTTAAAAAATGAAACAAGGGTAGGTTAAGTAGGTAGATTGTAGAGAATAGTCATGAGCATAGTTCCTTGTCTTGTGTCAAGCTCATTAAAAAATGAATCAAGGATTTTATGAGCATAGTTCCTTGTCTTGTGTCAAGCTCATTAAAAAATGAATCAAGGATTTTAGAGCACAGTTCCTTGTCTTGTGTCAAGCTCGTCAAAAAATGAATCAAGGTTATTTAGGTAAAGTTTTTTGTTAGGTAGATTGTAGAAAGTAGTTATGAGCATAGTTCCTCGTCTTGTGTCAAGCTCACTAAAAAATGAAACAACTCCCACAAGTCTTTCCAAGATCTTGAAAGAAAAGCTTCATTCCATCCACCTCATTGAATGCAATGAAGCTTGGGGGGCATGTACCTCGTTTTGCGTCATTATGCTGGGGGCATGCGAACTTATAACAAGCATAGTTTTTCGTTTCAAGCTTGCGTAAACATGAAACCGAGTCCGAGCATAGTTCTTTTCCTGTGTCAAGCTCGTTAAAAATGAAACAAATCCTCCTCTACTTGAGTCGAGAGATTGACGAGATCTTATAAATGTTAAGTTTTTAGGTTAGTTATTTCAGTTTTTGCATAATTTTCTTATAGTTTTAGGTCGAGTCTTTCAAATGATCTCGTTCATGAACCTTCATTCCATCCAGCTTGTACTTAGTTGAATGAAATGAAGCTGGGGGGCATGCGCTCTAGCAGTTATGCTTAGGGGGCATCAAGCACAGTTTTCTCTCTGTTTCAAGCTTGTGTAAAAATGAAACTACTCTGAAGCATAGTTTTTCTCTGTTTCAAGCTTTTGTAAAAATGAAACCTATCTTGAGTCAATTTTAGTTATTTTCAAGACTCGTTAAACTCATGAAAATACCGAGATTATTTTGCTATCTTTCATTCTCGTAAAACAAATGAAAATGCCGAGTTCTTTCCGTCTTTTCCTACTCGTAAATTAAATTGAAAGTCGGCCATATGAGTACATTTTTATCATTTTTTTTCTAACTCGTTAAAACTTACGAAAAAGTGAAAACCATGAGTACATTTTTATCCCTTTTTCGAACTCGTTAAAACTTACGAAAAAGTGAAACCTTAGAGTCATCTTTTAAGCCCTTTTCTGACTCCTAAAACATGAAAAGATTGCCGAGCGTTTCTTTTACACTCGTTAAAACGGAATTAAAAGACGGTCCCCTTTTAGCTCTTTTCTGACCGCAAAATCAGGAAAAGATTGCCGAGTTTTTGTCGTTTCAAACTCGATAAGGAAATAAAACGACGTGTCCTTGATCGCTTTTTACTTTTCAGGTCAACGACACTATTATGAAAGTACTCCTTGGTCGCAAGATCAAGCGGTTCCCCCAGGTATTATTTTATACTTTTTCGGGCTTGAGGGACACAAATGTACGAAAAAGTTCAACGTGGAGTCTCCTTTTGTTTTTTCAGACTCTCTAAAAATGAAAAACGCCGAGTTTCTCCTATACTGGGCTCGTTAAACTTTTACAGTAAAGGACCTGTTCAATTACAAACAGGAACGAACCACTCCTTCCTAGGGTTCGAATTTAAACTAGGTTGGACTCATCTGAAGGATGAGCTTATAATCAAGCATATGTTATCCTCCTCAAGCTTGTTAAAAATAAAGAGGTACTTGCCAGAAATGGTGGGGGAAAAGAGAGAAGAATGAACCTGTTTGTTACCTTTTGTCTCAAAAGAAACTTTATTACCACTCTTGAACACGACACTTTTTCATTCACCTGGGTTGGGAAATCTTTTACCTCACACTTGATCAAACCACTTTGAAAGTCTTTAACCGGGTTCCGGGGATTAACTTTGAGTTATTCGTCACCAAGCCATCTGTCGTGTCATTATGTGTTCAAGAGGTCTGCAAGCAAAACTTTCATCTGCAAAATACTTGTCATCCATTTGACCATCCCTGAGTCAGTCTTTACAGCAACATTTATTCAACTTGAACAATGATTTCGTGTTGCGGGCTTGCCTGCAACGGGTCGCTTTCTATCGACATCGACACATTATCTAGAAAGATGACTTAGGAATCGACAGTACCTTGAAGTCTGCATGCATCAATGGCAGGTTTCTCGCCTTTGACGTCAGTTTACATCATTGACTTTCGATCAAAGGATTCCGTGAAGTGTTCGACATCAAAACATCTATTCACATTTCACGGGTTGTGCTTGGTACTTTGAGAACCATTGACATTACTGGTGGTTTCTCTCACGCTTGTTAACAGTTTACATCATCGACTGGTAATCAAGTGGTTTCTAACATGTTCGACATCGAATCATTTAATCACATGGCTAGAATCGTACCAATTCGGGAAGTAGAAGTGAAGACCCTGGATCTAGTTTCTACCATCCAGGCTGCGAGGAGTTTTGTATTCATTATCTATGTAGACTAATTATAAACAGATGGCTGCGTCCATACTGTGTCTACAAAAGTCTATAAAAAATGATGTACTGCAAGATCATTCCTGTATCAGAATAGTTAGTCCATTAGTTAAAGTTTTGAATCTGAGTATGGGAATGCCTACCTCAGTGATGATATAATCTTATCCATGTATTTTGTGTTGAAAATTGCAGGTTCCAACCAGGCCATCCACAAGACAATCCTTGAAATGATAAAGCGCTTCACCCTTCCTAGAATTACAAAACCCTAAATCTATTCCAGGCTTCGCACTTTAGGGGGCAATCTGTTACACTAAAAAATGTCACCATGACTACTTACAGTTAGTATGGCTCAAATCAACAGTCATGCTACCCTCTTAGGCAAGTCTTATGCCTCTGCTATCCATCTCAAACTCAAAGAAGAGAGAAAGTCTTGTCAAAAATATGTTTATCTCTGGGGTCGCAGGTTCTCTCTAGCCTTACCTGCGGGGACGCTCACAATGTTCACAAAAGGTGCGTCCTTGGACGCTCTGTATGTTAAGGGACAGGTGCGTCCTTCTGTAAAAGGCAAAATGCGCGAGTTTCATCTTAAAAAAGTTACTTGTGGTTACTTCTAGAACTTTCTAGAGGTCGGTTTGATGAATTGGATGCGCCTCCAGTTGGTTCATGTATCTCTATTAAGGGGGAACTTATCCCATCAATAAGGGAGCTATCCCACCCAAAGAGGGGGATTATCCCATTGATGGTGGACCTGAATAACCTCTTTACAGCACTATAAATAAAGACATTGAGCTAGAGGGAGGGGAGGTTGGAGCTATACATTTTCTTTGGGTAAATGCTGCAGGAATTAGGACTCCCATTTAGAGCCTTGTGAGGAGAGATTGTCTTTGCTTGATTCTACTTGGAAGTGGGTGAGCTTTGTCAAAGTAGAGGAAAACCCTTGATGGACCCTGGGAGGAACTTGCACAACACCAAGGCCAGGTTGTAAGAGTTTCTTTGTTTCGTTATTAATACAAACTGGTTTATTTTTCTCAATAGCTTGTGTTAATGAGTTATTTCATGTGTTCCTTGGTCTGCATGTTGAATATATGTTTTATTATATGAGATGCAAGTGCTTGGTAATTGTTTGATTGTTTGTGGTTGCAGGAATTGATGTGAAGGAGGAGCTCATCCGGATCGGCAAGGACGGACTACAACAACAGCGTTGTGGAATAAGGTAAGCCTAAACACTTGTAGTTTTCATGTTTTAAAAGGTGTATTTAGAGAAAGATCGCTCCATTTTGTCTTGTTTGTCGCTAGAGAGTTTAGACTCCTAGGGAGGTCAGTTGTGTCCGCACAAACGACTTGTTCCGCCACGACAGTGTCACACAACACCATGGTAAGTTCACGGACTACTTGTCATGCACATGCACTCACTTATGTCTCGTGGGCACTTTGAAACACGAAGTGTGCTTGTCTTCATTGTTATATCTTTCTTGCTTGCTAGTTGACACAACTAGGTTTCTCGCAGACCAAGCCATCACCAACATAGGTCTACCAATGTGTCGGTGGTTGCATTGGAAGTGTCACTTCACATGATCAGGCCCATGCACCGTTAGTGTAGGAGTAGGAGTAGTGTTTGCTTCTAGTTTTTTTCTTGCATTCTTGTCTACTTACATGGTTTGTTTGTAGGTTTTTTTCTTGCTTGTTTGCTTATTTTCTTTGCTTTCACTTTCGCTTTTGCTTTTGCTTTGCATTGATGTTAGTTCATTTTTTTCACTTGTAGGTTAGTTTTGCATGAAACCATGTACGACTCTTGAAGCGAGTTGGGTAAAGTACAAGAGGGCTTGTATAGCTATCACCACTTGGTTATCTGTCATCTTGCCTTTGTATAATGATCTTGTTACTCTTAGTCCATGATATGTCAAAGGAAAATGTGTACCGTTCGAAGTGAACCTTGGTGATAACACAATGCTTGTGCGCTAACTAGCATCACCTTCTCTAGTCGGTTGTTTTTGGGTTAACGCTTTTCATCTCAGTCAAGTAGAGTAAGGTGAGAGGGGAAACCTTAGCAGGCACATCAGAGATGCAATAAATTACTTCTCTACTAGAGCAACCTCTTCTGCTCTCAATAAGTTAGGATCCCTCTTCCGCCTCTGAAATGAATAAGTGTTATGCACAGTGAAAAATGAAAAAATGTAAATTCCAAAAATTTAAAATGACAAATGAATAAGGTGAAAGAAGAGAAAGGCTTCCTGCCCAGGGAGGTGATGCAAGTAACTCCACCGGGGTACTGACTAGTATCACTGGCAGCGGAGCCATGCTTGTGTTCCTATGTGACTCCACCGGGGTACTTTCCAGGCTTGCTGGTAGTGGAACAACACTAGAGATGAACCTAAGACTCTGACGACTATACTGCTTGTGCACTTATATACCCCTCAACCCCAATCGAAACCACTGTGTTGCCTTGGCTTGGAATGTGTGTCAATCGACCAAGGGTTTGGCAGATGCTACATCTTACAATCAAGCTAGTGTGAAGCCAAGATGAGCTAAGAACTAAACAATACTTCCGAAGGTGTTAGACTTTCTTTTCACGAACAAGGTCCATTTAGAGAGTTGGAGTCCTATTAGTGTGTCACTAAGTGTTGTAGCAGCTACAACCACCCTCCAAAGTTTTTCCTTAGCCTGTTTTGGAGCCTCCCTACCAACCTTCCACAACACTTTGTCTTGTTTCATCAGGTACTCAAGCTTCAGTGTTTTCCTCGCACAAAGGAAGCCTGTCGATCACATTCGATCCATTCCCCTCACAGGTTGTTCACCCAGACTTGGTCCAGCTGCAGGATAAGCAGCTTCCCCTTGAAAATTACGCATTTATGGAGGGTAACTAGCCTTCCCTCCACAAATTGCACAATCCTCTTTAGTAGCCTGCTAGGCTCCATGATTGCGCAATCTTGTCAGCCAACACTCCCAGCAGGATTTGCGCAAATTTCCCAGCAGGCATGCTCAAACTAAGATTTGCGCAAATATGGGCAACAGTCAGCTAATATTCCCAAAAATTGCACAATCATCCTGGGCAATCAGCCTAGCTTCCAGCTAGGAATGCACATTTTTTCCAAGAAGTTGAGCAATTGCTTACATGAACAATCTAGTTGACCAGTTCCATCTGGGACAAAGGAAACTTGACTTGCATGCATGCATGACTTTCTCTTCCCGAAATAGCAAGTGACAACATGCAAAAGACATCCCATGATTCAAGGATCTATTATTAGCAGTCAAGGGTTACATGCAATGTTGTTTTAGAATTTTCCCTCCAAGTGTCACATTTTCCTAGATTTGTGGCATGCGTGTCATGAGACCAAACTTATATATTTGACGCATCAGAGCTCATTCATTCACATTGATCTTGGATCTCTTACATCCCACAGCACATCCAGGAATCTTCGACACATCAAGCTCAACTATTCACGGGTAAGTGGCCTCAACTTGTCTTTTTAAGCATTTCTGCCGCTTTTTGTGTATTCACTTGTGTGAGAGTTGTTTGCTTGATTTATTTGAACGCTTGTTATCATTTAAATATATAATAGCTTTTCCTAGCTCTGTTTCAGTTTTCTTTGCTATCTCACTGTTGTCGCATGCATGAAATTGTTTTGCACGGACGTTCACCCAACCGGCGAACTGCCTCACCCACATGCATGTTGATCTGTTTGTTGAATCTTTCATTCATGTTTTGCATGCACTGTCAATCACTTCTAATATAACTTAGTATCACCATTCATTTACTGTCTTATTTGCTTTCATTTTCCTGTCGGCAAGTTGGGCCAACCTTGGCCCGGGCTCTACCTTCACCAGGGTTGCATTGCGCAATCTAGGGAAGGAAGGCTCACCTTCCTCTCCAGAAATGCACTTTCCTTCCTAGCACTGGCCTCCAAGACTGTTTTGTGCATTTGTGGAGGACAATGGCTGCTTGGCCCAAGAAATTATGCAAATCTGTTCCTGGGCCAACAATCCTTCCCAACTAGAATTGCGCATTGCGCAATCCCAGCAGTCCTTCCCAACTGGAATTGTGCATTACGCAATCCCAGCAGCTAGTTGCCTAATTGGATTGTGCATTTCACAGATACAACAGCTAATCCTTCCTCTTAGATAGCTCGAATCCTTTTGCGTAGTTCTGGTAGCCAGTCACCCATCCTCCCAGTTAAATTTGTGCAATATTGCTCATTACTTTCCCAGTTATGTGATGTGTCCTTCCCCGGATTTGTTTTGTTTCCACTAACGTATTTCTTTCCATGCATGCTTCTTGTCTCGAGATCTTTCAGGTGTTCATCTGTGTCAATGGCTTCCAAGAAAAAGGATCGTAGGACACTAATGGAGTTGCAATTGGAACAACAGTTGAGAAGGTGTCCTCTAGTCTATTGATCTATGAAGATACGAAGATGTATCTAGACAAGGACATAAAACCAAAGTGGCAAGAGGTTAATGAAGCATTCGCAGGCACTTTTGGGGAAGACCTTGAAGACCGTTAGATGTACGTGAACATTCACAAGTCGGGCTTGTTTCGGATTTCATGTAGATACCTCGTGTTCCCATGCGCGGACATGATTCACTGGATCATCTCTCATACTGACCCCGAGACGATGACCTTGAGCAGTGTCAGTGGAACAAAGCTTGCAACCTTTTGGGCACGAGATTATGATGAGATGTATTAGATGTAAAAGCCCATGACTGTCATGAGTCCTCCATCAGCTTACCTATTATTAGAGGTAACTCCAGAGACATTTTGAAGGATTGGGTAAAGGAGCTAGCTCATTTTAGGATGACACCCAACTAGATCTACAAGACAAAGATATTGATGAAGGTGTACCAATACTTGGTCATATTTGCATGTTGACTGAGTGGCCAAGCGAGAACTGAAACCTTTACTCAGAGTTGGGTGATTGCATTGGACCAACTGGCTAGAGAAGGAAGACCATGCAACTAGTCCATCATACTAGCTCATCAACTGAAGGAACAAGTCGCGAAGACTCGACAATCACCAGAGGGAATTCATGCAAATATTTACATGTCCGCCTAAATCCTAGATGCAGTCTGTGCCTGATATGCATTCTTGGGCTTGGAGTGGGCATGGCCACTAGCAGAGATTGTTGTGAACACATATTTCAAGTTGTTTTCTGAATGCAGCTTCAGGGGAGTAATCATATGATTGTCTGACTATTTTTTCACCCCAATATATAGGCTGATATTCGAACAGGATCCACCTTGCATCTTAAAGGAAGCAATGGAGGCGTTGTGAGGCATTGTAGATTGGTATGCCTCACCATTCATCACTTTCATCTGAATGTTCAGTGTGGAGAAGCCTCTGCATGTTCTGCCAAAATTTTCCTTAGACGTACTTGTCATGCAGGAGGTAGCGTATCACATCTCAACAGGATTGACAGTTAGACTATAGCGGAAGAAGAAGGCACCTGGGCCCACTCTTCCATTGCAGATTGGGTTATATGATATCTGTAGTATCAAGCAAGTAGATGTTGAAGTAGAACAGATGAGGAAATACCCATTCGACCTCCGAAGCTTCAACCCGTTTGACCCACATTGCATTGTGAAGGATCACTACATGAGAGTTCAATTCAACTGGATCCATGGGGCATTTCATTGGGTCGAGGAAGACTCATGGAGGTATTTCTATAATTCTTTTGGACCCAATGAATAGGTCAGCTTTGCCATAGAGTGGTTAGCAAAGCAACATGAAGCAACATCATAGAGAGCAGTAGCAGTAGAGGCAGCAGAGCCAAGCAATATACGTGTGCATGAAAAAGGGAGGAGGAAGATTGTTGACCGCATGGAGGAGGAGCAAAGCTACAATTTTCGAGCAAATCCACTTGTAGAACAAGATGTTATCAATCTTTAGGCAAATAGGTAGTAGCATGACATGCACATTGCGTGAAGGAAGAGGGATAAGAAGAGAATGGAAGAAGCATAGAAGGAGTTTCATGAGCTGAGGGAGCAACTCCAGAGAGAACAAGAGCTAAGCCAATAGGAGAGGGAAGTGCAACAACAACAGATATAGTAGGGGGCACATTATGTGCAAAGAGATGAAGAAGATCCCATAAAAGTAGTTGATTCATCTGAACAATTGGCATCAGGCGAAAAAGGTGAACCATCGAAGGGCAAAGAATTTGCTCATGAGATAGAACAGGCGCTTGAATAGGTTGATGCAGACATGGAGCAGCAGTAGTTGGAACAAGACACTGACCACATACATCACCACAAAGAGGTTAACTCACCGTTTCAATGCATCTAGATGAAGAGCAAGTCTCGAATGACCAAGGAGACACTGATATCCTTGGTGGTGGGCCGGAAGCAGAGGCGCACAACATCTCCTTTGATGAATCTCATCACAGAGTTGTGCAGTCTCATAGAGTACCGACTCTAGAGGACCAAAACTTTATTGTGCACGTTGAAGAAAAAGTGATCGTGACTGATGTGCACAAGCATCCAGCTGCTTTGGCTGATGCAACTAGAGTGTACGTTGAAGCCACTAGCTCCAGTGTTCGTTTCCTCATAACTAAGAATAAGCGAATGGCGAAGGAACTATAGGTAGCCAAGCAAGGAGGAGACTTGGTAACAATTTTCACCCGAGCTGAACTGAATAAGGAAATAATAGATTAAGTGTTTTCCATTGATATATTCATGCGAGCATTGTACTCCAAGTTTGGTATCGTGCACCAAGCAGTCGTCCATCTCCACGGATGGCAACAACGATGTGTGAGAAGAGCATGCATCTTTAAGAACATACATGATTCTGTTGATAACATGCAAGCATGGACGATGAAGTACAAAGGAGCCCCACTTCACTTTCCAAAGATGATAAGGGCCAATGCGTACGAGATGCAAGCACGTATCCAGAGTCAGATCCGGAACTATGAAGACCTACCACAACTCATCACTAGCATACAGGATTCCCATGCACGAGTATTGAAGAGCATGGATTTTATAGTGCACACTCATGCAATTCCATCACTTGGGACTCTCACCCAGGTGAAGACAAAGAAGCAGGTCTAACAGGAGCTTGACTTGTACTTCGACAAGTTGATGTGCACTGCCACTAGCCTAGACTTGCCTATCAGTGAAGACATCATATGAAAGTATGTTGCTGGTCCAGCCACATTGAAGGAAATGATGCGCATGCCTTCAGATGAGTTGGAGAGAGGAGCCCGAGCAATGTACTCGGATGCTATGGAGGCAAGGTTCAGGTTTCAAACGGATGTCACAACAGAACACATGGACACTATCAAGGACTACCACTCTTGGCATCAATATATTACTGTTGATCAACATGAGCATGTGAAGCAATTGGACTTCTATAGTTTTCTAATTCAGAATGATGTCTAGTTTGGCTTGTTCAAGCCATTGTTCAAATGGGTACATGTGCATAGTAATGTTGAGTCATGTCAAGTGTAAGTCAAGTCTCAATAGTGGATGTAACAGTCATAGTGTAGGTGAAGAGTCATGAGGGTAGTTGAATGGTCACAAAGGGGAATGTCAAGGGTCACCCCACCCTTTGCTATAAATAGTCCCTCATAAGGCTTTTGGTCAACCAAGCTTCTACTAAGACTATCTTGAAGAAAGCTTGGATAGTATTGTAACGCACCTTGGCTTCTCCACTGCACGAAGTTAGTACATCTCTTTGGAGGAGCAGGCGGATGTGGCTGTAACATTTCACTGTTGCGGCTAGCAAGTTTACATGGACGTATTGTATGATTGGAACTTACACTTATTTATATAATAAGAGCCAACACATTTTCATGCATATGTTGTTATTGTAGTTGGACTGCTCTGGTTGCCTTAATGATATATGTTTTTTAACTTATGTATTTGTGTATGAACTGATTCATGTGAACTTATATGAATCCTGTTGCAAATGTGTTGTATATGTTGTTAATGTTGTCCCGTCTGTGTCGACTGTTCTGTCGAACACCAGAGAGACCTTTCACATGAACCTTGTTGTAACAACTGTTGCACTCATTTGGACTGATCATTGAGTGTTGTACGTGTTATCTTACCTTCTATGTTGTGACTACCATAATAGAGTGGACTGCTTCGCCGGAAGCTATGTATGTCCTTTTGTGTTGTGTGTTCCTAGCTGAGTTTGGATTGATCCCTTTCAACCTAGAACTCACCTTCACCCTTATCTCCCCCCTTATGTGTTAGAACCTCTAATACACCTTCCTTGACTCACTGCAGATCACACCCTTGCTACTACAGAGTTATCTTACTTTCCTTTGTGCGACATTGCAGTCAAGGCATTACCTTACGACCCACTACTGGGACTCCTACACCAAACAGTCTAAGGTCTAATTGGGACTTCTTACTGAGGAGATCCCCTTGACATGTTGGCGGGTCCAGCACCATCAACATTTATGACACTAGAAGGAGGGCCTAATGACAAGTTGTGTCCTCTCATCCAATTTTGAACCTTTGCACATCTTTCATGGAGTCTTGCACTCTTCTTCCCCCATGGTTTTTTTCAAATCATGAAAATGTCTCCATCACGAGGAAGCTTTTCAATCTCTTGTCCACTCACATGTATGATGGTGAAGGCGCAGTGGCCAAGCCTGATCACTTACATAACTTTATTGCCATGCATCATGAGGAAGGTGAGTTTTCTAATGAACAGTCCAATTTGCTTCTTGCATACACACATTGCGAATCTCCATTTCGTTGGATGCTTAGCCTACCAATTGACACCATGCACTCATTTGAGCACTTCTGTGATCTCATTGAAGACATGTTCTATAATTTTGATCCATACCATCTTGAGCGGAAACTGTTACAACAATAGAGGGCTCCACATGAATTAGTTATTGATTTTGGCAGCTCAACATTCTTCATTGATGGAGCTAAGAAATATCATGTGGGTGCGGACACCGTCTCAACTGAGTGTTCGCCTTCCTCTCGTTCAACAGCTCCACCATTGCCAAGTGATGCTGAAGAGCATACTCACACACTTGTTCATCCTTCACACTCTCCCAACATCAATTCACTCAATTTTTTAGTAGATTTGGTTGTGAGTACTTCGAGTTCTCATATGCATGATTGTCTACGACCTCCGTCTTCGCACTCAGGTGTTCCTCTGACTGATGTTGTCTTGTGTTCATCCATTCTAGACTCTTCATTTGTTGTGAACCAGAAGCAACCCATTTACAGAGTTGGTGTTGCACAATTAACATGTGTTGTCATTCATGAAGAGTATGAGAGCGAGCTTCAACATCAACACCTGGCGAAGGATGACTCCCTTCCATCCAAGCCACCTCTGTTCTTTCCTAACCTCTTTGGTGAACCTGTCATCCATGATTTTGCATGTGTGTCTTCATCCACGGATGCACCCATAATTGATCACTCGCAAGACTTAGCGGATGTTAGTCCATCATTCAACAACGGAGGAGATAAGTTACTCATTGAAGATCCACTTGATCCTTCATCTGTCTTTTTCGGATATACGGAGGATGAAATTGTTCACTTTTCATCTACCCCTCTGTTTGATTTATCTAATCATAAGGATGCCGAAGAATTCATTGATCTTTCTAATCGTGGTAGTCGTGATCCATTTACTTCCATTTTTATCACAATCATGACTCTTTTGTAGTTGATCTTTCGAAGCCACCCATTTATGATGATCTATCTGATGATGAAGTTGAGACACCCAAGATTGTCGAGGCACTTCAGCCCGAGCTGATGGTTATGTCAGGTCCTCGCTATCTTGGGGTTAGTCTCACTTCCAATCATGAAATTTTTCAATCACCCAAGGCTCCTCATCACTCATATGTATGCATTGATGATCCATCTCACTCATAGATCACACTTCCTCCACTCGAACTGCACAATCCCATTGCTCATGCATTGGAGGAGTCTTACTTTGCAAGCACTTATGTGTGACGCAAGTTATCTTTGTTTCTTTCGTTTTCTTCGATGTCGCAATCAAGAGTGTGCTTGTGCTTCAAAGTTGCACGTAGTGTCACACAGCACCATGGTAAGTCCACAAAATACCCGTCATGCACATGCACTCACTTATGTCTTGTGGGCACTTTGAAACACAAAGTGTGGTTGTCTTCATTGATATATCTTTCTTGCTTGCTGGTTCACACAACTGGGTTGCTCGCAGACCAAGCCTTCACCAACATGGGTCTACCAATGTGCCGGTGGCTACAAGTATCACTTCACGTGATCAGGCCCATGCACCTTTAGTGTAGGAGTAGGGGTAGTGTTTGCTTCCAATTGTTTTCTTACATGCTTGTCTGCTTACATGCTTTGTTTGCTTGTTTACTTATTTGCTTTTCTTTCACTTTCTCTTATGCTTTTGCTTTGCTTTGATGTTTGTTATTTTGTTCATTTTGCTTGTAGGTTAGTTTTGCATGAAACCATGTACGACTCTTGAAGCGAGCTGGGTAAAGTACAAGAGGGCTTGTATAACTATCACCACTTGGTTATCTGTCATCTTGCCTCTGTATAATGAGCCTGTTACTCTTATTCCATGATACATCGAAGGAAAATACATACTGTTCAAAGTGAACCTTGGTGATAACATAATGCTTGCGCACTAACTAGTGTCACCTTCTCTAGTCAGTTGTTTTTGGGTTAACCCTTTTTAGCTCAGTCAAGTAGAGTAAGGCGACGGGGAAAACCTTAGCAAGCACATTAGAGATACAATAAATTACTTCTCTTCTAGAACAACCTCTTCTACTCTCAATAAGTCAGGATTCTTCTTTTGCCTCTAAAATGAATAAGTGTTATGCATAGTGAAAAATGAAAAAATGAAAAGTCAAAAAATTCAAAATGAAAAATGAATAAGGTGAAAGAAGAGAAAGGCTTCTTGCGTAGGGAGGTGATGCAAGTAACTCCACTAGGGTATTGACCAGGCTCGTTGGTAGCGGATCCATGCTTGTGCTCCTATGTGACTCCACCAGTGATCTAGAATTTATCCAGGACAAAGAATTAAGGGTGTTACAGACTCATGTGCATGGATGTGCCTATGTTACTTTATGCAACGGACCGATAAGATTGCGAAATACATAGACACTGAAGCATTTAGAGAAAACATAACAAGCAAACATGTAAACATGACAAGTTTAATAAGGAGTTCACCCAATTCTCCTGGGCTACGTCTCCTGGTCCAGCCTTCAATGGTGGCCTCTCTATTATGCTTTCAAAGTAGAGTTTTTTTTTACAACAGCGAGCTCAATTTGAGTCTCACTCAACAAATATAAATCAGTAGGACTGGACCTGGATCCCCCAAGTCTCTGGAGTACACAGACTCTCCTTACTAAAAACTCGACCTCTATTGGTCACAGTAGTATGAGCCCAATCTGAGACTCATACATGACAAGCATGTACAGAGGAGTTCACTTGAACCTATTAAGCCTTCTCTGGAGTACACAGACTCTCTGACTCTCTCTAGCTCTGTTTGGCTCGATGTTGCCTTCAAGTCAGCTCAGCTTCTTCCCTTTTTTCTCTGCTCTTATCTTTCTTAACTCGCTTTTCTCATTGCCTCTTCCTTGTTTCTACCAGTTTGTGGCTTTAAAGCCAATCTGCTTTCTGACTGCTCGTTTCCACTTCCTGGCTTTCTGGTTCTCCTGCCTTTGTCCATTTGAATTCCTCTATTATGCGTCATCATCACTATGTAACGTCTTATAGGGAGGTGGCCACCTATTTCATAATGCACTGAGTGTTAGTTCTCTTGGAAATGTTTGAATTGTCGTTATTTCCGTTTAACTCCCAAAATTCCCATGAACATGATTCCTCTGCCAACTCATCGTTCATGCCAGACTTCAAACCTTTATACAACTCGGCCTATTTACCCCGTTGAATCCGGTCATCCATCGGATCACATTTCCACCATCGATCTGGGGCCTCTAGATCCTACGGTCTCTGTCCATATCAGGCAGGTAAGTAGCATGACATTTATCCATCCAATGTGAGTGGTTTTCTCTCTCTTCCATCGGACGCGTGGCACCCAGTGTGTGGCATCGGGCGCGACTTGGTTGAAATCACTTACTGCTCGAATCCCTTCCAATATCCTGCCGGTTTTTATGTGGGACCTGCCTCTGACAGGATCGACGAATTCCATACTGTTTTATGATTTTTCGGGTTTGGGTCGCTCGGGCCTTTTTCTTCTCTGAGGAGTTTTCTCGACGATATGCGATTAGTGACTTGGCGCTAATCGCATATCAGAAACCTCCCCCATTTTTCAAAAAGACTTCCCGTTTTGTTGTTTCGTGGCAGCGCACATTACCATGGGCCAATGGTCTGTGCACTTGACCGAGGGTCCTCGTTGTTCGGCGTTGCTCACAAATTATAATTGTTCAAGGATATTTCTAATAAGCTCGACCTTTGTAAGACTTTGAAACTTTGGCATGAATTTTACAGAGTTATGAAAACTTAGAGAGTTCTTTAGGATCCAATTCGGATCACAACCTTCCCACTGAAAAATCTTTTGGAGCACCGAAAGTTGGTTTTTAAGCATCAATCAAGTGAGGGTATAAATTCCTTGCTTGTCCAATTTCTATCCATTATGTAATGCTTGGTTTTGAACCTTTGAGCCCAATCCAGAGGTACTCAACATCCCCTTTGCGCGTGGTTCTCACCTTCCTGTCCAGAACTGTATCTTCATGCAATTCATTGAGATATTCAGGCAACAAATCGTCAATAGAAGGCAATTGATTCTGCTCTTCGGGATCTTCAATCAATGAAGGTTCAAATAGTCTCAAGCTGTCTACATTAACAACTGAGTAGATGTGCATGTAAGCTGGTAAATCAAGGTGAAAAGCATTCTCACCAATTTTCTAAAGTATCTTGAAGGGTCCATACCTTATTGGCTTCAACTTCTTACCTTAACCTTGCTGTCTGTCTTTGTTGATATACAGCCAAACTTGATCACCAACTTGGAAACTATGCTCAGTCTGATGCTTATCATGCCTTTCCTTGTACTTGGGTTGGCTCTTTTCCAGCTGTTCCTTTACTGCCTGATGAATCTCTTGGATTTGTTCAATGAACTTGGTTGCCTTGTCCACATCATTGTGTTCATCAACTGCGATGTCTTTCCCAAAGACAAAATCCAAGGGAGACCTTGGTGTGAAACCAAAATAGGGCTCAAAAGGAGATCTTTGTGTAGAAGAATGTTTAGCTCGGTTGTAAGCATGTTTCACATAACATAAATGTTCATCCCAAAGCTTGAGATGCTTGCTACAATAGCCTTTGAGCAACTAGATCACTGTCCTATTGACTACCTCTATTTGGCCATCTGTTTGTGGATGAAAAATTGTGGTCTTCTTCAGTCTAGTGTCCATCAATTCCCACAAACTCGAGCAAAATTTCCCAACAAATCGGGTATCTCGATCAGATATAATGGAAATGGGTAATCCAAAATGAACCCATACATGTTGAAAGAACAACTTTGCAGTTTGTTCAGCTGTAATTTCTTTGTGACAAGGTATTAAAATACACATTTTGCTGAACTTATCCACAATAACATATAAATAGTCATGACCCTTTCTAGATTTAGGCAGTCCCCCAACAAAGTCCATGGAAATACTTTCCCAAGGGTGAGAAGGAATTGGTAATGGAGTGTACAAGCCTAGTTTTCTATTGTTGGGCTTGCTTTTAGCACACATGGTACACCCTCTTACATATCGAGAAACTGTCTCATGCATTTTTGGCCAATAACAAAATCTTTGCAGTTGTGCAACTGTTTTACTTATACCAAAGTGACTTGATATTAGAGAAGTGTGTGCTTCTCGAATTATCTTTACTCTTTTTGTTTGAGGAATGCATAAATTTCCCAAATGATACAAGAGTTGGTCCTTAACATGATAATCCAATTCTTCTACTTGCTTTTCATGACTTAAAGTTGCATATACATCTTTAAAATATATATCTTGAGCATATTGTTCAATGTAGCTTTCATGCAATACTGAATTATGCTTAAGTATAGTGTATGCATTTATGATTGGTTTGGACAACATATCTGCAAATTTATTGTGTATGCCCTTTTTATATCTGATGACAAGATGAAACTGTTGTAGAAAACCCATCCACCTATAGTGTCTTGATTGTTGCAACTTAGTTTTTGAGTGCAAATATTGAAGTGGTTGGTGATCAGTATGTATAACTGTCTCTTTGCCCATTAAATAATGTTTCCACTTTTTCACACTTTTTACTAATACATACAATTCTTTATCATATGTTGGATAGTTAACTACTGCATAATTAAATTTCTCAGAATGATAACATATGGGTTTACCATGCTGCATCAACACTGCTCCCATGGCATAGTCATTGGCATCGGTTTCAATCTTGAATGGTCTTTGAAGATCAGGCAGTGCTAGTACTGGTGTTGTACTAATCTTTTCCTTTAAGTTGTCGAAGGCTTTCTGCTGTTTGCCTCCCCATTGAAACTCCTTGTTCAATCCTGTTAAAGCATGTAAGGGAGCTGCAATCAAGGAAAAGTTAGAAATAAACTTTCTCCAATATTGTGCTGCTCCTAGGAAGCTTCTAACTTCAGTAGCAGATTTGGGTTTAGGCCAGTTTATAATGACTGCGACCTTAGAGGGATCTATCTTCAATTCACCACCCCCTACAATATGACTCATATAATTCAAAGATGTTTTTCCAAATTCACATTTTGAGAGCTTAACATAAAGGTTCTCTTTTTTCAAAACATCTAGAGTCTGCTTGACATGCTTCAAAAGTTCTTCCCATGTTTTACTAAATATAAGAATGTCATCCAAATATACAATGACAAAATCATCAATAAAAGGTCTGAGTACATCATTCATTATTCTCATGAAAGTAGCAAGAGCATTAGTTAAGCCAAAATTCATAACCAACCACTCATACAATCCCTACTTTGTTTTGAAAGCAGTCTTCCATGCATCTTGCTTTGCAACTCTGACCTGATGATAGCCACTATGTAAGTCCAACTTGGAAAAATAAACAGATTATTTAAACTGATCTAATAGATCACCTATGTGAGGAAGGGGATAACGATTTTTTATTGTTATCTTATTTAGTGCCCAGTAATCAATGCACATTCTCCATGAGCGATCTTTCTTTTTCACCAAGACAATTGGAGACCCATAAGGCGATGTGCTAGGTCTTATGAATCCTTTCTCGAGTAGCTCCTATGCCTGCTTCTTGATTTTTGCATTCTCTAAAGAGGACAACCTTTTATACATGTGGTTGCAATTGTTGTTTCATCTCATGAGTCTGACCCCAAATCCTTTTGAATAGCTGCAGCAGTCTTCTTCTTTTTGCCATTGTACTTCTTGGGTTTCAGCTCCGGATGCAGAATCCAGCAGTGTTCATCATCATGCCCATCCTTCTTACAATGAGTGCATGAAGATTTGGTCTTTTGTACAGTATTTTTCTTCCTCTCTTTCCATTTTTGTTTTCTTTTCTCCTTATTCTTGCTTGCAGTGGGTTTTGATGATCCCCCAACTTCTGGGTTCACATTCTTACCTCTAGCCTCTAGATGTGTAGCTTGAACAGATACCTCATCTATGCTAGTGGGATTAAACATGAGAATAGTGTGCCTTAAGTAGCTGTGTAGACCACCTATATACTTCAACAAAGTTTCAGGTGAGTCTAAAGAAATTCCTAGAATCAAAGCTCTTTTCCTAAATTCTTGGGTGTAACTTTGTACACTTTTCCCTTTTAATTGTCGAAGAGTTTGCCAGCTCATCCTGGCTTGCTACATATAGGCTAGTGGATAAAATTTATTTTTAATTGCAGAAACAAATTCACTCCAGACATAATTTTTTTTACCATGCTTCTTCATGTCAGCTTGTGTCCTACCTTCCCACCATACCAAGGCAGTGCCTCCAAGGCGTATGCTGGCCAGCTAAATCTTACTACTATCTGAATCAATGCTCTGCACCCTACAATACACATCACTCTGTCTAATCCAATTATCCAGCTTCTCTACATTCAACTCACCATCATATATTGGTAAATAAAATTTAACATCTAATTTAATCAAAGATGTCTTCTTTTTGTTTTCAGGGCTACAAGGAGGTGTGGGAAGTTTTTCTTCTTTCCCTTTTCCTTTAGAGTGGTCATGGAGAAGAGATTCTTCTACTCCTTCATCTCGTTTGGAGTTTGATGAATCTTCCCCTCTACCTTTCTTAAATTCTCTATACATTTCCTCTACCATGGCTCTCATGGTCATGAAACTATCCATCAACTGAGGGTCTGATTCCAAGGGACTTTCTTCTAACATTTTCCTCTTAGGATAGACTCTTCCAATTTCAGGGTTAGTTTCAACCAACTCTCCTTCTCCTAATTTAAGCTTTGATGTAGTTAGCGTTCAATAAAATCCAGCACAAGCTTGTCTAACCTTAGTAACCTAGAGCTTTGATACCACTTGGTCTAGAATTTATCCAGGACAAAGAATAAAGGTGTTACATACTCATGTGCATGGATGTGCCAATGTTACTTTATGCAACGGACCGATAAGATTGTGAAATACATATACACTGAAGCAGTTAGAGAAAACATAACAGGCAAACATGTAAACACGACAAGTTTAATAAGAAGTTCACCCAATGCTCCTGGGCTACATCTCCTGGTCCAACCTTCAATGGTGGCCTCTCTATTATGTTTTCAAAGCAGATTTTTTTTTACAACAGTGAGCTCAATTTGAGTCTCACTCAACAGATATAAATCAATAGGACTGGACTTGGATCCCCCAAGTCTCTGGAGTACACAGACTCTCCTTGCTGAAAACTTGACCTCTATTGGTCACAGTAGTATGAGCCCAATCTGAGACTAATACATGACAGGCATGTACAGAGGAGTTCGCTTGAACCTCTCAAGCCTTCTTTGGAGTACACAAATTCTCTGACTCTCTTTGGCTCTGTCTGGCTCGATGCTGCCTTCAAGTCAGCTCGGCTTTATGCCTTTGTTCTCTGCTCTTAGATTTCTTAACTCACTTTTCTCACTGCCTCTTCCTTGTTTCTACAGTTCATGGCTTTAAAGCCAATCTGCTTTCTAACTGCTCGTTTCCACTTCCTGGCTTTCTGGTTCTCCTACCTCTATCCGTTTGAATTCCTCTGTTTTGCATCATCATCACTGTGTAACGCCTTACAGGGAGGTGGCCACCTGTTTCATAACGAACTGAGTGTCAATTCTCTTGGAAATGTTTGAACTGTCGTTATTTCCGTTTAACTCCCAGAATGCCCACGAACATGATTCCTCTGCCAACTCATCATTCATGTTGGACTTCAAACCTTTATACAACTTGGCCTATTTACCCCGTTGAATCTGGTCATCCATCAGATCACATTTCCACCGTCAATCTGGGGCCTCTAGATCCTACGGTCTCTTTCCATATCGGGCGGGTAAGTAGCATGACGTTTACCTATCCAATGTGAGCGGTTTTCTCTCTCTTCCACCGAACACATGGCACCCAATGTGTGGCATGGAGTGGGACTCGGTCGAAACCGCTTACCACTTGAAGCCCTTCCGATATCATGTTGGTTTTTGTGTGGGACCCGCCTCTGACGGGATTGGCGAATTCTGTATGGTTTTATGACTTTTCGGGTCTGGGTCGCTCGGGGCTTTTTCTTCTCTGAGGGGTTTTCCTGGCAATATGCGATTAGCGACTTGTCACTAATTGCATATCAAAAACCTCCCCCGTTTTTTAAAAAGGCTTCCCATTTTGTTGTTTTGTGGCAACATGCGTTACCATGGGCCAATGGTCTACGCGCTTGACCGAGGGTCCTCGTTGCTCAGTGTTGCTCAAAAATTACAACTATTCAAGGATATTTATGATAAGATCAACCTTTGTAAGGCTTTAAAACTTTGGCATGAATTTTATAGAGTTATGAAAACTTAGAGAGTTCTTTGCGATCCAATTCGGATCAACCAGGGTACTGTCTAGGCCTTCTGGTAGTGGAGCAACACCAAAGATGAACCTAAGACTTTGGCGACTATACTGCTTGTGCACTTATATACCCCTCAACCCCAATCTAAACAACTATGTTGCCTTGGCTTGGAATGTGTGTCAATCAACCAAGGGTTTGGCAGATGCTACATCTTACAATCAAGCTTGTGTGAAGCTATTGTGGCCACCAACAACCCCCCTCTTTGTTTAGTATTAGCAATAACACTAAGCAAATGGGGACCCTTAATAAAAAATTCAAAAAAACATTCTATAAAACTTTTTGTATTATACTCCTTAAAAATATGTCGCATCGCGTGAATAAGATAAACATTTCTTTACGAGCGTAATAAAAAAATGCGAAGAAGCGACGCGAAATTCATCGCATCGCACACATTAAGAAGCGCTCTTAAATGGAAATCTTAAGAAATCTCCGACGGCTGATGTGCGACATCGCATATCACAATATCGCATAAGCAGCACGCAATGATTTAATGACTCATGCGATCTGTGATCTTGCGATATCTGCAATCTGCGGTAAACGCGATCTGCGATAATCCGATCTGAAAAAAATCGCGATGACACATCTAGGTAATGCGATGACGCGATGCTGCTATCGCCCATCACAAATTTCCTCGGCTCAACATTCAAGAAAAGCTGTCTATAAACCAAAATTAGGCGCGCGCCTTAAAGGAAATTAATGAACATATGCCAAAGTGTCAGTGAAGGACAGTTTTGTGTTTTTCGAAGAGTCAGTTCACGATGGATGTCATGATTTTATACATTCATAGAGGTTAGAGCTTTCGTATCAGTATTTATTATCATTACTCTTTTCCTTTGCGTGAACTGTAGGAATGAAAGACAGGAAACAATATGAAGCAATGAGCAGGAAACATCTAAGGAAAAGGGGAAAGCGACAATGCTCGGAGAACAGAGAAGAGATGCCTTCATAAACGGATGTCACATGCAACAGAACCACAGATTCCAGAGTATCACTCAACAGATGCTGAGGTCGATAGGTGATTCAACATTCAGGGTCAGAAAGATCACAAAAGCAGCATGTTTACCAAAAATCCTGAAACTTCTACCCGGTGAAGGAAAAAGCGCTAAAGGCGGAAAACGCACCAGAAAGGCTCGGATCAAAGAACAGAGGCAATTTTCGATCGTGCATTGCTAAGAAAATTGTTCAAAAAGCAAAGTCCCTAACTTGCTTAGTCATTCGCAAGTCCGGAAACCGAAATAGCAAAAGCAGAAGCAGTTTGAGAGAAATTTGGGTTGTTGCCAAGTATATACGCAGTAGATTCGCCCAACCAGAAGATAATTCTCAAAAATATCTTCTAGTGTACTAAAAAGTGGTGCCAGCGCTTGCCATTCTGTTTGCGTAACTCAAACAAAAGCAGAAGGCAACCGACCGACTCTTCCCAGGCAAATGTTGAATGCTCGCAACATTTAAGGAGAAAATGCAGAAATAATTAGGAATTAGATTCAGTTTTTAGAAATAGTTTTGATTTAGAAGAAGGGCGGTCATTTAAACCGTATCTTAAATTTATGTAATTAAGTTATTTAGTTAGCAGTATTTAAACCCTTCTCATGCATTTGGAGAAGGGTCCAGAAATTTATCAAAAAACTTGTCCTCAGAACATGCACTTTTGCACCCTCGGAGGGGGTTTTTGATGAATGGATGGATCAAAGTTTATTAATGTTTGCATTTGATATCTGCTACTGATGTTGCACTTCTGTACTCTTAGTAGATGTTAGAGCAAGGAGAGATAAATCATTGTTACTTGAAGCTTATGAGTAGAATCAGTCACAAATGGTACTTTTATCTCTTGGCCATTTCTGCTTATATTCTTAAAGTGATATACAGTTTTAGTTGTTTATATGTTATTGCATGAATGTGTGAGTTACCATTTGGCACTTTTGTACGGTGGAGCCATTTATTTATGTCTAATATATGAATAACTTATTATGCGATATGCTGTTCACAACTGTTTTGCCTAACTTTTTATGCAAAGTAGTTCATCTTAATTGATTTCTATTCTTGTGATAGCTAAATGATCTTTATTACCAGTTATTATTCGAAATCTTTTTAGATCGCATAGATTAGATGTGCTATTTTTCATTATATTACAATAGTATAGATTTAGTTTAAAAGTTTCAATTAGATTAGCTTTAAGTATCCTCAGATCAGCAACATCCAATTCTGCACACACACACCCTTAGATTGGGAAACTGGTCCCATTATCCCCAGTCGGACCCGCTATACCAAACGGATAAGGAGCTGCCAACCAAGGTCCGGACCAGGTGGGTATCCCCCTTGTTGTCAACCTGATTTTCGGGGCTTCAATAGAAGCCAAGATGAGCTGAGAACTAAACAATACTTCCATAGGTGTTAGACTTTCTTTTCACAAACAAGGTCCATTTAGAGAGCTGGAGTCCTACCAGTGTGTCGCCAAGTGTTGTAGCGGCTACAACCACCCTCCAAATTTTTTTCTTAGCTTGTTTCGAAGCCTCCCTACCAACCTTTACATCACTTTGTCTTGCTTCATCAAGTACTCAAGCTTCGGTTTTTTCCTCGCACAAAGGTAGCCTATCGATCATAGTCGATCTATTCCTCTCACAGGTTGTTCACCTGGACTTGGTCCAGCTGCAGACTGAGCAGCTTCCCCTTGAAAATTGTGCATTTCTCGAGAGTAACCAGCCTTCCCTCCAGAAATTGTGCAATCCTCTCTGGTGTTAGAAAATTATATATTACAGAGAAATGGAACACATAAAATATTGTAGAAATATAAACACATAAAATGCATAAAACAAGAGAGACATAGATATACATGGTTCACCCAGTTTGGGCTACGTCCATAGAGAAACAACTAGTCCTTCTTTTATTATATTATCCAGCAAATTGAAGAGATACAACCTACAACAAATATGCTATAACTCCCTCTCCGCTCTCAATCTCCTCTGTTTTCCTCACTCATAATAAAGATCTACATAGATGCAATACAATTTCCTCATATATAGTGAGGGTTTTCCTTCTAGGGCAAAAAACCCTAAATTAAACATAACTTCTACTGTCAAATCATTCGCCTAATGAACGACCCAGATTGACTAGAAATTACTATACTTTTACAAGGCAATTTTACATCTGTTTTTAGCTTCGAGAGCACTGCCCCCGAACCCCCACAGGGAGAAAAAGTCCCCTCCACGTGGACGGGTGTACAATCTTCTTGGGGTATACATCCGGCTGAAACCTTTGAATAAAGAAGATAATCAGGCTCCACACCCAACAATTTCCCACTTGGAGACTGATTATAGCAACTCCATCGCTGCTTCATTTGCTAGACAATGACTCTACTTTGGACCTGGCTATTTCTCATCTTCTTCATCATACTTGAAGACCAATTGAAACTGAGAAGATTCTCAGTTTCTCCCTGGTTACAACTTTTGTTAACATATCTGCAGGATTTTGGCTAGTGTGTATCTTTTCCAGCTTCAACTATCCATCTTCCAACGTTGACCGTATGAAATGGTACTTGAGCTGTATATGCTTAGTCTTCGAATGAAATGCAGAGTTCTTTGCAAGATGTATGGCACTCTGGCTGTCACTGTATAACCTGCCCAACTCCTGCTTCTTACCCAATTCATCCAAAAACCTTTGTAACCAAATCACTTCTTAACTAGCCTCTGTAGTAGCAACATATTCCGCTTCTGTTGTTGAGAGTGCAACAACACTTTGTAGTTTTGAGACCAAACTGATAGCTGTTCCACCTACAGTAAACACATACCCTGATGTGCTCCTCCTGTTATCTCTATCACCCTCCATATCTGCATCAACATATCCCTGTAGAGCAATGTTTGAACCACCAAAGCATAATGCTTGATTTGTGGTACCTCTCAAATACCTGAGAATCCACTTCACCACCATCCAATGTTCTTTTCCTAGATTGTTCATGTACCTGCTTATAACTCCCACTACATGTGAAATATCAGGCCTTGTGCAGACCATTGCATACATTAAGCTTCCAACTGCTAATGCATATGGAACTTTATACATATGAGCCATTTCTTCTTGAGTCTTGGAACACTCCTCCTTACTTAATTTGAAATGGTTAGCCAAAGGTATGCTAACTGGTTTTGCATTCTGCATATTAAACCTTTTCAACACATTTTCTATGTACTCACATTGAGACAATGTTAATTTGCGATTCTTCTTGTCTCTAGTTATTCTCATACCAAGGATTTGTTTTGCAGCACCCAAATCCTTCATTGAAAATGAGTTTGCCAATTTCCTTTTGAGCACATTTATTTCCTGCATGTTAAAACCTGCAACAAGCATGTCATCTACATACAATAACAATAAAATATAGCTGCCATCATTTTTCCTTTTGAGATAAACACAATGATCAGAGTCACATCTAGTATAACCTTGTTCAGACATAAACCTGTCAAATTTTAGATACCATTGCCTTGGAGCCTGTTTTAAGCCATACAAGCTCTTCTTCAACCTGCACACTAGTTTCTCCTTCCCTTTTACCTCATATCCTTGTGGTTGCTGCATATATATCTCTTCCTCCAAATCCCCATGGAGAAAGGTTGTCTTTACATCTAACTGCTCAAGATGCAAATATTCAGTTACTACTAGACTTAAAATAGTTCTAATTGAAGTCATTTTAACAACGGCAGAAAATATTTCATCAAAATCAATACCTTTCTTCTATGAAAACCCTTCACCACAAGTCTAGCTTTGTACCTCTGTTTTACTGCATCTTCTTCCTTCATCCTTTAAACCCATTTATTCTGTAATTTTGTTTTACCTGCAGGAAACCTGACTAAGTCCCAAGTCTGGTTATGTGTTAAGGAGTCCATCCCTTCTTTCATGGCTTGCTCCCACTTCTTCCTGGTTTCTACCTGCATTGCTTCTTCATAACATTCTGCTTCACCAAAATCAGTCAACAATACATAATATAATGAAGGAGAGTATCGCTCAGGGGGTCTACTTATTCTAGTAGATCTTCTAACACCACTTTCAGGTGTTTGAAGTGCTTGTTGCTGTTGTGGTTGTTGTTCTGCCTATTGATCATTATGATTTTCAGGCACCATCACTTTTTCTGTGATCTTGTCAAGCACTGTGTATTCTCTGTTTTCTTTTTCCTATTTCTTTTCCTACAGCTAATCCTTATACAAAACCATTTCATTGAATATAACATCTCTACTCCTAATGATTTTGTGTTTTTCATAATCATAAAAGTGATAACCAAAATCATTAACACCATATCCAATAAAGGTACATTTCTTTGATTTTGCCTCAAGCTTTGTTCTATTTTCTTTATTAATGTGGACAAAGGCTTCACAACCAAAAGTCTTTAAAAAAGAGTAGTTTACCTTTTTACTTGTCCATGCCTCCTCTGGAATACCACCATCCAAGGAACTTGAAGGCTCTCTGTTTATTAGATAAACAACAATATCTATAGCATCTGCCCAAAATTGTAAAGGCAATCCTGCATGCAATCTCATGCACCTTGCACACTCCATGATTGTCCTGTTCATCCTTTCTGACACACCATTTTCTTGTGGTGTTCCTGGAATTGTCTTCTCTCTATGAATTCCATTCTCTGAATGTTGGCATTATGGCACAGGATTGGAGCTATGGCACAGGTGTTGTCTGTGATGGCAACTCTCTTTGGTAACAGATCTCAATTCAGGCTTTCAGAATGAAGGAAAAGTCATATACGCAGGTTCATCTAGACGAAGGCACGTATACACGTGGGTTATACGTTTCAAAGGCGCGTATGCGTATACACGCACTTTCATGCAAGGAAAAGCGTGTATATGTTGGAGAACTTACCTTTGGTCCGTGGTAGTTAGTCCTTGGTATTTGAACCTATGGTTTTGGACCATGGTACCTCGTCAGACGTGTTGATCCCAAGTATTGGGTCTGTGTTATTGGTTTATTATGGTTTTGGACCGTGGTATTGTGGAAAGCCTAAGACTATAAAAGAGGAAGGAGATCATTTGGTAAAGGATCATCTGAATATAATTGAATATCTGATAAAGTGCTAGTTCTGGAAAACTGGTAATTGGGTTATGATGAAGATCTGGATCTAAATGAAGGAGGAACCTTAGCGCAAAGAGAAGGATAAGTTCTATTGATGGATCATAATCTTTAAGCTTGAATGATAGTATCTTAGTATGATTTTGATCTGTTATTTGTGGCGCTTTCTTGATCTATAAAACTGACAATCTGGGTTATTTATATCTGAAAGAGAAAATTATCCTTTATAGATCTGTACGCAGGTTCAGTGAAGCGAAGGTGCGTATATACGCCTGTTCAGTGAAGGAAAATAGCGTATACGCGGGTTGTTCCAAATGCAGAGGTGTATGCACGCAGGTTTCAGGCTATTAAAGTAGCGTATATATTTTGAGTTGTGATCTTGCTGCTTTTGTTTATTGCTGCAGTGTTTTGGGTTCAGATTTGGTGTGTGGTTACTGTTACTGTGATCTGGGTACAGTCGTCAGAGAAGTGTTTATGTTGATTCAGTTTTTATTGGTGAAAGGTGATTGGTTGATGCAGAAATTCTTGATGCGTGATTGATGTTATTTGTGGATCCAGTCTGAAAATTTATGAAACGTGGTCCCTGAAGGAAAGAGAAGGTTGTAGCCTTCTGTAGGCCAACACCTACGTACTAGTATCTTGGCTAGTACAAGAGCTAAGGGGGTTGTAGCTCCCTTCTAGGAAAAGCTGGAAAACGAGAGAGGGTTGTAGCTCTCTGCAGGTTGCAGCCTGCGTACTGGTAAAGGACTGCACTAGTACAATTGTAAAAAGAAGTTTCTAATTAAAGAAAAGATAGAGAAGAATTGCAGCAGGTGGTTTTCACCCACATTGGGTTTCCACCTTATATCTTGTGTTCTTGTGTGCGATTGTCTTTCTGCTCTGTTTTACTGTTTCTGGTTACTGGTTATTTGCTTCTGAATCACAGATTAACAATCAACATCAGAAAGATAAAGTAAATTAAAAAGTTTGCATTATATACGCGGGTTTTCTTCTGCATAGTTGCGTATATACGCAGGTTTAATTAACTGAAGTAGCGTATATCATTTGATTTTGAAAAAGGAATATTTGACTTGATAATACTGATTCACCCCCCCTCTCAGTATTATTTCCAAAAATTGGTATCAGAGCAGGTTCTTTAGAAGAAGCTTGATCGCTTGAAGAAATATCTTGCATCATGAGCAACTACGAGAGGGAAGCATCAATCAGGCCACCGATTTTTGATGGGACAAACTTCGTTTATTGGAAGGTAAGAGTTACTGCCTATCTTCAATCTCTTGGTACAAAAGTCTAGGATATCATAGATACAGGGTATACTTTTCCATCAGCAACTCCTACAGATCCGGCTGAGAAGAAGAAATATGAAACAAATGCAAAGGCGGTCAATACTCTATTAGGATGCCTATCTCAATCAGAATTTGTCAAGGTAATGCAGTTTAAATCTGCGAAAGAGATATGGGACAAGATTGTTCTGAGCTATGAAGGAGATGATCAGGTAAAACGAGCAAAACTTCAAACCCTCAGGATTCAGTATGAAAATCTCAGGATGTATAATGATGAAAGTGTGGCTAACTATTTTCTTCGTGTAGATGAGATTGTTAATTGTATGAAAAATTTGGGTGAAGAAATAAAAGAGGCTTTTGTGGTTGAAAAAGTTCTAAGATCTTTGTCCCCTAGGTTTGAATCTAAAGTTTCTGCAATAGAAGAAAAAGAGAATCTACAAAGCCTTAAAATGTCACAGTTGAAGCGGAATATGTGGCTGCTGCATCTTGCTGCACTCAACTTCTTTGGATGATGCAAATCTTGCAGGATTTTCAAATCACTTGTACACCACCTATCTCCATCTTATGTGATAATACAAGTGAAATCAGTATTTCAAAGAATCCAGTCATGCATTCAAAGACCAAGCACATACCGATCAAGTATCACTTTCTCCGGGAACAAGTGTTGGAACAAAACGTCAAATTGGAGTATGTTCCTTCTCAGAACAAGTTGCTGATATTCTCACCAAACCACTGCCCAGAGAGACATTTGAATACCTTAGATAGAAGCTGGGAGTAGTTGATGCATGATCTTGCTGTTAAAACTTGTCTGTTTCAGAGAAGGATGGGTGTACGCGAGTTGAATGAGGAAGATCCGCGTACATACACCGATTTATGTAGGTGCAGTCGCGTATATGGAGTTCTGAAGAAAATCAACAAGGACAGACTCTGGTTGAAGAGAGTCTGATATGGGTCTTATAGAGACCATTTGGCACAGGTTCAGGGGGAGCAGATAATCTTCTAAAAATGCATTGTTGGCATTATCTTAGAAGCTTTTGGTTTTTGGTTGTAGTTCACAGCTGTTGTTAGTTTTAGGTGGAACATAGGCAGAGGGAGAACAGAAGGAAATCTTGGTTGCTGATCTGAATAATGATGGACAGATGCTGCTGCTATCAGTTATTTGTTACTTTCATAAGTCTTATTCTAGATAATTCGTCTCTATGTCATGTATCTCTTTTTGTGGTATCTCTTTTATGGTGTCAAGGTCATGTAATGGCCTATTTTGGTTTCCCCACTATGCCTGGGATGAACATGTAATGAACTTGGTTGTCATATGTAAATTTCTGATGTATCCCCACTTGGTTGGGTGGATGATCCCCACTTGGTTGGGTGATGAATGTATGTATTGAGTCTTTTGGTGATAGGAATGTATTTTATGATGTATAAGTCATGGTTCTTCTTAAAGAACATCTTTTGCAGATCTTGCCTACAGTCAGGGGGAGCATGGTCAGCACAGCAGGGCAGATTTTTCAGCATGTACTCAGGGGGAGCACAACCCTTTGCCCTTGATGTCAAAGGGGGAGAATGACTTTGAGGATTTTGGGTTGCCATCAAGTCCATAGGGGGAGATTGTTGGCATTATGGCACACGATTGGAGCTATGGCACAGGTGTTGTCCTTGATGGCAACTCTCTTTGGTAACAGATCTCAGTTCAGGCTTTCAGAATGAAGGAAAAGTCATATACGCAGGTTCATCTAGACGAAGGCGCGTATACACACCGGTTATACGTTTCAAAGGTGCGTATGCGTATACACGATCTTTCATGCAAGGAAAAGCGCGTATATGTTGGAGAACTTACCTTTGGTCTGTGGTAGTTAGTCCTTGGTATTTGAACCTATGGTTTTGGACCATGGTACCTCGTCAGACGTGTTGGTCCCAAGTATTGGGTCTGTGGTATTGGTTTATTATGGTTTTGGACCATGGTATTGTGGAAGGCCTAAGACTATAAAAGAGGAAGGAGATAATTTGGCAAAGGATCATCTGAATATAATTGAATATCTGATAAAGTGCTAGTTTTGGAAAACTGGTAATTGGGTTATGGTGCAGATCTAGATCTGAATGAAGGAGGAACCTTAGCGCAAAGGGAAGGATAAGTTCTATTGATGGATCATAATCTTTAAGCTTGAATGATAGTATCTTAGTATGATTTTGATCTGTTATTTGTGGTGCTTGCTTGATCTATAAAACTGACAATCTGGGTTATTTATATCTGAAAGAGCTAATTATCCTTTATAGATCTGTACGCAGGTTCAGTGAAGCGAAGGTGCATATATACGCCTGTTCAGTGAAGGAAAACAACGTATACACAGGTTGTTCCAAACGCAGAGGCGTATGCACGCAGGTTTCAGGTTATTAAAGTAGCGTATATATTTTGAGTTGTGATCTTGCTGCTTCTTTTTATTGCTGCAGTGTTTTGGGTTTAGATTTGGTGTGTGGTTACTATTACTGTGATCTAGGTACAATCGTCAGAGAAGTGTTTATGTTGATTCAGTTTTGATTGGTGAAAAGGTGATTGGTTGATGCAGAAATTCTTGATGCGTGATTGATGTTTTTTGTGGATCTAGTCTGAAAATTTATGAAACGTGGTCCCTGAAGGAAAGAGAAGGTTGTAGCCTTCTGTGGGCCAGCACCTACGTACTAGTATCTTGGCTAGTGCAAGAGCTAAGGGGGTTGTAGCTCCCTTCCAGGAGAAGCTGGAAAACGAGAGAGGGTTGTAGCTCTCTACAAGTTGCAGCCTGTGTACTGGTAAAGGAATGCACCAGTACAATTGTAAAAAGAAGTTTCTAATTAAAGAAAAGATAGAGACAAATTGCAGTAGGTGGCTTTCACCCACATTGGGTTTCCACCTTATATCTTGTGTTCTTGTGTGCGATTGTCTTTCTTCTCTATTTTACTATTTCTAGTTACTGGTTATTTGCTTCTGAATCACAGATTAACAATCAACATCAAAAAGATAAAGTAAATTAAAAAGTTTTCATTATATACGTGGGTTTTCTTCTGCATAGTTGCGTATATACGCGGGTTTAATTAACTGAAGTAGCGCATATCATTTGATTTTGAAAAAGGAATATTTGACTTGATAATACTGATTCACCCCCCCTCTCAGTATTATTTCCGACAATTGGTATCAGAGCAGGTTCTTCAGAAGAAGCTTGATCGCTTGAAGAAAGATCTTGCATCATGAGCAACTACGAGAGGGAAGCATCAATCAGGACAACAATTTTTGATGGGACAAACTTCGTTTATTGGAAGGTAAGAGTTACTTCCTATCTTCAATCTCTTGGTACAGAAGTCTGGGATATCATAGATATAGGGTATACTTTTCCATCAGCAACTCCTACAAATCCGGCTGAGAAGAACAAATATGAAACAAATGCAAAGGTGGTCAATACTCTATTAGGATGCCTATCTCAATCAGAATTTGTCAAGGTAATGCAGTTTAAATCTGCAAAAGAGATATGGGACAAGATTGTTCTGAGCTATGAAGGAGATGATCAGGTAAAACGAGCAAAACTTCAAACCCTCAGGATTCAGTATGAAAATCTCAGGATGTATAATGATGAAAGTGTGGCTAACTATTTTCTTCGTGTAGATGAGATTGTTAATTGTATGAAAAATTTGGGAGAAGAAATAAAAGAGGTTGTTGTGGTTGAAAAAGTTCTAAGATCTTTGTCCCCTAGGTTTGAATCTAAAGTTTCTGCAATAGAAGAAAAAGAGAATCTACAAAGCCTTAAAATGTCACAGCTGAAGCGGAATATGTGGCTGTTGCATCTTGCTGCACTCAACTTCTTTGGATGATGCAAACCTTGCAGGATTTTCAAATCACTTGTACACCACCTATCTCCATCTTATGTGATAATACAAGTGCAAACAGCATTTCAAAGAACCCAGTCATGCATTCAAAGACCAAGCACATACCGATCAAGTATCACTTACTCCGGGAACAAGTGTTGGAACAAAACGTCAAATTGGAGTATGTTCCTTCTAAGAACAAGTTGCTGATATTCTCACCAAACCACTACCCAGAGAGACATTTGAATACCTTAGACAGAAGCTGGGAGTAGTTGATGCATCATCTTGCTGTTAAAACTTGTCTGTTTCAAAGAAGGATGGGTGTACGCGAGTTGAATGAGGAATATCTGCGTAGATACGCCGATTTATGCAGGTACAGTCGCGTATATGGAGTTCTGAAGAAAATAAGCAAGGACAGACTCTGGTTGAAGAGAGTCTGATATAGGTTTGACAGAGACCATTTGGCACAGGTTCAGGGGGAGCAGATAATCTTCTAATAATGCATTGTTGTCATTATCTTAGAAGATTTTGGTTGTAGTTCACAGCTGTTGTTAGTTTTAGGTGGAACAGAGGCAGAGGGAGAACAGAAGGAAATCCTGGTTGCTGATCTAAATAATGATGGACAGATGCTACTCCTATCAGTTATTTGTGACTTTCATAAGTCTTGTTCTAGATAATTCGTCTCTATGTCATGTATCTCTTTTTGTGGTATCTCTTTTATGGTGTCAAGGTCATGTAACAGCCTATTTTGGTTTCCCCACTATGCCTGGGATGAACATGTAATGAACTTGGTTGTCATATGTAAATTTCTTATGTATCCCCACTTGGTTGGGTGGATGATCCCCACTTGGTCGGGTGATGAATGTATGTATTGAGTCTTTTGGTGATAGGAAGGTCTTTTATGATGTATAAGTCGTGGTTCTTCTTAAAGAACACCTTTTGCAGATCTTGCCTACAGTCAAGGGGAGCATGGTCAGCACAGCAGGGCAGATTTTTCAGCATGTACTCAGGGGGAGCACAACCCTTTACCCTTGATGTCAAAGGGGGAGAATGACTTTGAGGATTTTGGGTTGCCATCAAGTCCAAAGGGGGAGATTGTTGGCATTATGGCACACGATTGGAGCTATGGCACAGGTGTTGTCCTTGATGGCAACTCTCTTTGGTAACAGATCCCAGTTCAGGCTTTCAGAATGAAGGAAAAGTCATATACGCAGGTTCATCTAGACGAAGGCGCGTATACACGTGGGTTATATGTTTCAAAGGCGCGTATGCGTATACACGCACTTTCATGCAAGGAAAAGCGCGTATATGTTGGAGAACTTACCTTTGGTCTGTGGTAGTTAGTCCTTGGTATTTGAACCTATGGTTTTGGACCATGGTACCTCGTCAGACGTGTTGGTCCCAAGTATTGGGTCCGTGGTATTGGTTTATTATGGTTTTGGACCATGGTATTGTGGAAGGCCTAAGACTATAAAAGAGGAAGGAGATCATTTGGCAAAGGATCATCTGAATATAATTGAATATCTGATAAAGTGCTAGTTCTGGAAAACTAGTAATTGGGTTATGGTGCAGATCTGGATCTGAATGAAGGAGGAACCTTAGCGCAAAGAGAAGGATAAGTTCTATTGATGGACCATAATCTTTAAGCTTGAATGATAGTATCTTAGTATGATTTTGATCTGTTATTTGTGGCGCTTGCTTGATCTATAAAACTGACAATCTAGGTTATTTATATCTGAAAGAGAAAATTATCCTTTATAGATCTGTACGCAGGTTTAGTGAAGCGAAGGTGCGTATATACTCCTGTTCAGTGAAGGAAAACAACGTATACGCAGGTTGTTCCAAACGTAGAGGCATATGCACGCAGGTTTCAGGCTATTAAAGTAGCATATATATTTTGAGTTGTGATCTTGCTGCTTCTGTTTATTGCTGCAGTGTTTTGGGTTCAGATTTGGTGTGTGGTTACTATTACTGTAATATGGGTACAGTCGTCAGAGAAGTGTTTATGTTGATTCAGTTTTGATTGGTGAAAAGGCGATTGGTTGATGTAGAAATTCTTGATGCTTGATTGATGTTATTTGTGGAACCATTCTGAAAATTTATGAAATGTGGTCCCTGAAGGAAAGAGAAGGTTGTAGCCTTCTGTAGGCCAGCACCTACGTACTAGTATCTTGGCTAGTGCAGGAGTTAAGGGGGTTGTAGCTCCCTTCCAGGAGAAGCTGGAAAACGAGAGAGGGTTGTATCTCTCTGCAGGTTGCAGCCTGCGTACTGGTAAAGGACTGCACCAGTACAATTGTAAAAAGAAGTTTCTAATTAAAGAAAAGATAAAGACGAAATGCAGCAGGTGGTTTTCACCCACATTGGGTTTCCACCTTATATCTTGTGTTCTTGTGTGCGATTGTCTTTCTGCTCTGTTTTACTGTTTCTGGTTACTGGTTATTTGCTTCTGAATCACAGATTAATAATCAACATCAGAAAGATAAAGTAAATTAAAAAGTTTTCATTATATACGCGGGTTTTCTTCTGCATAGTTGCGTATATACGCAGGTTTAATTAACTGAAGTAGCGTATATCATTTGATTTTGAAAAAGGAATATTTGACTTGATAATACTGATTCACCCCCCCTCTCAGTATTATTTCCAACAATTGGTATTAGAGCAGGTTCTTCAGAAGAAGCTTGATCGCTTGAAGAAAGATCTTGCATCATGAGAAACTACGAGAGGGAAGCATCAATCAGGCCACTGATTTTTGATGGGACAAACTTCGTTTATTGGAAGGTAAGAGTTACTGCCTATCTTCAATCTCTTGGTACAGAAGTCTGGGATATCATAGATACAGGGTATACTTTTCCATCAGAAACTCCTACAGATCTGGCTGAGAAGAAGAAATATGAAACAAATGCAAAGGCGGTCAATACTCTATTAGGATGCCTATCTCAATCAGAATTTGTCAAGGTAATGCAGTTTAAATCTGCAAAAGAGATATGGGACAAGATTGTTCTGAGCTATGAAGGAGATGATCAGGTAAAATGAGCAAAACTTCAAACCCTCAAGATTCAGTATGAAAATCTCAGGATGTATAATTATGAAAGTGTGGCTAACTATTTTCTTCGTGTAGATGAGATTGTTAATTGTATGAAAAATTTGGGTGAAGAAATAAAAGAGGCTGTTGTGGTTGAAAAAGTTCTAAGATCTTTGTCCCCTAGGTTGGAATCTAAAGTTTCTGCAATAGAAGAAAAAGAGAATCTACAAAGCCTTAAAATGTCACAGCTGAAGCGGAATATGTGGCTGTTGCATCTTGCTACACTCAACTTCTTTGTATGATGCAAACCTTGCAGGATTTTCAAATCACTTGTACACTACCTATCTCCATCTTATGTGATAATACAAGTGCAATCAGCGTTTCAAAGAACCCATTCATGCATTCAAAGACCAAGCACATACCAATCAAGTATCACTTTCTCCGGGAACAAGTGTTGGAACAAAACGTCAAATTGGAGTATGTTCCTTCTAAGGAACAAGTTGCTGATATTCTCACCAAACCGTTGCCCAGAGAGACATTTGAATACCTCAGACAGAAGCTGGGAGTAGTTGATGCATCATCTTGCTATTAAAACTTGTCTGTTTCAGAGAAGGATGGGTGTACGCGAGTTGAATGAGGAAGATCCGCGTACATACGCCGATTTATGCAGGTGTAGTCGCGTATATGGAGTTCTGAAGAAAATCAGCAAGGACAGACTCTGGTTGAAGAGAGTCTTATATGGGTCTGACAGAGACCATTTGGCACAGGTTCAGAGGGAGCAGATAATCTTCTAATAATGCATTGTTGGCATTATCTTAGAAGCTTTTGGTTGTAGTTCACAGCTGTTGTTAGTTTTAGGTGGAACAGAGGCAGAGCGAGAACAGAAGGAAATCTTGGTTGCTTATCTGAATAATGATGGACAGATGCTACTGCTATCAGTTATTTGTGACTTTCATAAGTCTTGTTCTAGATAATTCGTCTCTATGTCATGTATCTCTTTTTGTGGTATCTCTTTTATGGTGTCAAGGTCATGTAACGGCCTATTTTGGTTTCCCCACTATGCCTGAGATGAACATGTAATGAACTTGGTTGTCATATGTAAATTTCTGATGTATCCCCACTTGGTTGGGTGATGAATGTATGTATTGAGTATTTTGGTGATAGGAAGGTCTTTTATGATGTATAATTCATGGTTCTTCTTAAAGAACATCTTTTGGAGATCTTGCCTACAGTCAGGGGGAGCATGGTCAGCACAGCAGGGCAGATTTTTCAACATGTACTCAGGGGGAGCACGACCCTTTGCCCTTGATGTCAATGGGGCAGAATGACTTTGAGGATTTTGGGTTGCCATCAAGTCCAAAGGGGGAGATAGTTGGCATTATGGCACAGGATTGGAGCTATGGCACAGGTGTTGTCCTTGATGGCAACTCTCTTTGGTAACAGATCTTAGTTCAGGCTTTCAGAATGAAGGAAAAGTCATATAAGCAGGTTCATCTAGACGAAGGCACGTATACATGCGGGTTATACTTTTCAAAGGCGCGTATGCGTATACACGCACTTTCATGCAAGGAAAAGTGCGTATATGATGGAGAACTTACCTTTGGTCCATGGTAGTTAGTCCTTGGTATTTGAACCTCTGGTTTTCGACCATGGTACCTCGTCAGACGTGTTGGTCCCAAGTATTGGGTCCGTGGTATTGGTTTATTATGGTTTTGGACCGTGGTATTGTGGAAGGCCTAAGACTATAAAAGAGGAAGGAGATCATTTGGCAAAGGATCATCTGAATATAATTGAATATCTGATAAAGTGCTAGTTCTGGAAAACTGGTAATTGGGTTATGGTGCAGATCTGGATCTGAATGAAGGAGGAACCTTAGCGCAAAGAGAAGGATAAGTTCTATTGATGGATCATAATATTTAAGCTTGAATGATAGTATCTTAGTATGATTTTGATTTGTTATTTGTGGCGCTTGCTTGATCTATAAAACTGACAATCTGGGTTATTTATATCTGAAAGAGCGAATTATCCTTTATAGATCTGTACGCAGGTTCAGTGAAGCGAAGGTGCGTATATACACCTCTTCAGTGAAGTAAAACAACGTATACACAGGTTGTTCCAAATGCAGAGGTGTATGCACGCAGGTTTCAGGCTATTAAAGTAGCGTATATATTTTGAGTTGTGATATTGCTGCTTCTGTTTATTGCTGCAGTGTTTTGGGTTCAGATTTGGTGTGGGGTTACTGTTACTGTGATCTGTGTACAGTCGTCAGAGAAGTGTTTATGTTGATTCAGTTTTTATTGGTGAAAAGGTGATTGGTTGATGCAGAAATTCTTGATGCGTGATTGATGTTATTTGTGGATCCGGTCTGAAAATTTATGAAACGTGGTGCCTGAAGGAAAGAGAAGGTTGTAGCCTTCTGTAGGCCAGCACCTACGTACTAGTATCTTGGCTAGTACAAGAGCTAAGGGGGTTGTAGCTCCCTTCTAGGAGAAGTTGGAAAACGAGAGAGGGTTGTAGCTCTCTGCAGGTTGCAGCCTGCGTACTGGTAAAGGACTGCAGCAGTACAACTGTAAAAAGAAGTTTCTAATTAAAGAAAAGATAGAGAAAAATTGCAGCAGGTGGTTTTCACCCACATTGGGTTTCCACCTTATATCTTGTGTTCTTGTGTGCGATTGTCTTTCTACTCTATTTTACTGTTTCTGGTTACTAGTTATTTGCTTCTGAATCACAGATTAACAATCAACATCAGAAAGATAAAGTAAATTAAAAAGTTTTCATTATATACGCGGGTTTTCTTCTGCATAGTTGCGTATATACGTGGGTTTAATTAATTGAAGTAGCGTATATTATTTGATTTTGAAAAAGGAATATTTGACTTGATAATACTGATTCACCCCCCCTCTCAGTATTATTTCCAACAATTGGTATCAAAGCAGGTTCTTCAGAAGAAGCTTGATCGCTTGAAGAAAGATCTTGCATCATGAGCAACTATGAGAGGGAAGCATCAATCAGGCCATCAATTTTTGATGGGACAAACTTCGTTTATTGGAAGGTAAGAGTTACTGCCTATCTTCATTCTCTTGGTACAAAAGTCTAGGATATCATAGATACAGGGTATACTTTTCCATCAGCAACTCCTACAGATTCGGCTGAGAAGAAGAAATATGAAACAAATGCAAAGGCGGTCAATACTCTATTAGGATGCCTATCTCAATCAGAATTTGTCAAGGTAATGCAGTTTAAATCTGCAAAAGAGATATGGGACAAGATTGTTCTGAGCTATGAAGGAGATGATCAGGTAAAACGAGCAAAACTTCAAACCCTCAGGATTCAATATGAAAATTTCAGGATGTATAATGATGAAAGTGTGGCTAACTATTTTCTTCGTGTAGATGAGATTGTTAATTGTATGAAAAATTTGGGTGAAGAAATAAAAGAGGCTGTTGTGGTTGAAAAAGTTCTAAGATCTTTGTCCCCTAGGTTTGAATCTAAAGTTTCTGCAATAGAAGAAAAAGAGAATCTACAAAGCCTTAAAATGTCACAGTTGAAGCGGAATATGTGGCTGCTGCATCTTGCTGCACTCAACTTCTTTGGATGATGCAAACCTTGCAGGATTTTCAAATCACTTGTACACCACCTATCTCCATCTTATGTGATAATACAAGTGCAAATAGCATTTCAAAGAACCCAGTCATGCATTCAAAGACCAAGCACATACCGATCAAGTATCACTTTCTCTGGGAACAAGTGTTGGAACAAAAGGTCAAATTGGAGTATGTTCCTTCTAAGGAACAAGTTGCTGATATTCTCACCAAACCACTACCTAGAGAGACATTTGAATATCTCAGACAGAAGCTGGGAGTAGTTGATGCATCATCTTGCTGTTAAAACTTGTCTGTTTCAGAGAAGGATGGTGTACGCGAGTTGAATGAGGAAGATCCGCGTACATACGCCAATTTATGCAGGTGCAGTCGCGTATATGGAGTTCTGAAGAAAATCAGCAAGGACAGACTCTCGTTGAAGAGAGTCTGATATGGGTCTGACAGAGACCATTTGGCACAGGTTCACGGGGAGCAGATAATCTTCTAATAATGCATTGTTGGCATTATCTTAGAAGCTTTTGGTTGTAGTTCATAGCTATTGTTAGTTTTAGGTGGAACAGAGGCAGAGGGAGAACAGAAGGAAATCTTGGTTGCTGATCTGAATAATGATGGACAGATGCTACTGCTATCAGTTATTTGTGACTTTCATAAGTCTTGTTCTAGATAATTCATCTCTATGTCATGTATCACTTTTTGTGGTATCTCTTTTATGGTGTCAAGGTCATGTAATGGCCTATTTTGGTTTCCCCACTATGCCTGGGATGAACATGTAATGAACTTGGTTGTCATATGTAAATTTCTGATGTATCCCCACTTGGTTGGGTGGATGATCCCCACTTGGTTGGGTGATGAATGTATGTATTGAGTCTTTTGGTGATAAGAAGGTCTTTTATGATGTATAAGTCATGGTTCTTCTTAAAGAGCATCTTTTGCAGATCTTGCCTACAGTCAGGGGGGCATGGTCAGCACAGCAGGGCAGATTTTTCAGCATGTACTTAGGGGGAGCACAACCCTTTGCCCTTGATGTCAAAGGGGGAGAATGAATTTGAGGATTTTGGGTTGCCATCAAGTCCAAAGGGGGAGATTGTTGGCATTATGGCATAGGATTGGAGCTATGGCACAGGTGTTGTCCTTGATGGCAACTCTCTTTGGTAATAGATCTCAGTTCAGGCTTTCAGAATGAAGGAAAAGTCATATACGCAGGTTCATCTAGACGAAGGCGCGTATACATGTGGGTTTTTCATTTCAAAGGCGCCTATGCGTATACACGCACTTTCATGCAAGGAAAAGCGCGTATATGTTGGAGAACTTACCTTTGGTCCGTGGTAGTTAGTCCTTGGTATTTGAACCTATGGCTTTGGACCATGGTACCTCGTCAGACGTGTTGATCCCAAGTATTGGGTCCGTGGTATTGGTTTATTATGGTTTTGGACCGTGGTATTGTGGAAGGCCTAAGACTATAAAAGAGGAAGGAGATCATTTGGCAAAGGATCATCTGAATATAATTAAATATTTGATAAAGTGCTAGTTCTGGAAAACTGGTAATTGGGTTATGGTGCAGATCTGGATCTAAATGAAGGAGGAACCTTAGCGCAAAGAGAAGGATAAGTTCTATTGATGGATCATAATCTTTAAGCTTGAATGATAGTATCTTAGTATGATTTTGATCTATTATTTGTGGCGCTTGCTTGATTTATAAAATTGACAATCTGGGTTATTTATATCTGAAAGAGCGAATTATCCTTCATAGATCTGTACGCAGGTTCAGTGAAGCGAAGGTGCGTATATACGCCTGTTCAGTGAAGGAAAACAGCGTATACGCAGGTTGTTCCAAACGCAGAGGCATATGCACGCAGGTTTCAGGCTATTAAAGTAGCGTATATATTTTGAGTTGTGATCTTGCTGCTTCTGTTTATTGCTGCAGTGTTTTGGGTTCAGATTTGGTGTGTGGTTACTGTTACTGTGATCTAGGTACAGTCGTCAGAGAAGTGTTTATGTTGATTCAGTTTTTATTGGTGAAAAGGTGATTGGTTGATGCAGAAATTCTTGATGCTTGATTGATGTTATTTGTGGATCCAGTCTGAAAATTTATGAAACGTGGTCCCTGAAAGAAAGAGAAGGTTGTAGCCTTCTGTAGGCCAGCACCTACGTACTAGTATCTTGGCTAGTGCAAGAGCTAAGGGGGTTGTAGCTCCCTTCCAGAAGAAGCTGGAAAACGAGAGAGGGTTGTAGCTCTCTGCAGGTTACAGCCTGCGTACTGGTAAAGGACTTCACCAGTACAATTGTAAAAAGAAGTTTCTAATTAAAGAATAGATAGAGACAAATTGCAGCAGGTGGTTTTCACCCACATTGGATTTCCACCTTATATCTTGTGTTCTTGTGTGCGATTGTCTTTCTGCTCTGTTTTACTGTTTCTGGTTACTGGTTATTTGCTTCTGAATCACAGATTAACAATCAACATCAGAAAGATAAAATAAATTAAAAATTTTGCATTATATACGCGGGTTTTCTTCTGCATAGTTGCGTATATACGTGGGTTTAATTAACTGAAGTAGCGTATATCATTTGATTTTGAAAAAGGAATATTTGACTTGATAATACTGATTCACCCCCCCTCTCAGTATTATTTCCAACACTGAACAATACCTATCAAACTCTTTGCTGCAATATTCACCTCCATTGTCTGATATGAGACACTTCTACCTTTTTCCTGTCTCATTTTCAACCAAAGCTTTCCATTTCTTGAAAGTATCAAATACATCAGATTTATTTTGAATACAATAAATCCAGGTTTTTCTGGTTGCATCATTAATAAAAGTAACAGAATAATGAGAGCCACCGAGAGATGATACCTGAGTAGGTCCCCATACATCTATATGCACAAGCTCTAATTTTTCGCTCTTCTTTTCTTTCCCAACTCTGAGAAATCTGACTCTCTTCTATTTTCCATAAATGCAATTCTCATAGAAGTCCAAATCAACATTCTTCAAACCCAGCAACAAATTCCTTGAGTGAAGAATCTTCATCCCCTTCTCACTCATGTGTTTGAGCCTATGATGCCATAATGTTGCATCTGCTCCTTTAGAAGTTAAAGCATTAACAGAGTTAGAAATGCCATTGCATAAATACAGTGTACCAACCTTTTCACCTTTTACTATTACCAGGGCTCCTTTGGTGACCTTACACAACCTTCACCGCCTAACTGCCTTGTTGAAATCAGATTTTTCTTCAGATCTGGAACATGCCTTACCTCCTTCAATATCCATTGATCCATTCTATTTTTTTATGAAAACTGTACCCATTCCAACAATTTTATAGGGTTTATCATCACCCAATCGAACCTATCCAAAATCTCCTTGAACATAATCATGAAAATGTTTCTTATCAGGTGTGGCATGGAATGAGGCCCCTGAATCTACCACCCAGGAATCAGTAATATTTTTGAAAGAAATAATCAAAGCATCTTGTAACACCTCATCTATCACATTTGCTTCATGATTGTTTTCTTGTTGTGAATCTCCTTCTTTTCCCTTCCAAGATCTATAATCTTTCTTTAGGTGTCCTTTCTTTCCGCATTTCCAGCACACTATCCCCAATCTGGACTTGGATCTGCCTTTCCTTGATTTGCTGCGATATCCTGAGAACTTTCCTCTTTCCATTCTTCTTCCCCTAGACTCTGCACTGAAAGCATTACCCGATGTCTCACCAGAGCTTTTCCGTCGCATTTCCTCGCTAAGGATAGCACCGACAACATCATCAAACTTTAAAGTACTAGATCCAGAAACAGAGTTACTAATGGCCATAACTAAACCATTCCAAATTTCTGGCAATGAACACAGAAATAACAGAGCCCTAACTTCATCATCAAAAGTTACCCCTACAAAACTTAACTGACTTGTAACTATATTAAAATCATTTAAATGGTTTGCAATAGATCCACCTTCTAACATCTTCATATTAAATAAATGCTTCATAAGAAATACCTTATTTGAGGCCGAGGGTTTTTCATATAGTTTTGTTAATGTCAACATTAAACCCTCTGTTGTTATTTCCTTTGAAATATTAAACAGCACAGCCGTATTGTTCCAAGTGCCTTTCTGTCGAGAATATTCCATTGTGTCTATCATACTCGACGGATTCTTTGTCTTTCCGCTCAATGATAGGTACAGATCTCTCTGATACAGATAATCTTCCATCTGCATCTTCCATAGCTGGTAGTTTTGGCTGTTGATTTTTTCGACCCTAAACCTACCATCTTCCGCCATTGCTCCCACTCGAACCAGGAACGCTTCTCTCCTACAAGTTTATCAGCCAAATAGACCTTCAATTCTAATACCAATTGTTAGAAAATTATATATTATATATTATAGAGCAATGGAACACATAAAATATTGCATAAATATAAACACAAAAAATGCATAAAACAATAGAGACACAAATATACGTGGTCCACCCATTTTGGGCTACATCCACGGAGAAACAGCCAGTCCTTCTTTTATTATATTATCTAGCAAATTGAAGAGATACAACCTACAGCAGATCTGTTGTAACTCCCTCTTACTCTCAATCTCCTCTCTTTTCCTCACTCAGAATACAAATCTACATAGACGCAATACAATTTCCTCATATATAGTGAGGGGTTGCCTTCTAGGGCAAAAAACCCTAAATTAAACATAACTTCTATAATCAGATCATCCGCCTAATGAATGGCCCGGATTGACTAGAAATTACTATACTTTTACGAGGCAATTTTACATCTGTTTTTAGCTTCAGGGGCACTGCCCCTAAACCCCCGCTGGGGGACCGCTAGCCCCCAAACCCTCCAGCCGAGGGGGATGGGCCCCCTCGAACCCCCATGAGGGGGACAAGTCCCCCTTGCCTGGACGGGTGTACAATATTCCTGGGGTATACATCCGACTGAAACATTTGAATACAGAAGATAATCAGGCTCCACACCCAACATCTGGCAGCCTACTGGGCTCCAGGATTGCGCAATCCTACCAACCAACACTCCCAACAGGGTTTGCACAAATTTCCCCAACATGGCTGCTCAGCCCAGGATTTGCGCAAATCTGGGTAGCAGTCAGCTTCTCTGCCCAGAAATTGCGCAATTCTCCTAGGCAGTTAGCCCAGCTCCCATCCAGGAATGCACATTTTTTCCATATAGTTGAGCAACTGCATGCATGAACAATATGGTTGACCAGTTTCACCCGGGACCGAGGAAACTTTCCATGAATGCATGCATGGCTTAGTCTTCCTGAAATAGCAACAGACAACATGCAAAAGGCATCCCATGATTCAAGGAGCTATCATTAGCAGTGGGGGGTTACATGCAAAGTTGTTTTAGAATTTTCCCTCCAAGTGTCGCTTTTTCCTAGATTTGTGGCATGTCCATCATGAGACCAAACTTATTTATTCGACGCATCAGATCTCATTCATTAACATCGATCTTGGAGCTTTGACATCCCACAGCACATCCAGGAATCTTCAACACATCTGCCTCAGCTATTCACAGGTAAGTGGCCTCAACTTGCCTTTTTCAGCATTTTTGTCGCTTTTTGTGTATTCTCTTGTGTGAGTGTTGTTTGCTTAATTTCTTTGAACGATTGTTGTCGTTTACATGTATACTAGTTTTTCCTAACTCTACTTCAGTTTTCGTTTCTATCTCACTGTTGTCGCATGCATGAAACTATTTTGCACAGACGTTCGCCCAACCAGTGAAGTGCCTCACCCACATGCATGTTGATTTCTTTGTTGAATCTTTCATTCATGTTTTGCATGCACTGTCAATCACTTCTGCTATCACTTAGTGTCACCATGCATTCATTGTCTTATTTTCTTTCAGTTGCCTGTCAACGAGTTGGGCCAACCTTGGCCCGAGCTCTATCTTCACCAGGGATGCATTGCGCAATCTAGGGAAGGAAGGCTCACCTTCCTCTCCAGAAATGTGCATTCCTACCCATCACTGGCCTCTAGGACTGTTTTGTGCATTTCTGGAGGACAGTGGATGCTTGGCCCAAGAAATTGAACTAATTTGTCCCTGGGGCAGCAGTCCTTCCCAACTAGAATTGTGCAAGCATTTCTCATATCCAACAGCTAGTCTTGCCTCCTAGACAGCATGGACTGCCTTTTGTGTGGTTCTGGTAGCCATTCACCTAACCTTCTAGACAGCGTGGACTGCCTTTTGCACAGTTCTGGCAACCATTCACCCAACCTCCCAGTAAAATTTGCGCAATCTTGCTCATTAGTTTCCTAGGTATGTGTTGTGTCCTTCCCCGGATTTTCTTTGTTTCCACTAACGTATTTATTTCCATGCATGTTGCTTGTCTCCATATCTTTCAGGTGTTCATCTGTCTTAATGGCTTCCAAGAAAACAACATCACAGGACACTGATGGAGTTGCAGTTGGAGCAGTAGGTGTCCCCTAGTCTGCATATCTATGAACATACAAAGTTGTATCTAGACAAGGACATCAAATTGAAGTGGCAAGAGGTTAATGAAGCACTAGTCTAGAAATCCTTGGTGATTCATTGACAAATATCTTTTTATTGATTTTATTCTCTCTCGTTTTTCCTCATCCCTTAAGGCTAAGGGAGTCTCTCTAAGGTTTGGTGTGAAATTTTAGGCAGGAGGAATTTCTTTTATTTTGTTCAAACAAGACTCTTCCTTAGTGTCTCCTCTAGGCATCCACAATTTTAACAAATTCCGACGATGGAATCTCATTTTATTTGATTCCCTAGCTATCACGGAAAGTGGAACCCTTGAATTTTCCCTTCAACTTAGGGAGTTCTTGAAGGTTTGAAATTTAGTAGCATATCATTCGAAACTTTTTCTCCTAGCTATCTTGAAATTGGATGAACTCTTGTCCCATCAAATATCTTAACACTAGGTCTCATGTAGTATTTATCTCAAATGGTTTTTCATGGAAATTCATCCCAACTTCTCCCAAAGCTCACATCTCAATTGAGCCTTTCCATTGAATGATCCATCCTTGCCTCAATCCAAACCCTAGTATAGACATATTAATCACAAGTGAGGGATACTAGGCCTCCTCCCATCGGTGAAAATCTGAGAAGAGAAGAGGACACGGGTTGTGGTGACAGTGGGCCTTTATCCCAAATTGTTGTTGTTCCCTCTAGATTTAGCCTACAAACTAGGCTTGCTAGTTTTTGCAGCAACAAGAATCATACTAAAAAAGGCTTCCACACATGTCATCCTCTTCCTCATTGGTAACTACATCATATCTTGGGAGAAACCACAATTCCATTCCTTTGAGAGGAGGGACCAACTCTTCCTTAAAAGTAGGGAAACAATCCTCAGGGTATACATCCATTTCTTAGCTATCATCACCAATGATTTATCGATGGCTAAGTTGTTCAAACATGAAGAAAATCCTCTTTTCAATGGCATTATGGGGAGTAGGATCCTCCTCAATCCTATCCAGACTAGGTCTATTTAACTCTTCCTCAACAATGGCAGCATCCCTTTTGGTAGGATTGGCATTATTTTGAATTATAAAGAAGAAACCTTTCCATTCATCAAGATGGGCTTCATAACTTAGTGCCTACAAGGATGCCTCAACATTATTTCTCCAGGGGGTATAACATCCTCCTTTCCTTGATCATCATGTATCATCCCCCAACTTGCAGTACAAAAGTCATCCATATAGTCCTCATTGTCCTTACATTCATTCTCTTTTTCATTTGTAGCCTCCTTAGAATGATCCCACTCTTCATTATTTATTTCATGTTGATTAAGCAGAAAAATATTCTCTTCCTCCTCCTTTTCATCCACAATATTACACCAAGTGTTTACTATATAGTTTTGGTAATAAAGTTTTAGGAGAAGTGTGATTCTACGATTCTCTTTATATTCATGTTGCATCTCATAGATGTTTCCTCCTTGTTTGTAGAATTGGAGTTTCACGTTCTTTTATTAACTTCTTGTAATATTTCTTATATTCATCCATCCTTTCTTGTAGCATGTGGAGTCTTTTAGGATTAAGAACCTCATCATCATCCTACGAAGAAACGATTTATAACTCATAACATCCTTCTTGAGTATATTCCTTGAGATCGTCATCTTGATGATATGGTGGGGAGTCGAGCTTAACTTCTCCTTTGAGGTTATCAATAGGTGTATCATCTAAAGTACAATCTTGGAAAAGGAGAAAGATAAATTCATCTGCTTCATTACTTCGATGTTGATTTGGAAAAAAAGGTTGCTTCTTGTTCTCTTTCTCGTGACCATTATCAAAACTAGTTCTATTAGTTTTATGATTAACACATTCTTTCATGAAGATATATTCAAATTGATTGAATTCAAAGACGCTCCCCAGAGGTGGTTAATATACCAATCCCAAGCATCTCCCTCCAACGTTAACACAAAGAGTATTATAATGGTATCTTCTATGTCCTATTGATAAACAATAAGTTTATTGTAAAATTTAGAAGAAATATGTAATAGAAAGTCATCCACGTGTTTACATAATACTTCCATTAAACTTAGTCAACCACTCACAGTTTTTTTTAGGCAATTGGTGTAGGGTATTAGGGTATGCATCAAATTCAATGGTTTGAATGAAGTGGATTTATGATAATCGATGGCACTATAACCCACTATGATGTCTTCGGATATTTATCCACTTCATACATATTAATTCATGAGAAGTTACCAGGGCCAATTTATATGCCTTGAGAGATGCTTGCTTCACCCTAAAAGCACTCACTTTAGGTTCAATCAAGAACAAGGGCTTCACTCTTCCAATGGAGTCACTAAAAGAGTATTTATATTTTTGTTAAAGGAGTCACCTCTTCAAATATTTCACCAAGAAGGTATACCTGCTTCCTCCTCAACAACAATGCCATAAATGTGCCACGCTATCTAGCAGGGGTACCTAAGAGTCAACTTCTAGACCAAGTGACAACAATGGGAAAAAAACCCATTGTCACCTCAACAAGTGTCCCCTGCTCTTTACGGACTTTCACTGATGGGAGGAGTCCTGAGATGCAGGAAATCATGTTTAATGTTGGGATCAATGATCAGTTATAAAGTGATTCCAAAGGCTCATTCAGGAAGAGACACAATTAGAGTTCAATTCTTCAAGAAAATATAAGGGCTTTAGAAGAAAGACCTATCAAGAAAACCTAGACATAGGGTTAGAGATGTTCAATAGTGATGAGTATTCCTAAGTTTAATATATCCAATATGATATAGGACCTCTCTAGAAGCATTACAAGATGATTTGTCCCATGAAAGAGGATTTTTTCTTTGCTAGAGATACCTAGAAAGAAGCATATGCAAGACCTAGGGTTTATGCATAATCGTGCAAGGAGTTCCTCCAATGTGCTCTCTAGGTTGAGATAGGATGGGGAAAGAAGGAATGGGAGCTTGAATGATTTATTCCAACAAATAAAAAGTTTTAAAATCCCTGAGATGACCACCTTATGCAAGGAAATAAACAACTAGGTTGCAATCCAAAGACACAACTAGGGTATCAAATTTCTGGAGATTTAACTGTGGGAATTCAACCCAACTTGGAGATATTGTAGAGGAGACACTAGGACAAATACCTATCCAAATGGTTTTGAAAGATTAACCCTCTATAAGGTTTCATAGGAAGCCCTAGTTGGTCATCTATGAAAAGGGGCCTAAAAAATTTGGAGAGAAAAGAGAAGGGAAAGAAAGGTGATCACCAATTTTGCTAAGATCAGTTCCTAGTCCTTAGGCTATGGAGTCTATGATGATTAAAATTTTTCCAAAATCATCTTCAACGACACCAAGAGTGATGCCCTAAGAAGCACTCTTCAATAATTACTCACCAAATTTTTATGGATTTTCATGAAAGAAGAATGAATCCCATCCACTTGGAACATTCATTTATTGCCATATAATGAGTAACGCGTGAAATTTCCAATCAATAACCTTTTACAATGATAATAAAAAAACTAGGGCATAAAAGCATTAATCAATTGCAAAAGTTCCACACATTAGACATTATTCAAGAGAGATTTTCAACAAAATCACACTTACAATATGAAAAGAGATATATCCATCCATAGAACAAGAAGTGGATCCAAGGAAGAACGAAAATTTCAGCCTCCAAAGATATAAAAATGCATCCATAGAAGTTTCCAATAGTCATCCAAAAAAAAATGTGAAATTCTTCAAGAGAATAGATCCAATTATGATGATGATGACTTCTCTCAATGGGAGATATCTCTATTTATATGTGTCCAATGTAATTCGAATTAGCCTTATATGCCCCTAATATTATTTTAATGTGCAAAATATCATATCCTTTGTAATATTCCTAACGAAAATATACAATGACAAACAAAGAAATCATAGAAAAAACACACATGAAATTTGCACATAGATTAGAAACTATGAATTGAACCAAAAATTACGCTCCTCTGAGCCATTTTATTATAAAATCGCGGGGTTACAATTTGGTGATTGGAAAATGTTCACCTAGGCTTGCTCAAGGCAAGCTAGCAAATCCCAAGTGATGAAAGAAAGTCCCTGAGTGTTGTTGGCTGATCTCTCTATAGCTCTGTGTTGATCTCCCCAAGAAATTGAACTATTAGATGCAATAAATGGCTACTAATGCTTCCTCTGGTGATCAGAAAATTATGGTAAATTAACCCTAGTTTCTCCTCCAATAACCCACAAAAACCCATGAAGGAATTGGCTAAATGGCGACCTCAGAATTTCGGCCCAATTTCCGCTAGCTCCTCCAGTTGTTGGGTATTTCAACCCACTTGTAAGTGATGCTACTGAATTCCCCCAAACTAGATGAAATATTTAGAAAAACTCCTCCCATGACTCCACAAATCTCCACCCCATATTCCTCTTCTCCTTGTGTCCCACGTGTTAGTGTCAGTATCTTCATCCCTCCATCAGTGATCAAATTCTCTTGTTGCATTGCATGTTAGGTGTCTCATCCAATCAGCTGCATTCCATTAGGGCCGTGGATCATCTTGTGGTAGTGGCATATTATACATTTTCCCTCATGTTCTTTACTTGCTGGCCCATTTTCATACATCTAGATCATCTGCAGTCATTTTTTGTCTTTAAATTTGCAAAAGTCATTTTTTAGGGTTTTAGGTCTCATTAGGTCTAGGGTTTCGTCAATAAGGTCTTGAAAATGCTCATTAATGGTCAGCAAGCGCATGAGGAGGTCAAATAAAGTCTCAGCAACAATAATTTCAATAATCACATGCTCAATGATTGATTTTTCCTGAAAACCCTGTTTTGAGGAAAAATAGAGTTTTTTATGTTTTATGTACTAAAATTTCATGTAATTTCATTTTCTTTGTATGTAATAATTTCAGAGGTAGCCCTGGTCACCTTGCCAAGCCTCTGCAACTCTAGTTCCTGCAAAAGAAACCAAATGCCAAAGTATTTAGTCCATCAAAGGAAAAAAGTAAAGCAAACTGCCCAAAAACAGAGTTTTAAAAATCAAGTGAAAAGATAAACATTAGGAAAGTGGGTTTTCTTGAGTAAAAAATTAAAGCCACTACTATATACAGTGTTTTCATGACAAAGAAGGCTCATTTGTGTCCACAAGTGAAGGAGAGCAAGTGAATTTCCATATTCAAAACCGAGAGAGCGATTTTCCATTCAAAATTGTGAGAAATTACAGGTGCGGCGCACCTGGGTTGAGGCGCGGCACACCGAGCCAGGGCGGTGCACACAGAGCCCACTTCCCGTTGAAAATTTGTACTGGCACAATGCACTGAGGCAGCGCGGTGCACTTGTGAGGTGGCGCGACGCACCAGTCTACAACGCCTGAAATCATTCACATCTTCCTCCAAACTATCAAAATCACTAATTCCTCATTGCCCCAAGTAAGTTCACACTCCCATATGCTCAATGCATGAGTTTGCTTCAGTGTTCATGGTGATTTAATAGGGAAAAATTTAAACCCTAGCTCCTTGCATTGCTTGTTGAAAAAACACTGCCTAGGGTTTACAAATTGTTGTTTTTGCTGCTAAATCCTACCCCTATCATTTTCACTCCCTCACTTCATTTTCTCCCTCCCTTTTCACTCATATTTACCCATTCCCTATTCCCCATATCCTTAAACTACTAACCCTAATCCCTAATCTCATTACCCCAAACCCTAATTGCTATCCCTAAACCCTAAATATCATTCCCAAACCTTTCCATTTTCCTTTACACTACAAACAACATCCCCAACCCCTCATACACAGTCCCTCCATAGTCCCTCATCAATTCTTATCTTTTAGTAGCAAATTCCTATTGACACCATAAAATATCTTCATACTCATCTAAGAAAAATCAAGCATTGGCAAACATGGAGTTAGATTCATCTTATGACAGAAATGAGGAAACAGTCAGTGACTCTTCTAGCTAAATTCATGCACCAAGGAGACCTCATAAGAGTGGAAAACACAACCGAGAGGAGCCTATTTCACTTGCCGAGCTGTTGGCTTGTCCTCTTGTCACATGCTTCCAACACAAATATTGTTATCAGTTTTGTGAGATGGTGGAAAGAGCCAAATGCCACCATGAGCTTGCCAGACTGTTTGTACTCCATCTTCACAATGGCCAAGTCAATTTGGCAGGTGTGACATTCACCTTGACACCTGAGGCTATTGCTCAAGCAACCAGTATTCCAAATGTAGGTGAGTAATGGAATAAGGGGCAGCTGGTAGACAGAGATCATTATGACCCTTATATCAAGGCTGGTTTTCAGAGACATGTTAGTAGAGTCTTCCCATTCAAGTACCTACAAGACACATATGCTCCCTTGATGAAACTCATAATTAAATACTTCAGCTGTGAGGGCAGATTTTCTCGTCTGTACACCTATCATATCAGATTGTTGATGCACTTTACTAGGGTGAGGATGATGAACCTCCCCTATTTCATTTACCGGAATATTGAGAAGATGACCACCTTAGTGCAAAGGAAGACTCCTCATCAGCAGTATAACAGCATCTATCACTTTGCACTAATCAAAATTGTGGTTTTGCATCAACTTATTCTACTGAATGTTTCATGGAAGATTTCATCTCACATGAGGTCTTTACTAGTCCTCAAGTGCCCCCATCAGTTTTTCATGAGGCCAGAGAGCCTTCACAATAGTAGGATGTGCATGAAACACAAACCACTAGTGTGCTAGTGTTTGTCACATACCAAAAGGCCACTAGGATGTTGTTTGTAGCAGCAAAATGAGTACTATCTCCAACCGGGGTGGAAGAGATCTCATTTCCTCCATCAGCAGAGCAGGTACAGGACAAGGGTAAGAAGCCCTTGCATGGTGAGGGACCTTCAAGAGGTCAAGAGACAAATTTCATTCTTATTCAGGATGATGACACTGATTTGGGCTCAAAGCTCAAAGAGATCATCCGGGAGCAGCAAGATGACATTCATCATTTTTCTCTCAACCTAGAAAGAGCCAAGTGGATAATCAACTATTTGGAGCAGAGAAACAAACAATTAGAGGATCATAAAACCATCATGGAGCTCCAAAACATAAGGGCAAAACGGCAAGCTGCCAAGAGGAGGAAAACCAAATTGACAACACTTGAAAAAGAAATTCAAGCTGATCGTGAGTCTTGGCTAGAGAGGACAAACTTGCACTTGGAAAACATGCTATAGAAGGCCAACATAGAGAAAAAGATGTTGAGGCACATGGCCTACCACTACTTGGCAAGAAACAAGGTGTGCAAATCAAGAATTAAGATTTTGAAGGCCAAGTTGAAGAAAGCATTGAGGAAGAGAAAAGAGCAAGATAGACTCTAGATCTTGGCTAAGGCTTCCTTAGCCCAACACAACACTTAATGAAGGACACTCAGCCCAAATTTCAAGAAATTTGGGAGACTTTTTGCAAATTTTGAATTTTTTGCCTAAAAAATAGGGTTTTCTGCCTGGTGCACCGCGCCACCTGGCGCGCGCTTTTGCTAGGGACCTCCTTTTGAGGAAAACTCAGAATTTTTGGATTCCTCATGGAAAAATATTAATTCCCTCACATGGCCAAGAAATTTTGATAGGTTTTGAGCTTCCAAAATGGTCAAAAACACCTCAAAAATGACCTTTCTACCCCTTTTTGGCCACACACAAAGCAGTGTTGGGAGAACTCATTTTTGGAGGGGCAAATGGAAACCAAATTCAGAAATTGCACTTGTTTTGGAAATTATACAGGTAGACCTTTCCAAAACTCCCACTTGGAACAAATTTGGTGCACGGGAAGGCCTCCAATATCAGCTCCAAAGTAGCGCAGCGCACAGGGACAGGAGCACGGCGCACATGATGAAATTTTCTCATTTTTGCCAAAAAACTCTGTTTTTCGCCTAGTTTCTTCTCAGTTTGACTTTTCTCTTTCTAATAGTCAAAATCATGATTTAATTTGATGTGAATTGATGGATTTTGATGTAAATATGTTAAATTTTCACTCATGGAGGTAGATTCATCATGAAAAGGTAGTTTGCAACTGAATGAATCAGTTTCCTAGGTTTTAGAGGCAAGTTGTTCCACTGCCTACTTTTCAATTCTTAGTTTAGATCTTGTTGAAACAACTCCTAAACTCATGAATTCGACCCCTAAAACCTAGCATGAGTTGTTTTTTGCCTATATCTAGTAGTTTTTCAATCATTGGTAAAGGTTGGACTCTTGTGAATGCTTTGAGCATTATTGTACACTCATTTCAGCAGTTTGGCAAAGGAATAGACTAGGGTTTTTAGCACTTTATGGGATTCTTGTGGAAACGTGATTTGGTATTGTGTTTCTTCTGTAACTGCAAGTTTACATGTGTTTTATGTATGCCATCATCTCTCTCTTTGTTCATCTTAACTAAATGAAACAATGATAAAGTTAGAATTCATTGAAATTGCAGTGCTCTACCTAGGGTTTGTTTAGTTATTTATGTTTTCAGCTATTTGAAGAGGATCCCTGAGACTTTCATGCCCTCTTCAACTCCTCACCATTCTAAAAGCTCTCCATATCACTCAATTTGAAGTACTAAACCATTTTCCTACCTCGCCCCATAAAGATCTCTGCAAGACTGTGTCCATTCCCCACACCCAAATTTGTCTTTCACATTTGAGCCAGCAAACCAAAATTAAACTCAATCAAACTCCTCCGTGCACATACCTAGCTTAAAATCAGTATTTACTTTAGTCATCTCAAGCTTTATTGGCCATATTTTTATGAGATTGACAAGGAGAGAGCCCTCTCCTGACCTGGTAGGGCTAGCTACCAGGTTAAGCATGGTTTGATGTTACCCTAGATCCTGCCTTTCTCATCTTGAGGTAGATTTAGGCCCTAACACCATGCATCGCACGAAAAAGAGTTGTGCAGTCACTACTGAACCCACTCCACACACACGCTGCAATGCTCCCGGATTGATCTAAAAATGATGGAAATTCCCTCCTAGGTCTAGCGCTCGAAGTCCACCAAAGGAAGGGTGATATTCTCGCCTGAAAATATCTTATTCTCAATAGCACATGCAGACTTGGCCTCCAGCTCAAGCGTGCATCAAGGTGAATTCTCAAATAATCAAATATGCCCAAAATTAGTTCCTCCTCCTATTTTTTCATTGTGCCTCCCAATTTCCCATGTGGGGCCCAACCATCAAACCTCTCATCGTTTCCCTTTGAGGAATGTTTATTTCCAAAGGGGGTCATATTTCCTCCTTGGAGTAGTCCCCACCACCCATTAACTATTCGATTTTCCCTTTTCTCCTAAGTTGGGCCTTCCTTATCTCCAAAAACTCAAGTGGGATCCCACAACCCACTTTTCCTAAGTGTAAGTGCAAAATATGACACAAATGGAAAAATAGATATTTCCCCTTACAAATATTGTTAAGTGGGAATATCACAGTCCTCCCCACCAAAATTTTGTTTGTCCTCAAGCAACTGCAATGATGAATGTTGAAGTATCTGCTCCCCCTCCCAAGTGGCATCCTCATCACGCAGATTCCTCCACCTAATAAAAAACTCCATGATAACCCTATTTTGCAAGTGTCTCTCACATGTGTCCAAAATGGCTTCTGGCTCCAGAACCAAATGACCCTCATCATCCATAGGCGGTAACTCTATAGTTGTTGTCACCTAATACCCTAGTACCTTTTTAAGGTAATACACATGGAAAATGTTGTGAACTCAACTCCTCGGGGGTAGCTTCAGCTCATATGCCACCTCCCCAACTCTCCTAGTGACTCTGTATGGATTATAAAAGTGGGGCTTGATCTTCTCAACCCCTTTATGTTTGAGCATTGATTTTCTATACAGATGAAGTCTTAGGAAGACCAAATCCCCAACCTCAAACTTCCTTTCTACTTGACCTCTGCCAGTGTAGATCTTTTTTTGGTTTTGCATAGCCTGTAGGTTATCTTTGAGAGCTCGTAAAATATCTTGGCTCTCCTTAATCCAATCCTTGGCACTTGGGGCCTTGCTATTTCTAAACATCACATTAATGAAGCATCATGCATCATAAACATAAAAATCTCTGAATGGGTTCACACCTATGGACATGTGGTACATTTTGTTGTAGCAGTACTCACCCATATTCAACCACTGTATCCATGCACGTTGATGGCCTGTCACATAGTTGCGTAGGTAGCCCTCCAGCCACTTGTTTACAATCTTCATTTTCCTATCAGTCTAGGGGTGGTAACTAGTACTTGGGCGAGCTTTGTTCCCACCATTCGGAACAACTCTTGCAAAAACCCCCCCATGAACCTGTTGTCCCAGTTATTGACAATGGCATTTAGAAGACCATGAAGCCAAAACACCTCCCTGAAAAATAGTTCAACCACTTGTGAGGCTGAGGATTGGGCTGAAATAGTGAAGAAGTGGGAAAATTTCATCAATCTGTCTATCACCACATATATGAAGTCCTTTCCTTGGACTGTAGGCAACCCAGTAATTAAATCCATCGATATGCTCTCTCATTTCCCCTTAGGTATAGGAAGAGGTTGTAGCTACCGAGCAGGGTATGTCTGCTCACTCTTGTTCCTTTGGCATGTCTCACACTCCTAGATGTGCATCAAGACATCATCCTTAAGGACCCTCCATGCAAAGCACTCCCTGATAGCCCTGTATGTCTTGGTGAACCCCTGATGCCTTGTTAACTGTGACTCATGGTCAGCGGGCATGATTTTCTCCCTCAACTAGGAGTTGGGAACTAAATAAATCTAGTCCTGATAGTAAATCACCTCATTCATCACCCTGTACCAGTCATCCTTCACTGCACCATTAAGGACCTCACATGAAAATTGGTCCTTGGAATACCCCACTAGCAACTGTGCCCTCCAATCTGGCACAGTGCTCATAAATTAAATGGTGTCCAGCCTCCTGGAAAATGCGTCAGCTACCACATTGTGTTTACCCTTGACATACTTAATATCAAAGTAGTATTCCTAAAGCTTTCTTACCCACTTTTGTTTCCTCTCCTACAGTTGTTTGTACTTCAAAAAGAATTTGAGGTTATTGTGGTCTGTCTTCACTCAGAACCTGTAACCCACCAAGTATTGTATAAACTTGGCTAGTGCATGCATGATACCTTGCATCTCTTTAGCATATATGGAGCATAACCTCTCTTGGTGGTGTAGCTTCTGACTCTCAAAATTTCTCAAGTTCCCCCCTACATCAGCACTGCTCCTACACCCTCCCCTAATGCATCGCACTCAAGTACAAAGGGTTGAACGAAATCTGGAAGTGCCAAAACTAGGTAGCTACTCATAACCTATTTGAGGAGCTCAAAGGCCTCTTGTGCTCCATCTGTCCACTGAAATGCTCCCTTATTTTCAAATTGGTGAGGGGAGTTGCCAACTGGGAGAAGCCCTTCATGAACTTCCTATAGTAGGTACAGATACCCATGAAACCGCTCAACTCTATCACATTATGAGGTACTGGCCAATCCCGGATGACCCTGATCTTCTCCTCATGCACTCTCATGCCATCCTCCCCAATGATATGCCCCAAATATAACATCTCCATCAATCTAATCTCATAGTTAGACAAATTGGTGTAAAATTGTTGCTCCTCCAAAATACACAACATCATCTCCAAGTGTTGCAAGTGCTCCTCCTGGGTCCTATTATAGATCTCATCGAAAAACACCAATATGAATTTCTACAACTTCCCACGAAATATGTAGTTCATGCAGGACTAGAAAGTGGCAGGTGCATTGGTTAGCTTGAAGGGCATAACTAGAAACTCGAAGTGCCCATAGTGACACCTAAAAGCGGTCTTAGGGACATCCTAGTCCATCACTCTGAGCTGGTGGTACCTTGAATGCAAGTCTATCTTGGACAAGAACTTAGCCCCTCTCATCTCATCCATAATCTCGTCTATGCATGGGATAGGGTAGTGGTTCTTCAGGGTCTTCTTATTGAGGGCCTAGTAATATATGCACATGTGTAATGTCTCATCCTTCTTCTTCACCAGGACAACTGATTAAGAAAGAGGGCTAGATCTAGGCCTAATATTCCCAAGTTCCAACAGCTCATGAATGGCCCACTTAATCTCATCCCTATAATCCTTGGGATGTTTGTATGGGGTGGTAATCATGACATGTACCCCCGACTCTAACTCAATGCCTCTTACATCAAGGATTGGTGGCCTGGGATGACCCCCAGCCTCAAAAATCCTCAACTCCGCCACCAACTCAATGTCACCATGCCTCAGTTCAACCTCCATCATGTGTGTTGAAATAGTCTGTGGAGGGTAAGAGTGCATGCCCCTAATGACAACCAAGTTTCCATCCATCCCTATAAACCCCATATCCAACTTCCTACAATTAGTAGTGACTCGACCAAGAAAATAGAGCCACTAAACACCCATCACCACATTGGTGTTTGGTACATGCCCCACGAAGAAATGATTTATGACCGAATAGTTCCCCATGGTCATTGTCAGAGCATAAACATAGCGTTTACACTACATGGTCCTGTCCCCTGGAACAAGGATTGAGAACCCCTCAAAATCCTCGGTCGTGATCCCACTCCTCTTCACCATCTATGCATCAATGAAGTTGTGGGTAGCCCCACTGTCCACCAAAACTGATACATGCTACCACTGCATTGTGCCTTTGATCCTCAATGTCAAAAACTTAGGTACCCCATCTAAGGATGTAAGGACCCCTCCTGTTGGTACAAAAGGGGCTCCCCCGGGTGTTGGTGATTGTGGTGGTTCCCTCTCCACGTGTGCCATGCTATCATCTCCACCTACCTCCAACTCTACATCATCCTCCTGGTCACTGTTAGAGTAGACCTCAATATAATGGGCCTTGACCATTGTGCATCTATCACCTAGTGCCCACAATTCCTGACAAGTGAAGCATAGCTTCCTCCTTCGAAGGTCTCTCCAGGTCTCCTCATCCAATTTTTCACGCCACTGGTTGGCTCTCGGTGGTGGATCCCTAGTCTCTCTCCTTCTCTGCAGGAACCCTTGTGTAGGTGGTACCGGCACTCTAGCCCTAGTTAGAGCATCCTGCAAGTCTTTCACTCTCCCAACTATGTCATGCAAGGTGGTGGGCTTGTTGGATTACACCAATCCCCTCAGTGGCTCTTCTAGCCCCTCTACGAACATGAAAATACTCCTGGCCTCTGATAGATCACGCACCATCACTAACAATCTTAGAAACTCAGAGATGTAGACCTCATCACTGCTCATTTGCTTGAGCCTTGTCAACTCCCCAAAGTTCTCCTCTGGGTCTCTCCTCTCAAAACTCTCCAACACCCTCCTAGTGAAATCCTCATAGGTTGTAACTTATGCTTGCCCCATTGTGGTTAGCCCATGGAACCACCAGTAATGGGCTTCTCCCTCTAAATGAAATGTGGAAATTTAATTTCCTCCCCCTCTATCATTTGATTGAGTTTGAAGTAGACATCTAACTTCTCAACCCGTGCTTTCACTCAGCTCTTGGTTGAACCATCAAAAGTAGGGAGGAACAATCTTCCCATGGTGCGCTGCAAATTGGTACCATGTGTGTAGCTTCCTTCACCTTTCCCTTCCCCCTATTATTACCCTTCAACTATAAAAAGTCCCTAAAGGTAATAACCTCTCTAAATTTAGGCCCATGGTACTAATACTCCAAAAATAGTCCCCCATGGGCATCCCCCCTTGCCCTTGCGACCCTCTAACATAGGATGCTAGAAACGTGGGGATAGTGGACCTAGGTGGTGTACTAGGAATGAGTGGTTTGTTGGGGCCATGAGCCCCATGGTGATGCAAAGTGTCGGAGCACTCACCAAATTGTAATTCCCCTTGAATCCCTTTTCCCTTGTTGTTGTTACAAGTTTGTTACCTCATCTCCTCAATACCCTTAGACAAATTATGAATAGTCTTGAGAAGGAGTTGGGAAAACTCCTCTTCTTTACTCCTTTTTTCTCCCTCATTATCTCCCATGTTTGTTCTTTCAACCTCAGGTTCAACTATCACTGGCTCTAGGGTAATTTGTGATTTCCTTTCTCTACTCATGCGCCTAGGGGCAATGAGCAACTTGTTAGGGCACTATTGGTCCAAGTGAATCATCTTGCATATAATGTGGGGCAATGAAAAAGTTGCTGAAAGTGTTGATAGATCACATAAGGTGAAAAAATGTTATATCACATGACGAAGTCCCATTTCTCTCAACACATCCCCTACAAGTGTCAATATGATCCTTTGGTGGGCTTGGGCCCTAGTTAAGTTTCTTAGTCCATTATGAAACCACCTACCAATTATGCATAAGATCCAATGTATCTTCTCACCTTCAAGTAGAATAATTTATTAGTGCATCTAAGTGAAACAAGCTTGGTATTCAAGGGCACAAATGAGACTTTGTAATGGGTTTTCCTTCAAAATTTGGGGCTTTGATCATGTAATGGTGTTACCTCCCTAGGTAGGAGTGGCTAATAAACAACCCTATTAGGTTTTCCTCGCCCCTAAAGGGAAATACATGTCCAAGGAACATCCTTTAAGAGGTACATGTCATGTGGATAACAATGAGGTGGATTAGGACATAAGGGTCTCAAGGTCAAATGAAATGGGCTCATGGGTGGTAATGATGAGGGACGTCCACATATTGCGGTGTATGAATGTAGGTGTTAGGTCCCTATACTGCTAGTGTAACCCCTTATTGTTATTAGTGCAACCCCCTTATTATTTTGTTGTGCCCATGTAGTCCCCATATTGTTATTATTGTGCCCCATAGAAGCCCACTATTGTTATTATTGTGCCCTTACATTATTATTGTTATGTCGACTCTAATTATGTTATGACCCCTTAGACTCCTATATATAGAAAGGAGGTCTTGTCATTAGTATCATCCAAGAATTATTATTTGTGTAATGTAAAGGAGGTTTCCCCCTCAAAGAGACTGATTTTGAAGCCATTGATCTATCTTTTCTTCTATTTTGTGAGCTGGTCTCATAACATTTGGTATCAGAGCTTTGGATTCTAGGGTTTCGCTGCTCCAAACAGGTCATCGTGGAATTTTCGCTCTAAATTTGTTTCTACGATGTTCCAGAAGCTAAACCAAAAACCCATTTGAACCGAAATCTCTCTTGACCTCGGGTCCAAATTTGAGATCTTATAATGCTATATTTTTGGAGATATGATCCATGAAAGTTAGGGTTGTTTTAGAATCCCAAATTATATATCAAATAGGTGACTTGGGGAAAATCGTCATAACTTTCTTTCTGAGCATTAGATTGAAATTTCGTAAGAAGTTACAAAAATAGGATGGCTTGTAGTTTTATGTACATCCTTTTGAGGTCCAAAGGGTGAAACAGTGACACGTGTCACTTCGTACAAGTTCTCTCTACTCAAAAGTATATAATCAGGTTATCTTGGCAGATTGGGCATAACTATTCCTTGGAGAATCCAATTTCAATCAGACTAGTGGCATTAGAAAGAGGACGTAGAGAGCTACTGCAGATCACAATTTCAAACCTTGGAGATCTGAAATTTTAGAGATACAACAAATTCAAGATTGAGCTCCTAAAATCAAGAAAAAGCGATATGAGGAAGTTTGATGGCAAGGATCCTGTAAATTGGATACTACGGATGGAGCAATATTTTGATCTACATGATGTAAAATTGTTACAAAAGGTACATATTTCATCTTTATATTTAGAACCAAATCAATTTGTATGGTATAGAGGGCTTTGTTCTCGTAAACCACTTGTCACCTAGTCAATTTTAATGGAGGAAATGATAGCACATTATGAGATACAAAGAGCAACACCTTCTTTAGCCAATTGATAAATATCAAAAAAAGGGTTCAATTGCAGAGCACATTGAGGACTTCCAAAAATTGAATATAAGGGTAAATGATATTCCAAAGAAGCAAAGGGTTGATTTCTTCATAGGGACTTTAAAGGATAACATTCAACATGAAGTGCGTCTTCGGGAACCTGATTCATTGGAGAAGGCATTCAGGTTGGCAAGAAAAATTGAAAGCAAAATTATGGAAACAAGGAATCCTAACACTCACAAATATAAATGTGGAAGTGTTTTTGCTCCTAGCCTTCCATAACCTACAAGGTTTACACCACAACAATTGGAAGAAAAAATAGAAAAAGGGCTTTGTTACAGTTGTGATAGCAAATACACTAAAGGTCATAAGTGTGCTGAGAATAAATTATTTTACATAGATTGTGAAGAGGAGGAAGAAAAGGATCAAGAAACGTCAAAAGAAGATGATATACACCAGGAACCAACCCTAGAGAAAGAAGAAATGAATCTGACCATATCTTGTAAAGCATTGGAAAGAATTACCACTCCTCAAACTCTCAAGATAGAAAAACATATCAAGAAGAAAAAGGTTCAAGCAGTGAAATATCACATCGAGCATCAACAACAAGTTCTCCAACTTTTAAAGGATAACCCCACTTTGGTGCAGAATTGAATGAAACAACGAGTAGATCAACATCGCAGTGAAAGAAGCTCTGATATAGGTGATTGGGTAATTTTACGAATACAACCATACAAACAAATGTCCCTCAAGATAGCTAAGAAGGATAATAAGTTATCACCAAAGTACTATGGTCCTTACAAGGTGCTGCAAAAGATTGGTACTATGGCATACAAATTGGAACTTCCTGCATCTTGCCGAGTGCCCCCAGTTTTCCATGTTTCATGCTTAAATAAGATTATAGGTGACAAGCTCCCAGTTCAAACAATATTGTCGAAACTTGACGAGGAAGGAAAAATCATATTTGAACCTAAAGCAGTCACGGAAACAAGAACTTGACAGCTACGAAATCGATCAATTTTTGAGCATCTCATCGAGTGGAAGAACTTACCCACTGAACATTACACATGGGAGGACGAGAATTTTATACAAAAGCGTCCAAAACTACTCAAGCATTGAGGAAAACACTTTTTGAAGGAGAGGGGCATGTTAGGTCCTTATACTACTAATGTAACCCCTTATTGTTATTAGTGAAACCCCCTTATTATATTTTTGTGCCCATGTAGTCCTCATATTGTTATTATTGTGCCCCATAGAAGCCGCTATTGTTATTGTTGTGCCCTTACATTATTATTGTTATGTCATTGTCATTTATATCATCCAAGAATTGTTCATTTCTGTAATGTAAAGGAGGTTTCCCCCTCGAAGAGGTTGATTTTGAAGTCGTTGATCTATATTTTCTTCTATTTTGTGAGTTTGTTTCATAACAGTAGGAGGGATAAATGGTGGTATATGAGTTACCTCGACCTTTTCTTTTCCACCCTTCTTCATTTTCCTTTTTCCTTTTATTGATTTTTCTTTAATTTTACTACTCGGGGCTCCAGTGGATGAGAGCATGTTGTGTATGATATAACAACGATTACCCCCTTAAGGTGAGGTAGTTCATCACCCACCAAGGGTTGGGACATGCATTCCTTAATGATGCATAGGGAACTCATAGGGGGCCTAGGAACCATGGTGATGGCCATAGTAATACAGGGAAGAGCTTATCTTTGGCATTTTCCCACGTTCTAAATTTTATTTTCCTGGCCATTTTTTGAATTTTTTGGTATTATTTCATTTTTATGTGGCCATGATATGCTTTTATCTTTCCTGTTTTAGCTGCATCAACCTCTAATTCATCATTCCAGGCTTTGAGCTAGACATGTCGACAAGGGGAGGGGAGAACTAGAACCTTGTGGACCTAGTGGTCATGTGTACCTAGAGAGAGAATATGATGAAATAGGGCATGTGATGTGTGGAGGGGATTGAATAATGTAGAACAAGAAAATGGGACCGAGCTATCAAAATCGGGGTTTTCCAAGTAATTCCCATCCTAAAGTTATAAGCCAATATAGGAGATCCCACGAGACTATGGTTGAGGATTAAGCCCCCATTTAAGGTGAGAGAACAAGACTACAATTGGCAAAAATCCTTCTTCTAAGTTACCCAATAATGCATACCTAAGTGTGCCCAAGGAAAAACAAGCATAAGCACCTAATTGCATAATGAAAGAAATACATTTAGGATCAGATGGCCCACCTTCAAACATACGCTCTCAATAGATGTACGAGGGGACATATGACTAGCTTAGGGAACAAAGCTCATCTAGCACAATATCGGCTACACCAATGGTTGTCAGGGGTTATTGGCTGCCAGTTGAAGACAAATCTATGAGAAAAAACCTCCTGTGGTGTCACCCACTAGTGGTGGGTAACATCTAGATCCAATTGGGACCTGAGCTCACATGAGCCATGTACTCGAACAGGGAGGTAATGAGAACACGAACAATCCTTTGGGACCATAGACCTATATACTACACATCACAAACAATTGTTGGAAGCATCTTCCCTGAGCATACTTTTTGTTGAGAAATGGAAACAAGAAATTCCAGTTTAATTTGTCCTTGAATTAAACTAAGAATTAAAATCGAATTTTATTCTCATATCAACTTGTAAATAGTTAATTAATTTTAATTAACTTAATTAGCTAAGGAATGTAGATTTGGAACTCTTTATGTGGTCATGTGTATGTTCTCCCTAAGTTTTAGTGGTCTAGTATGAGTTTAAATTGAGTTGTAAATTAGATAACTCAGTTTACTGCATTATGTTCTGTTAAATTAGTTCCACACTATTTGAGGAACTAATAGAGAGTTAACAATTAGTTGGTGCACTAGTGCATCCACAAGTGTCACTCTTGTTAATTGAATATTTCCTCATTAGAAACTCATGCATGTCGATTCTAAGAAAGACCCAGTTCAAACTAGATTGCAAGGACAATATACTATCAGTTGTATTATTTACTGGAGTGTAAATATCATATATGCATCAGAGATTGATCCTATGTTTGAATTTGGCAGTTTTGGAAGCATGAATTCCATTTAAATACGAGCTATTCATCCTAGGAATTATGAAAGAGATTAGGGACTTGGAGAGTTGCTAAATAGGTTAAGGATTTGGCTTAAGAGCTAGCTTGTGAGCTGAGAGAGTTGAGCATACTTGTGAAGAATTTTTCTAGTGAGGACAAGCTTTGAATCTTCACTCATGTTTAGGATATATGAAATACAGATAGTAGGGTTTTGGGTAGTGGATTTCACCATATACATCTTGTGTTATGTGTCATTGATTTATCTTCTTCTTGTTCATATTTTTTTCATCAATCTATTGGCTTCCGCTAGTTGAAAGTAGAAGTAGACTCTATCCTGTTCTTTAGTAAATTGCATGAGCTTGTGAATGTACAGGATTTTTGTTATAGACATTTTTGTGCCTTGCAGCTCTAAGCATGAAATGTCCATAAACCAAGGGATCCTAAGTCCCTAAAAGTGTTGTTCCGATCCCTAAAGGAACAAGGTCAACAAATTACAGCTTCTCCCAGAAGTTCTCCACCAGAAAATGCTCAGAATCAGTCAAATCAGGATCATTTCAGCTGCTCCATTGGCTAGCTGCGTTGCATAGCACCCAAATACACTAGCTAGGTGCGTTGCAACGCACCTAAATGCACTACCAGGGTGCGTTGAGCGGGAAATGACAAATGGCAGTGTCGTTCCGCAAGGTGGAGAGACAATGGAAGCTTCCAGAATCTTCCCCAATGACACTTGCCTCACTGAATTCGACCAAGGATGAGTAAGAGGCTCTCAGTCTCCAAGTGGAAGCAAGAACTGAAAGAGAGAAGACACTAGTCAAATCATAAGCTGACTCATCCTCCTTGCATACATCTATATATGGATCCCTCATCCCAGAGATCCAGAGGCTGGAATTTTGTACATTGCAAAGAATTGCTGTTGGTTTTGAGATAGATATCAGAGTATTGGGTGCTTTATGCTTTGTTGGAGGTGAAGAGGGGCTTCTTTGCTGGGAGGTTGATGCTGGATCAGGAATCATCGGTTGTAACTCCTCCTGGATCTTCTTGTTATATCAATAAAACTATTTGAGTTTCTCCTGCATGCTTGTGTATCATTGATGCTTGTTACATTTGTATGTTTAGCTTAAATCTGATCCTAAGCTTTTTATGAATATAAACCCGTGTCTTTGTATAGTTTCCTTCTTCTGTGATCTTGCAGGTACTTGGTGAAGCTGGGCAAGTAAGGGAGCAGGTAGCTGGAAGCTGTCAAAGAGGAGAGAGATTGGATCAAAGGACTAGCGCAAGACACAGGTTGGTTCATCCTATTCCTCTTTGTTTATAGTTCATAAAGAAGAATACAAAAGTAGTTTTCTCTTTTTGTTTCTAAGGTCACTGTCACACCTTAGTGGGATAGGGTCGTTCTGAGTAGACACTTTTCCCGTTAAAAAAATGGCGACTCCACTGGGGATGATTGTCTAATTAGTTTGTTTGTGTTTCTCTTGTTGTTTGTTTCATAAACTTGGAAGTAGCAATCGAATTGCATTTGCCATTAACAAATGCAAAGTAGACATCTGCTGCTTCAATCCATTCACAAGATCTGTTTATGATTTGAACAGCCGATTCACAAATGATCTGATTGCCCTTTGTGATAGCTCTTAGACCTTCTTTAAATCTACCCTCTGATTGTGCATTACTGATTGCTTTTACTCGGCCAAAAACCATATATTAAACTGCAAACCGTGACCCAGAACCCGGATAGAATTCTCGTTTCTGCCCCAGTGCAGGCTCTGTGAAGAGGTTCTGCATTTCAATGCACTTCCCGAGAGGGCTACCTGTGCTGAAATGCAGTTTCTCTGTGTAACAGGTGCGCTGATCAGCCTAGCCTTGTGCAGCTGAGGTTCTTTGCTTCATTCTTTCCAGTTTTGTCTCTGATTTTTGCAGCCTGTGATCAGTGTATGTGTCTGTTTAAAAACCCCTTTTCCTTGCTGTAATTCCGCCTCCTTTGTACAAAAGAACTGTAGATGTTTTTGTGTGTTTGTTACGTCATTTACAGTTTTCCATTGCAAAAGTAGAATAGTCATACTATCGTCCTTTGATTTAGATCTGTCGCAAGTGTCGATTTTGATCTTAGGAGAAAGTTTATTTCCTGTTGATAGTTGATTATGCTTTTACTTTTTCCTAGGGTTTGAATTTGTGACTTTCTAGTGTCGAAACGAGTATTTATTTCAAAATCATAAAGTGTCGTAATCATCTCTACCTTTTGATTTCGAAAAGAAGCTTGTTTTTGTTTGTCACTTGAAAGCAAATTCAGATTTATACATCAACTTTCTTTTTAGGCATCAATATTAAGAAGGTGAAAAACAAATACATGCACATGTGCATTTGCATATTGACAGTCTGTTTGGCTTGATTTAGGAAAGTGCATTTACAGTGTGCTCTTTGCTCTTTGTGAAAAGATTGTGTCTTTATTTTCCCCTTGTAGCTAGGATTTTCATTGCTGAAAAGAGATAAAAGTTTTCTTATCATTTTTAGATTGAATTTTAGGAATTACATCTACATCTCGTGGTGAACCCAAAAGGAAAACTTCATAAGAAAGATCAACTTAAAATAAATTCAATGAATCTAACAACGCTTTGGAACTTAATGCACAACATTTAGAGGTCTAGGCTAGAGACGTATTCCGGCGTCGTAAAGCCTGGTAATTGTTGTCCTCACTGATGATTGGGTGATTCCTCCACTTTGAGACGATAAGTGCCAGTACGGACTTGTGCTCCCACGTACCGTCGAGTATATATTGGGAGACCCCTATAGGCTTAAAACCTTTTATCCATAGGAAGCCGTGTCGGCCGCCCTACTGATCGCAATGCACTGAACACAGCATTCGGGAAGATTGACTGTCGTACCGTAAAAAGTATTCTGCAGTTTTGCAATTGGTTTGGTACTCCCTCTACCTAGATCTCCAAAGCAGTCCCTTTCATTCCTTTTCAGACTCCTTAACGGAAAATGTCCATCTGAGCACTTGTCACTTCAGGCTCATTAAAAATCGAAGGAGACTAGAGTCATCTTTTGTTTTTTCTTGACTCTTAAAAACTGAAAAAACAAGTTGTGTCAAAGCGTCTAAAAATTTATTTTAAACGGAATATTCATTACCCCTTTCCTACGTTGATCTTAGGTTGAGAAAATGGAGTCCACCAACCAAGGAATTCCCCTTGGTGGAAATCCTAGTCCCTTCTCCTCTTGGGGAGATGTTGATGCACCCCATATGGCCACATTGTCGCTTCCAGGACTGACAATTGGCTTGCTAGTATGGCTCTTCTCAACCAGTGTCGTTGAGAATACCACCATTCCTGAACAATCGAATCAGCAATTAGACAAGTCCAGAGTTGCCCACCAACCTTCTACTTCCTCTAATTCTTCCTCTTCTCCTTCCTCTTCGCTTGATGGGACTGGTAAAGTCAAAAGTCAAGTTCCTAAGGAGAAGAAGGAAAAGAAGAAGAAAGAGAAGAAGAAGAAGGAGCCAAAGGCGAATGGGGGAAAATGAGTGTCGTCTAACGAAAATCCACACATTGCACCGACCAGGCCTAAATCGCCATGTGTCATTTGCAAAGGTGACCACTTTCACAGAGATTGTCCTTGCATCCCCCGGATACTAAGGGACTGGTCTCCTCGTTTGCACAATCCGGTGTCATCAACCTCTGGTGATCATGTTGAAAGCACGCCATCAACTAGTGAAAGTGAAGCCCCAGGACAAAAAGGGAAAACTAGATTCCCTTGTAAACTGTGCGAAGGCAATCATGCCCTCCACTGTTGTCCCTTCTTAGACGAAGCTAAAAGAGTTTTGGATGATCGTCCGGTTTCACCGTTACGACTTCCTCCTGGATATAAAAAACTCTTGCCGAGTCCGTCACTAGTTGAGAATCCAGCTGGCCCGCTCAGGTGGTCGGCTGAAGCACCTATCATTGAAGATAAACCAACTGAATCCATACCAGACGAAAGTCAAAAGGTCAAGGCGGCAGTTGACCTGGTCTTGCCTTCAGAGGTTTTATCTTCGGATGATACAGTCACTGAAGAGAACAAGGATGACACCATCCAAATTCTCTTCATCAACATAGACTCCGACGAACATGGGGGCAATCTACCCATTCCTTTACCGCAGGAAGAAAGTTCGTCAGAGCCATACCCGGTCATCTACTCGGTCCCACCTCCAAGCAACCTAGTTGTCTCCTTCGACTGGAATCAACTAGGCAGACCCCGTTTACCAGCAAGCATACCATTCCGAATTATCGTTCAAATATATAGAATGGTCATGGCTGGTACCATCATAGATGAGGGGGCTTCTGTGAGTATCCTTTCCTCGACTGCTTGGAAAGCGCTTGGTTCGCCATCGCTTTTGCCTGAGATGATAAATCTGACAGGCTTTGATAAAGGAACCAGTCGACCTTTAGGGATCCTTCCCGATGTGCCCATAACATTGAGAAGGAAGACAGTTCGCATGAACGTAATGGTTGTTCAAGGACCCTTGGATTATAACCTACTCCTTGGATGAGACTATATTTATTGCATGGGAGCCATCGTCTCCTCACTCTTTAGAGTAATGTGTTTTCCGCACGAAGGAAGAGTGGTCAAGCTCATGGACCAGCTTTCATTTCCCGGATCACGCATAGCAAATAGTCATATACCATCCCTGAATGGTCTTTTCACGCAAGAAATGTCTCAATCCCCAGTCCGTCCTCCCGATGAGTGCGAGTAATTCGGAAGGATATGACTGAAACCCAAGGGGCATGCATCCTGGTCTGCTTCGGCAGGAAAACTTCGGGTATAAGGTAGGTTTCCGCGGGAGAAAATGACTAGTCTGTACCCCGTCCGTGATTGGAAGAGGGGTTATTCTAGAATAAGATTCTCTTGTTAAAGTTATGTGAGTTGGCGGGCATCGTCGCTCACCGTTGTTTATTTCGGTAGACATCGCCGAAGAAATGTTTCATTCGCAACGCGAATAAGACAATCTTTGGTAACCTGTAAGAGGTAGGCCTCTCCTGATAGAACAAATGTTTTTTCTGCAAATTGAGGGGTAACCTTGAAACCATATTTTATACCTGGGGGCATGCAAACCTTTTGGAGTTCAAGCGAAGGGTGACTATTTATTTTTTAAATTTTTAGGACCTCTAACCCTTTAAACTCGTAGGATTAGTCATCACCTAACTTGCATAAAGAAAGGATGTGGGGCAAAAATCTAAAAATTTCCATTTTTATATGAGACATTCTTATCATATGACTGGATTAATCGAGCAGTTTTAGCACATAGTTCAAGCTTGTTAAAAATTAAAAATAAGACATGAGCAAATGTTTCCACCCGCGTTTAAGCTCGTTAAAAAATGAACTATTCCCCGGTAAATAACCACCGTGAATGTAGTACTTCAGCCATTAAAGCCTTGGTCGTGTTTGCACCGTCACCTCCACTTTTTCATTGGCCGATCATTCACCTCCATTTGATTGTTTACCCATTTTGAGGAACAACTGCGAAGAGTGATTTCACTAGCCATCCTTGTGACACTGCCGTGATTGGAAAATTCCAAACCTTACCTGGAATCAGCTGCTACCCATTTTATCACTCGTTCCTCAAAAGACGAGTCTTCTTTAAGCTCTTTTCAACTGACTCGTAAAATATGAAAAGATTGCCGAGTTTTGGCCTTCCAGCTCGTTAAAGCGACAGGAAGTGCTATCCCTCCTCTAGATTTTAATCTTTTTGGACCTGAGGGATTATTGCACAAAAAGATCGAGCGCTTGTTTTGTTCGGCTCGTTAAAACTATCGAAAATTCATCCCTTCTGTATTGTTTTATACTTTTTCGGACTTAAGGGATTAGATGACGAAAAAGGAATTTTGGAGTTACCTTTACGTACCTTTTCAGACTCTCTAAAAATGGAAAGGACCGAGTTATCTTTGTCGTTAAACTCGTTAAAAAGATTAATAGCGACAAACTTGTCTTTAGACGAGAACGAGTTTCACTATCGCTAGGCTCGTTAAAACATAGCGATGGGTTTGCCCGAAGGGAAAATTATAGAACAAGCATATGTTATCCTCCTCAAGCTTGACAAAAATAAAGAGGTACTGGTCAGCAATGACTGGGGAAAAATTGGGAAGAAAACTCAAAGAATCTTTATTGGTAGCAAGTCGCTCTTGAACATGACACTTCCACTCCGTGTCCGAGTCGGGTTGGGTTGTTTCATTCACCGGTCACATCACCATGGTCACACCATACCATCCACATTTGGGGTAAATGATACCAATCCATCACATAAGTGTCGCCAACATGTTCAAGAGAAGTCATCCAGAGAAGTCACCTGTGTCCCATCCACTACCATACATTATACTTCATTCTTTCATGACCGCCATCCTGAACCGTATATCATCAGATTGTTTTCACCTCCATCAAAATCATTTGCTCCGTTCCATGTCATTGATGTGGGATTCATTAAGACCCTCCTTTGACGGATCGCTTCTTGTCGACATCAGCTCATTATCCAAGAAGTTGATCTAGGAACACCCCATTCAGTACTTTGAAGCTTGCATGCCTCAATGGCAAGTTTCTCACTTCCGGCGATAGGTATACCTCAATGACCTTCGACCAAAAGATTTTGCGTGGTGTTCGACGTCAAATCCTTTATTCACACCATGTGAATTGTACTGCAGTACCTTGAGGGTCATTATCATTATTGGTGATTCCTCTCGCGCTTGTTAACAGTTTACATCATTGACTGGTAATCAAGTGATGTCTTTCCATGTTCGACTCCAGAACATTTCTCACATGGATCGACTTGTACTTCGAGTGAAGATAGGACGAGATTGAAGACCCTGGATTTAGTTTCATCCATCCGGGCTGCGATATATGTTCAGGAAAATAAAGACATTGAAATGTACAACATTGCAGCACAGATAATCATCCTACCAAAAGGATGATGGCTCTATCAGAATCATCAGTCTACCATCAGACGATTGTCTGTCCTATGTACATGAAAATGAATTTATAAAGCTGAGCATGGGAATGCCCGCCTCAGCTAGATCATGAAAACAGTATGAAGATAATGTATTGTATTGTATCTTACTACAGGTCTCCTCCCAGCATTGAAAGAACTTCGGATCCTCCTAATAAAGCATTTCACCCGATAAATGGCCTCATACTTTAGGGGGCAACTGTTATAGACATTTTTGTGCCTTTGCAGCTCTAAGCATGAAATTTCCATAAACCAAGGGATCCTAAGTCCCTAAAAGTGTTGTTCTGACCCCTAAAGGAACAAGGTCAACAAATTACAGCTTCTCCCAGAAGTTCTCCACCAGAAAATGCTCAGAATCAGTCAAATCAGGATCATTTCAGCTGCTCCACTGGCTAGCTGCGTTGCATAGCACCCAAATACACTAGCTAGGTGCATTGCAACACACCTAAATGCACTACCAGGGTGCGTTGAGCGGGAAATGACAAATGGCAGTGTCATTCCGGGAGGTGGAGAGACAATGGAAGCTTCCAGAATCTTCCCCAATGACACTTGCCTCACTGAATTCGACCAAGGATGAGTAAGAGGCTCTCAGTCTCCAAGTGGAAGCAAGAACTGATAGAGAGAAGACACTAGTCAAATCATAAGCTGACTCATCCTCCTTGCATTATATATGGATCCCTCATCCCAGAGATCCAAAGTCTGGAATTTTGTACATTGCAAAGAATTGATGTTGGTTTTGAGATAGATATCAGAGTATTGGGTGATTTATGCTTTGTTGGAGGTGAAGAGGGGCTTCTTTGCTGGGAGGTTGATGCTAGATCAAGAATCATCGGTTGTAACTCCTCCTGGATCTTCTTGTTATATCAATAAAACTATTTGAGTTTCTCCTACATGCTTGTGTATCATTGATGCTTGTTACATTTGTATGTTTAGCTTAAATATGATCCTAATCTTTTTATGAATATAAACCCATGTCTTTGTATAGTTTCCTTCTTCTGTGATCTTGCAGGTACTTGGTGAAGCTGGGCAAGTAAGGGAGCAGGTAGCTGGAAGCTGTCAAAGAGGAGAGAGATTGGATCAAAGGACTAGCGCAAGACACAGGTTGGTTCATCCTATTCCTCTTTGTTTATAGTTCATAAAGAAGAATACAAAAGTAGTTTTCTCTGTTTGTTTCTAAGGTCACTGTCACACCTTAGTGGGATAGGGTCGTTCTGAATAGACACTTTTCCCGTTAACAATTTTCTACATGGTATCAGAGCTGAGAACAGTATAATAGAGGAGATTTTGAAGTTTTGAGTTTTGGGTTACAGGTGAAATTTCAATTTACAATACATACTTCAGGATTGGCAGATGGAATTCTACATTTTACGGCTCATGTATGCCTTGGAAGGCAGCTCGAATTTTATAGCCTAGAGGGACAAAATGGAGGTTGTGCTAGAGGATAATGGCTTGAAGGAATTCGTTGATCAAGAAATTCCTAAGCCAACAACATCGGATGCACAAAATTTGGACAAATGGAAGATGTGTGTGGTGAAGGCAAGGCGGATAATCCTTGAGGGAGTTTGATACCACATCGTCTCGAGTCTCCATGGTAAGGAAACCTCGTATGCTAAGTGGAAAGCATTGACAAACTTGTATAAGAATAGCAGTGACCAAAGGAAATTGGCACTGAAGGACAAACTTCGAAAAATCAAAATGGAGAAAGGTGAGATGATTCCAAAATACTTGACCAAGTTCACTCAATGTCGAGATGAACTTGGAAGTGTTGGAATCATGGTTGTCGAGGATGATATGGTGAGTCTTGCTCGTCTAGGAATCCCAAAGAGTTGGCATATTTATCAGGACTTTGTCAATGGTCGAGAGACGCTGTCAGATTGGGAATGAATTTGATCGGATTTGATGCAGGAGGAGATCAAGAGGAACACCAAGGATGGCTCTTCATCAAAGACTAGTGATTAAGAGAATTGTGCCTTAGCGATTAAGGTGAAGAAGGGGAAAGGGAAATCTTCCCATTTCAAATCGGATTCTTATCATGGAGGTAAGAAGAAAGACATGATGAAATTTAATTGCTTTCATTGTCATGAGCTGGGCCATTTTGATACAAATTGTCCACTCAAGAAGTCCAAGAAGAATTCCTCAAGAGGAGTGGCGGGTGAGGCTTTGGCCTCTCAATTCGAATTGGAATTTTCCCTCATTACATGCATGGTTTCATCAATGATGGGAAGTGTATGGTACTTAGGCAGTGGAGATTCATTCCACATGACTAGAAACAAAGAGTTATTAAGTGACTTGGAGGAGAAATATCTCCATATTCATATCGATATGGGTGACAACAGGAAGTATAGAGTTATTGGATTGGGGACTATTACTTTTCAAAGGGAGCATGGGGCTCCACTCACCTCAAAGAATTTTATGTATGTGTCTGGGTTGAAGAAGAAATTGGTATTTGTTGCCATGCTTGAGGATAGAGGCTATGATGTGATCTTCTAGAAAGGAAAGGCATTCCTTTGACACATAGCCATTGGCCAAGTAAAGAAGATAGGGATTTGGGTGAAGAATCTCTATAAGCTGGAGGTAGAGGAGTTTGTTTCTTTGAGCACAAAAGCAGAAAGGGTGCAGAAACGAGATGTTGGTGAGTTGTGGCACAGGTGATTGGGCCACTTGCATCATGGGGCTTTGAAGTTATTCTAGCATATCTCTATTAGTCTTCCCAAAGGTATGCTTGAGCAATTTGATACATGAAAGGGGTGCACTTTGGGAAAACACACCAAGTATTCCATTCACAACAAAGACAGTCGAGTAGAGGCTATTCTAGAGCGAGTCCATTCAGATGTGTGTGGACCATTCTCGACAACATCCATGGCCAAACACTAGTATTATTTTATATTTTTTGATGACTATTCTCATAATGTTGGATATTTTTCTGGTAAAAAAAGGATCAAACTTTCACAAAGTTTTGTGAATTTAAAACATTGGTGCAGAAAGAGTCGGGGAATAAGGTTAAATCTCTATGGAGTGATATCGATGGTGAGTATGTCTCAAATGAGTTTAATAAATTATGTGTATCGGAATGGATTAAACGGGAGTTGACGGCACCCCATAACCCTCAGTAGAATGGGGTGGCCAGGACGAAGAACAGAAACATAGTATGGGTAGCAAAGGTGATGTTTCCTGATCAGGGCCTGCCACTACACTTGTGGGTTGAGGCATGCAACACAAAATTTTATGTTCAGAATCGTAGCCCACATTGGATAGGATACTTGAGATGAAGTCATCGAAGGAGGCTTATTCTGATAATAGGCCAGATGTTGGTCACTTTAGGATTTTTGGGTCATCGGTATATTTCCGTGTGACCAAAGATGCACAGAAGAAGCTTGAGCCAACATTAGAGTTGGGGATATTTTTGGGGCACACTAATACACCTCATAACTATCAGGTGTACTTGTCGACCAGTAGGATGATAGTCGTTCACAGGGATTTCAAGTTTGATGAGGAGAAGGCCATGCAAGTTTCCACTGAGAGGGAGCTTGAGCTACATGCAAATGAGGAGATTTTAACTCCTAAGGTTGAGAAGCCTCAGATTGATGTGGAGCAGCCACATGTAGAGGATCTAGGAGTGGAGACATCCACTCAGGCATAGTCTTCCAGAGAGGGAAGAAAGTGCACCAGAGAGGCTAACGGATTGTTGGATGATGCACGAGAGAATGTGGGAACACCCAATTCTCAATGCAGATAGAGAAAGTCACCTGAGATGTACACTGGATACATGGCTCTTATGGGTGAATGTGTTGTGACATAGCCATCTTCCTATAAGGAAGAAGTGTAGCAGCTGGTTTGGGTTGATGCCATGGTGGAGTATGACTCCATAGTTCGTAATAGTGTTTGGGAAGTGGTCCCAAGACCGGAGGACAAGTGAGTGGTGAGCTCCCATTGGCTTTACAAGGTGAAGAAAGCTGCAGATGGTAGTGTGGAGAAGCATAAGGCTAGATTTGTGGCTCATGGATTTTCACAGGTAGAGGGGATTGACTATGATGATACCTTTGCTCTTGTTGCAAGGTACTCATCGATCAAATCTATATTGGAACTATAAGCAAAAATGGGTTGGAAGATACATTAGATGGATGTGAAGATAACCTTCATTAATGGCATGATTGAGGAAGAGGTGTACATACATCAACTTGAAGGTTTTGAGACCTTCGACTGTGAGTCACATGTGTGTCAGCTCAAGAGAGTATTGTATGGCCTGAAGTAAGCACCTCGTGCTTGGTACACCAGGATAGATAGCTACTTCAACGAGTTGGGCTTCACAAAGAGTGAAGCGTATGTGAAGCTATAGCACATTGTGGTGGAAGGTAAGTTGTTGATCATTGTACTTTATGTTGACGATCTCATACTGAAAAGCGATGATCAGTTGATCAAGTCTTGCAAGGAGGACCTTAAAAGAGAGTTTGAGATGAACGACATGGAGCTCATGCATGACTTTCTTGGCATGGAGGTATGGAAAGGAGATAGGGAGATGTTTATGTATCAGGGAAAGTATACCAGCGAGATACTCGAGAGATTCCGCATGGAGAGCAGCAAACCCATGGAGACTCCTCTAGCAGGTAACTGGAGGAATGAGGATGCTACTTCAAGGGAAGTAGTGGAAGCTAGTTTTTACAGGCATCTTGTGGGTTCACTCATGTACTTGGTGAATACATGACTGGATATGTCTTATGTAGTTAATCATATTAGTCAAACGGTGGTTAGGCCTACCAAGCTGTATTGGAAGGTGGAAAAGCATGTGTTGAGATACCTCAGGGGCACTTCTCAATATGGATTATGGTACAGAAGGACAGAGGGAGTGAAGCTTCAAGGATTCACTGATGCAGATTAGGCAGGGAGTCCATCCGATTGGAAGAGTACATTAGGATGGATCTTCAGTATTGAGTCAGCGATAATTTCTTGGTACAGCAGGAAACAGAGATCATTTGCACTCAGTTCGAAAAAGGCAGAGTACATGATCGTGAGTCAAGAAACATGTGAGGCCATCTGGATGAGGAATATCCCGGTTGGTTTGTTTGATCAGCAGATGGATCCAAGTGTTATTTACTGCGATAACTAGAGTTGTGTCAAACTCCTTGAAAATCCAGTTTTTTATGATCGGCCCAAGTATATTGAGATCCAATATCATCATCTCAAATATTGTGTATTGAGGTGGATTATGTCGTTAGAGTACATTCCCATGGAGGAGAAATATGTTGACATTTTGATAAAGGAATTGTCAAGATGTAAATTCAAGTTTCATAGAGACAGGATCAGGGTAGCTGATTACTCCCTTTCTTGTTGAGAGGGAGTGTTGAGAAATGGAAACAAATTCTATTCTCATAAGAATTTGTTGAGAGGGAGTGTTGAGAAATGGAAATTGAATTCTATTCTCATAGCAACTTGTAAATAGTTAATTAAGTTTAATTAACTTAATTATCTTAGGAATTTTGAGTTGGAAGTCTTTCTGTAGTCGTGTATATGTTCTCCCTAAGTTTTATGGGTCCAGTATGAGTTTAAATTGAGATGTAAATTAGATAACTCAATTTACTAAGTTATCTTCAATTAAATTAGTTCCAGAATGTTTGAGGAACTAATAGAGAGTTAATAGTCAGTTGGTGAACTAGTGCATCCACAAGTGTCACTCTAGTTAACTGAAGATTCCCTCATCAGAAACTCATGCATGTCGATTCTAAGAAAAACCCAGTTCAAACTAGAGTGCAAGCACAGTGTACTATTAGTTGTATTATTTACTGGAATGTAAATATCATGCATGCATCTGAGATTGACCCTATGTTTGGATTGCACGGTTTTGGAAGCATGAATTCTCTTTAAATATGGGCTATTCATCCTAGGAATTACACAAGAGATTATGGGCTTGGAGAGTTGTTGAATAGGCTAAGGATTTGTCTTAGGAGCTAACTCATGAGCTAAGAGAGTTGAGCATACTTGTACGGAATTTTTCTAGTGAGAACAAGATTTGTATCTTCACTCATATTTCTGATATATGAAATACAGATAGATGGGTTTTGAGCAGTGGTTTTCCCCAGATACATATTGTGTTATGTGCCATTGATTTATCTTCTTCTTGTTCATATTGTTTTCATCGATCTATTGGATTTCTCTAGTTGAAAGTAGAAGTATATTCTTGTCCTATGATTTAGTAAATTGCATGAGCTTATGAATCTACAGGATTTTCTACACTTTTATCGCCCATGTTTTCATTAAACAATAATAAAACCATACATGAAATAAAGTCTATTGTAAATCCATGTTTAATCTAAATGCATCTAATCTAGCATGAGAACATGATATGATGATGCAAGCTATGAAAAACCAATATGCAATGCAAAACCTACTCTAACATGCATATTACATCATGCAATTTGTATGTGTAATCATAGAGCCAATGAAATCAACATATCATCAAATCTATATCAAATATCCTATCCCCATGACTTATTATGATATATACTTGAGAGAAAACATGAAAATCATGGTACTTATGTGCTAGGTCACAAGGGTGGGAGGTGGGAAAATAAGACAACCAAGAACCACACAAAGGGGCCATGGGAAAGGAGTAAGAACACGAATCAGAATGGACCCATTAGGTTATTCCAAAAACACTAAATATGGAACAATCAAGTTCAACAATCTTATCTTAAAATCCTCCATGGGTATGCATCTTTTCTTAATGTCCCTAAGATTATGTTGATGGTGGGGTGGGGGGCGGGAGGGAGGAATAATCACAAAAATAAGACATCTCCTTGTTATAATCATACTGAAAAGAGCTCCCATGTTTTTCATGCTCTTCCTCATCGATAACTACATCATATCTTGGGAGAAACCACAATTCCCTTCCTTTGAGCGAAGGGACCAACTCTTCCTTCAGACTAGGGAAACAGCCCTTGGGGCATACATCCATTTCTTAGTTATCATCACTAATGATGTACTAATGGCTATGATGTTCAAACATGAAGTAAATCCCCTTTTAAATGGAATTATGGGGAGAAGGATCTTTCTCAATCCTATCCAGACTACGGCTATTGAACTCTTCCTCGGCAGTGGTAGAAATCCTTTGCGTAGGATTGGAATTGTTTTGAAACATAAAGAAGAAACCTTTCCATTCATCAAGATGGGCTTCATACTTTGGTGTCTCTACGGACACCTCAACTTTATTTTTCAGAGCATGTATAAAATCCTCCTTTCCTTAATCATCATGTTCCATCCCCCAACCTGTTGACCAAAATTCATCCATATAGTCCTCATTGTCGTCACCTTCAAGCTCCTTTGCATTTGTGACCTCCTCATAATCATCACACTCTTCATTATTTATGTCATGTTGATTAAGAAGACAAATCTTCTCTTCCTCCTCCTTTCTTGAACAATATTACACAAAGTGTTTTCTACGTAGTTCTGGTAATAAAGTTCTAGGAGAAAGGCATCTGTATGATTCTCTTTATATTAACGTTACATCTCATAGAGATTTCCTCCTTGTTTGTAGAAATAGAGTAAGAGATCCTTGACTTTACATTCTTCTATTAGCTTCCTGCAATATTTCCTATATTCATCCATACTTTCTTGCAACATGTGGAGGATTTCAGCTTCAAGAACCTCGTCATCATACTTGGAAGAAACACTTTCTAACTCATAACATCCTTCTTGAGTATAGTACTTGATATCGTCATCTTGATGATCTGGTGGGGAGTCAATATTATCAATAGGTGTATCATCCAAAGTATAATCCTAGAAAAGGAGAAACCTAAATTCATATTCTTCATCAGTTTGATCTTGATCTAGTATAAATGCTCCACTTTGTTCTCTTTCTCTTGATCATTATCGGAACCAATTCTGTTAGTCTGATGATTAGCCCATTCTTTCATGAATATATCTTCAAATAGATCGAAGTCAAAGATGCTCCCCAGAGGTAGGTTAATATACCAATCCCAAGCATCTCCCTCCAACTTTAATGCAAAGAGTATTATAAGGATATCTTCTATGTCACGTTGATAAAAAATAAGTTGATTATAATATTTAGAAGAAAGGTAGTGGAAAGTGGTCTTTTAATGTTTCTTTGTTTAATTCCCTGTAATCGATGCATACTCTCCATTTTCCATTCTTCTTAGGAATGATTACCAAGGGTGAAACCCACTGACTGTCAGATATTGGATAGATGAAATTTACATTTAATAGTTTCTGCAACTCCTCCTTCACAATTTCTTTATGATTTGGGTTCATTCTCCGTTGAGGTTGTCTAACTGGTCTTGCATTTTGTTCAATGTAGATATGATGTATGCAATTTTTAGGATCAGTCCATCTCATGTTAGTGCATTCCCATGCAAAAGAAGAAGAATGTTTCTGTAAAATTTCTATCAGTTGATTCTTTTGCATTTCTTTCAGATTTTCATTGACATTCAAGGTTTTTCCTGGAAAGATTTATATCGAGGAATTCCCAAATTTTTCCATGGAGAGCAATGATACTTTTTTAGATGAGAAATACTCATTTTGATTACGATCATAATGTGAGGAAGATTCATTATTTTCCATTAAATTTAAAATTTGGTCTTCCTCTTTTACTCATTCAGTAACGAAAATAGGTTGTATATCTTCTTCATCTTCTATCCATTCTTCAGTTTCTGTATCTATTGTTGTTCTTGCAGGGGGATATAATGTAAATTTCTTTGTAGAATTTCCATCTGAGATAAACATATCGCCTAATCTACAGCTAATGAAAGCATCAGTTGTAGCCAACCAAGGCCTTCCTAGTATTAATGGATGTCCTCCTAAATTATTCTTGGGTGTTAAGACCATGAAATCAACAATATATTCCCAAGAATCTAAGGATACACAAACATATGCCAACACACCATCCGGTTTAATAACATACCTATCTGCTATTTGCAACAAGGTTGGTGTATATTGAAGGTTAGGAAGCCTAAGTGTGTCCATAACTTGTTTACTCATTATGTTTATGGCTGCTCCTAGATCAATCAGTGTGTTTGGTATTTCAGTTCCATTGATGTGAATTTTTACAATGGGGCTTCCTGGATCTAAATATTTTTGAATTGTCATCTTCCCCATCATAATGTCTACAATTTTTCTTACTAACTGAATTCTTTTTATATATTTTCTTCTTCTCCCTGATCTTTGTGTACTTAATTCCTTAATTTTTTTTTTGCAAAAATTGGTATTTATTTTATGGCTTGTAATAAAGGAATCTTAATAAACATTTAACAATTCATCCATCATATTGTAATCAGGCAAGACAATTTGTTTCTCTACTCCTTCATCGATTTTCAACCTTTCTAGGAAAGGTGGTCTAATTGATATCGAGGGTTGTTCTATGATAGGAGTATTTATTGGAACTTCTTCTGTTTGTTTATTTTATTTTTGAGGGAGAGAGGTCTCCCCTTCTTCTGATTGGTTTTTGTGTTTTTGAAGATCGGATCTTGTTTCTTGAATGACAACAAGAGGTTTTCTTGGTAATACTCTTCCAGACCTTAATTGGACATTATTTAGGTCTAGTGGAGTTATTACATAAGTTTGAGGATTCTGACCCTCCATGTTGTACATTGGTTGTTGTGGTATTTTATTATTAGGATTCGGAAGTGGTTGAGTGGGTAGTTGATTTGATTTTTGTGGAAATGGTAAGGAAAGTTGTGGTTTTGATTTTGCACTGGAACTTGTGGTAATTGATTGCCTTGAGGAATTTGATTAGATGGGGGTAAAAATTGTGGTGGAAGATATGATGGTGAATATTGTTGATTTGAGCATATGCTCCATAAGGATTTTTCCATCCTTGATTCCAAGATTGTGATTGTGGTTGAGCCGAAGGCTGCCAAGCTAGATTCCAACTACTCTGACCAAATTGTTGTGGTCTGAACCCTTGTGGTTGATTTGGTTGAGGATTTTGCCATGGTCTTTTGGCTATAAAGTAGAGAGGGCCTACTGGTTCTGATATTCCTTCATCATTAAATACAACCTTGAGACCTGGTAAAGATGGACATTCCTTCGTATCATGATTATCTACACATATGACAGAAGTTTCTATGGCTTTTGAATCTAAGGGACACTCTCTTAGAGCATGTTTCTTTTGACATTTAGGATAGAAGATGGATGCAACATTTTCAGAATTTTGCTTGTTTTGTATTTTAAGGGTGTCTATCTGCTCACTTAGGCTCCCTAAAATAACTGTCTTAAAGGTATCACGAAAATCTCCTAATTCTTCCCTGCTGACTGTCCCTACTGCAGATTTATTAATTCTTGACAATAGAGGATCTCTAGGACTCCTTCCAACTCGTGGTTTACCCCTTGCAATATGTACACATAAATCACAAATATTTGCAAATGGTAGTTGGGAAATATCTCCCTTCCTAGTTAGGTTATGGAGATCGATCCACTCATCTTTGATAGCTCTGAGTAAGAGGGATTTTAAGATTTCTTCATCCAAATTACCCATTTTTTCTCTTTTAACATTATAGAAAAATATTTCTACCAAATCTTCAAGATTTTCATCTTCTTTTTGTGTCATTTTGAAGACTTCATCTTTAAGGTTACCAGGCATACAATAATCTTTATATTTGCTTAAGAAATCTTCTTTCATTTGTACCCATGTTGTTATGGAATGCATTTCTAGACTCATGAACCATTTTAATGTTGAGTCTTTTAATGTAGTCGGGAACAATTTTAGCTTTTGAGCATCATGCAAATAGTCATATGTTATGCATAATACTTCAAATTCGAAGAGAAATGTCTCTGGGTATTCATTTCTTTTTTTGTGGAAATTAGGAAGAATTGAGGGTGATATATTTTTCATTGTGAGGGTTGTATCTTCATCAATAATAGAAAATCCAAAAGGATCTTGGTTTCCTCTACCTCTACCTCCTCCTATGTTTCTATCTCCACCTCTTCCTCTACCTCGACCTCTTCCTCTACCTCTACCTCTTCCTCCTCCAAGTCTATTTTCCTCGTCATTAACATTATGTATTTCTCCTTCCCCTTCAGCCATGATAAATTCTTCAGAACTAATATAACATTCTTATCATTCTCCTGGTTCTTCTATCAATGGTTGTTAAAAATAGATTTCTTGTTCCTCTTCTTCACTAGGAACTTCTAGTTATTCTCCTAGAATTTGTTCACTAGTGGAGGATAGAAAAATTACTCTTGTAATTGGGGATGTAGGATTTTCTTCAATTATAGCTTCAGCAGATGAAATGGGTGAAGTTCTAGACTATATTTCTGATCTTGAGACTTCAAGAAGTCTTTGTCAACCATTAAATGGAATTCAGGTTTGAGTAGGCGGTGTGGAATCTCGAAATCATGGTGAAATAAGTGGATTTGTGGGAATTAAACTTCTTCCTCGCCCTACAAATCTAACCCTAGCGTCTCTATCCCTACACATATCATGTTTTAAATTAATGATTTTTTTTTAACTTCTATTTGTACTTCCCCGGAAACGGCGCCAAAATGTTTAGCCAATTTAAGGTCTTTAAATTGTCAATAATAAATTATCAACCAAGGCAGGTAGACTGATGAAGTACAGGTGCAAAATATGTGCTAGAAGTTATTCGATATGTTGTTATGTATTTTTTAGGATCTAAACTTAAGATGAATATGGAGGTGGTGTTTGTTAATTATATTAGTGTCACAATCCTTAAAGTTGTCAACTAATTTCTTAGGAGTTATTCTCTATCTAATTAGTTTATGGATCATATGAGAGTGATCCTACTTCTATTAGATTGTTTTGGGATTTTTGTTCTTGAATCATTACGCTACAGCTTCTAATTCACTAAGTGAAAAAATAAATATATTCTATCAATTGTGAACAAATATTGTCTGAACTCAATTGTTTAGGAGAAAACTCTCACACTTTTACTTATTCAATTTTCATTCAAACAAGATATTTCAAACAACATCTATACTATGAAGTAAACACACTTGAACTATGCTAGATAATAAGCAAATGAAGTAACCATGTTGTACCAGGTATAAAGCAATTCAAATAACATACTAAACTAGGTATGAAGCAGATGAAAGTACTTATGCAAATAATGATTCATTGGTGAATTCATTATGCTGCATTTCCACACAAAACAGAGTATTCAAGGAATGAAAAGAAATCGAATTGAAATTGGTTAAGACCTATCACTGTTCATAGGGGCCCTCCGCAAATTAGTTCATAATCTCCAATCAACACAACACATACACACAAAACCAATTCTATTTCTGGAAAACGAAATTCACAAACTGCTTCAAAATTACATCATTCGGCATGCACCAAATCACAGCGTGGCCATAAGTTTTTATAACAGGTCTATGGCATAACAACATGATTAATTTAAGCCTAATATCTTTAGCTTAACTAAACTATATTGCTAAACCTTCGATTTTCTATTCTGAAAGAAAATCGATAAGATTTCGATTGAAATCGGATTCTGTTTTAGCGACAATCCTGCAGTTGACTTGGGGTTTGACCGTGATCTCTTGTGCTTATCTTAATGAAAAATTTCAAGGAGATAGGAAGGGATCCACGAGGAAACCATTCTCTATCCACCCACATCCATCGCTGTTGACCTGGAGCTTCTAACCCTTGCAAACAATGGATATAGCTACAAAAATCTGGATTAGTTGCGGAAACAAACCGATTTGATAGCCAATTGCATTTTTTAACAAAACAATAAGGGTATAAATTCAAACATGAATAAGAAGACATATTATTGCATACCTTCACCAAAACCTGGTGCATATGGCTTTATTTAGGTGGTAAATATATAGGAAAAGAGAGGAATATTAGGCAAAAAGGGATGTCATAGTAAGACAATCTTTGGACTCTACGCCAATCTCAAGCATCTCCCTCCAACTTTATTGCAAAGAGTATTATAAGGATATCTTCTATGTCATGTTGATAAACAATAAGCTGATTATAGTATTTAGAAGAAATCTTATATAGGAATCATCCACATGTTTCTTTGCACTATTAATAATCTTTCCATAAAACTTAGTGATGAGATTCGGTATTGCAACCAGAATGTTGCAACTCCCGAGGCTACCAACTTTAATTATCAACCTAGGGTTCATACAAACTTAAAAGGTATCAACACTATATGTGCAGCATACAATGTGTCCTTCCTTTGTTGTCATGATGTAATGGAGTGCATGTAATGAAATCAAATCCTAAACTAGTTGCATAAAATGAAATTCTCGAAATGGAAACCTTAACGTATTGCAAGAAAGAAAATACAAGGAAAAAACCTACTCTAATGGCATAAATCAAAGATTATGAACTAAATGTCAAACATTACATTTCAAAGAGTTTAGATCCATTAAAAGAGTTCATTGGTTGTGGCAATCAAGAAACTCATCATTGTATTATCCAATTCATAAATTTGTCCATTAACCCAAATCGCTGAAATATTTTGTATTGGTAAAGAGGCAAGTCCTAAATGGTCTTTATTCTTCCATAATATTTAATTTAGAGCCCACGGGTATTGATTCAACCCTAAGGGATCATAACCAAGCTTCTTGAGCGAATATGGGAAAGTATATACATGTTGGAACGCTTCTACAAATTTTTGTTGGATGGAAGAAAATTTTTTATTGACTAGTATATCTTAGGTTTCCATTCCAAGTGGAATCACTCAAAAATGTCTCTATTAACCCATGCTAAAAAATAACAAAAAATTACTAGTCTAAAATCTAGAAATTCGAGAACTAGTGAGCTAGTAAATTTATCAAATACCTAACCTAATCAAGTGCAAATGAAATGGAGTAATTTTTTATTAACTAGAATTTATTTGTGATCTAATGAAAGTAGAATCAACCTGATTGGAGCTCGTTAGCATGCTCTAAAAAAATAGCAGAAATTTATTGTTATTTGCCACAAGGGACTTCCAGAAATCTAGATTTTGGAATAAGCAAGCTAATCCAAGTAGCTCAATGATTACTATGACCTTACAAAGATTTTCCACTGATGAAATGATTATGAAAAATAGCTTACTTCAACCATTTAACCCAAACCTACCACAAGAAATCATCAATACTAAATGAAGAAATAGAAAAAAGACAAGAACAAAAGATGCATGTGAATAAGAAGTGAAAGGAAGAAAATCAAATGATACAAAAGGGCTCTAAGGCTCTTGAGATGGCCAAGCCCAAGGAAAATTAGATTCCTATGAAGGACACCAAGATTTAGAAGTTGAATATGGCACCAATCTTCATTATTTCCATCAATATAATTACATCCTTGCAAGAAATGAAAGTGGAGTTGCAGAAATACGAGTTACCTCCACAAGAAGACTAAGAAAAACCAATCCCTAGAGGAAAATTAAAATTGGTACTTATAAAAAATTATTATGAATTGTTCCCTGTGAAATGAGGAATCTTTCCCCACCAAAATCCCTTAATTAGTGGATCTGGTTCCCAATACTAGGAATCTGCATTAAATGGTAGGGAACACATTCCTATATTTTCTCAATCATTGGAGCTCCACAATCTGTGCCATAATTCCATAATATCTTGTTGAATTATTATTTAATATTGATCCTCCTGTAGTAGGGAGAAAGTCCCTAAATTATCTCCTCCTCTAAATCTTCATAATCTACCCAATATTCTCAATATATTCCACAAAAAATAAATAATATTAGGCACAAATATGAAATTATCCATAAACCTTCCTAATGAACATATTAAAGTTAAAAATACATTATCTAATGCAAAATAGAGGTTTAATGTGTTGAAGGATGGTTAGAGGGGCCTTAATTTATGTCTAATTTAGAGGCATGGGCCTTAATTTATGTCTAATTTAGAGGCCCATCATAACCCCCTGCTAAAAGTGTTGTTCATCCTCTAAGAAACTTAGTGAACTCATTATGCCTCATTCGTGACCTTGGTGGCCTCTCTCTTGTGCATTCCTCAGTCCTTTCTCTTAAGAATTTTGGTCGTAAGTTCTACAAGGACAAGCACAAAAATGTAGTTGTTATTTTCATGATTGTTTAACAGTCTTTCCAGCAAAAACATAACTTTCCTCTTTGAAAATGAACTTTGTTGGCTTGTAGATCCATTTCATTCATATCCACTCCCTTGAAACCTTCATTCCATTTTCACTCATTTTTCCAAAACTATTTGTGCATAGAAAAAATCACATTGTTTCTTGAGACCATTAGCTGGCCTTCTTTCCCTTATCCAAGATGGATTCTTGAATAATTTTTAGTTTGGTAAGGTCTTCCACATCCTTTTCCAACCTCCTGCAACATTTGGACACCTCTGAAACCTTTAAAATTCCTTTAGATGAGAACTAGGGCATTATGTAGTAAATCTATGTTTCTTGTAGTAAACTACAGGAAACCTTGTAGTGGTTCCTGTAGTATACAGGAAACCTTGTAGTGGTTCCTGTAGTAGTGGTTCCTGTAGTACTATAGGATGTAGAAATTTTGAATAATTTAACACATATTCAACTGAGATTATCCTGATCATGTACTATTGCGGAATACATACACAGTACATAAGCTCCTCTATGTTGATCATCAATATAGCAGCATCAATAACAATAAAACATCAAGAGCATTCACACATTAACACAGTATGTAACCCGAGGAAAGAATCTCGCTAAAAACCCCACACTATCTGTATATTAATGATTGAGACCATGTAACATTACAAAGTACAATTCTTATCACAAGCAATCCAGTACCAGCTCCACCTGTTACACACAATACAGCTAAGATCTGATCTCCAAATCTATTCCACTGCTTGCCTGCCTCCACTGCTCAATACCTGCTCAAGAATGAATGAGAATGGTCTACCAAACTCGTATTTCAACTCCAAAGAATCACTCACAATGTGTAAGACGTGAGCAGAAGCTACAAACTGGGCAAATACATGAGCAAACTCATTGGCATACTCAATCCTTTGATTGTGCAAGATCTGATGCACAACTATAGTCACAACTGATAGCAATCTGATTCTCTAACACCTATCCCTGCTGAACTGAACATGCACTGACATGAAACTGAGTTAACTGATGTATTCTATAGTTGTATTATGAGTTAATAATTAGTTTAACAACTCATCATACAGTTAGACTAACTACAACTAGTTTAACCAAGTCAAACTGAACACAACTCCATCAACTCCACAATCAACTCCACCAAACTCAACTGATTGAGTTCTACCTGAAGTCATGCATGCAACAACTCAACTGACTCATAAGAGAAGCATACTTCCTTCTGACAGCTGCATGGGCCACATCTGTAGCTCAAACTGAAGTGCTCCAAGAGAATAAGATCAAGTTTATAGTCCAAATATTATTATGAGACAATAATATTTGACTTTTCTATTTTTGACAGCCAGTCTAAAAATAGACTTTGATCACCCACACTGTGGTCACCCACACTTTGGTCACCCACAGTGTGATCACTCACACTGTGATCAAAAATAGAACTTGCGCCATAATTTGCCTGCGGGACCACTTAGTGAAGGCGACTCTTTTCACTAAGCTCCATCATCTTGTTGCAATCTCAACACTCCCTCTCGACAAGATATGGATTATCAGCAACCCCTATCCTGCCTCGGTGGTACTCGAATTTGCTCCTGGTGAGAGCCTTCGTCAGAATATCAGCATCCTGATCCTCCGTTGGAATGTAAGAAAGCAACATGATCCTCCGCTGCACACAATCTCTGATATGATGGTACCTGATGTCAATATGCTTAGATCTATCATGAAATACAAGATTAGCCAAGAGTTTAATGCAACTCTGGTTATCACAGTAAATCACAGTAGGATCCAAATGAGAACCGAACAAACCAACCAGGATCTTCCTCATCCATATAGCCTCGCATGCAGCCAAACTTGCTGCCATATACTCGGCCTCCGCTGAACTGAGTGCCACGGATCTCTGCTTCCTGTTGTACCAAGAAACTATTGTCGATCCAATACTGAAGACCCCTCCTGATGTGCTCTTTCTGTCCGTTGGGCTCCCTGCCCAATCTGCATCCATGAAGCCACATAGCTTCACCTCATCCTCCTATCTGTACCACAAACCATATCCCGATGTGCCTCTCAAGTAGCGCAATACATGCTTGCCAGCCTTCCAGAAGAGCTTGGTGGGCTTAACCATAGCTTGTGAAAGCTGGTTAACTGCATAGCATATATCAGGTCGTGTATTGACCAAATACATCAGCGACCCCACCAACTGTCGATAAACAGTGGCATCCACTTCTTCTCCCGAAGTGGCATCCTCCTTCCTCCAACCTCCAGGAAGAGGAGTATCAACAGGCTTGCAGCCATGCATGTTGAACTTCTCCAGTATCTCCCAAGCATACTTGCCCGGAGAAACAAACAGTCCACCACTGCGCTACCATATTTCCAATCCTAGGAAATAGTGAAGGAGGCCCAAGTCCTTCATCTCAAACTCTGTAGCAAGATCCTTCTTGCATGACAGTATCAATAGCTCATCACCCGTTAGAATCAAATCATCAACATATAGTATAATGATAAGCAAATTACCCTCCACCACAATCTGGTATAGGTTAGGATCCGCCTCGCTCTTGGAGAATCCAAGTCCTGTGAAATAGTTGTCTATCCGTGTGTACCAAGCACGTGGTGCTTGCTTCAACCCATACAGCGCTCTCTTGAGCCTGCACACATGCGACTCGCTGTTGAAGACCTCAAAGCCTTTGAGCTGCTCAATGTACACCTCCTCCTCAATGACTCCATTAAGGAACGCAGTCTTCACATCCATCTGATGAATGTGCCATCCCATCTGCACTGAGAGAGCAAGAATTGTCCGTATGGAAGAATACCTTGTGACAGGTGCAAAGGTCTCCTCATAATCGATCCCCTCTATCTGTGAAAAGCCTGGGGCAACAAATCTTGCCTTGTACTTCTCCACACTCCCGTCAGCTGCCTACTTGACCTTGTAGATCCATCTCAAACCCACCACTGATTTCCCTTCCGATCTAGGAACAATCTCCCATGCACTGTTTCTGACAATAGAATCATACTCTTCCACCATGGCGTCTACCCATGCGGGATCCTCCACAGCTTCCTCGAAAGAGGATGGCTTAGTCACAACACACTTGCTCATCAGAGCCATGTATCCAGTGTACCGATCAGGTGACTGTCTTTGCCTGCGTTGGGTTGTAGGTGGTCCTACAACTTTCTCTGCATCTTGAGCCAGTCGCTCAGCTTCTGTCAAGCGCTTTCGCCCTCTGATGGTTGGCGCTGCATGAGTGGTCTATTCCACTCCATGAACCTCGTCCTATGGCTGATCCACGTCCTGAAGCTCATCCTTAGGAACTAATAGCTCCTCATCTGCATGCAAGTGTAGCTCCCTCTCAAGCGAACACTTCCTGGCTTTCTCCTCCTGAAATTTTATATCCCGTCGGACAACAGTTTTACCACTGTCTGGCAAATACACATGATAGTTGTGGGGCGTATCAGTGTACCCCACAAATATCCCAACCTCTGCGGTAGGCTCCAACTTCTTCCTGGCATCCTTCGTCACATGCATGTAAACCTTAGCACCAAAAATCCTCAAATGAGAAAGATCAGGCTTCTTACCAGAATAAGTCTCCTCAGGTGTACTCATGCCAAGTACTATGAGGACAACGGTTCTGCACATAAACTGCTGTATTGCATGCTTCCGCCCACAAGTGAAGGGGTAGGCCCTGATCATGCAACATTGCCCGTGCAGCACCCACAATCGTTTTGTTCTTCCGCTCAGCTACCCCGTTCTGCTGTGGGTTATGGGGAGCTATGAGCTCTCTACGAATCCCTCTGCCTTGCAGAAATCCTTGAACTCGTCCGAGATGTATTCACCACCATTATCACTCCTAAGAGCCTTCACCTTCTTCCCCGACTCCTTCTCGACCAGTGCTTTGAATTCACAGAACTTTGAATATGTCTCGCTCTTCTTCTGCATGAAGAAGATCCAGCACTTACGAGAGAAATCATCAACAAAAATCACATAATACCTGTGTTTTGCTGTCGAAGCAATTGAGAAAGGTCCACACACGTCTGTGTGAATTCTCTCAAGGATCGTCGTGGCGCGACTATCCTTCTCGTGAAAGGTGGCTTTCACAAACTTCCTCAAAGTACACCCCTTGCACTGATCTGACTGTGCAAGTGTGCCTTTAGGAAGCCCTGTAGTGATCTGCTGCAGTATCTTCAAGGCTCCATGGTGAAGGTGACCTAATCTCCTGTGCCACAACTCGCCATCATCCCGGCTCACCAATCCTTCTGCCTTGCCCGCCATTGCTACGCATCCATCTACATGTAACTGATAAAGGTTCCTCACTCGAACCCCTATCTTCCGGGTCTCACCAGTTGTCTTGCTGCGCAAGAAAGCCTTTCCCTTGCTGAAAACAACATCATACCCCTTGTCTTCTAACATCGCCACTGAGATGAGATTCTTTGTCAATCCTGGAACATGCATGACTTCCTTCAATACGAAGGGTTTACCAGAATCCCTCTCAAAGGAAATGGTACTGATACTGGTCGCACTGTATCTACCATCATCACCCATCTCGATGTGCACTCCAAGATCTTTGTCCTCCAGATCAGAGAACAAAACTCTATCTCCCATCATGTGAAAATATGCACCACTGTCCAAGAACCACACTGATCCCATCACACTTGAAACCAAGCATGCGATCAATGAAAAATCAAGCTCAAACTATGAGGCTAGAGCCTCTCCTGCTGAAGATCCAGCAGCCTGCTTGTTCTTCTTCTGCGGAAAATTAGTGGCATAGTGTCCATGATGGTGACAGTGAAAACACTTCACCTTGGACATATCCTGCTTCTTGCCTTTCGCACCAGACTAAGAAGCTTTCTTGCTCTTCCCTTTCTTTGCTTTGGCAGCCAAAGCACAATTCTCTTCATCAGCTCCCTTTGACGAAGATCCGTCCCTGGTACTCCGCCTGATCTCCTCCTGCACAAGATCTGACCATAGTCTTTCCCATCCTGGCAATTTCTCCCGACCATTGACAGAGTCCTGATAGGAATGCCAACTCTTCGGAAGACCAAGGAGAGCCAAGCTCACCAAGTCCTCATCATCGACAGTAACCCCCACACTTCCCAGCTCATCTCGACACTGAGTGAACTTCGTGAGATACTTGGGAATACTGTCACCCTTCTCGCATTTGATGTTTCTGAGTTTATCTTTGAGCGCCAGCTTCCTCTGATCGCTCTTGCTTTGGAATAATTCTGTTAATGATTTCCACATCAAATATGGAGTATCCTTTCCATGGAGGCTGGACACAATGTGATCCTTCATGCCCTCCAACAGAATCCTTCGACATTTTGCGGTCTTCTTTTACCAAGCATCAGCTTGAGTAGCATCAGTAGGCTTTGGGACATCCGTCTCTATGAACTCCTTCAGCTCGTTATCATCCAATACTGCCTCCATCTTGTCCTTCCATGCAATATAGTTTGAGCTGCCCTCAAGAGCATACTCCAATCGCAATCCGTTGAAAGACATTGCTGCGTTGTCACCAAGAAAACACTGTTGCAAATTCGAATTCCACCAGCAACCAACTCAACTGCCTCGGATCTAAGATTCGTGAGAACACAATATTTCTCATACAGAGATTGACTATATGGGCATTCACTGGATATCTCACCTTCCAAAGGAAGGATGAATCTAGAGGCTACCTGGCCCGATTACAAACTATGCCTGAAGAAATAAAATGTAAACACTTCCTGAATAGTAGATTTGATGATCAACAGCTCTGATATCATGTAGAAATTTTGAATAATTTAACACATATTCAACAGAGATTATCCTGATCATGTACTATTGCGGAATACATACACAATACATAAGCTCCTCTACGTTGATCATCAATATAGCAGCATCAATAACAATAAAACATCAAGAGCATTCACACATTAACACAGTATGTAACCCGGGGAAAGCATCTCGCTAAAAACCCCACACTATCTGTATATTAATGATTGAGACCATGTAACATTACAAAGTACAATTCTTATCACAAGCAATCCAGTACCAGCTCCACCTGTTACACACAATACAGCTAAGCTCTGATCTCCAAATCTATTCCACTGCTTGCCTTCCTCCACTGCTCAATACCTGCTCAAGAATGAATGAGAATGGTCTACCAAACTCGTATTTCACCTCCAAAGAATCACTCACAATGTGTAAGACATGAGCAGAAGCTACAAACTGGGCAAATACATGAGCAAACTCATTGGCATACTCAATCCTTTGATTGTGCAAGAACTAATGCACAACTATAGTCACAACTGATAGCAATCTAATTCTCTAACACCTGTCCCTGCTGAACTGAACATGCATTGACATGAAACTGAGTTAACTGATGTATTCTATAGTTGTATTATGAGTTAATAATTAGTTTAACAACTCATCATTAGTCTATCTGCAATTAGACTAACTACAACTAGTTTAACCAAGTCAAACTGAACACAACTCCATCAACTCCACAATCAACTCCACCAAACTCAACTGATTGAGTTCTAACTGAAGTCATGCATGCAACAACTCAACTGACTCATAAGAAAAGTGTACTTCCTTCTGACAGCTGCATGGGCCACATCTGTAGCTCAAACTGAAGTGCTCCAAGAGAATAAGATCAAGTTTATAGTCCAAATATTATTATGAGACAATAATATTTGACTTTTCTATTTTTGACAGCCAGTCTAAAAATAGACTTTGATCACCCACACTGTGGTCACCCACACTTTGGTCACCCACATTGTGATCACTCACACTGTGATCACTCACACTGTGATCAAAAATAGAACTTGTGCCATAATTTGCCTGTGGGCCCACTTAGTGAAGGCGACTCTTTTCACTAAGCTCCATCATCTTGTTGCAATCTCAACACAGGAAACCCTGTAGTAGTTCCTGTAATACTACAGGAAACCCTATTTAAACCTGTTTTGAGCAGAAATGATAGCCTAAGCCTAGGGTAGGCCCTCAACTTGACTTCCATGTCTTTCTTCCATTTCTATAACATATTTTACGCCTTGGAAAAAAGCTAGAAAGAGATTAGAGACCTCTTGGAAAGACTCTTTTCATCACTGCAGTTTGAGTTCTATTTTGATGGCGAATGCCTTCTTTCCTTTTGTTGTCTTATTCTTCTCTTTTTTGGCCTAGATGATTTCCTAATGGCCTTGGAGTTCTCTGTTTTGATTAGGTCTCTCTAAGGCAATGTCAATTTGGGTTTTAGCACAATTTGTTCCTTTCTTACTTCTTGTAGTAGTATTCTACCTTCCTGTAGTAGTCATTCCTCCTCTTTCAGGGTCTTCTAACTGTATGGGAGTGATGAGAAATGATGTAGAGGGTTTGGAGGATGATTCTAGGGCTCAGAAGGAGTAGTGTAGGTTTGTGAAAATGGAGAGGATGTGCTCTATGTGTTATTTTCAAGAAATTTTCAAGGTGAAACAGAGTGTAGGGTTTGTTCTTGAAAAATATTAATTTTTTCTTATGAAATGGGATGGATGAATGATGGACAGATAGTGGATATGAAGTGGATGGAGGGCTTCGATTGTTGTGGTGACTTGGCCTTTGTAGAAATTTCTTCTTTTAATTGTTGTCATCATTCCTCGAAATCATCCCCCTTCATAATTTGGCTTTTCCACACTGCATGAGTGAAGGAGTGAGCTGCAATTAACTAGTTGAAGGTGGTCAAGACTACTAACCCATCCTTAGCTTATAAAACCTCATCCCTCATGCATTAAAAACAAATTTATAACTATAATATGCTTAAGAGAACAGGTCAAGAATATTGCATACTTGTACCTACCTGATGGTTGTTGGAGAGACATGCATGTTGTTGTTGAGTTGATGATCAATCCATGGTCCTATGGAGGTGATAATTTCTTTTGTTTTCTTCTGTACAGGTCTTCATATCTTGGTGATTCTAAACCTATTTCTTCTAGTTACCATGAGAAATTTATCTTTGTCAAATCTGGCCTTGGTGGAGTGTTGCGCTTGGCCATGGGTGATGTTCACCTTCCCTATACCTTATTCCACCATTAGACACCTTTCCTACACTTTATTTCACCTTTTGTACCTTCCTATAGCTTTCAGCTTGTTTCCTGTAGTAAACTAGGACTCCTGTAGTACTATAGGAAACCCTGTAGCAACTTGTTTAAACCCATATCTCCCAAATGGTATATTGGATTGACCTAAAATTTTCTGAGCGTGTTTCCATCATCCTTATTCACCTCCACATAAAAAAAAATAAAAATTGGCCAATGGATGCACGAGTCTCAAGAAAACTTAAAAGTGGTTGAAGTTGATGGAGGTTGATTTCTTGGAAACTATTCACTAGAATTTTTTGAAATTGCTTAAGCATGTTAGTATCATCCAGATGCATCTCCCCATGAAACATCTTTGCAAATGGATGCACAAATATCGAGAAAATTCAAAAATGGTTGTAGGTGATTAAGGTCGATTTCTCGACAACTATGCACTCGAATTTGATGAAATTGCTTGAGCATTTTATTATCATCCATATGCATCTTTGCCTGAAAAATATTTGCAAATGGATGCATGGTTTTCAAGATATGAGAAAAATAATTTTTTGCTCTTTGTATTTATGTTTCTTGTAGGAAAACAGAGCATTGCTCTAGTATTTTAGGACAGCAAGGAAAATGAATGGAAAAATCTTGGGAATGATGAGTGGATGGTGGAAATAGATGAGGGAGATGGATATTCATGGCCTTGGCTCTTCTGGAGCATCTGAGCAAAGGAGGAGAAAGTCCAAGTTTGACTTCCTTTTATTAGAATTTTGACCAATTTTTCCTTTTTTTGGTGCCAACTTGTTTTTATTGCTTGCAGATGTAAGAGAGCGCCTGCATTCATCAGGGAGATACATGGAGCAAAGATTTTTTATTTTTTTCATTTTTTCTTCTAGGATTACTAGCCGCCTCATTGAGGTTTTAACCTACTAGGTCTACCTAGGCACCTCAAAGGAGGTTTTCACCTAGGATCCTTTTTTCTTCTTCTTTCTTGTTTTTCCTCAACCCGTTGACTGCCTCATGGAGGTTTTCAATCAATGAGCCAATATCAGGTGCCTCAAAGGAGGTTTTCACTTGAGATTTTTATTTGTATTTTCTCTTATTTTTCATTTTTTATTTATTTTCCTATCCTACTCTACTTGAAAGAAAACAAAATCGTTTTCAAGTGTAGGAATACTTCCATTGAAGCCAAGTGCGCATCGAGATGACAGATAAATTGATGTGTAGGCTTGAAATGTATTCTTTGACATGTACCTGGATGTAAGAGACAAAATTCTTTGACTTTGATGATATCAATCACAGGTGCATAAGAGAGTATTGTTGCAACTTAGTGATTGTCTAGAACCATATTTCAATATAGTTGTGATACGCCTAGTCCACTTGCTAACTTGGATAATCTTGGATGTATTCTTCTTCCATGAAATTCAGATCTTATTTTTTTTGTTAATTATTCTCTTAAACACATATAGGATCTAATGGTAAACAGGAGGGCACTTTCCCAATCTTTGATTCTGATGTTTTCTCTTTGTCAACTACAACCCATTATTCTTTGGTCTTCTCATTTGAATCTTCTTTTTCTGCATATTGTATTTCAATGATATCAAGAGAATTTCTTTTTTGTGATACTCTTCCTGAGCTAAGATGAATACTATTTAGATCCAGAGGAGATGTTTGGAAGTGTTGTACTGAGCATTGTAAGTGGGATGAGCTAGTTCATTGTGTGGGTTTGGAAATGGTGGTACAGGTAGTTGAGTGGGAGTGGATATTTGAGATGGATGTGGTTGGGGTTGTGGTTGTGGTGGAGGTGCATGGTAGGGATAACATGGAGTTGGGTATAAATGATATTGAGGAAAATATTTAGGATATTGTGGATGACTCCCATAAGTTCCTTTCCAACCTTGTTGTCAAGATTGGTTTTGGGGTTGAGATGGCGAAGGTTGCCAAGGAAAAGGCGTGTTCCAAATACTTTGAGATGGATGTGCATAAGCTTGAAATTTTGAATTGGGCTCTTGAATAATATCAAATTGAATAGGCTGCCATGGTCCTCTTGGAGATACATAACATAGTTGCATTGACAATTGACTTGCTCCATTGTCCTCTTGGTAAACTTCCTTCAACCTTGGTAATGAGGGGCAATATTTAACATCATGTGATTCTGCATGGAAAACACAAATTTCAGCATCTTATTTTCCCCATCTTGCAGTCTTAACATTTCCACTTGTTTGCTTAGATTGCTAAGAAATTATGTTTTAAATTCATCAAACAAATTTCCAAGATTAGCTTGAATTACCAATCTTAATGTTGATTTACTTACTCTTGCTCTTCCTCTTGATATGTGTTTGCATGTTTCACAAATTTTTTCAAATGATAATTGGTATACATCACCTCTACTCATGGGATCAAGGAGATCAATCCATTCATCCCTAATTGTTCTAAGTAAGAGGGTTTTTAGTGTGTCGGATCTTAAATGATGTAGCTTTGCCATCTTAACATTATACATGAACTTATCTATTATATCCTCAAGGATATCATCTTCTTTTTGATTCATTATAAACATTTCTTCTTTAAGATCATGATCTTTACATTTTTCTAGAAATATATTTTGCATATCATTCCATGATCTCATTGAATTACTCCTTAAAATCATGAACCAATTAAGAGCTCTATCCTTCAATGTTGCTGAAAACAATATTAGTTTTTGAGTGTTTAATAAGTAACCATAAGATCTACAAATAATTTCAAATTCAAAGAGAAAGGTTTTTGGATCCTCTAACCTTAGGCCATAAAAGTTTGGAAGAAAATATGGAAGGATGTTCTTCGCATGCACACTAACATCAGTATATTGAATGGGAAATCCAAGAGTATCTTCTTCATTGTCGTCATTTCCATCCATTTCTTCTTCCTTCTTTACCACCTCTTCTTCTTTTAGCTACAAAAATGAATGGTGATGTGGCTCTTACTGCACCACATGATCAAATTGGGGGGGTGGTGTTGGAGAAGTATTTTTGATTTTTTTTAATAAGAACACTAATGCAATGCAATTTTCTGTTTTTGAAATGAAATATGCCTAATGCAAACTTTTTTGTTTATGTAGAAAGTAAAAAAATGAATCAACTAGGGAAGAAAACAATTCATACTTTGTGTTATGAAACCAGCTCAAGAAAAGATAGAAAAGATAGGGCAACACCTTAGAATTCAGCCTCTTCGAGGGGGCAACCTCCTTTACATTACATAAATGAATAATTATTGGATGATACAAATGAAAATACCTCCTTTCTATATATAGGAGTCTAAGGGGTCATAACATAATCAAAGCCGACATAACAATAATAATGTAAGGGCACAATAATAACAATAGTGGGCTTCTATGGGGCACAATAGTAACAATATGGGCACTACATGGGTACATCAATATAATAAGTGAGTTGTACTAATAACAATAAGGGTTACACTAGTAGTATAGGGGCCTAACATGCCCCTCTCCTTCAAAAAGCGTTGTCCTCAATGCTTGAGTAGTTCTTGATGCTTCTGTATAAAATTCTTGTCCTCCCATGTGGAATCTTCAGTGGGTAAGTTCTTCCACTTGATGAGATACTCTAAAATTGATCGATTTCGTAGCTGTCGGGTTCTTGTTTCTGTGACTTCTCCAGGTTCCAATATGATTTTTCCTTCCTCTTTAATTTCTAGCAATATTGTTTGAATTGGGATCTTTTGCAACTTTTGAATAAGTGGCCATACTTCTTCATCCTTCTTCCATTCATCCCTTGCTTCATTTATCCAATCTGGTTGGATAATAGAGATAGCACAAAACAATGCTTCCACATCCTCATCCTTGAAGAGTCTTCCCATTCGGTAAGGTTGTCATTTTTTAAGTGCATGTAGTATTGCCAACATTTCCTTCTTATAAATAGCTTGCTTGAGATGTAGCAATAAAAATACCCAATCACCTACATCAAAACAATTTTCACTACGATGTTGATCTACCTGTTGTTTCATTTGATTTTGCACCAAAGTGGCGTTATCTTTTAAAATTTGGAGAACTTGTTGTTGATGCTTGATGTGATCTTTCACTGCTTGAACCTTTTTCTTCTTGATATGTCCTTCTATCTTTAGAGTTTGAGGAGTGGTAATTTCTTTCAATCCTTTACAAGATATGGTCGGATTCATTTCTTGATGCTCGATGTGATCTTTCACTTCTTGAACATTTTTCTTCTTGATATGTCCTTCTATCTTGATAGTTTGAGGAGTGGTAATTTCGACCAATGAGTTACAAGATATGGTTGGATTCATTTCTTCTTTCTCGATGTGATCTTTCACTTTTTGCACCTTTTTCTTCTTGATATGTCCTTCTATCTTGAGAGTTTGAGGAGTGGTAATTCTTGCCAATGCTTTACAAGATATGGTATGATTCATTTCTTCTTTCTCTGGGGTGGGGTCCTGGCGTATATCTTCTTCTTTTGATGTTTCTTGATCATTTTCTTCCTCCTATTCATATTCTATGTAAAATAATTTATTCTCAGCACACTTATGACCTTTAGTGCATTTGTTATCACAATTTTAACAAAGCCCTTTTTCTCTTTTTTCTTCCAATTGTTGTGGTGTAACCCTTGTAGGTTGTGGAAGGCTAGGAGAAACAACAGTTCCATCTTTATAGTTGTGAGGGGTATGCTTCCTGGTTTCCATAATTTTTCTTTCCAATATGTCACAAAGCCTTTTTACTCTTTCCAATTGTTGTGGTGTTGCTCTAAAGAAGGTGTTGCTCTTTGTATCCTCATAATGTGCTAACATTTCCTCCGTGAAAATTGACCACGTAACAAGTTGTTTACGAGAACAAAGCCCTTCATACCATAAAATTTGATCTGGTTCTAAATATGAAGATGCAATACATACCTTTTGTAACAGTGGTACACCATGTAGATCAAAATATTGCTCCATCTGAAGTATCCAATTTACCGAATCCTTGCCATCAAACTTCCTCATCTTGTTTTTTCTTGATTTTAGGAGCTCAATCTTGAAATGAATCTAACTCTGTACTTTTGGATCTTTAAGTTCTGAAATTATGACATGTAGTATCCCTCTGTGTCCTCTTTCCAATGCCACAAGTCTGACCCAAATTGGATTCTCCAAGGAAGAGTTATGTGAAATCTCCCAGAGTGACTTGATTATAGACTAGTTCAGTAGAGCGAACTTGTACGACGTGCCACGAGTCACTATTTCAACCTTTGGATCTGAAAAATGCATACAAGAAACTACAGTCCGTCCTCTTTCTGTAACTTCTTACGAAATTTCAATCTGATCCCCAGAGAGAAAGTTATGACGATTTTCCCTAGGTCACCTGTTTTGAATGTAATTCAGGAGTCTGTTTGGAGCAGCGAAACCCTAGAATCCAAAGCTCTGATACCAAATGTTATGAAACCAGCTCAAGAAAAGATAGAAAAGATAGATCGACGCCTTAGAATCCAGCCTCTTCGAGGGGGCAACCTTATTTACATTACATAAATGAACAATTATTGGATGATACAAATGAAAATACCTCCTTTCTATATATAGGAGTCTAAGGGGTCATAACATAATCAGAGCCGACATAACAATAATAATGTAAGGGCACAATAATAACAATAGTGGGCTTCTATGGGGCACAATAGTAAAAATATGGGCACTACATGGGTACATCAATATAATAAGTGGGTTGTACTAATAACAATAAGGGGTTACACTAGTAGTATAGGGGCCTAACACTTTGACACCTCCCCGGCAATGGCGCCAAAAAGTGATGAGCTTTGGTGTTATCACAAAATCACTACTGAGGGCTGCAACCAAGCGAGATTTCATGTAACTATTTCAACCTATCTTTAGACCAAAGATTAGCCTCTTTGATCAGAGAGGGCTCTCTCACAAACTCTTGATAAAATCCTTCAAACAATGGATGACTAACTCCTTATTTAATCATGAAAGCAAAGCTGGTTGGAAACACATCAAACTGGTTCTCATTGGGCTATGGAGTCTATTATATTAAGTAAACAAGGAAAACATGGTCATCTCATGGAAATCAAGGCTCTTTGCATTACATGTCAAACATACTCCACCAAAACATAGCTTGCTGAATACACAGGAAGTCAGAGCATATGATTATGAATTCTGAGTGATTGCATTACAACAAGACTATAAAATAACATAAAGTATAAAACACCATCATTATATTTGAACATGACAATCCATCGAGAATCTTGAGAAGAGAATAACACTGTTTTACTATTACTGTCAAAAAGGTCTTACAATGGCCCAAAACAACTCTGTTTTTCTATAAAATATCCAACCTTTTTTACATATGAGTTATTTCTATATATAGCCCATCAAAAACTACTACCTGAGACTCCTCAACAAGCATGAAGGGAGCTCGGAATTCTGTCATTAATGACCTTAACTATAACATAAACAAGCTAATTAATTACAAGAGATATGATGCTACGAAAACAGAGGACTCCATCACATTGGCACTTTAAGTCTATCTCCTCGTATACTTTGCTGCGTTCTTGGAGCTTGCCACCTGTAGCATTACAATAATAACCAATCCAAACTGAAAGCATATTCAATGGATGAACAGCCTCGGATGCCTAATGCACAGATGATTCATCAACCAATAAGAATATGAACCCTATATTCACGGTTTTTGCCTCCCATTGATGTTCATGCATTAATGATCCAATTTCAAGCCATTTAATCCCTTGATAGTCCCGTGTGACTGAAGAAAACTAATGATCTGGTCATCCCACAACTGGACAGGTGTACCATTTAACACCTCGGCAGCTCTATCATAACCCTAAAAATTCGGACATAAAGTGAAACTTTCAACAAAAGATAAAACTTCACCTTTTCTTCGAATACTTACACCTGGCATCCTTTTTTAAACATCTGACTGACTTTCTATAGTCTCCATGCTGGCATTAAGTCATCTCTTTAAATATTTGCTGACCTCAGCATTCAAACTCAAGTTTTCAATATAAACAGTCATCTACAGCAGTTTCGTAGCGCGCTACGAAACTGCTGTAGGTCATCAAAATTAAACACATGAACCTTACAGCAACAATAACTCAAGTCTGTGATTTCTTCAGTCATTCTATACAGGTGCAAGGACATCAAAAAGTCTCAAAAAGCTTTAAAAAGATGATAACCAAAATATATCAAAATTTGGGAAGCACATTCCTCCTTGGATCATTTAGCTAGTTTGTCTAGCTTCCCTTTCAGGCTGATGACTTCTTCTTTTAACATCTTGTTCTCTGCTCTTAAACTTGCATTCATTTGTTTCATAATCTTTGCCTGCTTCAGAGCTGGCACTGTCCATACATATGCATCAGATACCGAGCTAGCCTGACTGATCAAACTTGTTTTACCCTTCATTACAGCTTTCTTGTAACTTGTATATCTTACTGCCTTTTCTTTAAAAACATTTTGAACCTGAGGTATTTCTTCCTTTGATGCTCCAGCTTGTTTCTTAATGGCAATCACATTTCCACTTTGACTGATAACAACCTTATTATCCTTGTTCTTGCTTTTAGCTGCTTGGACTATTTCAGAGAAGATTTCAAGTGCCTCTGTCCCAGGCATTTCCGAAGGTGCTTTCTCTTTCTGAGCTCTCTCCACTTCTTTAATTTGCCTTCTAGTCACTGGTCTGCGTGGTTTAAAGGCATATTCTTCACTTGGTTCTTCAAACTTTAACCTTTTAGAAGCCCTTGACTTTTTAGAACTTTCAGGTGAGGATTGTGTTAGATCAATATGCATTGGTGGTACCAATTGATCTTGCTCAAGTTCAAGTGGTTCAATTTGGATTGGATGATCTTGTTCCAATTCAATGGCTTCAAGTAAGTCATTTAAACTACCCTTTGAAATAGGACTTTCTTCCACAGGGACTGACTTTCCTTTTTCTTTGCTTAGTTGGCCTCTAGTTCTCACCCTTGAAACCCTTTCAACTTCACTGGATTTAGCTTCATCTTTTCTTTTGTGAGTCTTCTGTTTTGATGACTGAGGTGTTTCCTTAGGAGATGACTTAGGGGTTTCCTTTTCAGATACTCTAGATGATTTTGGAGTTTTATCTACTGATGCTTCAAGTATCTCTTTAACTGCTACAGACCTCTCTGATTTCTTTGTTTTAGCTTTGGGCTTCTTATGGTCTGTTACTTCTCTCCTAATTTCAGCCAAAGTAATTTCCTCACTCCTTTCTTCTCTTTCTCTTACAGGTAATGGAGTGAGGCCTGTTTTACTTGGGAAACCGGCCATAAACACAAATGAATCCCAGTCTTTACCAATTTTTCGTAAACTATCCAACACCAACAATTTTACTAAACCATGATGAAAAAGGGATGTTTCATAAGCATCTTTCTTTAACTGAATCTTATCACACATTTTGCTAATACTCCTGAACAAGTAAAAAGGTATGTCTATTGAACTCTTACCAGTGAAGTGTAGCAGAAGCTTGAAGTGGTAGGAGTAAACTTTATTGTACCTACCCTCACATGTCAGATACTTCTGGATACATGTCAATAGCATAGCATAATTCTCCTTTAGATAGCTCCTTGGGACAGCTTTAGTGAGATCTTCATCTACATAAGGTGCCTTCAAAAACTCCTTGCATGGACCCATGTCAAACTTGAAGTTCTTGAACCATTCTTGGCCACCCCTCGGGATTTCTGTGACAGTGGAAATAACTTCAGGGGACACCGGAAACTCCAACATGGCCACCTTCGAATTCAGTCCCGTGAAGTTTAATGCGAAAGCCTTGGTCACTTCTGCATGTCCACCCTTCAATTTTTCAAAAAATCGCCAGCAGCCAGCACTTCGAAATGCCTTTGCTACCTCCTCATCCCTGAGAGTAATATCTAACCCCTCCGGCTCTGTTCTCACACATTTACCAGAACGGTGTTCCTTTCTTTCCATGCTTCTTTGAGTATTTTTACACAAGGGACTGATGGTGGCTTGCAGCACGAAAACAATCTTCAGCTTTGTAGAGCAGGCTCGCTTGCAGTAGTCTGTTTAAATCAAGGCTTAAGCTTTTCATATAGCAAACACGTTCATATGATATGAAGGACTCATTATGAAATGATCACTTCCTATAACGTCCTCTAAACTGACACACAACTACATGACTTCGGACCTTATGGTAAAATAATGGCTTATCATGACATGGAGAGGGTGTGAAATGACAATCATGAACGGACTTGTGACTCATTACTCTCGGATTAGACATTCAGAGAAAAACGCTGCACAAAACCCTGAAACCCCGATTTCGTAGCGCGGGCAGTTCAAATTTAACAGGATGCGCTACGAAATCGCTGACAAACAGAGCGCTACGAAAACGCGAAAACATTACTTCGCAGCTAAACTGACCAATCACACCCGCGCTGCGAAACTGCGCAAGTACCAAAGACATCATACCCGTGCTGCGAAACTGCGCAAAGTACCAATGACATGACATGCTTTAACTAACAATGATGGAGGGTGTCTAATGATTTTTCCTTTACACAAATTCACATCAATAACTCTTGAATTTCAAATTTGAAATTGACATATACTAATAAACCTATTTACAAGACCTCAAGACTTTATAAAAACTTATGGACAATCTTATATACATGAACTATAGTTCCTAGTGATAACATTTGGTATTGCAACAAGAATGTTGCAACTCCCAAGGCTACCAACTTTAATTATCAACCCGGGGTTCGTACAAACATAAGAGGTATCGGAACTATATGTGCAGCATACAATGTGTCCTTCCTTTGCTAGCATAATGTAATGGAATGCATGTAATGAAATCGAATCCTAAACTAATGGCAGAAAATGAAATGCTCGAAATGGAAACCTTAACCTATTGCAAGAAAGAAAATACAAGGAAATAAACCTGCTCTAATGGAATAAAGTAAAGATCATGAACTAAATTTCAACCATTACATTTCAAAGAGTTTGGATCCATTAATAGAGTTCATTAGATGTGGCAATCAAGAAACTCATCATTGTATTATCCAATTCATAAATTTGTCCATTAACCCAAATCGCTGAAATATTTTGCATGGGTAAAGAGGCAAGTCCTAAGTGGTCTTTAGTCTTCCCTAATAATTGATTTAGAGCCCTGGGGTCTTCATTCAACCCTAAGGAATCGAAACCAAGCTTCTTGAGTGGATCTGGGCAAGTATATACACGATGGAAGGCTGCTACAGGGTTTCTTGTATTTTATTAGAGGAAACATCTGATTTTCTATAGCAAGTTATAATTCACCAAATGACCAACCAAATCAAATCCAAATTGGAAGGGATGAATTCTTTTACTGACTAGGATTTCTTATGTCTCCATTCCAAGTGGAATCACTCAAAAATTCCTCTTAACCGATGCTAAAAAATAGCAGAAAATTACTATTCTAAAATCTAGAAATTCGAGTAGTGAGCTAGTAAATCTATCAAATGCCTAACCTAATCAAGTTCAAATGAAATGGGGTAATTTTTTTTATTAACTAAAATTTCTTTGTGATCTAATGCAAGTGGAATCAACTCGATTGGAGCTCGTTAGCATGCTCTAAAAAATAGCATAAATTTATTGTTATTTGCCACAAGGGACTTACAGAAATCTAGATTTGGGAATAAGCAAGCTTATTCAAGTAGCTCAATGATTACTATGACCTTCCAAAGCTTTTCCAATGATGAAATTATGATTTTGATCCTGAAAAATAACTTATTTCAACCATTTAACCCAATCCTATGACAACAAATCATTAATACTATATGAAAGAATAGAAAAATGACAAGAACAAGAAATGCATGTGAATAAGAAGTGAAAGGAAGAAAAGTAAATGATACAAAAGGGCTCCGAGGCTCTTGGGATGGAAAAACCCAAGGAAAATAAAATTCCTATGAAGGATACCAAGATTTAGAAGTTGAACATGGCACCAATCTTCATTATTTCCATCAATACAATTACATCCCTGCAAGAAATGAAAGTGGAGCTACAAAAATACGAGTTCTCTCCACAAGAAGACTAAGAAAAACCAACCCCTAGAGGAAAATTCGACTTGGTACTTATACAAAATGATTAGGAATCATTCCCCATGAATGAAGGAATTTTTCCCCACCAAAATTCCTTGATCAGTGTATCTGGTTCCCAATACTATGAATCTGCATTAAATGGCAGGGAACGCATTCCTAGATTTTCTCAATCATTGGAGCTCCACAATGTATGACATAATTCCATAATATCTTGTTGATTTATTATTTAATATTGATCCTCCTGAAGTAGGGAGAAAGTCCCCAAACTATCTCCTTCCGCAAATCTTCATAATCTATCCAATATTCTCACAATATTGCACAAAAATAAATAATATTAGGCACAAATATGAAATTATCCATAAACCTTCCTAATGAACATATTAGAGTTAAAAATACATGATCTAATGCAAAAATAGAGGTTTAGTGTGCTTAGGGATGGTCATATGCGCCTTAATTTATGTCTAATTTAGAGGCATGGGCATTAATTTATGTCTATTTTAGAGGCCCATCACTTAGGCAACCACTCATAGTGTTTATTTGGAAATTGGTGTAGGGTATTAGGGTATGCATAAGAGTTCGATGGTTTTAATGAAGCATATTTATGATAAACGATGGCATTATAACCCTCTTCATTGTCTTCGGACATTTCTCCAATTCTTGCATATTAATTCAAAGAGGAGTTACCAAGGTGAATTAAAATTCCTGGAGAGATGATTGCTTCACCCTACAAGCATTAAATTTATGTTTGATGAAGAAAAAGGTATTTTTTCTTCCAATGGAGTCACCAAAAGAGGATTTATATTGTCATAAAACAAATCACCTCTTCAATTATTTTACCAACAAGGCAGACCTACTTCCTCCCTGGCAACAGTGCCAAAAATGTTGCCACACAATCTAGGAGGGGTCCTAGGAGGGGTTCCTAAGGGAAAACTACTAAACCAAGTGACAATAATGGGACAAAGACCCACTATCATTGTTACCCACCACTTGCGGGTAGTGTATATAGGAGAAATGTTTTCTTCTCCTAGATGGTCCTCAACCAACATCCAACAGTCCCTTGCATCCACCAGATAGCTCGAAGTGTCATTATCTCTGTCCCCTGAGCCAACCATATGGTACTGATGAGGACCAGTATTTCATCAAGAATACTGCAACTCCTGGGGCTACAGACTTTACTTTATCAACCATGGTTTCATACAAACTTGGAGGTGACAGTGATGTATACACAAGTAAAAGTGATGGTTCTGCATTTTGTCACTGTTCAGGTGGTGACAGACCACCATGGTTTTTAAAGCTATACTTCAATGGATTCAAAAGAGGCTTTATTACTAATGAGGGAAAGAGAAATCTACTCTAAGAGAAAGCTTGTCTACTGCAGTAAGGAAAAAGACTAAAATCCAATGCTAAAACACACCATTTTTTACCTAACTGCTAAGAGACTATGTTTCAGAAAGAATGCTAGATTAACATGTATGAAATTCTATTATCTTAAGCATGTAAATTCAAAACATCAACATTCTACTGCTGTGCATGTAAATGGCTAAAATAAATCTGTTTCTTTTTTGTCTTTTTTTTCCTTTTTATGGAGAAGTGTGAAAGCTAATATCTCTTGGTGATGTGGCAAGTGGCTTAGGGATGTTGGAGGATGATTGGAAGGTTTGGGGGACCCTTAGGTGACCTTGTATGGATTCCTAGAGGTTTTTCCTCAATTTGGCCTCAAAACAGGCCACTACAAGAAAACCTACAAGATGTCCTAAGAACCTACAAGACTCCCTGTATTTCTACAGGATACGGCCGAGAGAAAAATGATGGGTGTTGAAGGTGATGGAAGGCTTAGGGAAGGTGATTGGTGGATGGAATGAAGCAAGAAAATGCCTAGGATCACTCAGAACTCAAAACCAAGGTTGGGAGATGGTTGGATTTTCTCAACATGCTTGGAGAAGTTTCCTTGTAAAATGATGAAATTGGTGAGGGTCTTAGTGAAAGCAAGGAATGATCATGGATAGATGAAGTTTGAAGGACGTTGTTAGATATGATATCTCTCTTTACTTCTGAAACACCTGCACTGCATCAAACATTGATATTTTCCCAAAAATCATGAAAACAAGGAGAATTTCAATAAGCTAGCAAAACGGAGTTTAATGAGCTAGTTTTATACTTCATGCATGAGTAAAACTTGCAGAATAATATGGAATGATTAATAAGATCTACTGTAAGGCTGAAGATGGTAGAAATGATGACTAGGTCCTACTTTTGCAACTTGATCAAATGTTGGCTTAAGTACAGAAAACTCTAAATTCTATGAGAAAGTAGAATTCTGTCTTTTTGGGGTTGCATACAAGTCCTTTCCTCAAATCATGATCCATGAAGGGAGAAGTGAGGCCAAAACACCTATTGACAGTTTTTTTATGGTTCTTTATCTCTTCTCAACTACTACTGAAGTCAAGCACAAACGGAAGCAAACTAATAAACAAACTAATCAAGTCTACACTACTTGCAATGAAATACTTCTAAGAACAATTTAACCATGAATCTATGAAATTAATATAAGCATACATATACAAGAAGAGGAGCCTTTACTACTAGGGTTGGGCCCTAACCCAAGAGCTTCAACCCTCTGAGTTAACTCAGTATTGGATCAACAAAAAGCTCATTCTCATTATCAAAACACAAAATTACATATAAATGTCTTCCACAAGTCTGGAGGTCAAAAATAACTAGTGTTTTTACAGCAAAAATTTTAATGCTAATGAGGATTTAAACCTCTTTATTTATACAACTGAAGTCCCCAACGGCTTCCTTAAATCTAGGGAGGCTCGGCTCTCAAACTCGAGATAAACTAACTCTTTGACTGTCACTTGCTCATATGTCTTTTGATATTCATGACTTGGTTGCTTGTACTCTGAGCTAGTGTTATTGATGGGGGAATATTCGAATGAGGGAGGAGTAAATGAGGAGGATTTACCTCCTACAATATCTCTTCCTTTCCCATTTGAATTTCAGCCTTTAATCTTGCCAAAATTCCCTGATTTTCTCTCACAAACCTGCATTCAATGCACATTACTCCACTAGGCATAATATCTCACTTTGACTCATCTCATTAAACAAAATATAATCATAACATGTAATAAATTGTGAGAAGAGTTGATTTGACTAAGATAGGAGGTGAATTAAGGTCCATATAGTTACCCAATGATGAGGCTCGTCATCACCCCCTACTGAAAGTGTTTCTCATCATCTGAGCAACTCAAGCAATATCCATATCTTTCATAGCCATAGTGGCCTCCCTGACATCCCATGCTTCTGTTGTGGTTTCCTCTTCTTGTGCATATAATCCTACCTTCCTTTATATCTCCTCCCACTGCTTTCATTCTTCCTCTTCCTTCCTGCCTTCTAACATCCCCAAGAGCAATGGCGGACTGAGTCTCAAGCCAATTCAATTGACTTTGACCCTTTGGATGGTTTGCTTGTACATGGGTGTCATGTTCAGTGCTTCTCTCATTCTTTGAGGAGAATGGTACTCTCTAATTTTCAATCCGTATGGGAAAGTATTCCATCTCCTTTGGCAAGCTTGCATGTTGTCATCCCCTAATAGCCCGAACATATCCTCAAAATGTGTAATTTCCTTCTCTTGGATAGCAAGATACCTAGGTGCACATTGACGATCTTTTGCAATTAATTTATGTGTGTTGATGACAGCCATTAGATTTGAGTTCTCATCTCTTATCATGAGAGGCGTTGTTTGTTCCCTTGTCAATATCTTCTTCATTTCCATAGCCCTTGCTTCCTCATGGTTCATACATGATGCCAAAGCCATCAACTCTAAATCCACTAGTTTTTCATTAGGGTCCCATACATTCAAATCTATCAAGGCCATGTTATGCAAGTAGAACTCAGACATCTCATCCCTATCCTCCAATGTGCTTTGATCACAAAGATCAATGAACTGTATATAATCCTGGAACGACATAGTGCCTCTCTGTGCTAGGGTCTTGATTTGGAACTCCGGCCACTGTTCCTTAAGTTATAATGCTTAGGATTTAGCTGGAATCCTGCACTAGATTGCCTCTAAAGATAGATTGGCCATAGTTTCCAATTGATTCTATTTTTCTTACAGTTTTCCTTTCAACCATGCATTTTCTGCCTCCAACTGAGTTTTCATAATGGCCTCTCTGACCCTCAAGCTGCTTAGTTCTCTGCCCATCGCTTTGAGCTTTTCCTCCATGTGACCTATGTCCTCCACTCCCTTAGACTTGGGAATCTGCATCCATCTATGTGTTCTTTCTCTTTATTTATCAAGCTCAAAGAATAATGCGATGGAAAAATTTTGTGGAATGACCCTACCCCCTTCAATAAATCTGTAGTAGGAGTCAAGGTTAGGTTGAGGACTAGGTTCCTTTAGCTCTCGGTCCTCCTTCTTTGTTTCTTACTGCATACTCCCTTCCTTATGCAAATTTTGAGTTTCCTTTTCCTCCGCTTCTTGTAGGTCCTGTTGTGTATCCTGTAGGATGTCTTTTCCCTTGGATGAGGCAAAGCTAGTCACAAGCCTTCTCACATAAGTGATAGGAGACTTAGGGGAGGTTTGTCCTGAGGAGGTCCTTGAGTTTTTATAAGAGGAGCCATCTTCTCTTGTTGTTTAGGTGAGTCTTCAATAACAATAGGGACCTTGGTGGGAGTTTTAGGTTTTCCCTGCCTTATCCTGATACTTTTTCTTGTTCTGGAGTATAATGGAGTTTGTCTCTGTCTTTTGCCTTTTTGTTTGATAGGGGTGCTAAGGGAAGTGAGTACAGTTGTTTCCTCTCTCTCAGTGGGTTTTGGAGACACCCTAGGTGACTCCTCCTTGTCTTCTGCCTCCTCTTTTCCATTCCCCTTTTTTTTTTTACCTTTCTCCTCTTCTTCTCCCTCTAGATCCTTGCCTTGTTCATCAGTTTCCTCCTTGGAATCTTCCTCTATTTCTTCACCACTTTCTTTCTCTTTCTCTTCTTATTCTTCCTCATCTATTTCCTCTTCATCCCTCTCTACTTCTTCTTCAATTTTTTCTGTTTCCTCTTCATCCCTTTCACTGGTAGTAGGGATTTTTTCATATGTGAGGACTTTTATATCCTCCTCTGTCTTCCTGTCTCTGAAAATTTCCCATGTGATAGGAATTCTAAGGTTGTGGAGGGAATCTTCTATGATGAGTCTAATTAACCCATGATGGGCCAACTGTTGGTAGTTTCCTTCCTTCACCTTCATGCTCATATCTATCAATGATTGAAGAAGTAGGGTATGTTGAGTCTGTGGTGAGGAGGTGTATCTACTCCAAACCTCAATTCTTCAAGAAGCCTAAAGTGGTATACATATACCACACTATACCTACCTTCACATGATATATATTTTATAAGGCGGTATCTTGTTTCATTCCAGGGGTATGGTAGGCTTGCTTTTCTAACTCCATTCTTGTCTTCCATGACCTCCTCTCCCTCTAAAAAGAATTTCTTCTTTGTAGTTTGGCTATTTCCCTTGTCTTCCTTTCTCCAAGGCACTCCTAAGGGGAGTGTGGTAATTCTGCTTATGAGTTTAGGGGTGAGCTCTATGGAGAGGCCTCTCACCACAAAAGTAGCATGGGTCCTGGTCAGTGGAATGAGGGAGAGAGAAAAATATTTGGCTACTTCATCATCATACCCCCTCAATTTCTCAAAGTACCCCATCCACTTATGCCTTGTGAATATTTCTAGCACAAGAGGGTGTTGGTGAATCCTCACGGTGTTTGTGGGCTCCCTTCTATTAAAACCCCCTATCATTTTGTCTGATGAATGGAGAAGAAAAGGTGTTTGATACAAAATTTTAATTAACCAGGAAATCGAACTGAAATTTCTATGGATATAATTCCCTTATACTACAATCAATTTCAACAAATTAGAAGATTTATGTTCCTTTCACTTGGATAAATAGGAGGAAATGTAGAGCCTACCTCCTTACAATGCTTGATGTAGCCAACCCCTATTTTTCTCCCTCTAAAATTGCTCACTGCCAATCCTGTAGACTGTCTAATTGTATCCTGTGGGATCCTGTAGGATTTCCTGTAGGGTCTTATAGGAGGTCCTGCGCAAGAAAAAAATGAAATTTTCCTCTCTTGTAGGCTGTTGGGGGCCAAGAGCAACTTTGCTAGTGTGAGCCTCGAGAATGTGAAGGCATCTATGCATGGGCATCAATGTTTATTTCCTCTTATGGTTGATTCGAGTGAGGTGGTGTGCTGGCAGCCGAGGTACAAATGTCTATTTTTGGACCATTGGTCCCACTACCACATCATCATTCTCCTCACCTCATAATCAACTCCCACTTTGGGCATCTGTAGTCTCAACTGCTTTCGACCTTATCCTACTTCTCCTTGACTTGACTACTGCCACGTGTGTGAGGACTAACTTTTTTTTCCTCGTTGACTGAATGAAGGTGGCCAAGTTAACTGGACACCTTTCACTTATAAACCAACTCTTTCACAATTTTTACATCTTTTGATCACATCATGCTAATGAGAGAGTGGAAGAGAGATACTTACCTATGGTAACAATACCTTGTTGCAGTTTGTTGAAGAAATGAGGTCTTCGTTGTGTGTTGGTTGCATGTGATTTCTCCCTCTTTTTTATTTTCCTTTGATTATTTTCTTGATGTGCAGATACATGGTGTTGATGATGATGATGTTGTTGCTGTTGTGGAGGAGCTTTTCTACCTTTGGATCTCCCTGCTTGAAACTTGCTACAACCTATGATTTTTGTTTTGTGGGATAGGCTACTAGAGGATTTCCTACGAGATGTCCTATAGCTGCTTCTCCCTCAAAAATTTTAATCATGTTCTATTGTTGGGACCTGATGATGATGAGCATGGACAGAGAGGAGGTCTAGGGGTTTATGAATGATGCAAAATAACCTTCAGGTGTTGTCCCCTTGCTCTCTATCTCATCCTTTTTCTCTGTGTTTTTTCTTGAAAACTGTAATTTTTTTGAAAACTGATTTTTGTGATGATGAATGTAGGGGTGATCAAGGTGGAGAGAGGTATGGTAATGAGATGGTGATGTAGGATTTTTTTTTTTTTTACATGGTTAGGTCATTTCCTTGCTCTAGGGTTACTTCATTTAGAATTCCCAAGCCACTGTAATTCCTACAGGATCATCCTGTAGGTTTTCAAGGGATCCTGTAGGTTTACAGGGAATCCTCTAGAAAATACAGAACCCTTGCAAACTGAGGAAAATGAGTGAAAAAATCAAAGGAATGGTGGAATGATGAAGGATAATGAATGGAGAAATAAAAGTATGAGTTGAATAGGTCCCTTTTGACTCTTCATTGTTGCTTTGATCGTCCTCCTGCTGACCTGCAAACATATTTTCATTATTTTTCTTTTCTCTTATATATCTATATATATATATATATATATATATATATATATATATATATATATATATATATATATATATATATTTGAAAAACAACTAGTTTGCCTCCAAGAGGTTTTCATCCTAGCTGCTTGCCCTGGGCGCCTCAAGAGGTTTTCAACCCAACAGTGGGACTCAGGCGCCTCATGGAGGTTTTCACATGAGTCTCCTTATTTTTTTTTCTCAAGGACTTGATGAGGTAGGAGCTGAGACTTGCTCCACCACCATCACTGTTTTGTTGATACCATCAATGAACTCTTGCTTTGACAATGGCCTTTTGTAAACTTTCAATCTGTGCCCATTAACAAGTAAAGGAATGGTATCTGCATCTATGGTTCTGATTTGCACTGAACCATTATCATGACATTTCTCTATGACATAAGGCCCTAACCATCTAGTCCTTCACTTTCCCTTGAAGTATTTATATCTGGAATCATATAACAAAGCCCAGTCACCTTCTTGAAATTTCTTATCCTTGATGTTCTTGTCATGCCATATCTTCCTCTGAATTTGAGTTACCTCTATGTGTAGGAGGGCCTACATTCTAAACTCATATAACCCATTCAACTGGAGCAATCTCTCTTTTTGTGCACTGCTGAGATCTAGATCTAGTTGGACTTCCATCCTTAATGTGTTGTACTCAAATTCAATGGACAGCAGGGCCTTTTTCCCATAGACCAACTCATAGGGTGTGAATCTAGTGGTGGTCTTCCAGGTGGTATTGTAGGCCTAAGTGGCCTCAACTAGTCTATCTGCCCAATATTTTATGCTGCTGCTAACCACTTTGGTCAGGATTCCCTCCAGCGCTCTGTTGGTCACCTCCACTTGCCCATTAGCTTGTGGGTGATAGGGAGTGGAGGTCCTATGCTTGATCTTGTGATGGCTTAACAAGTCTTCAATCATGTTGGATGTAAACTGGCTGCCTTGATCAGTGACCAATTCTCTAGGGTACCCAAACTTGTAAAAGACATTTTCCCTTAAGAACTCAGCCACCTTCTCCTCTATTACTGCCTTGATTGCCTTGGTTTTAGCCCACTTAGTCAGATAGTCAATGCGCACAATGATGTACTGCTTTTGCTTGGAAGGAGGGTAAATAGTTCTAATGAAATCCATGCACCATTTGTCAAATGGCTCAAAAGTCACTTGAGGTTGCAGAGGAATTTCATCCTTTGGACTAGACTTTCCCATCCTTTGGCATTGATCACACTGACTAGTATATCTTTTCACATCCTAACAAAGAGTGGGCCAATAGTAACCAGCTTGTAACACCTTGAATGTTGTCCTCTTTGCTGCAAAGTGACCTCCACAAGGCCCATCATGATAGGTCAGAAGGATGTCAAATACTTCCTCCTCCCTGACACATCTTCTCAGAATTTGATCCGGGCCTAGTTTCAAGAGGTTGCCCACAATCCAAGTGAATGGGGTGCTCTTCTTCATAATCTTGCTTTTATCTTTGGAGGACAAATTCAGTGGGAACTCTGTAGATACAAAATAGTTTGCTATGTTAGCAAACCATGGAGAGAGAATAGAAATGTCGAATAAGTGTTCATATAGTAACTTATCATCAACCATTCCTTCCTCACCTAGAGGGAAAGATAATCTGGACAAAAACTATGCAACAACATTTTCCTTTCCAGGCTTATCAACAATGGTTAGATCAAACTTCTGTAATAAAAGTAACCATCTAATAATTAAAGCATTCACATCAGGTTTATTCATTAAATATTTGATTGAAGCATGCTCAGCACAAACAAATGTTTGATAACCTGTAATGTAATGCCTAAATTTGTTCAATGAATGTACAATAGCCAGGAGCTCCTTTTTGGTCACTGTGTAGTTCAGCTCAGCCTTTGACAGATTCTTACTAATAAAGGAAATAACATAAAGAAATTTTTCATCTATCTGGCCTAGAGCTTCTCCTATGTCTTTGTGTGAGGCAACAACATGTATATGAAAAGGAAGGGCCCAATTTGGGCCTTGGAGAATCAGTGCAGTGGTTAACTTGTCCTTCATGGTGTCCAAGGCCTCTTGACAGATTTTTGACCGTACAAACTCAGAGTCTTTGGCCAACAACCCAAATAAAGGGGAAGCTAACTTGCTGAAGTCTTTTATAAACCTTCGATAGTATCCAGCTAACCCTAGGAAACTTCTGACGTCTCTTTGCTTTTGCGGAGGTGGGACCCTTTGGATGACAGCTATTTTCTTTGGGTCCACCGGCAATCCTTGCTGGGATATTGAATGACCTAGCACAGTCCCTTCAGCCATCAAGAACTCACATTTTTAATGACTAAGAGATAGTTCTATTTGAATGCATTTGTTCAGCACCTTACCTAAGTTAGACAAAGCCTCCTGGAAATCACATCCATAAGGTGTAAAATCATCCATATAAATCTCTACTGCATCATGGACTAACTCGACAAAGATACTCAAGACTGCTCTCTGGAAAGTGGTAGGAGCATTTCCTAGGCCAAAAGGAAGGACCCTATAGGTGAAAGTACCCCAAGGAAAAGTGAAGGTGGTTTTATCTTGGTCTTACAGGCTGATCTAGATTTGATTGTACCTGCTAAATCCATCTAAGAAAGAGAAAAACTTTTTCCTTGTCAGGCCATCTAGCACTTGGTCGATGAAAGGTAGAGGGAAATGGTCCTTCTTTGTGGCTTTGTTTAACTCACTGTAATCAACACAAATCCTCCACTTACCATTTTTCTTTGGAACCAACACCAAAGGATAGACCCACTCACTGTCGGAGATAGGGTAAATGAATCCTGCATCTAGCAGTTTTTTCAGTTCTTCTTTCACTATATCTTTGAGAGCTGGATTCATCATCCTTTGGGGTTGTCAGACTGGTTTTCAACCTTATTTGATATAAATTTGGTGAGTACACACCGAGGGGTGAATTCCTTTCATTTCTTTGTAACTCCAAGCAAAGACATCCAGATGTTCCTTTAGCATGTTGCACAACTTTTCTTCTTGGTGAACAGAAAGAGATGGGTTTATTTTAAAAGTTCTCTCAAGGCCGAATTATATGGTTTTGACACAGATAGGGTTGGAATCAACTAAGAATAGATCAATGTGATGGTTGTTATGGGTTTCCTTTATTGCTTCTTCTAAGGAAAATGTACTGGGAGTTAGACTTTGGAATATGTGTTCAATCAAATCATCTTCATCTGGTTGTCCCCCTCCCATGGTTGTTTCTAAGGTATAGAGTTGGGTGAAATAAAATTCATCTTCTTCCTCCTCTTCCATCCATAAAGGTAAGTCATATTATAGAGATGGTTGAGCAAGAGGATATAGGATTAACTGCTTGGACATATGCCCATTCTTGATAGTCATATTTCCAGCCCTGCAACTAATGTAGGCATCAACAGTGGTGCCTCCCAAGGATGAGAGGGTAACCAGTAGGATTGGCCTTAGTCTAGAGAATTAGGAAATCTACAGGGTATTCCCAAGAGTCAACGGAGACCATCACATCCTCCACAATCCCCTCAAGGTCACTGTGGAGCGGTCTGCAAGTTGCAGGACCGTTATGGTCTTTCTCAATGAACCTTGGAGGTTGAGCTTGAGAATAATGTCCTTGGTCATCACATTAATGGCAGCCCCAAGATAAATCAAAGTGTGTGGGATAATGGTTCCATTGATGTGCACATCTACTATAGGGCTTCCAAGGTCCAAATACTTTGGACAGATTACCTGCCCCAGCATTAAGCCGAATAGTTGTCCAATGACATTAATGGTAGGGGCATCTCTTCGCCTCCCTGGATGCTTGAAGCACTTCTCCTTGATCAAATTCTTGTAAATAGGCACATATTTTATAGCTTGGAGAAGTGGAATTTTGACACATAGGTTTTTCAATTCTCCCAAAAGTTCAGTCTCTTCTGGGGTAGGCTGGAGTGGTTGGGTTAATCTCTCAGGAAAGGGTGGTGGATTTACTTTAGGCATGCTTTCCTCTCTTTATTCCTCAACCTCCCTAGGTGGAGGTAGAGGTTGGTTGTCCAGAAGTACTCTACGAGATCTCAGGTTCATTTCATGGATTTCCATAGCATAAGCTAGATAGGATGTCTCTCCACTATATACTTGTTGTGTCTGTCTATTGTTCGGGTTTAGATTTGGCTGGGCAGGCATCTAGGTTTGTTTAGGTAGAGCAGAGTGAAAAAGTTGTGGTTGAGTAGGTGGTGAAGGAAATAAGGTTGGATCATTGTCGTATGGGGGCCTCCACCCCTAGGGCGATGCATTCCACTGAGGTTGTGGTGGAGCATATGGTTGAAATGACTAGCTGGTTGGCTGGGAATGATACTGAGGTACAAAGGACCAAGGAGGAGGTGTAGACCAGGAAGGATGAGCAAGGGGTCCCCAAGAAGGAATTGATGTGGTCTAGTTGGGGTTGTAATGTGCATGGGATGACCCTTGCATGCCCTGCTGGTATGGCCTAGGCCCATGGGGTCTCCTTTGGTTTATGTAGCAGAGTTGTTCAGTTACCCCTTCAGCTCCTTGATATATAGCTTTTAATCCAAGTAGAGAAGGGCACTTGTCTGTGGAGTGGTTTTCTTCGCAGACTGGGAAAATTTCAATCAAATTCAATGAACATTCATTCCTAGGGTGCCTCTTGGTGCATCTAGGGCAGAAAATGGCTAAGTCTCTCTCTGCTTCCTCCTGTTTTCTCTTAATGTGCATAGTGTCCATCTGTAGGGTGAGGCTTTGTAGCATATCACTCTTGAAATCCTCCAGCATGTTTCCAATTTCACCCTTGATGGATGAATTGGAGGAGGATGGACTAACCATAGGTTGACTACCCCTACCCTTTTTCCTAATTGCCCTAGAATGGTTTCTAAAGACAGCCTTGATATCCTCATAGGGAAACTGGTTGATGTCCCCTTCTACTAACAAGTTTACCGTATCCATAAGATCTTCCCTTACTCCTCTAAGTAGGACTAGCTTTAGTGACTCACTTGTCCCTTAAATTTGTAGTTAAGTTGGAATCTTTCTTCATATTCTTCTATGGACTCATCATGGCCTAAGGTAATCCTAAAAATTTCCTCTTTAGTATCTTTAGACCTACAGTAGTCTCGATACTTGTTGTTGAAGGCTTCCTGCATCTGAGCCCAAGTTGTGATGATATCCCCAGGTAGACCCATGAACCAGTGCAAAGCTACATCATTGAGAGTGGATGGGAACAGTTTCAACTTCTACTCATCATTGGTGTAGTCATAGGTTCGGCATATGACAAAAAATTCAAATAAGAAAATGTTTGGATCTTCTGTGGTCAGGCCATGGAAATGAGGAACGGCAGAGGGGCTTATATTCTTCATCTTAGTATCCCCATTGGTTTCACTGATGGGGAAGGAACCCTCAACTCTTTCTCTATTTCCTCTGTCATTTATATTTTTAGCCATTGGATCAGTATGAATGGGTTCTTCTTCTTCTTCTTCCCTTGTAGGTTCTTCAAATATTTCAAGTTTCTCACATAAGAGTTCCTCCAATTCATAGCCACCGAAGAAGAGGGAAGGTTGGTTGTTTGAAGCAGTGGGGGTATTTGGCAAAAATTTCTCTAATTTATCCCTATTCCTACAAGGCATGAAAAAACTATTTTTGTTTTCTTTTGTTTTTTTTTTTAACTTTGAAAGTGATTGCAGAATTGAAATTGCAGACTGAATGAAAATTAACTGACTAAATGAAAACTAACTACTTGAATGAAATCTTACTTGCAGAATGGAAAGGAAAGCAAAAAATGCAGAATGGAAAAGAAAGCAACTAAATTACTCTTGTAGAAATGAAACTAATAGCATAATATCAAAAACAAGAAATGGAATAAAGAAAGCAGTAATCACATATTACTCAGACACCTTCCCGACAATAGTGCCAAAAAGTGATGAGCACCAGTATTGCAGCAAGAATGTTGCAACTCCTGGGGCTACCAACTTTACTTTATCAACCCGGGGTTTGTACAAACTTGGAGGTGATAATGTTGTATACACAAGTAAAATTGATGGTTCTGCTTTTTGTCACTGTTTAGCTGGCGAGAGACCACTATGGTTTTTCAAGCCATACTTCTATGGATTTAGAAGAAGCTTGATTACTAACGAGGGAAAGAAAAATATACTCTAAGAGAAAGCTTGTCTATTGCAGTAAGGAAAAAAACTAAAATCCAATGCTAAAACACACCATTTCCTACCTAACTGCTAAGAGACTATGTTTCAGAAATAATTCTAGATTAACATGTATGAAATTCTATTGTCTTAAGCATGTGAATTCAAAACATCAACATTCTACTACTTTGCATGTAAATGGCTCAAATAAATCTGTCTTTTTTTTGTCTTTTTTTCCTTTTTATGGATAAGTGTGAAAGCTAATATCTCTTGGTGATGTGGCAGGTGGCTTAGGGATGTTGGAGGATGGTTGGAAGGTTCGGGGGACCCTTAGGTGACCTTGCCTAGCTTCCTAGAGCTTTTCCCTCAATTTGGTATCAAAATAGGCCACTACAGGAAAACCTGCAGGATGTCCTAGAAACCTACAAGATTCCCTGTATTTCTATAGGATACAGCCGAGAGAAAAATGATGGGTGTTGAAGGTGATGGAATGCTTAGGGAAGGTGATTGGTGGATAGAATGAAGTAAGAAAATTCCTAGGATCACTCAGAACTCAAAACCAAGGTTGGGAGATGGTTGGATTTTCTCAACATGCTTGGAGAATTTTCCTTGTAAAATGATGAAATTGGTGAAGGTCTTAGTGAAAGAAAGGAATGATCATGGATGGAAGAATTTTGAAGGAGGTTGCTGGCTATGAGATATCTCTTTACTTCTGAAACACCTACACTGCATCAAACATTGATATTTTCCCAAAAATCATGAAAACAAGGAGAATTTAAATAAGCTAGAAAAACAAAGTTTAATGAGCTAGTTGTCTACTTCATGCATGAGGAAAACTTATAGAATAAGATGGAATCATTGATAAGATCTAATTTAAGGCTGAAGATGAAAGAAATGATGACTAGGTAGTACTCTTGCAACGTGATCAAATGCTGGCTTAAGTATAGAAAACTGTAAATTCTATGAGAAAGTAGAATTCTGTCTTGTTGGGGGTGCATAGGAGTCCTTTCCTCAAATCATGATCCCTAAAGGGAGAAGTGAGGCCAAAACACCTATTGACAGCTTTTTGATGATTCTTTATCTCTTCTCAACTACTGCTGAAGTCAAGCACAAGTGGAATCAAACTAATAAACAAACTAATCAAGTCTATACTACTTGCAATGAAATACTTCTAAGGACAATTTAACCATGAATCTATGAAATTAATCTAAGCATACAGATACAAGAAGAGGAGCCTTTGTTGTTAGGGTTGGGCTTTAACCCAAGAGCTTCAGCCCTCTGAGTTAACTAAGTACTGGATCAAGAAAAAACTCATTCTCATTATCAAAATAGAAAATTACATAGCAATATCTTCCACAAGTCTAGAGCTCAAAAATAACTAGTATTTTTACAGCAAAAATTTCAATCCTAATGAGGATCTAGGCATCTATATTTATATAGCTGAAGTCCCCAACGACTTCCTTACTCAGCTACCTTTTGATCTTCATGACTTGGTTGCTTGTATTCTGAGCTAGTGTGATTAATGGAGGAATATTCGAATGAGGGAGGAGTAAATGAGGAGGATTTACCTCCTATAATCCCTCTTCCTTGTCCCATTCGAGTTTCAGCCTTTAATCTTGCCAAAATTCCTTGATTTTCTCTTTGAAACCTACATTTAATGCACATTAGTCCACTAGGCATAATATCTCACTTTGACTCATCTCATTAAACAAAATATAATCAAAACATGTAATAAATTTTGAGAAGAGTTGATTTGACTAAGCTAGGAGGTGAATTAAGGTCCATATAGTTACCCAATGATGAGGCTCATCAGGTACTTCACCCACTTATTATGATTATAAGTTTGAAGGTGGGCCTCCTAACCTCGAAGGTATGGCTTTTCATTGGTATAGTCGAGTAATTTTCCTTACTTGTCATGGGAACTTTTGGGCATGGATTGGTGGAGGGATTCTGCGGAAATATTGGGCTAGGTTTGTACTATTTTCTCCACTGCTCAATTTCGTATCATAGTCCTGTGGGATCTCCTTTACTGGCCATTAGCTTTAGGGTTGGCACTACATGAGAAATCTTGATTTTGGTTGGGTGGTCCTGCTTCCCGACACCATATACATCACTCACTTCCACTTATTTTAGCCCCATTCATCTCTTTTCCCATCTGGGTCCACATGTATCCACTTGTTCCACATAGAGTTAACCTCCCCCTCCCCTTGTCGATGCCTTGGGTCGGGCCCAAAATGATGCCCCGGAGGTTCCCGCAACTAAAAAAAAATAAAATGCATAATTTGGCCACTCTCAATGGGAAATGTACCACAAATTTCAAAATATGGTTGGGACATACAAATTTAGCACGTGAGAAAAATCCAAACATTATCTCTACCCCTTATCCACGGCCATCACCCTGGTTCCTATGGGCCCTAAATGAGCCCCTCCATCATTAAGAAACCCATCATTGTCCCAACCATTGGTGGGTAATGAACTTCCCCACCTTAAGCGGGGTATCCATTGATATATATTACACATCATGCTCTCATCCCCTGGAGCCCCGAGTAGTTATAAAAAAAAATCAATCAAAGGAAAAAGGCATATGAAGAAGGGTGGAAAAACAAAGGTCAAGGTAACTCATGTACCATGATTTTTTCCTCCTACACTCATAGACCCAGGAGTGGGCTTCCCTTTATTATAGCTACCCTTGCACCATAACATGTGGTTTCAATGATTCCCCTTATCCCTCATTCAATTACTTTATCATTTTCCACCTACCATTTAAGGGATGTACCATGGACATGTCACCCCCCTTAAAGGATAAAAACACCCAAGAGGGTCCTTGTTTAACCCCTTATTAAGCTTCGAGACACTTGTACATGCCAAAGCCCTATGGAAGGGCATGCCACCTGTTAGCACCTAAATCTGCCCTAGGCTAAAGGAAGGCAAAATGCAGGGTAACCACAAACCACGCTCAGTCTAGTAGCTAGCCCTACCAGAACAGGAGAGGGCTCTCTCCGAGTCACACTCAGTGAATAGATAAGAAAAAACGGTCTGAGATGACTTACAATGAAATATTGATCTTATGCTAGTAAGTGAATATGGATACAAGAAACAATTTTTATGAATGATCGAGATTCTGGGATGGTATGGGACCAATAGTCAGTAAATAACAGAGAATTTAATACAAAGGCACAGATTACTTCGTGAGGCAAGGCAGTTGGAAAGTGTAGTGTTGGCATTATGATTCTGGTTTGGCTCTATGGTACAGGTGTTGTACTTGATGGCAACTCACTCAAGTGGCAAAATTTTGTTCAGGTTCTCAAAATGATGGAAAATAAGAGGTTCGCAGGTGCATCGTTCAAAAGGTGCGGACCCGCAGGTTCTCCATCCAGGATGTGCGGACATACCCGCAGGTTATCGGTTCATAAGGTGCGGTCCCCCAGTTCACTCTCTCCAATGCAGGGAAGCGCGCTCACGTGGGGTTTCTTATGTTTGGCCCTTGGTATTTAGCCCGTCATTCATGATCCTATGGTTTTGGCCCGTGGAATTATTTGAACCCCTGTTTGGATCCCTTGTATTGGTTTTCGATGGTTTTGTCCCATGGTTTGAATAAGGGCTTGCCTATAAAAAGGAAAAGAGATCACTTGGCTAGACACTTGTGAAATTTGAATATCTTAAGATCTGAAATTTTGGGTGTTTGGTTTTACAAAGCTAGATCTAAATCAAGGAGAAAACTTAAGGTGAACCTATTGAGAAGTCGTTATCTCTTGGGCGCATGATCAGATTTGCGGATCTGACTGTCTGTGACACATTGGAGGACTGTTAATTTGGCCCTAATCAGAGGTTCGCAGGTGATCCACAATGTAAGTGCGGAGGTACGCAGTGCAGGAGAAGACGCAGTGCGGGGGTACGCAGCGCAGCAGAAGGCGCAGTGCGAGGTACGCAGCTCAAAAGAAAGCACATTGTGGAGGTACGCAGAGGCACAAAAGGACCAGTGCGGAGGTACGCTGTCAGACGGACAGTGAAGGTGCGGATTTGAGCTGAGGTACGCAATTCAGCAGAAGGAGTAAGTGCTGTGATATGCAGAGCAGCAGAAGAATCCAGTGCGGATCTGCGCAGTTCAGGCACAGAAAGACTGCGGATATACGCAGGTTTATATTGGTGAAGTTGCGGACCTGTCTTGAAACATTTGTTGGTTGTCTTTTATCTATTTCTGCAGAGTTCTAGGTTTAGATTTCTGGTATTACTTTTCTGTTTACAGCATTCTGAGAAGTTGGGTGATTTAATGGTTGATTGTATAAGGAGATTGGGTGATTTGCATGTACTTGATGATTATTTGATCTTCTTGGATCCAGTCTAAAAATTAATGAAACGTGGTCCTTAAAGAAGTAGAAGAGAAAAGGGGGTTGTAGCTCCCTTCCAGGAGAGACTGGAAAACGAGAGAGAGTTGTAGCTCTCTGCAGGTTGCAGCCTGCGTACTGGTAAAGGACTGCACCAGTACAAAATCCTTGTAAAAGAAGTTTCTAATTGAAAGAAGATAGAGACATATTGCAGCAGGTGATTTTCACCCACATTGGGTTTCCACCTTATATCTGGTGTTCTTTGGTGTGCTTATCTATTTTTCTTGTTCTTGTTCATTATTATATGGCACTGACATACAAATTAATGATCAATATCTGAAGAATAAATTAAAGTATAAATCTGGAAGGCATATTGAAAAGAATTTGATAATACTGATTCACCCCCCCCTCAGTATTATTTCCAACAATTGGTATCAGAGCGGGTTCTTCAGAAGAAGCTTGATCGCTTGAAGAAAGATCTTGCATCATGAGCAACTACGAGAGGGAAGCATCAATCAGGCCACCGATTTTTGATGGGACAAACTTCGTTTATTGGAAGGTAAGAGTTACTGCCTATCTTCAATCTCTTGGTATAGAAGTTTGGGATATCATAGATACAGGGTATACTTTTCCATCAGCAACTCCTACAGATCCAGCTGAAAAGAAGAAATATGAAACAAATGCAAAGGCGGTCAATACTCTATTAGGATGCCTATCTCAATCAGAATTTGTCAAGGTAATGCAGTTTAAATCTGCAAAAGAGATATGGGACAAGATTGTTCTGAGCTATGAAGGAGATGATCAGGTAAAACGAGAAAAACTTCAAACCCTCAGGATTCAGTATGAAAATCTCAAGATGTATAATGATGAAAGTGTGGCTAACTATTTTCTTCGTATAGATGATATTGTTAATTGTATGAAAATTTTGGGTGAAGAAATAAAAGAGGATGTTGTGGTTGAAAAAGTTCTAAGATCTTTGTCCCCTAGGTTTGAATCTAAAGTTTCTGCTATAGAAGAAAAAGAGAATCTACAAAGCCTTAAAATGTCACAGCTGCACGGAATTCTAACTGCTTATGAAATGAGGAAAGGAGGTCCATCAGAAAGGAGAAAAGCTGCCTTCAAGGCTTCAGGCAAAGGCGAGTACTACGAGTCAGGACACGTGTCAGAAGAAGAAGAAGAATCAAATTTTGTCAGAAATCTTCAACAGGGTACTGGACGGTTCCGAGGTAAGTTACCTTTCAAATGCTTTTCTTGTGGAAGAGTCGGTCACTATGCTGCCAAATGTCCTCACAAGGATAAGATTGACAAAGGGAAGGAACCTGTTAGATGGAACAAGAAATAGAATGCAACTAAGAAAAGTTACTACACTCATGAAGACAGTGATGGCCTATCAAATAGTGACGAAGATGAACGAGGTAATGATTATAAACTTTTGATGGCTTTTGAAGATGATGATTAAATGGATGCTATAGATGTGGATGACTTTTATGAAGAGATTTCTAGACTCAAGACATGTTTAGAAGAAAAGAATGTGATCATTGATACTCTGCAATTTCAACTTGATGAAAAAGAAAAATCTCTTGAGAAGTTAGAATGTGAAATTGTTGGCCTTAGAAAAGAAATTGAGAAAACAAAGGTTCTTAATCTTAAGTTTGTTAAAGGATCTGAAACTCTGGATGAGATTATCAATGTACAACGTTCTCCTCTAATTAAGACAGGTCTGGGTTATAATGGAGAAACATCTCAAGCATCCACCTCAAAGAGTTATCTTGATGCAGCAAGGAGGAATGAGCAAAAGCCCAATGGAGATCATCAGGTAAAGCAGGGACGAATTACATCAAGAAAAAACAGAGACTACCAGGTAAACCAGGGGCAATCCATCTTAAGGGTGAACAAAAGCTACAACCAGCCACAGGTAAAAACTTCTCAATTTGCTTCAAGAATGGATGACAATAGAAATTACAATCATTTGGCTAGTAGATTTGATAATCGCAGAAGTTTCTTCAATGGCCAATGTTTCTCTTGCCATAACTTTGGTCACAAAGCAGCTCAATGTGTTGCCTATAAGACAATCATGACTAGAGAAGCTCAAAAACAAAGAAGTATGACCGGGATTACGAAAAGGACCTATAACAACTTTTCGGCCTTTGAAAATGAAATTGAATGTTCTATTTGTAATAACTTCGGTCATGAAGATTCTGAATGCAGGAGCAGGTTTCGGCAGACAAAGGAACAAGCCTCAAGCACCCGAACATGGAGAATAAAGGAACCACAACCGGAAAGATGTGGGATAGCTTTTTATGTAGAAGGACAGGAAAATCTATGGTACATCGACAGCGGATGTTCGAAGCATATGACAGGTGATAAAGAAAAACTTGAATCATATACTGCTTTAGAAAAGGGTAAGAAAGTTTCTTTTGGAAATGATACCCCTGCAGCCATAAAAGGAAAAGGCACTGCTCAGTCGAAAGAAAAGGTCAAAGCTAGAAATTTTTTGTATGTTGATGGCTTGAAGCATAATCTACTAAGTGTCAGTCAGATGTGCGATCAAGGAACCGAGGTAATATTTCGATCAAATGGATGTAGTGTTCGTGATCTTGATACAGGAAAAACAGTGATCAAAGGCAGAAGAACTCCAAATAATCTATACATATTTGAAGAAGGACAACAACAATGCTATTTGAGCAAGGATGATGAACATTGGTTATGGCACCGGAGGTTGGGGCATCTAAGCTTTTCAAAAATAAGGAAAGCATGCAAATACCAGGCAGTTCGTGGTCTTCCAGATATCAAAATTCCAGACAACACCATATGTAAATCATGTCAGTTTGGTAAGCAAACCAGAACTAACTTCCCTGAGAAGGAATGATCAGCCAGAAGGCCTCTTGAACTAGTCCATACAGATGTATGTGGTCCATTTAGGACAAGGTCACCTCGAGGAGAAGAATACTTTATATTATTCATTGACGACTTCTCCAGGATGGTTTGGTTGGGACTTATGAAACACAAGGACGAAGCATTCGAAAAATTCAAATCTTTCAAAGCCTTGGCCGAAAACGAATCAGATCACAAAATTAAGTGCCTCAGGTCTGACAGAGGTGGGGAGTTTACCTCAAATGAATTTTTTGATTTCTGTGAGGAACATGGAATAAGAATGGAATTCTCTACAGCTAGGACTCCTCAGCAAAATGGAGTAGTGGAAAGGATGAACAGAACGGTCCAACAAATGGCTCGTGCTATGCTTGATGAGTCTGGGACTCCCGCAACCTTCTGGGGTGAAGCTGCATTTGCTGCGGTTGTTATTCTCAACAAAACAAATGTCCGAGTGAACAACACTCAAACTCCTCATGAGCTCTCGTATGGTGAGACTCCTTCGGTAAAGCATTTCAAAATTTTTGGGAGCAAATGCTATATCAAGAACATTGATGAACAGCTTGGCAAACTTGAACCTAGAGCAGATGAAGGCATTCTCCTTGGTTATTCTCCCCACAGCAAAGCATATAAGTGTTACAATAAAAGACTTGGAAGAATTGTTGACAGCATTGATGTAGTCGTTGATGAAAAAGGATACATCCCTAGGCAAGTAAATCATGAAAATATCGAAGAGGATGAAGACTACTCTCCAAATCAGACAAATGATGAAGAAGAACCTCAAGAAGCACCTGAGGAGCAAATAAGGATAGAAGAGAAGACTCCATCCTGGTACGTTCAAAAGAATCATCCAGAATCTCATATTTTGGGGCAGAAAGAAGCAGGTGTACAAACAAGAAGAACAATTGCATAAGCCTCAAGATATTTGGCATTGCTCTCCTCCATTGAACCAAAAAATGTAAGAGAGGCATGCAAAGATGAATGCTAGGTCAAGGCAATGGATGAAGAACTTGAGCAGATCAAAAAGAACAACACTTGGGAGTTGGTTCCTAGACCAAAAGATAAGAATGTCATAGGGACAAAATGGATCTTCAAAAATAAGTTGAATGAAAATGGAGAAGTAATTAGAAACAAGGCCAGACTTGTGTGTAAAGGGTATGCTCAACAAGAAGGAATAGACTTCGAAGAAACTTTTGCTCCCGTTGCTAGACTTGAGGCCATCCAAATGTTCCTTGCTCTCTCAAGCTTTCAGAAGTTAAAAGTTTTTCAAATGGACGTGAAATCTGCCTTTCTGAATGGGGACTTAGAAGAAGAAGTGTACATTGAGCAACCAGATGGTTTCATCCTTGGGAATGATCCAAATCTTGTATGCAGACTAAAGAAGGCTCTCTATGGTCTTAAACAGGCTCCAAGGGCTTGGTACTACCGTTTGGACAAATATCTTCATCAACAAGGTTTTTCAAAGGGATCAGCAGATAGAAATCTTTACATAAAGATTGAAAATGACAAATTATTAATACTTGTTGTGTATGTAGATAATATTATCTTTGGCAGCAATGAAGAAGCTATGAGTCAAAGCTTTGCCTTGGTGATGCAGAAAGAATTTGAAATGTCTTTGCTTGGAGAACTGACATATTTTCTTGGATTGAAAATCCAACAAAATGAAGGCGGAATCTTCTTGTCTCAAACCAAGTATCTCAAGTAGATTTTGAAGAAATATGGCATGGAAGATGCAAAGCCAGTATGTACCCCCCTGGTCATAGGATGTAGCCTCAGTGAAAATGATGAATCAGCAGCAGTGCATCAACCAACCTACAGATCTATGATTGGAAGTCTACTTTATTTAACAGGTACCCGAACAGACATCATGCATGCAGTGGGAATAGTTGGAAGATTTCAGGCAAATCCAAAGGAAACTCATCTTCAGGCAGTGAAGAGAATTTTCAAGTACCTTCAAGGAACTCAAAACTATGGCTTATGGTATCCTAGAGATACAGATCTCACACTTCATGCTTATACAGATGCATATTGGGCCGGAAGCGTGGATGACAGGAAGAGCACAAGTGGTGGTGCATTCTTTATGGGTTCCAAATTAGTATCTTGGTTCAGTAAGAAACAGAGTTTGATTGCTTTATCTACAGCTGAAGCGGAATATGTGGCTGCTGCATCTTGTTGCACTCAACTCCTTTGGATGATGTAGACCTTGTAGGATTTTCAAATCACTTGTACTCCACCTATCTCCATCTTATGTGATAATACAAGTGCAATCAACATTTCAAAGAACCCAGTCATGCATTCAAAGACCAAGCACATACCGATCAAGTATCACTTTCTCAGGGAACAAGTGCTTGAACAAAAGGTCAAGTTGGAGTATGTTCCTTCTAAGGAACAAGTTGCTGATATACTCACCAAACCATTGCCCAGGGAGACCTTTGAATACCTCAGGCAAAAGCTGGGGGTTGTTGATGCATCATCTTGTTGTTGAATCTCATCTGTTTCAGAGATTGTTGGTTGTACGCAAGTTTCATATGGGGTATACGTATACATTTGCTGGATTGCGGATTGGTCGAAGATCAAATGGCACAGGTTCAGGGGGAGCATATAATGCATTGTTGGCATTATGGTAGAAGATCTTGGAGGAAGTACAAAAGGAGATCATGGATGCTGATCTGAATAGTGCTGCAATATGTCTCTATCTCTTTCATGGTCAATTATGGTGTTTGGTGGATTATGGTTCTTCTTGAAGAAATTTCTTTCCTTTTGCAGATCTGGTTTATAGTCAGGGGGAGCATGTTCTCAGGGGGAGCATAACCCTTTGCCCTTGATGTCAAAGGGGGAGAATGACGTTGAGGATCTTGAGGTTGCCATCAAGTCCAAAGGGGGAGATTGTTGGCATTATGATTCTGGTTTGGCTCTATGGTACAGGTGTTGTACTTGATGGCAACTCACTCAAGTGGCAAAATTCTGTTCAGGCTCTCAAAATGATGGAAAATAAGAGGTTCGCAGGTGCATCGTTCAAAAGGTGCGGACCCGCAGGTTCTTCGTCCAGGATGTGTGGACATACCCGCAGGTTATCGGTTCATAAGGTTCGGTCCCCCAGTTCACTCTCTCCAATGCAGGGAAGTGCGCTCACGTGGGGTTTCTTATGTTTGGCCCTTGGTATTTAGCCCATCGTTCATGATCCTATGGTTTTGGCCCGTGGTTTAGGATCTAAATTATTTGAACCCTTGTTTTGATCCCTTGTATTGGTTTTCGATGGTTTTGTCCCATGGTTTGAATAAGGGCTTGCCTATAAAAAGGAAAAGAGATCACTTGGCTAGACACTTGTGAAATTTGAATATCTTAAGATCTGAAATTTTGGGTGTTTGGTTTTACAAAGCTAGATCTAAATCAAGGAGAAAACTTAAGGCGAATCTATTGAGAAGTCGTGATCTCTTGGGTGCATGATCAGATTTGTGGATCTGACTGTCTGTGACACATTGGAGGACTGTTAATTTGGCCCTAATCAGAGGTTTGCAGGTGATCCACAGCATAAGTGTGGAGGTACGCAGCGCAGGAGAAGACGCAGTGCGGGGGTAAGCAGCGCAGCAGAAGGCGCAGTGCGAGGTACGCAGCTCAGAAGAAAGCACATTGCGGAGGTACGCAGAGTCATAAAAGGACCAGTGTGGAAGTACGTTGTCAAACGGACAGTGAAGGTACGGATCTGAGCTGAGGTAAGCAGTTCAGCGGAAGGAATAAGTGCGGTGATACGCAGAGTAGCAGAAGGATCCAGTGCGGATCTACGTAGTTCAGGCACAGAAAGACTGCGGATATATGTAGGTTTATATTGGTGAAGTTGCGGACCTGTCTTGAAACATTTGTTGGCTTTCTTTTATCTATTGCTGCAGAGTTCTAGGTTTAGATTTCTGGTACTACTTTTCTGTTTACAACATTCTGAGAAGTTGGGTGATTCATTGGTTGATTGTATAAGGAGATTGGGTGATTTGCATGTACTTGATGATTATTTGATCTTCTTGGATCCAGTCTGAAAATTAATGAAACGTGGTCCTTAAAGAAGTAGAAGAGAAAAGGGGGTTGTAGCTCCCTTCCAGGAGAGACTAGAAAACGAGAGAGAGTTGTAGCTCTCTGCAGGTTGCAGCCTGCGTACTGGTAAAGGACTGCACCAGTACAAAATCCTTGTAAAAGAAGTTTCTAATTGAAAGAAGATAGAGACATATTGCAGCAGGTGGTTTTCACCCACATTGGGTTTCCACCTTATATCTGGTGTTCTTTGGTGTGCTTATCTGTTTTTCTTGTTCTTTTTCATTATTATATGGCACTGACATACAAATTAATGATCAATATCTGAATAATAAATTAAAGTATAAATCTGGAAGGCATATTGAAAAGAATTTGATAATACTGATTCACCCCCCCTCTCAGTATTATTTCCAACATGTAGCAATTTAGTTTGGGATAACACGGAACGGAGAGATTGTTGAGGAGTTTGAAAAGGGCATAGGAACATGAATCCTTTTCAACAGAAGAAGAACACTGAACATGAAATTTTCCCATAGGCGGAGCAATAAAATTGAATTCTACCTAATCTCACTCAGAAAATTTCACTGGAAATGAACATGAATTGAATTATGAAACATAACGAAATACATATGAAAACATAAGAGACACATTTACTACACTCACAACCATAAGAATCTAATGAAACAGAGTCGCTGCCTTTCATTAATTCTCTGTCAAAAATATACAGTGAAGAAACAGAGTTTCTTTTCCACAGTCTCCCAGAAGTTACAAGCCAACTAACCCTTTGCAAATAGCTTACATACAATATATAGAATGTGTCATGAAAAGATAGAACGCCCAAGGGTTGGGGAGTTACTCGAATCATTACAAAATGGAGATGAAGAGCCAACCATCAGCTACAGGTGCAGCGCTACAAACATGACATTTGGCTTGGGTGACCGTTTGCCTTCCTTCGCCACTTGGATAGAAGTCCATTTGGAAAGAAAATGCTTTAAATTCCACCTTTGGTGCCAAAAAACTGAAGTGTAGATGAGTGGGCCCACTTGGAGAAGTCGCGAATCAAAATTTCGCGAAACGGAAGAAAATTTGGCAATTTTTCCTCTATGCGCAGCGCCATTTTCTCTGTGCGCCGTGCTACTTTGGGGCCTGTTTTGGAGCACTTTTAGGTGTCAAAAATGTGCCCAAGGTGGGCTTATTGGAAATCCTTTCCTGTCTAATTTCTAACCCAACTGGAATTTCTGAATTTGGTGCTCATTTTCCCCTCCAAATCTTCATTCTCCCAAGATTGCTTCCTATGTGTCAAAAAAGGGGCAGAGAGGCCATTTTTTGGGTGTTTTTGACCTCGTGGAGACTCAAATCTTGCCCAAATTTCTTGTCCAGGCACCAGTAGTCATGATTTTCCATGATGAATCCAAAAATGCAAACCATTCCTCATTTGGAGCTCTAGGTTTTTAGCGTCGCGCCAATGGCGCGGCGCACAGGGAGAAAAACCCTATGTTTTGCCCATAAATTTGTCATGTGACCAAAAATTCCGCAAATTTCTTGAAATTTGGGCTGGAAGTTCTCTATGGGGTGTTATGATGGGCCAAGGAAGCCTCAGCCAAGATTTGAAGCCGATCTTGCTCTTTTGCCTCTTTTGCTTTTCTTGTTGCTTTCCTCAATTTCGCCTTCAAGCTCCTTATCCGGGCCCTTGCACTCATATTTTGTGTCCTGTAATGATGAGCCATGTGTCTCAACAAGACAAGGTCCTGATCGGCCTTGTCCAGCAGCCTCTCCAAGTGCATGTTCACGCTCTCGAGATGGGCCTCCCGATCCTCATTGATTTCTTGCTCCAATGATGTGAGCTCAACTCTTCTCCTTTGAGCAGCTTGGCGATGCTCACGAATGTTTTGCAGCTCCATAATCACCTGCCGATCCTCTAGCTGTTTGTTTCTTTGATCCAGGTACTTCATGTTCCACTTGGCCCTCTACAAGTCAAGGGATAAGGCCTCAATCTTTGATTGCTGCTCCTGGATGATCTCTGTAAGCTCTGCATTTGTTGGTTCTGTATCTGTCTCATCATCATGGAGGAGAACAAATTCGGTCTCTCGTTCACCTGATGGCCCTTCCTCTTGCACTGGCTCCTTACCCTTGCCCTGCTCCTATGATGTTGATGTCAGAAGCGAGGCCCCTTCCACCCCAGGTGGAGATAACACTCTCTTTGCCGCTGCAAACAAATGTCTACTACCTCTCTGATAGGTGATGAATACTGGCATAGTAGCGGTCGTGTGGCACTCATACTGATGTGAAGGACCACCTATCTCATGCTCTGCCTCTGATACTACCTGTGGAGTGCTGAAGAAGTCACGGGAGATGAAGTCCTCCCAAGCAATACCCTGCAATCCCAACTGATGATCCACCAAAATCCGGATAAGAGAAAAGTGATAAACATTGTTGAGCTGCTGCTGAGGGGTCTTATGCTGCATGAATTTTTTTATCGTCTCTATGTTCCCGCAAACGAAAAATGGGAGGTTCATCATCTGCACCCTGGTAAAGTGCATGAGCAACCTAATGTGATAGGCATAAAGGCGAGAAAACCTCCCCTCACAACTAAAGTACTTCATGATCAATTTCATGAGCGGAGCATACTCATCTCTCAAAAATCTGAATGGGAAAACTCTCGTGAGCTGACTGAAACAACTAGCCTTAATGTAAGGCTCATAATGATGCCTCTCCACCTTCTCCTTCTTATGCCACTATTCTCCAACATTTGGTATGCCTGTTTCCACTGATATGGCTTCAGGTGTCAATGTGAAAGTGACCCCAGCCAAGATAGACTGACCTCCATGTAGGTGAAGTGCAAAAAGACGGGCCAACTCATGATGAACTCTGACATTTGCCACCCTTTGACAAAATTCAAAACATGCTAGGTGCTGGAAACATGACATAGCAAGAGGGCATTCCTGCAACTCATTGAGGGTGTTTGGCTCATCTCTAACATGTTTTCCACTCCTGTGATGTCTCCTAGGGGCCTGTTCTCCTGAAGCTATATCGCTGTGGGTCTCCACCTCATACTCTGATGAAACCTCGGATGACATGATTGTTGTTTATAAACTGAATTTAGGCTGCCCTTTTGATGATGGTGAAAGCTAGTTTGTTTTGATAATCTGCCACCAAGGGGACAATGAAAGAAGGGAATATTAGGAGGGGAATAATATAATGGGAACAGGGGTTATAGGGAGAATTTTGTTTAGGGACATGTAGGGGGTTTGGGTATTTTTGATAGGGTAGGGTTTGGGTTTTTGGCAAGGTAGGGTTTTAGGGTTTGTATTGAGTAATGGGAGGAGGGGTAAGGGAATATGAGTTTGGTAGTGTTAGGGTAGTGATAGTAGGAAGAATGCAATAGGGGAATAAGGAACAGGGGTAGGGAAGGGAAAATACCTTGGCAGCAATAACACTGTTATACAACCCTAGCAAGATGATTTCTTGGTGTCTTTTTGTGGTTGCTTTAAGAAATTTTTGCATTCAATCACGGGCATGAAACCATCATATCTTTACCAAATTTGATGCACAAGTGAGTTTAGGTAGCCTACCTTGCAATTAGAGTGTCTTCACAAAAAATTTGGGTGAGTTTGGCAATTTCTGGGCGCTTTGTCTCTGTGCGCCGCGCGCAAAGCCCAGTGCGCCGCGCTCTGGGTGTGCACCGCGCTAGTTGTAATTTAACACTGCAGGCGGGCTCTATGTGCGCCGCACCCTGTGTGTGCGCCGCGCCCCTGCCTGTGTGCGCGCGCACCCTGAAACCTCCTCAAACTGCTCCAAATCGCGCGATTTCTCACTCAAACAGTTTGAAATGTTCTCCCAAGCACTTGGTTGCACAATGACTTGGATTCATGATGGAATTTGTGTATATAGGCTTGGAGGTCATGTTTTAATTTATTTATTTTTAAAAACCCACTTTCTAATGTCCTGTTTGGCACCTTTTTCACTGATTTTAATATAACCCTGATTTTCACTTTTTCTCTGAATTTTGGGCTCAAACGATGAAATTTTCGACACTTTTTGCGGGGATTGCATGATAGAGCATTTGGCCACGGAAACCATGACTGCACCTGAAGAAATCAACTGTAGACCCCTTTTGAAAATTTTGTCACCAATAGCACTGTTTGACTTTTCTTCAAAACAGAGTTTTGAAGAACAGTCGAAGTTTATCAATATGATGATGAAACTCTGCGGATCATTACTTTGCAAGAACATCACTCTGGCCTGCATGGCTTTACTAGACATATTTAAAGATCAAATTGATCAATCCCTAGACCTAATGACCAAAAATGACTTTTGTCCATTAAAGGACCAGACCTTGACTGTCATGGACTTTAGTGATTATTTACAAAAGACCCAAGCCAGCAGGAACCAGACATGATGGGAAATGACTAGCATGACCTTCTCCGTCAGATTATGGCATGCCCCTAGCAGAATGCAGCTGAGTGAATGGAGCGGGACACCTAAAAATGAAATGCATAAAGAGTTTTGATCTCTGACGGAGGACTGACCAGACCGAATCTAACATTGGCTCCAATGGGAGATGGTAGCTCCTTGGAGGTGCCAAGAATAGCAGATCTCTGGAGGAGCTAGACAGTGCCTTCATCCATTGGGCTATGGAGTCCATTATTCTGAAAAACCAACATGACTCAATTTATTGACTCAAACTGACTCAATGCGAACTGAAATGACTGAAAAACTTGACTGTATGCAAAAGGAAATGACTCATGACTGACTTAACTAAAACAAGAACTGACAAAACTTATTCAATGGCAGCAGTCCATCAAGATTCGAGGGTTTCAAATTATGATGACAGCCACCTGTGTACTAATGCAATATGTACAATCATGTGTAATGTGTCTTCCAATGTAACCAATCAAGTAGATGCCTCCTTGATTGATTCTCCGGATCAGATGTTCTGGTCAACAACAGATACTGGTAACTGGGCCTCCAAAAACATAATTGACCATGATCTCCTTCATCACTGAATACTGCAATAATCACCTTCACTGCTGACTACAACAGATTTTCCATTGGATCATGAAAAACATGAAGATTTACCTCCTGCTAAGGAAGCAAGATGTCTTTTTCTTTTGATTCTGATCTTCCTTCATAATGTACTTCAGGAAAAGGATGTTCCTGGTCCTCAAAAAATTCTGAACAAGCAGATGAGCGGATTTCCTCTTCAAAGAACACTTCAAAACATGAAACATATGAGGAAGAGTCTGAAAGACAATCCTGAATGTTCTTCTCTTTGGTAGCCTGAATGTATTATAGGTCACCTTCATATGATATGACAGCCAGATTGTCTTTGCATTCATCAATCATGAGAAAAGAAACTTCGAATGATTCTTGAAACCCAACACAATCATTTATATCATCTACCATAAATTCACCTAGAGCTTTTTCGCTTACTTGAACAAAGATCTCATCTCGCTATTCATAGAGGGAATGAGCTACCTCCTCATGAAGGTCTAGTTCTCGTGAGATAAGGTCAGTTAGGTCTGTACCTCTGTTTTCTTCATTTGAGGCAGCCTCAACCATGCAACTCTATTTTTCCTCCTCACCATCTGTCTCTTGATCTGATTTATCATCCCCATTATCTGAGATTGGAACATCATTTTCTTGCATATCATCTTTTATTTCCACCAGATCTGAAACAAAACTTCTTCTTTCATCATTTCCAGCCATATGGAAATCTTCAGCCTGCTGATATATAAAGTTGCCCCCAGGACTGTCGTCCTTTTCAGAAGAGGAAAAATTTCCACCATCACCTTCTTGACCGGGTGCACACTGCAGATCTGTGTTAACTTGAGCTGGAACATGACTATTCAAGAGTTGATCTATTTCATCTTCAGACAAAGGAGATATGGCTTTTCGTTTTCTCTTGCACGAACAGTGATTTTATTCAATATTTTCAAGTGGAGGAGTATACAAATTTTCCTCAGACTGATGATCCATTTCATGTAATTCTTGTTGACTGTCAAGATGAAAAATTCCTTCATCTTCCACCGTCCTACAATCTTGATTCTGCTGCAAATTTTTATGATCATCTTCATGCTGCTAAAATGGGTTTTCACACAGGGCTTCCATGATCTCTTCATCCGTGAAATTATCATCTTCATAATATTTTTCAAGGCTTTCAATAAAAGTAGAAGGATGTTTGCAATAGTCATGAACTAGATTTAATGATGGATAAGATTCTTGATATCTTTCAACGAACAGGGCATGAAAATCCTTTAAACAGTAAATACAAGTAGGTGGCAAACTTTCATACCAAGATGGGGCTTCATCTTCCAGGGTAGCCATAAACATTTTCATCAAACAATCTTCAGGATAATTGATCTTTAATCTATACACATGAATGTGAAATTTCACTAGATGAAGAGTAGCATCATTACCTTCCACATTTCTGAACACCGGCAAATTCTTTGACCAATCTACCTTGGGCATTTTATTTGGAAAGCCTGGAATGTGATCTCGGCTCATGGGAGCGTATCTTCTTGCAATCCGCTCCATTTTAAAAAAAATCTCAAAGCTACTAATCCCTCTGTAGTGGACTCACCATGAAGCACCAGTTGCTGGATTATTTCGTGAAAGGAGTCGCCAGGTGAATGATTTCAGCCTTCTTATGTCTGATCGTTGTTCACCATCAACAATCAACTCTGAACTTGAGATATATTCTAGGGCAAAACAATCTTCAAGCAAACCATTTTCCTCCCCAGTGGAGTTGCCACTATGTTAGCACCTAAATCTACCCTAGGCTGAAGGAAGGAAAAATTCAGGGTAACCACAAACCACGCTCAGTCTGGTAGCTAGCCCTACCAAAACCTGAGAGGGCTCTATCCGAGTCATGCTCAGTGAATAGATAAGAAAAAACGGTCTGAGATGACTTACAATGAAATATTGATCTTAAGCTAGTAAGTGAATATGGATACAAGAAACAATTTTTATGAATGACAAAGCTTCTGGGATGGTATGGGACCAACGATCAGCAAAGAACAGAGAATTTAATACAAAGGCACAGATTACTTCGTGAGGCAAGGCAGGCGGAAAGTGTAGCAATTTAGTTTGGGATAACGTGGAACGGAGAGATTGCTAAGGAGTGTGAAAAGGGCATAGGAACATGAATCCTTTTCAACAGAAGAAGAACACTGAACATGAAATTTTCCCACAGGCAGAGCAATAAAATTGAATTCTACCTAATCTCACTCAGAAAATTTCACTGGAAATGAACATGAATTGAATTATGAAACATAACGAAATACATATGAAAACATAAGAGACACATTTACTACACTCACAACCACAAGAATCTCATGAAATAGAGCCACTGCCTTTCATTAATTCTCTGTCAAAAATATACAGTGAAGAAACAGAGTTTCTTTCCCACAGTCTCCCAGAAGTTACAAGCCAACCAACCCTTTGCAAATAGCTTACATACAATATATAGAATGTGCCATGAAGAGATAGAATGCCCAAGGGTTGGGGAGTTACTCGAATCATTACAAAATGGAGATGAAGAGCCAACCATCAGCTACAGGTGCAGCGCTACAAACATGACATTTAGCTTGGGTGACCGTTTTCCTTCCTTCGCCACTTGGATAGAAGTCCATCTGGAAAGAAAATGCTTTAAATGCCGCCTTTTGTGCCAAAAAACCAAAGTGTAGATGAGAGGGCCCACTTGGAGAAGTCGCGAATCGAAATTTCGCGAAACGGAAGCAAATTTGGCAATTTTTCCTTTGCACGCAACACCATTTTCTTTGTGCGCCGTGCTTCTTTGGGGCCTATTTTGGGGCACTTGTAGGTGTCCAAAATGTGCCCAAGTGGACTTTTTGGAAATCCTGTCTTGTCTACTTTCTAACCCAACTAGAATTTCTGAATTTGGTGCTCATTTGCCCCTCCAAATCTTCATTCTCCCAAGACTGCTTCCTGTGTGTCAAAAAAGGGGTAGAGAGGCCATTTTTTGGGTGTTTTTGACCTCTTGGAGACTTAGATCTTGCCCAAATTTCTTGTCTGGGCACCAGTAGTCGTGATTTTCCATTCTGAATCCATAAATGCAAACCATTCCTCATTTGGAGCTCTATATTTTTAGCGTCGAGAAAAACCCTGTGTTTTGCCCAAAAATTTGTCATGTGACCAAAAATTCCCCAAATTTCTTGAAATTTGGGCTCGAATTTCTCTATGGGTGTTATGATGGGCCAAGGAAGCCTTAGCCAAGATTTGAAGCTGATCTTGCTCTTTTGCCTCTTTTGATTTTCTTGTTGCTTTCCTCAATTTCGCCTTCAAGCTCCTTATCCGGGCCCTTGCACTCATATTTCGTGTCCTGTAATGATGAGCCATGTGTCTCAGCAAGGCAAGGTCCTAACCGGCCTTGTCCAGCAGCCTCTCCAAGTGCATGTTCACGCTCTCGAGATGGGCCTCCTGATCCTCATTGATTTCTAGCTCCAATGATGTGAGCTCAACTCTTCTCCTTTGAGCAGCTTGGCGATGCTCACGAATGTTTTGCAGCTCCATAATCGCCTGCCGATCCTCTAGCTGTTTGTTTCTCTGCTCCAGGTACTTCATGTTCCACTTAGCCCTCTCCAAGTCAAGGGATAAGGCCTCAATCTCTGATTGCTGCTCCTGGATGATCTCTGTAAGCTCTGCATTTGTTGGTTTTGTATCTGTCTCATCATCATGGAGGAGAACGAATTCGGTCTCTCATTCACCTGATGGCCCTTCCTCTTGCACTGGATCCTTACCCTTGCCCTACTCCTGTGATGTTGATGTTGAAAGCGAGGCCCCTTCCACCCCGGGTGGAGATAACACTCTCTTTGCCGCTGCAAACAAATTTCTACTGCCTCTCTGATAGGTGATGGATACTGGCATAGTAGCGGTCTCGTGGCGCTCATACTGATGTGAAAAACCACCTATCTCATGCTCTACCTCTGATACTACCTGTGGAGTGCTGAAGAAGTCACGGGAGATGAAGTCCTCCCAAGCAATACCCTGCAATCCCAACTGATGATCCACCAAAATCCGGATAAGAGAAAAGTGATAAACACTGTTGAGCTGCTACTGAGGGGTCTTATGCTGCATGAAATTTTTTATCCTCTCTATGTTCCCGCAAATGAAAAATGGGAGGTTCATCATCCACCCTGGTAAAGTGCATGAGAAACCTAATGTGATAGGCATAAAGGTGAGAAAACCTCCCCTCACAACTAAAGTACTTCATGATCAATTTCATGAGCGGAGCATACTCATCTCTCAAAAATCTGAATGGGAAAACTCTCGTGCGCTGACTCAAACAATTGGCCTTAATTTAAGGCTCATAATGATGCCTCTCCACCTTCTGCTTCTTATGCCATTGTTCTCCAACATTTGGTATGCCTGTTGCCACTGATATGGCTTCGGGTGTCAATGTGAAAGTGACCCCAGCCAAGATAGACTGACCTCCATGTAGGTGAAGTGCAAAAAGACGGGCCAACTCATGATGAACTCTGACATTTGCCACCCTTTGACAAAATTCAAAACATGCTAGGTGCTGGAAACATGACATAGCAAGAGGGCATGCCTGCAACTCATTGAGGGTGTTTGGCTCATCTCTAACATGTTTGCCACTCCTGTGATGTCTCCTCAGGGCTTGTTCTCCTGAAGCTGTATCACTGTGGGTCTCCACCTCATACTCTGATGAAACCTCGGATGCCATGACTGTTGTTTATAAACTGAATTTAGGCTGCCCTTTTGATGATGGTGAAAGCTAGGTTGTTTTGATAATCTACCACCAAGGGGACAATGAAACAAGGGAATATTAGGAGGGGAATAATATAATGGGAACAGGGGTTATAGGGAGAATTTTGTTTAGGGACATGTAGGGGGTTTGGGTATTTTTGATAGGGTAGGGTTTGGGTTTTTGGAAAGGTAGGGTTTTAGGGTTTGTATTGAGTAATGGGAGGAGGGGTAAGGGAATATGAGTTTGGTAGTGTTAGGGTAGTGATAGTAGGAAGAATGCAATAGGGGAATAAGGAACAGGGGTAGGGAAGGGAAAATACCTTGGCAGCAATAACACTGTTATACAACCCTAGCAAGATGATTTCTTGGTGTCTTTTTGTGGTTGTTTTAAGAAATTTTTGCATTCAATAACGGGCATGAAACCATCATATCTTTACCAAATTTGATGCACAAGTGAGTTTAGGTAGCCTACCTTTCAATTAGAGTGTCTTCACAAAAAATTTGGGTGAGTTTGGCAATTTCTGGGCACTTTGTCTCTGTGCGCCGCGCGCAAAGCCCAGTGCACCGCACTCTGGGTGTGCGTCGCGCTTCGGATGTGCACCGTGCTAGTTGTAATTTAACACTGCATGCGGGCTCTGTGTGCGCTACGCCCCTGCCAATGTGCGCCGCGCACCCTGAAACCTCCTCAAACTGCTCCAAATCGCGCGATTTCTCACTCAAACAGTTTGAAATGTTCTCCCAAGCACTTGGTTGCACAATGACTTGGATTCATGATGGAATTTGTGTATAGGCTTGGAGGTCATGTTTTAAAATTTTTTTTTAAAAAACCCACTTTCTAATGTCCTGTTTGGCACCTTTTTCACTGATTTTAATATAACCCTGATTTTCACTTTTTCTCTGAATTTTGGGCTCAAACAATGAAATTTTCGACACTTTTTGCGGGGATTGCATGATAGAGCATTTGGCCACGGAAACCATGACTGCACCTGAAGAAATCAACTGTAGACCCCTTTTGAAAATTTTGTCACCAATAGCACTGTTTGACTTTTCTTCGAAACAGAGTTTTGAAGAACAGTCGAAGTTTATCAATATGATGATGAAACTCTGCGGATCATTACTTTGCAAGAAAATCACTCTGGCCTGCATGGCGTTACTAGACATATTTAAAGATCAAATTGATCAATCCCTAAACCTAATGACCAAAAAAGACTTTTGTCCATTAAAGGACCAGACCTTGACTGTCATGGACTTTAGTGATTATTTACAAAAGACCCAAGCCAGCAGGAACCAGACATGATGGGAAATGACTAGCATGACCTTCTCCGTCAGATTATGGCATGCCCCTAGTGGAATGCAGCTGAGTGAATGGAGCGGGACACCTAAAAATGAAATGCATAAAGAGTTTTGATCTCTGACGGAGGATTGACCAGACCGACTCTAACACCACCATGAAATGCCCCATTGTTTCGATGACTTTTAAGATCTTTTACTTGATTATACTAATGATTTGTTGTATTAGAGGGCAAGGGGATGCATTGGATCTTATGCAGGATTCCAGGTGGGTCTCCATTTAGGGCTTTGTCTCCCTATATGGGGTCCTAACCCTCAATAGGGCCACATTGGAACTTGTAGGGTGAGTGTTGAGAGCCATGGGCCTCCACCATAGAAGAGAGTACTTTATGGATCCCCAGCACCGCTCATTGATTGCTAATTTTCCACCTTTTGGACGAGGATGATGCACCTATTCCACCATGCCCAGTTGGCTCCACACTTACATCATACACTTGGCAGATAATCCAAGGTCTGCAATACCACCACAGAGGGCTTATGATATCACCCTACCCATTTCATATGGTTTACAGATATTTTTGAGCCACTTGGAGACCCATGAGGATTTCCTTGTGCCCCTCACATCCACTTGTGGTTTCCAAAGGGATTTTCTTGGAAACAAGGGGCCAACCCCTTATCCACTATGTATGAGGTTCATTTTTGAATCATGGAACACTTTGGACTTAAGTTAGGCCTCCGCAAAGGCCCAACGACTCACTTTATTGATCATTTGATTATTGTATTATTGAGCTATATTTGTGGTATTGTCACCAAGGTATTATTATTATGCACATGTTTTATTTTAGGGGCATTATTAGTCCAAATTAGGCCATTTGAACTCATTATTAATTCATTCTAATCATCATCACTTGGATTGGATTAGTATCCCTTGAGAGATTTTTGCACTTTTGTTGGGTAAAAGTTTGGATCTTTCTTGATGCACTATGATGTTTGGATGTAATATTCCTAACATAAATATTAATTGAATAACATAAACATGCACTATAACAACAACTGGTAAATTCAACTCATACATAGGAAATCAAAACACAAGAGGAAATGCACCAAAACTCTAATCCATTTTATTTATCTTGACATTAATGGTGTACAATGAGTATGGAAATAGAAACCTAGGTTTGCTACAGCAAGCTAGGCGAAACCCAAGTTGGAATTGTGATTCCCAAATACTGGAATGACTCCACCAAAAACCTTTGTGTTGACCCAATAAATTACTACCACTGTTGTTGTAGGTGAACTAATATTTCATCCCTCAAATATACTCCAAAAAGTATGCAAAATTAATTGTAGTGTCTCCACACCAAATCAAACAAAACCCAAAAATACCTCATGGACCCAAGAGGTGGAAATGGTCCAAGGATAAACTATGTCCTCTTCCAACAATTTATGTTGCAATCACCTCATTCGTTTCCCTGCAAAATTCTCCAAATATTTGGCCTTAACTATGAAGAATGTCTCAGCAACATCCTCGAATCTCCAACCAATTGCAATTGCTCCAAATGATGTGCCATGAACTCATTCTATGCTCAGGAAATGCACATAGATGGGAAAACTCCTGCAATGAAGTTCAAGGAAATCCCTGAATTGGACTCCCAAATTACCCCACTAGGGAGACACTTGAAGTTTTCTTAAATGAGGGTGGAATTCCACTTGGAATTCCTAGTGCTAAACAACACTTTTCTTATTGCATTAAACAGACCTAAGAGAAGATGAAAGATTAAATGTAAGAGTCAAAAGATTATTAGCAAATGACTCCATCCTCCTTTTATAATTTCTCCCCGTGCTTCTAAACTCCTTTTTTAATTATTATTTTATTTGTAGGGGCCATTTTCCACTAAGTGACTTTTGCCTCCATTTTAATAAAATAATAATTTGTTGCCAATCTCCAATAAAATAATAATTGGCACCTTTCTCCAAAAAATATTAGCCCCTTTACTTAATATCACCAAAATTAGGCAAAATTCCCATTCTCACAAAATTAGGGATATTAAATTGGATTTTCCCTATTGTCTTTGGAGCTTCTTTCTAATGCAAATTTGATGAATGGATATACTCTCTCTCTCTCTCTCTCTCTCTCTCTCTCTCTCTCTCTCTCATGTAAGTCAATTTTTGATGTTATTCTTGGTATTTGTTGGGCATGGAATCCCCCCAGAGCATGGTTTGGGGCTCAAAGCCCAAGTTTTGAGTAATATTGTTGTAAAGACTCCGCGAATTGTGGGCGCGGAGCGAGAATTGTATGTTAGAGTCATAGGGTTGTCCGCCCTAAGTTTTGAATGTAGTGTCAGCCTACGCGGATCATGGGATTGTATAAATAGAGTGAGGCTCGAAGTTGTAAAGTAATTAAGGAATGAATGGATGGAATCTGATAGATAGTGTTATCACTTAGAACTAAAAAAAAAAAATTATGCATATAGTTGTTTGTCCTAGTCCAATTACAAAGGTCTGTGTCAAGTTGATTTCGTTTTATATGTCTTACTTAGGATTCGGAGTTTTAAAGTTTTTGATTTAAACTATACTCAAATCCTATTGGTTCTCCTCTACCATCATTGTTCCATAGTCATGTCTTGTCTCATCCGAGTCACCGAGTCTTTTAGGGATTTCGCAGCGTAATCCTATTGGCCAGTTTCGCAGCGCAATCATGGTTTAGTAATTTCGCAGCGCGTTATGATTAGGCCGTTTCACAGCGCATCATTAGAATTTAAAACTAACAGCGCTGCGAAATCGTGGATTCGTGCATTTCGCAGCGAACCCTTCCCGAAATGTCAAGTCCGTAGCTGAGTCATCAGTTGTGTCCACTCATGTCAGTTTATGTGCCTCTCCTATCACGTTTGAGCGCTCATTTGCCACTACCCCACTAATAGATCTGTTGATATGCACAGAAATATCATTCCCAATAGATTCTACCATGCATAGACCTTTATGATAGTCGTAAATGCTGCATGAGTGACCTGTCTGTTCGATTATGTATGGAAGTGTTTCAATAAAAAATTTGAATTTCAAGCGAGCCTGATTACAAGCGAGGCTGAATTAAAAAGAACTGAATTACCGTTGAAACTGAAGCTGTTAGACTCTGTGTGTGTGAAGATTTTGAAAGGAAAATGGAGAGAAAAGAACACAGATCCGGTAAATGCCAGAGGACTGAACCTGAGGGCTTGGATATAGCGTTTAGGGATGAAGGCGTGAAGAAAGCGTTCAAAGATGCCGGCTGCTGGAACTTTTGCAAGAAGCTACAAGGAGGACATGCGCAGGTAACCAAAGAATTTGCGCTAAACTTCACTGGTTTAAATTCAAAGATAGCTATGTTAGAAGTCCAAGTTTCTCCAGAAGCCATAGCTGCTGTGACAGAGATCCCAAGAGGACGGGAAGAATGGTTTAAAAATTTTAAGTTTGATATGAACCCTTGTAAAGAATTTTTAAAGGAGGCATATGTAAATGAAGACTTAACAAAAGCAGTGCCCAGAAATTATGTCAAGGAACATTATGCTCTTCTTCTCACCTGTATTCAAAAATACTTGACCTGTGAAGGAAGGTACAATAAGGTCTATTCTTACCATTTCAAATTTCTTTTACATTTCACTGGGAAAGTTTCCATAGACATTCCTTTTTACCTATTTCGCAGTTTGAGTAAGATGTGTGACAAGGTGCAGTTAAGGAAAGAGGACTGTGAAACCTCTTTATTTCATCATGGTTTGATTAAGTTGTTAGTTTTAGATGGCCTCCAAAAGATAGCCAGAGACTGGAATTCGTTTATTTTCATGGTTGGATTCCAAAGCAAGACTGGCCTTACTCCACAACCAGTCAGAGAACTCACAATAGCTGAACTTCAAAAAGAAGCAAGAGCCAAAAAGCAAAACAAGTCACAGCCAAGAAAACCAGTGAAGCCACTAATCATTCAAGAACAACCTCAGAAATCAACAAAGGAAAAAACTCAGGATAAGAAGACTGCACCTGAAACAAGCAGATCTGAAGCAGTCTCAAGGGTAAGGACAAGAGGTCAAATAAAGAAGGAAAAGGGTAAAGCCATAGCTGTTGAAGAGAGCCCAACATCCAAGGCAAGCTTGAATGATTTATTACAGGCCATTGAATTCGAGCAGTTTGAACCAGTTCATATTGATTTGACACAGTCATCACCAGAAACTGCCAAGAAGTCTAAAGCCTCAAAAAAGCTCAAGTTCGATGAGCCAGGTGAAGAATTCATTTTAAAACCCAGAAGACCTATTACAAGGAAGCAAGTAAAAGAAGCGTTGTCAAAAATAGAGGCAATCGAGAAAGTTAGGCAAAATAATGCAAGCAGAACAATCATCACATCTCAAGAAGATAATATAGCAGTCATAAAGAGCCAATTAGAAGCAGCCAAATATGAGATTGCCAAATTGAAGCAAGCAGTTAGAAAACATGCAGATGTGTATACAAAATATCGTAAAGCTCTGTGGGGTGGGACTGAAACCTTTCAAAACCAGTTGAATTCAGTAGTTGATGGCCATGCACAATTTCACACATGGACAGTACCAGCCATCAAAGAGGCCCAGTTCGTTAGAAAAATAAATATGCAATTAAGAGCTGAGAATAAAGCTCTGAAGAAGAAGATTGAAGACCTGAAGGTACAGCTAAGCCAGTTAGCTGCCAAATGAATTTTCTTTTTCAAAGGGAGGTTTTGTTCCAAGTTTTTGTCAAATTTGCTTAGTCTTACTGTTTTTGAAGACATGTAAATCCCTGCTATTATATGAAAAGTCGAAGGGAGTTTTTGGCAATCAAATGTTTCGGTGATAAAGGTCTCGGGTAAAGGCAAGCTGTTTCAAATAATTCAGCAGTTTCGTAGCGCGCTACGAAACTGCTGAAGGTGATGATTTTAACGCAGACAGGCAGTTTGGTATTATGAGCGGGAATTTTGAAAGGGAGACACCGAAAGGATATGCAAGTTATCAGATGGAGCTACAATAGCCGTTCAGATCAAGACAGGTGTACCTTAAAAAGGGTGGAATATTTTAACCCAAGTTAAATTTCTGTTATAAAGCCACTTTATCACCGTTCAAAGGGTATTAAATGAGTTGCATATAAAGAACTTTTGCCTGCACACATATTCATCGTGGCAGCCTCCAACACATCAGGAACATGGCAATGTTCCATATTTTGGGTTATTAAAAGCTAGAAGACATGTTGCTGTACAGTTGAGAAATTTGAGGAAAACTAGAACCGAGAAGCAAGGGACATCTCCCAACACTACTAAGCAGCTAAAGGATTTAGCGTTCAAGCTCGATATGGAGTATTAAACATCCAGCTCAGCCACATCAAAAAAGGGACCAGGTGTCAAAGAACAAGGAGAAGTCATTATGCATGGAAGATAGAGTTAGAGTCATAGTTAATTTAGAACTCTTTAAAACTCCAGTCAGCACTTTATTGTATTTAATAGTTAGTTAAATAGCTGATAGGTGTCATTAGAGGCAGTTATCGAATTCCCCTCATGCTGAAGGAGGAAGTTCGAATTAGTTAGAATAAGAATTCTATATATAGCTGAGACAGCGATGTAATGAGGGTTGGAAATTTGATAAACAAAGCATTGTTTTGGCTTATGTAAAGACAGATTTCAGTAATATAATTTGGGCTTCTTTACTTCTCAGGATTCATGAGGGATTTCTATGTTCAGAATGTATGATTTTATCTTTTCCTTTATGTCTTTTTACAGTTGCATAGGTGCACAATCACTCAGAATTCACTGATTGTGCTCTGACTTCCTGTGTGCACTTATGAGCTGTGGTTCCATATGTGTGTTGTGTTCTGAACATCTAAATGCTAAGTGCCCTGACTTCTATGTAAAGGCAGTATCATTATTTACTGAGTTGTTGTTGACTCCATAGGCCCAATGGAAACTTGTTTAATGTTTTTCCAGCATTCATATTTGTTAATGTTATTCCACAAGAGTTAGCCATCTTATTAATAGTCAAAATCAATAACCCTTTGAGAGAGCCCTCTCAGGCTAAGGAGGCTAAGCCTTAGTCAAAAGATTGGTTTGAAATAGTTACTTGAAGTCTTCCTGGTCTGCAGCCTTCCAGGGCTTGATTTTGAGATAACAGATAGAATAAGATAGCAAGCATAGAGCAAGAGTCTAAGTATCTTGGGTCATAGTAGTAGGAATAGGCTTTGCAGCTGAGTGCGCAGAGGCCTAGTAGAGTCTGCAGCTGAGTGCGCAGACCCCTGTAGCTGAGTGCGTAGGGTGGAGTCGAGTCTGTAACCAAGGAAGAATAATAATAAAGAGAATTTTTATCTGAATTCTGTGTATCTGTTCTTGTGTTATTACCTATTTGATATCATTTGCAATTATATTGTTTATTTACTACACGCATTTGTATGAATGGTGAATATTGTTAAGTATAACTGAAAGCATATAGATAAGCTAAGTTAATCAACTAATATCGGGTTACCAGTAAGGATTTGGGTAATACCGTTGTTTGGCCCCCGAGTAGGGTTGCGTGAAGGCAACCTCCTAGGATGTGAGGTACTGATAAGTGCGTGTAGCGACGTGCATGCAGGGTCAAACCGCGGACCACTTAGAACCCATCAAACATCCCCAGGGTGCGAAAACCTGGTTCTAGCACCCTCCTATACTACTTCGGGTGAGACCTCAATCTGCACTCCATGGACTTTTGCCGAAAGGGCCGGGATTGTTTGGCTAAATCATCTCCGAACCTGGGTCAGGCCCTAACAAGCCAACAATTGGCTCCGTTGTCAGGACCGGGATCTGCATAAGTGATGTCTGATGTCGTGTCACTAGAATCCAACGAAGAAAGAAATTGAAGGGTGGTTAGACAGAAAGATTCATGAGTTCGCGGCATAGGAAAACAGGAATCCGCGAGTATCAAAGGAACAGTGGTTGGAGCACTACTTATATATGGAAATCCAAAAAATTTCTTTGCATCCTTTCCCTCTGAGTTGTATGAGTGGATCGCGAAGCTAGCAAACAATCAGGGAAGGTGTAGGCTCGACAAACTGATTATGTGGACTCCAAAATAGGGCACAGACTAGAAGCATCGGAAGATAAGATCATGTGCACTATGGACCATTGGCTCGATCGAATTATAGGGGGGTTTATCACCGAGTTCACGGTAGACACAATAGTCAACTACAGTGAGGCGAAACGACGCTTCCTCAAAGGACCGCGAGGTAAGTACATTAAATCTTTGAACACTTGGATTAAGATGTTATTGTGTGAAAAGTGGGTTATGCGAATAAATTGATGTTTGGGGCTACGCGAAGTGGGAGGATCTATAGAAATGAAGGTAGTGCAGAAATAGAAAATAGCCCCTTGATTTTGCCTCGGCAGGAAAGCAAGTTAGAGATCGTGAAAGTTTCTCCGAGGAGTGCGATCAATTTGATAAGACAGTGAATTCCGCTCCTACCGCCACCACATACACCACCACCAGTCTCACCATCTTCACCCCCATCTCCGCCCACACCACCTTCACCACCACCACAGTTCAATATGGCAAGCGCGATAAAATTGTCGATATTCAGGGGAGTAGGGAACAAAGATCCGAACCAATTTTGGTTCATGGTAAGGGCCGTATGGGAAGCATAAGGAGTTGTGGATGACAATATAAAGAAGGCAACATTGGTGAGCGCGTTGCAGGATCGTGCACTGACGTGGTACATTAAGAATTCTAATGACCATCTGAACACAGGGATCGCAGATATCCAAGCCGTGCTGAACAGGGAATTTAGCAGGCCAAAGTTGGAGACACAATCGATTATTGGATTTAAGGAGATGGTGATGCTTTCGGGTGAGACCCCATGGGATCTGGATCAGAGACTGAAGAGTATGATTCACAAAGCCAACATGACCTTGACATATGGGTAGCACCGCACATGGTCTGTAGCGTCCCTAACACCGCATCTAAGGACAACGTTGTCACAGTAGAAGTTATCCACCCAGGTCGAAGCTTTGGAGATTGCAATGAGACTGCACGAGACCCCAATACAAGATCCTGGCCTGGGAGTCCAACAAATCCATGTGCAACTGCAAAATTTGTGTCTGGAAATGTAGAGTTTGAAATAGGACAGGACAACTTGGCCAGAGGCGCGCGAGGAGGTATGGTGCATAAAGTGCAAAGGCTAGGGGCATGACAAGGACCACTGTCCAGTCTTCACGAATTACTTGGCAGGAGGAAGGTTGATTCCAATAAGACCAAAGGCACAAGAAGGACCGAGCGCGACGCCTGCATTATGGTGCGTGATTTGTTAGATAGGAGGAAAATACACTATGGATAATTGTCATCTATTGCAAAAGTATACACAAATGTCCTAGCAATTGTTCTATAATTTCTGCAGGTTGGTAGGCCATGATGAGCACACCTGCAGAGGTTATGAGTTGATGATGGATCGGACTCCTTCCTACAGAGTGCAGACCAAAACGTGAGTCCTCGACCCAAATACAGGAATGGCACGCGCTAGATTTCAGGGCCACGGGCAAGGTCGAGGTGGAATGGGACCAGGAAGCGGCCACGGACAACTGATTTGTTACAATTGTGGAAGGCCAGGAAATTATGCCCGTGATTGTACAAATCCAACGAGAGAATCATGTTTATATTGTACTCAGTTTGATCATGAGATGGAGGACTACACTACATTGATAGCGAGGTTGCACGATAAAGGGATACTCCAGCCTTCCCCGAATCAGAGTTGGCAGATGATGAAGTCTGAACCGCGTGAAGAGGACCCAAATGTAAACATAGTGCTTAGAAGCGGTATCACAAAAGGAGATGACAAAGGTAAACAGCGTAAAGAAAGTGCATGGGTTCGCAAGACTCCCACAAAGGAACCAGAATTTGATTTGGAGGGCACGAAGGAGACATACATGGAAGCTAAGAAGAGATTCACGGAGGCCTCCACTTCAGGTAGTAAGGATCAACTAGAGCCGGATATGGATCCTTCAATGATCACTACCTTTCTGAAGACATGTATCAAACTGTTGTGCAACAGCAAGGCTGTGAAAGGGATGTAGGAACTTATCACTAGGTGTGTTGGGTCAGGAGAACTGCGCGTAGTCCGGAAGCTCGGAAAGCACACATCACAAACATTAAGGGAAATGAGATTGTTGCACAAATCGGGGAGTATGAAATGGATCAAGTAATTCTGGATCTAGGATCGGACGTGAATGTGCTGCCAAAACAGACATGGGAGCGCATGGCCAGGCCCGCGTTGCAATGGTCCCCTATTCAATTACGAATCGCGAAACAGAAGAAGATCCTACCAATGGGAGGATTGCAGGGGATAACAGTTGACATCAAATATATGAGCACACTTGCAGATTTCGAGGTGATAGAGATTGTCAATGACAGCAATCCCTATCCCGCGCTACTGGGAATAGACTGGGCCACTGATATGAATGGAGTAATAAATCTAAAGAATCGCAAAATGATTTTTGAGAAAAAGTCACTATGCATAGTGGTGCCTTTAGACCCTACGGAAGGAGCGCACTACATAGAGCCAGTGTGCAACGACGAGAGCGACGACGCACTAGACTGTATCTACAAGATAACCACTCGGAAATAGGATTTGGTGAATCCTATAGTGGATGGCCGGATTTTGTGGGAGCGTGAAAGCTCCTGCACATCAGAATCAGATGAGGAAACAGAACAATGGCAGAACCAGTTACACAAGGTAACCACAGTCAATTGCAACATGATGGTAATGTCACCACGCTACATGAAAACAAAGGTAAGGGATCTGCCTATGTATGACGAGTTGACAGCGGTGGATTTGGGAAACCGCAGATGCAGTTAGTAGACAAGTATGACAGACGGGATGATCCACGTACACACCTCGCGAAATGGACCAAAGTCTACGGGGAAGAGCCACAGCCTGAATGGATACATTTGTTCTATCATACCCTGGATGTCATACCCATGAATTGGTATACTAAGACGAAGCTCTGCCATGGTACAAGCGAATGGGATATCTTGCGCGAGGGATTTCTGTTAACTTTCGCATTTGAATATCATTTGTGGGATATTGTTGACGATACGCTACAAGCAGTAAAAGCGACTATCTTCAAAATACCCCAAGAGCCAATGGAAGTACTTCAGTGAGAATGGGCGACACAGTTGAGCTGCGCACTAGAGTGTTACAATGTAAATGTTGAGGAGGATGATGAGGACCCACAAAATATTAACATTCCAAAAACAGAAGGTTGTAGCAAGGTTCAAGGACCATCGATTGAGGATCCAAACATCACTCCGCTGCTAAAAACAAAATGGGTAAACATTAGAACGGAGGTGGAGCCAAAGTATGCAACGCTTAGGAACTATTGGGATGATGCCACAGTGGATAAGGTAGTTGAGTTACTCCACGAATACCAAGACTTGTTCTCGACCAAAATTACAGACTTGAAAGGGATCGTTGGCGACTTAGTTATGATGAAGATCACCCTGAAACCCTACGCGAAGCTAGTTAAGCAGCGGCCTTACCACTTGAATCCAAAATATAAGGAAAAGGTCCACGAAGAATTAGACAAAATGCTCGCAACTGGAATTATTGAGCCAGTGGAAGAATCTGACTGGGTGATTCCTATGGTAGTGCAGGAGAAAAAGCAGAAGGGTGAAATAAGAATATGCATGGACCTCAGGAAGCTGAACGATGCCTGTGTACATGATCCATTCCTAACACCGTTCACAGATGAAGTACTAGAAAATGTTGGCAGCCTGGAAGCATACTCTTTCACAGATGGGTTCTAAAGGTACCATCAGATCAAGATCACACCAGAAGACAGGAGCAAAACAACCTTCGCAACAGAATGGGGCTGCTTTCAATACACTATTATGCCGTTTGGATTAAAGAATGTGCCAGCCATCTTTTCATGCATCGTTGTTGCTGCGTTCAAAGAATAAATCCACAAGTTCTTGGAGGTCTATCTGGATGATTGGACTGCCTTTGCATTACAGCACCATGTAGCAAGCTTACACTTGATGTTGGATACTTGCTGACGACACCAGATTGTGCTGGACCTTAAGAAGTGCACATTCCTCATTCCCTTTGGAAACCTACTTGGACATGTGGTCTGCAAACAAGGACTAATGGTGGACCCTGTGAAGATTTCAGTTATTCTAAATTTGGAAGCACTACGAAGTGTTAAACAATTGCGCGCTACCTTGGGACACACCAGATACTACAGAAAGTTTATCAAAAGCTATGCCCAAATCATCGCGCTGATGGAAAAATTATTGAAAACGGATGCTACATTTTGCTGGAATGATGATTGCATGAAAATATTGGACATCCTGAAGGGGAAATTGGCCTCCGCTCCAATCCTGGTCTTCCCAAAATGGGATGTGGAGTTTCATGTCCATGTTGATGCGTCATTTATTACACTAGGAACAGTGCTCACACAAGAGGGTGGGGAAGGCTTGGATCACCTTACTGCATTTGCAAGTCGGAGGTTGTCCAAAGCAGAGAAGAACTATTCCACCACCGAGCGCGAGGGGTTGGCGATGGTGTATGCACTCCAAAAATACCAACACTATTTACTTGGAGAACATTTCAAGATATATACCGACCATTCTGCGCTGAAATACCTGGTCAATAAGCCTATGTTGGGGAGGTGCATATGCAGGTGGCTCCTATTGTTCCAGGAATATGATTTTGAGTTCATAGTAAAGCCTGGATGCCTGAACGCAGGACCGGATCGCTTGTCGTGAATTGAGACGGGCAAGGAACCAACTAATTTGGAGGAGGGACTACCTGATGCATAGCTCTTTGCAGTGTGCATCGCGGACTGCCACTTCAAAGATATAATCCATTTTCTGACAACAGGGACTGTGCCTAAGGAATACTTCGTCCAATAGAAAAGGAATTGGTGGTGCATGCGGTAGATTTTTCTATAATCGTTGGGCACCTATACAAAATGGGAAATGATGAGATATTGCAAAGATATGTACCTGAATTCGAACGAAATCAGATCCTTGTAGAAGCACATGTGGGTGCTGCAGGAGGACACTATGCAGGACGCGTGACCACACAGAATATTCTTCACGCATGGTTATGGTGGCCAACCCTGCACCAAGATTCAAAAGCGCACTGTAAGGCCTGCAATATATGTCAAAGGATTGGAAAACCATCGAGGAGGGACGAGATGTCGTTAAAACCACAAATGACACTTCAGTCGTTTGAAAAATGGGCAATCAACTTTGTGGGACCAATCAAACCTCAGGGAAGGACAGGCGCATGCTACATAATCACCCGGACAGAGTACTTGACACGATGGGTGGAAGCGCAGTCAGTCTGCACGGTCACTACAGCTGCGAAGTTTTTTTTTGAAAACGTTTTGACCCGATTTGGCTGTCCAAAAATATTAATGAGTGATCGTAGAACACATTTCCTGAATGAAACCATCAGCGCGCTCACAGAAGAGTTCCAAGTGTATCATCAAAAAAGTACACCGTACCACCCACAAGCTAATGGGACAGTAGAGACATTCAACAAAATACTGGAGACTGCGCTGACCAAAGTGTGCAACGCGCAGCGAAATGATTGGGACCTGCACGTACCTACCATGCTATGGGCTTACATGACAACTTGCAAGACACTAACGGGATAGACACCTTTCCGATTAGTTTATGGTGTGGAAGCTATCATGCCGATGGAATATATCGTACCTAGTCTGCGAATAACAGTGCTTACAGGAATGACACACCGCGAAGCTCTGGAGGAAAGGCTCGTGCAATTAGAAGAACTCAAGGAAGAATGGTTTTTGGCTGGATTTCATCATCAGGTACAAAAGCAGCGTGAAAAATCCTGGCACGACCGCCACATCAAGTTGCACACCTTCAAGGTAAACAACTTAGTGTTGCTGTATGACAGTGAGTTTGAAAAATTTCTGGGAAAATTTAGAATGCACTAGCTGGGACCATACATGGTTAAGGAGGTTACAGACCGAGGCACAGTCCAGCTAGTCAAACTAAATGGAGAACCCTTCCCAGGCAAAGTAAATGGAAACTGCTTAAAGCCCTACATGGGTGGGCGGCTATCTGACTAACTGGCCGAAGCACAGTCTTTGTGACCTGAGGAGCCGGACAAGAGCACGTGACTATAAACATACGTAGCAGATGCCGGTACATATGTAAGGACATAATTGAGACACGGAGGAAAGAATGGAGCAGGTTCAGTAAGCAGCAGCTCAGTGCATTGTAGACATCAGCACCATACGGGAACAGTTCGAGGGACTCTGTGCCAAGAATGATGCACCGATAGAGTGACTCGAGGGCGAGTCATGATGTTTGTGTTGGGGGCCTGTTGGGCATGGACTGCCCCCACATCATGGTTTAGGGCTCAAATCCCAAGTTTTGAGTAATATTATTGTAAAGACTCCACGAATTGCGGGCACAGAGCGCAAATTGTATGTCAGAGTCATAGGGTTGTCCGCCCTAAGTTTTGAATGTAGTATCAACGTACCCATGGTCCACGGACCATGGGATTGTATAAATAGAGTGAGGATCTAAGTTGTAAAGTAATGAAGGAATGAATGGATGGAATATGATAGATAGAATAAGATAGTGAGCATAGAGCAAGAGTCTAAGTATCTTGGGTCGTAGTAGTAGGAAGAGGCTATACAGCTGAGTGCGCAGAGGCCTAGTAGAGTCCGCAGTTGAGTGTTCGGACCCCCGCAGCTGAGTTCACAGTGCGGAGTTGAGTTTGTAACCAAGGAATAAGAATAATAAAGAGAAGTTTTATCTGAATTCCATGTATCTGTTTTTGTGCTATTACCTGTTTGATATCATTTTCAATTATACTATTTATTTACTGCGTGCATTTGTATGAATGGTGAATATTGTTAAGTATAATTGAAAGCATACAAATAAGCTAAGTTAATCAACTAATATTGGGTTACTAGTAAGGATTTGGGTAATAACATTGTTCGGCCCCTGAGTAGGGCTATGCGAAGGTAGCATCCCAGGCTGCGAGGTACTGATAAGTGCGTGTAGCGACGTGCACGTAGGGTCAAACCGCGGACCACTTGGAACCCATCAGACATCCATAGGGTGCGGAAACCTAGTTCTAGCACCCTCCCATACTACTTCGGGTGAGACCTCAATCCGTGCTCTGTGAACTATTGCCGAAAGGGCCAGTAGTGTCGGGATTTGTTTGGCTAAATCATCTCAGAACCTGGGTCAGACCCCAACAAGCCAATAATATTATATTAGTTTATTGAATGTTATGATTGTCATTATTCTTGTATGGGTTAAATTAAATGTGAAATTCTTCTGGGAACCTTGAATAAGTGATTTAATGCATGCGTTATACTTGAAGAGGGTGGGTGAATTTTCTTAGAGGCACCTCTTAAGTTGAAATACCTTGAAACTTCATCTCTTTGACAAATTTGAAGTATAAATCCCTATTGACCTAGTTGTTTCCTTTGGAGAGGTTAGAAAATATCAATTATGGATCCTTAGCACACTAAATTCTCAACCTATGTGTATCTTGACTCCATTAAGCCCAAGCAATAAGGCACCAATCCTCGTATCCCTTTAGTGGTCAAATTTCCCTCTCATTTCTTCAGTTTTCCCAATTCTAGGCCTAAACCCAAAAGGTCTCCTAGGGATCACACAAAATATTTTGTAGACATCTAAACACCTTCAAAATCCGTCCACAACTGTGTTGGAGTCTTCTCAAGGGGTCCTCCAAATTTGAGCACAATCTGAAAGTGGAATCCCGAGATATCGCAAGCCCTAGCTCGAGGATCATTTCTCTCCCTAGGCTGATTTTGGGTTAGTGTCCTCACTTGGATCATTGCATTCAAATTTCAAAAGAAAATTAGTTCTTTGATCCTATTCTCTTCCCTAATTAGGTCAAGCCCCTCTTTGGTTGATCAAATCCATACCCTTGAACTAGTTTGGGTCCACCTGGGTTCTCTGTGGTCCCGCAACTTTATAATTCAAATTCCACAAAGACTACATAGAATCCATTTCTCCATAACGATCCTTAAGTTTAGGAAACCCCTTGTCAAGGCATGTCCTCTAACCCTAGGCAAAGGCATTCTTATACCCTATCTTAGAGACCTGTCACCTTGCTTCTCAAGCAAGTAAGATATTTAATTGGGTCTCTCTTTTGAATAGGCTTTAGGAATCACTCCTTATCTGATCATTGATTCATTTGTCATTGTGATTCCTTTTATATCGGGTATCCTCGCATTGGTGAAAGTCTGTAAAGATAAGGAAGTCTTAGTTGAGGTGATATTAGTCTTTCGCTCCATTCTTGCCCCTTGACCTAGTAGTTTCTCTATAGGATCCCCTCTTAGGACCCCTGCTAGTTTGAGTAGTAACATTTTGGCATCATTACAGAGGACACGAGAAATTTGTTTTGTTCCCCATACAGAATATTAGCATGTCATTATTGGCGACTCCATTGGAATAATGAAGCCCTAGTTCTTCATTGAACTTCAAAGTTATTGCTTGTAGGGTGAAGCAAGCATCTATTAAGGCATTTTAATTCATTCTAGCAACTCCATTTTAACCCTAATATGACAAATGGACCAGTGTCAAAAAGAGATTAATCTTAGTTCTACATTTTCAAATCCCAATGATCAAGACCTTCAAGAACTGCAAAACAATGTGGAAAAATATGTTGAGTTTTATGAAGATTTATTGGAGAACGCAGATAAATAATTCATGTTCAGGTTTCATGGGACAACACAAAAGAAAATCTACATAATAATGTGTGCCTATGAGAAAGATCCTAATCGTCTCTTTGAATTTTCTAGATGAACTTGTGCTTTCAACATTTTCACTGATCTTACAAATGAAAAATACTACAATCAATGTAATTAGTTAGGTGATCATCGTGACCTTGAAGAAAATTCAAGTGTGAAGGATCATCATGAAAGTGAGGAATATATGGACAAATGGGATCAATCTAAAGAATATTGTAATAAAGACCTTAAGGATGTAAATTTAAGGATTGAGAATGTCCATGACATGAGTGAAATCCCTATTTAATTCCATGAGGATGAACACGATGAAGTAGGGGCCTTCATTCATGAAAGAGGGTTTGAAGATATGGATATTGTAGCTCCCCCTGAAGATGACATTTCTAATTTCTTGTGCATTAATGAGGGAAGATGGGATATGGGAAACCATTATTTTGACAGTGACCCTATTTATGATACTAACATGGAAAATGAGGTTGAAATTGACTCTCCTTTTCTCCAGGACATTACTCATAATGATATGACTACTCACACCATTGAAAGGGAGGGTCATTGTTTTCCCATGCATGAAGAAGGTTTATTGGAAATAGCAAACCCCATTTATGATATCGATGATGACACTGACAAAGGCTTTGTTTTCCCATGCCTTCTCCAGGGTCCCAATGGCATAGCTACATTATCGACAAACCCTCACCTTGGCCATTCTCACATTGTCACAACTATTGATGATCCCTTTCCCTCTCCTAGGCATGATGTTGAGGAGGAGTTATCCATTAGATGTACCCTTCCTTCCCCCTCATACCTTTAGGATTGTGAATATGATCATCATGAGAAACTTGCCTCTTGTGTCATCCCATGTCATCAATCTCTCTTTCCTCCCAATCATGACCTTATGGTGGCCATGAAGCATGATATTAATGATAAGGACCATGATGGGATGATATGCCTGAGGTTTCCATCCATCAGAAGTTTATGAGATTGATTGTTGATATCTCTATCTTTTGGTTGGAAGAAAGGATCTAGTGTAATAGATTACATCAATTTTATCTTTCTTCCCCCATGATACGCCATGAGTGGTTACTTCATTTTTCTCCTTCCCGCCTTGTGACCTTCCATGTTTTCATTCGTGACCTTGCCTATGGGTAAATTGCATGAGTAAGAAAAAGGGAATTTGTTTTCATATTGACTAGATGATATGTTGGTTGCATTGGGTTTATGATTATACTTAGTATTTCAGTGATGTAACATGCATGTTAGGGTAGGATGCATTACATTCTGATTTTCTCATTAGAACTAACATCATATGGTATTTTCATGGTAGACTAGCTACATTTAAATTGCATTTAAAATAAATTTTATTTTCCTATTGATTTTAAAGCCTAATACTAAACATGGGTGATCATAAGACACCACAAAATCATGTTGCCCCATGTGATTGGTATTTTATATGTGTAGGTAACAAGTCTGTGGTACCAAGAGATTGTTGGCATTTGATGAGCCCCGGAAATGGGTAACTATATGGGCTCATTTTGCCTATTATTACCATTTAATCCACCATTTTCCATAGTTTTATGCATGCTTTTGAATATATTTATGTTAATTGAGTGAATGGGAATAGTCACTTGACCACAAAGTCTAATACGTGCTTATTGCATATTTTTGGACATTTTTGGACCAAGATCAAGCATTTATGAGCATATTGGCAGCCAAATTCGAAGAAACAAGGCTAAGGATTTATAGGAGGGGTGTATCCTGCACTAAATGATCCCTTCCTCAAGTTCTCCACCATCAGCTCAGAGTTCAACAGCCCACCAAAGATGATTTCAAGGGGCAGCCGAGCAGGTCTAGTGAAGTGGCTGTTAACTGCAGTTTTGGGCAGCCAAGCTCCTAAAGTTAAGGAGGACTGTTGGGAGTCCTCGTTTGCATAAATAGGAAGGCTTCAAGCCTTAGTAGTTTAGCCATTTTTTAGTCTATTTTCACACTTTAGTGCAGCCCTGTAATCAGCACATTTTCGAGGTTCTTCTTGCAAATAGTTTGTGATGTAACTATTATTTTTTTATTAATGAAGATGAATCCAACTTTGCACCAACTATGATATTTCTTAGGAGGCTGTAGCTCTTGGGGTTGGGCCCAACCCAATTGCCCAATACCTCCTTTGTGTACTTTATGTGTTTTTCTTCCATTCATAGAATAATTTATGTTATATAGGTTAAATCTTGCTTTGTTACTTAGGTTGTTTTTGATGATTAAGATAGTTGTTCATGCTTCAGGTTGATTTGATAGTTTGAAAACAGAAAAAAGATCCATAAAAAGGCTACCAAGCAGTCCTTGATCTCCTTTCTCCCGCCTTGGGACCATGAATTGAGACCAAGGCACACTTGCTGCCACAAAAACATTGTTTTTGTCTTCCAATGCAATTGCTAGTGTTAGATTTTGAGTTGGAAAAGTTGATATCAATTGTGTTTTCATGCTTAGATCTATTCTTTCTTAGTTTCCATAGCTTTCTTGCATGATTTCCTGTCTATAAACTTCTGTTCATCACGTTTCTAGTTTTTAAGTCAGATTAGGTCAAAATAGATAAATCTCTATTTTTTTAGTCTTTTCTTGGATCAGTTTTGGATTGTAGTGTGCAGAACACCTGTAAGACACTCCTACCTATCCTTCCTCCATCATACAACCTTCTCCATTCCTTCACTCAAGATTTCTTTCCCTCATTCGCCACACTTTCCCAACTTGCCCTAATTTCTACATTTTTGTGCAACATTTATTTCTTCATCCTTGAACAAATCCAACCATCTTCATCACTCTTGAGCTTCATTTACCAATTCCTAGATCCCTTAACATCCCTATCCACCCTTCATTTCCACTTTCCCACTGTTTTTCCACCATCAACCCTCTAAAAACAACTTTCGGCATGTTCCTGTAGAACTTCCTGTAGAATATCCTATAAATCCCCTGCATCCTCCTTAGAAGTTCACGCGAGCGATTTTTCGAGATCTGAGTGCGATGGAAATATCCAGAAGGGTGCTAGGGACCCCTTAGGTCCTCTCCACACCTTCCCAACCTCCTGCAAACACCCACTCCATTTCCTTTCACCAATAAACCTCTGCACAGTCAGAAATAGTTAAAGCACATGCATAATAATTTTGCATGAAATTGCTCAAAAATACAAAAAGATGATTTTTCCATACTTTCCTTCAAAAGTGGCTTAAACACATGCATTTTACCTTTTCAAGAGTCAATGGCATCCATTTCAGTAGTTTACATCTCTTTTCTTGCACAAGTAGGGTTAGTCGGTAAAACTGGGGTTTGCTAGGGTTTGCATTTCCTTTCAGCTTTCATCTTCTTTCTGCAAGTAGACTAGCCTCTTTTGAGTTAGCTTCTGTCCATCATAGTTAAAATCTTCTTCTAAGAACTCATAGAAGTTGGCTTAATCTCCTAGCAAACTTGTGCCAGCTAATCAAGTGAGAGCCTGCAGTAAGAGCTAGTACTTGTGCATATAGCACCGTCGCTTCCAAGTTTGTTACGAACTACCGGGTTGATAAAAGTAAAGTAGGGAGTCCCAGGAGTTGCAGCATCATTGCTGCAATACTAGAGCTCACCATATTTTTGGCACCATTGCCGAGGAAGCGTCAAAGTATTTTGTGATTACTGCTTTTCTTCTTTTTTCTTCTGCAACCTTCTACTAAGTAGTTTATTTCAGCAAGAGTAGAGTAGTTGTTTCATTTCAATTCTGCAATTTCAATTCTGCAAAAGTATATTAGACCATTTCCTGCTTTCATTTCAATTCCACAATTTCATTTCAGCAAGCGTAGATTAGCATTTCCTGCTTTCATTTCAATTCCGCAATTTCATTTCAGCAAGCGTACATTAGCATTTCCTGCTTTCATTTCAATTCTACAATTTCATTTCAGCAAAATAGATTAGTTCTTTCCTGATTTCATTTCAATTTTGCATTTTCATTTTAGCAAGATAGATTTCATTTAGTTGCAATTTGTTGTTCAATCAATTTCAATTTTGCAGGTACAAGCAGAAAAAAGAAACAAAAATCACCCAAAAAATAGATTTCCCTTCATGCCTCGTAGGAACAGAGACAATTCAGGAAAATTCCTACCCAACACCCCCACCACATCACTGAGTCACCCTTCTCTCTTCTTTGGTGGTATAGATCCAGAAGAACCTATAGGTGAACCTCCAAAAAAATGCGAAGATCTTATAAAAGAAGAAGAGCAAGAAACCATTCCTCCTGAGACCATGGCTGAAAACAGAAATGGTAGAGGAAATGGGGAGAGAGTAGAAGGTGCCTTTCCCATCCAAGAGACCAATGAGGACACAAAAATGAAAAACATAAGTCCCTCAGCCTTACCTCACTTCCATGGATTGACTACTGAAGACCTTAATACCTTCTTGTTTGATTTTGTTGTCCTTTGTCGAACTTATGACTATGTAGAAGACAAGCAAAAGTTGAAACTCTTTCCTTCTACCCTCAAGGATGTAGCACTCCGCTGGTTCATGGGGCTACCTGGAAACAGTATCACAACTTGGGCTCAAATGCAGCAAGCCTTTAACAACAAATACCGAGACTACTATAGGTCAAAGGATACAAAAGAAGAAATCTTTCGAATGACCATGGGAAGTGATGAATCTTCAAAAGACTATGAAGAGAGGTTTCAACTCAATTATAAAAGGGCCAGGTGCACACTTGACCCCGAATCTCTGAAGTTGGTTATGCTCAGAAGAGTCCCTAAAGACCTTCTAGATACCCTCCATTTGCTGGTCGGGGGAGATATCTACCAACTACCTTATGATGACATAAAGACTGTGTTTAGAAACCATTCTAGGGCAGCCAGAAAGAGAGGTAGCGGAAGTCAACTCTTAGCCAGTACCCCCTTATCTAGTTCATTCCTTAAAAACAAGTTTGCAAATCAGATGGAATATTTCAAAAGCGAGATGAGACAGACCATTTCCATGCAAATGGATACCTTGCAAATCCAAAAGAAGCTAGAGGAAGCCGAGAGGGTTTTGGCCATATTTTGTCCCAGGTGCACCAGAAAGCATCCTAGGAACGAATGTCCATTGCACTCTGTAGAAGTGTGTTTTGTCTGTGAAGAAGACCATCCTACAAATCAGTGCCCTTCCTTGCCCGGATTTAAAGCTATGTACCAAGGGGCTGAAGGAGCGACTGAACCACTCTACTTCATGAACCAAAGGAGGCCACATGGACCCAGATCTTACCAGCAAGGAATGTAAGGGACTACCCAGACTTATTACAACCCTAGTCAAGCCACTTTCGTGCCTTCTTGGGACCCCCCTACTCATCCTTCCTGGTCCACACCCCCTCCTTGGTCGTATCCTCCTCAATACCATACTCAACCAGCTGCTCACTCGTTTCATTCTCATGCTCAGCCATAACCTCAGTGGAATGCACCTCATCAGGGGTGGAGGCCCCAATACAACTCTCCTCCCGCTCTTTTGCCTCCACCACCTGCTCAACCACAACCATTACCTCCTGCTCCTCCAAGACAACCCCGGATACCTGCTCAACCAAACCCAAACCCAAATAACAGACAGGCCCGGCAGGTATATACTGGAGAAACAACATGCCCTGCCTATGTTGTGGAGATTCAGGAGATCAACCTACGATCTGGGAAGGTCCTCCCAGATAGACAACCTCCTCCTAAGGAGGATGAGGAAGAAAAATAGGAAAGTTAACCCAAAGCCATTCCACCCTTTCCTGAGAGACTAACTGGAACCACGCAACCAACCCCAAAAGAAACTAAACTTCTGGGAGAACTTAAACAGTTATTGGTGAAAATACCACTTCTCCAGGCCATAAAAGATGTACCAATCTACAATAAGTTGATCAAAGAGAAGTGTTTCAGGCACCCAGGCAGGCACAAGAGAGATGCCCCAACTATAAATGTCATAGGACAACTATCTCACCTGATGTTGGGACAGGTAATCTGTCCAAAATATCTGGACCCTCGGAGTCATGTAGTCGATGTCCACATAAATGGAACCATAATACCCCACACTTTGATTGATCTAGGGGTTGCCATTAACGTAATGACCAAGGACACTATGCTTAAACTCAACCTTCAGAGTTCCCTAAGAAAGACCTCAACAGTACTGTAGTTGGAAAACCGCTCCACTGTGACTCCTGAGGGGATTATGGAAGATGTCATGGTTCTTCAGCCAAAGGAAAAACTCACTGGGTATCCCCTCATCTTGGGAAGGCCTTGGTTAGCTACTGCAGATGCTTACATTAGTTGTCGAGCTGGGAGCATGACCATCAAGAATGGGCATATGTCCAAACAGCTAGTCCTATATCCTCTTGCCCAACCTCTGCTAGAACATGACTTACCTCTCTGGTTGGAGGAGGAAGATGAGGATGAAGTCTACTCTGCACCATTGTGCATAGTGGAAGCCACCAGGGGAGGTCCTCAAACCGAGGATGATCTTATTGAGAATTTGATTCAAAATCCACCCCTAGTGTGCTACCATTAGAAGAGTTGGTGGAAGAAACCCAAGCCAGTGCTTTAGTTGATCTCTGTGTGGCTGATCCAACCTCTCTCTGAGTTAAGAATGTGGAATTTAGCCCTGAAAGAACCTTGAAGATCAACTCATCCCTATTCCCCTCTCAGGAGAAAGAGCTGTGTAGCTTATTGAACAGCCATTTGGATGCTTTTGCTTGGAGCTATAAGGAGATGAAAGGAGTCCACCATTTAGTCTGTACCCATCACATTTACATTAAAGAGGATTGTAAACTAGTTAGGTAGCCTGAAAAGAGGATGAATCCAGCCCTTAAGGACATTGTCAAAGAAGAACTGCAAAAGTTGCTGGATGCAGGATTCATCTACCCCATCTCTGACAGTGAGTGGGTTTCTCCTTTGGTGCTTGTGCCCAAGAAAAATGAGAAGTGGAGAATCTATGTAGATTATCGAGAACTTAACAAAGCCACCAAGAAGGACCATTTCCCTTTGCCTTTCATAGATCAAGTGTTGGATGGCCTGGCAGGGAAGAAGTTCTTGTCCTTCCTAGATGGGTTTAGTGGGTATAATCAGATCCAAATCAACCTGGAAGACCAAGATAAGACCACTTTCACTTGTCCATGGGGTACCTTTTCCTGCCAGGCCCTTCCCTTTGGATTGTGCAACACTCCTGCCACTTTCCAGAGAGCAGTACTGAGTATATTCGCTGAGCTGGTTCATGATTCAGTGGAAATCTATATGGATGACTTTACCTCTTATGGTTCTAACTTCCAAGAAGCTCTGACTAACCTGAGGAAAGTTTTAGCCAAGTGTATTGAAATTAACCTGTCCCTCGATCCTGATAAATGTGAATTCCTAATGATTGAAGGGACCGTGCTAGGTCATACAATTTCTCAGCAAGGTTTACAGGTGGATCCCAACAAGATTGCTATCATCCAAAGGGTCCCACCTCCTCAAAAAGTAAGAGATGTTCAGAGTTTTCTAAGCTTAGCAGGATATTATGGAATATTCATTAAAGATTTCAGTAAGCTAGCCTCTCCATTATTTGGTCTTTTGGGAAAATATGTTGAGTTCACATGGACTGACAACTGTCAAGAGGCTCTAGATGCTTTGAAAGGTAAGCTAATAACTGCCCCAATCTTGAGAGGTCCAAACTGGGCCCTGCCTTTCCACATTCACACAGATGCCTCGAACAAATCCATAGGAGAAACCTTAGGACAAGTTGAAGAGAAGCTATCGTATGCCATATATTTTGTCAATAAAAACCTGTCTAAGGCAGAGTTAAACTATACTGTAACCGAGAAAGAGCTCCCGGTTGTAGTCCATTCCCTAAACAAGTTCAGACACTACATCACTGGCTATCAAACATTTGTGCATACTAATCATGCTGCAATTAGGTATTTGATGAATAAACCTGATGTAAATGCTCGTATCATTAGATGGTTACTTTTATTGCAGCAATTTGATTTGACCATTGTTGATAAGCCAAGTAAGGAAAATGTTGTTGCTGATTTTCTGTCTAGACTAGATTTGCCTGCAGGTGAAGAAGGGATGGTGGATGATCAAATGCCAGATGAACACCTATTTGCTATTTCAGTACTCTCTCCATGGTTTGCTGATATAGAAAATTATTTGGTTTCAGCATAGTTTCCGTCATACCTTTCCTCAAAAGAGAAGAGCAAGATCGTGAGGAAAAGTGCCCCATTCACTTGGATCGGGGGCAATCTTTTCAAACTTGGCCTAGATCAGATTTTGAGGCGATGTGTCAAGGAGGAGGAAGTTTTTGACATCCTCCTAACCTATCATGATGGGCCCTGTGGGGGCCACTTTGCAGCAAAAAGAACCTCCTTCAAAATTCTACAGGCAGGGTACTATTGAACCACACTTCATCAAGATGTCAGGAGATACATCAACCAATGTGACAGATGTCAAAGGATGGGGAAGCCTACTCCAAAGGATGAGATTCTCTTGCAGCCTCAAGTGACTTTCGAGCCATTTGAGAAGTGGGGCATGGACTTTGTGGGTCCTATCAACCCTCCTTCAAAACAAAAGTCCTACATCACTGTGTGCACGGATTACCTGACAAAGTGGGTAGAAACAAAGGCAATCAAAGGAGCAACAGAAGAAAAAGTAGCTGAGTTTTTGAGGGAAAATATCTTCTACTAGTTTGGCTACCCAAGAGAATTAGTCACAGATCAAGGAAGTCAGTTTACCTCTAACCTGATTGAAGACCTGCTCACTCATCACAATATTAAGCACAGACTTCCACCCCTTATCGTCCGCAAGAAAATGGACAGGTGGAAGTTACTAACAGAGCTTTGGAAGGGATTTTGACTATGGTAGTGAGCAGCAACAAAAAAGGTTGGGCAGACCGCCTGGTTGAGGCCACCTGGACCTATAACACTACTTGGAAAACTACAACAGGTTTCACACCCTATGAGCTGGTCTATGGGAAGAAGGCTTTGTTGTCCATATAATTTGAATATAACACATTGAGGTTGGCAGCTCAGCTGAACCTAGATCTCAGCCATGCATAATAGGAAATATTGCTTCAGCTGAATGGATTAGATGAACAGAGAATGCAGGCCCTTCTCCACTCAGAGGTAGTCCAACTTCAAAGAAAGATATGGCATGACCGGCACCTCAAAGAAAAGCAATTTCAGCCAGGAGATTGGGCACTGCTATATGATTCAATATACAAGGATTTCAAGGGCAAGCTGAGGACAAGATGGCTGGGACCATATACAGTGGAAACATGCAATGACAATGGTTCAATCCTTATTCGAACCATTGACAAAGAAGCCATCCCCATGCTCGTCAATGGGCATAGATTGAAGATCTACAGGAAGCCCCTTTCCAAGCAGGAGTTCATTGAGACTCTTGGTAAATCAGTATTGGTAGTGGAGCAGGTCCCTGTCTCCACTCCACCTACACCATGAAAAGAAAAAAAAACAAAACAAAACAAAGAAAAAAAAAACAAAAAAACAAAAAAAACACAGAAAAAAGAAAAAGGAATAAAAGATCCTTGGGTGAAAACCTCTTGGAGGTGCCCATGGTAGACAGTAAGGGTGAAAACCTCCTAGAAGCACCCCAATTGTCTCAAACTAAAAAAAAAAAAAAAAAAAAAAAAACCTAATTTCTGTTGAATAAATTGCAGGTTGCAGGAAGGTCATTATAAGTTTTAGGAGGATCGCACAAGACAAAGACAGAGGACATGACTAGGTTGCATGCATCCCTCACAATCCATTCCTCCATCATTGTTACCCTTTCCCAAGATCTGGTCTCATTTGGTCTGAAATTTCAGCTCCTACAGGAAACTCTGTATCTTTTACAGGAGGATCCTATAGAATCTACAGCAAAGCCGAAATCGATCTCAGAAGAGGACCCTAGGGTTGGAAATCTGTCTATGAGACCTATGAACCTCCCTACCTCCATCCCTCACCATATGTCACCCTTTTCAATCTCTGCACACCTTCACTTCACTCGTTTTTATGTCCCTGCACAGTCACACAGAGAAATTATGTTTCCTTCATGCTGCAAACAAAAAAATTTAATGACAAATCAAAGCAGCAGCCTTTTCACTCACCATACCTAATACCCTCCATCTGTGATTCCTTATCAGTCGAGACCCTTGTCAGCAGTTGTAGCCCTACTCATTTTAGCTTGAATTTCAGAAGGAGAAGCAGCTACAGGAAATCCTACAGGATTCCTGTAGCAGCTGATCCCTCTGAAAGACATACTCCAGAGATAGGGACAGCAAAGTATGGCATATGAAACATGCAAGGAGCTCTAGTTGAACGTGTGAACATCAGTAAAAGCCCGAGGCTGAGCATGCAGAGTGCAAGCAGCAACAGCAATGAAGAAATGGGTTCCAAAATCCGAAATATGCACAACATGGCCGTGACTGAGCAGGTAAGTGCCTAAACCTATTCCTCAATTAAATGAATCATATTTCAAGGCTGCGTGACTATGGGAATGGTTCGTATTGAATGGAATCAGTGGCCAGTTAACTGGACCCCCTCGTTCAGTTGCACATCCTCGTGGAATTCAAAAGAGCCCCGTCAAATTCAAAACTACCGATTAGATACGCAGCCAGCACGTGTGGTATGTCCATTCAAGAAGAAATATTCGGGACTGGTAGTGGTGGCGGTGGATAATGGGAGTAAGGGAGGTGATGGCGGTCAAATGGAATGCAGAAACATTATGACCGTGACGTAGGATCAACGGTCCGGTCCGGCCACCTCATCTCCTCACCATGAATCACGCCAACAATTAAAAGACAGCTCAGTTAAGACATTCACCACCCTTTGTTCATTTTGCATTCACGACGTTCTTGACTGGAGTACGCACCTACCACTTCCAGAGTAGCTAACCAGTCATCCTCCACCAGTTTTCTACCTGTTTTTTAAAAATCTCCCACCTATCAGGCTCTACAGGAGCACAGTTTCATTCTACAGGAGCCGGGAGATTTCTACAGGAAGGGTTCTACAGGAAAGGCAGAGAACAACTCTGCAGAAAGAAAACCCAGGATTTTCATCGAAATTCAAGCTCAAAATGAGGTAGGCTTGGGAAAACTTCTCTGTGCATGATTTGTTTGAGTAAGGTGGTGAATTAAACACGGCATTAGATTGAAAAAAGAGAGTGAAAGTCTGCCTGTGCATTGAAAAAAGTGAAAGTCTACCTGCATATTTCCCTGAGTCTACACAGTTTTTTTTTTCTCTCTGCATTCGAAATCTCCTCATCCTTTTTCAAATTCTCCTGTAAGAAAGATACATGCAGCAGTAGAGGCCAGCTTGTGTGTGTGAAAAAAATTTGCATATCTATCCACTTGCTGAGAAAAGAACCTGTGTCCTTATCCTCTGTTCTGTAGAAAAAAAAAATTCTTTTCAAAAATAGAAAGTCAAATTTAGGGTGACAACAGTTTAAAATAGGGGAATTATTGCCATTTGATGTTGTAAGGAGCACATGGGAAATTCCTTCTTGGTTTCAGAAAAAAAACCGAATTCAGCTATCCTCTGTTTCAGTGATTGAATGTTTTTTTTTTCCACCTGAGCATTTTCTTTTCTGGTTAAAACACAAAAAGAAGCACTCAACACCATGCCAGGAGGATTCATGAGAAAAGAACCCTTAAACTCTAGCAAATTGTATGAGCACCCTGAGGTGGTGGACCTTTTCACCAGGGAAAACTAGATATCTTTCTTTTACAGAATTCAGGGTTATGATGAGGAGGTGACTTAAGAGTTTTTGTTGTCCCTAAGACCACATTCGAAGACACATGCCACAATTAGTATTAGGGGTTTGACCCTAGAACTTACACCTGATTCCATTAGTAGAATTATCGGTCTCCCATTGGGGGATCCCTTGGAGCAAAGAGGAGAAATCATTGGAATAAGTTGCTAAGAAAACATTTTTTCTACTTGATGAACATTCTGTAGAAGATAAAAACGGGGTCAGAAGGACAAGCTTGCCTTCTCTCTGGAGTGAAGTTAGTTATCAAATAATGAAGTATATCACATGTGAAGGGAGGTTCAACATCATTTATGGTTATCATGTCAGGTTGTTACATGAATTGAGGTATGGGATGGACTTGCCTCTAGCTAGAAAACTGAGCATCCCATATTTCCTCCTTCAGTCTTTAATCGAATGTGGTACAAAGCTAAATGCAGGGGTCCCAGATCAGTTGGCCCACCATGGGCTCATCAAACTATTGGTGGAAGATGCCTTACACACCTATACTATCCCCATAGCTTGGGAAATCTTCAGAAATATGTCCAGGGATGATAACATTAGAACTTTGGCTGAGAACATCAGCCCATCCAGCAGTGATGAGGGGGATCAAACTGAAGAAATTGAGAAGAAAAATGATGAGGGAGCACAAGACATTCAAGTAGAGGGAAAAACAAAGGAAGAACAGAAGGAAAAAGAGGAATCTGACAAGACTGCTAAACCTAAGATAGAAAAGGAGACAACAGCAAAAATAGAGAAGGGAAAAAGGACAAAGATTGGAAAGGGAAAGGCCAAGAAAACCCAAAAGAAGACTGCCACAGCCAAGGCAGGCACCCAGCAAGAGAAAGAAAAGACATACCCTGAGATATCAGTGACACAAGTAGAAACAGTGGGCATAGAGATTTCTACAGGAATTGAAGGAAAAGAACAGCAGAAAGAAAAATCCCTGAAATGTTGGCAAGGGAAGCAACAGTTGTGCTTGTTGCATTAAGCACACCTACAAAACAAAAAGGAAAAAGAAAAAGGCAAACCTCCATGTACTTTAAAGCCAGAAAAAGAACAAGGATCAAAGTGGGCAAACCCCAGCCATCATCAAAGGAATCAATTGCTATTGAGGACTCACCCACTAAAAAGAAGGAAGAGTCTCCTTCCAGGATATCTATCACCTGTGAAAGAGGAAGCCCAAAAACCTATACATGGAAAGAGAGAATTAAGTTGATGGACTCAAAGGCAGTTCTACAGGAAGCTAAAACATCTCTACAGGAAACTCTAGCCAAGTTAAAAGAAACTGAGAAATTGGAGGAGAAGGCAGCCAAACAGTCACAGGGGGAGAGTAAGGCCACAGAAATACCTGACCAACCCCTCAGCCTAATTTGGGCTCATATTACAATCTGTTAGAGGATGGGAAAATCATCCCATAGAAATTTGTTGTACCTTTATTCTTCGAATTAGAAAAAGAGAGGGTCAGAACACACACATGGATGCAAATCACAAAATCTAAAGGAGTTGAGGACATAGGCCACATGGAGGAAAAGCTAAAGGAATTAAGAGGGGAGTTGGCCATGGTGAGTCACATAGAAAGCAGCAAAAGAGCCCAACTACAAGAGGAGAATGAACTGCTAAAAAAGCAGTTGCAGCTACAAGAAGTTCGTAAGGGAGATAAGCTGTCCATTTTGGGAGGGCAGCAGCAACAGGAAGGCCCTCCAGCAGACAAGGAAACAACCGAGAAACAGCAGAAAGAGGGAGAGCTTCAAGCTGATGTTGAGATGCTAACAAAACTACTACAAGAAAAGGAGTCTCAGGCAGCAGAAGAAGTATAGGTTTTAAAACAGCAGTGGCAAGAAAAAGAAGCCCAACTGGCCTGCATGGCCAGTTGGGCAATAGAAGCCTTGAAATGTAGGAAACCTACTAAATCCTAGGCATTATATCTTAAAGATCAATGGTTGCAATTTCAAATTAACACATTGGCCCAAAGGGGAACCACCCCATTCCAGAATTACAATTAGTTTATGCATTTGTGTGATAGTAGCTCGACTGAAGATAAGGCCAAGTTAGCAGAATTCTATTTACACAACTTGGCGCTTCCTAACATGAATCTATGGGACCCAAACACCGCATTAGGAGATTTGCAAATTATGGCCATGGCTTCTTGGTTAAGCCATGAGGAAAAGAGGGCAGTAGAGATTTAGAATATTATGGCTAAGGAGCTAAGTGAGCCACTCATAATCAGGTTAGAACCAGAAGATCCCTCAACTCTTATATATTCCCATCGGCACCTTGCAGACAACCCTCACATTGCACCTGACTATGTTGAAAGGCAAGCTTAGGCCATTGCTCACTTTGAAGATATGGAAAGACTATTTGGTGATAATTGCATTCATGCTTGCACAAGGAGATGGAACACATTGTCCCATAGTCTAAAAATAAGAGAGTACCACTCCCCAACCAAAATGAGGGAGGCTATGAGAAGAGTACCCGTATACAAACAATCAATGTAGAACTTGAAAGCCAATTGGATTGGCCTTAATTGCAGCCCTCCACTACTACTAGGGCTATTAGAAGAGGTCAAGGAAGAAGAGGAACAAAGACAATGGGAGGAAGTGGACAGAAAGGTAGGTTTTCATGATAGAGAAGAGGACATCACCTTAGAGGCCTGGGATGTCAGAGAGACAATCAAAGATGATGAACTAGATTAGTTGCTCAAAGGATGAGCAACACATTCAGCAGGGGGGTGATGATGAGCCCCAGAAATGGGTAACTATATGGGCTCATTTTTCCTATTATTCTCATTTAATCCACCATTTTCCATAGTTTTATGCATGATTTTGAATATATTTATGTTAATTGAGTGATTGGGAATAGTCACTTGACCACAAAGTCTAATACGTGCTTATTGCAGATTTTTGGACATTTTTGGACCAAGATTAGGCATTTATGAGCAGATTGGCAGCCAAATTTGAAGAAACAAGGCTGAGGATTTATAGGAGGGGTGTCTCCTGCACTAAATGACCCCTTCCTTGAGTTCTCCACCATCAACTCAGAATTCAACAGCCCACCAAAGATGATTTCAAGAGGCAGCTGAGAAAGTCTAGTGAAGTGGCTGTTAACTGCAGTTTTGGGCAGCCAAGCTCCTAAAGTTAAGGAGGACTATTGGGAGTCCTCATTTGCATAAATAGGAAGGCTTCAAGGCTTAGTAGTTTAGCCATTTTTTAGTCTATTTTCGCACTTTAGTGCAGCCATGTAATCAGCACATTTTCGAGCTTCTTCTTGCAGACAGTTTATGATGTAACTATTATTTTTTGATCAATGAAGACGAATCTAGCTTTGCACCATCTCTGATCTTTCTTAGGAGGTTGTAGCTCTTGGGGTTGGGCCCAACCCAAGTGCCCAGTACCTCCTTTGTGTACTTTTATGTGTTTTTCTTGCATTCATAGAATAATTTATGTTATATAGGTTAAATCTTGCTTTATTACTTAGTTTGTTTTTTATGATTAAGATATTTGTTCATGATTCAGGTTGATTTAACAGTTTGACAACAGAAAAAGATCCACAAAAAGGCTACCAAGTAGTCCTTGATCTCCTTTCTCCCTCCTTGGGACCATGAATTGAGACCAAGGCACACTTGTTGCCACAAAAACATTGTTTTTGCCTTCTAATGCAATTGCTAGTGTTAGATTTTGAGTTGGAAAAGTTGATATCAATTGTGTTTTCATGCTTAGATCTATTCTTGCTTAGTTTCCATAGATTTCTTGCATGATTTCCTATCTATAAACTTCTGTTCATCACGTTTCTGGTTTTTAGGTCAGATTAGGTCAAAATAGATAAATCTATTTTTTTTAGTCTTTTCTTGGATCAATTTTGGAAAGTAGTGTGCAGAACACTTGTAAGACACTCCTACCTATCCTTCCTCCATCATACAACCTACTCCAGTCCTTCGCTCAAGATTTCTTTCCCTCATTCGCCACACTTTCCCAACTTGCCCTAATTTCTACATTTTTGTGCAACATTGCTTTCTTCATCCTTGAACAAATCCAACCATCTTCATCACTCCTAAGCTTCATTTACCAGGTCCTAGATCCCTTAACATCCCTATCCACCCTTCATTTCCACTTTCCCACCGTTTTTCCACCATCAACCCTCTAAAAACCACTTTTGGCCTGTTCTTGTAGAACTTCTTGTAGAATTTCCTGTAGATCCCATGAAGCCTCCTGTAGAAGTTCATGCGAGCGATTTTTCAAGATCTAAGTGCAGTGGAAATCTCCAGAAGGGTGCAGGGACCCCTTAGGTCCTCTCCACACCTTCCCAGCCTTCTACAAATGCCCACTCCATTTCCTTTCGCCAATAAACCTCTGCACAGTCAAAAATAGTTAAAACACATGCATAAAAATTCTACATAAAATTGCTCAAAAATACAAAAAGATGATTTTTCCATACTTTCCTTCAGAAGTGGCTTAAACGCATGCATTTTACCTTTTCAAGAGTCAATGGCATCCATTTCAGTAGTTTACATCTCTTTTCTTGCACAAGTAGGGTTAGTCGGTAAAACTAGGGTTTGCTAGGGTTTGTGTCTCCTTTCAACTTTCATCTTCTTTCTGCAAGTAGACTAGCCTCTTTTGAGTTAGCTTTCATCCATCACAGTTAAAAGCTTCTTCTAAGAACTCATAGAAGTTGGCTTAAGCTCCTAGCGAATTTGTGCCAGCTGATCAAGTGACAGCCTGTAGTAAGAGCTAGTACTTGTGCATATAGCACCATCGCTTCCAAGTTTGTTACGAACTACCAGGCTGATAAAAGTTAAGTAGGGAGTCCCAGGAGTTACAACATCATTTCTGCAATACTGGAGCTCACCAGCATTCTCATGACCTCCTGTTCAGGTAGCTTTATGCACATTTCCGAGAGCTCATGTGTCCCAGTTGGAGCCAGATTTTTCCAACCACGTGTGGGTAGTGTATATAGGAGATCTTTTTCTCCTAGATGGTCCTAATATGGTAGCCAACAACCCCTCGCATCCACCAAATAGCTTGAAGTGCCATTATCTCTACCACCTGAGCCAACTATGTGGTCCCTCGCCCACCTGTTATGACTGTATGTGTGAAGGTGGGCCTCCCGACCCCGAAGGTATGAAATTTCATTGTTATAATCGAGTAATTTCCTTACTTGTGAGGGTATATTTTGGGCATGGATTGGTGGGGGGATTTGGCATGAAGAGTGGGCTAGGTTTGTACTCTTGTCTCCACTTCCTGATTTCGTGGTTAACCTCATATCTTAGTCCCGTGGGATCTCCTTTATTGACCATTAGCTTTAGGGTTAGAACTACATGAGAAATATTGATTTTGGTTGTGTGGTCTTGCTTCCCGACACCATATACATTACTCCATTCAACTTATTTTAGCCCCATTCATTTATTTTCCCATCTGGGTCCACATGTGTCCACTGGGTCCACATATGGTTAGCCTCCCACTCCCCTTATCCACACCTTGGATTGGGCCTGGAATGATTCCCTAGAAGTTGTAGCTAAAAAGAAAAGAAAAAGCATAATTTGGCCATCCTCGATAGGAAATGTACCATAAAATGAAAAATATGGCCAGGACATATAAATTTAGCACATGGGAAAATTCCAAACATGAGCTCTACCCCTTATCCATGACCATCACCCTAGTTCTTATGGGCCCTATATGAGCCCCCTCCATCATTAAGGGACCCATGATTATCCCAACCCTTGGTAGGTGATGAACTAACCCACCTTAAGGGGGGTATCCATTATTATATATTACACATCATGCTCTATCCCCTGGAGCCCTGAGCAGTTATAAAAAAACAAAATCAATCAAAAGAAAAAGGAATATGAAGAAGGGTGTAAAAAAAAAGGTCAGGGTAACTCATGTACCACGATTTTCTCCCTCCTACACTCATATAACCAGGTGCAGACTTCCATTTATTATAGCTACCCTTGCACCATAACATGTGGTCTATATGATTCCCCTGATCCCCACTCTGTTCCATTAATTTATCATTTTCCACCTACCATTTGAGGGATGTACCATGGACATGTCACCCCTTTTAAAAGATAAAACCATTGAATAGGGTATTTGTTTAACCCCTTATTGAGCTTGGAGACACTTTTACATGCCAAAACCCACTATGGAAGGGCACGCCACCATGAAATTCCTCATTGATTCCATGACTTTTAAGCTCTTTTACTTGATTATTCTAATGATTAATTGTATTGGAGGGAAAGGGGACGCATTGTATCTTATGTAGGATTTCAGTTGGGTCTCCATTTAGGGATTGGTCTCCCTATACAAGGTCCTATCCCTCTGGAGGTCCACATTGGAACTCGTAGGGTGATCATTGAGAGCCATGGGCCTCCACCATAGCATAGAGTACTTCATGGATCCCCAACACTACTTATTGATTGCCTGTGTTCCACCTTTTGGATGAGGATGATGCACTTGGTCCACCATGCCCAGTCGGCCCCACACTTCCATCATGCACTTGGCATATGATCTAGGGTCAAGATGACCACCATATAGGGCTTATGACATCATCCTAGCCTTTACATATGGTTTACAGGCATTTTCGATCCACATGGAGATCCATGAGGATGTCATTGTGCCACTCATAGCCACTTGGGGGCGCCACTAGGATTTGCTTGGAAACAAGGGGGAAACCACTTGTCCACTATTTTTGAGGTCCATTTTCACATCATGGCACATTCTGGACTTTATTAAGCCTCCTCAAAGGCCCAACGACTCACTTTATTGATCATTCGACCCTCTTGAGATGCTTATTATTATATTATTGAGCTATCTTGATGGGATTGTCACCAAGGTATTGTTATTATGCACATTATTTTTTCTTATGGGAATTATTAGTCCAAATTAGTCCATTTGAAGTCATTAGTGATTGTATAAATAGAAGTGAGGTGATTCAGTCTAATCGTCATCACTTGGATTGGATTAGTATCTATTGAGAGATTTTTGCACCTTTTTTTGGGTAAAATTTTGGAGCTTTCTTGATGCACTATGATGTTTTGATTTTCACTATTGTCTTTGGAGCTTCTTTCTAATGAAAATTTGATGAATAGATATACTCTCTCTCTCATGTAAGTCAGATTTTGATGCTATTCTTGTTATTTTACTAGTTTACTTCATGTTAAGATTATCATTATTCTCGTATGGGTTAAAATAAATATGAAATTCTTCTAGGAACCTTGAATAATTGATTTAATGCATGTGTTGTACTTGAAGAGAGTGGGTGAATTTTACTAGAGGCACCTCATAGGTTGAAATACCTCTAAACTTCATCTCTTTGACAAATTTGAAGTATAAATCCCTATTGACCAAGTTGTTGCCATTGGAGAGGATAGAAAAGATAAATTAGGGATCCTCAGCACAAGAAATTCTTGACCTATGTGTATCTTGACTCCATTAAGCCCAATCAATAAAGAACTAATCCTCGTATCCATTTGGTGGTCAAATTTCCCTCTCTTTTCTTCAATTTTCCCAATTCCCGGCCTAACCCTACAAGGTCTCTTAGGGCATCACACGAAATCTTTTGTATCCATCCAAACACCTTGAAAATCAGTCCACAATTGCGTTGGGATATTCTCAAGGGTTCCTCCAATTTTGAGCACAATCCCACTGTGGAATCCCAAGATATCGCAAGCCCTAGCTCAAGGATCATTTTTCTCCCTATGTTGATTTTAGGTTAGTCTCCTCACGTGGATCATTGCATTCAAATTTCAAAATCAAATTAGTACTTTGATCCTATTCTCTTCCCTAATTAGGTCAAGCCCCTCTTTGGTCAATCAACTCCATACCCTTGATCTAGTGTGGGTCCACCTGGGTACTCTGTGGTCCCGCAACTTTATAACTCAAATTCCACATGGACTACATAGAATCCATTTCTCCATAAGAATCCTTAAGTCTAAGAATTACCTTGTCAAAGCATATCCTCTAACCCTAGGCCAAGGTATTCTCATAGCCCTTCTTAGAGATCCCATCACCTTGATTCTCAACAAAGTAAGTTATTTTATTTGAGTCTCTCTTATGAATAGGCTTTAGGAATCACTCCTTATCCACTCATTGATATATTAGTCATTGTGATTCCTCTTATATCAGGTCTCCTCCCATCGATGAAAGTTTGTAAAGAGAAGTGAGCCTTCATTGAGGTAAAATTGGGTTATCACTCCATTGTTGCCCCTTGACCTAGTAGTTTCTCTATAGGATACCCTCCTAGGACCCCTGCTAGTTTGAGCTCTTTACTGACTTTCACTGATGGGAGGATTCTCGATATGGAGGAAATCACTTATAATGACGAGGTCAATGATAAGGTATAAAGTGATTCCAAAGGCCCATTCAAGGAGATACTCAATTAGGGTTCAATGCTTCAAGAAAAGCTAAGGGCTCTCCAAGATAGATCTATGAGGAAAACCAAGACCTAGGGTTAAATATGTTCAATAATGATGAGTATGGCTAAGTTCAAGACCTCTAATATGATATAGGACCTCTATAGAAGCATTACAAGATGATTTTTCACTTGAAAGAGGATTTTTTCTTTGTTAGAGAGACCTAGAAAGAAGCCTATGTGATGCCTAGGGTTTATGAATAATCGTGGAAGGAGTTCCTCCAATGTAATCTCTAGGTAGAAATAGGATAGGGAGAGAAGGAATGGGGGCTTGAATGATTTATTTAAATGAATAAAAGGTTTTGCAAACCCTAAGAATACCACCTTATCTAAGGGAATAAGCAACTAGGTTTCAATACAAAGACACAGCTAGGGAATCAAATTTTTGGAGATTGAACCGTGGGAATTCAACCAAACTTGAATATCTTGTAGAGGAGAGACCAGCACAAATACCTATCCAAAAGGCTTTGAAAGATTAACCCTTCAGAATATTTTGCAGGAAGCCCTAGTCGATTGTCTAGAAAAACGGATCAAAAAGTTTGGAAGAGAGAAAAGAGAAGGGAAAGAAATGTGACCACCAATTTTTCTTAGATCATTTCCTAGTCCTTGGATATGGAGTCTATGATGATTAAAAATTCTGCCAAAATCATCTTCAAAGAGGCCAAAGAGATGCCCTATCAAGCACTCTTCAACTATTACCCACCAAAGTTTTATGGATTTTCATGAAAGAAGAACGAATCCCATCCACTTGGAACATTCATCTATTACCATAAAATGAGTAACATGTGAAATTTCTAATCAAGTAACCTTTTACAATGATAATCAATAAAACTAGGGAACAAAAGCATTAATCAATTGCAACAATTCCACATGTTAGACATCATTCAAGAGAGATTTTCATAGGGGGTGGAACCACTTAATTTAGATGCCTCCATTGCAAAAGCACTTACACGGGTTCATACACCCATGCCAGAAGCCACCTCTATCAGAAAATACCATGGGATGGAGAAAGAAATAGGAATCAAAAATTGTTTAAATGTGTCAGCGCCACAAAGAGCCAAATACATAAGGGAAGAGGAGGGATCCCAATATAGATCTAAAAGATCAAAGGGTGTCTCTGAACATGATAGCCCACAATCACATGCACAAAGAGCTCCATCAGTATCCTATTCCTTTGATGGCAGTGGATATGGACACACAAGAGCAAACATCCCTTTAAGGTGTAGAATCATATCATATTTCCTTGACAAAGGGTGTAGGAATGATGTGGATTTAAAACTTTACCGTTTCTCTATGCATGTGGGATACCATTCAATGTTCTTCGCTCACCTTATTGGAATGGAATGGTTTCTGCCATTAATGATGCCCCCAAAGGATACAAGGGCCCTACATATGACAAGGCTAGAACTGTGGAACTTGATCATGAAAAACCAAAAAATAGCACATAATTTGGGTAAAATGACAAATTCTTAGAATGAGCAAGGGGTATCAATTGTATCTTAAGGATGGAAAAATGTAAAAGGCAAGCCATTGATAAGTATTCTTGTTGTGTCAATTAATGGTGCAATCTTCCTTTCAGCATATGATTACTCAAAAAAGTTCAAGACCACCATCACCATTGCAGAACCATTACTTCAAACAACTGAATGTATTGGGCCATACAATGTCATCCAAGTCATCACTGATAATTCTTATAATTGTAAGCTAGCGAAGCAATTATTGAGGATAAATACCCCAACATATTTTGGTTTGGGTGTTTGGTTCACACAATGAACCTTTTGATGCATGATATTGTAAAAAAAAAACAACCTCAACACCGATGGATTGGTGATTTGTACAAGAGAGGCAAGAGAATGATAAAATTTATTACCAATCATAGCAATACCCATGGGATTTTCTGAAATCACTCAGGTTTGGAGTTGTTGAAGATTGAGAAGACTAGATTTGTTAGTTATTACCTCACCTTCAAAAGCCTTTCGAAGGTAATATATTCATTGGCCAGCATGGTATCAAGTCAACATTGGCAGATATTAAAGGACAGGGCTGCAACTGTAGTTGAGAGGAGAGGTTTTGAATAGGTGGAGGAGACCGCTCTTGATGGTTTGTCTTTGGCACGTGTGAGGGAAGTCTTGCAATTCACCAAGCCCATTTATAGCATGATTCATTTTGCGGATACAGCTAAACCAATGACTGGGGAGGTGTATGAGTAGGTGGATAGCATGTTGGGGAAAATAAAAGATAGTGTTCAGGAAAAATATCCCAACTTTTATTCAATGATTCAAAATTGTGTGTGTGTGCACGGTGGAATAAACTTAATGTTCCACTACTTGCCTTGGCATATATCCTTATGCCAAAATACCACTCTCCATCTTGGATGGGCCAACTTACACTTAGGGGTGGGGTTAGAAGCAAACCCCATACAGATCCAGATGTACCTAAAGTATATATGGAAGCATTAGACAAGTTGGTCCCTAACAAGGAGGAGTGTGTTAATCTGTGTCTTGAATTAGGCAGATACTTCAGTTGCACTAGTTCGTTTGGTTCTTTGCATGCAATGGAAGATAGAGACAGATTTGATTCTCTCATATTGTGGGAAGCATATGGTAGCCAGGGACTTTTACCAAAATTGGCAAAAAAAATGTGCTCTCACGGGCTATAAATACTTCTTTTGCAAAGAGGTGTTGGTGCACCTACAACTTCATTCATAATGTGATAATAAACAGAATCAATGAAAACCGAGAAGAAATCTTGGTTTATGTGCACTATAACTTGAGGTTGTTGAGTCATTATTGTGATCGGGCTTATCAGGATACATCATTTAAAACTTGGGACAGCAACCCAGAGGACGATAATTTGGAGGATGGCACTATACATATAGAAGAATTTGAAGTAGAACTTTTGAAAGATGATTATGAACCAACAACATCCATGCCACCCCCACCATCTAGTAGCAGTGCTCGAGTTCCAACAAATGTTCCTTCATTGCCTCCACCTTCATCTACATCCTCACGTGGAGGGCATGTGCCTTCTAGTTCTGGTCATGCAACTATGTGGGAGAGGAGACTCCTAGAAGACCACCATGACCTGCTCAGAAATGAGACATTTCTCGTGGCGGAAAGAGGCCCAAGCATTAGCAATAGATAATAGATTTACTTGTATTTTCTAGTTTCTAGTAGTTTTTATAATTGTTGACTCTTTCATATTTATTATGATATTTTTTTATAAACAATATATGACAAATTATGTTTGAAGTTTGAAGTTGGCAATTATAACTCATTGGTAATGAATTATGAATATGATGCTTCGTGAAAGTTGAGATTTAAAACATTTCATTTCATGTTATATATTTTTTGTTATAGTTTGGTTACTTGGTAATGGTAATGGTTACAAGTACAACTTTAGTGATCAATGATGATAAATGTTATATATTGACTTTTGAAAGCTTGAGACTTTAAGATTGATGAATCATGAGACTCAATATGTTGTATGTTACTAACTTTAACATGTGGTTGATGAATATTATAACTTCTATATTTTTGATGTTATATGGTTCAATCCATGTTTTTATGATTTTTATATATAATTCTACATTCTACATTCTTTTGTTGACATATATGCATTAAAATATATAAACATATATATTATATAAAAATTCGCTCCTAAACCAGGAGCTTTTGAAAATGTCGCTTCTCGCTCCCACTCCCAAGTAACCTTGCTCATGGGTCTCCTAATGAAAAATAAGCTTGTAGACTACTACAAATCAGGGCACAGAAGATGGTTCTTTCCCTCCCAGGTCCCAAGGATTAGACAAACATCTTATGGGCCTCAGATCAACTACCAAACCCTATATATATTACTAAGCTATTTGGCGGCACTGTTGGTCCATGTGTATCATCTCGCATATAAAGTGGTGAAATTACCAAGATGTTGAAAGTGCTAAGGGAGCCCACAAGATGAAACAATGCTATATCACATGACAGAGTCCCATGGCTCTCAACACTCCCATACAAGTGTCAATATAATCCTCTGGTGGGATTAGGCCCCTATTAAGTTTCCTAGTCCATGATGAAACCACTTGCCAATTACGCATAAGTTCCAATGTGTCTCCTCACCTTTAGGTACAATAATTCATTAGTGCATATAAGTGAAACAATCTTGTTATTCAAGGGCACAAATGAGAATTAATAATGGGTTTACCTTCCAAATTTGGAGCTTTGAGTGTGTAATGGTGTTACCTCCCTAGGTGGGAGTGGCTAAAAAACAACCCTATTAGGTATTCCCAGCCCCTAAATGGAAATGCATTTCCATGGTACATCCTTCAAGTGGTAGGTGTCATGTGGATAATGATGAGGTGGATTGGGACACAAGGGTCTCGAGGCCAAATTCAATTGGCTCAAGCGTGGTAATGATGAGGGATGTCCACATATTTGGTATATGAATGTAGGAGTGAAAAATCATGGTACATGAGTTACCCCAGCCTTTGCTTTTCCACCCTTCTTCATTTTCTTTTTGCCTTTTATTGAGTTTTATTTTATTTTACTACTTGGTGCTCTAGGGGATGAGAACATGTTATGTATGATATAGCAGTGACTACCCCTTTAAGGTAGGAAATTTTATCGCCCACCATGGGCTGGGACATGCATGGGTTCATTAATGATGCAGGGGGAACTCATAGGGGGGCCCTAGGAGCCAGGGTGATGGCCATAATGATACGGGGTAGATCTCATGTTTGGATTTTTCCCACATGCTAAATTTTATTGTCCCAACCATCTTTTGCATTTTGTGGTATTATTTCTTTTTGTATGTGGCTATGATATTATTATGTCCTTTTTTTAGCTACATCAAACTTCGGGGCATCATTCCAAGCCCGACCCAAACATGTGGACAAGGGGAGGGGAGAACTAGATCCTTCTTGACCCAGTGGTAATGTGTATCAAAAGAGTGAAGATGATGAAATAGGGCATGTAATGTGTGGAGGGGAGTGAAGAATGTGGAACGGGAAAATGGGACTGCGCTACCAAAATTGGGTTTTCTCAAGTAGTGCCCATCCTGAAGCTATAATATAGTAGGGGAGATCCCCCATGACTATGGTTGAGGATTAACCACACATTTAAGGTGAGGGAACAAGAATATAGTGGGAACCCTTCCTTCTTTCATATCACACAATAATCCATACCCATGTGTGCCCAAGGAAAAACAAGCATAAGCACCTGATTTCACAATGAAATACGTACCTTTAGGATTGGATGGCCCACCTTCAAACATACACTCTTAAAAAACAGGTAAGGGGACATATGACTAGCTTGGGGGGCAGAGATCATTTGGCACAATATCTTCTACACTAGTGGCTATCAAGAGTTGTTGGTTGTCAGCTGAAGACAAATATAGGAGAAAAATCCTCCAACGGGTCACCCATTAGTGGTGGGTAATAGGTCATACATTAACATGATTCCATCAACTTAGCTTGCATTTGGGAGGCCAATTTATTATTTAAAAATGCTACTTGGTAAGCTTGTGACCAAGGCTTGTATTTTGCACATTTTAATAATGTTATGGGCCCTTAGGCTAATGTTTTGACTTATTGACACACATATAAGTAGAACACAAGTTCATTTGTGAGAGATCATCATCACACTTGGGATTTTCGTCCTCTTTGGCTAATTCACACTTTTTCTTGAGAGAGATTTTGGAGTATCTTGGAAACACTTTGATATTTGTAGGTGATATTTGATCATCTTGGAGCTACTTCTTGAATATGGCTAGATATAATGCATGACTAACTTATAAGTTCTCTTGTTAATGAAAATATTTCTTTGAGATTCTCTAATGTATGTAATTTTTGCAACTAAAGTAAATGCTTGTGTGCCCTAAGTTTGTTGAAGAAATTTTTGAAAGCAATTTGGTTGCCCCTTAAATATGTTACTAGTGATTAAATGTTAATTTTTTCATGAAACTCCATATTCTAATAGTAGATAATTGTTGAAGGTTGGTAGGTAGGGCATTAACTTTAACCTCCTTGAAGAAAAATTTACCCAATCTAAAGCATCTAGGACTCCATTAGCCCAAGGAAGAAGGCATTGTCCCAAGCCATTTTGGGATCACACTCTCTTTCTTCCATAATTTCTCTTCCTAAATTTTGGTCCCCTCTTCTTGGACATCTAGTCTAGGGAATAGAATGAAATTCATTAGAGAGGGATTTGGTGGATTCTAAGAGCATTGTATTCAAGCTGAGGGTCTTTCCTACAAGACCTCACATTTTCGTGGTCATCTCTTGAATTTTCATCCATAAAAATATTTTCCCTGGGTGTGCCCTAGAAGGGAAACCCTAGCTTGCATTCCTTTGATTTGGGGAATTCTTTGACGGTTGTATGAGCTTAGTATTGTTGGAAATACTGAGGGGGGTGAATTAGTATTTCTTATAAATTAGCACTTTATTGATCTTTTTTCAGAGCATTAGTTAATCTTCGGTTATTATTATTATTTTCAATAAGAGTAGTAAACAACAAAGCAAAAATAGAGACAGTAGGCACAAGATTTTTAAGTGGAAACCCCTTCCAAATTAAAAACCACCAAATTCTTTTCTAATAAGTTCTTTAATCTTTAGCCCCAACTGAAAATAAATCTACCACTTCCTATAACTCTAGAAAATAATTCTTATCTAGTTCCCACTAGAAGGATGCACCATTGCCCCAGTTTTATCAGCAATTAGCTGAAAAGATGCCCCAACACCCAAGTGAGCCACAACTCACCCTAGCACCACCATACCACCCTGAAGTGTTAACATGCACCAACCTATAGGTGACTTCATTCACTTACCTAGCACCACCCTACCACCCTCTAAAGGCAAAAAATAAATACAAAAGTGTGGAATCCCATACCAAGGAAAATGATCCACGTTGTAACGATTTTACAATGATTTCATTTGACTAACTAACACAATATGACCTAAACACTTGACCCAAAAAACTAAGAAATCTTGTCCCAACAACAAACCAAATGCTTTTTCCCAAAACAAATTTTCCTTCTTCAACTCTAGGCAATGACACAGGCTCTATACAAAATTTACAATATTTGATATAATATCTTGTTCAATGACCTGTAACTTATACCTTTGTTGTTGATTTAAAGCTGATCATGAAATTGATGTGTATGATATTTTGTAATACTATGAGATTTCAAACTGTCCCACAACAAACTACCTTTGATAATATGTTTATATTGTCCTTGATGATGAGGTTGTAATGAATTGAAGCAATCCTTGTAGGTCTCATTGTTTGATGTCTTGTTGCCTTACTTGATGTCACTAGTGGACCTTATCTTCATGCCACAGTTCCATTACACTAGTTGAGGGTACTTGAACTATGTTAAACCTGCAATTGAAGGAAATCCAAAATGAGACCCAATACCCAAAGGAAAATAAATATAACCAACCCCTTATCAAAACTTACCTCTACATGCAAAAGTTGGTTAGAGCAATAAAAATAATTTAAGATTTTTTCCTACAATAAGAGCTATAAAATATTTCCATGCAATTATAAATGAAGTACAATCATACCTATATATATCATTTTGATGTTACCAAGTCCTTGAGAATTTATCTATTAATTGTTGCCTTAATGTCCTGCAAGAATTAGTCCTAGACTGACCTAACAAATCTGAGTCTTAAACCTAACACAAACCCACAGACTAGTCCTAAAGAAAATCTATTTAAGGAGACCTAAAGACTTAGCCCTTACAGCCTTTAATATAACCTTTACACAATCTCAATCAAGCTATGGAAAAGCCTTGTATAAAACATTAAAACAAATACAATACCTTCTAGAGATAGATATTATTAGACCATCTTACAAAATTAAAGCACACCTTACACCGTCCTAAAGTTTTAAACACAACCCAATACAATTTTTAACGTAGTCAAGGTGTAAGCGAATTAAGAAAATACCGAGGTTGTTTAGGACAGGTATGAATTGAAGCAATATGTGTACCTAAGTCACAAAAGGTAGATACATATGTATGTTGGCTTGGAGACCCTTCGTTATCTTCTTGAGATCAATCCACACCAAAAAATAGACTTGACTCTATAGTTGGAGTCCTTGACCAAATTTTGTTATTGTAGGCTCGAAAAGGAACATAAATAGTGCTAAATAAACTTCGCTTCTTTAGCCCAAACTTCACATTTTTGTGTTAAGACACCTTGCTTTCCAGAAACCAGAATTTTGCACTAAATGTCCAGTCTGGAAATTGTCAAACTAAATTGAGAACCGAACCCTAAAACCTCTTGAGATCCTGCACTATTACTCCTTTTAGGGTGGCCGAAAAAAATCATGGAATTATTCTCTATTTGTTATTAATTACAATCCATATGTAAATAGGTAAGGTAGGGTCCTTCTTATAGACCTTTGATGAGCCATTAGAGAATTTTTTATGGATGTTATCCATTAGGGAGGTAGTTGAAAGTTAAAGAATTAAAACTTTATATTAAGTGAGCCTTGTAATCAAAGGTAGGGAGGTTCGCTAATAATTTAATGGATAAATGAGGGTTTAATAAGAATGGTGAGGGGAGGAAACTTAAGATTATTTTTCTTTTAATAATCACTATTAATTTTTTATATTAAATTTGAATAAAAATATTATTACCCCTATGGTTAGGGAATTGGGCCCTTGAGAACTCTATTTAATATTTGTCTGGAAATATTTTTAATTCCGCTAGAAATTTATAATCAATTATTGGCTTAGTACATATGGTCTGCTTGTCGCTCGAAATGTACAGGCACTACAACTACTCAAGGTGGGGAGTTGTCACTTTGATCCCTACCCACTCCATTCTAGCTATCTCCAAAAAACAGGCTATAAGGGGGTAGTCCCTATGAAATGAGGAGAAGAAAAACAAGTTGGGAACCAACTTATTTGGGAGACACAAATGAGTGGTCTGGCCACTTGGTTTAAGAAGAGAAAGAATATTGATTTTATTAGATGAGACCAGTGCCTTAATGGAGTCACAATTCCCTCTAATGGTAAATTAAAACCAAGTGACCGAAAGGACACCCGCTGCTTAGGTGCTTGTGTAAAGGGTTTGAGTGATTCTTGGGTTAGGATTGCTTGTGTTGAGTACTTTAGTTATGGTTATCCTTCAATTGTGGCGATAATCACTCATTAATTGAAGACCATACTTAACCACAAGAGGAAGTGTCAAGTTATTAAATGTTAAGGGAGATGAATAGGAGACCCAAAATTATAAGATCCTCATACAGCAAATGATAACAATGATCACATTCAAGAAAACTTGGTGCAATTTTCCAAGATATGACCAACGATGGAAAAATAGGAGAATATTGTTTATTCACTTAAAATGATTACCTAATGGTGAAGGGTTAGCAATGATTAAAAATATATATTTAGCAAGTTTCTTAATTATGCTAATATTGTAGTTATACCATTGACTTAATTAGATTCTCAATTAACCAAGGCTTTTTGACACATGAGGACTACTTAAATGCCCAAAATTATTAGACCTCCTAAAAGCAAGAGACAAGTTAAATCATTCAATGAATGCAACGTGAGTTTTTAGAGAGTGAGCTCATGTAAATGAAACAATTAGGATTAAGACAACAAACGTTAGTGCCTAAGAAACAATGTGACAAAAAGCTCTTTCAGCAGTATAGCATATACAATTGACGATCCTTATGCCCAAAATATATTCAGTGGACATCTAATAAAATTATGACAGCAATGAAGTTTACTTGAAATTATGACAATAGTAAATTACAATGAGTGATCCTTATGTCAAATTGTCAAAACATTCCAGATTTTCTTATCCTTTTCTTTGTAAGATCATAGAGGAAACAGAAAAAGTACTCATGCCACAAACCATGCCCAAATTTCTTGATGTGAAAAAGTATGAATGTCACTAACTACATCAGATCTTAATATGCAGTCGCAAAATATTGTAACAATTGTGAATTTAGATTGAAATGCATGACTTGAAAATATGTTGGGTACCTCCTTTGTGTAACTTCAACAAGTAAAATATCAATGATAATGCATCAGAACTATTGTTGCCTTGAATTCAGAGAGATCTTTAGATTAGTCTTTAAGGTTATGAACGGTGATAAAAGGAAGGTGGACACATAGTGGATTGTGATGAGTTTCGCCACTGTTATGACTTCAGATCCTAATGTTGGAAAAAATTATGAGGAGAATAGAGTTAGAATACAAACCACATGGCCTCAGGCCAAGCAAAACAATTTTCCAATACCTCCTAGAGTGAGCGAAACACTTGTAAGGCACTAGAAAACCACTCAAACTCTCTGGAATACTCAACAATGACTAACTTAGAAATATCATGCCTACCAATCGTGACTTATACATGAGAGAAGAGGTAATAATTCCAATAGGTAAGGCAATGGTTTTCCATAGAGGGGGAGAGAGATGAGACAACAAGGAGAAAAGTGAAGTGATGGAGAGAAGGGGCCAAGAAAGAGGCTGCAACAGGAAGCAAAGGGAAGAAGGTGATGTCCAGGAAGGAAACATAAGGGAAAATGTAAGAGGAGATGGATAAAGAGGACACAGAAGGGTAATGGAGGCTAACAGCAGCAAGAGAGAGGTTTTCGTGAAAAGGATAGGGAGTAGGACTGGAGCAACAAGGGGAAAGGTTGACGTGAGGCAGCAAGGGAATTGTGAAGGGATAAGGATAAGGTAGGGAGGAGGAAGGAGGGTAAGAAGAGATGTTGCAGAGGGGAGAAAAAGAAGGAAAGGTAGCATAGAATAGATGGATATTTGGAGATGGATATTAACAAAAATGAGGGACAAAAAAAGGTAATGGAGGCAAAGGAAGAGGCCTCAAGCTTCACGGAAGACTTGAAAAGGTAATGGAGGGTAATTGGAAGGGATAAGGTCATGCTATGAAGAAGAAGGGGAAATGGAAAACACAGGAAGGAGAGGGCTTGCAGATGGGAAAGAGAAGGGGAAAGGGAAAACACAGGAAGAATAGGGCTTGCGATAAGGAATGATAAGGGGTAGCAAGCCACGAAAAGGGATAAAGGGACATGGAGAAGGTAGGAGGTATAGATGAAGGGAGATACCCATAGCCTGAAGGCCCTAAAAGGATTACAAACCCTCTCAATAATGTAAAAACACATTAGATCTTCGAGATGTGCCCAAAACACCACAATTTTTTCATGTGAGGGCTGATACCTTCTTCTTGGCCTTGAACGTTGAGATTTGAGAGGGAAAATATGGTGGATCTTTCCTTCCTAGGCCTAATCCACCTCTAGAAACCCTCAGAAAAATATTACAAGGGTTGAAACTCCTAAAACCCTTGAAATGCTTTAAATCTGGATGGAAATCACCTACACAAATAAAATTTCAAACACCTAAAACCTTCATATATACAAAAATATAAAATCCCAAGACCCAAGTTAGCCAAAATAATTTACAGGTAATATTTACAAAATTATTCACAAGATCTACAAATATACAAGGGTTTTAAAAAAAAAATGAGAAAAATATTTTTATGGAGTTTTTTTCTTTTGAATAATGGTTAAAAAATACTTTAGAAACCCCAATGTATGTTATAGCCTTAGCAAAGATTTAATCCACCATATAAATATTTGGAATCCAAGCAACAATGATTATTGCCCAAGTATGTGAACTAGGAGGCCAAGGACTGAAGTACTTGCAAGCACTATGAATTTATCTCAAAAAAAAACTGTTAGATCACATGGGGAATCAAACCACCTAAGATTAGACCAAAACTATCAATAGCATGGTCTTATCTCCATCTAATGAAAAAAAATCTTATCAATATTCAACACAACATAGAGATTCTCATAGTCAGCACATAACACAAATCAATAAGTAAGAACACCTTGAATTGCACCCCAAAGTCTTTATTATGATTGAAAAAATAGTTCCCATTAGGATAATATTTACAAAGCTACTTCAACATAAATTTTCTAGCCAGAGATCAAGATGACTAGAGACTCAACTGAGTCTCTAATTTATAGATAAATCCTCCAAGTGAAAAAATAACGACTAGTTTCTTTGATCCATGTCAAAATAATCTTGATCGTTGATAAACACTTCAATATCTTTTAATATTGGCCCTTGACTTTTTATTTTTGAGTAATTTTCGAATTTATCACTTAATTATATTTCAATTAGCTCAAAAATAATTATTTTGAGCTTATTTTCTCAAAAAATTGACTTTGGCTTAACCATCAAGGTCCAAGTGATCAGGCTCATCAATAGGTAAACTATATGGGTCTTAATTCCACTCTCCAGCTTATTAAAATCAACTTTTCTCACATTTACTTATATATTTTATTATATTTTGCTTAGTGAGAAGGGTAAAGGTGAAATGTTATGTCATGTGGCCTAATATGCATTAATTACAGGTATTGGAGCAATTTTGGGATAATTTAAGTGCACGAACTCGAAGTGGACAAGAAAGAGGGATTTTAGGATATTTGTATCCCTCCTTAACTCCTCAAATCATTTGAATATTTCTCCACCATATCTTATCAGCTCGTAGTTACAAGCATCCAAGCCAACCAAGTTCATTGGAAGCTAAGCCAGTGACAGTGAAGACAAGTCATTCTCAAGTTTTGGAGCCAAGTCTCCCTAATTTTAAGGAAGTTGTTGGTAGCTTCAATTTGTATAAGTAAAAGGGCTAAGGGCCTCATTAGGATTCAATTTTTTGTTGTTAAACCAAGAGGTAATTTAGAGCTGAAACATTGTGATTGTTAATCTTATGTTGTATTTGACATTTTGATGATAATGAGAAGGTTTACCTTGATCCAACACTGAGTTGACTCAGAGCGCTGAAACTCTTGGGTTAGGGCCCAACCCTAGTAGCAAAGGTTCCTCTTTTTGTACATGTATTCTTAGATTAAAATCATAGTTAGCTGCTAAAGTTATTTTTGCTTTGTTTAGTTTAGCAAGTATTTGAATGATTGTTTAGTCTTGTTTCCATTACTTGAAGAAGTAGATCAGTGGTACAGTAGTGAGAAATAATACTTCAGAAAATCTTGTGATAGTGGCCTCTTCCTCATCTCCCTCATGGGATCATGGTTTGAGGGCCCCACTCTCACAACCCCAAAAACATATTTATCTTTTGATCATTGCATAGATTAGGGTTCATTGTTGAATAGATCATTGTTTATGATTTCTTGGAAGCACCTGCAGTTGTAATTTTATTTCTTCAGTTTGTTGTATTTTAAGAAGGAATTTCATTTCATAAATCTAGTCATTAGCCATCAATAAATCAGTTTTCTCAGATTCAACTCATATTTTCCCTATTTATATGAAGTTATTCATAAATGAAGAGAAGAAAATGTTTTTTTGGGGGATTTTTGATTTGTAGGGAGGAACTCATCCCACTAGCCTCATCTAAGTCTTCTCCACCTTCTGCCAAGGCCTACCAACCCCTAATCTAAATTTTTGTTTTGTAGCCACCATGGACAGCCACCTTGGGAAAATTCAACCAGCCTGAAGTGATGGGTTGAGCCTTGGGTAATGTGCATATTTCCTACACCATATTTCACCATCAAACATCTTTCCAGCACTTCATTCCACCTTCCCTACCTTCCTATGGCCTTCAGCTAACTTCCTTTAGAAAACTAGGACATCTTGTAGCGGCTACAGGATCTCCGTAGTAGCCTATTTAAACATGTTTTGAGCATAAAGGATAGCCTGAGCATAAGGTAGGCCCTCCACTTGACTTCCATGCCTCTCAGTGCCATTTTAGACCAGCTCTTCCATGCCTTTCTCCCATGCAAATATCAGATTGTTTAACTTAGCATTTATATTTCTAGATCAAAAATCAAAAGACTCTTTTTTTGCCATTTCAACATTAGATAGCTAGTGCATGCATACGTCAGTCATAGAGTGATAGGATAACTTCCCATGTCCACTTAGTCCAAACACCAAAATGATAGAATGTAAGGTTATATTAGTTATTTTCTGCAAGTAATGTGTGTCATTTCTTAGCTAGATTATTTCATGCCATTTTATAGAACTTTCCATTCAGCACTTCCATTTCCTAAATAGGAAAGCATTTACTTTCTTGCATTAAAGATTAGTTGTACATTCACTGTCAGTAGTCAGACTCCTTCTAGTCAATAGAAGATTGGTTTGAAAACCCTAGTGGTCTATCGCCCCAGTTGAAAAGTGACAAGAGTAGATTGTTGCATCTACTATTCATATAACACTATCACCTCCAAGTTTGTACGAAAGCCCGGGTTGATAATGTAAATTTGGTAGCCCTAGGAGTTGCAGCATCCTTGTTGCAATACTAAGGCTCTTCACTTTTTGGCTTTGTTGCTACGAAGGTGCCTAGGTAGATGTAATTTCTGCTTTCCTTTCTATTTGATATTCAGTAAATAGTTGCAATTTTTTCTTTCTTTTTGTTTTTCATTCAATAGATAGTTGCAATTTTTGTTTCTTTCTATTTTGTAAGTAATTCTAAAAAAAAAAAGACAAAACAAAAAAACAAAACCAAAAACGAAAACAGAAACAAAAATAAAACAAAAACAAAAACAAAAAGAAACAAAAACAAAACAAAAAAAACAAACAAAGAAACAAACAAAAACAAAAACAAAAAGACAAAAAAACAAAAAGAAAAACAAACAAAAAAACAAAAACAAACAAACAAAAACAAAAAAACAAACAAACAAACAAACAAAAACAAAAACACACAAGCAAACAAACAAAACAAAACAAATAAACAAACAAACAAAAACAAAAAAACAAAACAAAACAAAAAGCAAAAAACAAAAAACAACATGGCTGAAAACATAAATGAAGGTGCTTTCCCCATTAGGGAAATCAATGGAGATGCTAGGATGAAAAAAATAATCCCCTCTGCCCTTCCTCACTTCCATGTCTTAACCTCAGAAGACCCTGATACCTTTTTGTTTGAGTTTGTTGTCATCTGCAGAACCTATGACTATACCTCTGGTGGCTAGAAGCTGAAATTGTTCCCATCCACCCTTAAGGATGTAACCTTGTGTTGGTTCATGGGTTTACCTGGGGACAGCGTCACTACTTGGGCTCAAATGCAGCAATCCTTCAATGGAAAGTATAGGGACTAATGTAGGTCCAAGGACACAAAATAAGAAATCTGTAGAATGACCTTGGGACATGATGAATCCTTGGAAGATTATGAGGAAATGTTCCAACTCAGCTACGGTAAGGGCCAGATGCACCCTTGATCCTGAATCACTCAAGTTAGTCCTCCTTAGAGGGATCAGGTAAGATATCCTAGAAACCCTAAACATGTTGTCAGGAGGGGACATCTATCAACTATCTTATGATGATATCAAGACAGTTTTCAAAAATCATTCTAGGGAAGCCAGAAAGAAGGGTAGGGCTAGTCAAGATTTGGCCAGTTCATCCACCTCCAACACATCCATCAAAAGTGAAATTGGGAACATGTTGCAAGACTTTAATAGTGCAATGTTGCATACCCTTTCTCTACAAATGGACAACATGTAGATCAAGAGGAAGCAGGAGGAAGTAGAAAGAGTCCTAGTTGTCTTTTTCCCTAGATGCACCAGGAGGCACCCTAGAAATGAATGTCCATTGAATCTTATAGAGATCTTCTCGGACTGTGAGGAAAGCCACTCCACAGACAAGTTCCCTTCTCTGCCTAGATTGAAATCTGTGTATCAAGGAACTAAAGGTATGACTGAACAACTCTATTATATCAACTAAAGGAGGCCTAAAGGACCTCGACCATTCCAGCAGAGTGTGCAAGGGGCGTCCTATTCATATTACAACCCCAATCAGAATGCATACATTCCCCCTTGGTGTCCTCCTACTCATCCTTCATGGTCCACACCTTCTCCCTTGTCTTATGCACCTCAATACCATTCCCAACCTACCAATCAATCATTTCAGTCGTATTCTCCCCCACAACCTCAGTGCAATACCCCATCATAGGGGTGGAAGCCCCCATTCAACCAATATCTAGCCTTACTGCCTCCACCTCCATCTCAACCATAGCTCCTTCACCCTACTCCACCTAAGCAACCTCAAATTCCTGCTCAACCAAATCTGAACTCGAACAACAAGAAGGCATGGTAGTTCTATAGTGGAGAGACATCCTACCCTGCCTATGCTATGGAAATTCAGGAAATCAACCTCAGGTCTGGAAGAGTGCTTCCAGATAACCAACCTCCTTCTATGATCCAAACTTAAATAGGAATGCAACAACTTATAGATATAATCACAAATCAGAGATGCAGTAGAAAAACACTTCATTTCATTAATAGAAAAATATTGAACTATGCTTACAAACAAAATGGAAATAAGATAGCTCAGGTGATGTTAGTTTATCTCTGATAAGAGATGTGGTGGCTACATGCCTTTGCACTTTGTTACAATTAAGCTCAAAGGCCTATTTATTATTGAGAAACAATGAAAAACCCTGAACATCCAAAAACCTAACCCTAGGAGATGAAGCGCCAAAACTATGGGCCTCATTTGGGTAAATTGGTACATCAACTTCCTGAGGTCGTCAATTTGGCATACAAACTTTGTTTGGCTATCATAATACCTCGTTTCAAATTGTAGTATACCTAGGGGGGATAATATGGAGTACAAAGGGAGGTACCCAAGGGAGTAATGTAAGAATGGGATGGGCCATAATAATAAATAAGTTGGTTAACCCGTATCATGTAAGGGACCACAAGTAGTTAGTAATAATGTAATGGGCCCATGGTATTAGATAGATGGTATTGAGGGAACCATGGTAATGACCCATGGTATTGTATGTATGAGGCCTATATAGAGGCTAGAGACTCCCCATTGAGAGATATGAAGGAATATTGTATGAACAGGCATATGGCTTATGGAGTGTTCTCCTTCCTTAAGGAGTGATTGTATGGTGTTGCCCTACCTTGAAGGTTTGATCAATAAAGTGAAGCATTTCTATCTATTTCTATCTTATTATCTGTGAGTATATGTGTATTCTCATATATTTTTGGATCAGATCTATAACAAGTGGTATCAAAGCACTTTCTTGGGCAAAAGTGGAGAATTTTTTTTAATTTTTTGCAAGAACTTTCTGGGGCGGCGAGTTTGCGGATCAGATCTGTATGTTTTGGGGCAAAATCTATAAAATCTAATTACAGATCTTGATTCTTTGTGAAAAAATACCTAAGTTTAAAAAAAAATCGGCCAAATCGGAGTCCGGATGAAGGAGATATCACTGATCTAAAAATCAATGGTGTTCCAGATGTTTTTCGGGGCGGAAAATTTGTAGATCATATTTGTATGATTTGGGGAAAAATATGCAAAATATAATTGTATATCTTGGTTTTTGATGAAAAAATACTCCATTTAAAAAAAAAATCAGTTGAATTGGAGTCTGGATGAGGGAGATATCGCTAATTTAAAAATCAGTGTTGTTGCAGACATTTTTTGGGGCGAAGATTTTGCAAAGAAAATCTGTACATTCTGGTGCAAAATCTGAAGAATATAATTGCATATATGGATTTCTTGTGAAAAAATACCCAAGTTCAAAAAAAACTCAGTCGAATCGGAGCCCGGATGAGGGAGATATCGCTGATTTATAATCAGCTATTTTTTCAGCAATTTTTTGTGACAGCGGGACAGTTGCAGCGCGAATAGGAAATTGCAGTGCCTAGATCAAGATTTCTACTACATGAGAAGATGCAAAATAGTTGTTCCATTTCCGAAAACAGGTCATAATAGGGATTTTGAGCAATATTGATGGAATTGTAGCCATTTCAAATTTTAGCCAAGTACATGAATTTTTTTTCCAAACCTTCATGGCTTCTAGCAAGGAATTTTTTACAGGGAACGATAAGGGTCCTACTATTGAAGAATTTATAGAATATCACAAATCTCGACGCAAACAATTTTGGACAAGTCGCCTGCTATTTAATATCAAAGATGAGGCTGCTAAATGGTGGGACTCACTTGACAATTTAGTGGGGCGACGTCCTCATGAAAAACTAGAAGAACTTCTATTAGAAAAATGGTCTCATGCTAGAAAACAAGTTAAGGAGAAACTTGTGGGGTTATTTCCTACCGGTATATCCTTATTGCAGGTTCATGGATTGATTCAGAAGGAGAAGATCATTGTGTCTATAAATCCTAGTTGCAAGCAAAATCTCATAAATGTCAATTTGGCAAAAAAATTACAAGTGCCAGCAAAACACATGGAGCACACACAGGTTAATAATGAGCAGGTGCAAGTTTATAAAGATTTGAAGATTTATATGGACAAGTATGTATTGCATTCTGATTTTTATGCTTCAAATATGGCTAATGAGGATGTTGTTTTGGGATACCCTTGGATGGAATCAGTGGGTACTATAAATATTAATGTGCAGAAGAAATTCTTGAAGCTCTGGTATAAAAAGAAGAAAATTACATTACAGGACATTTCCATCAATAAACAGGTAGATTCCATGGAGGCTGAAGCAAAATATGTTCCAGATGATGAGCCACTGATGGTCGAAAACCAAACACAAATGTCAAACTAGGTACCAGAAAAATAGGTAGAGGCTCAAGCAGAAAATGTTACATCAGAGGGGGACTCAGTGATTGAAGTAATATTGAAAGATAAGAAACAACAACAGGCACCACAACAGGTACCAAATACCCACCAGGCTCCATTAGGTTATGAATTAAAGAAATATACATCGTTGGTTAACACTTCAGCATATCACCACCCACATCACCCCACAAGAAAACAACCAACAAGATGGCAACGAACTAGCCACAAGGACAACAACCCCCACATGACAGATAGAGAGGAGCGAAGATCCACCTACTACACACCAACACAGAAGAGCTACCAAGGTCAACTTCCATCTCAAGCGAGCAAGGCACCACCGAGATCGAGGGTTCACCTTTCTCTTGGATGGCTAGATGCACGTGCATGGTACCAGTGGACTACTCTTTTGATTAGATCTTATTATTTGTGTTCTTCCTATGTTTCGAGGACGAAACATGTTAAGGGGGGTGGAATGTAGTATACCTAGGGGGGATAATATTGGGTACAAAGGGAGGTACCCAAGGGAATAATGTAATAATGGGATGGGCCATAGTGTTAAATAAGGTGGTTAACCCGTATCATGTAAGGGACCACAAGTAGTTAGTAATAATGTAATGGACCCATGGTATTAGATAGATGGTATTGAGGGAACCATGGTAATGACCCATGGTATTGTATGTATGAGGCCTATATAGAGGCTAGAGACTCCCCATTGAGAGATGTGAAGGAATATTGTATGAACAAGCATATGGCTTGTGGAGTGTTCTCCTTCCTTAAGGGGTGATTATATGGTGTTTCCCTACCTTAAGGGTTTAATTAATAAAGTGAAGCATTTCTATCTATTTCTATCTTATTATTTCTGGGTATATTTGTATTCCCATATATTTTTGGATCAGATCTATAACATGAATATCTCATAGAGAAGGCCGGAAACTAACTTCCATTAAGTGCCTCAAAATGGCTCTGGAAGTTCAAGACCCACAAAAACTGCCAAAAATAGTAAATTGTGCTACAATTAAGGGAACTGAAAAACTGAAAGAGACAGTGTTGGGGGTCCAAGTGGAATAGGCAGGTGGCCACCAATATCCACTTGGATCATTCCTCCCCCATTAGGAAGTAATGGTCCCCATTACGTTGAGTGCCTCCATGAGATGGGGAAACTTCTGCTGAACTTGGTGCCTGGTGAGCCACTTGCCTTGGTGAAGGATTTGGCCAACTTTGACAACTCGATATAGTTGGATCTTCTACTGGAAATTGTTCTTGATTTGTGTGTCCATGATCTTAACAATGGTGGATTGTTCCATGCAGTCTGGGTTTAGATTTGTTGGTGTGAGTTGTTCTGCAATGTCGGATGTGTCCAGCAATGGTGGAAAGTACGATCGAAGGCGGTCTACATTGAACACCGGGTGCAGACCAAGGAATGGTGGAATGCTAAGCTCAAAGAAATTGTCCCCTACAACCTTGGTGATGGTGTATGGCCCATATCAAAGTGAACAAAGCTTGCGGTGGGGTCCATCAAGGTGCTCCTTCTACAAATGTAGTCAAACTTTGTCTCGCGCTTGGAACTTGTGCGGCACCCGATGTTGATCATGGCACTGCTTGTACTTAGTATTACCTCTTTTCAATGTATCATGGGCCTGTTGTAGGATGTATTGAATGCACTCAATGAAGTTGTTAGCCTTATCGGCTTCAGACTGGACATGAGACGAATCTACCTGAGTAGCTGCAAATGGTATGGTCACATTAATGGGACATAATGGCTGAAATCCCAGTCCTGCCTAAAAGGGGTTGCAGCCCGTTGAGATTTGGAGAGCTCTGTTATAGTTATCTTGGACATAGGAGAGGCTTTCATCCCATGTGCATGGATGCTTTGAGTTGTACATGCGTAGAATGTGTATGATCATCCTGTTGACAACCTTTATTTGGTCATTAGTTTGGGGATGGAAAGTCATGGAATTAGTAAGTTTTGTATCCAGCATCGACTAGAGACTTGACCAAAATGCACTCAGGAATTTGTTGTCCCGATCTGAGACAATGGACTGTGGGATCCCAAAGTGTACCCACAATCACTCAAATAATATCTTAGTAGTGGCCTCTGTTGTCATACTCTTCTTGTAGGCCGCCATGATGGCAATCTTAGAGAATCTGTCGATGACCATGAAAACGCAATTGTGGTCATGCTTAGTAGAAGGAAGGCCCAACATGTCATCCATGGAGACATATTCCCAAGGCTAACTAGGAGAAGGTAGAGGATCATACAGGCCTTGCTTCTTGGTGGTTGGTTTGGCAATGGCGCGGGCAGTGCAGGATCTAATGTACTTCCCAACATCCATGACGAAGTTTCAACTAATAAAATTATTTCTGCAATACTACCATTATTTTTCTCTACTCCATGATGTTTAGCAAACCGACTATAGTGCGACTCCCAAATCATCTTGGCACGCTCACTTGAAGGATCACAGATGTGTCCTAGGTGGCATAACAGTGCAACCTGGAGGTGAAAATTTGGAAATTTCTTCCCTTCTAGGAGTATCTAGTATGCGTTGCCAAATTCTGGATCGCTCTTGTAATTATGCGGCCACCCCGATGTCTCGTGCCCATAAGAGTCGAGCATAGTGATCAGCGCCATGACCGGTGGTCGACTGAGGCAATCAGCGACATGATTGGTGTTGTCCTTCTTATACGTAATGTTCAAATGGAACTGTTGCAAGTAGGTGGACCATTTCTGATGGCAATCATTCTGCAACTTCCCTTGTGTATGTATGAACTGTAGAGGTTGTGTATGTATGAACTGTAGAGGTTGGTGGTATGTGTGGATGACTGTTTCCTTCACCATAATGTAATGTTTCCATTGATGATAGGCCTACATAATGGAATACATTTCTTTATCATAAGTGGGGTACTTTTGGATTTTGTCTAAAAGTGTCTCATTGTGGTAAGCCACTAGATTCCTATGCTGAGTAAGAACTGCACCAATAGCATAGTCAGAGGCATCTGTCTCAATCTCAAATGGTTGTTGCAGATCTAGTAATGTGAGAACTGGTGCAAAACAGAGGTGATTCTTCAACTCAGAGAACGATGTTTGTTGTGTTTCATACCAAAAAAACTTTTCTTTTGCTCTGCCCTTGGTGACTTGACTTAAAGGCCAAGTGATATGAGAGAACCCCAACACGAACCTACGGTAGAAGTTGCAAAGACCCAAAAAGCTGCGGAGCTCTGTAAGAGTGGTTAGGGTTGGCCAATCCCGAATGACTTGTATCTTGGATGGGTCCACATGTACACCGTGCTCATCAATTATGTACCGTAGATATTGAACCTAGGTCAGGCCAAAGGTGCATTTCTCCAAGTTAGCACATAGCTTGTGTTGTCACAGGGTTTGAAGGACCTGTCGAATATGGTAGATGTGCTCCTCCCAAATCTGGCTGAAGATCAAGATGTCATCTAGTTACACCACCATGAATGCATTGGTGAAGGGTCGCAAGATATCTTCCATTAGTCTCATGGAGGTTGCAGGGGCATTCGTCAATCCAAACAGCATGACCAACCATTCAAAAAGACCCTCGTTGTATTTGAAGGAAATCTTCCACACATTAGAGGGTTCGATAGGAACCTGGTGATAACCTGACTTCAAGTCAATCTTATTGAAATATTTGGCCCCCTTGAGCTGGTCAAGAAGATCATCAATCCATGGGATAGGGTACTTATTCCGGACAGTGATATTTTTCAATGTCGGGTAGTCAATACAGAGCCTCCAGGTCCCATCCTTCTTCTGTACCAATACAATCAGGCTCCCACAGGGTAATGAACTTGGCCTGATGTGCCCTTTATGCAATAGTCCCTGAATCTTCCTCCTCATCTCATCATTCTCCAGAACAGAGTATCGCTAGATCGGCCCATTGGGCAGCGGCACGCTCGGGGTTAGATTGATGGAGTTCTTGACCTGATAGTGCAGAGGTACCCCTGTAGGTGAGGCACAAATATCCCTATACTCCTACACAACCTTGTCCATTTGTTGTTTCTATGTAAAGGAGTCCTGCCTGGAAGTCGTGGCCACAACCTTCTTCTTGCCATGAGGGCGAATCATAAGGAAAACAAATTTCCTGGTCTAGGAAATTATCTTACTACATTACTTTGTAATGATCAAAGAGATGGTGGTAGTTGGGGCTACCTCCGGTATCTTCTACAACTTGTTGGCCAAGGTAATAATCACATAGCGAGGTCTAGATTCATATACAGCATGTCACTTCCACAAGTATGGTTATCCTAACAATACATAAAAAACTTCAAGAGGAGAAACATCACACAGTACCTCATTCATGAAGGATTTGATGCTGCAGGGAAGGCAACACTATTGGTTGATGCGAAGATCTCATCCCTGGGGAAGCCACCTAATGGTGTATGGATGTGGATGTGTTGTAGTCTTTAGGCCCAGCCCCTTCATGACCTCTGCCGAAATGAGGTTATTTTGGCTCCCGTTATCGACAATGAGTTGCAACGGAGAATCCTTCACCCACATCTATGAGTGGAAGAGGTGTTCCCCCTCCTCTGGATCTTCAGGATTAATCTTTCGGATATTGGTGGTGGCCACAGTGGCATTGGGCTCCACATCAATGATCTGCTTCCCTTTGCCAGTTCCCTTATCGAGTTCTAATTCAGAGTCGGAACATGCATCTGATTTAGAAGCCTTCAGCTCGACCACCAATGACTACTTGGCCCGACACTCACTTGTATTGTAAGTGGAGCTCTTATGGAACTCACACAATTTCCCCATGTCCTCCTTTATCTTTGTGGTGTTGTTCTTTGCTTGTGGCTTCGGCAGGCTATCTTGGGTAGCCCCACCTTGGCTTGGTCCTTTGTTCTGTGGTTTGGGTGTGCCTTTTCTTGCTTTGGATTCACAAATCCAAAGGTTTGCTTCTTCTATTTGAACTTATACTCAGTCTTGAGAGCGTATCGGTACACCATGTCAAGCGAAGAAATGTCCATGAACTCCATCTCATCCTGGATGTACTTGTGTAGACAATCGCAGTACTTGAGCACCAAATGTTGCTTAGTATCCTTGATACCTAGCTTCATGCTAAGGGTATGGAAAATATTTGTGAACTCTGACACATCTTGGTCCCTTCCATATCATAGCATGGTCCACTTTATGTATTTATCTTCATAGCTCCCGACATGGTAATATTGTTCCTTGATGGCGTCTCGAAAAGAATCCCAAGTGGGTGCGGCTGAAAACAACGAGGGTTCATTCTCATCCTTTTGTTCACAGCAGGTTTCCCACCAGTCCTTGACATGGGGTGGCTTTGAGAAGTGCAAAAGTAATCTTTTCCCGGTTGGAAAAGTCATGAACTGAAAAATATCCTTCCAACAGATTTAACCATTTATCTACGGCATTTGCATCTATCATACCTTCAAATATGGGAATATGGAAGTTAACTTGTTCCTTAAAAGGAGTGCCGCCTCCATAGTGGCCTATGGGTAGCTGTCGAAGGATCTGGGCAAAGTTATCCACCACCGCGTCCCTATGTTGCTCGAGGGCTTCCTCGAGCAACATTTTGAAAGGATCTCCTGCCCCCTCATCTTTATTTTCTTCCACCATGGGAGGTCGTTGGGTTTTGCGAGTCTGATCTTGCAACGGTTCAACCAGATTGAGGTCTAACTCCTTATACCCTGACCTCATTGGGGACATGCAAAGAAAAATAGAGAAAGAGAAGATCGCTTTGATACCACTGATCCAAAATTAAACATGAATGCAACAACTTACAGATATAACCCTAAATACATAGATGCAGCAGAAAACACTTCATTTCATTAATAGAAAAATACTGAACTATGCTTACAAAAAGAATGGAAATAAGATAACTCAAGCGATGGTAGCTTATCTCTAAGAAGAGATGTGGCAGTTACATGCCTCTGAACTATGTTACAATGAGGCTCAAAGGCCTATTTATTATTGAGAAACAATGGAAAACCATAAACATCCAAAAACCTAACCCTAGGAGATGAAGCGCCAAAACTATGGGCCCCATTTGGGTAAATTGGTACATCAACTTCCCAGGGTCATAAGTTTGGCATACAGTCTCTGTTTGGCTATCATAATACCTCATTTCAAAGATCTTGAAGAGAAGGCCGAAAAAATGAGAAAATGTATTTGGGATGTATTTGGTCTCTTAATTTTCCCTAAAAACGTCGTTTAGGCCCTCAAAACGGCTTCAGAAGTTCAAGACCCGAAAAACTACCAAAAATAGTAAATTGTACTACAATTAAGGGAACCGAAAAAACTGAAAGAGATAGTGTTGGGGGTCCAAGTGGAATAGGTGGGTGGCCACCAATATCCACCTGGATCAATCTCCACCTGAGGAGCTTGAAGAGGAAAAGGAAGAGAGTGTTCCTCAAGCCAATCCACCTCCTTTTCCTAAGAGACGAATCGATCCTAGCCAGCACACCCCAGAAGAGACTGAACTTTTGGGTGAATTGAAAAACTTGTGTGTTAAAATCCCACTCCTCTAATCTATCAAAGATGTCCCCATCTACAACAAGTTAATCAAGGAAAAATGCTTCAAACATCCTGGGAGGAGAAAGAAAGAAACCCCTGCCATTAATGTCATTGGATAGTTGTCTGACTTAATGTGTGGGAGAGTGATTTTCCTAAAGTATCTAGACCCTAGAAGTCTTGTGGTAGATGTACACATTGATGGCATCACTGTCCCCCATACCTTGATTGATCTTGGGGTTGTCATCAATGTGATGACTAAGGAGACCATGCTTAAATTGAATCTCCAAGGATCATTAAGGAAGACAAAAACAATCTTGTAGCTTGCAGACATATCCACGGCAGCTCCTAAGGGATTTTTTGAGGACGTTATGGTCTCCATTGATTCCTGGGAATACCCTGCTGACTTCTTAGTTCTCCAACCTAAGACCAAATTCAATGGTTATCCTCTCATCCTTGGAAGGCCATGGCTAGCCACTATTGATGCTTACATAAGTTGCAGGGTTGGGAATATGACCATTAAAAATGGGCATTTGTCCAAACAATTGGTCTTGTACCCTCTTACTCAACCATCTCTAGAGCATGACTTGCCCTTATGGTTGGAAGAGGAAGAGGATGAAGTGTACAATACCACATCCTACCCAATCTGTAACCTAGATGTTATTATAAGAGGGGGGAACCTGATGAAGATGACTTGATTGATCAAATCCTCCAGAATTGGTCCCCCAAGACCATGTCTCTTGATGAGTTAGTAAAGAAATCTGAAGAAAACCCTTGGACTGATTTGTGCCTAACTGACTCAAATCCTACTCATGTCGAAATGATAGAATTTGGTCCAGCTAAAACATTGAAAATCAACCCCTCTCTCTGCACATCAGGAAAAGGAGTTATGTGACATGCTAAGAGAGCACATGGATGCCTTTGCCTGGAGTTATAAGGAAAATAAGGGAGTGCACCCTTTGATGTGTACTCACCACATTTGCATCAAGGAATTTTGCAAGCCAGTTCGCCAACCTCAGAGGAGAATGAGCCCAGCCCTCAAAGACATAGTTAAAGAAGAACTGCAGAATTTGTTGTATGCAGGGTTCATTTACCCCATCTCCGATAGTGAGTGGGTGTCTCCTCTAGTTCGTGTCCCAAATAATAATGGAAAATGAAGGATCTATGTGGACTACAGAGAGTTAAACAAAGCCACTAAAAGGGACCATTTCCCTCTACATTTCATTGATTGAGTCTTGTATGGTCTTGCAGGGAAGAAGTTCTTCTCTTTCTTGAATGGATTCAGTGGTTACAATCATATCCAGATCATCCCAGAGGACCAATATTAAACCACCTTCACTTGTCCTTGGGGTACCTTTTCTTATAGGGTCCTACCTTTTGGATTATGTAATTGCCCTGCCACTTTTCAAAGGGCAGTCCTGAACATCTTTACTAAGTTAGTCCATGACTCTATAGAAATCTATATGGATGACTTCACTCCCTATGGGTGTGATTTCCTAGAGGCTCTCTCTAACTTGGGGAAAGTATTAAATAATTGCATTGAAATGAACCTATCCCTTAGTCCTGAGAAGTGTGAGTTCCTGATGAATCCAAGGACTCCTCTCAGTCACTCAATATCCCAGGAAGGACTGCGAGTGGACCCAAATAAAATTGCTATCATAAAGAGGGTCCCTACTCCTCAGAAATAGAGGGATGTCAAAAAAAAATTAGGCTTAGCTAGATACTATAGAAGATTCATAAAGGACTTCAGCAAAGTAGCCTCGCCATTTTTTTTTACTACTCGCCAATAACTCTGAATTTTGCTAGTCAAAAAGCTACTAAGAGGCCCTACAAACCTTAAAGGACAAGTTGACTATTGCACCCATACTATAAAGCCCAAATTGGGCTCTTCCTTTCCACATCCATGTTGATGCCTCTGACAAAGCTATAAGAGCATATTTAGGCCAGATAGATGATAAGTTTCCTTATGCCATTTACTTCATTAGCAAAAAATTGTCCAAGGTTGAATTGAACTATATTGTGACTAAAAAAGAGCTCCTAGTTGTTGTCCATTCCTTGAACAAATTTAGACACTACATCACTGGTTACCAAACCTTTGTACATATTGACCATGTTGTTATCAAATATTTTATGAAAAAACCCGATGTGAATGCCATAATTATTAGATGGTTTTTTTTATTACAACAATTTGATCTAACTATCATTGATAAGCCTAGTAGAGAAAATGTAGTTGCAGATTTTTTTTCTAGAATTGCTTTTCCTGTAGGTGAGGAAGGAATGGTTGATGATCAGCTACCAAATGATAATTTATTTTCTATTTCAATTCTCTCTCCATGGTGTGCTGACATACCCAACTACCTAGTGGTTGAACATTTCCCTCCAAATCTGTCCTCCAAGGAAAAAAGTAGAATTGTAAGAAAGAGCACCCCATTCACTTGGATTGGGGGAAATCTCTTCAAGCTAGGCCCAGATCAAATTTTGAGGAGATGTATCAAAGAGGAGGAATAATTTGACATCCTTATGGTCTGTCATGATGGCCCTTGTGGAGGTCACTTTGTAGCCATGAGGACAGCCTTCAAGGTACTGCAAGATGGATACTATTGGCCCACTCTCCACCAAGATGCAAGAAGATACATTAGTCGATGTGATTGGTGCTAGAGTATGGGGAAACCTACTCCCAAGGATGAAATGTCTTTGCAACCTCAGGTGACTCTAGAGACATTTGACAAGTGGGGCATGGATTTCATTGGGCCCATTGATCCACCATCGGGGTAGAAAAAGTACATAATTGTATGCACAAATTATTTGACAAAGTGGGTTGGTTTTCAAGGTAGCAACAGAAGAGAAAGTGGTTGAGTTCTTAAGGGAGAATTTATTTTACAAGTTTGGGTACCCTAGAGAATTAGTCACTAATCAGGGAGCTCAATTCACATCACACCTGATTGAGAATTTGTTGAGGAAACATAAGATCAAATATAGGAAGTCAACTACTTATCATCCTCAGGCCAATGGACAAGTAGAGGTTACTAACAGAGCATTGGAAAGCATCCTCACCAAGGTTGTGAGCAGCGGTAGAAAATATTGGGCTGGCAGACTAGTGGAGGTCACTTGGGCCTATAATACAACTTGGAAGACAACCATTGGCTTCACCCCTTATGACTTGGTCTATGAAAAGAAGGCTCTGCTCTCCATTGAGTTTGAGTAAAACACTTTGAGAATGGAAGCGAATTTGGATTTGGATGTTACAAAGGCACAACAGGAGAGGTTGCTCTAGCTCGATGGTTTGGATGAATTCGGGATGCAGGCCCTCTTACACACTGAAGTTATTCAAGTACATAGAAAGGTTTGGCATGAAAAAAACATCAAAGACAAAGTTTTTAAAGAAGGATATTGGGCTCTGCTATATGACTCCAGGTTCAAGGAGTTCAAAGATAAATTGATGACCAAGTCGTTAGGCCCATATCTAATAGAAAAGTGCCATGACAATGGGGCTATGCAAATCAGGACCATTGATGAATAAGTTATTCCCTTGCTTGTCAATGGGTACAGATTGAAAGCCTATAAAAGACCTTTGTCAATGGAGGAGTTCATCAATACCATCAGTAAGGAAGTGAATGTGATTGGAAGTGTCTCAACTTCCAGCTCACCCAATTCTCAAAGACTGTTTTTATTTTTGAAAAAAATAAATAAAAAATGAAAACAATAAGGGACCTAGGTGAAAACCTTTATGAGGCACCTGAGGCCAACTCTTGAGTTGAAAACATCCTTGAGGTAGCTTAGGAGAGAAAAAAAAAGGAAAATAAAAATATCCCTGGGTGAAAACATCCCTTGAGGCGCCTAGGGCAGGAATACAAGCTAAAAACCTCCTTTGGGGCGACCTGTGTATCTTTCAAAAAACCAAAAATTCCATGGCAAGGACTCAAACCTGCCCACTGATAAAATTCTATGATTTTGAAGGTTTTTAAAGAAAACAAAGGACTCAGAGTTCTAGGGATAGAAATCCAAGCATCACCCCAATTCTTCCTCCATTCACTTCATCTCATTCATGCCTACCATTTCCCCATCATCCATTTCCACTTTCAAGAACCAAAAAACAATTTTTTAGTAGTTTTCTAGCTTTCTACAGGATGTCGTGTAGCTGCTACAGGAAGGTCCTGTAGTACTACAAGATTTCCTAAAATACTATAGGAAAGGGGTCTCAATTGGAAAATAATGATGCAGGCGTATTCTAGGTTAAAAAAAGGGACCCTACACCTCACCATCTCTCACCCAACATCAACTCATGTCCATACCTACCCCTATGTCCATAAAAGAAAAAACATAGGAAAATGCAAAAAAAATACAAAAAAAAAGAGAATCCAAAGGGCATTTCATCATTGGCCTCACTCATCCATCACTCCATCTACTTCACCACCATCCATCCTTCCTCTAAGTGAAAAAAAAAGAAATAAATAATGAAGGAAAGGCAGCTACAGGGTTTCATGTAGTAGCTACATGATCTCCTATAGTAGCTTGTGTTATGACTACAACAATCCTACGCTGCATTCTCCTTCACCACCAATGCAAATAGTGAGCTCCAACATCTCTACAAGCCTTGTGACTCATGTCCAGAGCTCAACAATGGTAGCAAGGATACCAACCACCTTCACACAGGAAACAACAAGTAGGCAGCTACATCAGCAAGAAGAAATCAACAAAAAAGTGACCAAAGGAGAGCACTTACCTGAACAAGAAGCACAACAAGATCATCCTCCAGCATGCATCGACCAACAAAGGTAGGCACAGGGATGTAACCTCATCCAAACTCTTCCCCGAGTAATGATATGATAAATGTGTAGGAATGTGAAAAAAATCCTTTTTATAAGTTGGAGGTGGCCAGTTAACTTGGCCACGCTCAGCTCGAGGTCAAAAAGTAAACTCCCGGTCAGCATGCCACATTGGAATGTCACATCAAGGAGCATCATTCAAAAAGGGGGTAAATTTATTTATGTGAGAGTGGGTGATAATCATGAGGGGAGACTACATGATCACCAACAGTGGGCCAATGGTCCCAATGAGGAAATCTCGTACCATTGCCAACCAACACAGCGCTCCAAGAAATCGACCATAAATAGAAAAAATTCCAAATTTTCATGCACAAATTGTTCATTTCAAGATCAGAGAGATTGGGACCACCTTGGAGAGCCATCGAGGAAGCAAACCCTGTTTTGGCCACCCTACAAGAAACAGAACTATAGGAAACTACAGGAAACTTAGGGACCTATAGGAAGCACTAGAATTTCACCATAAATCTGCAAGGGGGTGCCTAGGATCCAGTTGGTCAATAATTCTCATCATCTAGAGCATCACAGTGAAATCTAGGTAGCCCATCTCGCCTGTGTTTTTGATTTGATATCTAGGGAAGAAAAGAGGACAAGTTTGAAACATTCTAGTAATTACAGTGGACCTAGGGTTTAGACAGAGCTTTGTGAAGTTTAAAGAAAATTGTGTGGAGATAGGAACTGTAAAAATTGCAGTCATCCATCAGAAATTCTAAACTCTCAGTGACCTTGAACTCACACTAAGGCTAGCCTAAAAAACTCCTACATTCAAGTAATCAGAGAAGAGAAATGGGAGTAGGATTCAATAGAATGGAACCCACAAACACATCCACGACCCACCTTCATCCCCCTATGGTAGATATATTTAGGAAGCATCACTGGTTGGGATTATTTGAGTTGCTCAAAGGGTATGATGATGATATATCTCTAGAATTTTCCATGGCACTTAACCCTCACGCTAGAACTAGTGCTACTATTATGGTGAGGGAGCTGTCAATTACAATTAACCCTGAGGTGATCAGCAGAGCCACCACACTTCCTCAAGGGGTGCAATGGAGAAAGGAGGATAAGGCTAGCAACACCTTTGCTAAGAAAACATTTTTCCTAGATAATGAAGAGCCAATTGAGGAAAAAATGGGGTCATAAGGGAGAGCCTTCCCTATCTTTGGAATGAGGTGAGCTATCACATTCTCAAATACATTTCTTGTGAAGGGAGGCACAGTGTAATCTATGACTACCAATTTAGACTCCTCCATGAGTTGAGATTTGGACAGGGGCTACCCATAAACCAAAGGTTCAATGTGCCTTATTTCTTGCTACAGTCAATGTTAGACATGAGCCAAAAGGTACAATAAGTGAAACATAATCAATTGGATCATCATGGAATCATTAAGCTAATACTAGAGGATGCCTTGAGCCAATTAATAATTCCTATTCTATGGTCCACATTTAGAGACATGGACAAAGAGGTTGTAATTGAAATCCAAGCCCTTGAATATGATAGGGACCCAACCTATAGTGGTAAGAAGAAGAAGAAGAAGAGGAAGAGAAGAAGGAAGTCACAAGCCTTGAGGAACATATCAAATAAGGGGAGAAATCCCCAAGGTTGACCCCTAAGTCCAATGAGAAGGACGCAGTTTTTTCCTTAGTTGCCCTAAGGACACCCATCAAGTCAAAAGGGAAAAGACAAAGGTAGACTCCCCTCTATTTCAGAACAAGAAGAAGCACGAGCATCAAGTAGGGGAGACCACAAACACCCACAAAGACTCCCATCATAATTGAGGAGTCACCAAAAAAGCAGGAAAAACTAGTTTCCTTGGGAATGAAAGTTGAAGAGGGCACATCAAAATAAGCTACCCCAAAGGCTCCCATCACTTATGTTAGGAACCCTATCACCAGGTCAACATCAGCAAAGAAAGAGAAGGCACCTGTGACCCCATTACAGAGGGGACAGATCCTTCTACAGGATCCTCAAGCAGTCCTACAGGGAACACAGAAAAATATACAGGAAGGACAATAGGGGTAGAGGGAAGGCAAGGAAGCAACACCACAAGTACAGGAGGGGGCAACTACTCCAAAAACATCTGAGGGGGGATTCCAGGAGTTGTAGGAGCCTAGGTCGTAGCCAAATCTGAGATCTTACTACAAGTTCATTGAGGGAGTCAAAGTAATACCACAGAAATTTTTAATCCCTCTCTTATTTGAGCTTGAGAAAGAGAGACGAAGGACACATTGCTAGATGCAAATTGCCAAGTCAAGGAAGGTAGAATATGTGGGCCATATGGAAGAGAAACTCCTAGAGATAGGTAGTGAGTTGAGTGAGATGAGAGACAAGGAACAAATTATGAGATCTTAACTATAGGTGCACATGACTAAGGAGGCAATTGCAGGAAAAAGAGAGCCAATTGGCCCTCGTGGCAGGCCTCTCCATGGAGGCACTTCAATGCAGGATGCCATCAAGATCATATGCACTATACCTCAAGAATCAATAGATGAAATTTCAGATCAAGACACTAGCACAGCAGGGGACTATGCCCTTCCAAGCCTATAGACAGTTCATTGAACTATGTGACAAGACCACCCTAGAAGATAAGGCCAAGATATATGGATTTTACCTACACAACTTGGCCTTAAGAGATTTGAATGTGTGGGATCCCAATGCAAAGTTTGGGGATTTACAACTAATTTCCCTTGTATCATGGATGTGTCAAGAGGAGGCCAGGGCTAAGGAGGGAGATTTACATCGTAGCAGAGTAGATAAATTCCATGGGTACCATTAGCAACCACAACATCATCTCCAATGATTCCCAACTTGCACCAAGATACCTAGCTACACAAGAACAAGCCATCACCCACTTTGAAAACACATTGAGGTTGCTGGGAATGAAAGCCAGCAAGCATGCCAGAGGAGATGAATCAACTTACCACATAGTCTAAGGATCAGAGAGTACCATTCCCCTGAGAGGTTAAGGAATGCACTGGAAAGGACCCCATTGTATAAGAATTCCATGCAGAGACTAAAAATTAATTGCATTGGTTTAAAACTCAGTCCACCCTTATTGTTGGATTTGTTAGAAGGTAGGAAGGAAGAGGAGGAAAGAAACCAGTGGGGAGAAATAGAGAAACATGCAGGGTTCTATCCTCAAGAGGAAACTCCATCAACAGAGGCATGGGATGTCAGAGAGGCCACAAGAGCTATGAAAGATATGGACATATACTGAGCTGCTTAGAGGATGAGAAACACCTTTAGTAGGGGGTTGATGATGAGGCTCATCAATAGGTAAACTATATGGGTCTTAATACCACTCTCCAGCTTATTAAAATCAACTTTTCTCACATTTACTTACATATTTTATTATATTTTGCTTAGTGAGAAGGGTAAAGGTGAGATGTTATGTCATGTGGCCTAATATGCATTAATTGCGGGAATTTGAACAGTTTTAGCTAACTTAAGTGCAGGAACTCGAAGTGGACAAGAAAGATATATTTTAGGAGATGTGTCTCCCTCATTAACTCCTCAAATCATTCGAAGATTCCTCCACCATATCTCGTCATCTCGGAGTTACAAGTAGCTAAGCCAGTGATAGTGAATACAAGTCATTCTCGAGTTTGGGAGCCAAGTATCCCTAACTTTTAGGAAGTTGTTGGTAGCTTCAGTTTGTATAAATAAGAAGGCCAAGGGCCTCATTAGGATTCGATTTTTTGTTGTAGCCAAGAGTTAATTTAGAGCTGAAACATTGTGACTGTTACTCTTATGTTGTATTTGACATTTTTATGATAATGAGAAGGTTTATCTTGATCTGGCACTAAGTTGAATTAGAGGGATGAATCTCTTGGGTTAGGGCCCAACCCTAGCAATAGAGGTTCCTCTTTTTGTACATGTATTCTTAGATTAAAATCATAGTCATCTGCTAAAGTTATTTCTGCTTTATTTATTTTAACAAGTATTTGAATGATTGTTTAGTCTTGTTTCCATTACTTGAAGAAGTATATCAATGGTATAGTAGTGAGAAATAATACTTTATAAAATCTTGTGACAGTGGCCTCTTCCTCATCTTTCTCATGGGATCATGGTTTGAGGGCCCCACTCTCATAGCCCCAAAAATAAATTTATATTTTGATCATTGCATAGATTAGGGTTCATTGTTGAATAGATCATTATTTACGATTTCATGGAAGCACCTACAGTTTTCATTTTGTTTCTTGAGTTTTTTGTAGTTTAAGAAGGTATTTCATTTCATAGATCTAGTCATTAGCCATCAATAAATCAGTTTTCTCAAATTCAACTCATATTTTCCCTATTCATATGAAGTTATGCATAAATGAAGAAAATAACATGTTTTGTTGTAGGGATTGTTGATTTACAGGGAGGAACTCATCCCACCAGCCTCATCTAAGTCTTCTCCACCTTCTGTCAAGGCCTACCAACCCCTAATCCAAATTTCTGTTTTGTAGCCACTATGGATAGCCCACCTTGGGCAAATCCAACCATCCTGAAGTGTTGGGTTGAGCCTTGGGTAATGTGCACCTTCCCTAAACCCTATTTCACCATCATACATCTTTCCAGCACTTCATTTCACCTTCCCTACCTTCCTATGGCCTTCAACTAACTTCCTGTAGTAAACCAGGACATCCTGTTGCAGTTCATGTAGTAACTACAGGATCTCCTGTAGCAGCATGTTTAAACCTGTTTTGAGAAGAAATGATAGTCTGGCCATAGTAGGCCCTCCACTTTACTTCCATGCCTCTCAATTCCATTTTAGACCAGCTCTTCCCTGCCTTTCTCCCCTGCAAAGATCAAATTGTTTCACTTCAGCATTTACATTTCTAAATCAAAAATCAAAAGACTCTTTTTTTTCCATTTCAACATGAAATAGCTAGTGCATGCATAAATCAGTCATAGAGTGATAGGATAATTTCCCATGTCCACTTAGTCCAAATAGCCATATCATAGAATGAAAGGTTAAATTAGTTCTTTTTTGCAAGTAATATGTGCCATTTCTTAGTTAGATTATTTCATGGCATTTCATATCACTTTCCATTCAGAACTTTCATTTCCTAAATAGGCAAGCATTTACTTTCTTGCATTAAATATTAGTTGTACATTCATTGTCAATAGTCAGACTCCTTCTATTCAATAGAAGACTAGTTTGAAGACACTAGTGGTCTATCGCCCCAGTTGAAAAGTGACAAGAGTCGATTGTTGCATCTACTGTGCATATAGCATTGTCACCTCCAAGTTTGTACAAAACCTCAGGTTGATAAACTAAAGTTATTAGCCCTAGGAATTGCAGCACCCTTACTGCAATAGTGAGGCTCATCACCAAGGGTCAAAATTTTCTTCAAAAATACAATATTCCCTTGGTGGAGTACCTTTAAAAAACTATTCCTTTAAGACCCACAAATTTTTCCACTTGGAGAATTAATTTTCCTAAGACAACTTAACTTGACTATAATTAATTAACTTTTTTGGCTTAGGATTTAATTTTATTTATCTAGGAAAATTAATTAATCTACACATGAGGGGATTTAATATTTTTTTGACCCTCTAATACATAAGATTTTGCATTGACAAGACTCAAATAGGGAATACACATTTGGCATAGACCGTCAAGACAAATAACCTATATGTGACACAATATGATCTAGTAAACCAAGTGATTTATAATAAAATAATTAATCCAACTAGTTTAAATTATTCCCAAAACACTTTTACATCAGACTCGACTAAAAACACTAGGACTCACCTAATAATTCAATAACAAATTTCACCCTAGATTTGGGGTTTAATCTGGAGAGAAAAAACTCTTTTGATTAGCTGTGTTTAGAAACACAGGTAATCAGGGAGGTTAAAAAACCTCATAGGATGAAATTTGTCATCAAAATTATAGGCTTACCTAGGTTGTTACATAGACTCAAGGTTTTACTAAGATCATTTACATTACATAACTTGCAGAATGGGATAACCATGACATATAGACTATTGATATGTGATTTGATTGTGTTGAAAAAATTGGTACTTTCACTTCCCTGGAACTTTGACAATTTGAGTACAACATCTGGCTCCATATGGGGAGACATTACCTTTGTGAAGTAACGTGAGAACCCCAAAATCTTGCATCCAATAAAATAGAAATCCATCAAATAGATATCCATTCGATATTGAAATCATCATGCATATATAGAAAATACCAATGGAATAGAAAAATCTACTCTAACAAACTGAAATATAAAAGACATAATATAAATGTGTGAAATAAAACTATATAATGGCATGAAATAAAAGGGAGTAGGGTTAGAGATACTATACAAAACGATTACCTATGGCATCATATGTGTTCAACATTGTGCATACTGAGCATATGACAACTCTTTGAAAAGTTTGTAGGCTCCTTATCTGATGTGCCATGCCAGATCTTGCATATCATGGGAGTCTATATTATCTGAATATTGAGCTACTCTCGACCATCATATGAATCAATCATCTTTCTTTTCTTCCTCTACCTTTTACTTTCGTTCCTGGGGGGTTGTGATGTCAATAGCGAGACCCCTGTATATTTATTGTCTTGATCTTGAGTGTGTTCGAGTAAAATATTTGAAGAGCCTAAAGTATGCCCAAACTTATTCTGAATATACTCTGCCGAAGGTGACACATAAGTTTTCTCTTTTTTAATTTCTTTTCCAATCATGGCATTTTCAGTCAACTTGTTTTTAATGGGACAAGAGACCTCTTTGCAGTGAGATGAGAATCATTCTGTTAGACTGGGAGGCTTATTTTCTGTCAAAAGTTCTTTGTTCCTTTCATCATCTGATCCATGTTGAAACTCATGTATCTACAACCTTTCCATCTTTTGTAATTTTTCCATTTCTTCCAGCCTCCTCTACATGGAACTCATTTCCTTGGCATGTCTTACTATTAGTTTTTCTTGATTGATTTTTGTCTCCACGAATTTGTCTTGAAGAGTGAAATGCTTAGCTTCCAAGGCTTTCATTTCTTGCGTGTGATTGTTATCCATGGTCTTTATTTTTTCCGAGTAGTTAACCTCCATGGCACCGATTACCTGTAATTTCTTCCATTGTTCTTATTTGTTGTGTGTGTTCAACCTTCAAAATTGAGTCCTACAACCTATCCTTAATGGCATTCATTTAGTTGGAATTATCATGCTTGATAGTACCAATTTCCCTAGCATGTTTTTCCTCCATGGTGATCAAATGGTACTGCATGGTGGTCATCTATTCAGAATGGTTAGTCTGCATGATTTCCAGTTCCTGAACATGTACTCCTCTATGGTATCCATCATGTTTTGAAAACTGATCCTTTGATTATACTGAGCAACTTCCATTGTCTATAACCTGTTCCCCATAGAACTCATTTCTCTGGCATGATCTTCTATTAATCTTTCTTGACTATATTGCATGTCTTTGATCATTTGAGTTAATTCCTTAACAAGATGCTTATCATTTTCCTTTTTATCGTCAAAATGATTAATTTTGTTACTAGTCCCTGCAATGCCACTGCCCAGGATTTCCCTTGCAAAAGCACAAGTCGATTCATCATGAAAACATTCAAAAGTACTACAATATGCCCAATATTGTTCGTTATTATCCTGCAACTCATTCTCGTTAGACCCCTTCGTATTAACTAGGTAATTTTGCATGACAATGACTTGATTTTTATGCTCATCTTGCATACTTTTTAATGCTTTGAGCTAGTTCTTTAACATGAACATTTTCCTCTTCTTTAATATCTGAAATTCTAAACTTCCTCGATGATTTCTTTTCATTTTTTAATTCCTTTGCTAAAGCTTGAGAAACCCTTACATTAGTAGGATTCCCGCACATCAATTCATAACAAGTGTCAGGATCAAATGCATCAACGTAATGGTCTAACAAAAGTTTGTCAGGAGGCTTGTAATATTGATATAATTCTCTTATAATGCCATTGAACCTCCTAATAAATTCTTTAACAGTTTCATCTTAATTCTTTTTCATACTTTAAATAGTGCAAAGTAAACCCTTTTCATCCTCCTTATTTCCATATTCATTGCTAAATGCCTTGATCATAGCTTGCATAGAATCAAAAGAATCATTAGGAGAATCATGAAACCAACCCATAGCATTATATTCCAAGGACAAGAAAAAGAGATACATCTTAATGTATTCATGATTATAGTTATTATTGTTGCACCACTTATCCATACAAAGATTAAATTTATTAAGATGATCATTAACATTAATTGCACCATTGCCTCGAAAATAAGGTAAATTATCATTGGCTTTTTCTGGAATATCATGGGGATAACCCTAAATGTTAATAAAATTACAAGGGATGAGCAAGTCATTCATGATGACTCACTTAAGGGGAAAGGGAAGCTAGTGGATTTCAGAGAGAGATATCATTGTTCAAGATAATGAAGAAAACTACAAAAGGTGAGCCTCTAGCAAGAATTCTTGTAAATAGTGAAAGAAGTGGAGTCCCACTTGAACATAAATCTTTCTCCAAAATCCAGAAGGAAAAAACCAAAAATTTAGTTAGGGAAAACAAGTGGATATCAAGGAAGGCTTCTTGTATGAGAAAATTGAATGCTCACTATAATGTGATTTGTTTAACCGAGCCTAGAGAGGGGTTAAGCAAGCTACCCATGAGCTTTTATGAATGGATGAATCAGTAGAGTCACCACAAAAACAAGAAACTAACCTATATGTTTTGGTGCTAAAGTGTAAATAGAGACGTCAATAAGGCGATAATAAGATTAGTGAGATATTAAAGATGAACTCAGTGTCTGATGGATCAGGAATATGAAAATGGATTAGAGGATTATGAATCAAATGAGGATTTCGTCAACACCAAGGTCCAATAAATTGGTCCCCGACAACAGCGCCAAAAAATATTGTCACTCGGATTGTATAGGCACCACAACAACTGGTCAAGGTGGGGGTTGTCACTTTGATCCCCGCCCACTCTATTCTAGCTGTCTCCCAACAGCAGGCTATGGGGGGTAGTCCCTATGAAATGAGGTGAAGAAAAACATGTTGGGAACCAACTTGTTTGGGACACACGGATGAGTGGCCTGGCCACTTGGTTGAATTTGAGAAAGATTATTGATTGTATTAGATGAGACCAGTGCCTTAATGGAGTCACAACTCTTGTTGATGGTAAATTAAAACCAAGTGACCGAAAGGACACCCGCTGCTTAGGTGTTTATATAAAGGGTGTGAGTGATTCTTGGGTTAGGATTGCTTGTGATGAGTACTTTAGTTATGGTTACCCTTCAATTATGGCGATATGCACTCATAAATTTAAGACCATCCTTGACCGCAAGAGGAAGTGTCGAGTTATCAAATGTTAAGAGAGATGAAAAAGATACCCAAAATTATAATATGCTCAACTAGAAAACGATAACAATGATCACATTTAAGAAAAATTGGTGCAATTTTCCAAGATATAACCAATGATGGCAAAAGAGGAGAAGATTGTTTATTCACTTAAAATGATTACCTAATGGTAAGGGATTAGCAATGATTAAAATTAGATTTAGAAAGTTACTTAATTATGTTAATATTGTAGTTATATGACTGACGTATTAGATTCTCAATTAACCAAGGCTTCTTGACACATGAGAGCTACTTAAATGCCCAAAATTATTAGACATCCTAAAAGAAAGAGACAAGTTAAATCATGCAATAAATGCAACGTGAGTTTTTAGAGAGTGATCTCATGTAAATGAAACAATTAGGAATAAGACAACAAACGTTAGTGCCTAAGAAACAATGTGAAAACAAGCTCTTTCAATAGTACAACATATACAATTGAGGATCCTTATGCCCAAAATATATTCAATGAGTGTCCAATAAACTTATGATAGCAGTCAAGTTTACTTGAAATTATGACAACAGTAAATTACAATGAGCAATCCTTATGTCAAAGTGTCATAACATTCCATATTTTCTTATCCTTTTCTTTGCATAGATCATAGAGGAAACAGAAAAATGTACTCATGCCATAAACCATGCCCAAATTCCTTGATGTGATAATGTATGAATGTCACTGAGTATATTAGATCTTAATATGCAATCCCAAAATATTGTAACAATTGTGAATTTAGCTTGCAATGTGTGACTTACAAATATGTTGGGTACCTCCTTTGTGTAACTTCAACTAGTAGTATATCAATGATAACGCATCAGTATTATTGCTGCCTTAAATTCAAAGAGATATTTAGATTGGTCCTTAAGGTTATGAACAATGATAAAAGGAAGGTGGACATAATTAATTTCTTAGTGGATTGTGATAAGTTTTTCCATTGTTGTGACTTCAGATCCTGATGCTGGAATAGATGATGAGGATAAGAGATTTAGAATATAAACCACATGGCCTCAGACCAAGAAGAACAGTTATCAAAGACCTCCTATAGTGAGCGAAACACCTACAGGACACTAAAAAAATCACGCCTACCAATAGTGACTTATACACAAGAGAAGAGGTAATAATTCCAAGAGATAAGACAAGGGTTTGCCACAGGGGGGAAAAGGGAGGAGATGACAAGGAGATAAGTGAAGCAAGGGAGAGAAGGAGCCAAGAATGTGGCTATAACAGGTAGAAAATGGAAGAAGGTGATGTCAAGGAACGTAAGGTAAGGGAAAGTGAACGATCAGAGGGAGAAAGAGGACATGGAAGGGTAATGGAGGCTGACAGTGACATGAGAGAGGCTGACGTGAGGAGGATAGTGAGTAGGACTAGTGCAGCAAGCGGAAATGTGGTCATGAGGCAGCAAGGGAATTGCGAAAGGATAAGGATAAGGTAGGGAGGAGGAAGGAGGGTAAGAAGAGATTTGCAGAGCGGAGAAAAAGTAGGGAAGGTAGCAGAGAAGAGATGGATATTTGGAGATGGTTGTTGTGAGAAATGAGGGACATCGAAAGGACAATGGAGGCAAAGGCATAGACCTCAACCCTCATGGTAGGCCTAAAAATCTAACGAAGGGTAATGGGAAGGGAGAAAAATAAAGGCATAAGGATGTGGTGTGAAGGACAAGGGGAAAGGGAAAACGCAGGAAGGATAGGGCTTGCGACAGGGAATGATAAGGGGCAGAAATCCACAACAAGGGAGAAAAGGAAGAGGAGAAGGCAGGAGGGATAGATGAAGGGATATTCCCATGGCCAAGGGAGAAGAAGGGCTTTGCTCAGCCTGAAGACCCTAAAACTTGGTTACAAACCCTTTCAACAATGTAAAAATGCATCAGATTTCCGAGATGTGCCTAAAACACTACTTTTTTTTCTTGTGAGGGATGATACCTTCTTCTTGGGCTTGAATGTTGAGATTTTAGAGGAAAAGTATGGTGTATTTTTCCTTCCTAGGCCTAGATCCACCTCTAAAAACCCTCACAAAAATATTCCAAGGGTTGAAACTCTTGAAATCCTTGAAATGCTTCAGATCTATATGGAAATCACCTACATAAATAAAATTTCAAACACCCAAAACCCCAATATATAAAAAAATATAAAATCCCAAGACCCAAGTTAGCCAAAATAGTTTATAGGTAATATTTACAAAATTATTCACAAGATCTACAAATATCCAAGGGTTATAAAAAAATTAAATTTTTGAGAAAAATATTTTTATGGAGTTTTTTTCCTTTGAAGAATGGTTAAAAAATACTTTACAAACCCCAATGTATATTATAGCCTTAGCAAAGATTTAATCCACCATATAAATATTTGAAATCCAAGCAACAATGGTTCTTGCCCAAGTTTGTGAACTTTGAGGCCAAGGACTGAAGTAACTGTAAGCACTATGAAATTATCTCAAGAATAATTTGATAGATCACATGGGGAATCAAACCACCTAAGATTAACCCAAAACTATCAATAGCATGGTTTTATCTCCATCTAATGAAAAAAACAAATCTTACCAATATTCGGCACAACATAGAGATGCGCGTAGTCAGCACATACCATATATTAATAAGCAAGAATACCTTGAATTTCACCACAAAGTCTTTATTATGATTGAAAATAGTTTTGAGCAAGACAATAGTTACAAAGTTACTTCAACGAAAAAAATTTAGCGAGAGATCAAGATGACTAGAGACTCAATTGACTCTGTAATTTATATATAAATCCTCCAAGTGGAAAAATAACGGCTAGTTTCTTTGATCCATGTCAAAATAATCTTGGTCATTGATAAGCACTTCAGGATATTTTAATCTTGGCCCTTAATTTTTTATTTTTGAGGGATTTTCGAATTTATCATCTAATTCAATTTTAATTAGCTCAAAATTAATTATTTTGAGCTAATTTATTCAAGAAAATGACTATGACTTAACCACCAAGGTCCAAGGGTCCAAAGTTTCTTGAAAAATACAATATTCCCTTGTGAAGAACCTTTAAAAAAATATTCATTTAAGACTCACGAATTTTTCCACTTGTATAATTAATTTTCCTAAGACAAATTAACTTGACTCTAATTAATTAATTTTATGGCTTAGGATTTAATTTTATTTAGCAAGAAAAATTTATTAATTTACACGTGAGGGGATTTAATATTTTTTTGACCCTCTAAGACATAAGATTTTTCATTTACAAGACTCAAAAAAGGAATACACATTTGGCTTAGATCTTCAAGACACATAACCCATCTTTGACTTAATATGATCTAGTAAACCAAGTGATTTGTAATAAAATAATTAAGCCAACTAGCTTAAATTATTCCCAAACCACTTTTACATCAGACTCGACTAAAAACACTAGGACTCACCTAATAATTCGACAATTAATTTCACCCTATCTTTGGGGTTTAAGCCAGAGGGAAAAAACTCTACTAATTAGCCATGTTTAGAAACATGGGTAATTAGGGAGGTTAAAAATCCTCATAGGATGAAATTTGTCATCAAAATTATAGGTTTACCTAGGTTGTTACATAGACTCAAGGTTTTACTAAGATTATTTACATTACAAAATTGCAGAATGGGATAACCATGACACATGGACTACTGATATGTGATTTAATTGTGTTGAAAAAATTGGTACATCTGCTTCCTTGGAACTTTGACAATTTGAGTGCAACTGGTCCTACCTGCTTGTGAAGTCAATGACTAATTTATTGACTTTGGTTCTTGAAAATTATTCAACTTATATCGTACTTAATGCCACTATATTCAAATGAATTTTGATGACATATATTGATAATGGTAGGAGAAAAAATGATAAGGTGCCATGTCACTACCCCTTGGGGTTTTAGCCCACAAAACTGGGTCTTAAACTTCAACCTCAATTTTCTCTCAAACAAGGAGGAACCATGAGGCATACCACATATCAGCAGAAACACATCTTTGAGGAGAACTAATAAGGTTTGTTAGGATACAAGAAACCATGAATTTTTGTGTCAAATTTTCTGACAAAGATCGGGGTAGATCCAGGTGTTTCTTGGGTTGACATCAGTGAGAACCACCTATCAAAAATCTCTCCCTATGGCATTGATGGCAACACAAGTACTCCCCTTGTGATCATATCTCCCCCTGTCATCAAGATTCTCTCCTTCCTCATGCTTTCTCTCCCCCTTTGACATCAATGGCAAAGGGTAACTCCCCCTGACAACTTGCCTCTCTTGTGGACTGTAATCTACCTCAACTCCCCCTATCTACTTAAGGAGATAAAACAAATGGTCTATTGAGGACTTGGGAGGATCCCAAGTTTTTGACAAAGATACTCAAATGTCTCATGCAACAATGGTTTGGTAAAGATATCAGTGATTTGTTCTTTTGTCCCAATGTATTCAACTTTGATGTTCTTCTCGGTAACCTGTTCTCTAACAAATTGGTACTTGATCGGAATGTGTTTTTTTTTTAATTCATCATGGGATTCTTAGAGATACTTGTGGCATTGATGTTATCGTAAAACATTGGAATGGTCACACCAATCTTAGTGACATATCGAATTCATTTTGCATATTTGCAACAAAAGTTTTACTTAACCTTCCATCATCAGTTCCAAAGATTATATCATCCACATACGCTTCAATAATCATCAGACTATCTTGTTCAATCCTTACATAAAGGTTTCTATCTGCACTTCCCTTCTTGAGTCCTTGTTGTTGCAAATACTTGTCAAGACAGGTGTACCATGCCCTAGGATCATGTTTGAGACCATACAATGCCTTCTTTAATCTGCAAACATAATCTTTCTTTCTAGTGAGGATAAATCCTTCATTTTGTTCTATATATACTTCTTCTAATTTTCCATTTATAAAAGTTTATTTTATGTCCATTTGATAAACTTTGATTTTTTGTGAATGTGCATAATCCAAGAACATCCTCATAGATTCCATTCTGGCAACAGGAGAAAATGTCTCTTTGAGATTAATTCCTTCAACCTGTGCATATCCTTTTCAAACCAACCTTTCCTTATTCCTGGTAACCTATCCATCCTCATTTAGTTTGTTCCTGAAAACCCATTTTTTTCTAGTAACATTTTTATATTTTGGTCATGGTACCAATTCCCAAGTGTCATTTTTCTCAATTTGATCCAATTCTCCATTCATGGCAGCTACCCAATGTTCATATTAACTGGATTCTTCAAAATTGTTTGGCTCAAATGTAGCTAAAAGAGCAATATGATCTTGTTGTGGTACACGAAGCTAATGGTTTCTTCTAGTTCCTATAACTTCATTGAGATCCCCAATGATCTGATTTCAAGGACGATTCTTTTGATACCATTCCTTAGGGGTCTTCGAGGGCGCTTGTTATTTAACTGATTATTCATCTCTTATCTCTTGCTGGTTGGTAGTTGTTTCCTTATTCAATTGTGCTTGCTCTGGGACTTCTTCTTTGACCTTTTTTGGTTCTGACTCGTGTATATTTGATTTGCTTGAAGATGTGATTTCCTCATTGACCTTTGAGTCATAATCTTCATTAAATGTTACATTGATGCTTTCAACTATTCTTTTAAGTCTTTGATTGTAACATTTATATGCTTTTATTTTGTGTGAATAACCAACAAAGATACCTTCGTCTAATCGAGAATCAAACTTTCACGTTTTTTGATCTTCTCTTTTAATGTATCATTTTCTTCCAAATACCCTAAAATTTTTGACATTTGGTGGTCTTCCTTTCTAATGTTGGTATGGAGTCATATCACAATTATTTTTAAGAAAACTTCTATTCAAAATAAATACAGTTGTATCAACTGCTTGAACCCAAAATTTGTCATCTAATTTGTCATCTGGCCATTTGTTGTACAATTCTATTCTTCCTTTCAACAACTCCATTTTGTTGCGGAGTTCTAGTTATTGAGAACGGCCTTTCTATTCCATTTTCTTCATAGAAATGTTGAAATTATTTGGAGGTAAATTTGTCGTCGTTATCAAATCTCAAACATTTACTCTTTAAATCAATTTCATTCTCAATCATTTCCTTATAGATATTAAAACATTCGAATGCCTCATTTTTTTTCTTCAAGAAACTAACAGTCATCATCCTAATATAGCATAAAATATAATTCACCATTCAATCCTTTAGTCCTCATTGGTCCACATAGATCAGTATGTATTAATTCCAATGGTTTTGATGTTAAGTGTTCTTTTGTTTTGAATTCGAATATTTCTACTTTCCATGTCGATAGTGTTCACGTACAGCATTGGTTGGCTTTGAAGTTAATGGCATCTCTCTCACAGCTTCCTTTTTTCTAATTCTAATAATGTTGTCAAATTTTATATGTCCCATTCATCTATGCCATATCCAACTTTCACCTTCTTTTTCCAAGAAACATCCTTTAACAACCTCATCCAAGGTGTATATGTCATTTGGAGCTCTACTTTCAATAGCCGCAAGTTTTTATTATTTCACAATTTTTTGAGTTGAATAGCATTGTATGTCCTTTATCACACATTTGACCCACACTTAGAAGATTGTGATTCATATTTTCAACAATAAGCACATCTTTTTGCTATAGCATCCTTGCTTCCAAGTTTGAAAGTGCATGTTCCTATAACATTTGAAGATCTGTCATTTCAAAAAGATATTGTTCCATCTTTTCCATCTTTCAAAGATATAAATTTATTCCTATCTCCATTCATTTGTGTTGAAAAACCACTATTGACGTACCAAACATTTATTTTACTTTAAGCCTTTAGGGCAAGAGCGCACCTTTCATCTTTCTTCTTCCAAACTTGTTCATTTTGATTCTTTTTTGATTCGTTTGGGGGGAGCACAAACCTACAACCCTTAGCCAAAGGTCCAAAATTGTTGAATTTATAGCATTCTACTTCATTTCTTAAATAGTCAAATCTGTTGTAATTTTTCTTGAAGTATTCTTGCATATTTTTGGAATAGGCATTCCTAAAACATTTTCCAAAGTTTCTTTCATAAGTATGCCAATTTATGGCTTTATGCCCAAGCTTTCTACATGAATAAAAAATTCCATAAAAATTGTGTTGATACCTGCAAGGAAATCTTCTTCATGGAATCATTTTCCAAGAGCTTTCTTGTATATCTTCAACCTTTGATTTGGTTGCAAAACTTCCTTGTTTGGTAGATCCTTTAATAGTTTCAGCATAGGTTTTATGTACATTTTTCCTTTCAGACATAGAGGAGTTTGAACCCTTTTCAAAGATTTATTTGCAGCCTAGACCAGTCTTTTCACTGTATGACCTTTGGTGGTTGATGATCTCATCCAAATTTTTAAAACTGTTAGCAAAATTTTGCAAAACATTTCCCCTTTTTACTTTCTTTCGAAGAGATACTATTTTAGCTTATATTTCTTCTCTTGCTTCGTTACTTTCTTTTAACTCATTCCTGAGTGATTCTTCGATTCTTTTGGATTCTTCTAATTGTACTCTGAGATTGATGATTTCTTCTTAATTCCCTTTGTTAAGGTTATTGGTACGTTATTTTACCTCCTTCAATGAGCTTGCAAATAACTAACATTTTCCCCTTCTACTTTGAGTTCTTTTATAATTCTGATAGCTTCTTTTTTAAATTTGATTTCATTAATTTATTTGTCTTCATCTTCTTCTTTGTCAGGTTCTTCCATCTTGTTATGCTTAGCCATAAGAAATACTCTTTCTTTTTTTTCTTCATCACTTTCAGTTTCTTCTTCAGATGAGGAACTATCTTCCTTGGAGAGGATTTTTTTCTTAAACCCTTTCTTCTTACCTTGCTTGTTGAAATTTCTTTGACCCTTTTTACCTTTTGTAAATTGTTTATTCTTATGAGGGAACTTAGTAGAAAAATGAACAATCTCACCACAGTAAAAACATACTAATGGAAGTTTTCCTTTGTACTTACATATTCCTCTTTTCATCTTCCTCATAATGTACACAAATTATTCATTTGAAAGTTCTTATTCTTCTTCTTCATCTTTGCAACAACTAGATCTAGGTTTGGGTACCTATTTTACCTTCTCGATCTTCTTGGATGTTGTAAATGTTGTTTCTATATTAAATGAACCATTTTCCTCTTCAATCCTCATTTCATACACTGTAAGTATCCCATGTATTTCATCCATACTCAAGTTTCTTAAATCTGATCTATCTTCTAAGACAAAAACCTTAGGATTAAATCTTGTTGGAAGAGTTCTAAGGAATTTTTGAACAATGACATTTTTGTCAAATGGTTCTCCTAAACCTTCCAAGACATTTGTTATTTCATAAATACTTTGAAATTAAGCTGCAATGTTCTTATCTTCTTTCATCCTTAGTTGTTCAAATTGAGCTCTGTAAATTTAAAGTTTTTCTTCCTTGATCTTCGAGTCTCCTACATAAATTTTTTTAAGCTTGTCCCATAGTTCCTTAGTTGTTTTACAACCCAATACCTTAACATAGACAAATTGAGTGAGTCCACTTATAATAATATCCTTTGAATTGGCATCATTTAAGATATTTTTCTTACCTTGTTAATTTGTTGTTTCTTTGTATCCTTGCTCGACAATTTCCCAAATTTCATATCCTTGCGCAAATAAATGAACCTACATCCTTATGCTCCAAAGTGCATAGTTATCTCCATTAAATAGAGGAACTCTATTCTTGGAGTACTCCATGATCTCCTTCGAGTTGTTAAACTACTACTAAAGGAACCAAGCTCTGATACTAATCGTTGGAAATACTGGGGGGGTGAATCAGTATTTCTTAGCAATTATCACTTTATTAATCTTTTTTAGAGCATTAATTAATATTCAGTTATTATTATTATTGTTCAGTAAGAGCAATAAACAACAATGCAAAAATAGAGACAGTAGGCACAATATTTTTAGGTGGAAAAGCCCCTCCAAGTCAAAAACCACCAAATGATTTTCTAACAAGTTATTTAATCTTCAACCCCAACTGAAAATAAAGCTACAACTTCCTATAACTCCATAAAATAATTCTTCTCCAACTCCCACTAGAAGGACACCCCAACGCTTTGGTTTTATCAGCAGCCAGCTAAAAGGATACCCCAACACCCAAGTGAGCCAAAGCTCACACTAGAACCACCCTACCACCTTGAAGTGTTAACAGGACCCAACATGTAGGTGACTTCATTGACCTGCCTAGCACCACCTTACGACCCTATAAAAACAAAAACTAAATAAATAAGTATGGACTCTCATACCACGGACAATGATCCATGTTACAACGATATTACAATGATTTTATTTGACTAAGTAACACACTAAGACTTAAAACATTGTCCCAACAAACTAAGAACTCTTGTCCCAACAAACTAAGAACTCTTGTCCCAACAACAAACCAATTCCCTTTTCCCAAAATAAATTTTCCTTCTTCAACTCTAGGCAATGACACAGACTCTATACAAAATTTACAATATTTTATACAATAGTTTGTTCAATGACCTGTAACTTATGCCTTTGTTGTTGATTTGTGTTAGGTCCCTATAATACTAATGATTACCCCATTACTATTGTCATTGTAGCCCTTATTTTTATTGTTGTGCCCCTATTGTCCTCATATTTCTATTATTGTGCCCCATAGAAGCCCACTATTGTTATTGTTGTGCCCTTATATTATTATTTTTATGTCGGCTTTGATTATATTGTGACCCCTTACACTCCAATATATAGAAAGGAGGTATGTTAATTTGTATCATCCAAGAATTTTTCATTTGCGTAATGTAAAGGAGGTTGCCCCCTTGGAGAGGCTGATTTCTAAGGTATTGATGTTTCTTTTCTATCTTTTTGTGAGCTGGTTTCATAACATTTGGTTTCAGAGCTTTGGATTCTAGGGTTTCGTTGCTCCAAAAAGGTCATCATGGAATTTTCACTATAATTTTTTTTTGAGACATTTCAAAAGCTAGAAAAAAAAACCCATTTGAGATGAAATTGTTCTAAACCTCGGATCAGAATTTCAGATCTTGCCTCACTATATTTTCAGAGATATGATCTGAGGAATTTAGGTTTTTTACAAACTCCCAAATTACATTCCAAACGGGTGACCTTGGGAAAATCGTCATATCTTTCTCTCTAAGCATCAGATTGAAATTTTGTAAGAAGTTACAAAAATAGGATGGACTTTAGTTTTATGTTTATCTTTTTCAGATCCGAAGATTGTAACAGTGACACGTGGCATGTCCTACAAGTTTCTCTACTGAAAAATTATATAATCAAGTCATCTTGGGATATTGGGCATAACTCTTTCTTGGAAAATCAAATTTTGATCAAACTGGTTGCATTGGAAAGAGGACTCTGAGGGCTACCGTAGGAAGCAATTTCAAACCTTGGAGATCCAAAATTACAGAGATACAACAAATTCAATATCGAGATTCTACAAAATGAAAAAAGGTGTGTAGTCTTTTTAAAATTTTGCATAAGTTTGGGTTGAAAAATTAGTTTGAAGTTCAAAGGGCATGGTGAAGCATAACTATCATTAATTTATGCCCTGAAGAAAGAAAATGGAAACACCTAGTAAGCAACCTGAAAGCTCTAATGTGACTCATGAAGAAGAGGAAGAAATGCAACATGATATATCAAAATTACGAGACCAAGTGCAACAAAGTCACTCTCACAAAAGGTAACAGAAGCTAAGATTGATGGTTTAAAGAAAGGCGTGGAAGCTAAGATGAATGGCATGGAAGCTAATATGAATGGCGTGCAAGTTAATATGGATGGTGTGGAAGCTAAAACGAATGGCATGGACGCTAAGATGGATGGTATAGAAGAAAAACTGAAAGGCGACATGGAAAATTTGAAGATAGATTTGACTAAGTTGCTACAAGAAATGCTCACTAATGGTGAAAGTGTAGTAAAGGAAACTCATGGTGAGAAAAAAAGAAATGTTAATCATGATTTCTATACTCTAACGTTGGATTGAAGACCCGCCATGTTCCAAATATCAATATGAGTAAGTTTGATGGCAAGGATCCCGTAACATGGATACTACAGACGGAGCAATATTTCGATCTCCATAATGTGCAAAACACACAAAAGGTACGCATTTCAACTTTATATTTGGAACCAAATCAGTTTGTATGGTATCGATGGCTTTGCTCTCGTAAACAAATTGTCACTTTGGAAATTTTTACGGAAGAAATGATAGCACATAATGAGGATACAAAAAGAAACACTTTTTTTAGCCAATTGATAAACCTCAAACAAAAGGGTTCAATGATGGAGCACATTGAGGACTTCAAAAAATTGAATATCAGGGTAAAATATATTCTAGAGGAGCATAGGATTGATGTGTTCATAGGGAATTTAAAGGATAACATCCAACATGAGGTTCACCTTTAGGAACCTGATTCATTGTAGAAGGCATTCAAGTTGGCAAGAAAAATGGAAAGCAAAATTATGGCAACAAGGAAGCCTACCATTCAGAACTATAAGGATGGAAGTTTTGTTTCCCCTAGCCTTCGACAACCTACAAGGTTGACACCCCAACAATTGGAAGAAAAAACAGCAAAAGGGCTTTGTTAAAGTTGTGATAGCAAATACACTAAATGTCATAAGTGTGCTGAGAAGAAATTATTTTACATAGATTGTGAAGAGGAGGAAGAAAAGGATGAAGAAACATCAAAAGAAGAGGATGTACACTTGGAAAAAACCTTAGAGAAAGAAGAAATGAATCCTACTATATCTTATAATGCATTGGTCAAAATTACCACTCCTCAAACTACCAAGATAGAAGGACATATCAAGAAGAAAAAGGTAATAGTGTTGATTGATTCGGGAAGTACCCATAATTTTATTCATTGTAAGATAGCCAAGGAATTGAATTGCTTCCTATATCTAGCACCAAAGTGTCAAGTGATGGTTGCAAGTGGAGGAACGATAAATTTCTCTAGAAAGTGCCATAATATCAAGCTATCCATGGGATAATATGTATTGAATAGCCCAATGCTTTCCATTCCAATGGGTGGTGTTGATGTTGTACTAGGAGTCCAATGGCTACAATCCTTGGGTACAAAAGCTTTTAATTTTCAATAACTTTTAATGAAATTTTCTTCGAAAGGAAAGGAAGTTGAATTAAAAGGTATGGCAGGGAACCATGAAATATAATCAACTCTAATGGAATGACATAGCTTCTAAATAAATAACAACAAGGCGTATTTGCACAATTATGTTCGCTAGAGGTTCCCACATCGAAATCATCTATTCTCCATATCTCCAAAAAGTCTTGGACAATCATTCCAAGGTATTTAAATCTCCCAAAGGTCTCCCTCCTATTCGTGATCATGATCATGCTACTCATTTTATTCCAGGAAGTGTTCCTCCAAACATCAGGCCTTACAGATATCCCTATGCCCAAAAGAGTGAAATTGAACGTATGGTTGCAAAAATGTTAGAGGTTGGTATAATTCAACCTAATCAAAGTTATTTCTCTTCTCCAGTAGTATTGTTGCACAAGAAGGATGGATTACGGTGCATGTGTTCGAATTATAGTGAGCTCAAAAAGCTCACTATTAAAGAAAAATTCCCCATTTCACTCATTGATGAACTATTAGATGAATTGCATGGATCAATTTAGTTCACCAAGTTGGATCTTCGTTCAGGATATCATCAAATCAGAATGAAGACTGAAGACATTTTGAAAATAGCATTTATAACTCATGAGGGTCATTATGAATTTTTGGTCATGCTTTTTGGCCTTACCAATGCACCTTCCACATTTCAAGGTTTGATGAATTCCATTTTCAAACCCTTCCTTAGAAAATTTTTGTTAGTATCTTTTTATGATATACTAATCTATAGCAAGTCTTGGAAGGATCATGTTCAACATGTTGACAGGGTGCTCAAACTATTGGAGGAGAAACAATTATATGTAAAAAGCTCCAAATGTTTCTTTGGAGTACAAGAGGTGGAATATCTAGGTCATATTGTATCTCATGAAGGTGTTAAGGTAGACCCTAGAAAAATTAAATCCATTAAGTAATGGAAAATCCCCACATCCATAAAGCATCTGCAAGGATTTCTTGGGTTGACAGGGTATTATCTTATGTTTGTTAAGAATTATGGGAGAATAGCAGCACCTCTAACAACATGAGTGAAGAAAGATGCACTTTTATGGACTCCAAAAGCAACGAAGGAATTTGAACATCTTAAAGAGGTAATGTGCCAAGCACCGATCTTAGCTACGCCAGACTTCACAAAAACCTTTATTGTGGAATGTGATGTCTCAGGAAATGGAATTGGTGTTGTTTTAATGCAAGAAAAAAGACCCATTTCTTTCGAAAGTCTTCCAATCAAAGGAAAGTATTTACACAAAGCTATTTATGAGAAGGAAATGTTGGCAATACTACATGCACTTAATAAATGGTGAGCCTACCTAATGGGAAGACACTTCAAGGTAAAAATGAATCATGATAGTCTTAAATACTTTTTAGAACAAAGATTATCTTCAGAAGAGTAGCAAAAATGGGTCACAAAGATGTTGGGTTATGACTTCGAAATCATATACAAAAAGGGAAGCAAAATGTGGTGGCAGATGCACTCTCAAGAAAGCATGAGGATGTGGAAGCATTTCTTTGTGCCATTTCTATTATCCAGCCAGATTGGATAAAGGAAGCAAGGGATGAATGGAAGAATGACGAAAAAGTGTGGGCACTCATTCAAAAGTTACAACAAGATCCCAGTACATCTGATACATTTAGATGGAAAAATGATTTGTTATGGTACAAAGATCGCTTATACCTATGTCAGAATTCCAAACTCAAACAAAAGATTCTTATGGAATTGCACGCCTCTCCCTTAGGAGGGCACTCAGGGTTTTTAAAAACTTATCACAGGGTTAAGAAGGATTTTTTTTTAGGATGGCCTTAAATCTGATATTCAAAAGTTTGTGGCGAAATGTTTGGTTTTCAAACAAAATAAAGGTGAAACAATTAAGACCCTAGGTCTATTACAACCTTTATCCATTCCAAGTTAACGTTGGGAGGAGGCTTCAATGGATTTTATCACAGGTTTACCCAATTCCGAAGGAAAGAGTGTCATCATGGTGGTTGTTGACAGACTTACAAAGTATGCACACTTTTTTGCATTATCTCATCCATTTAAAGCCAGTACATTTTCTACTGCATTTATGGAAATAATTCAAAAGCTAAATGGAAACCCAAATATCCCATTTTCACTGGAAATTTTTGGATAGAATTATTTTCTTGTCTTGGTACTCAGTTAGCTCATAGCTCATCTTATCATCCTCAATATGATGGGAAAATTGAGATATTAAACAAATGTTTGGAAGGATATCTTTTTTGTTTTGTATATGATAAACAGACACAATGGGTCAAATGGTTGCCTTTGGCTGAATGGTGGTATAACACTTCCTTTCATACTGCAGCAAAAAAGACCCCATTTATGGCACTTTATGGATATCACCCACCATCCATCACATCATATTTAAGAGAAAATTCTAAGGTTCAAGCAATGGAATATCACATCGAGCATCAACAACAAGTTCTCCAACTCTTAAAGGATAACCTAACTTTGGCACAGAATAGAATGAAACAACAGGAAGATCAACATTGCAGCGAAAGAAGTTTTGATATAGGTGACTAGGTATTTCTACGGCTACAACCATATAAACAAATGTCCCTCAAGCAAGCTAAGAAGGATAATAAATAATCAAAAAAATATTATGGTCTGTACAAGGTGTTGCAAAAGATTGGTACTATGGCATACAAATTGGAGCTTCCTGCAGCTTCCCGAGTGCACCCAGTTTTCCATGTTTCATGCTTAAAGAAGGTTATTGGTGAGAAGCTCCCAGTTCAAACAATATTGCCAGAACTTGAAGAGGAAGGAAAAATCATATTGGAACCTAAAGCAATCACAGAAACAAGAACTCGACAGCTGCGAAATCGATCAATTTTGGAGTATCTTGTCAAGTGGAAGAAATTACCTACTGAAGATTCCACATGGAAGGATGAGAATTTTATACAAAAGCATCCAGAACTACTCAAACGTTGAGGACAACAATTTTTTGAAGGAGAGGGGCATGTTAGGTCCCCGTAATACTAGTGATTCCCCCATTACTATTGTCATTGTAGCCCTTATTATTATTTTTGTACCCCTATTGTCCCCATATTGTTATTATTATGCCCCATAGAAGCCCACTATTGTTATTTTTGTTCCCTTATATTATTATTTTTATGTCGGCATTAATTATATTGTGACCCCTTAGACTCCTATATATAGCAAGGAGGTTTTGTCATTTGTATCATCTAAGAATTTTTCATTTGTGTAATGTAAAGGAGGTTCCCCCTTGGAGAGGCTGATTTCTAAGGTGTTGATCTTTCTTTTCTATATTTTTGTGAGCTGGTTTCATAACAATTTGAATTTGATGATGAAATTGATGTGTCTAATCTTCTGTAATATTGTGAGATGCCAAATTGTCCCACAACGATCTGCCTTTAATAATATGTTTATATTTTCCTTGATGATGAGGTTGTATTGAACTGAAGAAAGTCTTGTGGGTATCACTATTTGATGTCTTGTTGCCATACATGATGTCACTATTGGACCTTATCTTCATGCCACAGTTCCATTGCAATAGAGGGTATTTGATATATGTTAAACGTGTAATTGAAGGCAATCCAAAACGAGACCCAATACCCAAAGGAAAAAAAATATAACCAACCCCTTAACAAAACTTATCTCTGCCTGCAAAAGTCGGTTAGTGAAATAAAACACATTTAAGATTTATTCCTGCAATAAGAGATATAAAATATTTCCATGATATTATAAATGAAGTACAATCATACCTACCTGTATGATTTTTATTCTACCAAGTCCTTGATAATTTATCTATTATTGCTTCCCCTAGGTCCTATAAGAATTAGTCTTAGACTAAACTAACAAAATTGAGCCTTAAACCTAAAACAAACCCACATACTAGTCCTAAAGACAATATACTTAAGGAGACCTATAGACTTAACCCTTACAATGTTTAATATGACCTTTACACAATCGAAATCAAGCTAGGGAAGAGCTTTATGTAAAACCTTATAACAAATACAAGACCTTGTAGAGACAGATATTGTTAGACCATCTTATGAAATTAAAAACACCTTACACAGTCCTAAAGTTTTAAACACAACCCAATACAACTTTTAACATAATTCAAGGTGTAAGAAAATTAAGATAAGGCCGAGGTTGTTTAGGACAGGTTTGAATTGTAGCAGTATGTGTGCCTTAATGACATAAGGTAGAGGCATATGTATGTTGTCTTGGAGACCCTTCGCTACCTTCTTAAGATCAATCCACACCAAAAAATAGAATTGACTCTATAGGTGGAATCCTTGACCAAATTATGTTATTGTAGGCCTAAAAAGGAACATAAACAATGCTAAATAAACTTTGCTTATTTAACCCATACTTCACCTTTTTGTGTCAACACACCTTGCTTTCTAGAATTTTGAATTCTGCACTTGATGACCAGTCCAAAAATTGTCAAATAGACTTGAGAACCGAACCCTAAAACCTCCTAAGATCCTCTGTTATTACTTTTTAGAGTGACCAAAAAAAATTACATAAGTATTCTCTATTTGTTATTCATTACAATGCATATGTAGATAGGTGAGGTAGGGTCCCTTTTATAGACCTTTGATGAGCCGTTAGAGAATTTTTTATGGACGTTAGCCGTTAGGGAGGTAGTTGGTAGTTAAGGAATTAAAACTTTATATTAAGTGAACCTTGTAATCTAAGGTAGGGAGGTCGCTAATAATTTAAGTGATAAATGAGGGTTTCATAATAATGGTGAGGGGAGGAAACTTAAGATTCTTTTTAGATTGATTTTCTTTTAATAATCACTATTAATTTGTTATCTTAAATTCTATGAAAAATATTATTTCCCTTATGGTTAGGGAATTGGGCCCTTAAGAAATCTATTTAATATTTGTCTAGAAATATTTTTAATTCCACTAGAAATTTATAATCAATGAATGACTTAGTACATATGGTCCTACCTAGTTATGAAGTCAATGGTTGATTTATTGTCTTTGGTTCTTGAAATTTATTCATCTTATATCGTACCTAATACCACTATCTTCAAATGAAGTTTTATGTCATATATCGACAATTGTAGGAGAAAAAATGATAAGGTGTCATGTCACTACCCCTTGGGGTTTTAGCCCACAAATCTGGGTCTTCAACTTCAACCTCAATTTTCTCTCAAACCAGAAGGAACCATGAGGCATACCACATAACAACATAAACATCTCTTTGAGGAGAATCTAATAAGGTAGGTTAGGAGACAAGAAACCATGAATTTTAATCCTAATTTTTCCAACAAATATCAAGGTAGCTCTAGGTGTTGCTTGGGTTGACATCAATGAAAACCACCTATCATCAAGTATTCATTGGAATAAATATTAAGAATTCCTTTCCCTTCCTTGCCTTGTGTTGAAATATGGCAACAAGAATATTCCAATTTAAATTGTCCTTGAATTAAATTGTGAATTAAAATCGAATGTAGTCTTAACAGCTACTTGGAAATAATTAATTAACTTATTTTAAATTAATTAGTTGGAGAAATTCAAGTTAGAAGTCTTTCTAAAGTCATGCCAGAGTTATCGCTTAAATTAATGAGATAAGATTGAGTTATATTTGAGTTGTAATTAGTTAACTCAGTTTACTGAGTTAAGTCCAGTTAAATTAGTTCCAAACTGTTTAAGAAACTAATAGTGAGTTAACAGTCAATTGATGCATTAATGCACTCAACTAGTGCTACTCCATTTAACTAAAGATTCCCTCATCAGAAAATCATGCATGTCTATTCTGAGAAAGACCTAGTTGAGATTAATGTTCAAGGACAGTGTACTATCAGTTTCATGTGTTTTCTCATGGAGAAAACTCATGCATGCAGTCAAGGATTCATTCTTGAGGATTTACATAGTTTTGAAGGCTTGTTTTTCCACTTGGTAATAGGCTAATCATCTACAAGGAACAGCGCAAGGAAATAGTAGCTTGGAGGGCAGAGAGGAAGGCTAGAGAGAAGCCAAGATTGCATGTGAGCATCTGTGAGGATTGTACTAAGAGTTGGCTAGCTATGAGAGCTAAGGCTTTGTATAATTCCTATGTATTTCCACCATGTATGATAATACAATAGTGTGGGGTTTTTATCTGAGACTTTCCACAATGTTCATGTGTATTGTGCCATTGATTCTTCTTCTTTTGGTTATATTGTTCAGCTCGATCTTTAAGCTTCCACGAATTGATAGTAGAAGTAGGTTATAGTATTTTTCTTTGATTTATATTGCATTATTGAGTTAACCTATCACATATTTTCTACACCTTGACCTTGGAAGCAAGTCTTCACACAATAATTCATAAAACCCTAAGTCTTGTACAAGTTTATTATAGGTATCTTAAAGAGAGTGAAAGCCCTTTTGAAGTGTTGAAACATCACATAAATCTTCCTTTGAGAGACTTTTATTTGTCACCTAACACCATAAACCCTATAATATCACTCAAAGGTGATGATATATATACTAGGACTCCTCCTATCGGTGAAATTATGTAAAGAGTAGGGGAATTTGACTCTGGTGACAATGGGTCATTGCCTCATTGTTGTCACATAGTCTTGTAGTTGTCCCATAGGTTTCCCTCCTTAAGGCTCTACTATATTGTGTGGTAACATTTTTGGCATCGTTTCCAGGGAGGAATCTCATCTACCTTATTGGCCAAATATTTAAAGAGGTTATTTCTCCAACGACAATATAGATCCTCTTCTAGCGACTCCTAAATTTCTTGGTTATAAAAATCATGAAGAAAACATAGCTCCTGTAACCAAAGTTATTGCTAGGAGAGTTATTGAGATTGACAGGTACCCCCAAACAATCCAACACATTTTGCAAGGAAACTTTTTCCTAATAACATGAATACTGACATTAACCAAAACCAAAACCAAAATTGCAATCAAAAACAAAAACAAAATCAAACCCAAATTCCTCAAATTAGGATATGGAATGTGGTATCTTTCAAACCATTAAATTTTAGTGCATTTCCTTATGCTCCTTACAAATTTCCTGAGAAATATCATGAATGGCTACCCAAGTTCCAAGGGAAAGATGATCAAATTGTCAATAGACATGTAGATAGCTTCTTTTGGGCAATTGGCCCTCGAATGATCAAGGATGAAGACATAATGATGATGTTAACATTCTTTAAAATTAAAGGGAGATGTTAGGGATTGGTACATTAGCCTACCCCGAGGTAGTATCTCTAAATTTGAAAAATTTGAAGACCTCTTCAAGAAAAGGTGGGCTACTGATGTTGATGGATATATTTCCATTGAAAAGTTCTATCGTGTACAAAATGGATCGAATGAAGATGTTAGAAATTTCATCCAAATATTCAATAGATTTGTTAGGGATATTCACGATCGTCTTAAGCTTATTGATGCCCAAATACTAGACAAGTTCATCAAGGCAATCAAAGGTCATCTAATGTACCAAATTAGAGAAAAGAAGCCTAAAACTCTTGCTAAAGTAAAGAAACTGACCATTGAAATTGAACAAAATTTAAATGTTTCCCATATTGAGTTATTCAATTTCCCTAGGACCAAGGTTGAAACTAAGAAGGTTAAAACAAAAGACCAGGTTGAGGACATAATTGTCACCCTATATAAGAAACTAGAAAAACTATCTGATGACTTGAATGTTAGGTATAGAATGTATATGAATAAACTCACCACCCTTGAAAGGGGGCAACAAGCCACTTTCCCCTCCAAGAACAAGGACAAGGTCTTTGTTAAAAATAATAACAAGGAAGGTAAACAATATCAACCAATTTTCCCTAATACCTTCGCTCCAACCAATGTGGTGGAACAAGAAGACTCATCTTCTGAAGAGTACCAAAATGATAGTGCAAGTAAAGAAAGTGAAGATGAGGAGGGTGGTGAACAAATGAACGTAGTTAATGACTCTCGATATTTCAACATCATATTAGGTGGCACATACAATCATCTGCAAATCAGTGAAGTGAAACTTAAGGAAGAACAGAATGAACCTATGATAAATGCAAAGAATAGTGGAAGTTTTAAAGGATTGCAATATTCTAGAAACAATGAAAGGGGAGACTCATCAAACTCTAAACCATCAAAGGAAAGGGAGCATCCTCAAAGGGAAGCCCAAAATAAGGATCCTTCCAAAAAGGATCACACCAAAAAGGATCCTCCTAAAGGGGAGCCCATGCACAAGAGTAAAGAGGTAGAATTAGATATTGATGTTGGTGTTGCCATAGGTAAGATGAGTGTGCAAGTTCCTATTAAGGAAATTGGGAATATCTTGTCCCAAAGAAGGAAAGTGAAGAAATCCTTAGGACTTGATGATGATGATCCCCATATTATGTTGCAAAATATTCATTTCACTATGACTAATCCTGGTTATGACCCATTCTTGGTCACACTAACTATAAATAACCTTCTTCTCCATGATTGTAGGTTGGATTTGTTATCACCCAGGTTGTTCCCTTTGACTCCCAAGGGAATACGGCCGGGGTAACCACTAACCAATCTTTGGATTACAGCTTCTAGCCAAACTGTAATCAGAGAGGGCTCTCTCTTTAAGGTTTGTCTCTGTTTTGCGAAGATTTTAGGCTAGTTATGAATTCAGGGTTTGGTTTTGTGTTTTGGTTGAGGGATGTCTTCTGTACCTAAGGTGGAAATCTTCAGATAATTCTAGTCCATTGGGCAATGGAGTCTGTGGCTACAGGTTGTCTGAGGGATTGAGTTGAGTTGCTGAAACTGCAAGGCCATTTAAATACATCATGAAACAAAATTGAAATTGTGATTATGAGGTGTGTTTAACCAGTGAAAAGCAATTAAGAATTCTCCACTAAGCTGGGGGTGTAAGAAGAGATATATTGCACAGGAGCAAACTTGAATTCCTGAAACAACAATCACTGTGAAAGATATAGTTTGGAGGTGCAGCAATTAAGAATTACACCTTATGACTATAACTGAAGAAAGACATTTATAACAGCATAGATTGAGTTCAGGGTACTCTGTGAATAAATCCTGGAACTATTCTTTTTCTCTGCCATTAACTATGAAACACAGAAACATGAATGAGCTATGAAAGGATATCAAAAAAACACATAAGGAAGAGTTTTTAAGGAAAACTTATTGTGCCATGAAGTACGCAAGAATCCTGCAACATTCAGCAAAACACCACAATGACTTAGATAACGCAGAGCTTTGGAAATTCCATCCGCCTTTGTATTAATACTCTGAAAATTTACAGCATAAGAAACTCTAGAAGAGAAATCAAAAACCACCCCTGCAAGCTTATGCGAGGGGGGAATATATACAAACGGTGATACAAAATATCTAAAGCGTTGAGTCATCTGAGAAATAAATATGTTCACCAACTTGTACAGAACAACAGATAAGAAGTTATTACAGCTTTGAATACAACATAAATGCTCTTCAATTCTGTCAGAAGACTTTTTGACCTTTGGAGGCCACTGAGTCGGCTGAATGTTCTGTTATAAATGATGAATGACGTGTCTTTGTAGCTCTGTCCTCCTGTAGCTTTTCGGCCCTGTCACCTGTGACTGTCAGTGCTGCTTTAGTGGTCGAATAGTTTTGCTGAGTTGGCTCAGCCCATTCTTCTCCATGCATGCTGATTTTATCAAAATTTTCCTGTGCATGATAACTTATATACTTAAATGAAAAAACTTGAATACAAGCTTTGTTTTTACAATATTAACTGTATCATTTTGGTCCAGACTTCTTGTGTGGGCAATTGATGTCTTAGAATTGCCTCTAAAGTCTCATCTGCCTCTGTGTATTTATAGAAATTTGGAGGCACTTCAAACAAATGTTTGATCTCATTCATGATGAAAAATAGGTTCTCAACCCTGTTGTAGAGACTCTGCCCTGATGCTGGCCCTGATTCTTCTGAAGTACTGGGCCTTTCTGTAATCTGATTTGTAGCAAATGTGTTGACCCTTTTGGCATAATTTTCATGGGAAAGTAGTCTTCCTGCGCTGTTCAGTAAGCTAGGAAGACCTTTGTTTTGCAATGCCACAAATTTGTCCATGAACTTATTAACCTCTGTCTGCATATCCTGGCTTCTTCTTTCTAGTGTTTGCACCAGGCTTCTTACTGTTAGGACTCTTTTTATTAGCAAAATGGTCTCAGTCCTGTTGGAAATTCCCATTGTTGCCAGCTGAGCACTTGTTCTGTTATTAAGCACATTAATCATTCTGTTGGCAACCTCAGTCATATTGCCTAGAGATGCCCTTGCTCTTTGGATTTCTCTATGTTCTTTCCCTATGAGCTCTATTTGCTCATGAATGGTCTCAATGTATTGCCATTGATCAGTTATGGATTGGCCAATGTTGGCCCATAGGACTGTCTTGAGTTCAGCCACTACTTTATCAAGTGTGAGCTCCTTCTCCAGCTCCTTTATCTTCTCTTTGAGAGCCTTTATCTCTCTTCCTTTCTCAGCAACACTTTGTTTTGATTTATCATATCTTTCATTCAACTTGACCAAATTTTCCCTGGCCTCATTTAATTCTGCCATTTGGGCTTCCAGGGCTTGGATTTCACTCCTTAGCTTCTGCATGTCCAGGCTTGGAGCCTGCTCTGTTGTTGGCGCTGGTGCTGATGTAGATGGTGCTGTTTGTTCTGTCTTTTCAGTGGGAGGAGCAGTAGTTTGAGGAAGCTCCTCAAGGTTGATTATCTCTGGAGGAGGCTGAGATGTTTGTCCTCCTTCTTTTTGTTGTAATGTTGCCTGCAGTGCAGCCTGTGTAGCCTCTGATTCTCCCAATTTCTCCTGTGTCTGGATCAGCTGTTTGTATAATGACACCAGCATAGCTGCTGCATCTTGGTCATGTCTCAGCTGGGCAACTTCTTCAGTTTGTGGGTGAATGGTTGCTGGGACTTTTACCATTTTCCTTAGTGCTGCCATATCTGCATCTCTTAACTTCAATAATGCTTGTACAGCCTTGATGTCCTTGGGATCATGCCCAAGTTCTATGATTATCTCCTCTAAGGCTTTGATTCTGTTGTCCTTTGCTTGAGAGGATGCTCTCTCCAACTCAAGTTGGGCAGTTGTATTATTTAGGCTATTTTCTAGCCTGTAGTTCACCAATGTCTTATCCTCCAAGGAGGCATACACCGTCTCACCCGTTTGCTTATGTAATTCGATTTGATCCATTGGGTGGATGTCCCTGGCAAGGACCTCAAGGTTGGTCCTTATGTAATCTGCAGCTGACTGCGGCTGCAACACTGCTGGCGTAAAATGGCTCATGATCATTTTGCCCTCCTGGACATCATATGCAGACATTAGTCTTTGCTGGTTAGTGGGAGCCATTTTCAACAAATGATTATATAGTTGTATTCTTATGGGCTCATTCCTCTTCTTTATATCAATGAATTGTTGCTTGATGCCCAGTTCACCTCCTCTTTGCTAGCTTGAGGAGCTGACTTCTCCTCCGATCATCCTCTCTTGTTCCTGCTGGAAGCAACTTGCAGATGCCTCCATACTAGGTGGGCCCATGCCCAAAGATTTCCCTATAGGCATTTCTTCCTCTGAGAGGGGATTCATTCTGTGTCTTTTCTCCCCTTGAGTTGTTGATGTTGTGAGGGGAGTCTCTCTATCCCTCTTTCTACTTATGTCTTCTTTTTGTGGGGTTTGGAGGACTGAGGCCTCCACTGTTGTCTCCTGCCTAGGAGGCAGAGTGTCCTGAGCTTGCTGCCCGGTGGATTTTGGGCCTGTGATGTTTGCTCTTGTTGCACTGGCTGTTCCTTTTCTTGCTGCCCCCCTTGTTCCTGTTGTACCTGTGGTTGTTGCTGCACTTCCTGCTGCTGTACCTGTTCATGAGGTGGCTGCTCTGGCTCCATCTCTTTCTCTTTGCCTTTGCTAGAGGTTTGATCAGTAGCTTTGGCTGCTTGCTGATGTGCTGTGGAGGATGAGGCAGTTGCTCCCACTTGAGTGCCTGGAAGAGCAAATACATGTGGACAAAGCTCTAAGTCAGCCATCTTTTGGAGATTTTTAACTGCTCTTTGATTTAATTCTTCTTGTGTGACAGCTTCCTCTAAGGTTCCTCTCCTCCACTTTATTTGATTTGCATATTTTTCTATATGAGGCAACCTTACGTGGTCATAACTGGCCATCCTATACTTGACCCTTCTTAAAGTTATGAAGTGATTGGGGTCATAAGTTTTCCAAAGGAAACTAGTCTGTAGGCCAAGGGATTCTAGCATTCTGTCTGCTTCTTGCCAACCTTCCTCCCTTTTGTTGTAAATGAAGTGGCCTAATTGGTTTCTTACTTTGAGCTGTGCTTTCTTGCCTTTGCCTGAAAAATGTAGCACATCAGCATTCCCAAACTGCCTGAAGTATTCAAGGGCAAACAATCTCATGGGCACATATTTGGGCAATCTGTATGGGGGAAACTCACACCCATATATTCTGATGACTGTGTAGTTTTGGTAATAGTACCAATCCCCAATGCTGTATGCTTTAGATAACTGAAGGACTCTCTGCATCTCATCAGTTAGTCTTGGAGGAGGTGAGCTCATAAGCAAAGACATGGTTGGGTGGATGAAGAGGTCTATAAACTCACAATAAGTGTATGGAGAACAAGATCTGCAGTGGAAGGCAGAGGACCAATAAACCACTGACCTTGGATTTCCTTGTGCGTCCACTCTCTTCACAGCAAAGTGAAATTTCTCATGTTGATAATAAAAAATTAAGTGGTAGATGTAGGAGGTGTATCTGAACACCCTTTCTCTTGCCAAGTTCATTAATTGCTCATGTATTTTGTCAGATATGTAGGTGGCATAGTCATAGCAGATTGGAGACTTTCCAGGGGAAAACATGAGCATCATCACCAGCACAGTTTCATCAACAAACTCAATTGAATTATAGCCCAGAATGGGACTGATCATGTCTACAAGGTCCCTGCCCAATTGGTTGAGGTAAACATGAGAAATGGGAGGGTACTTCACGGTGTCAGAGTCAATGTACAATTGATTTAGTTTGGTGACCTGAGCATCTGTCAATTTAGCTCCTTGCTTTATCAGATCAATCAGTGATAAAGGAACTAATTTCTTCTCAGTTTTGAAGTGCAACATCTCTCTGATGGCTTCAGGGGTGACATAGAAAACAACTGAGCCTGAAGGGTCAATCACAGCCCTCTGAGTGGCGTCGTAGCAGTCAGCACATAGGTGGATTAGGTCAGGAAACTGGTTGACCTGAGGGAGCTTGAAGATAGGGAGGAAAGAATCCCAAATGCCCAATACATCTGTTCCAGTCTCGTGTTTAATCTTCAATTCGTTTAACAAGTGGATGTGGTACTTGCTGTGCATTAGCATTTCTTCTGATATTTGATAATCCAGGTCTGCTAATGGTTGCCATTCCAATTCTCTCTGAGGGGCATTTAATGGAGCAATATTCAAGGCTACAGGAGCTACTGGTGCATCCATGGTTACTTTAGGATTATGTTGGTATGAACTGGTGTTACTGTGCAGAGCAACACAAAGGAGTATTTCTTGGAAAGAGAGGTGATTTACTGAGGAACAGAGGATAAAATGGCAATGGCAGCAATTGAAACACTGCACAGAGCACTGATAGGGCAAATGCTTGGCCTTAAAGACTCTCTTCACGGTAAATTGATGCAGCTTGGGTTCTCAGTTCACGAATGCGCGAACTAACTGTATGTTTTGTGAAAACTCGGGTAAACAAGGCTCTGCAGGCGAATTTCGACTTTACAACTGAAAATGGAGGCTAGCCACAGGGGATTTAGCGGTAAACACAGTGTTTTCTTACTCTTTAAGCTATTGTTGGAGAATGCAGGATAAAACCAGGCGCAGAGGGAATGACTGGGATAAATACCTGGTAAACTGTCGGCAATAGTCACAAATGCAGGTGGATTTGGCGCACCAACGGTCCTCGGGTCGAATTCAGCAGGTTGACGCTTGTTTGGTCGTAAAATACATGCAGAGGTGCCACAGTCGTTTTTTGCAAAAGTAATGAAAAACACGATTTTTCGGCCAAAATATGGATTTTTGGGTTATTTGGCGCTTTTTTTTGGATGACGTCAGCATGACGTCATCAGGTGGGGTCAAGGTCGGATGACGTCAGCATGACGTCATCGAGTGACGTGGCAGCTTGAGAGTGGTCCACGGGGATGATGAGGTGGCGGGCAGGTCAGAGCAGTGGCGGACGGGGGCGCTGACGCGGCGGTGATGTAGCAATGACGTGGTAATGACGTGGTAGTGACGTTGGCAAGGCGGGTTCACAAAAACCGGAAACGGTAAGCGGTATAATATCGCACCGCTCTCTATACGGAACCGGAATTGTCAGAGGGCGCTCCGATACAATTTGGGGGTGACGCGTGGCAGAGGCCTGACATCACCCTCTGACAAATTTCGGAAGGTAACTTACGGACGTCGGGCCCGGTCCGAAATGCATGAGAGCCGTCGGATGAACAGGGCCAGATCCGACGGTCGACGGATCGTTAAGGTGCCAGGTTGATACGGACGTGGGCGGGGATTAAAATAATATATTTGTTTGAAAAGCGCGCCCAGCGGGACTGTGGACTTTGGTGAATTTGTATGACTTTTCAATGTATTTTATCAAAACGCGCATTGCGCCGATACTTTGGGTAAAATGGGAAAAGTGGGTTTTTATGTATATTTTGCAAATGAAGCGGGTTAGGGGTGAAAATGGGGTTTTTTACAAGGTTCTTTAGCAAATGAAGGGGTTAATGGTTTAGATAACTTCTGAAGGGGGAAGAGGGGTAGGGTTTGGGTTTTTAAACTGACCAGATGTCAATTTAATCCCTGACTGTGAACATATGGCTATAATGCCAAGGGGGAAGGGATATTTATAGAATGCTTGGGGTTTATACACCATAGTGTTTATAATAATAGGGAAAGGGTAACATAGGGGATTTAGATAATAAGAATTAGGGGTTAATATGAATGGAAGAGGTGAATGAGGAGTGATATCACTAATTTTATATAAAAACAACTTAGGGAGTAGATCAAAATGAAAAGAATTTTAGACAAGAAATGTGGCTTTTAAAGGAATAAGAACCAACATAAAACCTTAAATTCTTTCATGAACACGACTGATGAAGGGATGTTAGTAATGAATGTGGAAGGGGAGAAAAGGGAGTTAGTCATGCTCCTTTGCTTTGCTACAACATGATGGAGAAGAGGAGCTTCTCTATCCACTGATGTTCCTTTATGCTAGACCAGCAGAACTCATTTGAAAGTAATAACATTTCTGCAACCCCATCTGCCTACCCATCTACTTGCCTAGCATTTTTTGTTTCTTCATGGAGGGTGCACTTAGACTTGCATACCCTTATGTGCCTTTTCTTTTCTTTTGGCTTTTTTCTTTTGACTTTCTATCTAAGGCTACCCTTATTGCTTCCAAGGTCCCAGATTAAGCAGTTGGGAACCTTAGTTCTCTACCTAACTACTGGTCTGCCAAGATTAAACAGTTTGGATAGACTTCTTTCTCTATTCTGCAACAAAAAATTGAAACATGGCATGATCCAGATTAGGCTGTTCGACCATCCATCCAAAATTGAGTCAACATCAAGCTTATGTACACACCTTGTCTTCTCATGGAAATATGGGATCTTTGAATCACCAAAGCAGAGCATATTTGGAACTTTTATTTATCAATCATGAAATATGAAACCTATTGGTATAGGTAGCTAAATGGATTCAGGGGCTTCTGCAAATATTATGCCATTGAAGGTCATGAAGAAACTCAACTTGAACACCACTTGACCCTATAAGAATGTATGTGGTTTTGATTCTAGATCCATTCTCGTCTATGGCCTTATCAAAGACCTCAAAGTGGATTTACATGTTAATAAAGACATCTCTTTTCTCATGGATGTTGTTGTTATCGATATACCTAATGTATGAGGAATGTTGTTGCCTAGAAAGTGGGGTGCTTCTATAAGTGGACAACTTCAAATGGACTTATCTTATGCCGCCATCCCTCAACCTGATGGGTCCCCATTCATTATTTATAGGGAACTCCAATTTCCAACTCATGTTGAGGACCTTGGCCTTCTTCCATATCTTCATAAGTTGTTTGAATTTAAGAATCATAATTCCCTTCCTCCTTCCTAGGAAATATGTCTCCTCAAAAGACATATTCATAAAGAAAACAAGCCTAATAAGAAGTGTGTGCAAAAAACAAAGAAGGAATTCAAAGTTGGGGAAGTAGTGTTGGTTGATAAAAACCTCATCCCTATCAAAATCCATGATAAGGTTAGTGAAGGGTATTATTACATAGATATACTTGATGGTGAGATTTGGCCTAACTTCGTTAAGGCCAGTCACCTCACCCCTTTTTTGGATACTTAACATTGTATATTATGTATGTTAGGGTAGGCCCACATTTCATATTCATTTTGCATAGTTATTATCATCATCTCATGTTCTCATGCTAGAATAGTTGCATTTAGATTAGATTTCCATCTTAGACTAGATTTTCTTTTCTGTATGGTTTTCTTATTTTATGAAAACATGAGCAATAAAAGTACGCCTAGGACACATGCTTCCAACATTGTTTGTGATGTGCAGGATAAAGGTTTGTGGTCCTAGAGGATTGTTGGTGTCCTCATGACCTTCACGTTCAAGTACATTGATCATGCACTCTACAGAGGGCTCATGTCCCAGTTGGAGCCAGATGTTACTCACCAAAAGTGGGTGACCCCATTGGATAATTTTTCTCTTATACATCTCTTCAGTTGGCAACCCACAGTCCCTGACAACAACTAATGTAGTTGATTTATAGTTCCATTTTATCTCCGCTCCCTAAATCAGTCATATGTCCCCTCGATCATTTTTCAATAGCATATGTTTGAAGGTGGACAATCCAACACAGAAGATATGCTTTTCATTGTGCAGTCGGGTGCTTATGCTTGTTTTTCAATGACAATTTTTGGGCATGGATTAATGGGTGACCTAGAAGAAGGTTTTTGACCGAGGTCTTGTTCCCTTACCTTAAATGGGGGGTTAATCCTCAACCTTAGTCCCATGGTATATACCCTATTAGCTTATAGCTTTAGGAAGGGCACTTCTTGGGAAACCCCGATTTTGATAGTGCAATCCTGCTTTCCTATTCCACATTTTCACTCCCCTCCATGCATTACAAGTCATATTTCATCATCTTCCCTCTCTATGTCCACATGACCATTGGGTCCACAAGGCACCAGCACACACCCTCCCCTTGTCCATATACATGGGTCAGGACTAGAAATGTTTCCCTGGGGTTTGATGTAGCTAAAAGAAAGTTAAAATCAAATCATAGCCACAATTAAGAAACAAGAGAAAAGAATATTATAAAATTCAAAATATGGTCAGGATATCAAAATAGCACGTGTGAAAAATCCAAACATGAACTCTACCCCTTGCCATTATGGGCATCACCCTGGTTCCTAGGGCCCATGAGTGACCCCACATCATTGAGGAATCCATGCATGTCCCAACCCCTAGTGGGCGATGAACAACCCACCTTAAGGGGGAAATAGTTATTTACATCATACAAAGCATCTACCATTGCTTGGAGCCTCAAGCAGTAATACATAGAAAAATCAAGAAAAGGAACAAGGAAAATGAAGAAGGGTGGAAAAACAAAGACCAGGATAATTCATGTATCCATGATTTCTCCCTCCTACATCTATATGCCCATATGTGAACATTCCTCATCATTTCCACCCTTGAACCCATGGCATATGGCTTTAAGACCTATCCCATTCGTCTCATCATTATTCACATGACCCCTATCAATTGAAGGATGTGCTTGGGACCTATCTTTCCACTTAAGCTCTGGGAACACCTAATAGGGTCATTTATTAACCACTCATACCTAGGGAGGTAACACTACTTTGAGATCAAATCCCTGAATGTAAAAGAGAAAAATGCATATGAAGTCTCACTATTCCCTTGATAAACTAGATTATTTCACCTCGATGCACTAATTAATTATTGTACCTGAAGCAGAGGAGGTCCATTGGAAATTATATGTAACTGGCAGGTGGTTTCATCATGGACTCTACAACTTAATTGGGACCTAATTCTACTATAGGGTCATATTGACACCATAGGAATGCATTGAGATCCATGGGACTCTCGTCATGTGTAGAGCATCATTTCACACCATGGACACCCTCAATACCTGCAACAGTTTGTTGATTGCCCCAAATTATCCGCAATATGATGCACCTGGACCCTTGTGTCCAGCTAGCGTCTGATTACGGAGTGGCAGTTGATCCAAGGCCCAAAGGAGGTTTGTCTCATCCTTGAGACAAGGGATGGTAGGAACCATCATTATAGCCTTCATTTGGAGAATTATATAGGCTATGTTAGTCCTAATAATACTAGTGTGTCCCCCTTATTGTTATTTTTAATGTAGCCCCTTAATATTTTTGTTTTTCCTGTGTATCCCCCAATTGTTATTGTTGTGCCCCATAGAATCCCACTATTATTATTGTTGTTCCCTTACATTATTATTGTTATGTAGGATCTGATTATATTGTGATCCATTAGACTCCTATATATACCAAGGAGGTCTTCTCATTTGTAGAAACTGAGAATTGTTCATTTATGTAATGTAAACGAGGTTCCTCCCTCGAAGAGGACAATTTTTAAGGTGTTGATCTATCTCTTCTTCTGCCTTGTGAGATGGTTTCAAAACATTTGGTACCAGAGCTTTGTATTCTTGCGTTTCACTGCTTCAAACAGGCCATTTTGGATTTTTTTATATAATTTTTTTTATACGAGTATACAGAAGCTGAAATTTTGACCACATGGATTATAAATCTTGATGAAATTTTTATAGAATTTTCAAATCTTGGTTCGCTATATTTTATGAGATATGGTCCTAAGAAGTTACGGTCTTTGCAAGCTCCATAATTCAATATCAAATAGGCAACCTAGGGAAAATCAACATAACTTTCTCTCTGAACATTAGATTTGAATTTAATAAATTTTGACTAAAAGTGCATGGATTGTTGTTTTTTTGGTATCATTTTCATAGCCAAAGGTCGAAATAGAGACAGGTGGAATTATGTAAAAGTTCACTCTACTGAACCAATCTATAATCAGGTCATCGTGGGAGATTGGGCATAACTCTTTCTTGAAGAATCCAATCTCGATCTGACTTCTGGGGTTGGAAATTAGACTCAAAGGGATACAACATCACGAAATTTCAGAACTTAGAGATTAAAAATTACAGAGATACAATATTTTCAATATTGAGCTCCTAAAAAGCAAGAAAATGATGTGTATTTTTTAAAATTTTGCATACCTTTTGTTTGAAAAATCAATTTGAAGTGATTCAAAGGGAATTGTTAAGCATAGATATAATTGTTTGATTCCAAAATGCCTCGAAACAAAAAAATGGAAACACCTATTAAGCAACCATATATCTCTTCTATGATGTACGAAGAAGAGGAAGAAATGCAGCATGATATATCAAATTTACGAGCCCAAGTGCAACAAATTTTGTCATCGCAAAAAGTAACAAAAAATGAATTGGAATCCATGATGAATGTTAATATATATAATATAAAAAGGGACATGGGAGTTTTGAATGATAGATTAAAAGTAGACATGGAAATGATGAATTTCAAGATAAAAGTGTTGAAGGAAGGTTTGGCAAAGTTGCTAGAAGAAAGGCTTCTCAATGGTGACAAGGTAATCCATGAAAATCATGATGAGGACAAAAAGAATATGAATTATGATTTTAGAGACTCCAATGTTGGGTTTAAGAACCATCACATTCCAAATATTGATATGAGGAAGTTTGATGGGAAGGATCTGGTAACATGGATACTACAGATGGAGCAATATTTTGTTCTTCGTGATGTGTAACACATACAAAAGGTATTCATTAAATATTTATATTTAAAACCAATAATTTTGTATGGTATCGATGGATTTGTTCTTGTAAACCACTTGTCTCTTGGTCAATTTTTATAGAGGAAATGATAGCACATTATGAGGATACAAATAGAAACACCTTCTTTAGCCAATTGATAAATCTCAAACAAAAGGGTTCAATGGTAGATCACATTGAGGACTTCCAAAATTTTAATATCGGGGTAATTTATATTCCAGAGGAGCATAGGATTGTTGTCTTCATAGGGACTTTAAAGGATAACATCCAGCATGAGGTTCCCCCTTTGGGACAATTCATTGGAGAAGGCATTCAGGGTGGCAAGAAAAGTTGAAAGCAAAATTATGCCAACAAGGAAGTCTACCGCTCACAATTATAAAGATGGAAGTGTTTTTTCTCCTAGCTTTCCAAAACCTGTAAGGTTGACACCACAAAAATTGGAGGAAAAAAGAGCAAAATGGATTCGTTACAATTGTGATAGAAAATACACTAAAGGTCATAAGTGTCCTGAGAAGAAATTATTCTACATAGATTGTGAAGAGGAGGAAGAAAAGGGACAAGAAACATCAAAAGAGGGGGATATACACCAGGAACCAACCCCATATAAATAAGAAATGAATTTGAGCATATCTTGTAATTCATTGGCAGGAATTACCACTCCTCAAACTCCCAAGATAAAATGATATATCAAGAAGAAAAAGGTAATAGTTTTGATTGATTTCGGTAGTACCCATATTTTTGTTTATTGTAAGATAGCCAAGGAATTGAATTGCTTCCTACATCCAGCACCAGAGTGTGAGGTGATGGTTACAAATGGAGGAACCATAAATTTCTCTAGAAAGTGCCATAATATCAAGTTAACCATGGGGGTATATGTATTGAATAGTCCAATGTTTTCCATTCCAATGGGTGGTGTTGATGTTGTACTCGGAGTCCAATGGTTACAATCTTTACAGACGATGGATTTTAATTTTCAAGAAATTTGCTTGATCTTTTTTTGGAAGGAAAGGAAGTTCCATTAAGGGGTGTAGCATGAAAACTAGGAAAGATAATCATCTATAATGGCATAACAAAACTTCTTAAGAAATATTAATGGGGCGTAATTGCACAATTATGCTCACTAGAGGTTCAAACATTGAAATCATCTCTTTCTCCAAATCTCCAAAAATTCTTTGACTGTCATTCCAAGGTATTTGAGACTCCCAAAGGCCTCCCACCTATTTGTGATCATGATCATGCTATTCATTTGATTACAGGAACTTTTCCCCCAAACATTAGGCCTTACAGATATCCCTATTCCCAAAAGAGTGAAATTTAACGTATGGTTGTAGGAAAGATAGAGGTCGATAAAATTCAACCTAGTCAAAGTTATTTCTTTGCTCCAGTAGTATTGGTGCACAAGAAGGATGGATTATGGTGTATGTGTTCGTATTGTAGGGAGCTCAACAAGCTCACTATTAAAGATAAATTTCCCATTCTTATCATTGATGAATTGTGGGATGAATTACATGGAGCAATTTACTTCTCCAAGTTCGATCGTTGTTCAAGATATGATCAAATTAGAATGAATAATGAAGACATTCCAAAAACAACATTCAGAACTCATGAGGGTCATTATGAATTTTTTGTCATGCCTTTTGGCCTTACTAATGCACCTTCCACATTTCAAGATTTGATCAATTCCATTTTCAAAACCTTCCTTATAAAATATGTGTTATTATTTTTTGATGATATACTAATCTACAACAAGTATTGGAAGGATCATGTTCAACATTTTGATAGGGTGTTCAAACTATTGGAGGAGAAACAATTATATGCAAAAACCTCCAAATGTTTCTTTGGAGTAAAGTAGGTGGAATATTTGGGTCATATTGTATCTCATGAGGGTGTGAAGGTAGACCCTAACAAAATTAAAGCCATTAAGGAATGGAAAACCTCCACAACCATAAAGAGTCTTCGAAGATTTCTCAGGTTTACAAAGCATTCTCACAAGCTTGTTAAGAATTATGGGGGAATATTAGAACCTCTAACAACATTACTAAAGAACGATGTATTTTCTTGGACTCCAAAAGCAGCTAAGGCCTTTGAACATCTTAAAGAGGCAATGTGTCAAGCACTAGTCTTAGCTACGCCAGACTTCACAAAAACATTTATTGTCAATGTGATGCCTCGGGAAATGGAATTAGTGTTGTTTTAATGCAAGAAGGAAGACCCATTGCCTTTGAAAGTCATCTTGAATCAAAGGAAAGCATTTACAAAAACTATTTATCATAACGAAATGTTGGCAATAATACAAGCACTAAAGAAATGACGACCTTACCTAATGGGAAGACACTTCAAGGTAAAATCAGATCATGATAGTCTTAAATACTTTTTGGAACAAATATTATCTTCATAAGAGCAACAAAAATGGGCCACAAAGATGTTGGTTTATGACTTTGAAATCATCTACAAAAAGGGAAGAAAAATGTTTTTGCAGATACACTCTCAAGAAAGGATAAGGATGTGGAAGCATTGCTTTGTGTTGAAAAAATGCAACAAGAAAAATCCCATTTTAATTTTTCCTTGAATTAAATTGTAGTTCTAATTCTCATAGCAACTTGTAATAGTTAACTAAGTTAATTTGACTTAGTTAGCTCAGTAAATTCCATTTGGGATTCTATCTAGATTCATGTATAGTGATCCCTAAATTTTAGGGGCCCATGTTGAGTTATTATTGAGTTGTAATTATTTAATTCAGTTTAATTGAGTTATTTTTAGTTAAACTAGTTCTAAATGATGGAGGAACTAGTGAGAGGTAAAATGAATTAATTTGGCTTTAATTCACATGCATTGGTCAATTAGATAACTAATAATTCACTCATAAATAACTCATGCATGTCAATTCTGAGAAAGACCCAGTTGAGATTAGAGTTCAGGGAGAGTGTACTATCAGTTGTAAAATCATCTAAATTAAACAGATGGTGCATGCAATCAAAGAAAGGCCTATGGATGGATTGTGTAGTGATGGATGAGGAATTTCCCAATTAAATATGGGATAATTCCCTAGGAAACTAAGCAAGGAAATAGCAGCTTGGCAGATAGCAGATTTGGCTAAGTATTGGCTTGAGCTGATTTGTGAAGCAGTGAGATAGATTTTACTTGTACATTGATTGTTCAGGTTGAACAAACATTGTATTTTCTTCTCATATCTTCTATTTAATACAATATACAGATAGAAGGGGTTTTTAGTTGTGGCTTTCCCCATAAACTTATTGTGTTATGTGTGATTAAAATTATTCATTTTTCTACTTTGTGATTTCATCAATCAATTTTTGTTTCTGCTGATGAGTAGAGTAGATTCAATTCAATTGTTTTATCGTATTACAATCTGTAGTTTGAATAGACAAGAAAATTCTACATGGTATCGAAGGTGAAATCACTATAGAAGATGAGAATACGAGTTTTCTTTGCAGGAGAAATCGAATTTGCAGTATCATACTTCAGAGCTAGTAGGATGTCATTCTACGAATTGAGGCTTGAGTATGCCCTTGAGGGTAACTTGAGTTACATAGATTGGAAGGAAAGGATGGAGGCAGTGCTGGAAGACGACGGGCTTAAGGAACTCATAGCCAATGATATTCCTAAGCCTCCAACAAATTAGGCACAAGATCTGGCAGAATGGAGAAACTATGTGGAAAAGGCAAGAAGAATTATCCTAGAAGGAGTTTGAGATCATATTGTCTCGAATCTCCATGGTAAGGAAACTCCATTTGCAATGTGGAAGGCCTTGACGAACCTATTTCAAAATAGCAGTGACCATAGGAAGTCGGTACTGAAGAACAAGCTTAGAAATATCAAGATGGAGAAGGGTGATACAATACTGAAGTACTTGATCATGCTCAATCAATGTCGGTATGAGCTTGGAATTGTCAATGTTACTATTGCTGAAGACGATAAGGTGAGCCTAGCACTTCTAAGACTTTCCAAGAGCTGGCATAGCTACCAGGACTCAGTTAATGGGAGGGATAAGCTACCAAAGTTGGAGTAATTGTGGTCTAACTTTGTACAAGAATAGATTCGACAGAAAACCAGAGATGGATCATCATCTAATCATGATGATGAGGAGAACTATGCCTTAGTTGGAAAGGTGAATAAAGGGAAGGGGAAGTCATCCCATTCCAAAACAGATTCCTATAAGGGCAGAAATAAGAAGGAATTGTCTAAAATAAAATTATTTCGCTATCACAAGCTGGGACACTATGCCACAAAGTTTCCACACAAGAAGCTCGGTAAGAAGCCCTCAAGAGGAGTGGCAGGTGAAGCTCTTACTTCACAGTATGAACTAGATTTCACCCTCATCGATTTCATGGTCACATCGGTGAAGGGTAGTGTGTGGTACTTGGATAGTGGAGCCTCATTCCATATGACCATTAACAAAGGATTCTTCAGTGACTTAGAGAGGAAGGACCTCCAGATGCACATCGAGATGGGAGATGATGGGAGGTACAGCACGACCAGCATCGGTACTATTACCTTTCAGAGGGAGTTTGGTTCTCCCCTCACATTAAAATATGTCATGTATGTTCCGGGTTTGAAGAAGAACTTGGTTTTTGTTGCAATGTTGGAGGATTGTAGCTATGATGTGATATTTAGTAAGGGAAAGGATTTGCTTCGTCACATATCCACAGGATAGGTGAAATAGATCGGGGTTCGAGTGAAGAACCTCTACAAATTGGATGTAGAATATTGCATTACTTTGAGCACTAAAATAGAGAAGGTGCAGATCCAAGACATTGATGACTTGTGGCATAGAATATTAGGTCACTTGCACCACAGAGCTTTGAAGATCATGCAGAAAATTTCTATAGGACTTCCCAAGAGAAGGCCATGAGATGTTCCCTTGAGAGGAAGCTTCAATTACATGCATATGAGGAGCTTTTAGCTCCAAAGGAGGAACCTCAGGATGATGTGGAGAATCCACATGCAGAGGAGTAGAGAGTGGAAACACCCACTCATGAAAAGACTTCCATAGATGGAAGAAAGTGCACCAGAGTGGTTGAAAAATTGATGCATGATGCAAGAGAGAATGTGGGAGCACCCACATCATAGCGCTGACAGAGGAGGTCACCATATCGATACATTGGATACATGCTCTAATGAGCGAGAGTGCATAGATTGAGCCATCCTCATTTTAGGAAGAAATGCAGCAACCAGTATGGTTTGATGCCATAGTTGAGGAGTATGAATACATTATCAGAAATAGTGTTTGGGAGGTAGTCCCAAGAGCAGAAAACAAGTCAGTGGTGAGTTCAAAATGGATTTACAAAGTAAGGCAAGCATCAAATGGGATTTTGAAGAAACACAAGGCCAGATTTTTGGTCATAGGGTTCTCTCAGGTGGAGGGAAGTGATTACGATGAGACCTTTGCTCCTGTAGCAAGGTACTCATCAATCAGATCTATTCTAGCACTATCAGCACAGATTGGATGGAAGATACATCATATGGATGTAAATACAGTGTTCCTCAATGGCATGATTGAGGAAGAGGTGTATATTGAGTAGTCAGAAGGATTTGAGACCTTTAACAAAGAGTCGCATGTGTGCAGGCTCAAGCAAGCATTGTATGGACTAAAATAAGTACCCCGTGCTTGGTACACCAGGATTGACAGCTATTTCACCAGGTTGGGCTTCACCAAAAGTGAAGAAGATACGAACATTTACCATATTGTGGTTGAAGGTAAATTATTGATTATATTATTATATGTCAGTGATTTGATTCTGATAGGTGATGAGAAGCTCATAAAATATTGCAAAGAGGATCTTGCAAGAGAGTTCAAGATGAAGGACTTGGGGCTCATGCATTACTTTCTTGGTATGGATGTATGGCAAGGAGATGAGGAATTATTTGTCTCTCAAGGAAAGTATGCCAACGAGATATTGAAGAAGTTCCACATGGAGAGAAGCAAACCCATGGAGACTCCTCTAGTAGGTAACTGGAGGAAGGATGATTATACTTCAAGTGAAGTAGTGGAGGATACTATTTATATACATCTTGTGGGTTCACTTATGCATTTGGCGAATGCACAACCAAACATGTGTTTTGTAGTTAACCATCTTAGTCAAGCCATGGTTAAGCCAACCAAACTTTATTGGAAAGCAGCTAAACATGTGTTGAGATACCTCAGAGGCACCACTTAAGTTTCTCTTTGGTACAGACGGACAGAGGTATAGACGTACAAAGAGAGTAAAGCTTCAAGGATTCATAGATGCAGATTGGGGAAGGAGTCCATCCGATAGAAAGAGCACATCAAGGGGAATCTTCAGTATTGGGTCAGGAGCAGTTTCTTGGTATGTCAACAAGTAGAGATCAATTGCAATCAATTCAACATAATAAGAGTACATGGTTGCTAGTTAAGCAACTTGTGAGGTTATTTGGATGAGGAAGATCCTTGTTGGGTTATTTGGTGAGTAGATGGATGCTACAGTGATTTACTATGACAATCAAAGTTGTATCAAACTCTTTGGGGATCTAGTTTTTCATGATCGATCAAAGCATATTGATATCTAGTATCACCATCTATGAGATTGTGTGGAGAGAAGAATCATGTTGTTGTAGTACATTCCTACAAAGGACCAAGATGCAAATATTTTGACAAAGGCATTGTCAAGATGCAAATTCGAGTTTCACAAAGGCAGGATCAAGGTATCAGATAATCCCTTTCTTGTTGATAGGTAGTGTTGAAAAAATGCAACAAGAAAAATTCTAATTTAATTTTTCCTTGAATTAAATTAGGAATTAGATTGTAATTATAATTCTCATAACAACTTGTAACAGTTAACTAAGTTAAGTTGACTTAGTTGGCTCAGTAAATTCGAGTTGGGAGTCTATCTAGAGTCATGTAGAGTGATCCCTAAATTTTAGGGTCGAGGTTGAGTTATTATTGATTTGTAATTATTTAATTCAGTTTAACTGAGTAAAATTCAGTTAAACTAGTTATAACTAATGGAGGAACTAGTGAGAGGTCAAGTGAATTAATTTGGATTTAATTCACATACAGTGATCAATCAGATAACTGGTAATTCACTCATAAATAACTCATGCATGTTCATTCTATGAAGGACGCGGTTCAGATTAGAGTTCAGGGAGAGTGTACTATTAGTTGTAAAATCATCTAAATTAAATCAATGGTGCATGCAATTAGAGAAAGGCCTATGGATGGATTGCGCGGTTATGGATTAGGAATTTCCCAATTAAATATGGGCTAATTCCCTAGGGAATTGTGCAAGTAAATAGGATCTTTACAGGCAGTAGATTTGGCTAAGAATTGGCTTGAGCTGGTTTGTGAATGATCTGAATTGGATCCATAAAGAACTATCAAAGGAACCATGATTGTATCAGTTCGGGACAGACATCAAAGAGTTCAAAACAACGATCAAAAACACCTCTAAACCAATGGTAGTGGCAGCCAGCGTGGAACAACAAGGACCTCGGTCAAAGCGCGTTGATTGAGGCCCATGGAGACTGCGCAGGAGGCGAAATTGGCCCTTGGGAGGCCCAGATCGAGAAACAGAGGAGGTTTTTGATGCGTGATTAGCACACATCGCTTGGCGAAAACCCTCGAAATGGAGAAGCCCCAAGCACTTGGTCACGTGGAGAGTTGAAGAACTGAAGGGAAAAAGGTAAAAAAGGCTAAAAGCTAAAAGGCGAGACCCTCTCTAAAACTGACAGTATTGATCGAGAGCTCCTTGAACGGTAAGTAGTTTTGGAGAAATTGGAGCGATCCCACTCAGCGATCGATGCATGGCGAGCAGAGGAGAGAGAAAATCGTCGCTCATCGCATGCTAACGGTCAAGCAAGTCAACCGCGCGAAATGAGTGGACGGCGTTGGACCTGGGGGATCCAGATCTGACGGTTGACATCACGCCCAATGACAAGACCAGATTTAATGAGGGATTAAGCCACAGTTTGTAAAGATTTAAGGTCCGCTTTGACCACCAAGATGGAGGAAGACCCATTCCATGACATAACCGAAGAATTGAACCGACGAAGCAGGCTGGCATAGTTAGAGGAGGACATGTGGCCACTCCCTGTGAATCTGATGATGACATCGAATAGGGAACTCCAAGCGCAATTGCAGAAGGCGATTCGACGGAGGTGGAAGAGGAACTAAACAGACATGGGAATGAATGGATTTAAAGCCATGCACAGGAAAAACAAAAAGACACCAGAAACCCGAGAGGAGATGTGAGACAGAGAGAGGAAGACAGAAGACAAGAATCAAAGAAGATAGTGAAGCAAAAGTAGTAAGAAGACAAAGGGCCGAGCTAACAAAAGGTAGCGTTGAGCACCAGAGAGCTTGAGAGATTCAAGCCATCCCCGAGAGGATCTGTCAGACCAGAGAGGTCAAAGATTTGGTAGGAAAAAGAGTCTGTGCACTCCAGTGGCTTGGGGAATCCAAGAACCACCCTGCCAAGCAAACCTATTTCAGGAGACCCCTATTTGAGTCCCTGCATTGTAATTCTCTACTTAAGACACAATAAAATAAGGCCACCACTGAGAGATGGAATGGAGATGTAGCCCTGGAGGATAGGGTGAACTCCTTATTAATTTCTTGTGTTCTTGTATTTGCTTACTGTATTTCTCTATTGTCTTTCCATTTCAAGTGTCTGTGTATTTGCAATCTAATCGATCTGTTGCTTAAATAACATAGACACACACACCAGCATATGAGTCTGTAATACCTTTATTCAATAAATCTTTAACTGAGGTCACTTATAGGGTGATTATCATATCAAGTGGTATCAGAGCTCTAGGCTATAAGGTTAGACAAGCTTGTGTTGGTTTAGCTGTTGAATGCTCACTAGATCAAAGCTCAAATTAGGAGAAGGAGAGTTGGTGGAAACTAATCATAAAATTGGGAGAGTCTATCCTCGGAAGACAATGTCAGAGGAAGGTTCTGTAGGGCCAGACCTTCAATTCATAGAAAGTTTCCTAGCTATAAAGTCTATGGTAGAAGAAATGTATAAGGACTTTAGAAAGCATAAGGATGAATATTCCTCAGGTTCTAAACAAGACAAAGAAGAAGAGAAGTCTCACTTCCAACACCACTCCAAAGGAAAAGGGAAAGAGGAAAGCTTTCTCACACCTCCTAATAGCCCTTTGCATAATAAGAAAGCATCTTTGATCAAGCTAGATGTTAAATTTGATTTGCCTATATATGATGGAGAGATAAATGTTGAAAAGTTGGACAATTGGATTAGACAAATCGATGTGTATTGCAGAGTACATAACATCGACTCAGACAAGAGTAAGATTCAGCTGGCAAGCCTATGCCTAAGAGGCACTGCCTTGGTTTGGTGGGAAGGAAGAACCCAAGCTGATATGAAAAGACATGGTAAGACTATCTCTATCTAGAGTGACTTTGTTTCTGCAATCAAGAAGCAATTCTATCCATTGGCCTATATGCAACAATCCATGATGAGCTGGCAAACTCTTTGACAGTTGAAAGGGAAAAGTGTGCAAGGGTACACTCAAGAATTTAGAAAGAGAGCATTGATTCTAGGAATCTCATTAGACTCACCAGAGACTCTTTTGAAGTACATTGGTGGTCTACACAGCTACATGAGGCATACCATCCTCATGTTTAATCCCACTAGTATAGATGAGGTATTTGTACAAGCTAATCATCTAGAAGCTAGAGGAAAGAATGGAAATCCAGAAGTTGGGGGACCATCCCAACCCACTGCAAGCAAGAGCAAGGAGAAAAGAAAGCAGAAGTGGAAAGCAAGGAAGGCTAACACTGCACAGAAAAGCAAAGCTTCATGCACTCACTGTAAAAAGGATGGGCATGATGATGAGCATTGTTGGATTCTGCATCCAGAGCTGAGACTTAAGAAGTCTGAGGGCAAGAAGAAGAAGACTGTTGTATCTATTCAGAAAGATTTGGGGTCAGACTCAGGAGATGAAACAACTATTGCAGCCACAGGTATAAAAGGTAATAATTTTGAAGCATCTACTAGTAATTCTGCTCAATCTATTATTGATGAAGAAAATGAGAGAAAAAGACATGAGCTTTTCCATATTCAAGTTGTTTCCAAACATCAAAAGATTGATACTTTGTTTGATAGTGGCTCACAAGTAAATTTAATTTCTGAAGCAATTGTAAAGAAATTGGGATTAGTAACTACACCTCATAAGAAACCATACCGATTAGGATGGTTGAATGATAAAGCACAACTACAAGTGACTAGAGAATGCAACTCAAGTTTTCTTTTGGGTCAGCATTTGTAGATGAGGTTGAGTTAGACATAATTCCTTTGGATATATGTGGAATTGTTTTAGGAAGTCCTTACTTGTATGATAGGAAGGCTATCTTCTATAGAGCTGAGAACAAGTATTTGCTTGTTAAAGATGGAATCGAATACTTTGTAAGAGCTCATAAGCTCAAGAATAATTATACTCTCATAAACTCAGGGCAAATGAAAAGAATGATAAATTCATGCAAACAATTCTTATTGATGGTTGTAAAGGAAAAGAAACCTAATAAAACCAATGCATTCGAGGGCTGTAATGCTGATAGTGTTTCCATGGATTTTATTGGAGAACTGCCTAAATCTAGAAAAGTTCATGATTATCTATATGTTGTTGTGGATAGGTTCAGCAAAATGTGTATTTTGATACCTTGTAATAAACAGATTACAACTAAACATACTACAAAATTGTTCTTTGAACATGTATGGGTTCATTTTGGATTACCCACTTCTAATGTATCTGATCGAGACACCCGATTTGTGGGGAAGTTTTGGTCTAGTCTGTGGGAACTGATGGACACCAAACTAAAGAAAAGCACAGCTTTTCATCCGCAAACTGATGGCTAGACAGAAGTAGTTAACAGGATAGTGATCCAGTTACTGAGAGGATATTGTAGTAAACATCCTAAGCTTTTGGATGAACATTTTTGTTATGTGCAGCATGCTTGCAACAGAGCAAATCATTCTTCTACATAGAGATCTCCTTTTGAGACCTGTTTTGATTTCACACCAAGGTCTCCTTTAGATTTTGTCTTTGGTAAAGATACCATGGTTGATGGACACAGTGGTGCGGACAGGGCAACTAGGTTCATTGAACAGATCTAGGAGATCCAACAGGCAGTATAGGGACAGCTGGAAAAGAGCCAAGCCAAGTACAAGGCTAGGCATGACAAGCGTCGGATGGAGCATAGTTTTCAAGTTGGTGACAAGGTCTGTATGTATATCATCAAAGACAGGATGCAAGGTGAAGGTAAGAGGCTAAATCCTATCAGGTATGGACCCTTCAAGATACTTGAGAAGATTGGTGAAAATGCTTTTCGCTTTGATCTACCAGCCTACATGCACATCTACTCAGTCGTAAATGTAGAATGCTTGAGATTGTTTGAACCTTCAATGATTGAGGACCCTAAAGAGCAGAGTCAATTGCCTTCTATCAATGACCTGCTACCTAAATATCTTAATGAATTGCAGGAAGACACAGTGCTGGACAGAAAGGTGAGGACGACGCGCAAGGGAAATGTGGAGTACCTCAGGATTGGGCTCAAAGGTTCAAATCCAAGCAGTGCAAAGTGGATTGATATTGGGCAAGTGAGAAAACAATACCCTCACTTAATCAATGCTTGAAAACAAAATTTTGGTGGTCCAAAAGCTTTTAAGTGGGAAGGCCTTGATCCAAATTGGATCCATAAAGAACTGTCAAAGGAACCATGACTGTATTAGGTTGGGACAGACATCAAATAATTCAAAACAGCGATCAAAAACACCTCTAAACCAGTGGCAGTGGTAGCCAATGTGGAACAACAAGGACTTTGGTCAAAGCACGCTAACCGAGGCCCATGGAGACTGCGCGGGAGGTGAAATTGGCCCCTTGGAGGCCCAGATCAGGAAACAGAGGAGGTTTTTGATGTGCAATTAGCACCAATCGCACATCACTGGGCGAAAACCCTCGAAATGGAGAAGCCCCGAGCACTTGGTCGCGTGGAGAGCCAGAGAACCGAAGGGAAAAATGCGAAAAAGGCTAAAAGCTAAAAGGTGGGACCCGCTCCGAAACCAGTGGTATTGATTGGGAGCTCCTTGAATGGTAAGCAGTTTTGGAGAAATTTGAGCGATCCCACTCAGCAATCGATGCGTGGCGAGCGGAGGAGAGAGAAAACCGTCACTCATCGCGCGCTAACAGTCAAGCAAGTCAACCACATGAAATGAGCGGACGGTGTTGGATCTGGGGGATCCAGATCTGACGGTTGACATCGCGTCCGACGACAAGACCAGATTTAACAAGGGATTAAGTTGCAGTTTGTAAATATTTGAGGTTCGCTTTGACTGCCACGGTGGAGGAAGACCCATTCCACGACGTAACCGAAGAATTGGACCGATGAAGCGGGCTGGCATAGTTACAGGAGGACATGTGGCCACACCCTGTGAGCCTGATGATGACGTCGAATAGGGAACTCCAAGCGCAACTACAGAAGGCGATTCGATGGAGGTGGAAGAGGAACTGAACAAACATGGGAATGAATGGCTTTAAAGCCATGCACAGGTAAAACAGAAAGACACCAGAACCCCGAGAGGAGATGTCAGACAAAGAGAGGAAGACAAAAGACAAGAAGAAAAGAAGACAGTGAAACAAAATCAGTAAGAAGACAGAGGGCCAAGCTGACCAAAGGCACCGTCGACCACCAGAGAGCTTGAGAGATTCAAGCCATCCCCGAGAGGATCTGTCAGACCATAGAGGTCAAAGAGCTGGTAGGCAAAAGATTCTATGCACTCCAGTGTCTTAAGGAATCCAAGAACCACCCTTCCAAGCAAACCTGTTTCAGGAGACCCCTATTTGAGTCCCTGCATTGTAATTCTCTGCTTAAGACACAATAAAATAAGGCCACCACTGAGAGCTGGACCGGAGATGTAGCCCTGGAGGATAGGGTGAACTCCTTATTAATTTCTTGTGTTCTTGTATTTTCTTATTGTATTTCTCTGTTGTCTTTCCATTTCAAGTGTCTGCGTATTTGCAATCTGATCGATCCATTACTTAAATAACATATACACACACACCAGCATATGAGTCTGTAATACCTTTATTCAATAAATCTTTAACTGAGGTCACTCATAGGGTGATTATTAGATCAGTGAAGCAGTGAGATACATTGTACTTGTGCAGAGAATGTTCAGGTTGAACAAGTATTGTATTTTCTTCTCAAGTCTTTTGATTAATGCAATATATAGATAGTAGGGGTTTTTAGCTGTGGATTTCCCCAAAAAATTATTGTGTTATGTGTGATTAAAATTCTTCCTTTTTCTGCTTCGTGATTTCATCGATCAATTTTTGTTTTCGGTGATGAGTAGAGTAGATTCAATTCAAGAAAATTCTACACTTTGTGCCATTTCTATTATCCAACTTGATTGGATAACCGAAGCAAGGAATGAATTGAATAGTGACGAAGAGGTGTGGACACTCATTTAAAAGTTACAACAAGATCCCAGTACATATGATACATTTTGTTGGCTTAGGGGTTCCTGACCCAGGTTCAGAGTTAGCTGCGCCAACCAACAAAACCCTACACTACTGGCCCTTTGGGCAACAACCCACGTAGCACAAGATGTAGTCTCACCTGAAGCAATATGGGGGGATGCAATAACCAAGTTTTTGGATCGAGAGACTAGTGTGATGTATTTTAGTGCCTCAAATCTACCTTTGAAAAAATCGATAAACTCTTAGGGCTCGCCGATGTACTCTATTAAAACATCCTTCAGACCTTCGCGAAGGTCTACGATCAGTCCTTGTGGACCTTTAACAGTTAATTCGCCTACTTTCGCGCATCATAGATCAGTCCTAAATTAGTGTTCATGCAGATTTACTTAAGTTATTAGTAAACATAAGGGAATTCATCAGAGTCTTCGCAGAAGTACTTAGACATGCATTACGTACATATTAACACTTATTCAAGAGAATCACGTAACGCTCAATCAATATATCATAAACCCAATCATTCATCGACAACATATAACATTAACAGAGATAAATAGAAATACTCAAGAATTATTTGGAAAACTGTCTTTATTGATCTTCAATTCAATATTACAGACTCAAAATTTCCCTGTGCACACAACTGCAGGGGTCCGCGCACTCAGCTGCGAACTCTTCCTGGGCCTCTCCACACTCGCTGCAGAGCCTTTCTTCTTCTATCTTTCCCACTTCTTTATCTTCGCTCTTCCTCTCTCTTCTTAGCCTAATTGTCCCTTCTCTAAGACTCCCTATTTATAGACTTTTCATACAATTCCATGGTCCACAGACCAAGGGTGAATCTCAAAACCGACTCAAAACTTTACATAAAACAAGGGGCTAATCCCCTTTGACTCCTATTTATCTACACGCTTCGTGTCCACAAATCTCGAAGACTTTATATTATTTACAAAACTATACCAAAACTTGGGTTATCTTATCCCCAAAGTAACCCAGGCGACCCCCTCCCAAAAAGGCCCCCACACAAAGATCGTGACTCTCCCTCAAGTCACTCTACTAGTGCTACGATCTTACTGCGAAGATATCCCAGGTCCACCTGGATCACTGCAACTTTAGCAGTGCTTTGTTTCACTGCCTGTCGAACCTCTTCGACCAATCTTTCAGTGGTTGGTCCCTCTACTGCCACCTTATCTTGAATGGTAGTTGTGACCTGATAAGCTTCCTCTAACCAAGGCTATAGCTTGGCCTTTAGCAAGGCCTCCTTCTTCTGTGCATCCTTTACCTGTGCTAGTAACTGTTTTCTTTCCTGTAACTTGGCAATTCGTTGTGTTGGTGCTAAGGAGTGTGCAATCGCCCTGACTTCATCATATTGGTGCCACAACTCCCTTAACTCTATGTTCAATGTCTGCAAGTTTGGATCCTCCTACAGATTGGTCACTAGTTCCATAGCCTTCTCGAACAATGTCGCACAGTTAGTGACTGTGGCATCCAAGGTAGTCATTCCTTCCTTTATTGTGAGTTCACGCTGCTCCCGGACCTCAGGCAGATTCGTGGGCTGCAACTTTAACTGCAACTCTGCAATCTTCATGTTGAACTTGAAAGTGACTCGTCCAACTTCTGCTTTAGCCTCATGCACACCAGCAGCTAGTTTTCTGATTTTGGCTTCTAGTTGTGCATCCTTCGGGATGTGAAGCTCAGCCATTCTCTTGCATGCCTCTACTACTGTTGACTCCAGACTTGAACTATGCATCTAAAGTGCCTCCTTTTCCTTCATAACCTACGTCTTTTCAATGAACATCTACTCATTTTTTACTTTTTACTCACTTATGAGGTTGAAGGCACGTTGCTCCCTGGTTCTCAATTCATCTGCCACCCCCGTATGTAGCGCGTGCAGGGTTTCGTTGGAGAGTGCCACTATGTTCAGTTTAATTTTCTTGATTGTACTCAATATAATATGATGGTCGGCGGATTCTGCATGAATGGACCCGTCTGAAAATGCTATAGTTTTGAGATCTAGTGTCCTTACTAGCTCGGTTGCTTGGCTTGTCCTGGATGTCAAGCTCGCTTGTCCAACGCCCACTTGTATTCTGCTTGTTTGGATCTGCAGCTTGTGCAGTTCCTTCTGGATGCTCCCCAACGTCTGTATGTATTGCTACTCAAGCTGCTGCAACACTTGTGTCGTGGTATCCCTGATTTTATCGCCGATCTCATCAAGATCACCTTCTATTAGCACCATGGGATCAACCTGTGATTTATCAGATTTTTCTCTTTTCGCGTTCCACCCTGCTACTCCTTGCCACATCATTTCAAAATAAATGGGGTGCTCTGCCCCTCATCACCTCCATTGCCTCATCCTGAAATTTCTTCTTCCTTTGTCTCCGATGAAGGTGACTTGTCACCTTTCTATGACTCATGTTGTTCTTGTTATGCCTGCTCCTTATCAGTGTGTTATTTCTCTATGCGATCCTTTTCTACAACCTCCTTCTTTTTTTGTTCTACTAGGGTACATGCATCTTTCTTCGCAGCCTCCTTTCGCTTCTACATAGCAGAACTTTTCGCACCCGTGCTTCTTCCAGCATCTAAATCTGACGGGGCACACCACTCTATAGGCCATTTCGCTACAACCTCCTCGACGTCTGTTTCTAACACTAAATAGGGCAACTAGTGCCATTTCTATTTTGGATCCTTCCGCGCTTGGATGTAGATTCTGTGGAAGTCAGCCTTGAATGTCGCATAGGCTGACAGCTGCATGAACAAGGTTGGGGACAACCTTAGACATTGATTGATCGCCATATGGAGATCCATTTCCACCAGAATCCAAAATGTCTTCATATTTGTAATGTGTGCGGCATCCTTTGTAGACCATAAGGAAGCGAATTGTGCTGCCTCCAGCAATCCTTCCTCGAGTAGAGGAAACTGTCTATCCTCTGGTAATCATCATGCAACGAGAAAAATTGACAGTAATAACCAAGCATAGTGGAACGGCTTGGTCTCGTCCTGGGCTTCTCAGTATTCACTAGGAACTCCTAACAGAGGTACCTTGCCCAATTAAAATGCACACCTTTCACGCACTGCGCAGCAAGGAAACTACGGTCACTAGAACTTCATCCACGTGGTATTTTCTCATAGACTTCCCCGCTAAAATCTGGGCAACGAATTGAACTTTCGGGTCTATTATGGAAATAAGAGAATACCCTCGCGATTTCTTGAGGATTCTGTACTCCCTCTTCATCTTTTCTGCAAGGTCTTTCTCCCCAGTCTTTCCTCCAAACTCCTTAGCTGGGTTTGTGCCTTTGTAAGGAAGTCATGTTATTCTGTGAATTAGCATGTCCATGATGGGGATAGGCTCTCCTAGCAATAAGCACCCATCATGCACTAGTGTGAGGAGCTAACGCACACATATCATATTAATGGGGGCGTGGCGATAATGAGGCACCAACAACATATTAAGCAACCTTGATTGCTCGACATCGCAGACCCATTCCTGTATCTCTAATACTATAACACATGTTTCTTCATAATAGACATTCCGCATATATTTGTCCTTTTCCAAATGAGTAAATTTAGTCTGATCTTCGAGGTCCCAATCCTCCATTTTTAACAATGGGATCCTTGCAAGCCGAGGGCCTTCAGAAGGGACCTTCTCAAGTAACAGGGGCATGGATACTGTAAATTTCTTAGCGTCTGGGTCTTCCATGACCTTCACTTTTCCCTTCTGCAGAGGGAGATATTTGGGTGGCCTTGTCATGGATTCCACCCCTTCAGCATCAATGTCCTTTGTTACCTGTAATTATTCTGCCTCTAGGTCCACTACCCTCTCTGGCTTCTTATCTTTCTTCTATTTTTCCTGGGTTTCACTATGTTTTCTTAGGGAGGCACGCACTGGTGCCTTCTTCTGCTTATCTTTCGCGAATTGTTTGGGCTTTGTTCGTTGGCTTTCTCTGGTAGGGATAGGCTTCGGCTTAGGAAACCTTGGCGTCGTAGGCACAGTAGTCAGAGTTTCCATACTTACAACTTCCGGGGCAGCAGTCTCAGAGGCAACATCGCCAGCACTAATAGTTCCAGTAGGACTAGGTGCAGACATTTGCTCAAGAATAAGCTTATGGCTTTTCTCAGGCAATTCGACAAACATGGGGATCACAACTGAATCTTCCCAAACCGATTGGTTCATAGACAACAGATAGCGAAATTCACCAATAATTATGAGAGCGCAAATTGTTCTCTGTTGGACTGGCACACGTAATTTATAGGGAGTTTTTAATTCAAATTTGACCGTTTCCCCCAATTTCTGAAAATAAATGCTGCTTTGGACGAAGATCTTCAAAGATTTTTGCCTTAATTGTCGCCACCCTACTCCACTTAACCGTCTTTAAGTTTTCAAGTCATGAACAGTAACTCCAACAATCATTTTCCTGATGCACTACGCAATTCCTTCCTCCATGGCACAACTTCCTCAGCGCAGCTTCATGGGTTGCATATGTGTTACTCTCCGTGCAGCCTGCTCATCGTGTTGTCCTCCAAGATGGGCAGTGTAATTTATAGTCCCACGCTCCCTTGAAACTGCCTCAAGCATTAAGACTATCCTATTGTCATATAGTCATTGTGCAGTATCCCCTGTATACGAATTCAACCTACTCCCATTCACTCTTCCTGGGAAGGGTTCCCCATTCAGCTTCACCAGCTAAAATGTGCCTCCATCTATAATTTCTTTGACAATATATATCCCTAACCAATGCATATGGAATTTACCCGGAAATTTAGTGAATTTACTATCATATAACAAGACAATATCATTTACCTTGAACGTGTGAAGCTTGATATGATTATCATGCCACGCTTTTTCACGTTCCTTATGTACTTGTTGATGGAATCCTGCCAAAAATCTATCTTCCTCGAGCTCTATCAGCTACGCGAGTCGTTCCTCCAAGGCCTCATGATCCCCCATATCCGTCAGCACTGCTATGCACAGACTAGGTACAATATATTCCATTGGCATTACAGCTTCGACCCCATATACTAATCTGAACGACATTTTCCCTGTCAGCTTCTTACAAGTAGACCTATAATCCCATAGTACTGTAGGTACGCACACATTCCAGTCATTTTTTTGCGCATTACAAATATTCATCAACACGTTCTCCAAAATCTTATTAAAGGATTCAACAGTTCCATTAGCCTGCGGGTGATACAGTGTAAGATTTTGGTGGTAGACCTGGAATTCTTCAATTAACGCGTCAATCATTTCATTCAAAAAGTGTGTACCCCTATCACTCATCAACACTTTCGAGTAGCCAAATCTGGTGAAGACATAGTCAAATAAGAACTTTGTTGTCGTAGCCCCTGTACAATCCTTAACCAGCTATGCTTCCGCCCATCTGGTTAGATATTTCTTCACGGTGATAATAGAGCACGCACATGTTTTCTTTCTCAAGGGATGAATTGGCCCAACAAAATCAATCACCCACTTCTCAAATGGCTGCAAAGATACTTGAGGATGTAGTGGTAACTCATCTCTTCGCGATGGTTTGTCAGTTCTTTGACATGCATCGCACAACTTACAATACGCCTTGGAATCCTTATGCAATGTTGGCCACCATAGACCTACGTGCAAAATCTTCTGCATAGTTTCCTTACCTGCATAATGGCCTCCCGCAGCTCCCACATGAGCTTCAGCAAGAATGTTATCCCTCTCAAATTCCGGCACATATCCTTGCAATATTTCATCAGCCCCCATTTTATACAAATGTCCTGCAATGGCTAAAAAATCAATTGCGCGCACTACTAATTCCTTCTTTTGTTGGCCTATATATCCGTTTGGTGCCATCCCCGTAGTCAAGAAGTCAATAATGTCTTCAAAATGGTCATCCGCTACAAACACCACAAAGAGTTGCACATCTGGCAACCCTTCCTCCAGATTATTAAGCTTCTCTCCTGTTTCAATCCACGACAGATGGTCAGGTCCTGCATTTAACCTCCCTGGATTCACAATGACATCAAAGCCATACTCCTAAAATAGTAGCAACCATCTGCAGATCTACCCCCCAAAAATAGTCTTGTTGACCAAGTATTTCAAGGCAGAATGATCTGTGTACATCTTGAAGTGCCCTCCTAATAGATAATGCCTGAATTTTTGCAGCACGTACACCATTGCCAACCCTTCGCGCTCAGTCATTGAATAATTTTTCTCATCCTTTGATAACTTCCTACTTGCGAAGGCTATAGAATGGTCCATTTCTCCTTCCCAAGCTTGTGTTAGCACTGCACCCAACGCAATGCAAGAGGCATCCACATGTACGTGAAACTCCTTTATCTAATCAGGGAATACCAAGATCGGCACAGTGACCATCTTTTCTTTCAACACATCTAAGTTGCGATGAAATTCTTCATCCCAACAGAATGTTGCGTCCTTCTTTAGCAATTTTTCCATGGGCACAGTAATTTGAGCATAAGATTTCATAAATTTTCTATAGTATCCTATGTGTCCCAAAGTCACGCACAGCTACTTGACGTTCCTTGGGGCCTCTAAATTCACAATTACTGCAATATTTGCAGGCTCCACCATTAATCCTTGCTTGCACACCACATGACCCAGCAACATCCCAAAGGGAACACAGAATATGCATTTTTTCAAATTTAGTGTGATCTGGTATCTACGACACGTATCCAACATCAAGAACATACTTGTGACATGGTACTTCACTAATCCAAACATTGTCCAATCATCAAAGTATACTTACAGGAACTTATGAATGAACTCCTTGAATGCTGCTATGACTACCTGGGAGAATATCGCAGGTGCATTCTTAAGCCCAAATGGCATCACTGTGTATTGAAAACAGCCCCACTCCATCGTGAAGGTCGTTTTGCTCCTATCCTCTAGCGTGATCTTGATCTGATGATACCTTGAAAACCCGTTAATAAAGGAATATGCCTCCTACCCTCTAACATTTTCTAATACTTCATCTGTAAACGCCGTTGGAAATGGGTCGTGAACACATGCATCATTAAGCTTCCATAGATCTACACAAATATTTATTTCACCTTTTTTTTTCTCCTGAACCACCATCGGGCTCACCCAGTCAAATTCTTCAATAGGTTCTATGATGCCTGCCTCCAACATTTTATCTAGCTCTTGGAGAACCTTTTCCTTTTATTTAGGATTAAGGTGATATGGCCTTTGTTTAATAAGCTTCTCGTCCAGTTTCAGAGTGATCTATATAATGCCCAAATCGCCAACTATGCCCTTTAAATTCAAAAACTTGGTAGGGATGAGATCTTGGCATTCGTGGAGTAACTCAGCAACTTTATCCACAGTAGCGTTGTCCCAATAGTCCACAATTTCGCAAACTTCAGTTCTTCTTCAGTGCCAATGTTTACTTGCTTTGTCTTCAAAGGTGTGGAGATGTCCGGGTTTTCTATTTGTGGGCCTTCGACTTCGCGATGCCCTTTTGCCTCTGGAATATTAATGTTTCGTAAGTCTTCATCTTCCTCTTCAGTGGTCACATTATAACATTCCAACGCATGGTGCATCTGGGTGATCCAATCTGGTTGGGTCCATTCCATAGGTTCCATCACTCTTCTCAAGATAACCGCCTTAATTTCCTGTAGCACTTCATTGATGCTTGCGAAGCCCTCTTCAAAGCTGAAGGTTAATAAGAATCCTTCCTTCAATACATCCCATTCCGCAGTTCCATTGCACAGCTCTGTTTCCAGATAAAATTTCATGTTAATGGTGTCGAAGGTATGGAAAAACATGTGTACCCACTCTGGTTGCAGTTATGTTCCCCATGCTTTAGTCCATTTCACTAGGTGATCACACGGATCATCCATTCCATTATATTTTTAGTCATTCTAGTGTTAGCACACCCAAACCGTAGCTTCATCATTCTTCTGTAATCTCGCCATCTAGCAAAACCATCCTTATGTGTACCCTACCATCATGCGAATGTAGCACATAGGTCCAACTCTAATTATTGGAAGACGTGATCCTCAGGGACTTCACACTCAAATTCATCCAAAAATAGATCTACATCAGTTAAACCATCATAATAGGGTAATTTTCTTACCTCTGACAAAACATAGCGTATCGAATTTGTCATCATATTGCACCGCAAGGTAGACACTTCATGTAAGTGATTATGCCAATGCCCTAACTCTGCATCTGAATCAGAGATGCAGGAACTCTCCTGGTCCCATGAAATCCTCCCATCTGTCATCGGATTGATCTAGTCCTGATCTCATGTTGTTATTTTGTAGATTTGAAAGAGTTCATCATCACTTTCTGACTACGCGGTGTCTGTCAGGGGCTTTCTCTTTGCTAGCACATTTATTTATTAATTCTTGCAGACCCTCCACAGCCTTGCTATCGCGCAGCAGTTTCATGCAAGTCTCCAAAAACGTAAGGAGTACAGATGGATCAACCTTTGTAGGTGCATTTAGTTCTTGCACCTTGTCCTAGCTTCCTGAGTTGGAGGCCTCAGTGAAGCTTTTTCTTAGCTTCTATAAATGTTTCCTTAGCGTGATTCAAATCAAAGCCGACTTCTTTCTCTGGCACTTTGCAAACCCATCTCCCTTCTTCAGGTTGTTTACCCTTGTCAGTGCCAGTCGTCATTCCACTTCTTAGCACAATGTTAACGTTTTGATCTTCTTCACGGGGCTCAACCCTCATCATCTGTATATTCTGCGTAGGTTGTTGAGGTTTTGTTTTCTTCTCTTGCATATTAGCTATCAGCACCACACATTTTTCGATAGTATGGTTAAACTATCTGCAGTATTGACATGACGGGTGTATAGGATTATGGCACTCTCACGCGTAGTGCCCTAGCTATCCACAATTGTAGCAGATAATCTGACTGTGGCCTCTACTAGGTCCTCCTCCTCCACGGCCCCCTCCTTGACCTTGATAACCTCCAAATGCTCCTCCAGCGCCTTGATCTGGAGGCTAAGTTTTTGCTTGCATCCGGTATGTAGGTGTCCTTTCCATCATCAACTCATAGCTTTGATAGTGGCGCTCATCGTGGCCCACAGACTTGTAGAAGTTACAGAAAAATTTTTGGGGTGTCTCGACGAACTTTTGAAGTAAATGGAAATTATCTGTCACATGTTGTCTAGCAACCTGACAAATAGCACACCATAGCACAACCCCCACGCTCAGCCCTACTGGAGCTTATGGCTTTAGGGGAATTGGCCCCCCACCTGTAATATAATTCACGTACACTAGACAGTGATATTTATCGTGCCTCTGGCCCTTACACTTCAAACACCAAACTTTTGCGTGCACTTCTGATTTAGCCTCCTTGTCTTTCTTCAAAATCTGTAAATGTAGGTGTAGGCTTGCTAACTGTAAGTGGATATGTTGTACCCCTAGGTTCATATCCTAAATATGTGATGTGTGCAGCCTCATCACAATTTCTAGGGTTTCCCCCTGTGTTGCTATCTTCTATTGTGACAGAGTGATTCTCAAATGGGGCAAAAGCGACACAATAAACCAGTTGCAATGTTGGCTATCTGTGATTTGCATGTTAGCTTCTTTGATCTGACACTTAAACCTCTGATCAAATTCCCAAGGCGTCCAATTGACCCTCATCATGATTTATTTAAATCCAATTACTGACTATGAGTTAGACTTACGCTTACTAAACTCTTTTTTTAAAGTCTCCTTAGTCTATGCTAGAGTTGCAAGAGGATTATCAAAACAATACTTAATATACCATGTTAGCGCGCGATCCTGCAAAGCAGTAACTAATTGTTCCTTCTTTATATTATCATCAGTAACCTGTTGCGTTGTCCATACAGCATTCACAACAAGCCAAAACTCCTATGCATATTAACTCCCGATGCCTTTGAATATCGGCATTTTCATCACATTCACCATGTTGAATGGTGCTGGTGGATGTGGAGGTGTGGGTGAAGGTGTATGCAGTGGAGGTGGAGGTGGAGGCAGAGTGGAAGGATGATTTATTCAAGAAATCCCCTGAGTGATTAGATGTTTTAGCGCTTGAAATTTCACCTCAGGCTGAGAAAGGCAAACTCCAAGGAAACATCAAACCACTTAGCCTTGTAGCTAGCCCTACGGGGCAGGAGAGGGCTCTCTCCGGTATATCTGGGAAAAGATCTTCAAAGGGCGGAGATAACCAATAAATAACATTGTTTTTAGGCTAGTAAACTGATAAAAGGTTTGATTTGAGATTTTTAGGATTTTGGTGGAAAATCGGAGAAAGGCAATTTTGGGTGCGGGGATTGGACACAGTTTTCGCAGGGGGCTCTTTGGGGCAAGATAGGAGACTGTATTGATGCCTTTGAAAGATTTGGATGGATGAGAATGACTGGTGAGGAGCTAAGGAGAGCAAGCAATCACCTTGAATTCCCCTTAAACAGATGAAAACATTGATATTAAGCAAACTTAAAAGCAGAGCATGGTAATCATGAATTCTACTTTAACACTTCATTTAGCTAATTTGCAGAAGGAAAAGTAAGAAGATGATTCACATAAGAAACTTACAAGTACAAAGAGAAACACACCATCAATACATGTAACCACAGGAATCCCAAAAAAGGACTGCAAAACCCCGGTCTTTCTTCCTTTGCCAAAACTGCAGAGATACAATGAGTAATACAATAGAAAGCTTTCTCCCTCAAGAGTACAACCATGAAAATGACCAAGAAAGTACATAATATAGGAAATATAACATCTTTCCTTGCCTCTAGGGGTCGAGCTCACTATCCTAGGAGCTATTTCAACCAATTCCAAACTGAGCACTAAAATCTAGGCAGTCAAAACAACTTGCCTCTATAAGCTAGGAAACCAATTCATTCATTAAATTTTTGCCTATTTCATGAATGAATCTTCTAGAAGAGATAAATAAGTGTCAAAGTATCATAAAATTACATCATTTACATCAAGGAGGATCAAAATCCACTCCAAAAAGTCAAACCTAGTCAAAACTGCGTTTTGTTGAGCTGTAGGTGCATTTCTGTGAAAATAGCCTGATGCGTAGCGCCCTGAATCTCAACACGTAGCGTGCCTTTGGGCCTGCTTTTGAGGCATTTCCCGACATCCCTATGAGGCAAAAGTAGGCTTGTTGGAAAGGTCTGGATGTCTACTTTCCAACCCAAGTGGAATTTCTGAATTTGGTGACCATTTGCCCCTCCAAAATTGCAATCTCCCAAGACTGCTTCCTGTGTGTCAAAAAGGTGGCAGAAAGTCATTTTTTGCTTGTTTTTTGACCTTCTGGAGGCTCAAAACTTGATGGAATCTCATGGCAATTGCTGAGAAAGTGTATTTTTGCATGACAAATCCAAAAATGCTGAGTTTTCATGAAATGGAGTTGCCCATCTTCAAGGTAGCACGCGGCGCGCTACGCGTTGGGGAGGAAAACCTGTTTTTTGCCCAAAAAAAATCACAAATGACCAAAAATGCTCAAAAATTTTTGAAATTTGTGCTAGAGGTAAGTCATTTAGCACCATGCTCCTTCAAAGAAGCCTTAGCCAAGATGAGGGGATCGGGTCTTTTTCTTCGTTTTAGTGCCTTGGCCAACCGTCCTTTGAGCACCTTCATTTTTGCTTTACATACGTGCATCCGAGGCCAATAATGATTCGTCATGTTTCGGAGCATGTCCTTATCTTTGTTAGCATTGACCTGGAGAAGCATAGCCTCTCGCTCAATGGGTACCAAATAACCGAGTCTCTTGCGAGCCAATTTGCGGTCTTCATGGATCCTCCGCAACTCATCGAGAGTGTGCTCATCCTCTAATTGCTTGTTGCGCTGCTCTAAATATGTGATTGTCCAATTTGCCATCTCCAATTTTTGCTGCAACAAGTCATTTTCAGCCTCCCGTTGCTGAATGATCTTCTTAAGCTCCGAGCTAGGTGTTACACTAAAAAATGTCACCTTGACTACTTACAGTTAGTATGGCTCAAATCAACAGTCATGCTACCCTCTTGGGCAAGTCTCATGCCTCTATTATCCATCTCAAACTCAAAGAAGAGAGAAAGTCTTGTCAAAAATATGTTTATCTCTGGGGTCGCAGGTTCTCTCTAGCCTTACCTGCGGGGACGCTGACCATGTTCACAAAAGGTGCGTCCTTGGACGCTCTGTATGTTAAGGGACAGGTGCGTCCTTCTGTAAAAGGCAAAATGCGCGAGTTTCATCTTAAAAAAGTTACTTGTGGTTACTTCTAGAACTTTCTAGAGGTCGGTTTGATGAATTGGATGCGCCTCCAGTTGGTTCATGTATCTCTATTAAGGGGGAACTTATCCCATCAATAAGGGAGCTATCCCACCCAAAGAGGGGGATTATCCCATTGATGGTGGACCTGAATAACCTCTTTACAGCACTATAAATAAAGACATTGAGCCAGAGGGAGAAGAGGTTGGAGCTATACATTTTCTTTGGGTAAATGCTGCAGGATTTAGGTCTTCCATTAGAGCCTTTGTGAGGAGAGATTGTCTTCACTTGATTCTACTTGGGAGAGGGTGAGCTTTGTCAAAGTAGAGGAAAACCCTTGATGGACCCTGGGAGGAACTTGCACAACACCAAGGCCAGGTTGTAAGAGTTTCTTTGCTTCGTTATTAATACAAACTGGTTTATTTTTCTCAATAGCTTGTGTTAATGAGTTATTTCATGTGTTCCTTGGTCTGCATGTTGAATATATGTTTTATTATATGAAATGCAAGTGCTTGGTAATTGTTTGATTGTTTGTGGTTGCAGGAATTGACTTGAAGGAGGAGCTCATCCGAATCGTCAAGAACGGACTTCAACAACAGCGTTTTGGAATAAGGTAAGCCTAAACACTTGTAGTTTTCATGTTGTAAAAGGTGTATTTAGAGAAAGATCACTCCATTTTGTCTTGTTTGTCATTAGAACGTCTTAGACTTCTAGGAAGGTCAGTCGTGTCCGCACCCTTGACAAATTCCGTGTGACAAATTGGCGACTCCGCTGGGGAAAGATTCCATTGATGAGAAAAGTTTTTTCCTTTATGTGAACTTTGCTTTGAGAAAATTGGTTTATTTTTCTGGTTTTGGCTCTGTGATTCTGTCTCTGGGTGGGTTAGCTTAGGATTAGTTTTATTTTGGTTTTTCTTGAGTTTTTCAGACGGACGCACCCTCTGAGTGCTGCACAGTGCGTCCCTGGACGCACTTTTGCTGTGTGCACAGAGCGGGCCCGCACCTGTGCTAACGGGTTGCCTGCGTCCCCTGCCAAAATTTGAGAAAATTCCATTTTTTGCCTTTTTTTGCTCTTAGATTTTGTTTTTTTCTTAGTTTTTTCTGCCCAGATTCATTAGTCCCTTGTCCAGAATCTTCACCTAAGCTTGTTCCTGCTCTTAGCTTTCATCAATTGGGTGTTTTGAGTCTCTTTCTTGAGAAATTCTTGATTTGATTTCCTTTGATCATTACTTGGAGGTTTGTCTCAGTCTTTTCACAATTTTGCATCTTTTTGCTTTTGTTTTTGCAAAAAAAATTTCCCCCTCATTCGCCGGGGGGGCTAAATTGTGTATGAGTGTTAATCGCCTTTGAGTGTTTTTATGTTTTGATCTTTGGAACTCTCACCCAATTTTCTCAATTTGCACTTGATTGGTTCTTAGATCACATTAGAATCGTCTTGTGTTTGAGAATTCTTTTGCATAGATCACATTTGCACAATTAGAATTCTCATTTTCAGAATATTATTGAAAAATGTGCATAGATTACATTTGCATACTTTTCGAGTGAATTGTGCTTAGATTACAATTGCATAGTTTACATTCTGAAAAATCAATTGTAGATTTAGATCAGCTTTCTTTGATTTGAATTTACACAAAAATAAAATAAAAAAAATGGTTTGGAATTGATTTGCATTAGTTCTTCTTGATGAAATTAGTGCATTAGAGAATTTGTTATATTTTCTCTTAGTGATCAATTTTTTGCATTGTTGGAAGTGAATGGAAACTCTCTCCTTACTCTAGTTAGGATTCATCGAATTGAAAGGATTGCATTATCATATTCGATTACATTCAGTTGAGTCGGGTCATAACACCATTGGTTTCATCTCCATTTACCCCTTTGAGTAATAACAACCTTAATAACACAGCGCTTAATTAAAATTCATCTAGTAATTTTTACATTTCTATGGCTCTGAAACACCAACATAGCTTAGGCTAGGGTCTTGGAGTAGGTGAGTACTTAACTCTCCAAGACTACAAAACCAAACAGATAGTTTATCTTGAGTAGAATAAATCCAATTGTTTCAATTGCACTCTGGGAAAGCTCCTCTTAAAGGAGAAGCACGAGCTCGTGTCCGAACCAGTGAGGGGATCATTCCCCCCTCGTTGGGAACGACGCCAGACAGTACGTATTACAAACGGTAAACCTCGGATTAACCATTGTCGAGGAGCCAGGGGTCACTTATCGGTAAACCTTGGATTGTTGTCAAGGAGCCGGTAAGGGGATTGAGCTTGCTACTCTGCCCTTGCGTGCTGTCGGAGTTTAGACTGTTCCCCCAGGTGTATTTGTTACTGTTGGTGACCTTAGTGACCATAATCTTTAGGGTTCTACCGAGGTGACGGTGGAGGGAAGGTCCCACTGTACCTGGAGCAGACGTCGGTTATACTCATTTGGATTTTCCGGGGGGTTCACTTCACTTCGAGACGGTTAAAGTGGAGGAACTTGTGCCGGTCTATTCATTAAGCAGGCTGCCGGGGTAACTGTTCCACCCGCCATTTCTGTACTGAATTCTGCGAGGTTGGGCTTCATCACCAACTAGTGTTTTCGGTCCGGAGAGCTTATTGTTTGTGTGTGGTTTGACTCCTAGATTTGATAGCGCGTGTTAATTTGTTTGTTTTTACTTTTAGAGACCATAGGTGTGAATTGTGAATTTTAGTTGTTAAGTGTGAATTGTGAATTGTTAATTTTAGTTTTAAATTGTTAATAAAATTCACTGAAGTTGAATATAATGGCAAATGTTCCAGAATTTATCAACCTAGGAACCCCTCCTAATGAGAATCCTAGTACTTTTCCTTACTTTGGAAATGTTGGTCCTCCTTATATGGCTACTTTGTCATTACCTGGATTTACAATAGGTTTACCGATATGGTTATTTTCAACTTCGTTGGCCCAAAATACTCCAATTGTTCCATCTCAACCGGATGCTTCACCTCAACAGAGTTCACCATCTCAACATCACCAACCTTCTGTTGACCCTTTACCTTCTTCGCCTAATCTTTCTTCCTCCATTTCTTCCTCTTCGCCTGGTAAAAGCCTTGATGTTAGTAACCAGGAGGCTAAGAAGGAGAAGAAAGGGAAGAAGAAGAAGAAGAAGAAGAAGCAAGATAAGAAAGAAGTCAACCAACCAACCATGGCTGTAAGTGTTAGTTGTGTTGAGGAAAATTCCGACATGCGTCGTAAACCCAAATACCCTTGCAGGCTTTGTAAGGGTGACCACTTCCTTGTCAATTGTCCTGGTATTCCAAAGGTCTTGGAAGTATGGTCAGAAAAATCTCATCAACTTTCCATTGATCCATCAACCAGTGATAGTCAGGTTCCTGGGAAAAAGGGTAAAGTTAGGTTTCCTTGTAAGTTATGCAAAGGGAGTCATCAAACTCACATTTGCCCTCACATGGATGAAGCCTCAACATTGTTGGAAAACCTTATTGTTCCACAACAAGAATTTCCAACTGGTTACCGTAAACTTTCTCCCAACCTACCATCAACTGACGGAGTGATTGATCTAAATTCAAGTACAGTCGATCACACTCTCCCATTGGAGAGTGAAACTCATGTCACTCAGGTTGATGATCCATTAGTTGATCAAGTGGTCGATTCAATTTCACATTCGGTCGATCACACTCTCCTTTTCGAGAGTAAATTTCATACAGCTGATGTTCTTCTTGTTACATCGAATTCTTCTATGTCGGGGGGCATTTCACCTGTTTCTACAGAACCCCCTCCAAGTACTGAGGTCTTTTCCTTTGATTGGAATAGACTGACAGAACCTCGTCTTCCTTCCTCCATCCCTTTCCAAATCATTGTCAAGGCTGGTGGTAGGGACATACATCGTACTCAGGTAGATGAAGGTGCTTCTGTTAGTATTTTATCCTCAGCTGTTTGGAAAGCTTTGGGTTCCCCTCAGCTTGCGCCTATTACGCAGAATCTGAAAGCTTTTAACAGAACAATTAGTGAACCTTTAGGGATCCTTCCTAAGTTTTCTATTACCTTGGAAGGTAAAACTGTCTGTATTGATCTTATGGTGGTTCGAGGTCCCTTGGATTTCAATTTACTCCTTGGGCGAGACTATGTTTATGCAATGAAAGCTGTCGTATCGACACTCTTTCGCGTGATGTCTTTCCCTCACAATGGCAGTATTGTGACTGTAGACCAGCTTTCGTTCCCTAGTCTTGTCTCAACTACCAATAATATGACAGCCCTAAATGTTCCTGAGTCTAAAGTGGTATCTACCCTGCCACGGGTTAATTATGTGGCAACTGGTCCCATGTTTTCAGTTACCGACGTAAGTGAGCCTCTCACTGTTTGCTCATCTTCCTTTGATTTAGCTCCGGTAATTGACATGGAAAACTCTATGGGATTACTTGAACACGATGTTCTTATCCCTTTTGAGTCCCTTGACATGTTTTCCTTCCCAAGAAGTATTCTTCCTTCGGATGAAGACCTCTTGGAAGCCATGATCAAGGAGTGTCCATTGACATGTCTTTCTTCTAGTTGGAAGCCATGATCAGTGTGTGTGAGGAAAGTTCCTTTTACTGTGTCAACCTCATTAAAAAATGAATCAGTGTGTACGAGGATAGTTTGTTCCTCTCTCAACCTCGTTAAAAAATGAAATTGGATGGTACGAGGATAGTTTTTTCTTGTATCAACCTCGTTAAAAAATGAAACAGGCTGTCATGAGGACAGTTCTTTTACTGAGTCAACCTCATTAAAAAATGAATCAGCTAGTTTTTAGGTCATATAGATAGTTAGAAATTAGAATGTAATGAGGAAAGTTCCTTTTACTGTGTCAACCTCGTTAAAAAATGAATCAGTTGCCGAGGAAAGTTCCTTTTACTGTGTCAACCTCGTTAAAAAATGAATCAGTTGACGAGGATAGTTTTTTCCTGTATCAACCTCGTTAAAAAATGAAATAGGCTAGCATGAGGACAGTTCTTTTACTGAGTCAACCTCATTAAAAAATGAATCAGCTAGATTTTAGGATATGTAGGTAGATTGTAGAAAGTCGGGTTTGAGGACAGTTCCTGTTACTGAGTCAACCTCGTTAAAAAATGAATCAGGTTTGAGGACAGTTCCTGTTACTGAATCAACCTCGTTAAAAAATGAATCAGGTATGAGGATAGTTCTTTTCTTGTGTCAACCTCTTTAAAAATGAAACAACTCCCTTTTTCAAGTTAAATATTGAAAGTAAACCTTCATTTCATCCAGCCGGTTGAATGCAATGAAGCCAGGGGGGCATGTACCTCGCTTTGCATCATTATGCTGGGGGCATGCGAACTTTTTGAGCATAGTTCCTTGTCTTGTGTCAAGCTCATTAAAAAATGAAACAAGGGTAGGTTAAATAGGTAGATGGTAGAGAGTAGGTATGAGCGTAGTTCCTTATCTTGTGTCAAGCTCATTTAAAAAATGAAACAAGGGTTTTGAGGACAGTTCCTGTTACTGAGTCAACCTCGTTAACAAATGAATCAGGTACGAGGATAGTTTTTTCCTGTATCAACCTCGTTAAAAAATGAAATAGGCGGTATTGAGGAAAGTTCCTTTTACTGTGTCAACCTCGTTAAAAAATGAATCAGTGAGTACGAGGATAGTTTTTTCCCGTCTCAACCTCGTTAAAAAATGAAACTGGATGCACGAGGATAGTTTGTTCCTCTCTCAACCTCGTTAAAAAATGAAATTGGATGTTGTGAGGAAAGTTCCTTTTACTGTGTCAACCTCGTTAAAAAATGAATCAGTGTGGACGAGCATAGTTCCTTGTCTTGTGTCAAGCTCGTTAAAAAATGAAACAAGGAGTCATGAGGATAGTTCTTTTACTGATCCAACCTCATTAAAAAATGAATCAGGTAGATTTTAGGATATGTAGGTAGATAGTAGCAAGTAGGATTTTGAGGATAGTTCCTGTTACTGAGTCAACCTCGTTAAAAAATGAATCAGGTATGAGGATAGTTCCTGTTACTGAGTCAACCTCGTTAAAAAATGAATCAGGTATGAGGATAGTTCCTGTTACTGAGTCAACCTCATTACAAAAATGAATCAGGTATGAGGATAGTTCTTTTCTTGTGTCAACCTCCTTAAAAATGAAACAACTCCCTTTTCAAGTTAAATATTGAAAGTAAACCTTCATTTCATCCAACCGGTTGAATGCAATGAAGCCTGGGGGGCATGTACCTTGACTTGCGTCATTATGCTGGGGGCATGCGAACTTCATGAGCATAGTTCCTTGTCTTGTGTCAAGCTCGTTAAAAAATGAAACAAGGGTAGATTAAGTAGGTAGATTGTAGAGAGTAGTCATGAGCATAGTTCTTTGTCTTGTGTCAAGCTCGTTAAAAAATGAAACAAGGATTTTAGAGCATAGTTCTTTGTCTTGTGTCAAGCTCGTTAAAAAATGAAACAAGGATTTTAGAGCATAGTTCCTTGTCTTGTGTCAAGCTCATTAAAAAATGAATCAAGGTTTTTAGAGCACAGTTCCTTGTCTTGTGTCAAGCTCGTTAAAAAATGAATCAAGGTTTTTTAGAGTATAGTTTTTTGTTAGGTAGATTGTAGAAAGTAGTTATGAGCATAGTTCCTCGTCTTGTGTCACGCTCACTAAAAAATGAAACAACTCCCACAAGTCTTTCCAAGATTTCGAAAGTAAAGCTTCATTCCATCCACCTCATTGAATGCAATGAAGCTTGGGGGGCATGTACCTCGTTTTGCATCATTATGCTGGGGGCATGTGAAATTATAACAAGCATAGTTTTTCGTTTCAAGCTTGCGTAAACATGAAACTGAATCCGAGCATAGTTCTTTTCCTGTGTCAAGCTCGTTAAAAAATGAAACAAATCCTCCTCTAATTGAGTCAAGAGATTGACTAGATCTCGTAAATGTTAAGTGTTTAGGTTAGTTATTTCAGTTTTTTGCATAATTTTCTTACAGTTTTAGGTCAAGTCTTTCAAATGATCTCGTACTTGAACCTTCATTTCATCCTACTGGTTGAATGAAATGAAGCTGGGGGGGCATGCGCTCTAGCAGTTACGCTTAGGGGGCATGAAGCATAGTTTTTCTCTGTTTCAAGCTTTTGTAAAAATGAAACCTATCTTGAGTCAATTTTAGTTATTTTCAAGACTCGTTAAACTCATGAAAATACCGAGATTATTTTGCTATCTTTCATTCTCGTAAAACAAATGAAAATGCCGAGTTCTTTCCGTCTTTTCCTACTCGTAAATTAAATTGAAAGTCGGCCATATGAGTACATTTTTATCATTTTTTTCGAACTCGTTAAAACTTACGAAAAAGTGAAAACCATGAGTACATTTTTATCCCTTTTTCGAACTCGTTAAAACTTACGAAAAAGTGAAACCTTGGAGTTCTCTTTTAAGCCCTTTTCAGACTCCTAAAACATGAAAAGATCGCCGAGCGTTTCTTTTACACTCGTTAAAACGGAATTAAAAGACGGTCCCCTTTTAGCTCTTTTCTGACCGTAAAATCAGGAAACGATTGCCGGGTTTTTGTCGTTTCAAACTCGATAAGGAAATAAAACGACGTGTCCTTGATCGCTTTTTACTTTTCAGGTCGACGACACTATTATGAAAGTACTCCTTGGTCGCAAGATCAAGCGGTTCCCCCAGGTATTATTTTATACTTTTTCGGGCTTGAGGGACACAAATTTACGAAAAAGTTCAACGTGGAGTTTCCTTAAGTTTTTCAGACTCTCTAAAATTGAAAAACGCCGAGTTTCTCCTATACTGGGCTCGTTAAACTTTTACAGTAAAGGACCTGTTCAATTACAAACAGGAATGAACCACTCCTTCCTAGGGTTCGAATTTAAACTAGGTTGGACTCGTCCGAAGGATGAGCTTATAATCAAGCATATGTTATCCTCCTCAAGCTTGTTAAAAATAAAGAGGTACTTGCCAGAAATGGTGGGGGAAAAGAGAGAAGAATGAGCCTATTTGTTACCTTTTATCTCAAAAGAAACTTTATTACCACTCTTGAACACGACACTTTTCATTCACCTGGGTTGGGAAATCTTTTACCTCACAGTTGACCAAACCACTTTGAAAGTCTTTAACCGGGTTCCGGGGATTAACTTTGAGTTATTCGTCACCAAGCCATCTGTCGTGTCGTTATGTGTTCAAGAGGTCTGCAAGCAAAACTTTCATCTGCAAAATACTTGTCATCCATTTGACCATCCCTGAGTCAGTCCTTACAGCAACATTTCTTCAACTTGAACAATGATTTCGTGTTGCGGGCTTGCCTGCAACGGGTCGCTTTCTATCGACATCGACACATTATCTAGGAAGATGACTTAGGAATCGACAGTACCTTGAAGTCTGCATGCATCAATGGCAGGTTTCTCGCCTTTGACGTCAGTTTACATCATTGACTTTCGATCAAAGGATTCCGTGAAGTGTTCGACATCAAAACATCTATTCACATTTCACGGGTTGTGCTTGGTACTTTGAGAACCATTGACATGTCTTTCTTCCAGTTGGAAGCCATGATCAGTGTGTGTGAGGAAAGTTCCTTTTACTGTGTCAACCTCATTAAAAAATGAATCAGTGTGTACGAGGATAGTTTTTTCCCGTCTCAACCTCGTTAAAAAATGAAACTGGATGCACGAGGATAGTTTGTTCCTCTCTCAACCTCGTTAAAAAATGAAATTGGATGTTGTGAGGAAAGTTCCTTTTACTGTGTCAACCTCGTTAAAAAATGAATCAGTGTGGACGAGCATAGTTCCTTGTCTTGTGTCAAGCTCGTTAAAAAATGAAACAAGGAGTCATGAGGATAGTTCTTTTACTGATCCAACCTCATTAAAAAATGAATCAGGTAGATTTTAGGATATGTAGGTAGATAGTAGCAAGTAGGATTTTGAGGATAGTTCCTGTTACTGAGTCAACCTCGTTAAAAAATGAATCAGGTATGAGGATAGTTCCTGTTACTGAGTCAACCTCGTTAAAAAATGAATCAGGTATGAGGATAGTTCCTGTTACTGAGTCAACCTCATTACAAAAATGAATCAGGTATGAGGATAGTTCTTTTCTTGTGTCAACCTCCTTAAAAATGAAACAACTCCATTTTCAAGTTAAATATTGAAAGTAAACCTTCATTTCATCCAACCGGTTGAATGCAATGAAGCCTGGGGGGCATGTACCTTGACTTGCGTCATTATGCTGGGGGCATGCGAACTTCATGAGCATAGTTCCTTGTCTTGTGTCAAGCTCGTTAAAAAATGAAACAAGGGTAGGTTAAGTAGGTAGATTGTAGAGAGTAGTCATGAGCATAGTTCTTTGTCTTGTGTCAAGCTCGTTAAAAAATGAAACAAGGATTTTAGAGCATAGTTCCTTGTCTTGTGTCAAGCTCATTAAAAAATGAATCAAGGTTTTTAGAGCACAGTTCCTTGTCTTGTGTCAAGCTCGTTAAAAAATGAATCAAGGTTTTTTAGAGTATAGTTTTTTGTTAGGTAGATTGTAGAAAGTAGTTATGAGCATAGTTCCTCGTCTTGTGTCAAGCTCACTAAAAAATGAAACAACTCCCACGAGTCTTTCCAAGATTTTGAAAGTAAAGCTTCATTCCATCCACCTCATTGAATGCAATGAAGCTTGGGGGGCATGTACCTTGATTTGCATCATTATGCCGGGGGCATGTGAACTTGTAACAAGCATAGTTTTTCGTTTCAAGCTTGTGTAAACATGAAACCGAATCCGAGCATAGTTCTTTTCCTGTGTCAAGCTCGTTAAAAAATGAAACAAATCCTCCTCTACTTGAGTCGAGAGATTGACTAGATCTCGTAAATGTTAAGTTGTATATTTAGGTTAGTTATTTCAGTGTTTTGCATAATTTTCTTACAGTTTTAGGTCGAGTCTTTCAAACGATCTCGAACTCAAACCTTCATTTCATCCAGCCGGTTGAATGAAATGAAGCTGGGGGGGCATGCGCTCTAGCAGTTATGCTTAGGGAGCATCAAGCACAGTTTTATCTCTGTTTCAAGCTTGTGTAAAAATGAAACTAATTTGAAGCATAGTTTTTATCTGTTTCAAGCTTTTGTAAAAATGAAACCTATCTCGAGTCAATTTCAGTTATTTTCAAGACTCGTTAAACTCATGAAAATCCCGAGATTATTTTGCTATTTTTCATTCTCGTAAAACAAATGAAAATGCTGAGTTCTTTCCGTTTTTCCTGCTCGTAAGTTAAATTGAAAGTCGGCCATATGAGTACATTTTTATCATTTTTTCGAACTCATTAAAACTTACGAAAAAGTGAAAACCATGAGTACATTTTTATCCCTTTTTCGAACTCGTTAAAACTTACGAAAAAGTGAAACCTTGGAGTTCTCTTTTAAGCCCTTTTCAGACTCTTAAAACATGAAAAGATTGCCGAGCGTTTCTTTTACACTCGTTAAAACGGAATTAAAAGACGGTCCCCTTTTAGCTCTTTTCTGACCATAAAATCAGGAAAAGATTGCCGGGTTTTTGTCGTTTCAAACTCGATAAGGAAATAAAACGACGTGTCCTTGATCGCTTTTTACTTTTCAGGTCGACGACACTATTATGAAAGTACTCCTTGGTCGCGAGATCAAGCGGTTCCCCCAGGTATTATTTTATACTTTTTCGGGCTTGAGGGACACAAATATACGAAAAAGTTCAACGTGGAGTCTCCTTTAGTTTTTTCAGACTCTCTAAAATTGAAAAACGCCGAGTTTCTCCTATACTGGGCTCGTTAAACTTTTACAGTAGAGGACCTGTTCAATTACAAACAGGAACGAACCACTCCTTCCTAGGGTTCGAATTTAAACTAGGTTGGACTCGTCCGAAGGATGAGCTTATAATCAAGCATATGTTATCCTCCTCAAGCTTGTTAAAAATAAAGAGGTACTTGCCAGAAATGGTGGGGGAAAAAAGAGAAGAATGAACCTATTTGTCACCTTTAGTCTCGGAAGAAACTTTATTACCACTCTTGAACACGACACTTTTCATTCACCTGGGTTGGGAAATCTTTTACCTCACAGTTGACCAAATCACTTTGAAAGTCTTTAACCAGGTTCCAGGGGTTAACTTTGAGTTATACGTCACCAAGCCATCTGTTGTGTTGTTATGTGTTCAAGAGGTCTGCAAGAAAAAACTTTCATCTGCAAAATACTTGTCATCCATTTAACCATCCCTGAGTCAGTCCTTACAGCAACATTTCTTCAACTTGAACAATGATTTCGTGTTGCGGGCTTGCCTGCAACGGGTCGCTTTCTATCGACATCGACACATTATCTAGAAAGATGACTTAGGAATCGACAGTACCTTGAAGTCTGCATGCATCAATGGCAGGTTTCTCGCCTTTGACGTCAGTTTACATCATTGACTTTCGATCAGAGGATTCCGTGAAGTGTTCGACATCAAAACATCTATTCACATTTCACGGGTTGTGCTTGGTACTTTGAGAACCATTGACATTACTGGTGGTTTCTCTCACGCTTGTTAACAGTTTACATCATTGACTGGTAATCAAGTGGTTTCTACCATGTTCGACATCGAATCATTTAATCACATGGCTAGAATCGTACCAATTCGGGAAGTAGAAGTGAAGACCCTGGATCTAGTTTCTACCATCCAGGCTGCGAGGAGTTTTGTATTCATTATCTATGTAGACTAATCATAAACAGATGGCTGCGTCCATACTGTGTCTACAAAAGTCTATAAAAATGATGTACTGCAAGATCATTCCTGTATCAGAATAGTTAGTCCATTAGTTAAAGTTTTGAATCTGAGTATGGGAATGCCTACCTCAGTGATGATATAATCTTATCCATGTATTTTGTGTTGAAAATTGCAGGTTCCAACCAGGCCATCCACAAGGCAATCCTTGAAATGATAAAGCGCTTCACCCTTCCTAGAATTACAAAACCCTATTCTATTCCAGGCTTCGCACTTTGGGGGGCAATCTGTTACACTAAAAAATGTCACCTTGACTACTTACAGTTAGTATGGCTCAAATCAACAGTCATGCTACCCTCTTAGGCAAGTCTCATGCCTCTGTTATCCATCTCAAACTCAAAGAAGAGAGAAAGTCTTGTAAAAACTATGTTTATCTCTGGGGTCGCAGGTTCTCTCTAGCCTTACCTGCGGGGACGCTGACCATGTTCACAAAATCTGCGTCCATGGACGCTCTGTATGTTAAGGGACAGGTGCGTCCCTCTGTAAAAGGCAAAATGCGCGAGTTTTATCTTGAAAAAGTTACTTGTGGTTACTTCTGGAACATTCTAGAGGTCGGTTTGATGAAATGGATGCGCCTCCAGTTGGTTCATGTATCTCTATTAAGGGGAACTTATCCCATCAATAAGGGAGCTATCCCACCCATAGAGGGGGATGATCCCATTGATAGTGGACCTGAATAACCTCTTTACAGCACTATAAATAAAGGCATTGAGCCAGAAGGAGAGGAGGTTGGAGCTATACATTTTCTTTGGGTAAATGCTGCAGGATTTAGGTCTTCCATTAGAGCCTTTGTGAGGAGAGATTGTCTTCACTTGATTCTACTTGGGAGAGGGTGAGCTTTGTCAAAGTAGAGGAAAACCCTTGATGGACCCTGGGAGGAACTTGCACAACACCAAGGCCAGGTTGTAAGAGTTTCTTTGTTTCGTTATTAATACAAACTGGTTTATTTTTCTCAATAGCTTGTGTTAATGAGTTATTTCATGTGTTCCTTGGTCTGCATGTTGAATATATGTTTTATTATATGAAATGCAAGTGCTTGGTAATTGTTTGATTGTTTGTGGTTGCAGGAATTGACTTGAAGGAGGAGCTCATCCGAATCGTCAAGAACGGACTTCAACAACAGCGTTTTGGAATAAGGTAAGCCTAAACACTTGTAGTTTTCATGTTGTAAAAGGTGTATTTAGAGAAAGATCACTCCATTTTGTCTTGTTTGTCATTAGAACGTCTTAGACTTCTAGGAAGGTCAGTCGTGTCCGCACCCTTGACAAATTCCGTGTGACAAATTGCCGAGTTCTTTCCGTCTTTTCCTACTCGTAAATTAAATTGAAAGTCGGCCATATGAGTACATTTTTATCATTTTTTTCGAACTCGTTAAAACTTACGAAAAAGTGAAAACCATGAGTACATTTTTATCCCTTTTTCGAACTCGTTAAAACTTACGAAAAAGTGAAACCTTGGAGTTCTCTTTTAAGCCCTTTTCAGACTCCTAAAACATGAAAAGATCGCCGAGCGTTTCTTTTACACTCGTTAAAACGGAATTAAAAGACGGTCCCCTTTTAGCTCTTTTCTGACCGTAAAATCAGGAAAAGATTGCCGGGTTTTTGTCGTTTCAAACTTGATAAGGAAATAAAACGACGTGTCCTTGATCGCTTTTTACTTTTCAGGTCGACGACACTATTATGAAAGTACTCCTTGGTCGCAAGATCAAGCGGTTCCCCCAGGTATTATTTTATACTTTTTCGGGCTTGAGGGACACAAATTTACGAAAAAGTTCAACGTGGAGTTTCCTTAAGTTTTTCAGACTCTCTAAAATTGAAAAACGCCGAGTTTCTCCTATACTGGGCTCGTTAAACTTTTACAGTAAAGGACCTGTTCAATTACAAACAGGAACGAACCACTCCTTCCTAGGGTTCGAATTTAAACTAGGTTGGACTCGTCCGAAGGATGAGCTTATAATCAAGCATATGTTATCCTCCTCAAGCTTGTTAAAAATAAAGAGGTACTTGCCAGAAATGGTGGGGGAAAAGAGAGAAGAATGAGCCTATTTGTTACCTTTTATCTCAAAAGAAACTTTATTACCACTCTTGAACACGACACTTTTCATTCACCTGGGTTGGGAAATCTTTTACCTCACAGTTGACCAAACCACTTTGAAAGTCTTTAACCGGGTTCCGGGGATTAACTTTGAGTTATTCGTCACCAAGCCATCTGTCGTGTCGTTATGTGTTCAAGAGGTCTGCAAGCAAAACTTTCATCTGCAAAATACTTGTCATCCATTTGACCATCCCTGAGTCAGTCCTTACAGCAACATTTCTTCAACTTGAACAATGATTTCGTGTTGCGGGCTTGCCTGCAACGGGTCGCTTTCTATCGACATCGACACATTATCTAGGAAGATGACTTAGGAATCGACAGTACCTTGAAGTCTGCATGCATCAATGGCAGGTTTCTCGCCTTTGACGTCAGTTTACATCATTGACTTTCAATCAAAGGATTCCGTGAAGTGTTCGACATCAAAACATCTATTCACATTTCACGGGTTGTGCTTGGTACTTTGAGAACCATTGACATTACTGGTGGTTTCTCTCACGCTTGTTAACAGTTTACATCATCGACTGGTAATCAAGTGGTTTCTAACATGTTCGACATCGAATCATTTAATCACATGGCTAGAATCGTACCAATTCGGGAAGTAGAAGTGAAGACCCTGGATCTAGTTTCTACCATCCAGGCTGCGAGGAGTTTTGTATTCATTATCTATGTAGACTAATCATAAACAGATGGCTGCGTCCATACTGTGTCTACAAAAGTCTATAAAAATGATGTACTGCAAGATCATTCCTGTATCAGAATAGTTAGTCCATTAGTTAAAGTTTTGAATCTGAGTATGGGAATGCCTACCTCAGTGATGATATAATCTTATCCATGTATTTTGTGTTGAAAATTGCAGGTTCCAACCAGGCCATCCACAAGACAATCCTTGAAATGATAAAGCGCTTCACCCTTCCTAGAATTACAAAACCCTACTCTATTCCAGGCTTCGCACTTTAGGGGGCAATCTGTTACACTAAAAAATGTCACCTTGACTACTTACAGTTAGTATGGCTCAAATCAACAGTCATGCTACCCTCTTGGGCAAGTCTCATGCCTCTGTTATCCATCTCAAACTCAAAGAAGAGAGAAAGTCTTGTCAAAAATATGTTTATCTCTGGGGTCGCAGGTTCTCTCTAGCCTTACCTGCGAGGACGCTGACCATGTTCACAAAAGGTGCGTCCTTGGACGCTCTGTATGTTAAGGGACAGGTGCGTCCTTCTGTAAAAGGCAAAATGCGCGAGTTTCATCTTAAAAAAGTTACTTGTGGTTACTTCTAGAACTTTCTAGAGGTCGGTTTGATGAATTGGATGCGCCTCCAGTTGGTTCATGTATCTCTATTAAGGGGGAACTTATCCCATCAATAAGGGAGCTATCCCACCCAAAGAGGGGGATTATCCCATTGATGGTGGACCTGAATAACCTCTTTACAGCACTATAAATAAAGACATTGAGCCAGAGGGAGAAGAGGTTGGAGCTATACATTTTCTTTGGGTAAATGCTGCAGGATTTAGGTCTTCCATTAGAGACTTTGTGAGGAGAGATTGTCTTCACTTGATTCTACTTGGGAGGGGGTGAGCTTTGTCAAAGTAGAGGAAAACCCTTGATGGACCCTGGGAGGAACTTGCACAACACCAAGGCCAGGTTGTAAGAGTTTCTTTGTTTCGTTATTAATACAAACTGGTTTATTTTTCTCAATAGCTTGTGTTAATGAGTTATTTCATGTGTTCCTTGGTCTGCATGTTGAATATATGTTTTATTATATGAAATGCAAGTGCTTGGTAATTGTTTGATTGTTTGTGGTTGCAGGAATTGACTTGAAGGAGGAGCTCATCCGAATCGTCAAGAAAGGACTTCAACAACAGCGTTTTGGAATAAGGTAAGCCTAAACACTTGTAGTTTTCATGTTGTAAAAGGTGTATTTAGAGAAAGATCACTCCATTTTGTCTTGTTTGTCATTAGAACGTCTTAGACTTCTAGGAAGGTCAGTCGTGTCCGCACCCTTGACAAATTCCGTGTGACACTAGGAGAATGGGTGTCAAGATCAATGATGTCAATATCTGGATCACCTGGCAATCCCTCCTCAATCATGGGTTGCTTGCCCCTCTCTGATACCTGTGCTGCTGTTGGAAACGAGGCCCCTTCCACCTGATGTGGAGAAAATACTCGCCGAGCTGATGCAAATAAGGCCCTGTGGCCTCTCTGATATGTGATCAATGAAGGGGAGCTGACATGTTTGGGCTCAGGGATGTCATACTGCTGTGAAGGTCCTCCCTCCTCATGAACAACCTCAGGGGGTGGTGGTGGCGCTGTGAAGAAATCTCGAGAGATGAAATCCTCCCATGGAATACCTTGCTGGGCTAAATGATGCATGACCACAATCTTGATCAAAGCATAATGGTAGATGCTCCTGTGTTGCTGTGCTGGGCTCTTTCTCTGCACCAAGGGCACCATCCTCTCAATATTCCGGCACATGAAGAAAGGAATGTTCATCATCCGTACCCGTGTGAAATGCATCAACAAGCGGATATGATACGAATGCAAACGTGAAAATCTGCCCTCACATGTGAAATAGCGAATGATGAGCCTCATCAAGGGCGCATACTCATCCCTCAAGAATCTGAAAGCAAACACACCAGTTAGGTGCCTCATATATACAGGTTTAATGTAGGGCTCATACTGGAATCTGTCCAACAGCTGGCGCTTGTTCCACTCTTCTCCAACATTGGGTATCCCTGTTGCTTGAGCAACAACCTAAGGTGACAATGTAAAATCCACGCCTGCAAGATTCACATGCCCGTTGTGCAAATGCAAAACAAACAAGCGGACCAATTCCCTGTGGTGTTGAATTTGGGAAATTCTCTCGCAATATCCATAGCATGATTGATGAAGGAAACATGTGACTGCAAGTGGACAAGCTTGCAAATAGGCCAAAGAGGTGGGCTCCTCTCTCACATGCTGACCACCCTTACCACCCCTGTGAGGCCTCCTTGGCACCTCAACCTTCGATGTTGACTCACGGTCATCACTTTGCTCATAATCTGTTTCGGTTTCTGACATGGTTTCAAGAGAAAAATGGCTGAAATGTACTGCTGCTTCTGCATAAATGACCTGTTGTTTTGACTATTTGAATGCTGCTCCAAGGGGACAAAAAACACAAGGGAGATGTTTAGGGAGGCGGACTTTTGAGGGGATTTAGGGAAAATATATAAAAAAGGGAATTTAGGGAAGGAATTACGACACATACATCATCACATAATCATAATTTGTAGGGGTTTGATAGGAGGTAGGATTTAGTGAGATTTTATTGAATTTTAGGGATAGGGGTAGGGTTTTAGGGCTTTTGATATTTTTTTTTTTTTTGTTAGGGAGATTAGGTGAAAATGACAAGGGAGGGGATAATGGGAATGTGGGGAAATGAGGGAGTGAAAAAGGATGACCTTGGGCAGCAAATGTAAAACCCTAGCTCACATGCATTCGAAATTTTTTTTTTTTGGTTGTAATAAAGAACTTCAATGATTTGAGGCCTACCTGAAGAAATTAAGGAGGAAGAAGTCGATTTCTGGCTCACTGGCAAATTTCTGAAGGTGGAAACCCAACGCGTAGCGCACGGGCTCTGGAGCGTAGCGCGCACCCAAAGCGTAGCGCCCAACCAATTTTTACACTGCAGAGACTGCCCTGACGCGTAGCGCATGCCCAACGCGTAGTGCGCAGGCCCTGATGCGTAGCGTGCAGGTGCAGTCACCAAATTCGCCCAGGTAGGCCTCAAATTTCTGAAGGTGGAAACCCAACGCGTAGCTCACAACCAAATTATCAAGTTCCTTATTAAATTCTTCAATATTATCAAGCACAATATTATCATTTACATCATCTACCAGAAATTCACTCAAAGAAACTTTTTCACTTGCTTGAGCAAAGATCTCACCTTTCTGTTCATGAGCAGACTGAATGACCTCCTCATGAAGACTCTGTTCTGATGAAATGGGAGCACTTAAATTTGTAACTTTGTTTTCTTCATGCCAAATGATCTCAACAGCCAAGTTTTTCTTTATAGGATTCGGCACAAGGTATTCTTGGTCATCATGATCTGAATGTTGATCTGAAATAGTTGACTTGACTGCATCACATGAATTTTGACTACCCTGCACGCTGTCTTCTTCTGTGGGCAGATCTGAAATAGAACCCTCTCTTTCATCATTTTCAGCCATATGGCCATCTTCAAGCTGTTGATCTTGATTCTGCTGCAAAATTTCTTGATCATCTTGATGGGTATCCACTAGGTTCTCTTCATGTTGCTGAAATGGATTCTCATACAGAGCCTCCATGATCTCAACATCCATAAAATTATCATCTTCATAATATTTCTCAAGGCTTTCAATAAAACTATAAGCATGCTTGCAACAGTCATTGGTGGGCTCCAGTATTGTAGCAATAATGCTACAACTCCTGGAGCTTCCTATCTCTAATTTTATCAACCGGGTAGTTCGTACAAACTTGGAAGCGACGGTGCTGTATGCACAAGTACTAGCTCTTGTCGCAGTTGTCACTTGGTCAGCTGGCACAAGTCCGCTAGGGCTCAAGCCAACTTCTATAGGCTCACAGAAGAAGCTTTATGAATGATGGACGAAAGCTAACTGAAAGAAGACTAATCTAGTTGCAGAAAGGAACTGAAAGCCAACAAAGCATGAAAACCCTAGTAAACCCTAATTTGACTAGCTAAGCCCTTACAATGCAAAACTGTGAATGAAACTACTACCACTAGTGCCATTACTTGCAGTGAACTGAAATACACGCTTCTAAGCTACTTGCATCTGAAAAGACATGTTTTTGTATTTTTTCATTAAGTGGTTGGACTTATTGTGATGATGCTTTTGATTAGGGTTTGGTTGTGCAGGAGCGGTTGGAATGGAAGGAAAGCATGGGCAAGGTCAGGATGGCTAAGGGAGGTCCCAGAGGGTCTCTAGCATTGATCCACAGAAGTCTACCACGTTCGGATGCTCAGCAACCGAGTTTGCAGGCTTCTACAGGAAGTCTGCAGGGGATCCTACAGGAAACTCAGGGGTTTCTACAGGGAGTCTGTGCAATTCTACAGGATGTTTGGCCGTGGAAGTTTTGGGAGATGGTGAAGTGTTGGAGTGGTATGGGAGGATAGGTGAGATGGAGATGGAGCTGGTGATGGCTCAGGAGCAGAGAAATCAAATGGAGGAAGAGTGCATGTAGTGGTTTGATGGTTGGAAGGATGCGATCAACGAAAGGTTAAGTAAATGAAGCTAAGTGATTAATGGATGAGTTGGAGGGTAGATGAGTTGGACAGAGGCTGAGTAGGTGGATTGAGGAGAGATCAAGAAGAAGAAGAAGGAAGTGGAATGATAAGGAGCAACGTAAATGAAAAAAATGACTTATGCACCCAAAAACGAGAAATTCATTAACCTATGATAACTGTGCCATGAAACCTGTGAACAGCAATGGAAAACCAAGAAATGAAATTCGTGCATGGAAGTGAAATGTAGAAGTATGGTTCAGTGTCAAAAGTGCATGGATGGATCTTCAACGAAAAGTGTCTATGTTGCAGCTTGCATGGAAGTGAGAAGAACTGCGTTTCTTTTTGGTGGTTGGTTATGGACTGCACCCCAATCCCTAACAGAGATGGCAGTGAGCCTTAACAACCTTTTGCTGGAGCTCCAATAATTTATAACTATCCTCCTATCGAATCTAAACAACTGAAACAAATTCACCATAAACTAATCCTATCTAAGCTCATGAAAAAGACTAAATTAACAAACTGTAAATTCGAATTGCATGTGAAAGTAAAAACTCAAAGTGATGGAACGAAATGCAAACACATTACAACACCGAGGAGATCTATTTCTCTCAGGTTGGGCCCTAACCTGAGAGCTATAGCTCCCTTAGAAACTCAGAATGAGATCAAAATCTGCCTGCCTTTATTCATAAATGGAAGTCTGATGACATGCCAAAATGGCTTACAAAAGGAACAAAAACCGAGCTGTAGCTCGTACTTCCAAATTACAAGAGTAATACAAAAGTTCAAAAAGCTCCTATCTAAGGCTACGACCTCAATATTTATGCAAAATGATCATCCAACAGGTGTCCTTGATTTGAGGAGCTCGGCTGTCCAACTGAAGTTTAAACTGCTGATCCTGTAGGGCAGTCATAACTGCGGTTCCTGTAGAACAGTTATAACTGTTGTTCCTGTAGAACAGTTGGCTGCTTCTAAGCTCGGTGGGGAGATGGATTGGAGCTCGAAGCTATGGTGGGAATCACGAGGAAGGTCCCCAAGACCGTGGACATCCTCTCCTAAAAACCAGCAGTGCCACCTCATTGTGTCCTTGTCTCCTTTCTCGTGGTCTTTTCTCCCTTTTAATGCCAAAAACCTGAAAGCATCATGCATTAATCACGTAGATAGAATGCCTACCCTTCTTCCTACAAACAACACGAATAAACCAAGAAATGAATGCATAAGCAATAAAAAATGAATGGTTTGAGCAGAGCAAGTAGGCCAAATGAGCCCAAATTGTACCAAAAATTGGGGCTCATCATCACCCCCCAGCTAAACTATTTGCTCATCCTTGAGCAACTTAGTCCAAATCCTCATCCTTCATTGCTTTCACTGCTTCCCTTGCATCCCAAGGCTCTGTGGTAGTGTCTTCTCTGTGGATATGAAACCCTGCTTTCCTGTTCACCTCTTCCCATTGTTGGCTGTCATCTTCCTCTGTATTGCCTTCAGTCAATCCCAGCAATAGTGGTGGGCTGAGTTTAAGGCCAATCCAGCTGGCCTGGAGGCTTTGCATGGATTTCTTGTAAAGTTGAACCCTTGCCAAAGCTTCCCTCATCCGAATGGGGGTATGGTACTCTCTGATTTTTAAGCTGTGTGCCAGGGTATTCCATCTTCGTGCACATGCTTGGGCAGCACTTTCTTCCAACAACCTTTCCATGTCTTCAAAGTGGGCTATGGCTTGGGCCTGTTTGTCCATGAATCTCAAGGAAGCTGTGGGATCTGTAGCCAACTGTTGGTGGGCTGAGATGAGTGCCACCGGATCCTCTAGTTCTGGTCGAATGAACAGTGGTTCACTCACTTCTCGGTTCATGACCGATTTTGCTTCAGCTGCTCTCTGATCCTCATGGTTTAACCATGAGGCGAACGCCATCAATTGCATATCACCCAAGGCAACATTGGGATCCCAGGAGACTTCATTAGGCAAAGCCAAATTGTGGAGGTAAAACTCTGCTAATTTGGCTTTGTCCTCAGACGAACTAGTACTGCACAATTCAGAAAATTGTTGTGGGTCTTGGATATGTGAAATACCTCTTTGTGCCAAGGTGTTTATTTGGAACTGCAGCCATTGATCTTTTAAGAACAATCCATAGGATTTTGAAGGTGTTCTGCACTGAATTGCCTCCATGGCCCAACTGGCCATGCAGGCCAATTGTGCTTCCTTTTGTTGCAGCTGTTCTCTTAGGGCTTGCACTTCAATTTTTGTTTGTTGTTCTGCTTCCTGTAGAAGTGTCATTGGTCCCTCAAGGCTGGTGGTCAGCTCCTTTTTGTCTTGTTGTTCATTTGTGATGTCCTTGGAGGATGTTCCTGCTCCTGCCCTTAGTTCCTGAAGCTGCAATCTTAGCTTCTGATTTTCTTCCTGTAGAAGCACACGTTGGCAATTAGCCACATGTTTAGCCATGGTGAATTCACTCCTGACCTCCCTGAGTTGATCTTGTAAAGGGCCTATGTCCGCCACACCCTTTGATTTGGCGATCTGCATCCATGTGTGGGAACGGACTCTTTCTTTCTCTAGTTCAAAAAATAGAGGCACAGTAAATTTCTGCGGTATGATTTTGCCCGCCTCTAAAAAGGTGTAGTATGAATTCAGATTAGGTGAAGGGCTAGGTTCTGGTATATGTTCTCTTTCTATCTCTTCAGGCGGTTCTACCTCACCCTCCCTTGGTGGTGATGAGAGTCCTTCTCCTTCCTTCTTTTCCATTTCCTGTAGCCGGGCCAGAGTATCCTGTAGAACATTTTCAGCTTCCTGTAGCCGCGTTTGTTCAGTCAACAAGTCTAACCTTTCTTGCCACGTATTTTTCTTCGGACTCCCCTTCTCGTAGGTGACTGTGATCCTGGAGGGTGACTTTTCTTTGGGAGAAGCAGGTGTATCTTCGATGACGATCAGGCTGCTGGATTGGGCCTGTGGCTTGCCCGTCTTTATCCTAAAACTTCTTCGAGCCTTAAAGTATAGAGGGGTCTCCCTCTTCCTCTTTCCTTTTGGCTTAGGTGGTGTGCTGAGGCCAACTAAAACAGCTGCTGCCTCCCATGCCAGAATATCCACCTTTCTCTCCTTGGGTTTCACCTTTTCGGGGCTTCCTGTAGAAACTGTTTCTGCAATTTCGGGCTTCCTGTAGAAGCCTTTGTCTCTGTTTTCGGGCTTCCTGTAGAAGCCTGTTTCTCAATGATTTTTGGGCTTCTTGTAGAAGCCTTGGTCTTTGCTTTTGGGCTTCCTGTAGAAGCCTGCTTCTCAATGATCTTCGGGCTTCCTGTAGAAGCCTTTGTTTTTGTTTTTGGGCTTCCTGTAGAAGCCTGTTTTTGCTTTCCTGTAGACACAGGTGTCTCCACCTCTGCTTGTTTGCCTGCCTGAGTTTTGCTTTTTGTTGTAGTTGCAGGTGCTGTTGAGGTGCTTGGGCTGACGTGGACCACCTCAGCTTTGTCCATTCTGCTCTTCATCCTCTTTTCCCTTGCTGACAGGATAGGTGTGCCACCTTTTTCTTTGTCCTCCTTTTCCTCATGCTTCTTCCTTTGTTCTTTCTTCTGTACTGTTGTCGGGGTCTCTTGGCCTTCTTCTCTCTGTTCCTCGGCCACTGCTTCTTGTTCCTCGCTGCTGGAGGAACCCGTTTCTTCGATCAACATCTTAATGTCCCCATCTTTTGTCAAATTCCGGAAGGATTCCCATGAGAGGGGTACCTTATATGAATGCAATGCATCCTCCACCAGAAGCTTGATCAACCCATGGTGGGCTATCTGATCTGGTATACCCTCTTTCAGCTTTGTAGCACACTCCATTAGAGACTGCAGGAGGTAATAAGGGATGCTCTGTTTTTGTTCTACAGGAAGGTCAATTCGGTGCCTCAATTCAGTGAGCAGCCGAAAGTGATATGCATACACGATGCTGAAACGAACTTCATAAGTAATATATTTCATGATTTGCAAACTGACTTCATTCCATGGTGGCAACAGGCTCGTTCTTCGCACCCCATTTTTGTCCTCCGAGAATTCTTCCTCAGGTGGAAAGAATTCTTTCTTTGCCTGCTGACTCAGCTTTCGCTCTTCCTTATCCCACGGCAAACCCATAGGAAGTTCTGTGATCCGACTGATATGTTCTGGGGTGAGCTTGAGGCTTAGACCTCTGAAGTTCATTGTGGCCAGTGTCTGAGATTTAGGCTTCAGAGCTTACAAGAATTCTTCGGCCACCTCATCATCGTAGCACTGCAGCTTATCACAAAAAGGCATCCATTGTGCTCTGGTGAAGAGCTCTACCACTGCCGGGTTTTCCCTTAGTTTGGTTGAATCAGTGGGTTCCCGTCTTATAAACCCACCCGGCATGATGAACACGGTCGTTTTAATTAAAGGTGGCAAATGCAAAAGAGATTTGGTCTATTAAGACGGAGCATGCATATAATCCACAAAATTCAACACAGTCTACCTAAACTGACATCCTATAAAACGACAGCATAGGCACAGCAAACAACAATTCCACCAATATCTTTATGACCCCACTGTGGACGATGGTCTTGCCACTTCTACTAACCAGTTGCATGAAGAGTTCAGGGTTACCTCTTTAATTGGCCACCTTTTTCGTGAGGCACCCATTTCCCTGTAGAAGACTACGTTCCTGTAGACTGCGTTCCTGTAGAACTGCACTCCTGTAGAAGTAGTGCGCAATTCTCGGGGAGGACTGTAGTTGGCCCGTGCTCGAGGTGTGCTTTACCGGCGTTCTGGTAGCCAATAGCTCGGCGTATCAAAGTGCAGAGGAGATCAGAACAGCCACCCGAGTTTGAAGTGTTAGATGATAAATGCATGCGCATGATCTAGCCGATTAGATTTTGAATCGGTGCAATCCATGGCGCGGGGGATGAGCTGTCCCCGTCGGACCGTTGGGCGACGTCATCCATCATCCGCCTGCGTATTCACTTGCTGCCGCATCCATTCCCACAGATTTGCCGCCGCCTTTTCCTGTTAAACTCATGCTTCTGACGAGAGTGTTCTCACGTGCGTGCCGTTCATTCTCTTTGTCGTGGCCGCCACCCAAACATCCAATTACACTTTAATTAGCCGACGTGGCCAGTCGACGGGCCATACGGCCGCTCAACCATTCAATTTTACGCTATGCAAACGATTTCAAAGTAAAATTCATGCAATTTGATGGAAGGAAGGGTTGAGACACTTACCTGCGTGGCTGCACACGATTTTTCCAGTTCTTGGACGATGGTGCGTGGATCTACCTGCTGCATGCGACTTACACAGACCCGGAGGCTCGTGGTTACAGGCTGCCAACGATGGAGTGGATGTTTTGCTTGCATAGGCCCGCGTTTCATTTTAGATCGCGGTGCTGTGAATGGTATCCACTCGAGCAGGTTGAACTGTTACAGGATTCCCGCGAGGTGTCTCGTAACATTCCTTTCTCCTTGGGTGCATGCTGCACGACGGAGGTTCTGGCGTTTCAATCACATTCCCGGAGCTCTTGATGCCTGCGGTATGAGATCCAGCATTTGTTTAACTTTGAAAATGGCTTTTCCCGCGAGAACTCATCGATCTTCTTTGTTGGTGCTGGGAACTTGGTCGCATGACGACAAGGATGGTGGAGCAAGGTGACAGCAATGTGCAAGGATGCCAACAGAGGCTTGCATGCATCCAAACCAATCCATAGTCGCGAAATCTCTTTTTAAGATGAATTATGGCCGTCCAAAACTCCTACAGGAAGTTTCCTGTAGAACACAGAGCTTCCTGTAGAAAGTTCGGCCTTCCTGTAGAAATTCTGTACTTTCCTGTAGAAAATCCGCGCCTTCCTGTAGAAACACTGCATCTTCCTGTAGAAGATTCAAACCATGATAAAATTGCACATACCTTGAAAAAAACATGGGTACTCTTGGAGGAGGTGCTGGTGAGGTTCCTTGACAGCATGATAAGGACCCTTGGCTTTGAGTTAGAGGGCTTCCTCTTCTCCATAGAACATCTGCAACCTGCATGCAATTTTACCATATTTTGCTTATTGTTTTTTTCTTTTTCTTTTTTCTTTTTTTTTTTTGAAAGATAACAGGGGCGCCTCAAGGAGGTTTTCACCCTTGCCATCTGCCCTGAGCGCCTCAGAGAGGTTTTCACTCAAGGATCTTTTTCACCTTTTCTCTCTTTTTTTTTTGAAAGACAATAGGGGCGCCTCAATGAGGTTTTCACCCCTACTACCTGCCTTGGGCGCCTCAGAGAGGTTTTCACCCAAGGATCTTTATTTATTTTTCTTTATTTTTTTTTTTTTTTTTTTTTTCTTTTCTTTTTTTTTTTTTTTTCATATCCCTCAGGGTATGCCAAAAGTAGAGGCAGAACCCTTCTCTATGACCAATACAGATTTCTCCATAGTTTTGATGAACTCTTGTCTTGAGAGGGGTCTCCTGTAGATCTTCAATCGATGCCCATTGACAAGCATGGGAATGGCTTCCTCATCAATGGTTCGAATGAGGACAGATCCATTGTCATGGCATTTATCCACTGCATATGGTCCTAGCCATCTGGTTCTCAGCTTCCCCTTGAAATCTTTGTATCTGGAGTCATACAACAAAGCCCAATCTCCTGGCTGAAATTGCTTGTCATGGAGATGTTGGTCATGCCACACCTTTCTCTGAAGTTGAACCACTTCTGAGTGAAGGAGGGCCTGCATTCGGTGCTCATCCAGGCCATTCAGCTGCAGTAGCCTTTCTTGTTGTGCATGGCTGAGATCTAGGTCCAGCTGAGCTGCCATCCTCAAAGTGTTGTATTCAAACTCAATGGACAGCAAAGCTCTCTTCCCATAGACCAGCTCATACGGTGTGAAGCCGGTGGTGGTCTTCCAAGTGGTGTTGTAAGCCCATGTGGCTTCAACCAGGCGATCTGCCCAGTCCTTTCTGCTACTGCTCACCACTTTAGTCAAGATCCCTTCTAATGCTCTATTGGTGACTTCCACCTGCCCATTTGCTTGAGGGTAATAAGGGGTGGAAGTCCTATGCTTGATCTTGTGATGAGCTAGGAGATCTTCAACCAGGTTGGAGGTGAACTGGCTCCCTTGATCGGTGACCAGCTCTCTTGGATAGCCAAACTTATAGAAGATGTTCTCTCTTAGGAACTCAACCACCTTTTCTTCTGTTGCTGCTTTGATTGCTTTGGTCTCTGTCCACTTTGTCAAATAGTCAGTACACACAATGATGTAAGTCCTTTGCCTCGAAGAGGGCTTGATTGGGCCCACAAAGTCCATGCCCCACTTCTCAAATGGCTCAAGAGTCACTTGAGGTTGGAGAGGCATCTCATCCCTTTGGGTCGTTTTCCCCATTCTTTGGCATTGGTCACACTGACTGACATATCTTCTGACATCTTGATGAAGTGTGGGCCAATAGTAGCCTGCCTGCAGGATTTTGAAGGCAGTTCTCTTTGCTGCAAAATGTCCTCCACAAGGCCCATCATGACAAGTGAGGAGGATATCAAAGACTTCCTCCTCCCTTACACAACGCCTTAAGATCTGATCGGGGCCAAGCTTGAACAGGTTGCCCCCGATCCAAGTAAATGAGGCACTTTTTCTGATGATTCTGCTCTTCTCTCTGGAGGATAGGTATGGAGGGAACTGTGCTGAAACAAGATAGTTTGCTATATCAGCAAACCATGGAGAGAGTACTGAAATAGCAAACAGATGTTCATCAGGCATCTGGTCATCCACTGTTCCATCCTCATCTGCAGACAAATCCAATCTAGATAAAAAGTCAGCAATAACATTTTCTCTACCTGGTTTGTCAACAATGGTCAAATCAAACTGCTGCAATAAAAGTAACCATCTAATAATACGAGCATTCACATCTGGTTTATTCATTAAATATCTAATAGCAGCATGGTCAGTATGTACAAAGGTCTGGTAACCAGTAATATAATGTCGGAACTTGTTCAATGCATGGACCACAGCCAAGAATTCTTTCTCGGTTACAGTGTAATTCAGCTCAGCTTTGGACAAGTTTTTGCTAACAAAGTAAATGGCATATGGAAGTTTTTGCTCAACATGTCCTAAAGCTGCACCTATGGCTTTGTTCGAGGCATCAGTGTGGATGTGGAAAGGTAGGGCCCAGTTTGGACCTCTCAGGATTGGGGCCGACACCAACTTGTCCTTTAATTCATTTAAAGCCCTCTGACAATCGTCAGTCCAATTAAACTCCACATCTTTTGCCAACAGGCCAAACAATGGCGAGGCTAGCTTGCTGAAATCTTTAATGAATCTCCGGTAGTATCCTGCTAATCCCAAGAAACTCCGGACATCCCTGACCTTTTGAGGAGGTGGAATCCTCTTGATGAGAGCAATTTTGTTAGGATCCACCTGCAATCCTTGGCAAGAAATGGTATGGCCTAGCACGGTCCCTTTAGTCATTAGGAATTCACATTTTTCAGGACTAAGGGACAAGTTCATCTCGGTGCATTTGGTTAGGACTTTTCCCAGGTTGGACAATGCTTCCTGGAAGTTGGCCCCATAAGGGGTAAAGTCATCCATATAGATTTCTACTGCATCATGGACCAGCTCCGAGAAGATGCTCAAGACAGCTCTCTGAAAGGTAGCAGGAGCATTGCATAGCCCAAAGGGAAGGACTCGATAGGCAAAGGTACCCCAAGGACAAGTGAAGGTGGTTTTATCTTGGTCTTCCGGGCTGATTTGGATTTGGTTGTACCCGCTAAACCCATCCAGGAAAGAGAAGAACTTCTTTCCTGCCAGTCCATCCAACACTTGATCTATGAAAGGTAGAGGGAAATGGTCCTTCTTGGTAGCTTTGTTCAGTTCTCGGTAGTCCACACAGATTCTCCATTTCCCATTTTTCTTGGGAACCAACACTAGAGGGGACACCCATTCACTATCTGAGATGGGGTAGATGAATCCGGCATCCAACAGTTTTTGCAATTCTTCCTTGACAATGTCCTTAAGGGCTGGATTCATTCTCCTCTGAGGTTGCCTAACTGGTTTACAATCCTCTTTGATGTATATATGATGGGTACAGACCGAAGGATGGACTCCTTTCATTTCCTTATAGCTCCAAGCGAAAGCATCAAGGTGGTTGGCCAACAGACTACACAGCTCCTTTTCCTGGGAAGGAGATAGGGAGGAGCTGATCTTCAATGCTTTCTCAGGGCCGAACTCCACATTCTTGACTCTGGGAGTAACAGGGTTGGTTGTACAAAGATCCACTAGGGTGCTAGCTTGGGCATCCTCCACCAATCTCTCTAAGGGTAGTGCACTGGAAGGTGGATTCTGGATCAAGGTCTCAATCAAGTCATCCTCGGTTGGGGGGTCTCTTCTAGTGGTATCTAAGGTGCACAGAGGTGCTGAGTACACCTCGTCTTCCTCTCCTTCTTCCAACCAGAGTGGTAAGTCATGTTCTAAGGAGGGTTAGGCAGGAGGGTATAGGACTAGCTGCTTGGACATGGGACCATTTTTTATGGTCATGCTTCCTGCACGACAACTTATGTAAGCATCTGCAGTAGCTAACCAAGGCCTTCCCAAAATGAGAGGATATCCAGTAAGCTTGGCCTTTGGTTGCAGAACCAGGAAGTCTGCAGGGTATTCCCAAGAGTCAATAGAGACCAAGACATCTTCCACAATCCCTTCGGGAGTCATGGTGGAGCGATCTGCTAATTGCAGTCCTGTCGAGGTCTTCCTCAAGGAACCCTGAAGATTAAGCTTAAGCATGGTATTCCTGGTCATCACATTAATGGCAGCCCCCAGATCAATCAAGGTGTGAGGTATAATGGTGCCATTGATGTGAACATCTACTACAGGACTTCCAGGATCTAGGTACTTTGGGCAGATGACTTGTCCTAACATAAGGTCAGACAGTTGTCCTATGACATTGATAGTTGAGGCATCTTTCTTCCGTCTGCCTGGGTGTTTGAAACACTTCTCCTTAACCAGCTTGTTATATATTGGCACATCCTTGATGGCTTGGAGAAGTGGTATTTTTACACACAACTGCTTGAGCTCACCCAGAAGCTCTTCCTCCTCTGGGTTGGGTTGTGTGGTGGCTGTTAGTCTCTCAGGAAAGGGTGGAATAGCCTTTGGTTCACTTTCCTGTTTATCTTCCTCATCCTCTGGGGGAGGAGGTTGGCGATCTGGTAGAGTCTTTCCAGATCAAAGATTGATCTCCTGGATCTCCACAGCATAGGTAGGGCATGAGGTTTCCCCAGTGTATACCTGCTGGGCCTGTCTATTGTTGGGGTTCGAGTTCGGTTGAGCAGGCATTTGAGGTTGCCTTGGAGGAGCAGGAGGTAATGGCTGAGGTTGAACTGGTGGTGGAGGCAAGATGGCAGGAGGAGTGTTGTATTGGGGCCTCCACCCCGACTGAGGTGCATTCCATTGAGGCTGTGGCTGGGCATGTGAGTGATATGAATGAGAAGTAGGTTGAGTGGGGTACTGAGGTGGATAAGACCATGGAGGAGGCATGGACCATGAAGGATGAGCAGGGGGACCCCAGGAAGGCATAGGAGTCGATTGGTTGGGGTTGTAATAAGCTGGAGATGCCCCTTGCATCCCCTGCTGATAAGGTCTAGATCCCTGTGGCCTCCTTTGGTTGAGGTAATAGAGAGGTTCAGTGGGAGCTTCTGTCCCTTGGTACATGGCTTTAAACCCAGGTAAGGTTGGACACTGATTTGTAGGATGGTCCTCCTCACAAACGAAACACACTTCAACCGAATGCAATGGGCATTCGTTCTTAGGGTGCCTCCTTGTGCACCTGGGGCAGAAGACAGCCAAGGCTCTCTCAGCCTCTTCTTTCTTTTGTTGAATCCTGAATGTGTCAAGCTGCATGGCAATGGTTTGTCTTACCTCACTCTTAAGATCTTCTAATTGATTTGCAAGCTCATGTTTGGAGAAAGGGACACTAGTTGAGAGGTGGTTTCCTCTACCTCGTTTCCGAGCTGCCCTGGAGTGGTTTCTAAACACAGTCTTGATGTCCTCATAAGGCAGTTGGTAAATGTCCCCCCCAGCTAACATGTGAAGGGTATCTAAGAGGTCTTCAGGGACTCCTCGGAGCAGGACCAACTTGAGGGATTCAGGGTCAAGTGTGCACCTGGCACGCTTATAGCTTAGTTGGAACCTCTCCTCATAATCCTCTAAGGAATCATCATTTCCCATGGACATCCAAAAGATTTCCCCCTTTGTTTCCTTGGACCTACAGTAATCCCGGTACTTGGTATTGAAAGCTTGCTGCATCTGAGCCCAAGTAGTGATACTATTCCCAGGTAAGCCCATGAACCAGCGTAGTGCTGCATCCTTAAGAGTGGAAGGGAAAAGTTTCAACTTTTTCTCATCTTCAGTATAGTCATAGGTTCTACAAAGGACAGCAAACTCAAACAGGAAGGTATCCGGATCTTCAGTGGTCAGCCCATGGAAGTGAGGTAAGGCGGAGGGGCTAATGTTCTTCATTTTCATCTCTCCATCGGTCTCTCAGATGGGAAAGGCACCTTCTATTCTCTCATCTTCTCTTCTATTGTCAGCCATAGCTTCAGATGGAGTGGTCTCTAACTCTTCTTCTACTATAGGGTCTTTGGATATCTCAGGATGTTCACCTATAGGTTCTTCTGGGTCACTGTCACCAAAGAAGAGAGAAGGGTGACTTAGTGATGTAGTGGGGGTGTTTGGTAGGAATTTGCCTGATCTATCTCGGTTCCTACGAGGCATGAAATGGAAAAGACTCTCTTTTTCTTTTGATTACTTTTTCTTTGCTTTTCTTTTGGTACCTGCAAAACTGAGACAGATTGATCTACAACTAACTATGAAATATGCAAAATTAAACTGAAAGCAGGAAAGAACTAATCTACTTTGCTCAAAGGAAATTGCAAGAATGGAAATGCTAGTTTACGCTTGCAGAAAGGAAATGCTAATCTAGGAAAGCAGGAAATGCTAATCTATGAAAGCAGGAAATGCTAATCTATGAAAGCAGGAAATGTCTATGCTACTCTTGCAGAATGGAAATGAAGTAAACTACTTAGCAGAAGGCAAGAGTAAGAAAGTAGAAGAAAAGCAACAATTACTAATACTCTGATGCTTCCCCGGCAACGGCGCCAAAAAGATGGTGGGATCCAGTATTGTAGCAGTAATTCTACAACTACTGGAGCTTCCTATCTCTAATTTTATCAACCCGGTAGTTCGTACAAACTTGGAAGCGACGGTGTTGTATGCACAAGTACTAGCTCTTGTCGCAGCTGTCACTTGGTCAGCTGGCACAAGTCCGCTAGGGCTCAAGCCAACTTCTATAGGCTCACAGAAGAAGCTTTATGAATGATGGATGAAAGCTAACTGAAAGAAGACTAATCTAGTTGCAGAAAGGAACTGAAAGCCAACAAAGCATGAAAACCCTAGTAAACCCTAATTTGACTAGCTAAGCCCTTACAATGCAAAACTGTGAATGAAACTACTACCACTAGTGCCATTACTTGCAGTGAACTGAAATACATGCTTCTAAGCTACTTGCATCTGAAAAGACATGTTTTTGTATTTTTTCATTAAGTGGTTGGACTTATTGTGATGATGCTTTTGATTAGGGTTTGGTTGTGCAGGAGCGGTTGGAATGGAAGGAAAGCATGGGCAAGGTCAGGATGGCTAAGGGAGGTCCCAGAGGGTCTCTAGCATCGATCCACAGAAGTCTACCACGTTCGGATGCTCAGCAACCGAGTTTGCAGGCTTCTACAGGAAGTCTGCAGGGGATCCTACAGGAAACTCAGGGGTTTCTACAGGAAGTCTGTGCAATTCTACAGGATGTTTGGCCGTGGAAGTTTTGGGAGATGGTGAAGTGTTGGAGTGGTATGGGAGGATAGGTGAGATGGAGATGGAGCTGGTGATGGCTCAGGAGCAGAGAAATCAAATGGAGGAAGAGTGCATGTAGTGGTTTGATGGTTGGAAGGATGGGATCAATGAAAGGTTAAGTAAATGAAGCTAAGTGATTAATGGATGAGTTGGAGGGTAGATGAGTTGGACAGAGGCTGAGTAGGTGGATTGAGGAGAGATCAAGAAGAAGAAGAAGGAAGTGGAATGATAAGGAGCAGCGTAAATGAAACAAATGACTTATGCACCCAAAAACGAGAAATTCATTAACCTATGATAACTGTGCCATGAAACCTGTGAACAACAATGGAAAACCAAGAAATGAAATTCGTGCATGGAAGTGAAATGTAGAAGTATGGTTCAGTGTCAAAAGTGCATGGATGGATCTTCAATGAAAAGTGTCTATGTTGCAGCTTGCATGGAAGTGAGAAGAACTGCGTTTCTTTTTGGTGGTTGGTTATGGACTGCACCCCAATCCCTAACAGAGATGGCAGTGAGCCTTAACAACCTTTTGCTGGAGCTCCAATAATTTATAACTATCCTCCTATAGAATCTAAACAACTGAAACAAATTCACCATAAACTAATCCTATCTAAGCTCATGAAAAAGACTAAATTAACAAACTGTAAATTCGAATTGCATGTGAAAGTAAAAACTCAAAGTGCTAGAACGAAATGCAAACACATTACAACACCGAGGAGATCTATTGCTCTCAGGTTGGGCCCTAACCGGAGAGCTATAGCTCCCTTAGAAACTCAGAATGAGATCAAAATCTGCCTGCCTTTATTCATAAACGGAAGTCTGGTGACATGCCAAAATGGCTTACAAAAGGAACAAAAACCGAGCTGTAGCTCGTACTTCCAAATTACAAGAGTAATACAAAAGTTCAAAAAGCTCCTATCCAAGGCTACGGCCTCAGTATTTATGCAAAATGATCATCCAACAGGTGTCCTTGATTTGAGGAGCTCGACTGTCCAACTGAAGTTTAAACTGCTGATCCTGTAGGGCAATCATAACTGTTGTTCCTGTAGAACAGTTATAACTGTTGTTCCTGTAGAACAGTTGGCTGCTTCTAAGCTCGGTGGGGAGATGGATTGGAGCTCAGAGCTATGGTGGGAATCACGAGGAAGGTCCCCAAGACCGTGGACATCCTCTCCTAAAAACCAGCAGTGCCACCTCATTGTCTCCTTGTCTCCTTTCTCGTGGTCTTTTCTCCCTTTTAATGCCAAAAACCTGAAAGCATCATGCATTAGTCACGTAGATAGAATGCCTACCCTTCTTCCTACAAACAACACGAATAAACCAATAAATGAATGCATAAGCAATAAAAAATGAATGGTTTGAGCAGAGCAAGTAGGCCAAATGAGCCCAAATTGTACCAAAAATTGGGGCTCATCAGTCATGAACCAAATTTCATGATGGATAAGATGCTTGATATCTTCCAATGAACAAGGCATGAAAATCCTTTAAACAATAAATACAAGCGGGCGGCGAACTTTCATACCAAGATTGGGCTTTACCTTCCAGAGTGGCCATGAATATCTTCATCAAGCAATCTTCAAGAAAATCAACCTTCAACTTGTGAATATGCATGTGAAATCTAACCAGATGTAGAGCAGCGTCCTTCCTACCATCATCTTTAAATGTAGGCAAATTCCTTGACCAATCTACCTTCGGAATTTTATTTGGAAAACCAGGGATGTGATCTCAGCTCATGGGAGCATATCTTCTTGCAACCCGATCCATTTTGAAAAGCTCAAAGCTACTAATCTTCCTGCAGTGAAGTCACTATGAAGCATTTATCTCTGGAGCTTTCAGTGAAGGAGTCGCTAGTGAATGATTTCAGCCTTGTCAGTGTTTGATCGTTGTCCAACATCAACAATCAGATCTGAACTTGATACATGTACTGGGGTAATTAACAAGTTAGATGTCACGTTTACAAGCTAGACCGGAGATTGACTGAAGCAGCGTTTATCTACTTTCGCTAATGCAAAGCAAAAGCGTTTCGAAGGCTACCTGGCATAACTTCAGGCTCCGTCTGTAGCTTATAAAACAAATGACATCAACAAACAAACCATTTGTTCTCCCCAGTATGGTCGCCAGTATGTTAGCGCTTGAAATTTCACCTCAGGCTGAGAAAGGCAAACTCCAAGGCAACATCAAACCACTTAGCCTCGTAGCTAGCCCTACGGGGCAGGAGAGGGCTCTCTCCGGTATATCTCGGCAAAGATCATCAAAGGGCGGAGATAACCAATAAAGAACATTGATTTTAGGCTAGTAAACTGATAAAAGGTTTGATTTGAGATTTTTAGGATTTTGGTGGAAAATCGGGGAAAGGCAATTTTGGGTGCGGGGATTGGACACAGTTTTCGCAGGGGGCTCTTTGGGGCAAGATAGGAGACTGTATTGATGCCTTTGAAAGAGTTGGATGGATGAGAATGACTGGTGAGGAGCTAAGGAGAGCAAGCAATCACCTTGAATTCCCCTTAAACAGATGAAAACATTGATATTAAGCAAACTTAAGAGCAGAGCATGGTAATCATGAATTCTACTTTAACACTTCATTTGCCTAATTTGCAGAAGGAAAAGTAAGAAGATGATTCACATAAGAAACATACAAGTACAAAGAGAAACACACCATCAATACATGTAACCACAGGAATCCCAAAAAAGGACTGCAAAACCCCGGTCTTTCTTCCTTTGCCAAAATTGCAGAGATACAATGAGTAATACAATAGAAAGCTTTCTCCCTCAAGAGTCCAACCATGAAAATGACCAAGAAAGTACATAATATAGGCAATCTAACATCTTTCCTTGCCTCTAGGGGTCGAGCTCACTATCCTAGGAGCTGTTTCAACCAATTCCAAACTGAGCACTAAAATCTAGGCAGTCAAAACAACTTGCCTCTATAAGCTAGGAAACCAATTCATTCATTAAATTTTTGCCTATTTCATGAATGAATCTTCTAGAAGAGATAAATAAGTGTCAAAGTATCATAAAATTACATCATTTACATCAAGGAGGATCAAAATCCACTCCAAAAAGTCAAACCTAGTCAAAACTGCGTTTTGCTGAGCTGTAGGTGCATTTCTGTGAAAATAGCCTGATGCGTAGCGCCCTGAATCTCAACGCATAGCGCGCCTTTGGGCCTGCTTTTGAGGCATTTCCCGGCATCCAAATGAGGCAAAAGTAGGCTTGTTGGAAAGGTCTGGATGTCTACTTTCCAACCCAAGTGGAATTTCTGAATTTGGTGACCATTTGCCCCTCCGAAATTGTAATCTCCCAAGACTTCTTCCTGTGTGTCAAAAAGGTGGCAGAAAGTCATTTTTTGCTTGTTTTTTGACCTTCTGGAGGCTCAAAACTTGATGGAATCTCTTGGAAATTGCTGAGCAAGTGTATTTTTGCATGACAAATCCAAAAATGCTAAATTTTCATAAAATGGAGTTGCCCATCTTTAGGGTAGCGCGCTACGCGTTGGGGAGGAAAACCTGTTTTTTGCCCAAAAAAAATCACAAATGACCAAAAATGCTCAAAATTTATTGAAATTTGTGCTGGAGATAAGTCATTTAGCACCATGCTCCTTCAAGGAAGCCTTAGCCAAGATGAGGGGATCGGGCCTTTTTCTTCGTTTTAGTGCCTTGGCCAACCGTCCTTTGAGCACCTTCATTTTTGCTTTACATACGTGCATCCGAGCCCAATAATGATTCTTCATGTTCCGGAGCATGTCCTTATCTTTGTTAGCCTTGGCCAACAACCTCTCCAAATGAGCATTGACCCGGAGAAGCATAGCCTCTCGCTCAATGGGTACCAAATCACCGGGTCTCTTGTGAGCCAAGTTGCGGTCTTCATGGATCCTCCGCAACTCATCAAGAGTGTGCTCATCCTCTAATTGCTTGTTGCGTTGCTCTAAATATGTGATTGTCCAATTTCCCATCTCCAGTTTTTGCTGCAACAAGTCATTTTCAGCCTCCTGTTGTTGAATGATCTTCTTAAGCTCCGAGCTAGGAGAATGGGTGTCAAGATCAATGATGTCAATATCTGGATCACCTGGCAATCCCTCCTCAATCATGGGCTGCTTGCCCCTCTCTGATACCTGTGCTGCTGTTGGAAACGAGGCCCCTTCCACCTGATGTGGAGAAAATACTCACCGAGCTGATGCAAATAAGGCCCTGTGGCCTCTCTGATATGTGATCAATGAAGGGGAGCTGACATGTCTGGGCTCAGGGATGTCATACTGCTGTGAAGGTCCTCCCTCCTCATGAACAACCTCAGGGGGTGGTGGTGGCGCTGTGAAGAAATCTCGAGAGATGAAATCCTCCCATGGAATACCTTGCTGGGCCAACTAATGCATGACCACAATCTTGATCAAAGCATAATTGTAGATGCTCCTGTGTTGCTGTGTTGGGCTCTTTCTCTGCACCAAGGGCACCATCCTCTCAATATTCCGGCACATGAAGAAAGGAATGTTCATCATCCGTACCCGTGTGAAATGCGAAATGCATCAACAAGTGGATATGATACGAATACAAACGTGAAAATCTGCCCTCACGGGTGAAATAGCGAATGATGAGCCTCATCAAGGGCGCATACTCATCCCTCAAGAATCTGAAAGGAAACACACCAGTTAGGTGCCTGTTGTGCCCTACAACAACCCCCCATTTCATATCATATGTATTTACAAATAATCAACATATGAAATGGGTCCCTTTTTAAAAAAATTAATTGGTATTAATGAATTAGTTCGAAAAAGGTATGATAATCAAATGAGTATGTAAATTGAAGCCTTTTTCGAATAACAATGTTTCCAAAATAAAACAATCTTTTGTTATTGCGATAAAGCGATCGCAAGATCGCATATCGCAATGACAAGAGAGACGCACTTAAACGGCACTTTGGCCTTTGCCGATGCGATATCGCTATCGGCAGTCGGCGTTTTATTTGCATACACAAAAAGAGCACATATCTCATTCCCCGATGCGACACTATATCGGCGATCGGCTATCGGCACTGCCTCTTATGAGAAAACGCTTTAAGTTATAAACCCCGACCCGATGCGATATCGCTATCGGCCGTCGGCGGTATCCCATGCATTTTTTATAAGGCGCCCACCTCTTTCCCCGATGCGATGCGAATTCGCTATCGGAGTTCGGCAAATCACTTAAATTGTATTTGGTAATGTGTTCATATGCTAGTCCGATGCAATATCGCAATCGACGTTCGCCGGGGCTACTTTCAAACGATAATGTAACACTCTCCCCCCATGCGATGCGACATTGTTCATCGGTAGTCGGCATTTTCAAAAAACGATTGCTTTGAGCTTAAAAGTTATATTTAAATCCGGTTGATAAGGCGCAGATTTCAAAAAACCGTTAAATGCAGGGATAAGGTAATCCATGCGTATTTAATAACTTTGCCCCTTCGATTAACGAATACTTGCGTCTAAGGCATAGCATATCTGTTGCACGCGTTGGGAAGTCATTCAACTGAATAACAGCGTAAAGGTCATTTAATGGGTAGCAGGCCTTAAAATCACCATTAATCCATATGCGATCTCTTACCAGTGATTGGATCCGCAGCCACTTTTCGAAAATTAATAGCGCCACGCTTCAAGTGATATATACCTTTCCAATTATGCTTTGTCTTCATTATTCCTCGTGTTACGATTTCTCTTGCACTTGTGTAGAGTTCGTTTGTTGAAGAAAGCCTGAACATGATGGGGAAGAAGAATAAGAGGAGTTCTGGTTCTACTACAGCATCTGTTGCAGGTCAAGCTGCTCCAATTTCGAAGAAAGGCTTAATCTCTGACACTACGTGCGCTGGTCTTGCTAGGACCACATGGCAGGGCACATATAATCTGTTGGAGGCCGAGCAACCACAAGTGACAATGAGAACGGCTAGTGTTGATGTACTAAGGAAGTCTGATGCAACGCTCAAAGATTTGGCCGACTCCTTTTTACACAGAATAGCGGCCAGAGAGCAGGTGCTCCCTTACACAGATGTGGTGCGCTGGGCAATTGAAGAAATCCCTATCACTGATAGAACTTTCCATACAAGGGACGGAAGGATTTTCGGGTCATTCAAGCCTAATGACCTAAGGCGAATGTATCATCTGCCTGAACCAAAGCTAGTCTACAGCAGAGCCTTCGTGGAGAAATTCGCAAAAGAAAATGAATCACCATCCGAACCCCTCCGAGATTGGAGGCAAAACCCAGCCAAGCACAAGCATGAAAGTTCGGGTAAGTACTCCAACGTTTCTTTGGCTTCTCCCTATTGCTATGCGGGGATTATGATGTGTAGATTGTGGGGATTACATGACTCTGTTAATATCAATATCGACATGGTTCCCTTAATGGAAGCGGCTATCAATAGTACAATTATGGATTGGGCCACTATTCTTTCTGATAAGTTGGTCGTAGCTGTTCGTGAATTTAGACACAAAACTAAAGTCACCGAAAGGAAAATCCCGCCATTTTATTATACCGCTTACATTATGGATACCCTGTGTTTTAATTCTGAGTTTCCTGTCCTCGGTTGGAGATGGACCACCCAAGATCCAACACCCATTCATTTATACCATCAGAAATTGTGGAAGTCCTATTACAAGGATCATTTGTACCAAATTTGTAATGGTTTCATGGTGCCCATTTACTATTCTATCTATGACAAACCCATTCCCAGAATTTCCTATGAAGCTTCTTTTGACTTACCAGCCATAGCAAGTTGGTTCGGGGAAGAGTATTTCACCTATATCAGAGTTTTTGGGAGTAAGGCTAGGCCACATGTCCTCCCTTTATATATCCCAGACAAGCTGTTAGCCCGGGAAATCTGCTACCAGATTATGGCTGAGAGTGTCACACAAACTCTCAAAGAGGAGAAGAAGAAAGGCTGGCCCCCTTTTCCTTTAAGAATTGGGGTTTTTACTTTGCTTAATTACAAGCATGCAGAAAAGGAAGCGACAAAACTCCAATCTTTATCCCTGGCCACTCTCCCAAGCAGACTCTATGATCCAAAGCAAACTGCCTACACTGCCCTAGAACAAGCAAAGTTGACGAAAGTTGATCATCAAGAGGATATGTTTGATGACCTGTTCGTAGGTATTGAGACAATCAGCCAAGCCAAACAGCTTGCAATAATGAAATACAATGATGAGGCGTTGACTGAGTTTAATAAACTTAGGGAGGAGAGGTTGCAAACTCTGCCTCTAGATTTATTATCCACAACTCCAGTGTCTTCCTCAAGCGAGCCTGGTCGGCAACAGATACATCCACCTCCTGTCACAACTAAAGAACAGGATAAACAACAGGAGGAACGGCAGAAGAAGCTGCAGGCTGAGAAGCAAAGAAAAGAGCAAGCAGAGAGGCAGAAACAGGAGCAGATAGAAAGGCAACAAAAGGCAAAGAAGGAAGAAGAGCAGAGGAAGAAGAAGGAAGAAGAAAAACTGAAGAAAGAACTAGCAGATAGGCAGAAAAAGGAATTGGAGGAGCAACAGCGAAAAGCACTTGAAGAACAGCAGAAGCTATAACAAGAAAAAGAGCGGAGCAAATCCCATACAGAGCAACATAAGCAAACCTCCACCGATCCTGAATTGATTAAACAATGGAACCAATTCGATTCCATTATCAGTGGTAAAGAAGGCTCCAAAGACAAAGGCTCCTCTAAAACAAGCGATGCGCCCGATACCACTTCTTCTCAGGTTCTAGGAGGAACCAGCGGCCCACCCATTTCACAGGATGTCGAGGTAATCAATAAGGACCCTTCCGATCAAATTGTTCTCCAGGTGGAAGAAATTCCTCCCCTGGATATTTTCTATAGCCCAAAGCATAGAGTCGTTATCAAGCGCTCTAAGAAAAGACGAAGGCTTGATCAACCTTCTATCTTTCCTGAGCAAACAGTCACGGGCAATATGGTCTGGAAGGAGGATTTGGATCCCTCCGATGATCTAACAAAGCTGTCGCAATTCGCGGGAGCTTATTCTGCAGCAACTATCGACAAAGCATCAGAGGTAAGTCTTCTGTTGAAGACTAAGGACCATGAAATATATGCATTACAGGCGGAGGTAATTGAGGCGAAAAACAAAGCAGCACAGGTGGAAGAGCAGTTGCTGGCTCAACAGCAAGAAAACAATTTGTTAACCCAGCAACTGCAAATTGAAAGACAAAGGATAGACCAAAGTGAAACTCAGAAGGCAAAAGAATTGTCGGAGGCATTGTCACAGTTGAAAACATCAAATGAGCTGATGATGAAATCAAAAGATGAGTGAATAGCTCAACTATCAACACAGCTCGAAGGTATCAAGAGCACACAGAATGTGAAAGTCTTCAGAGCAGAGGCAACTCAAATAAATGGCGCATTACTGTCTCAGATCAGACTTTTATGTCAAAAACTTGTTAAGGCTGAGCAATTATGCGAAATATCTACAACAGTGTGTGAGCAAATAGAGAAGGCCAGGAATGAGCTAGATCATGCCGAAGAAGCCATATCCGATTATATTGAGTGGCAAGATACTGACGAAGGGAAAGCAGCGAATTTGTCCCGAATCCATGAAACGTACAAAGACATCCTCTTCACGGAATGGAACACTCAGGTAATGAAAGCAGAAAGGGCGGCTTCCAGGTGTAAAATAATTGCCAGCAATATGATCGACCTAGTCAATGATACACTTTATTTGGCGAACATGATCTCCAAGTGCACACCTGGAAGCATAACAACAGCAGGTATGCTTGAAGAATCAAGTTATCCTGACTTGGAGGAACAGAGGAAATTAATTACCGGAGTAAATACTTTAACCTCTGATGCATATTGGCTCTTTCTAATCAAGCCACATACTCAAAGGTCTGCTCTCAAGTGTTTAACAGATGCCCTCGGATACCTGATCCTCGACATTCAAGATGCTACATATGATGCTCAGCTAACTTCGCGTCTCAACACTCCACCAGAAGTAGAGCCAATGCTGGCGATATGTCAGCTCAGGAGTAAAGGCAAAGAACCCATTGAATGAAGCATTGCCGCCAACTGCCAGATTGCCAAGAAAGATGGAACAAACATTTATTGATGCCAATTTAATAGCTTTTCAGTTGTTTAGATATTTAGATTAGTATAGTATTTATAGACCCTTTCATTGTTTTGGAAAGGGTCGTAAAATTTTGTAATAAGACTTAAAGGCTGAAGTTTGCACTATTGTGCTTCAGTCTATATTCTTTTTGTGAAACTCGACCAACGGTCCTTAATTTTGATTTGAAGGCTGTTTTATACAATTGCGCACGACTGTCTGTTGTTTGGAATGCTTTCCGATTTGAAGGAAGGACTGTGACATAGTGATTGATGTACTGGATTGATCGATCAGCTTACATGGTACTATTATCTGTATCTGTGTTCTTTCTTATTATATGAATTGCTGTGTTATTATCTTTGCTATTGTTGAATGCATGTATGCGATATAACAGCGAATCGTCATTTCACTTCACTATTGAATGCTTGTGTTGATTTGTTATCCCTTTCACTCATGCATGTATCAATGATATGAATGATTAAGCGTAGTAATTCGCTTTAATCGCTCTGCATAACTAATTATGCAGAGCAATGTTTAAATGGTTTAAACATCTATGCTTAAAGTGTTAGAGTCATTTATATGCCTGCCTAAAAGCACAGATCATCAAACGCTACGCTTTACCAAGTGATAAGTCTCGGGATCCGATTATAGTTATTACATTTTGTTTATGGTTTAGCTGTCTGCTCATTATCATCTTATCTCATAAGTCATTCATCCATCCCATTCACTTATACGTTTTTGGGAAACTGGTCCCATTATCCCCAGTCGGAACCACTATTCCAAACGGAAAAGGAGCTGCACTAAGGTCCGGACCGGGTGGTTTCCCCTTTGTTGTGGCAGCGATTTTCGAGGCCTCAACAAAATTGGCGCTAGAAGGAGGGCCTAACTGTGAATGGCAAGCCGACCTAAATCGGCAAGTCATTCTAAGAGTAATTCTCCCTCCAAATCTCCTTGTTCTTCTCAATTGCATGCTGGTTCTCCAGCCCATAACCAAGAAGAAGAGGAATCTACCACCACTGCTCAATCCCATCATATCCCAGAACAGCTAAGTCTTGAATCTCCTGAAGTCCAGTCTCTAATCCATAAACTTCAGAGCTTCTCGATCTCACCACAGAAATCTGAGATATCAGAAAGCAGTGCGACTTCGCAGTTCAACCTCACACATCCTCTTACCAGACTTCAGAGCGAAAAACTTGGTATTGAACCCACTGAGTTTCCTTTACCCAAAAGGAAAAAGCCAAAGAAAAATACTGAAGGATCTGATACTGGGGATTTTTCTTCCACATCCTCCATTTCATCTCCTCATCTGCAAAGTCAACCACCCACTCCTCCATTACATATTGTTGTTCACCAGGGAACAGAAACCTCAATATCCCAATCTATTCACTCCTCATCTTCAACCCTTTCCAACACATCCGGAATCCCAGCAGTAGTCCCAACCACTGCCGCCATTATAATGGCAGATCCATGGACTAGGCCAGGAGCAGTCAACATGCCTGGACCATTGCATGATTTACCCAATGACCCCGAAAAATGGCTGCCTAAATTCAATCGAGATGATGGGATCCAGGCTGAAGAACACATCAACAATTTCATGTTAGCAGTTAACCTAAAAGGAGTGACAGAGCAAGATGTCGTAGTAAGACTTTTCCCTTACACTTTACAAGGATCAGCAGGATCCTGGTATTTCTCCTTACCCTCTGGTTCGATTACCAGTTGGAATACATGCCAAGAGCAGTTTCTCACCAAATATGGAGATGATAGATCCCTAGAAACTTTAATAAATGACCTCTCCAATTTGAGAATAGAGCACAGGGAACCAATAAAGGAGTTTAATGCCAGATTTAATAAACTACTGAATAAAATCCCTACCGCTTCTAAACCAAGTGAGCAAATCCGAAGCGAATGGTACATCACTGCCCTACCTGCCAACATAGCTATCTTTGTAGACAGGGCTGGCAAACCCACCTTAGCTGAAAATATGAAAGAAGCACTTGCCGTTGAAAAGCGCATCAATGCTCTTGAAAAGAAAGCTGTTCTAGAAGATAGAAAAGCTAAAAAAGTCTCGTTTAAAGAAGATTCCAAGAAGAAAACCCCGAAGGACCCATATGACATGGAAGGTTTACAAAAGGTCCTTAAAACATTGTCTAATGAAATGGTTGAGATTAAAAAACAGGTGGCCGAAACTTCAAGCAAAAGATCATTTAGGACTTTTAAGAGAACCGAATCAAAGCCACCTAATGTTATATCTAACGCTGATTCGGACCAAGAAGAAGAGGAAGAGGAAACACCTTCACAGACCGATGATGAAGAAGAAGTAGCTGAATGCCACGGAATGTGGGATTTTATACTCCCAAACTCTGATATGGAGAATGAAGAAGAAGCCTTTCCGGTTACTACAAGAAGTAAAAGCACTCCTGAACCCGCCCAGGCAACTTCAAAGAAGAGGAGCGCAGGCGCTACTACAACAAAGGAAAAAGTTCCCCCAAAAAAGTCACCTGTGGTAGTTCCTCAAAACCAGCCTTCAACTTCTAGTGCTCCTTAAACATCCAAGACTCTAGTGGTATCCGATTCAATGGAATATAACATTGTTGATGATATGAAGAAAACCAAGGCAAATATAACCATGTTTGAACTTAGTAAACTGAAACATCAGCAAAAGCTACTTCTCAAAGAATTAAACGTTGTTCCCTCTACTCCCCTTCCCAGTACAAGAGCCGCCAACGATCAAGGCCAACCTCCCGCAGGTATGGTTGAAATTACTGATTCAGTCTTAATCGGAGATAAATCAAATTCTCACACTCCACCCTTCCTGCTCACTTATGAGATTTATAATAGAAACCTACACAACTGTTTAATAGATTCAGGGGCCTCATCTAATATAATGCCAGCTTCAGTTTGCTCTAAGCTGAACATTGAACCCCAGAAGTCTGCAATTCATATTGTACAGTTGGATAGAACTAAAGTGCAGGTTGTGGGAGAAATTAATTCTGTAACCATCAGGTTGTCAGTCGACCCCAGAATTGTCCAGAGAATTGACATTTTAATCGCAGACATACCTGAATTTTATGGTTTGATTTTAAGCAGAGATTGGTCCGAAAAATTACATGGGTATATTTCCACAGATTGGTCACATATGTGGCTTCCCTACAAGGGAAAGCCAAATCAGATCAGGATCGATCGTGAGAAACATATGACCCACACAGTTACTGAATTCGAGCAAGAAAACCAACCTGTGGCATTCAACAACAACATTTTGGGGAATTATTCGGCAGAATCATTCTTTGGCAACTTTGTTGCCCAACCATCTCCTTTTTCAGTCAATCATTTTACATCTCAAATAGAAAAATTTTCACAAACTGATAGGTCCAGATGTTTTAATGATCCTGAGAAAAATGTAGATACTTTTGTTAATATTCCTTTATTTTGGTCTCTGTATTTTGATGGCTCTAAGTCCCCTGAAGGTTCAGGAGCTGGATGTATATTGGTTAGTCCGCAAGGAGAAAAGACAATGTTGTCTTGTAGGTTAGAGTTTGAGTGCACTAATAATACAGCCGAATATGAGGCTTTAATCCAAGGATTATATAAAGCAATCGGTCTGGAGGTACAATATCTAAAGGTTTTCGGCGATTCAGAAATCATTGTCAAACAGGTTAGAAATGCAATTCATTGCCTTTCGACTCACCTTAAACATTACCAATCGCTCGTTCAAGAACTTACCTCACACTTTCTTGCATTCAACATTTCTTCTATACCTCGATCTCAAAATGCAGCCGCAGATTTACTAGCCAATGTAGCTTCAAAGCTTCTACCTTCTGAAGACTACAGCCTTGATAGATTTTCCGTAGAATTACTTTTCAGACCTTCAATTCCCGACAATGTCACTAATTGGAGAGTATTTAATCATGACGATGATATTTTGCAGTTTTTAACTTCTGAGAATTCTTATGATAAGCAAGTTATCGAGGAAGATGATCATGATTCCCAGATGAAAGGAGTGCCCAAAGAAAATTCGATCCCCAAACCAGTGGTAAAATTAGAAGACCTTTATGATATTAAAGACAGGTTCAAACCTGTAATTAACACAAAGCTTCAAAGTTCTACCCTTAGGTTTGAATTAATAAATCTAGGAACCAACGAGTCTCCTCAAAACATCAATTTAGGAACAGGACTATCTCAGAACGAAAAGGAAGCATTTATTAAATTGTTGAGAAAGAACAAACAGGTTTTTGCTTGGAAATATGATGACTTAAAGACATACGATACATCTATTATCCAGCATACCATTCCTATGCTTCCTGATAAAAAACCAATTCAGCAAAAATTAAGAAAAATACACCCAAATTTGGAGAGCCAGATTAAGTCGGAGCTTAATAAGCTTTTGAAAGCCAAAATTATTTTCCCAGTCCGACATTCAAACTGGGTCTCTAACATGGTGCCAGTCAGGAAGAAAAATGGCAACATTCGAATTTGTATTGATTTCAGGAATTTAAACAAAGCGAGCTTAAAAGACAACTTCCCATTGCCCACTATGGAGCAAATTCTCCAATCAGTGGCAGGTTCTGAATTGATGTCTTTTCTAGATGGTTTTTCAGGGTACAATCAAGTTCTGGTACATCCCGATGACCAGCTCAAAACTACAGTCAGGACAAAATGGGGAACCTATGCATATCAGAAAATGCCTTTTGGTCTTATAAATGCCGGAGCGACATTTCAGAGAGCTATGGATATGGCCTTCAGAGGGTTAATTAATCGATCAGTAGTCGTCTATCTAGACGATATTACTGTATACTCTAAAAAGAGAGATAATCATTTGCACGACTTAAATCAGATCTTTCAGAGATGCAAAAGATATGGTATTTCCCTAAACCCAAAAAAGTCCTTCTTTGCTCTAGATCAAGGAAAACTCTTAGGGTTTATAGTATCCAAAGACGGTATTTATATTGATCCTGATCGGATTAATGAAATTTCTGAAATCCCTTTCCCACATAACAAAAAATCAATGCAGTCATTTTTAGGTCAGATTAATTTTGTCAAACGATTTATTCCAGATTTTTCACAGATTGTATTACCACTTCAGACAATGATCAAGAAGAATTCAGTCTTCAAATGGGGATCAGAAGAAAAGCAAGCTTTTGATGTTATCAAACAGTCAATAATCAATGCCCCAGCCTTGAATACTCCAAATTTTTCTAATCATTTTACACTATATACTATCGCATCCAACACTTCATATGCTGCAGTACTCACACAACTGAATGATAACAACCTAGAAGCACCCATATCATTTTTCAGTTCAAATCTTCAAGGTGCCGAGTTGAATTATTCAGATGTGTAAAAACAAGCCTTTGCTGTGTTCAAAGCAGTCAAACATTATAGACCCTTCCTTTTGAAAACCCACACGAAAGTAGTAGTTCCTTTCCCAGCGGTAAGACAACTACTAATTCAGAAAGAATTGGGTGAAAAGAGAGCCAATTGGGTTACAGCGCTTCAAGAGTATGATTTAGAAATAAAGCCAGCAAAGATTGTTAGGGGCCAAGGTTTTTGCAGGATATTGGCAGGAGCATCAAACATTCACGAATCAAGCGATGAAGATCAGATTGAATCCATCAATCAGATAAGTCTCACTGATTCTGAATCTCAGTATGCTGATTTGATATTTTATTTGAAGAACGGTTATGCTCCTCCAAATTTATCTTACAAAAATAAAAGGGCCATTAGGTTGAAAGCTAAGAACTTCACTCTCATTGATGATGTGTTGTTTAAACAAAATTATGATTCTATCCTGCTAAGATGTCTTGAGAAAACTGAAGCACTAAAGGTTCTGCAGGAGCTACATGATGGACCAGCTGGAGGACATTTTGGAGCTGACACAACAGCTCACAAGATTATTCATGCTGGATATTATTGGCCTACTCTATTTAGAGATTGCCATGAGTACGTAAGAAAATTCCTTAATTGCCAAACATCTGGTGGAAGACAACGAAAATCCGCTTTCCCTCTACAACCTGTCAACATTGAACAGCCATTCGAACAATGGGGATTAAATATCATCGGGGAAATTACTCCACCATCTTCCAAACAACATAGGTATATCCTTACCGCTACTGATTATTTTACTAAATGGGTAGAGGCTATTCCTTTGAAGGCAGAAAATGCAGAGGCAATCATCGAGTTCATTGACCAGTTCATCATTACCAGGTTTGGTGTTCCAAACGCTCTTGTTTTTGATAATGCCTCTTATTTCTCAGGAAACGCTATATATGAGTTTGCTATTAAAAGGGGGTTTAAACTGAAATATTCTTCCAATTATTATCCCCAGGGGAACGGTTTAGCCGAATCAACTAATAAGAATCTCATCAAAATCATTAAGCGAACTGTTGAACAGAATCATAGAAATTGGCATAAATCTTTGGTCTTTGCATTATGGGCTGATAGAATAACACAAAAGGCTTCTATAGGGACCTCTCCTTTCAATCTGGTATATGGAAAAGAAGCTGTGTTGCCTACAAATCTTGTTCTTCCATCTTTAGCCCTAGTGCAGTTTATTCAAGAGACTCCGTCTTCTTCTATCCAACTTAGACATGACCAAATTCTCAAATTAGAAGAAGAAAGGGAAAAGGCCAGAATCACTCATGCCAAACATCAACAAATCATCAAAGCATCTTTTGACTCAGCATCATCCGATTCCAAACAGCTTCAAGTTGGTGACTTAGTTCTCAAATGGGACAAGGCCCATGAGGATAAAGGTAAGCATACCAAATTTCAGAAAATGTGGCTTGGACCATTTTAGATCTGTGAAAAGATAGGCCATTCAACTTTTATATTGCAAAGCTTATCAGGGTTGAGAGATTCTCTCCCCGTCAACGGCCTGATCCTGAAGAAATTCTTTAATTGAGAAGGTAACCCCTTCTCCTTTTTTTAGATTTCCGTAATTTGTAGGATTAGTAGGAAATAAAACTGTAAGAGTACCTCCATTGACCTTTTGTTATGTTTGAGAAAGCTGTCTCACAGAAATAATATAAATACCTGTTTTTAGATAATAGAACCCTCAATCAAAAGAAATAGTTTCTAGGAAATTAGATATCCTTGTGTTCTGAAACTTTAATCTAAATTTTGAAGACTCCTCTCACGAAGTAAAAGTTCTGAATCATTTTCTGTTTCCAAAATTAGTCTCCAAAGGTTATCTGTTAAAAGAAATAGAGGCTAAACCATTTGTCAGTATCTTCAACTCTTTACTTGTCATCCATTTGCTCTTAAGGAGAAAATTGTTCACCCCATTCACTAAAGGTTGTGATTATTCAGAGTGTAATTCTAAAATATAAAAGATTAAAGATAAGAGGTCTTATCATAAGCCTGCTTACCATGTTCATAGGGAAACAGCTTAACTGACATTACCAATACTGCCTACCAAAACAGGGTAATGGCTTGAAATTTCAAGACAAGGGGTCTCATCACGAGCCGGCTTGATCAGTTAAATTATTACCAGTGAATGGCATTGTCATAAGCTGGCTACCAAACCAGGACAATGGCTTTTTATCTTATTTATTACAAATAAAAACAGATGAAAAATAAAATATGAAAACATTTTATGGATTCATTCTGTTAATCACACTCTTATGTGAATGGAAAAGTGGACAATACTATGGTTAAAAGGTATCCCTGTCGAGACTATAAATGTTTGCTGGCAACAGAGGCTCTACCTATGACAAAGGGGTTAATTATAAAGGCTGATGTGGGAAAGTTTTCTATTTTATCACTATGAACCAATAAAGACTTATTTTAAGAAACTTTTTATGTATTTGGTTTCTTTAAACTAAATGGGACGAAGTTAACAAAATGGAATTCACTTTTGTCAGAACACATGAATATCTAGTTATATTAGAAATTTCTCCTTCTGATTGAGTTTCTATTTATGAAAGGCTTGAATGTTTATGTTAATTTCAGAGATAACTGGTTCTACCAACGAATCGCCAATTGTTGTGCCCTACAACAACCCCCCATTTCATATCATCTGTATTTACAAATAATCAACATATGAAATGGGTCCCTTTTTAAAAAATTAATTGGTATTAATGAATTAGTTCGAAAAAGGTATGATAATCAAATGAGTATGTAAATTGAAGCCTTTTTCGAATAACAATGTTTCCAAAATAAAACAATCTTTTGTTATTGCGATAAAGCGATCGCAAGATCGCATATCGCAATGACAAGAGAGACGCACTTAAACGGCACTTTGGCCTTTGCCGATGCGATATCGCTATCGGCAGTCGGCGTTTTATTTGCATACACAAAAAGAGCACATATCTCATTCCCCGATGCGACACTATATCGGCGATCGGCTATCGGCACTGCCTCTTATGAGAAAACGCTTTAAGTTATAAACCCCGACCCGATGCGATATCGCTATCGGCCGTCGGCGGTATCCCATGCATTTTTTATAAGGCGCCCACCTCTTTCCCCGATGCGATGCGAATTCGCTATCGGAGTTCGGCAAATCACTTAAATTGTATTTGGTAATGTGTTCATATGCTAGTCCGATGCAATATCGCAATCGGCGTTCGCCGGGGCTACTTTCAAACGATAATGTAACACTCTCCCCCCATGCGATGCGACATTGTTCATCGGTAGTCGGCATTTTCAAAAAACGATTGCTTTGAGCTTAAAAGTTATATTTAAATCCGGTTGATAAGGCGCAGATTTCAAAAAACCGTTAAATGCAGGGATAAGGTAATCCATGCGTATTTAATAACTTTGCCCCTTCGATTAACGAATACTTGCGTCTAAGGCATAGCATATCTGTTGCACGCGTTGGGAAGTCATTCAACTGAATAACAGCGTAAAGGTCATTTAATGGGTAGCAGGCCTTAAAATCACCATTAATCCATATGCGATCTCTTACCAGTGATTGGATCCGCAGCCACTTTTCGAAAATTAATAGCGCCACGCTTCAAGTGATATATACCTTTCCAATTATGCTTTGTCTTCATTATTCCTTGTGTTACGATTTCTCTTGCACTTGTGTAGAGTTCGTTTGTTGAAGAAAGCCTGAACATGATGGGGAAGAAGAATAAGAGGAGTTCTGGTTCTACTACAGCATCTGTTGCAGGTCAAGCTGCTCCAATTTCGAAGAAAGGCTTAATCTCTGACACTACGTGCGCTGGTCTTGCTAGGACCACATGGCAGGGCACATATAATCTGTTGGAGGCCGAGCAACCACAAGTGACAATGAGAACGGCTAGTGTTGATGTACTAAGGAAGTCTGATGCAACGCTCAAAGATTTGGCCGACTCCTTTTTACACAGAATAGCGGCCAGAGAGCAGGTGCTCCCTTACACAGATGTGGTGCGCTGGGCAATTGAAGAAATCCCTATCACTGATAGAACTTTCCATACAAGGGACGGAAGGATTTTCGGGTCATTCAAGCCTGATGACCTAAGGCGAATGTATCATCTGCCTGAACCGAAGCTAGTCTACAACAGAGCCTTCGTGGAGAAATTCGCAAAAGAAAATGAATCACCATCCGAACCCCTCCGAGATTGGAGGCAAAACCCAGCCAAGCACAAGCATGAAAGTTCGGGTAAGTACTCCAACGTTTCTTTGGCTTCTCCCTATTGCTATGCGGGGATTATGATGTGTAGATTGTGGGGATTACATGACTCTGTTAATATCAATATCGACATGGTTCCCTTAATGGAAGCGGCTATCAATAGTACAATTATGGATTGGGCCACTATTCTTTCTGATAAGTTGGTCGTAGCTGTTCGTGAATTTAGACACAAAACTAAAGTCACCGAAAGGAAAATCCCGCTATTTTATTATACCGCTTACATTATGGATACCCTGTGTTTTAATTCTGAGTTTCCTGTCCTCGGTTGGAGATGGACCACCCAAGATCCAACACCCATTCATTTATACCATCAGAAATTGTGGAAGTCCTATTACAAGGATCATTTGTACCAAATTTGTAATGGTTTCATGGTGCCCATTTACTATTCTATCTATGACAAACCCATTCCCAGAATTTCCTATGAAGCTTCTTTTGACTTACCAGCCATAGCAAGTTGGTTCGGGGAAGAGTATTTCACCTATATCAGAGTTTTTGGGAGTAAGGCTAGGCCACATGTCCTCCCTTTATATATCCCAGACAAGCTGTTAGCCCGGGAAATCTGCTACCAGATTATGGCTGAGAGTGTCACACAAACTCTCAAAGAGGAGAAGAAGAAAGGCTGGCCCCCTTTTCCTTTAAGAATTGGGGTTTTTACTTTGCTTAATTACAAGCATGCAGAAAAGGAAGCGACAAAACTCCAATCTTTATCCCTGGCCACTCTCCCAAGCAGACTCTATGATCCAAAGCAAACTGCCTACACTGCCCTAGAACAAGCAAAGTTGACGAAAGTTGATCATCAAGAGGATATGTTTGATGACCTGTTCGTAGGTATCGAGACAATCAGCCAAGCCAAACAGCTTGCAATAATGAAATACAATGATGAGGCTTTGACTGAGTTTAATAAACTTAGGGAGGAGAGGTTGCAAACTCTGCCTCTAGATTTATTATCCACAACTCCAGCGTCTTCCTCAAGCGAGCCTGGTCGGCAACAGATACATCCACCTCCTGTCACAACTAAAGAACAGGATAAACAACAGGAGGAACGGCAGAAGAAGCTGCAGGCTGAGAAGCAAAGAAAAGAGCAAGCAGAGAGGCAGAAACAGGAGCAGATAGAAAGGCAGCAAAAGGCAAAGAAGGAAGAAGAGCAGAGGAAGAAGAAGGAAGAAGAAAAACTGAAGAAAGAACTAGCAGATAGGCAGAAAAAGGAATTGGAGGAGCAACAGCGAAAAGCACTTGAAGAACAGCAGAAGCTATAACAAGAAAAAGAGCGGAGCAAAGCCCATACAGAGCAACATAAGCAAACCTCCACCGATCCTGAATTGATTAAACAATGGAACCAATTCGATTCCATTATCAGTGGTAAAGAAGGCTCCAAAGACAAAGGCTCCTCTAAAACAAGCGATGCGCCCGATACCACTTCTTCTCAGGTTCTAGGAGGAACCAGCGGCCCACCCATTTCACAGGATGTCGAGGTAATCAATAAGGACCCTTCCGATCAAATTGTTCTCCAGGTGGAAGAAATTCCTCCCCTGGATATTTTCTATAGCCCAAAGCATAGAGCCGTTATCAAGCGCTCTAAGAAAAGACGAAGGCTTGATCAACCTTCTATCTTTCCTGAGCAAACAGTCACGGGCAATATGGTCTGGAAGGAGGATTTGGATCCCTCCGATGATCTAACAAAGCTGTCGCAATTCGCGGGAGCTTATTCTGCAGCAACTATCGACAAAGCATCAGAGGTAAGTCTTCTGTTGAAGACTAAGGACCATGAAATATATGCATTACAGGCGCAGGTAATTGAGGCGAAAAACAAAGCAGCACAGGTGGAAGAGCAGTTGCTGGCTCAACAGCAAGAAAACAATTTGCTAACCCAGCAACTGCAAATTGAAAGACAAAGGATAGACCAAAGTGAAACTCAGAAGGCAAAAGAATTGTCGGAGGCATTGTCACAGTTGAAAACATCAAATGAGCTGATGATGAAATCAAAAGATGAGCGAATAGCTCAACTATCAACACAGCTCGAAGGTATCAAGAGCACACAGAATGTGAAAGTCTTCAGAGCAGAGGCAACTCAAATAAATGGCGCATTACTGTCTCAGATCAGACTTTTATGTCAAAAACTTGTTAAGGCTGAGCAATTATGCGAAATATCTACAACAGTGTGTGAGCAAATAGAGAAGGCCAGGAATGAGCTAGATCATGCCGAAGAAGCCATATCCGATTATATTGAGTGGCAAGATACTGACGAAGGGAAAGCGGCGAATTTGTCCCGAATCCATGAAACGTACAAAGACATCCTCTTCACGGAATGGAACACTCAGGTAATGAAAGCAGAAAGGGCGGCTTCCAGGTGTAAAATAATTGCCAGCAATATGATCGACCTAGTCAATGATACACTTTATTTGGCGAACATGATCTCCAAGTGCACACCTGGAAGCATAACAACAGCAGGTATGCTTGAAGAATCAAGTTATCCTGACTTGGAGGAACAGAGGAAATTAATTACCGGAGTAAATACTTTAACCTCTGATGCATATTGGCTCTTTCTAATCAAGCCACATACTCAAAGGTCTGCTCTCAAGTGTTTAACAGATGCCCTCGGATACCTGATCCTCGACATTCAAGATGCTACATATGATGCTCAGCTAACTTCGCGTCTCAACACTCCACCAGAAGTAGAGCCAATGCTGGCGATATGTCAGCTCAGGAGTAAAGGCAAAGAACCCATCGAATGAAGCATTGCCGCCAACTGCCAGATTGCCAAGAAAGATGGAACAAACATTTATTGATGCCAATTTAATAGCTTTTCAGTTGTTTAGATATTTAGATTAGTATAGTATTTATAGACCCTTTCATTGTTTTGGAAAGGGTCGTAAAATTTTGTAATAAGACTTAAAGGCTGAAGTTTGCACTATTGTGCTTCAGTCTATATTCTTTTTGTGAAACTCGACCAACGGTCCTTAATTTTGATTTGAAGGCTGTTTTATACAATTGCGCACGACTGTCTGTTGTTTGGAATGCTTTCCGATTTGAAGGAAGGACTGCGACATAGTGATTGATGTACTGGATTGATCGATCAGCTTACATGGTACTATTATCTGTATCTATGTTCTTTCTTATTATATGAATTGCTGTGTTATTATCTTTGCTATTGTTGAATGCATGTATGCGATATAACAGCGAATCGTCATTTCACTTCACTATTGAATGCTTGTGTTGATTTGTTATCCCTTTCACTCATGCATGTATCAATGATATGAATGATTAAGCGTAGTAATTCGCTCTAATCGCTCTGCATAACTAATTATGCAGAGCAATGTTTAAATGGTTTAAACATCTATGCTTAAAGTGTTAGAGTCATTTATATGCCTGCCTAAAAGCACAGATCATCAAACGCTACGCTTTACCAAGTGATAAGTCCCGGGATCCGATTATAGTTATTACATTTTGTTTATGGTTTAGCTGTCCGCTCATTATCATCTTATCTCATAAGTCATTCATCCATTCCATTCACTTATACTTTTTTGGGAAACTGGTCCCATTATCCCCAGTCGGAACCACTATTCCAAACGGAAAAGGAGCTGCACTAAGGTTCGGACCGGGTGGTTTCCCCTTTGTTGTGGCAGCGATTTTCGAGGCCTCAACAGTGCCTCATATATACAGGTTTAATGTAGGGCTCATACTGGAATCTGTCCAACAGCTGGCGCTTGTTCCACTCTTCTCCAACATTGGGTATCCCTGTTGCTTGAGCAACAACCTCAAGTGACAATGTAAAATCCACCCCTGCAAGATTCACATGCCTGTTGTGCAAATGCAAAACAAACAAGCGGACCAATTCCCTGTGGTGTTGAATTTGGGAAATTCTCTCGCAATATCCATAGCATGATTGATGACGGAAACATGTGACTGCAAGTGGACAAGCTTGCAAATAGGCCAAAGAGGTGGGCTCCTCTCTCACATGCTGACCACCCTTACCACCCTTGTGAGGCCTCCTTGGCACCTCAACCTCCGGTGTTGACTCACGGTCATCACTTTGCTCATAATCTGTTTCGGTTTCTGACATGGTTTCAAGAGAAAAATGGTTGAAATGTACTGTTGCTTCTGCACAAATGACCTGTTGTTTTGACTGTTTGAATGCTGCTCCAAGGGGACAAAAAACACAAGGGAGATGTTTAGGGAGGGGGACTTTTGAGGGGATTTAGGGAAAATATATAAAAAAGGGAATTTAGGGAAGTAATTACGACACATACATCATCACATAATCATAATTTGTAGGGGTTTGATAGGAGGTAGGATTTAGGGAGATTTTATTGAATTTTAGGGATAGGGGTAGGGTTTTAGGGATTTTGATATTTTATTTTTTTTTGTTAGGGAGATTAGGTGAAAATGACAAGGGAGGGGATAATGGGAATGTGGGGAAATGAGGGAGTGAAAAAGGATGACCTTGGGCAACAAATGTAAAACCCTAGCTCACATGCATTCGAAATTTTTTTTTTTTTTTTGAAACATAATACATATGAATTTTCCATTTCAACTTGGTGGCATTTGACACATTTTCACGCTCATGTTATCTTTACAAAGCAATAACTTCAATGATTTGAGGCCTACCTGAAGAAATTGAGGAGGAAGAAGTCGATTTGTGGCTCACTGGCAAATTTCTGAAGGTGGAAACCCAACGCGTAACGCGCGGGCTCTGGAGCGTAGCGCCCAACCAATTTTTGCACTGTAGAGACTGCCCTGACGCGTAGTGCGCAGACCCTGATGCATAGCGCGCAGGTGCAGTCACCAAATTCGCCCAGTTTCACACTAAATCGCCTTTCACACTTGCTCTTGGAGTCTTGGAGGCAAAATAATTACAAAATGAGGAGAGAGGGGCTTTTATAAGCTTGATTTAAATTTATTTCCCCTCAAACCCACTTTATAATGTTTATGCAATGACACTTTTTAAAACTAATTGTTGCTGACTTGTGGTTTCCTTTTGTCATGAAATTGGTTGAAATGATGCTTTTTCTTGAAAAATTTTGCAGGAATAGCTTCTGAGGAGTCTTGGCAAAGGAGACCAAGGCCGCATGCCGACTTCTGAAGAATTTGAATTTTTTACAAATTTTTACAAAAATGAGAAAATGACCTTGCCTTAAAAAACAGGGTTTTTGAACTCAAGGTAGAAATTAGCTATACAATATGAAATCCTTTGAAATGATGCTTTGATGAACATCCCTCTGGCCTGCTGGGCATTTATTGACCTCAAAAGACAAAATTGGACTAAACCCTAGACCTCGGACCTTGATTTCAAGACAAGACCAATGACCCTGTAAGGAATTTATTGACTGAAACAAACTTGATCCAGCAATGCCAAGAGGGGAATAAATCACACAAGCTCCTCCATCAGGGTTATGGCATGCCTAATGGAATGCAATAAGATGATACTGATGAGACACCTACTTATGCAAATGCAAAGAGCTTTGATCGCTGATGGAGGGCTACTAGACTGACTCTAACAAGATGAACCATGGTTCCCGGTGTAGTCTGTCCCGCCCCTTCATTGTCACTTGAAGGAGGTCCAATTAATGGACTATACTCTAGTCCTGATCCTTCGTGATTTCTAAAGAGTCACCCACTTCGTGTAGCTCCGAACATCAAGGTAATGGCATCACCCATTTTTCACAATAGCATTTTAATCCAAGTATTCAATTATCTTAAGTACATACCTCGCGGTCTTTTGAAAAATATTCGCTATAGCTGACTGAGGTATAAACTGTAAATTCTATAACAAATCCTCCTATAATATGATCGATCCAGTGATCGACACCCCACGCGATCTTGTTTTCATATGATTCTAATCGTTGCACTAATTCTGGAGTCCACATTATAGGATTATCAAGCTTCCACCTTCCTTGGCTATCTGTCGACTTAGCCAACCATTCATATAGCTCAATGGGGAAGTTGTAAAAGAAGATCTCATGTATTTCTGTATACAGATACATGTTCAACCAATCTTCCTTCAATAGGCATGGATTCCTGTTTTCTTGCGCCACAAACTCGTGAATCTTCTGATCCAACCACTTTTCAATTTCTTTCTTGGTTGGATTCCAATGATGTGACATCACACATCTCTTTCAAGAAAATCTCGGTCCCAGCAATGGAACCATTAGTTGGTTTAGGGGGTCTTGACCCAAGTTTGGAGTTAGCTACGCCACCCAACAAAACCCTACACTATTGGCCCTTTCAGCAACAACCGGCGTAGCACAAGATGCAACCTGAAGCAGTATGGGGGGATGCAAGAACCAAGTTTCTGCATCTAGATACTAGTGTGATGTATTTAAGTGCCTCAGATCTTCCTTCGTGCAGATCGATAAACTCTTAGGGCTCACCATTGTACTCTATTAAAACAGCCTTCAAAAATTCACGAAAGTCTACGATCAGTCCTTGTAGACCTTTAACAGTTAATTTGCCTACTTTCGCGCATCAGAGAGCATTCCTAAATTAGTGTTCACGCAGATTTACTTAAGTTATTAGTAAACATAAGAGAATTCATCAGAGTCTTCGTGGAAGTACTTAGAAATTAATTACGTACATTATTAACACTTATTGAAGAGAATCACATAACATTCAATCAATATCTCATAAACCCAATCATTCATCTACAACATATATAACATTAACAGAGATAAACAGAAATATTCAAGAATTATTTGGGAAATTGTCTTTATTGATCTTCAATTCAAGATTACATACTCAAAATTTCCTTAAGCACACAGCTGCAGGGATCTGCGCACTCAGTTGCAGACTCTTCCTAGGCCTCTGCGCACTCAACTGCAGAACCTTTCTTCTTCTATATTTCCCACTTCTCTATCTTCGCTCTTCCTGTCTCTTCTTAGTCTACTTGTCCCTTCGCTAAGACTCCCCATTTATAGACTTTTCATACAATGCCATGGTCCGTGGACCATGGGTGACTCTCAAAACCGACTCAAAAATTTGCATATAACAAGGGGCTAAGCCCCTTTCACTCCTATTCATCTACATGCTCCACGTCCACAAATCGCGGAGACTTTACATTATTTACAAAACTATATCAAAACTTGGGTTACCTTATCTCCAAACTAACTCAGGGGACCCCCTACCAACACATTTAGTTGGAAAAATGTGTCCTTATGGTACAAATATCACTTATATCTTTGTAAGAATTCCCAACTCAAACAAAATATTCTGTTGGAATTACATACCTCCTCCTTAGGACGGCACTAAGTATTTTTAAAATCTTACCACAGGGTCAAGAATGAATGATTTTGGGATGAACTTATATCTGATATTCAGAAGTTTGTGGTAGAATGTTTGGTTTTCCAACAAAATATAGTTGAGAACATTTAGACCCCGGATCTGTTAAAACCTTTATCCATTCCAAGTCTACATTGGGAGAAGGTCTCAATGGATTTTAACACGGGTTTTCCCAAGTCTGAAGAAAATAGTGTCATCATGGTGGTAGTTGACAGACTCAACAAGTATGCACACTTTGGTGCATTATCTCATCCTTTTAAAGACAGTACAATTTCTACTGCATTTATGGAAACAAATCAAAAGCTACATGGAAAGCCAAATATTAGTGCAAGTGATAGAAATCCCATTTTCACTGGAAATGTTTGGATGGAATTATTTTCTTTTCTCCTAAATTATCTCATAGATCATCTTATCATCCTCAATATGACGGGAAAACTGAGATAGTGAACAAATGTTTGGAAGGATATCTTCATTTGTTTGTATCTAATAAGCAAGCATAATGGGTCAAGTGGTTACCTCTAGTTGAATAGTGGTATAACACTTCCTTCCATACTACAACAAAAAAGACCACATTTATGGCACTTATGGATATCATCAAACATCCAACACATCATCTTAAGAGAAAAATCTAAGGTTCAAATAATGGAAGATCACATCGAGCATCAAATACAGGTTCTCCAACTTTGAAATGATAAATTCACTCTGGCATAAAATCGAATGAAACAAAAGGCAAATCAGCATTGCAGTGAAAAAAGTTTTGATTTAGGCAACTGGGTATTTTTTGGATACAACCATATAAACAAATGTCCCTCAAGCAAGATAAGAAGGATAATAAATTATCAATCAAGTACTATGGTCCTTACAAAGTTTTGAAAAAGATTGGTACTATGGCATACAAATTGGATCTTTCTGAATTTTCCCAAGTACACCCAGTTTTCCATGTTTCTGTAATATCCCTAATTTTCCTAAGCCACTTAGGAAATATTACACGTTTTGACAATTTTGGAATTAGCTACAATTTTTGGTATTTTGACTTAGGATAGGAAAAAATAGAATTCTTGGTGGCCCTTGTGGGGGCCACACACCAAAGGAATACGTGCTCCTTTGTGGAAACACACTTGTGGAGAGAGAAGGAAGGAGAAGGAAGGCGTGCTAGTGGAGAATGGGGCCCACGAGGAAAGAAAGAGGGCAACAAGAATAAATAGAAGAGGAGGGACCATCATTTGGGGGCTTTTATCAATCTGAAAATTATACTATTGTTTGCTTGAGATGTTCAGCCAAGTCAACATTGCATTGTTCAACACACGAGGCTTCCAAGAGGAAATATCAACTCCTTCTTAAGTTGACTCCGAGTGCCACCCTAGGGGAGTCATAGCCACACCTGTGATTTGATCCAAGAGAATTATACAGGTGATATCGAACTATTCTTGGGGCATTCTAGACGTAGAAGGGAAATACGCATGCCTTGGGAGAAGGAGCTACAAAATCATTTTGGCACCTAGATTTTAGGGTCACATTACTTTGGTATTTTGCAGCCATTTTGTGGGAGTTTGGCGGCCTGAATCATTGGCTATTCCTCAAGCCGAAATTCTTCTTCCAGTGCACACGTAGAGGAAGTCTCAATGGGTCTGCGCAGTTCCTTGGGGACAGACTTAGTTGTGGGAGGATTGATTGGGGATTTGAGCTAAGATTTTCCAGGAGACATACAAGGAGTTTGGGGAACATTCGGCATTTGAGGGCTCATTTGCAGTAGATTTTAAGGTGGTACGAATTTTATAGTAGGTGTAACGGCTCACTCTAATTGGGGGGAAATTTGGAAGGTTGGAACTAGGCCCAACCCTTTCCGGGATTTTCTAGGTTTATTGAGGAGAGGCCAATATTAATTTTGCAAAATTTTCTAAGCCCTTCTGCGGGAAGAATTCCTAGTTCCACTCAGCAGTCAACAACATAAATTGATAGAGGAGGGCAAAATTTATTCCAAGGCCATTTCCACCACTTGGGTTCCTGAGATATTTTTGGGTTTTGTTGAGCTGGTGGAGTAGCGCTCGTGGCTAATTTCTCGGAATTTTTGGAGCACTCTAGAGGGTTCAAACAACATATTCCTTCCATCTTGTAGTTGCAGTTTTCCAGGGCCGGCACAAAAATAGAAGGGGAAGTACTTCCTAGCAGTTGAGAAACATATTTTCTCACCTTGGGTTGTCAAGCTTACTTTAGCAAGCCTAGGTGCACACGCTCCATTCAAATTTGTACTTTCCACTTGCACATATATAAAAAAATGACTCAGTTCTGTGCATGTCTTAGCTAAATTCATAGGTCACTTACTTCATGGCAGATTTTATGTGTTACATGTGTATTTTTTCTTGTTTATCATTGTATTTCCTAAGTAGAAATATTGTAGTAGTATCATAGCCATAATTTTGGCTCAGCCTGTGGGAAACCCTTCATCCTATGACAAGACCAGAATAAAAACCTAAAAATCATGGGATCCAAAGAAAGATTAGAATAAGACAACATGGAAGTAACCATGAATGTGTTGATTAGGATGCAAAAAATGATGATTGATGTGGGGGAGCAGTTAATTCTTTCTGCAATTGGGAATCAGGACCATTCTCAATTATACAACAAATCCACTATGCCCACATTTATGGGTAATGCGTCAAGAAGGAAAGACATTATTACAACTATTGTGGAGTTATTAGAAGAAAATTGGAGGGCATACCAATAATTGGGTCATGGAATTCATGCATTTCTCTCTTTTTGGGAGTTATGTGAAATAAGAGGTATGCACAAATCATTGGAGATCAGTGGAATTATGCAGGGATGATGAGGAGGATTAAGGAAGAATATGAGAGAGTAATTGAAGGGCCAGGAGTTAGTTGAGCATACACCCGTTGATGAGATGCCATTCGTTGTTGAGGCATCCATTGATGAGGTATACCAAGTTGTGACATATTTCTCGGGTGATAGTAGTGCACCACTGTTTGATGAGGTGTCGGGAGACATCTCCACTGTTGATGAGGAGCCGATAGGGACAAAGGAATCCAAATCTATGAAAGAGATATCAGACGAAATTCACCTACAGTTGACTGGTGAGCATGTCTTGCGTGTTAGGTTGTCTATGGAGGAGCAGTTGGAGGCTCGTTTTGAGTCCATGATGGAGGAGGATGTGCAGCCATCCTTTGGGATATCCATTGATGAGGGGCATCATAGAGACCACGTGTTGAGATTTTGGTATAGTTTTCTTAAGAGGAAAACTTATGGGATCTATAGCGTTATTAGCCCACCCTTACATATTGGGTTGAGGGAGGCAAAGTTGCGTAGACATACCCGAGGGGATGGCCAGGTTAGAAGGACTTAGTGACATGAGCTGAGTATAACACCACATCAGCTTGGAGGGTGTGTTCCTTCCACAGGGGATTGTACATTTGATCCCTCCTTTGGGATTGGATAGTGAGAGGTACTGAGTTGGTATCCAATGGAGCAGGCTAGGTGGTTGGATACATCCATGGCCACAATTCAGCAGAGGCCAAGGATTACCAGAGGGACTCGAGGTCCAGACTGTTGTTGGCATCCAGGAGGGATTTCCCATCACATCATAGAGCTGGTAGGTGATGGCAGTAGCTACATCATGGATATGATGTTTGGGCGCACACACATTTTCATATCTCCATCAGAACCCCAATCAACACTAGTGACAAGGGAGCAGATAGATTTCATGAGTTGTCTTGGCATATTGACTATGCGTGGAGTCACATGGTAATTAGCTTACTCTGGTAGGCTCTGGTAGGAGGAGGTGGCATCGGCAGGCCACCAGACGTAGAAATAAATGGATATGGTGCCCTCTCAATGGTATATTGGACACTAGAGCTACTGAGGATAGGAACAGTAGTGTCATTCCCATTACATGTGAGAAGTCATCCCATTCATGTATTTCAAGGTAGATGCGAAGATGTATCCCACATCTTGGAGGGTTTACTCGCAGAGCGGTGGATACTTTGTCACATGTAAGATATCGTATGTTACAGGGTGGTACGATAGTGAGAAGTGGTACACAGGGCTGCACAAATTTATCTCGTAAGGTCCATTTTTATGTAGAGGGATGTGGGCTGATGTGTATAGCCCTAATTTTAGGCCATAACATCTAATGGTGTGCAGGGCAATGCAGCGAGGAGCAGTGGCCTGCAGAGGAGAATGCATATGCATGGTGGTGTGTTGTAGCATGTTGATTTACATTGTGGAGTAGGGGAAGTATCTTGCATCACATTGAGTACCCACGAGGAGTGTTAGGTACGATGACATAGGCACGACATGAGGTGATACAAGATGGGACAATGAGAGAAGGGGGTATCCAGTGGTGTACGAGGGTAGGCCACGGTGTATAGTGGCATGTCGAGGAGTACAAGGACGCTCGGTGGTATGCAAGGGTGTTTTTTACGGTGCTGGACTCGCCAAGATTTAAAGGATCTCCCCAGTATGAAGTCCCAACTAGACCTCACACTATTTGGTGTAGGAGTCCCATCCAATACGATGGCCCAATTACCATTATCTTAAAGATATGCCTTAGATCTTTCTTGTCAACACGTGAGAGTGTTCTGCTTTGTCTTGGAACAACAAGGTTTGCGTGCCTAGTGAGTGCTAGTGTTACTTGTGTCAAGGTTCTCTCACCATAGAGGGAGAGGGTGGAAATGAGTCTCTAGTCAAAATGGAAGAGTCCCAACTCTGCCAGAGGCACACAACATAGCAGGACATGCGCATCTTCTGGTGGAGTAGTCCACATGGATGCGGAATTCAAAAATATACAATGAACAGATAGCACGTACAAAACCCGGCAGAATAGTCCACACGAGTGTGACAGTCGTTATAAAAAGTTTATGGGAATGGTTATATTTAGTGTCTGGCGAGGTAGCCCACATGGGAAAGACAGCGTTAACAACTTATACAACTCATTTTTATAAGCATATGTATTAGAACAACCGAATAGTTCAACTGTCTTAACACAGGTTAAAGCAACATGCATTACAAGTGTTCAAAGAATAGTCTTACAAACAATTACAATACATAAGTGTAAACATGTTGGCCTATTAACAGGCTTCTGAATTAAGTGAAAGTTCAATGACACGTCGGTACACCATACATCACTAACCCCATAAGTGGGGTGTTGGAGCTTCTGCTCACTCCTCAAGGAAAGTATTACAGACTCTCAAGGCTATGTGGGAGGATCCAAGGTGAAAAGTATTTTTCATGTACAAATGAGGAGTAATAATAGCCAAGGGTAAAACTGGCCCTTGTGACTGTTTGACTTCCCTTATGACTATTTGACTTACATGACTCTTCAACTTTACATGACTCTTTAGACTTACATGTGGGTCTCTTGGATTTCCACGTTACATTACATTGATTACAACAGTGTGGCCCACAATAGTGATGTGGCCGAGATGACTCAAGACATGACTCGACATGACAGACCTAGTGTATTCATCCTATTGGTGGTGTGCATGTCGAACTATAGTGCTACTGAGAGATGGATGTCCTCTCGGTGTATCATAGCTTCACCTCCACATGGCAAGGTGTGCGAAGTCTTTGATGGTCTTGGTGTTCAGTTGATTTTACATGTGCACGTCGCTCCTTCAATTGTACTTTGGCATGCTTCATGTGTTCGTTCGTTCACAAACAAATCTCCTTGCTGCATTCCTTGTTCATCCATTCATGAACAAATCTCCTCGCATGCATTCCTCATTCGTTTGTTCATGGACAAATCTCCTTGCATGCTCTCCTTTTTCATCCCTTTTGTCATCGCGTCATGTCTAATCCACGGTACCTATATCTACAATCACTTATGATGAGATGACATCAAATCCAGAAATCTACTAGTCTACCATGATGCATTGTCATTTGCTTTCGCATGCAAATGACCGGGAGAGAGGACAAGGCTTTGAAACTGCGCAAGGAAAATTTCAAGCCGAGATGTAGGCTTCGGGCACTGCCGGTTGTTGGGTTGTGTTATATTCTTTCCACGACTAACCTACGTAGTGAACCGGGGGGTTAGAGGGGGGGCGAAGCCCCCCCTTCGTTGCGTCGATTGCGCAGTGGGGGGGTACGGGGGGGTGGCAGCCCCCACTTTCCGGGGGGTTTGAGGGGGGTGGGTAGCCCCCCTCTACGGGGTCCGAGGCAGCACCCCGGGAAAAAAAAAATTTGGACCCTATATTAGGTTGGGCGAACCTACCTATGGTTTTTCGGTCCATGGGTTTGGACGCGATGGTTTTTGGTCCTTGGTATTGGATGCTTCAGCATGTATAAATATGTATTGTAACATTGAAAGGAATATAATGAAAAATCAAGTTGGTAGTCCCGGTTTTGGGATCCAGGGGAAAATCTCTGTGTATATGTGTTTTATGTGTTATGCTCTCGCATTGTTTATTTTTCTGTGATTTAGAATTCGTATGCAGGTAATTTCTGTACGGGGTTAAAACCTACATTTGGTATCAGAGTTGTTTTGGCTTCAAGGGGGCGCCTTTGTTACTGAGGGGTTTCGCTCGAGCCTGTGGTAGACCCTGTTCAGTGGGAGATCTGCAAGATCGATTCTGGTGGTGAAAGAAGATGGCGAGCAGCGGAAAGATAGAGATCGAGAAGTTCAATGGTCAGAGTTTTGAGTTGTGGAAACTCAAGATGGAGGATCTGTTGGTGGATAAAGATCAGTGGATCACGGTAGATCCAGGTACTAAACCAACGGGAGTGACCGATGAAGAATGGAAGAAGTTGGATCGGAAGGCAAAGAGCACAATACTTTTGTGTGTCTCAGATTTAGTATTGTTGAATGTATCAGGGGAAGCTACGGCGAAGGATTTGTGGGACAAGTTAGGGACTTTGTACCAATCTAAGTCTCTGGTGAATAAATTGTTCCTACGAAAAAAGTTGTATAACCTGAGGATGAAAGATGGATACTCGGTGACAGAGCATCTGAACGTATTTAATATTGTGGTAAGTCAGTTAGCGTCTATTGATATTAAAATTTCAGATGAAGATAAGTGCATCAGTTTGTTGTGTTCTCTACCAGATTCGTGGGATAGTCTGGTTATTGCAATAGGTAGCAATGCAACTGCTTTGTAGTTTGATGAAATAGTCTCAGCCTTGCTGACAGAGGAGATGAGACGGAAAAATATGGAGAGCCAGAATGGTGATGCTTTGTCTGTACGAGGACGGTCCCAGAATAGAAACAAAAATAAGTCATCGAGTGGGAGATCTAAATCTAGAGGGAGATCTAAATCTCTAGGAAAAACTGTAAAGGTGGTGTGCTGGAAATGCGGAAAGGAAGGGCACTTCAAAAGGGACTGTAAATCTAAAGCTCCTGATAAAGGAAAGTGATCTGATGATGCTCCTTCTGCAGAGGTGAAAACCACCTCTGATGAAGGTGGGGATGTGTACTTGGCTTCTTCAAGTACACATGCAGATCATGAGGCATGGTTGATTGATTCAGGTGCATCCTTTCACTTCACTCCCCATAGAGAGTGGTTCTGTGAGTATGAGAAATACGATGGTGGTGATGTCTTCTTAGGAGATGATAGGAAGGCTAGAATCATTGGTCGCGGAAAAGTAAAGTTGAAGTTGCAAGGTGGAAGGGTTAGAACACTTCCGGGTGTTCTGCATATTCCTGCATTGGCCAGAAATCTGATTTATGTAAGCAAGTTGGATGATGCAGGTGTAAAAACAGTGTTCGAGAAGGATACCTGCAAGATGGTTCGGGGAGCACTGGTATTGATGCGGGGAGTTTGGACTGGAACTTTGTACAAGCTGCAAGGTAGAACTGTTGTTGATGGGTGCAACAGTTCTGTGGTTCCTGAAAGTGGAGCTAAAAATCTAGTGGTCTCTAGAGAGAAGACCATGATGTGGCATCAAAGGCTTGGACATATTGGAGAGAAGGGCCTTCGAATACTTCATGGTAAAGGTATGGTAGAAGGTATGAGTAATAGCTCTCTGGATTTTGATTTCTGTGAAAATTGTGTATATGGGAAGCAGAATCGAGTGAGTTTCCCCTCTGGTGCTAAGAGGGTGAAACAGATATTAGAGCTTGTGCACAGTGATGTGTTTGGACCTGTGAAAGTTCCATCACTGGGTAAGTCTGTGTACTATGTATCATTTATAGATGACTTCTCAAGAAATACATGGATATATTTCCTTAAGAAGAAATCTGAAGTCTTTGACAGGTTTAAATAATTTAAGGCTCTGGTGGAAAATCAGACAAAGAAGAAGATAAAAGTGTTGAGGACAGATAATGGTGGAGAGTTTTGCAGCAAGGAATTTGAAGAATTTTGTAAGAAGTGTGGTATAGCACGGCAGAAGACTACTCCATATACACCTTAGCAAAATGGAGTCACAGAAAGAATGAACAAGACGTTGATGGAAAGGGCAAGAAGCATGCTCAGTGGTGCCGGGTTAGGACAAGAATTCTGGGCAGAGGTGGTGGATACTGCATGTTACTTGCTCAACAAGTCACTTTCATCAACGTTGGAGGATAAGACTCCACAAGAAGTATGGACTGGTAAGAAACCATCTCTTTCACATCTAAGGGTATTTGGATGTGATGCATATGTACATGTTCCAAAGGAGAAACGAACCAAGTTGGATAGTAAATCTAGAAAGTGCATCTTTATTGGGTATAAGGATGGTTTAAAGGGTTATAAGCTTTGGAACCCAGTAACAAGGAAGGTTGTGTAGAGCCGAGATGTGGTGTTCAGAGAGGTGAAAGATGTTATTAAACATGAAGTCCAACCAAAGGAACCTGAGAAGATAGAGTTTGAGCTAAAGGAGGGAGAATCATACTCTACTACAGAGGAGGAATCAGAAGATGAAGAGCCACACTCCGGCTCTGAGAAGATCAATTCGAGAAAGAAGGCAGCCAAAAAGGTATAGTCCATCTGCTTTCTGTTCAAATTTTGTTTTGTCTATTACTGATGATGATCCCAGAACTGTGAAGGAAGCAGTGGATTCAGAGGATGGAAAACTCTAGAAAGAGGCCATGGTTGATGAAATGGCATCTTTGCACAAAAATGAGGCTTGGGATCTAGTGGAGTTGCCGGATGGAAGGAAACCCATTGGCAGAAAATGGGTGTTCAAAAAGAAGACAAATGCAGAAGGGAAGGTGGAGAAATACAAAGCTCGGTTGGTAGCAAAAGGATATTCCCAGGTGCCGGGAATTGATTTTGGTGATATTTTTTCTCCTGTTGCCAAGGTAACTTCTATTAGGTTACTTTTATCTATTGCTGCTGCTTTTGATTTTGAGGTAGAATAGATGGATGTGAACATAGCATTTCTTCACGGGGATTTGGAAGAGGAAATCTACATGAAGCAACCTGAAGGCTTTGCGGTGAAGAGTAAGAAAGAACTGGTATGCAAGTTAAAGAAGTCTCTGTATGGGTTAAAACAGTCACCAAGGATGTGGTATCAGAAATTTGATACATTTATATGGGGACTTGGCTTCACCAGAAGCAAAGCAGATTACTGTGTGTATTTTAAATTAATTGGTGACCATGTTATTTATCTGGTCTTGTATGTGGATGATATGTTGTTGGTTGGAAATGACAAAGAAATTATCCAGGATTTGAAGACCCAATTGTCCTCCAAATTCGACATGAAAGATCTTGGTGCTGCAAACTATATTTTGGGCATGGAAATTAAAAGAGATCGGGCAAAGAGGAAGCTCTGGTTAAACCAGAGGAAGTATGTCGAGACAATACTGCAGAGGTTTAATATGCAGGGTAGTAAACCGGTGAAGGTTCCTATTGCTGTAGGTGTGAGGTTATTTGCTGAACAGTGTCCCAAGACACAAGAAGAGGAAGAGGACATGTCTCGTGTTCCATATGCGAGTGCAATCAATAGCCTGATGTATGCAATGGTCTGTACTAGACCATACATTGCACATGCAGTGGGAGTATTGAGCAGGTTTATGTCAAAACCAGGGAAGGAGCACTAGACAGCAGTGAAGCGGGTTTTCAGGTATTTGCGTGGCACTAGTAATTATGGTTTGTGCTACCAAGGAAGACCAGGATTGGACAGAGTGTTGGATATTCGTGGCTTTGTTGATGCAGACTGGGCTGGAGATCTGGATCAGAGAAGATCTACAAGTGGGTATGTGTTTAACCTATTTTGAGGCGCAGTCAGTTGGATGAGTAAGAAACAATCTGTAGTGGCACTATCAACTACAGAGGCAGAATACATGGCAGCCACTCATGCAAGCAAGGAAGCAGTTTGGTTGCAGAGACTGTGTTCAAGAATGGGGTTAGTACAGGGAGCTATAAGAATAGACTGTGACAGCCAAAGTGCAATTTTCTTGGCAAAGAACCTTGCTTATCATTCAAAGACAAAGCACATTGATGTTCAGTATCACTTTGTGAGGGATATGATAGAAGACAAAAAGGTGTTGTTAGTAAAGGTGGACACTTTGAAGAATACTGCAGATGCATTGACAAAATCTGTGAGCTCTGAGAAGTTCTCTTGGTGTAGAGAAACAATGGGCATTTCAGGGCTGGAAAAATGACTAAGCTCTCCTGTGGCCCCCTGTGGAAAGAAAACAACAAGTGGGAGATTGTTGGGTTGTGTTATATTCTTTCCACGACTAACCTACGTAGTGAACCGGGGGGTTAGATGGGGGGCGAAGCCCCCCCTTTGTTGCGCCGATTGCGCAGCGGGGGGGTCACAGGGGGGGCAGCAGCCCCCCCTGTCCGGGGGGTTTGAGGGGGGCAGGTAGCCCCCCTCTAGGGGGTCCGGGGCAGCACCTCGGGAAAAAAAAATTTGGACCCTATATTAGGTTGGGCGAACCTACCTATGGTTTTTCGGTCCATGGGTTTGGACGCGATGGTTTTCGGTCCATGGTATTGGATGCTTCCGCATGTATAAATATGTATTGTAACATTGAAAGGAATATAATGAAAAATCAAGTTGGTAGTCCCGGTTTTGGGATCCAGGGGAAAATCTCTGTGTATATGTGTTTTATGTGTTATGCTCTCGCATTGTTTATTTTTCTATGATTTAGAATTCGTATGCAGGTAGTTTCTGTACGGGGTTAAAACCTACACCGGTGAAAATTGCGCATAGGTCACTGGGAGACTAAGATGGAAAATCTGGATCATTGGTGACTGTTTACAGGATCTGGCTCGGCTGGAGGGAAGATCTGTGGAGTTTTTCCAAGGAGGCAGTGCAAGAAGCAGAGGGCTTGGTAGCAAAAACTATGCAATTTCTCCAGGGAGCTGGAAGTGGGTTGTAGGAGACTTGCTTGGAAAAATTACGCAATTTTTCTAAGGAGCTAGCAGTGGGTTGCAAGAGTCTGTTGGAAAAAGTTGTGTAATTACTGGGAGGCTGGCCTGCCGAACATTCTTGCATAGTTTTGAGCTGAGAGAGATGTTGGGAAGCTTGGTGACTGCTCATGAAAACTGTGAAGTTTTCCGGGCGAGCAGCAGGTCGGCTAACTAGGTGACTGGCTGGAAAAACTGCGCAATTTTTTGAGGGAGACAGTGACAGACACAGGGTGTCAGTCCGACATGTCTATGTTGTTTCTTTAGTCAATGGAGTAGGCATTCTTTGCATCTTTTGTGCAAATTTTTGGGGGAGTGAGTCCTGGGGTCACTGCCCGGTCAAACTCTCCTGTTGACCAGCTGGATGCTCGGTTGATGTGCTTGCGGGCAGTGCATATTGAAATGCCATGCTTGGAAACTTCTACGATGTTCTGGGTGACAGTCGGTCGAGTCGATTCCAGGGTTGTGCAACGCAAACTACCTGGGAGGTAGCCTCAAGCTATGCGCAACTCTGGGTAGCAGTACATAATCACTGAAAGATGAAACTACGCAATGCAGCTCAGTGGATGTTCGTTTGTTGGAGGGTGGTCCAGTCAACAGAACTTTAAAAAAATGACCAACTGTGTGAACAAGTGAACTTTAGCATGCATGATCTTACGAACACACACTCAACATGACTCGATGACAAGACACCTTGAACCATCAAGACAACAACACTCAATGTGATTGACTGACGGTGTGAGTGATAAGCGCGACACTTGTGATAGATCGTTGAACGACCGCGATGTCGCTTGCATGACAGTGCATACAACATCATGTGTGAGTGAGATAGATGTGTACATAGTGAACACAACTCAAACACAACCTTCATCATCACCAAAACGAGATCGCAAGCATGACATAGCAATCAACATTCCAAAGATGACAGTTCGTCAAATAAGTGAAAAGGAAGAAAGACATGTAGAAGAAACACATGAGATAACTTTTCGTGTTTGTGAACATGCATGTTACTGAGGACAAGATTATTGGCAATGACAAGCATTCATGCAAACTCAACTAAGAGGTGTACTTTGAAACGTGTTATTTACCATACTTACCCTCAAGATGATCACACATCCGACGGAGTTTGCATGCAGTCCTAATATTTTGCATTGATTGGTTCCTTGGTCCCTCTCCTCAACTCCTTGGAAGTGATTTCAGCATGTTACCCTTTCCTGTAGTCACTGAGAAGTAGATCTGTGCAATTTCAGTGGACAATGGTTGCTACCGAAATGAGACCCTGGGAGGCCCGTCTGCGCAGTTGCTACATGCAAGATAGACAAGACAACTTGGATAACACTGCGCAGTTTTGAGGCTCATGGCACTGCTGCGAGACAAGGGTCATGGGAGGACACCTATGCGCAATTTTTGAGTGCAGTGTAGCTAGACTGCTCTACACATTTATGGAGAGAAGTGTTGGTTTCTTGACTGCTTTGCGCATTTTTGGAGAGCAGTGATGGATAGGGTCTCTGTGGACTTACAGGGTTTCATTGGGCACAGGAGGTCGGTGTCTCTACGCACTGTGGGTTTCAACAGGAAACAGAGGAAGCTTGATGGTTGCAGAAGCAAGGCGCGCAGTTTCGGGAAGCTAGATGAGGCTAGGTTGCTTGGGAAAATGGCTAAGTGTGAGATCAGTGAAACATATGTAAACATTGATAGGACTTGATTGTGATTGCACATGGACACTTAGTGACACAATGTAGACCATCCATAATACATAAGACATACTTTTCTTGATGAAACAACCTTCATGACGTGATTGCGTGAAGTGAGTGTGAAACATGTCTATGTGATGACAACCACTCATGCGCACACAATTCCCTTGAAGCAAGACAACATTCCCTTTGCATGAAAAACAACAACCCCTATGCCCAAATATGACACATGATGCATGAAGATGAGAACACGGACAACTCCTAAGATCAAGGAGGGGATCTTGAAATTATCATCTTACCAACAAGCGACCAAGGATAATTGATCGCATGATTTGAGGTACGCTCCGAAATTTGCATGAGAGCCAAAATTTTGGAGGGTGGTTGTAGTCACTACAACACTTTACGACACACTAGTAAAACTCCATCTCTCTGAATGGACCTTGTTCTGTGAGAAGCGAGTCTAACCCTTCCAGAAGCATTGTTCGATTCATTGATCATAATGGCTTCCACACTAGCTTGTGTGAAATATGTAGTCCCTACCATTCTCTTGACCAGTCAGCACACATTCCAAGCCAAGTTAACTTAGTTATTTAAATTGGGGATGAGGCGTATATTGGTGTACAAGTAATACAATTTTTCAGAGTTTAAGTTTCATCTCTGGTGTTGCTACGCTACCAGCAGGCTTGGATAGTACCCCGGGGGAGTCACACAGGAACACAAGCATCGCTTCGCTTCTAGCGAGCTTGGTTAGTACTCTGCAGAGTTACTTGCATCACCTCTCTACGCAGGAAGCCTTTCCCTTATTTCACCTTATTCATTTTTCTTCTTTTTTTCAAGAACTATCCATAGGCACTTATTTATTTCAGAGGCAGAAGAGGGATCCCAACTTATTTAGAGCAGGAGAGGTTGTTCCTTCAGAGAAGTATTTTATGTATACCTCTGACATACTTGTTAAGGTTTTCCCCGTCACCTTACTCTACTTGGATGAGCTAACAAGGGTTAGCCCAAAAGAACCGATTAGAGTAGGTGGTACTAGTTAGAGCGCAAACATTATGTTTTCACCAAGACTCACTCTGAACAGAACGTATTTTCCATCAAGGCATCATCGACTGAAGACAACAAGTTCATCGTAAAGAGAGAGGACAACAGATAACCAGATGTTGATAGTTGTACAAATCCTCTTAGATTTCCCTACTTGTCTCGAGAGCCAAACACAGTTTCATGAGAGGCTAACCTACGGGCACAAGCAAGCAAAGAAAGTAAAAATCAAAAATTAGAAGTAAAGCAAGAGAAAAACAAGTAAGCAAAGAAATAAAGCAAACAAACTAAACCAAGCAAGCAAACATGCAAGCCAGAAAGAAAAGACAAGCAAGAAAGCAAACACTACCCCTACACCTACGCTAAACAGTGCATGGGCCTACTCACATGAAGTGATATTTCCAATGTAGCCACCGGAGCATTGGCTCGCCCATGTTGGTGAAGACATGGTTCGCGAGAAGCACAGTCAAGCGAACCAACAAACATAAAATATATAACAATGAAGCCCAACACACTTCGAGTTTAAACACATCGACAGAAAAGAAAAGAGTGAAAGCGCAAGACAAACCCTTTGAGGACTTACCATGGTGTTGTGACACACTACGTACAAATGATAAGCATATTCACTCTCTTGACTGTGGTAGACAAGAAAACATGAGAAAAAGAGACAACTTAAGCCTTGCAAGTGTGCTTGCTACAAATGATTCCGCCAGTGTGCAAGCGATGGGATCATGTGATTCCGTGGAGGAATCGAAATATGTGTGTTAGATTGATCTTCAATTCATACAGATGAGTGATGAGGAGCCTTGGATGTTTGACAAATTTTCTTATCAGAAGTGGAATAGCCTCAGGACCGTGAGGGCCTGACATAACCATCAGCTCAGGCTGAAGTGCCTCGACAGCCTAAGAGGTTCCCACTTCGTCAATAGATAGATCATCGGAGACCAGTGACTTAGACAGATTAACGGCGAGTGAATCAATATAGTGATCGAATGAAGAAGTACATAGATCACGACAATCATGACCAGAAAATTCAAGATTTTTTTCATCATCCTCGTGATTTGATGAATCATACATAAGGGTAGATTAAAAGCAAGGATGTTCACCCTCTATGCTTCCGAACAAAGTAGATGAAATGTCAAGTGGATCCTCAATGAAAGATTTTTCCTCTCCACTGTCAAATGATGGACTGACATTAGGTGTGTTTTCTGAAAGATAGGAAGTAGATGCATCCGTGGATGGATTTACACAAGGTCAATCATATATAACACAATCACCAACGATGTTAAGAAAAAGCGAAGGAGGCGCGGACAAAAGGAGGTCATCCTTCACCACGGGTTCATGCTCAAATTCTCAGTCATACTCTTCGTGAATGACAGTGCAGGTTGGTTGTGCAACATCAACTCTGTCGATGGCTTGATCCTCATTGACAACAAGTGTAGAGTCTGAAATGGAAGAACACAAGACAGTGCAATCTGAGGGATCGGCAGAACACGAAGATGGAGGTTGAGGTAACAAGTGTGTATGACAACCCATGGGCTTCCCAACCAAATCTGTGCAGATATTGAGAGTAGTGAGGGTGGGAGGATGTGACAGTTCAACATACATGTGTACATGTTCTCCCACATCGCTCTGCGGTGGTGGAGTTTTTTTATGAGGGGAAGGTGGACAATCGCTTGTGACAGTGACTATGTCCGCTTGTGACTATGCAGCTCCATCACCAAAGTATGTTGGGCATGGTTTGAACTCTAAATTCATTTTGGGACAGAGTGATTTGGTAAGGAAATATTCAAATCTGTCCATGAGATATTGGAATTTCATTTGACTTTTCGGAGCTTCAAACATGAATAGACGGAAGCGCTACGAAAAATCCATAGGCGATTCATGTGGGGCCTTCTGTTGTTTTAACATTTTTTTATCAAGTGCTTCAAGATCAAAATGGTGAAAAACATATTCAATTAAATCATTGAACTTCTTAAATGAGTGCAGGGAGTTATGAGGTATTATGCTACACCATCGCAATGGGTGGTAGCGAAGTGTGTGTGCGAGTAGCGAACAAACCTCTGTTTCATTAAAACCTTCCACGTTCTCCATGAGTGCATGGAAGTCATCTAAGTGCTCAAGCCAAGCCACTTCACCTTCACCATCATACGTGATGTGTGAAAAGTCATCCCAGAACTCCCTATCGACGTGAAAGATATGTCTGTTGGACAGAACCTTCAGAGGGTGAACTATAACAAACTCCATGATAGATGTGCAAAGATTCAAAACAGATTGTGAGCACTTAGATTGTCATCTGACCCTCCTTCTAGCACCAGAAATGTTGACGATGTTGGACCTGCCAACATTCAGGGGATATCCCCGTATGAAGTCCCAACTAGACCTCACACCATTTGGTGTAGGACTCCCATCTGGTACGATGGCCCGGTTTCCATTATCTTAAAGATATACCTTAGCTCTTTCTTGTCAGCACATGAGAGCGTTCTGCTTTGTCTTCAGACAGTGAGGTTCGTGTGCCTGGTGAGTGCTAGTATTACTTGTGTCAAGGTTCTTTCACCGCAAAGGGAGAGGGTGGAAGTGTGTCTCTAGCCGAAAGGGAAGAGTCCCAACTCTATCAGAGACACACAACATAGCAATACATGTGAATTTTCCAGTGGAGTAGTCCACATAGATGTAATAGTCACAAACACACAATGAACAGATAACACGTACAACACCCAGCGGAATAGTCCACGCGAGTGCGACGGTCGTTATAACAAGTTTATGGGAATGATTATGTCTAGTTTCCTGTGAGGTAGCCCACACAGGAAAGACAACATTAACAAATTATACAACACATTTTCATAAGCATATGTATTAGAACAACCGAAATAGTTCAACTATCTTAACACAGGTTAAAGCAACATGCATTACAAGTGTTCAAAGAATAGTCTTACAAACAATTAGAATACATGAGTGAAAACGTGTTGGCCTATTAACAGGCTTCTGAATTAAGCAAAATTTCCAAGGCATATCGGTACACCATACATCACTAACCCTGTAAGAGGGGCGTTGGAGCAGCTGCTTCTCCTCAAGGAAAGTATTACAGACTCTCAAGGCTATGTGGGAGGATCCAAGGTGAAAAATCTTTTGCATGTACGAATGAAGGGTATTTATAGCCAAGTGTAAAACTGGCCATTGTAACTGTTTGACGTCCCTCATGACTGTTTGACTTACATGACTCTTCAACTTTACAGGACTCTTTAGATTTACATGTGGGTCTCTTCGACTTCCACATTACATTACATTGATTACAACAGTGTGGCCCACAGTAGTGATGTGGCCAAGACGAATCATGACATGACTCGACGCGACAGAGCTGGTGTGTTCATGTTGCTGGTGGTGTGCATGTCAAGTTGAAGTGTCACTGAGTGATGGATGTCCTCTTGGTGTATCATAGCTTCACCTCCACATGGTAAGGTGTGCAGAGTCTTTGATGGTATTAGTTTTTGCTTGATGTTGCATGTGCACGTCACTCCTTCTCTTGTACTTTGGCATGCTTCATGTGTTCGTTCGTTTGCGAACAAATCTTCTTGCATGCATTCCTCATTCATTTGTTTGTGAACAAATCTCCTCGCATGCATTCCTCGTTTTTCCGTTCGAGAAAAAATCTCCTCGCATGCTCTCCTTGTTCATCCCATTCATCGTTGCATCATGTCTCATCCATGTACCTGTATCTGCAATCACTCATGACGAGATGACATCAAATCTAGAAATCTCCTAGTCTACCATGATGCATTGTCGTTCTCTTTTGAATACAGGTGAATGGGAGATAGGACAAGACTCTGAAACTGTGCAAGGCAGATTTCAAGCCGGGATGTGGGCTCCAGGCACTGCCGGTGAAAATTACGCAGAGGTCACTGGGAGACTAAGATGGAAAATCCGGATAAGCAGTGACTATCTGCGGGATCTGGGTCGGCTGGAGAGAAGATCTACGTAGTTTTTTCAAGGAGGCGGTGCAAGGAACAGAGGGGTTGGAAGCAAAAACTGCGCAATTTCTTCGGGGAGCTAGCAGCGGGCTGCGGGAGGCTTGCTTGGAAAGATTAAGCAATTTTTCTGGGGAGATCGTAGCGGGGTGCAGGAGTCTACTGGAAAAAATTGCACAATTGCTGGGAGGTTGGCCTGCTGAACATCCTTGCGTAGTTTCTGAGTTGAGCGAGATGCTGGGCAGCTAGGTGACTTCTCATGAAAACTATGTAGTTTTCTAGGCAAGCAGCAGGATGTTTGACTAGGTGACTGGTTGGAAAAACTGCGCAATTTTTTGAGGGAGACAGTGACGGACATAGGGTGTCTATCTGGCATGTTTGTATCGTTTCTTCAGTCAATAGGGCGGGCTTGCTTTGGAGCTTTTTCATAATTTTTTGGGGGAGTGAGTCCCAGGGTCACTGCCTGGTCAAACTCTCTGGTTGACCAACTGGAGGCTCGGTTTATCTGCTTGCAGGAAGCGTAGATTGAAATTCCTTGCTTGGAAACTTTTGCGTTGTTCTGGGTGACAGTCAGTCAAGTCAATTCCAGGGTTACGTAGTGCAGACTACCTGGGAGGAAGCCTCAAGCTCTGCGCAATTCTAGGCAGCAGTGCATAATCACTAAGAGTTGAAACTGTGCAATGCAGCTCAGTAGATGTCCAGTTGTTGGAGGATGGTTTGGTCGACATAACTTCAACAAAATTACCAAGTGTGTGAAAGAGTGAACTTGTGCATGCGTGACCTTGCGGACACACACACAACATGACTCAACGACAAGACACCTCAAACCATCTAGAAAACAACACTTAGTGTGACTGACCAACGGTGCGAGCGACAAGTGAAAAACTTGTGATAGATCGTTGAACAACCGCGACGACGCTTGCGCGATAGTGCATACAACATCGTGTGTGAGTGCGATAGATGTGTACATAGCGAACACAACTCAAACACAACCTTCATCATCACCAGAACGAGGTCGCAAGCATGACATAGAAATCAACATGCCGAAGACGGCAGTTTGTCAAACAAGTGAAAAGGAAGCAAGACATTGTAGAAGAAACACGTGAGATGATTTTTTGTGTTTGCGGACATGCATGTTACTGAGGACAAGATGATACGACAATGACAAGAAGCCCTGCAAACTCAACTAAGAGGTGTACTTTGAAAGGTGTTCTTTACTTACCATACTTACCCTCAAGATGATCATGCATCTGACGGAGTTTGCATGTGGTCCTGATCTTTTCCATTGATTGGTTCCTTGGTCCCTCTCCTCAACTCCTTGGAAGTGATTTCAGCATGTCACCTTTCTTGTAGTCACTGAGAGGTATATCTGCGCAATTTCAGCAGACAATGATTGCTGCCAGAATAAATCCATGGGAGGCCCGTCTGCACAGTTTCTGCATGCAAGACATACAAGACAACACTGCGTAGTTTTGAGGCTCAGGGCACTGCTACGAGACAGGGTCCTGGGAGGACACCTCTACGCAACTTCTGAGTGCAGTGCAGCTAGACTGCTCTACGCATTTCTGGAGAGCAATGTTGGCTGCTTCACTGCTCTACACACTTTTGGAGAGCTTTGCTATCTGGGGTCAATGTGGGTTGTGGGGCTTCAGGAGGCATGGGAGGTTGGTGTCTCTAGGCACTGCAGGGTTTCAACAGGCAAGTGAGGAATCTTGATGGTTGCAGAAGAAAAGAGCATAGTTCCGAGAAGTTGGATGAGGCTAGGTTTCTTGGGAAAATGGATAAGTGTGAGATCAGTGAAACATATGTAAACATTGATAGGACTTGACTGTGATTGCACACGAACACTTAGTGACACAACGTAGACCATCCAGAATACATAAGACATACTTTGATTGATGCAACAACCTTCATGACGTGAGTGCATGAGGTGAGTGTGAAACATGTCTATGTGATGACAACCACTCTTGTGCACACAATTCCCTTGAAACAAGACAACATTCACTTTGCATGACAAACAACAACCCCTATGCCCAAATATGACACATGTTTCATGAAGATGAGAACACGGAAAACTCTTAATATCAAGGAGGGGAGCTTGAAATCATTAGCTTAACAACAAGCAACCAAGGATAATCGATCGCAAGATCCAAGGTAGGCTCTGAAATTTTCATGCGACCCAAAATTTTGGAGGGTGGTTGTAGCCACTACAATAGGCGTATTGTGCTTCACAGTAGGGTCTTGGAGTGTTACCTCTTGGGAGACTCCTAGAAGGAGACATTGGACATAACTTTGGGTGTAGTTCACCCAAGTTCGACGGGGACACAGATGAGCGATACTTGATGATATCCATGGGGAATCACATGCCTAACCCTCTTCTACATCACTTACGGGCACCGTCGATTTGGATGATGTCCTCTGACACTTTGGGCATGAACAGCAGGGGACAGGGAGCTCACCCAAGATATTTGGATGTCATGTAGAGCACTAGGAGAGAGACTTCTCAGCAGTGGCATTGGGTTAGTGTGCGAATTGACAGCCACAGGTTGGGGGATGAGGTGATCATCTGTAGGGGTGGCATATCATTCATCATTGAGCCTACGACTGAGGAGATGGTCACGAGGGAGACATGTGTTACTCTTTCCACAGGGCATGTTCGGACCATGCATGGGCAGAGGATACCATGTGCAGCTAAGGCAATCGTCTAGTATGTGTCTGGGCTCCAAACATTGTATTGGCACAGTATCGAGAGGGAGAACGACAAACCCATTGGTGATGGTTTGCGGGAATAGGAGGGAGCTGCATACACTGAGTCGATTGCAAGTATCAGATATCCATCTATTGGTTGCATTCAATGGGTATCTATTTTGCATGTGTGGCTTCCAGCGGTCATTGGTACTACACAGTGGAAAGCACAAGGAAGTTTAGCATGCATCAAATTAGTTCATGATATATGTATCCTATATATTGATTGCATGAAGGGACTAGAGATGAGGAACATATGGATTCTAGCAATTGTCATATTTATGCCATAGCAAGTCTGACTATGGAATTCGGGGATTCAGTTGGTTAATAGATCACTTTGTCTCATGATGAGCAGAGTCATGGCAAAGCATGATCTAGCTCACTCTTGGGTTGGCAAATGGGGGTTCGCAGAGGCCTTCATCGTATGGTGAGGAAGACTTTCTATATTGTTGCATAGATTCAGAGTTAGATTTGGATGGGTAGGCTTTGGCAACATGGAGATTCTTGGGTAAGATGTATTTTTCCCCTATCCATATTTCACCATCGGATTCCAAGAGAGGAGGGTATAGTGTACACACGATGGGAAGTCTATTAGAGCTAGAGTGTTGCAAGGACAACATTATCGGGTTAACTTACAGTTAGATTTTCTACATGGTCTTAGAGCAAGATTTGTAGAGAATTTGAGAGAATTTCTACACATACTTTCTAACCTGGGGTTGTCAATCTTGCTTTAGCAAGCCCAGGTGCACACACTCCATTCAGATTTGTACTTTCCACTTGCATATATATAATAAAATGGCTCAGTTCTGCGCATTTCTTGGCTAAATTCATGGGTCACTTACTGCATGTTGGATTTTATGTGTTGCATGTGTATTTTTGCTTGTTTATCATTGTATTTCCTAAATAGGAATATTACAGTTTCATGCTTAAAGAAGGTTATCGGTGATAATGTCCTAGTTCAAATAGTGCTACTAGAACTTGACAAAAAAGGAAAATTTGAGATTGAAGCAGTCACGGAAACAAGAACCCGACAGTTACAAAATCGATTAATTTCAAAGTATCTCACGAAGTCGAAAAACTTACCCTCTGAATATTCCACATGTGAGGATGAGAATTTTATACAGAAGCATTTGAAACTACTCAAGCATTGAGGGCAACACTTTTTTGAAGGAGAGGAGCATGTTAGGTCCCAATAATACTAGTAGTGTATCCCCCTTATTGTTATTATTAATGTATCCCCTTATTGTTAGCTTTTTGCCCATGTATCCCCCAATTGTTATTGTTGTTCCCTTACATCATTATTGTTATGTAAGATTTGATTATATTGTGACCCCTTAGACTCCTATATATACCAAGGAGGTCTTATCATTTGTATAATCCAAGAATTTTTCATTTATGTAATGTAGAGGTTTCCCCCTCAAAGAGCACAATTTTTAAGTCGTTGATATATCTTTTCTTTTGTTTTGTGAGCTTGTTGTATAATAGGCTATTCTATCATCAGGAGATCCCTGAGACCAGCATTTATGCCCCAAACCCACTTTGGGGCCCCACATGATGACTTGCATGGAGAATTAGGGGCCATCCCCTAATTGGTGATATATGGAGCTATCTCTCTCATCTTCGCACCTAGAGGACTCAATGTGGCCATTGTTAGTTTTTGTAGCATTGGATGTGTTCTAACCACGAAATTTTGTGGAGAGGCTAGAATACATGAGATCCTCAAAACCCGGAAATCGTTTCTGTAAATTCCGCCTAGAAATGACTTAATTAGATTATTAACTAGTTTTTAAATATTTCCTAAGTCTAAACTTACGAAATATGGTTAATTAATCAGTATTAATTTAGTCAAGGAGAGAATCATCTAGAAACTCACACGAATTGAATTCAAGATGATCCTAGCCATCGATTACCATTTAACCTTAGTCGTTGGAGTCCCAACAGAGGATTATAAGAAGAAGTCAATGGGAACTTGGAGAAGACACTTGAGAGGTTCCATTTCTTAGCAGATCGATTTCCAGAGTAGCAGCAGTCAGTTGCCGGAGAGACAGCTAGAGATTGAATCAATGTGAGTGGGGCAAGGATAGAGATCCAGAGGAATTATTTCTAGATCTGTAGAGGCAGCAGCAGCAGGGTCGAGTTATACCAGAGAGGCAGCACAAAGGCTCTGCCTAGTAGCTTCAACTAGGCAGATCGAATTTTTGGTGAGAAAAATTGTTCTTAGTTCCAAAGGCTAGGCAGAGGTTCCAGAAGGTCGAAGAGACGATTTCCTCAGCGAATGGAGGCAAAACGACTTCATCAAAGGCAGTTTCGAGCCACACGTGTGGCAAAAAGTGCAAAGGCAGTGCAGAAGAGGCTCACACTGCGGTTTCGATGGTCAGTTTTCTAAAGGCAAATTGTGCTAGAGATTTCCTATGGGAGAAGGGAAAGTCCCTTCAGTATTTTTCCCAAAATTTCTTGCTGTGGATTTTTCAGTTTCAGGCATCCAGATTGTACTTAAATTTTTAATTTCTGCATAATATTAAAACCCTCATCTGTTGCACCGTTTTCCCAAGTTGGGTTTTTCCGAGGGCTTTCATCCAAAAATAGCTATGTTATTTTTATGTGTCTATGCTAGCCTTTCTTCCGCAGTTTTAATTCTGTAGATTGCAGTGTGATTTATTCAGTATTTGTCGTAGCAAACAACAAATAAATTGTTAAATTAAATTAACAATTAGGAGAATAATTTCCAATCGTTGCAATAGGACTTCAATTTGAAATTTTCACATGGTATCAGAGCGCATTTGATCATCCAGAGAGATCAAAGGCGAAGAGAGAAGGAATTTTGGTTCTAATTGTGGGAAGCAGGCCAAAATTCGCATGGGCAGTGCAGTCATTTTGTCAAGAGGCCAAGTTATTTGCGGAGGTTCGATTTTTCTGAGTGGGGAAGAAAAAATTTGATCTTTCCAAATCGAGTGACTCTAGAGGTAGAGGGAGCAGCTCATATTTTTTCATTGAGTAGATGTCTAATTGGATGAAAAAGTTTAGAAACAACACGCTAGAGTAGAGCCAATGTTGGGTGGAAGGAAGAAGATCACATGCGGAGGGAAAATTTTCCTCTGGGAACTTCTAGTCTTAAGAATTTCTAGTCTTCCTTGCAGATCAGCAATCATCCTGAGGAGAGAAACAACTGAGCAGAAGGGAAGAGGAAGTTTTTGACAGTTCATTGAGATGGCCATTATTGGGCTTCGTGATCAGGATAGGTTGGATGGAGCTTCCAACTACGTCATCTGGAAGGCAAGGATGTCCTTTCTTCTAGATGAATATGGCCTGAAAGCCTATATTGATGTAGTAGTAGAAACTCCCCAGGATGCAGATCAGCAAAAAGAGTACAAGAAGGAGATAGCATGGGTGAAAAGGTTGATCCTAGATGGAGTCTGGGATCATGTTATTTCACATATGGCTGGAAAACACATTGCCAAGAAAATGTGGGATGCTCTAGCCAAGTTGTATCAGGGTACTTTCGAGCAACGGAAGATGTACCTAGAGGAGAAGTTGAGACTCATCTGGATACAGAAAGGGGAGGCATAGACCCCTTCCTCACCAATATTTATGAGGTCTGCGACCCGTTGTCAATTGTTGGAGCAGCGCCTCAACCCACAGAGCTTGTGAGATTAGCACTCAACAGTGTCTTCGAGGACTGGCAAGTCTTTGTCCAAAGCATATTGGACAGAGACAAGTTACCAGACTGGGACAGGATGTGGGTTGACATGCAGCAGGAGGAAATGAGGTGAGCTCTTTAAAGAGCTCCATCAGTGGTAGTGGCAACAGCAGCATATCAAAGCAGGTGAAGGAGGAGAAGAATGTGGCCCTCGCATCTAAGGGTCCCAGTCAGGGACAGGGGGAGCAGAGGAAGAAGAAGAAGGACCTGTCGGAGGTCAATTGCTTTAGATGTGGTGAACTTGGTCACTACAATATACAGCGTCCTCTCAGGAAGAAGGATGAGGAGAAGCAAGACTAGCAGGTAGCTTCAGGAGAGATCGATAAGGCTCTCCTCCAGACTGGAGGAATACTTCGTTATGTTTACTGATAAACCTCCAAGAGTGAGGTGGGGAGATTTGGTGTTGTAGCCCCAGAGCACTACATATGGGAAGGATCTTTGAGGAGTCCACCTCATGGATCAATACCTTACTACAGGGGCACGTAGTATTCAGTAGTAGGATGAATCAGTGACATTTGATGCAGTCATATGTCAGAGTGACAGTTGCAGATACTAGTAGCAGTCCAATGCTAAGGGAGTGCAGTGCAGATTCGGCAGCAGTGCAATTGGCACAGTGCAGAGTCAATAGCAGTGCAGATTCTTCAGTGACAATGCATATACTAGCAGTAGTCAGAGACTCGGGTGATAGATGCATTATACTGATCATAGTTGATTCAGTATTTTGGATGCTTTTCAATTGTAGATGTTGCAGTTTCAGCAGCAGCAGATGAGAGGGAGCTGCAATGTAGATGCAGTGTTGATAGTAGCTCAGCAGGGTCATCAACAGCACAGATGCAATGTATATCATAGTTGCACAGTGGTTGGTGGGAATTATGATGATACATCAGCAGTGACATAGGAGATGATGCAAAGACAGGGTGTTTCTACAAGTTGTGCAATAGCACTAGAACACATTCCTCGCTAAGAGGGAGTGTTAGTTTTTTTAGCATCGGATGTGTTATAGCCACAAAATTTTGTGGAGAGACTAGAACACATGAGATCTCCAAAACCCAGAAATCGTTTCTGGAAATTCAGCCTAGAAATGACTTAATTAGATTATTAACCAGTTTTTAAATATTTTTGAAGTCCAAACTTAGGGAATATGGTTAATTAATCAGTATTAATTAAGTCAAGGCGAGAATCATCTAGAAACTCACATGAATCAACTTCAAGATGATCCTAGCCATTAATTGAGATTCAATATTGGACGTTGGAGTCCCAACAGAGGATTATAATAAGAAGTCGATGGGCACTTGGAGAAGACACTTGAGAGGTTTGATTTCTGAGCAGATCAATTTCCAGAGTAGCGGAAGTCAGTTGTCGAAGAGAGAGCTAGATATCGAAGCAGTGTGAGAGGGGCAGGGACAATGATCTGGAGGAAACATTTCTAGATTTGGAGAGGAAGCAGCAAGAGAGCCGATTTATCCTAGAGAGGCAGTGTAGAGGATCTGCGCAGTAGCTTCAACTAGGCAGATCGATTTGCTCGTGAGAAAAATCGTTCTCAATTCCAGAGGCCAGGAAGAAGTTCCAGAAGGTTAGAGAGACTATTTCCTCAGTAGCTAGAGGCATAACAAATTCATCAGAGGTAGTTTTGAGACACATGTGTGGTAGACAACACAAAGGAAGCGCAGAAGATGCTCACACTCCGGTTTGGATGGCCAGTTTTCTGAAGGCAAGTCATGCCATAGTTGCTTGTGGGAGAAGGGAAATTCCCTTCAGTATTTTGCCCATATTTTCTTGTTGTGGATTGTCAGTTTCAGGCATCCATATTGTACTCAAATTTTTCACTGCTACATAATATTAAAACCCTCATCTTCTGCACCGATTTTCCCAAGTTGGATTTTTCTGGAGACTTTTGTCCAATAATAATTGTGTTGTTTTTATGTGTGTGCTAGCCTTTCTTCTAGCATTTATTCTTCCACAGTTTTATTTGTGTAGATTGCAGTGTGATTTATTTAGTATTTGTCATAGAAAACAACAAATAAATTGTTAAATTAAACTAACAATTAGGAGAATAATTTCCAGTTGTTGCAATAGGATTTCAGTTTGAAATTTTCATAGCCCTATAATGGATTTACATCAACATGACATCATCACCTTAGCTAGCATTTGGGAGGCTAATTTATTATTTTAAAAAGCTACTTGGTTGGCTTGTGACCAAGACTAGTATTTTGCACATTTTTATAATGTTAGGGGCGGCTAATGACTCAACTCACTGAGGCACATATAAATAGAACACAAGTTCTTTTGTGAGAGATCATCATCATACTTGGGATTTTTAGTCTCTTTAGCTAATTCGCAATTTTTCTTGGGAGATTTTTTGAAGTATCTTGGATGCACTTTGATATTTGGAGCTAATTTTTGTTGTCTTGGAGCTACTTCTTGAATAGGGATGGATGTATTGCATGACTATCTTGTAAGTTCTCTTGTTGATGAAAATATTTCTTTGAAATTATCTAATGTATGTAATTGTTGCAACTAAATTAAATGCTCTTGTGCCCTAATTTTGTTGAAGAAATTTTTGAAAGCTATTTGGTTGGCTCTTGCATATGTTACTCATGATATAGCATGCAATGAATGTTCCAAATGATGAAATGTTAATTTTCTTCATGAAACTCCATATTCTAATAGTAAGTAATTGTTTAAGGTTGGTATCTACCGCATCAACTTTTATCCTCCTTGAAGACAAATTTGGCCAATCTAAAACAACTAGGACTCCATTAACCCAAGGAAGAAGGTAATAGCTCAAGCCATTTGGTGATCACACTCTCTTTCTTCCATAATTTCTCTTCTTAAATTCCAGTCCCCTCTTCTTGGACGGCTAGGATAAGGCATAGAGAAAAATTCATTAGAGAGGGAATTGTTGGATTCTGGGAGCATTGTCCTCAAGCTTAGGGTCTTGTCTACAAGACCTCAAATTTGGTGGTCATCTCTTGAGTTTTCATCCATAAAAATCTTTGCCCTAGGTGTGCCCTAGAAGGGAAACCCTAGCTTGCATTCCTTTGATTTGGGGACTTCTTTGAGGGTTGTATGAGCTTAGTATTCATTGGAATAAATCTTAAGAAGCCCTTTCTCCTCCTTGCCTTGACCTTGGAAGCACTTCTTCACACAATTATTCATAAAACCCTAGGTCTTGTGCAAGTTTATTCTAGGTCTCTTAAAGAGAGTGAAAGCCCTTTTGAAGTGTTGAAACATCACACAGAGCTTCCTTTGAGAGACTTTTCTTTATCACCTAACACCATAAACCCTAGAATATCAATCAATGGTGATCATATATATAACGATATTCCTCCCATCGGTGAAATTATGTAAAGAGTAGAGGACTTTGACTGTGGTGACAGTGGATCATTGTCCCATTGTTATCACGTAATCTTGTAGTTGTCGCATAGGTTTCCCTCCTTAGGAACTTGCTAGATTGTGTGGTAACAAGATTAAAAATGGATTATGTTGGATTTAGGTAATTGGGCAATTAAATTCAATGAATTGTGGCAGTTTCTTTCAAGTGGAGAAGGATGCCAAAATGTGTCGATTATGGTTAGCATCGAAGTCATGATGGCCAAGCATTTCAAGGTCACCAACTTCAATGTTGTTTCCTAGGTGTAGGTGAGAAAGTATTTTCCATTCATCCATGTTCATGGAGTCAGGGGGGGAAATCATAGGAGTAGATGGATCTTCGAGATGAAGGGTTTGAGGGTCCACGACGAACATGCCATGGAGTATATGTCCCCTTTTTTATTCCCAGTGTGCAATTATTTCCTCATCGATGGAACCAATGTCAGTAAGGAGTGTGTAGAAAGGAAAATATATGAGTACTTCACTCCAACAGAAATTGGCGTAACAAGCATCATTAGGGGAAGGGATGGTAATGTATTGCGGCAAGAAATGAACAATCAGTAGAAGGAATATGTGTTTGCATTGGTTTTTCCTTTGATCCACAGACAATGACCAAGAACGTGCAACTTCAAGGAGAGGGAATGGTTCCAATGAATGAGGTCTATTCATGTACAACAATGAAAGTTGGTGTTGAAAGGGGGTTTTCAGAATGATGGGAAATGCATCTAAAGTCAATTTTATTAACATTCAAAGAAACAAATGAACGATTGTAGAGTGAGAGTGGTAGTTTTTGCAACATACAAATAGTATTGCTTTCTATGATAATTTTTTGTATCCATAAGGAAAATGTAAGAGGCTAAAGTGGATATTTAATATTATTACTAGCCAACGTTGACATCGGATTAGTACCAAAGGTAGAGCCTCTAAACAAGGTGGTATCCTTCTATTCTGGCATAAATATCTATGTTTTTCTTTTGTATGATCAAGGTGGATGTGATGAAAGTTTCTTTGCATAAATGTTTCTCTTACGTTTTCAGCTTGATGAGAGTACTATAGATTCAATAATGTAATGTACCCTCTTGGAAGTATCTCAAATTTACCCCCTAAATCTCTTAATTTTGTTGAGTTTTTATTTGAGGTCTTTTTGTCAAACAATTAGAGTGTACTTGGTTGTAGTTACAGTTTTCACAATATATTCCAAAAGAAATAAACACAGTGCCAAAAGTATGGCATGGAAATGCTTTAACTCAGCTAAATATATTTCATAACAGACTCAGAATTACAAATATCACATAAATATGCCCACCGCGGTAATAAACTCAACAATACTCAGTCATTATATTAACTCACAACAGAGATAAGAGTGTGCAATGCGAAGAGGAACCTAATTTTTTTTAACAATGTAAACTTCAGTGCATCAGTCCACTTTTATGAGCAACTTCAGCAATATATCCTCCTAGTATATCAGCCTCAGAATATTAGTAACTTGACCCCTTCACTAAAATATCAATGTCCTTTTTCACTAGAATATCAGTCCCATGCAAAGTTGTGAGTGCAAGCCACTAACCAGCAGTAACTCATCCCCCTTCTCTTGGTTCACTGCCTCCATGAATGACTGTGTATGAGTACCATCCTCCTAAACCAATAAATAATAAAGCTCGTGGTCACTTTAGCAAACAATACTCATCATATTTGGGTGATAACTTAGCTAAAACACAATAGTGAACTTGACCCTCTTTGAATCACTAAATTCAACCCCCATTTTGGCTCTCAACCTCAGCTAGCAGCTACAGGAGGTAGCTTGACCTCTATGCAAGGAAAACTTGAGCCACAAAGATGAAACTCAACCACAACTAGGATAGAACTCAGCCACTTTAACAATGGTAACTCGGCCCCTTTCCTCAACAACTTAACCCCATATTTGGCTTGGAAACTCCCCCTAAAAGAATATTAATAGAATACACAAAATTAGAGCTTAAAATCAACTGATAACACTTTCAAGGCTTACTCTAGTTGTGCCATGATTTGAAGAACAATTGCGAAATTGTTGAAATTTGTAACTAGGTGTGATCTTCATAATGTATATATATCATTGATATATTTATTATAATTTGTCAACCATATTCTTCATGCTAGAGTCAAAAATAAATTATTTTTTAGTCAAAAGAAAAATCATTTGTATCATGTCCCATTTGGACATTTAAAAGAAAGAAAAATTATCTTTATTTTTGAGTCTACAAATCCACAAAATGACCAAGTCAGCCTAGCTCTCCAAGTGGCACATATTCGATCCTCCTAAAAAACTATGTATTGGAGACCTATTCGACCTAGTTGGAGCTAGTTCATTCATCACAACAAGAAGTATATTTTGCACCTAGCAAAGAAGGAAGAAGTCGAGTTAGAGGAGAGAGAAGACAAGTAAAAGACAAGACCAAAATTTTGACTCTACTACAGCTTGCACATGTAGACTATTTTCTATGGAAGAGACCAAATTTCCTAAGGTTATTGCAGGCCGAATTTCGGCCCTAGTTGCAAGACCGAAATTTTCTGAGTTTGAATAGATTGGAGTAGATTTGACCAACGTTGAGACTTCTGAAGGTGAGCTAATGGAGGGTTTGACTTGGTATCTTGGTGGAAATTTGGTATTGGTCTTGACTTGGATATCTCTCATTTTGATCTGATTTTATAAAGAAATTATTGTTGGGTTTTCCCCTTGTTGGTTTTGACCTGGCCACTAGCTTAATTTTTGGTGTCTCTTGTCCCATTTTGATCTTTATTTTCTTGAATGATTGAACAATTGTATAATTGTTTGATGAAGAAGACATACGAAGTAATAAGAATACATCTAATTTTCACAAGTAAATATCAAGAAGAGAAATCAAGTGCTAGATTACATTGCATTTTGTTTCTCAACAGAAATCTAAGTGATTATGCTCCCAAACTAACTAGGGTGTATAGTTTCAACACTGAAACTACCAAACCAGAATGAGGGTTTCCAAAAACCTTAGAATCTTCCTCAAGAATTCTCCAAATTTATTTTTCTCAAATGGGCCAAATGTAAGAATGAGGGGAGACTCCTCGTTTTCCCTCTTTTATAATTCACTCGCCACTTTTGCCACATTTTTACCCATTTATTTTAATAAAGACACTTTAGTGGGTTTTCTCACTTTATAATTTAAAAGTGACTTTTCATTAGCCTAAAAACCATGTCTCATTTTCACCACTTAGCTTTTGTAATGTTTTCTCCTAAGCGAATCATATTTCCTTGATTATTTTTTTTTCATCCTAGCCTACAGGAACCTTATTAAGCTAGTGGATCCCCTTCCTTGTGACTCCTAAGTGGATGGGGACATTACAAATAATGAATATTTTGTTCAAGAACTACAAGAATTGGTGCAAATTCTTTGGTTTCAAGCATATTTGATGGCATGTTATGGCATAATTTGTTTTCGGTGTTTATGGTTCAATATCTCATTTAGTATTCGTTTTAAATTTCTTCAATGCAAGGGAGATCTTTTAATTTGTTTAAAGAACTTCAAGGTCATGCCTAATATATACAAGTGCCCTAACCATAGATATTAAAGACTAAACACCACATATTGATTGGGTTTAGTTTTTTTACTATACCTTATCAACTTACCAAAAGTACAACAGCGTAAATTACTTTACATGGGACTCTACCTACTGATATGGGGTGAAGCAGCAAACATTTGATTTATGCCATAATGTATTTGTTACATTTTTCACAATGTAAGTATGTTGATCACATGTACCTGTGATTTTTTCCTAAATATTAACTGAGTCTTCTTTTCTCAAAGTTCTAGATATCTTTCCACTACCATTTGATATTTGGTATGTAAAATATTAAGTGTAAAGTACTGCAAGAGTTACACAACATTGGTTGTGAAGAGAATGTTTCTATTTCTATGTAGATGACCTATGAAATACATGGCATGTTGGTGGGAAATGTAAGCGTTGTCACGGGAGAGAACATGAAACCTGCATATGGTGAAGATGAAGAATCTTTTATCAAAAAAAATTATAACATCTCCTTACCACATAGTTGAGGAGGTGCCTCATTGTTCATTTTTTATGTCAGAATTTGTATGATTAGATGATGTTGATGCCAGGATCATAACTGGATTAGATGTGGGTTAATCATTTTGATGTTTCAGGAAGCTAAGAACATTAATGGCACAGCACCCCATTCAGCTTGGTGCAACTACGATGACCTCAATGAATATTTCTAGTTTGTAGAAAACTGGTAGTTGTTTTTTGTTTTGTTTGTAGAATGTATCTCACGTTATATTGTTGTGCATAAGAGTACATGGAGTATATATGGCATACACATCAATATACTAGGTTGTAAAGTAAAACAAACATTTTTGCATTTCTGATATTGATATTGCTTGCAATTTTGGATGCAATCCATTGGTTTTTAATCTTAAATTTATTGGATGAAATTTTACAGGTCAATTGATTGTTTTCATCTTGGTTGGCTTATGTGTGATGACAGTGATTTCTTCAAAACAACAGCAAATCCAAGAGACACATGTATGCATGAATTTCTAATCCAAAAGATACGTTAATATGAGGCAAGGTATTGAAGTGAAGTAGTTATAAAATTCATGATTGTTTACTGGTCTACAGTGCCAGAAGGTATCTACAAAGGTCACAACAAAAGGAACTGGAAAGATAAAATTTGTAGAGATACTTATGTTTGGGCACGCCTTTTGAAGTTTTGACCGAATGTGGACATTCTACATTCTAGCATTTCAGGTATGGATTTAAGCAATCTAGTACATAGTTCTCATTATTGTAACCGAGTTTCATCGTTATATAATACCTTCAGTAAAGTAAAACTCATTCGTATTATGCAGGAAATGGTTATTGTTGTTGACTTAATTCAACAACATATTAGTGCCTAATTCTACCAATGGGGTCAGTGTACGGGATTCAACGTTGAAGATAGTGGCTTATCATGTGATCCACCAAGGTTCAATTCCAACAAAGGCATGAATAAGCAGTTGGGAGTAGGATTTAAGTACAAGTCTTGGATGGTTTTAGGAAAATAGTAGTTGTTGGGGGCATACTATTGCTTGTAAATACACTAGTGAATAGTGGTTTTCTCTTGAAGGACATGCTCATGCACACTCTCCACTTGTGGTCACTGAGGTATCCGGGCCAATTGTAAGACTAAGGACTTATCTATGCAAATAGAAGCATTATATTATGGTGTTTTTGAAAAAATAGAAACTAAAGTACCTAAGTTGCTCAAAACTTCATTAATAATTTTGGGAACCTCCTTTCAAAGTTTAAGACTTCTTTATGTACAACTAATCGATTTATCATAATGAAATGTAATACCCAAATTTGCTATCATTTATGTACATTAACATTTCTGGTATATAAATAGTATGGAAATCCAGTCATTATGCAATTAGCTTTTTCCAAAATAAAAGTCTTTGTGTGAAATTTCCTTAATTGCAGTTACCAGAATTTATTTTTCAATGTATTATATAGTATTTGTCTTCTACAATTAATTGCGTCTAATAAATCACTATTATAATTTTCACAAATAATCAAAGGAACTGAGAAATAATGCAGACACAAAATAATTGACATCAGTGTTTTTGGACAATGTCTCTTGAAAAACCAGATGGGGTAAAACCAGTTATACGGATGAGGGTTTTATTATTATTCTTTAGCAAAAATTGAAAATTACAATCTGCTTGCCTCTCACCAGCAAAGCTCCAACAAAAAGGGTTTTATTATTATTCTTTAGCAAAAATTGAGAATTACAATCTGCTTGCGTCTCACCAGCAAAGCTCCAACAAATATTTTCTCTTCGCCAAATCAATATGGGAACCTGAAATTCTACCTCTACAGATGTATTCATCCTCTTTGTGCAGTTCACACTCCTTCCAACAACTTGCATTGGTTGCTCCTGTAATTCACATTGCCTTTACTCTACAAGCGAAATTGCTTCCAACACCTCATTTGACTAACTCGCCCTTCCTCCCAGTGATAGATCCAACATTGGCAACTGAAACGAGATTCTCTATCACTCGCACTCCTATTCACATCAATGAACTTGGACTCTTCTTCTGTTGATGAAATTGATCTCCTTCCTCTCACTAGAAACTGGAAATCAATTAGAAAAATCCTCTGGAAATAATCTCCCCAGACTTTTTGGTTGAAACCTTTCTGTCAGTGTCTCTGTCACTCAAACTGTGCCCTTACTATCACTACAACTGGGTGATTTGAACTCCTTGATGTGATGATGTCTCCAACTTACCCCTCAATTTTCTCTTATAATCTTTCCTTAACAATCAATGGCCACGATCTAATCCCCATAATCAATCGCTAAAATCATCTTGACTCTATCAAATAAATTTTCCAGAAATTTAGGTAGAGAAATCAATTTACCTCAATTAAACTGATTTAATTAATTAATTTTCCTAAGTTAGACATAGAGAACTATTTAATAATTCGCTAATTAATCTAGTTAAGGGATTTTCCTTCAAAACTTTATGAATCATGGAGATAATTATTCTCCTATTTTCCTTACCCTCTTAGACACCAAATAGACAGTAGAACACATGTCCAAGCTACCAAAAAAATATTCAACGGACACGAGATGGTGAATTTGAGCGTTTTGTCGCTTGGTCGAATGAACTGGTTGAATATTCGGTACTTTAGGTATGGGGCCCATAATAGCATCTTTAATTTTCATCCCAGATGTCCTCTTTTATTTGGCGAAGCTTCTCAGCTTGGTATACATGGTGAATCACCATTCTTTCAAGCAAAATGAATTCCCTGAACTATTCCAATAATTTTTAACGCGTCTTGATTCTCCCAAGAGAAAAATTCAAACGTGACCTTACAAATACATAAAATTTTGGCCGTATGCTAGGTAAACTTGGAATTTTTCTTCAATATCGCCACTATAACCAAATAGCAATGCATTAAAAGTTCTCAGTTGTATATGAAAAGATAAAGTAGACAATAAATGCATTGAAATTCACATGTAGCAATTGAAATTTATGGGACCATTGGCATGCAATATAACATCTGCTAGCTTTTGAAGTGTACAATTTTCTGACATCTATTTCTCTTCATCATTGTAGGTTATAGAGAGTGTAAGGCGGGAGAACCATCTCATTGCCACTACTGATAAATTGTCATCTGGAATTTCTGGCAAGTAAAAAACAATGATCATGCATGTTACAAGGGTTAGAAGGGACTAAAAAGTTTTTATTGATACAAGATTGTTCTAAAAGATGAATCCATTGTGGATAGAAAATTTAGGCATTGTTACCACAAAATCTAGCAGATCCTAAGGAGGGAAATCCTATAGGACAAAGAGCTAGACTAAGTGATAACAATGAAACAATGGCCCATTGTCATTACAGTTAAGGCCCCCTGCTCTTTACATAATTTCACTAAGGGGAGGAGTCTCAGTATGAAGGAGATCACTTAAAATAGATATGTTCGGTATGAAGGAGATCACTTAGAATAGATATGCTAGGTATAAGGCACGAAGTGATCAAGCTAGAGCTCATTCGAAGAAGCAAATCACTCTCTAAGAAAAGTCGTAGGTAAGAAGACACAAGACCTAGGGCTTTGAGCTTTATCAATGATAATAGGTATTCACAAGGTTAAAACCTAACAAAAAGGCTTCTTATGATTTACTTCAACAATTACTAAGCTCATACAACCTTCAAGGAAGTCCTCAAGTTAAGGGAGAAGAAATTAGGGTTTCCCTTTTGGAGCAATACCTAAGACAAGAGATTTTATGGATGAAACTCGAGTGGATGCCCATCAAATTTGGAACATAGGTAGCCTAGACCCTAAGCTTGATGTTTAGGTTCAAATTCCTAAAAAGTATTCTCCCTAAAATTTTGCTACAAGCCCTAGATTTTCGCACTAGCCTTAAAAGGACCGAATTTTAAGAGGAAAAATTATGGATGAAAAGTAGAGGAAAACTTATGGATTATTGCCTTGTCCTTTGGGCATATGGAATCTTAGGATGTTCAAGATGAGGTAAATCGTCTCTAAGGAGGCTTAAAATGATGCCCTAAGTACCACATTTAAACATTTACCCACTTCAAAGATATCATAATTTCATGGAGGGTTCAAGGATTTCCTCCAATAGGAACATTCATTACATGCCATACATTGAATAACATATGCAATACTCAACTAGAAAGCCTTCCAAAATTAATTTTCAATAATAGGGCACAATTAACACATTCTAGAAGCAACCATTCCATACATTAAACAAATTTAAGAGAAATTCCATCAACATTAAGCACTTACAAGACGACATGCAATATATCCACCCAAGATCCAAGAAATAGCTCCAAAGGAGAAATGTGAATTAGCTTCAAATGTCAAAATGCATTCCAAAACGTCTCCAATAACCAAAGAACAAGTGAGTTCTTCTTAAGAGATCCAATCCAAGTGTGATGATGATGAGAAGCTCAAATGAGCTCTCATCTATTTAGACATTATCTATCAAGTCTAATTTAGCCTAGAAACCCCTCTTAGTTGTCAAAAGGAGGGAAAAACTAATTGTGGTTACAATCCAACCACATAGCCAATGAAAAATCATAAAGATAAACCTCAAGAGGGTCAAAATGTTGACGTCATCGGTGTGTAGGCATCTTGGAGGCATGCGTTGAGCTCTCTTTGTGCCAAGATGAGTCAAGAGGTCTCTATGAATGACCTACTAAGGGTTGGCCCCTAGACATGCATGCAAATCATCAAGTGAGCCCTAGTTTTGTGTTCGCTGCACAAAACGGGTCTCAAGGGTCTCGCGGTGGTAGAATACCCTGAATTTGCTCCATTGTTGAGGGCTTTTGCCTACATGCTATATTAAATGTCTCGGCCATCTTTTGTGTTTTATAAGCACCCAATTGCACAATTAAAAACACAGCTTTTGGGTTGGATTGCCCACCTTCTAATATGTGTTCTCGACGGATGGGTGAGGAAACATACAACTGATGCAGAGATTGGAGATAAACTGGCACAGCACATTGGCCATGAGGTGGCTCTCAAGGGTTGTCAGCGGAAGAAGATGACTAGGAAAGAAGCTCTCCTAGGGGTCCCCACTTTGTGGTTGGTAACATGCATGACAATTTTGCTATTACAAATTCTTCAAAAGCTCCACTTGTAGTTGCAATTCCAAAAAAAGTGAGCTCCATTTCACACAAATCATGGCATTGCGCAAATCATTGACACCATATGTGCACTAACTTAATTCTTATTTTGTTCAAGTGGATAATCAATATTGACAATATGTGCACTAACTTAATTCTTATTTTGTTCAAGTGGATAATCAATATTGACATTTTGTATAACTAGACAGTTTGTAAGGGAGAAATCCCAGTAAATGAAGAGACTTTTGGATGGTATGCATGTATTTGTAATGAAAATTCAAGAGAGATGCATTGATGGCCATATGGTAGGTTGAATAGCATGTTATTGCTAGCTATAAAAGCTTAGTGCATGGCTACATGGGAGGGAGCTATATTTATTGCATTGAATTTTTTTACTCTTAACCAAAACCTCTAATGTGTCCAAGTTGTTTGATTTTATAAGAAAATAAACTTGATTTGAAAGTTTCATTACTGTCACTGACTCATTTTCTATTGAATAGTTTGATTATATGGAATTTAATTGATTAATATTTTTTCAGGTTTTATTTTTTGATTGTGCAGTTTGATTATGTAATTTGTTAGCCCATATTTGTTTCTGTACGTTAAAATTTCTCAAGAGATATGTGTAATTATTTATAATAGATTTATAGGGTTTGTTTTGTCACCACAGCGTTAATGATATATATGTGGTAAAAACATATAGAATCAATGTATAATGATAGTTTTAAATATAATTGTTCTATTGAGAGGTGCTCGCTAGCCCAGTATGTAGAAATGTTGTAATGTTTAACATTTTTAGTTAATAAAATAAAACTAAATTAAAAAAGCAAAATAAAATAAAAACATAAAATTTTCTAGCTCATGTTTTTTCCGCAGATCCACCAAGCGTTGAGACTGATCAAATATCTTTTCACTCTAAAAAAAGTTTGCACCTCTTTTGAAGCAGGTTTCATGTGTTGTAATTAATTGTTTAATTTTAATATTAAAATTTGAATATGGTGCGAGAAGTTCAACAACCTAGATCACAATTTTTCCCACACCTAAAAGTTGAATGTCCAACCTAAAAATGTTATAGTCCAAAGCACCATCCCCTAAAAAACTGTAACCTAAAAAAAAATATGACCCAAAGAGTTCTGGTTTATAGGTAACTAATTCATAACCTGGAAGTATACCAAACACAGTGTTATTAATATTGCTCACAACCTCCTCATACAATGTCTGGCAATGCATTTTAAAGAAAGATTAATGCATTTTAAAAACAGATTTACAAAATGAGCAGACGTTCCAAATGTGTAGTGCAAATTTGCAAAATAATATGATAATAAACTTTATAAATACCACTAAAACAGAAACAAATCAAACATAGACATATAGCCTGAAGTCAATCATAATAAGACTCGAATGTTTAAATGTAATATTGTGATAATAAACTTTGTAAATGCCACTAAAACAGAAACAAATCAAACATAGACATATAGCCTGAAGTCAATCATAATAAGACTCGAATGTTTTGATAAATAGCACCAAATCACTTAGCCAAAATAAGACTCAGAGAATTGTTAAATTTTAGATTTTTATTATTAATTAAATTCGGTACTTTTAGCAGTGTCCTTGCCATTTGTAACTTTGAAGTAAAAACCAACGTTTAAGTAGCCATAAACACTATAAGCGGTATTTTGTCATCAAAAATTCAATCCAAGAGATATTTCTGTTAACTACACAAATCCAAGGTACTTTTTGACAGTATTCTGACCGGAATCTAACTTCATATACTAAATAAAGAATCCAGCCGGCAAAGACATTATAAGCAGTATTCAGTCAGCAAAAAGTCAATCAAAGTAACATCAAAGATACCTTTACTAATCAAAAGATATATGTAGTCAACTTTACTATTAATGTAAGATTCATGCAAACTTTCCACAAACTCCAAGCAAATGCTAATATTTAGTCCAACATAATACAATGAAAGAGCAAACAGGAATGGTTGCATTGGGCTGATTATTATGCAAGTACACTCTTTGTACATATAATTTACAGCTAGCTCCTCGGGATGGCCCCAAGGGAGATGGGACTACCGAAGGATATTCTTGCAAAATAAAAACAATGTCGCTTTAATAAGAAAAATTACATACTCCACGCAAAGCACTGTACAAATAGCAGATTTTAAAGACTGTAAGGAAGAAAACCTAGAGTAATATGGTCTAAAAACACAGCAAGCAGATCATGCACAGATCATGCGTTCAACTCAATTAAGTTACTGTAGCTATTCCGATGAATAATATTGTGCCGGGACCAAATTATGCTGATTTACTTGATAATATTGAGAACACAAAAGGACCCTTGAAAGTTTATTTTCCACTCCATTTCAATTGCATGAGATAATTTTCACTTCTAATTATCTTCCTTAGTTGCGCATATGTTATCAAATACTATCTTGAGTTTGTCATACTAAAATTGCGCACAAAGGAATGTTATCAAACATTATCTTGAGTTTTAGTCATACCAACATTGTGCACAAAGGACAGGATTTGAGATTCCCACAGGATTTGAGATTCTTTTTGTCTTGAATTGTCTTTTAAAATTATAAAAGGTGTTTACGATTTCACTGATACACTCGGGTTCACCAGCCTGCTAATATTCTACTCGTGTTCACCACAGCACATAAATATAAATACAATTATCTCAAAATATATCAGCTTAATTACACAGCACATAAATATAAATACAATTATCTCAAAATATATCAGCTTAATTACAAAAATCAAAATCGAAGTATAGTTTTTGCAATTTAACCTTCCTATTTACATGTCTTTGCACCTTTTGGGGGCAATTGTTAAGTCTTTGCACTTTTGGGGCAATTGCCAGGTGTAACAATGTTGTGTCACAACTTTGTAAAGCGTGAACTTTCACAGCAATTTCGCAAAATGACAAGATTATCCATTGAAATTTTAGACACGACTGATAGTAAGTTTAAGTAACAAGCGATGAGACATAAGACATGCCATTGATACTCAGACAAAAGTATCTATCAATGACTTTCTCATCTCATCAACGATAGCACTAGGTTGTGATTCTCTCAACTTGAAAACACTTTCGATAACAGACAATTCAGTTGCAGTTGTGTCCAGACCACAAAAAGCTGTCCAATCATTTACAATCATTCCAGCACCTATTACTTCACTTCCACGATTGACAGTGCCTGCCACAAGAGGCACTTGAAGAAGAGTTGATAATTCATCCAGATCTTCTATTGAAGTGTGTGGATGGACCTATTTAACATCAACAACTTCCCCATTAAATTGCATAAAAGAAAATATACAGAAATACATATTTTAAAATTTCAAAGTAAAATGCAAAAAGAAGGATTCAATGCGATCTTGGCATGTCAAAAATTAACTCTTACCAGACCACCCCTATTGGAGAAAACGCTATAACTCCCAACAAGAATATTTCCCGCAATAGTTTGCCTGAAAACCTCAACTCCCAGAACGTCTGCTATTAATTCTTCTGTCTCCTGGACAAACAAAACGGAATGACTCAGAACAAATGAGACATTGTAAAGATCCAACTGACAAGTTTGACAAACTTGAAGCAATAAATCCAACTGAAGAAATAAAATACTGGTTAAGCAGAACTCCTGCCATTACAAATTAGCCATTACAAATTAGAAAAAATTATCATCACGCATTCTGCATTAGAAAAACATTACACCATACCAGACCACAAAAACACAGAAGCTATTTAAAGTGTGTTTAGTTGAAAAGAAATAAATGGGAAATAATTTTTTCCTGCTTGCCCATGAACTGTCAATTAAAGTTCATTCTAATTCACTTCTTCGGCCCTTGAAAGCTCTGAAAAATATCCTGCCGTTCAAAATGGAAGATTTTTTCAGTTTTTGGTTTTAATTTTTTATATCTTAACATCTAAGATTGGTATATAACAAATGAAGCATGAAAAGAAAATAGTAATCCACAAACAAATACCAGCCCTAGCCCCGACTTTAGGAACAATTGTGGAAGGCAATAAATATCCATTAACAAGGCAAATTCATCAAGAGTGCCTTGAAAATTAAAATGCTTATATCGTAACAGTCAGTTAAGAATGTATCTACTATATATTATTAGCTTTTATGACTAAAAAATCATAATTACATGTTACCTTATTTATTTGTGGGCTAAGAAGAAATAAAGACCGATAAAATATCATATTAAGCCCTTGACTGCTCAAGGAATCAAGTATAGTATAGTACCCATGGGATTGTTCAAGGAATCAGCTAAATACAAAATTACAAGGGATACAATCAAATTAAAAAGGTGTTTTCAAACAAGGAAGAAAAACTACACATCATATCACACACATTGAGCAAATCATATCACACACATTGAGCCCCACAAAACAAGGAAGAAGACTACCAAGTTGTTCTAGTGGGAAACCAAAACTAGAATGACAAAAAGGCAGGAGGCCAAGCCTAGTAATTATTGACATGATCAAGGCAGTGTTATTCAAATACTCGTAACTGAGAAAAGGGCTTTGACTGATTATGGAGAAATATCAAATGTTTCTCCTAAATGGACTTATTAGCAACGATTAAATTTGGTTCAAATTTGAATTTCCCATTATTCTCCAATATAAATATTCTCAAAATATAAATTATATTTTAAAACATATTATATCATATATACATAATAATATAAGCTATATCTTGTACATAATAATTAATATTTAATATAGAAATACAAGAAAGTGAGATTATTAATATTTAATATAGAAATACAAGAAATTGAGATTATATTTAACTAGCCCGTTTGTAGTAAACCCATATGATACTGACAGAGGTAACTGAGAGGACTCAACAGAGGACAGCAATTCTTGCAGGGGTGACTGAGAGGACTCAGCACAGGGCTCCAATATTCGTTGGGGTGACCAAGAGGACTCAGCACAGGGCTCCAATATTCGTTGGCATGACCAAGAAGACTCAAGTACCCACAGGACCTGGAGTCTGGACTGGAAGTTGCCTTCTGCCCTCTATCAAGATTCCAAACTGGATCACAGTGTGCAGGCTGCAGCAATGCTGAGTGGCACTTTCACAACAGGCAAGCTGGCAGCAGGTAAATAAATGTGTAGGCAGCATCTGAGGGTGAACAAATGCAAGAGAAGAAACTTTTGGGGAGCGTTAAAGGGTCAAAGACAAGTGAGAAGGCAATTAGGAATCCAATTTAGAGTTGTTGGGATTTCCACTGAACCTAATCAAGCTTCACTGTTTTTCTTGGAGTGTGACTATTAGATACTTGACAGCTAACTCCTAGACACAACATAATGATAGCAGAGGAGTGAAAGGAAAAAATAATTGTCAAATTTATAAGATTTACAAAAAGTTATCCATGTATAACCGTCATAAACTAAAATAAAGCTGAGATTTGTGTCTCATGAGTGAATAGAGCTTATATATGTAGGATCTGACAAATAGAATGTAACTACCAGCAAAAATTGGTAAAGAAACATCTATGATCATTATATATCTCAGTTTCAAGTTTCCTCTACAAGGGATTCATGAGGATTCATAAACATTAATACAGCTGTCAATGTGATCCAGCTTGGGTAATTAACTTAAGGTGTTGATTTCCTCCCCCACACAGGTCCATTTCAAACAAAAGAGATATTGATACAGTTGAGCATATCACAAACACATAATGATTTTAAGGATAGATGGATCCATGTGAGATCTGCTTATTTGCAAACAAACTCTGCAACAGCCAGAAAAATGCTAAGGATTCTAGAAATTTTGGAAAAGTAACATTTAAGAATCCAAAACCATTTCCCTGTTTCAAGTGACTTTGCTTAGTCCACAGGGTCTTGGATAGACGGTGATCGGGTGCTCTGTTAAGGCACTCCTTGATGTGAAGTCACCGGTTCAATTCCCTGCCCCGAACAGAGTGATATATTGGACATGATGAAGATGTAGTCCTGCCAAGCTTACCAAAAAAAAAGTGACTTTGCTTAGAAACACCTAAGGATCTGGCAAAGCTCTTTAGGGAAAATTCCTAAAATGAGAATATTTCAAGATTTATTATTGATGAGAATCCCCATGTCTCCCAAAAACACTGCAATCCCTAAGGTTTTTACTGCTAAGGAAAATCCGCTATTTGTTATGTTTGTCATTAATGTATTTCAAAAATTTATAATATTTATCAGGCATATGGCTGACAGCATATAACTATTTTCCTTTCTTGGAGCAGCAAAAGTATCAATTAGCTTCACCTTTGGAATTTGGAGAGACTATTAAGGTAGTCAAGTATAATCTATTTCTAATTAATTTCATGGAACTCATAAATCAGTTCACTGAGATTTCCTACACTGGAGAGATAGAGTCAAGCCAAATTGCAAATTTAAAAGTCAGACTGAATATTAGATAACAATGAGGAGTCATACATCAAACAACAGCTTAAGCACTCCGAATCCTACAAAAGAGACCTATGTTTAGCAAAGAACAATGTAGAGAAAAGCACAAACCCTGTCCAGGTCGGTATGAATGAGAGCAACATGATCATTGCACACCACACAATTGCCAAGCGCAGATAGTCGTTCTTCAACACGTTGCACCACAACTTCATCAGGCAAACTATTCCTCAAGTGTTGAAGCTCTGTGAACCAGTGAACAAAAGCAATAATGAGATTCAAGTGTTGAAATAAGACAAGCATGTGAGAAGTGACAAAACAATGAATAGAAGAATAGCTAAAACAAAGCATGCAAACAATAAAATCTAAAGGCAACATTGTTCACAACAAAAACTGAAATTTCAAATACATGGAAGAGACATTAATGAGTTATTCCAAAGGTCTGATTAGACAATATAATCAAATCATAGTGAATCTCACATTGATATCCTAGAAAGCTCATGTGGGAATTGGCTTTATCAGAAAAGCGGAAAACATAGAAGTCGGTCAAACAATGCACTATCCATTTGTGTAGTCCCCAAACTCAGTTGAATGGACCAGACAAGAGAGCCCGAAATGAAAGCCCCTTATAATGAGGACTGCCTAGAAACCATTGCATGTGGAGACAGTTTTCCCACTTCTTCCTCCCTTAATCTTGGATGTTATGGCCGATTATTTCAACTTTTTCTCATCCTTTTTGAGCACAAAATGAAAGATATGACATTAATGTTGCAAAGCAACAGGTTGTTTACAATGTAATTTAACTCCTACCGGTCACAACCGTGAGTATTTCTTCACTTGATACTGCTAAAATTAAAATTGTTAACTTCATAATATCATATATTTAAGTTCAACAGATTCTACTCAATCACCACCAAACCAATTGTTAAATTATTAAACAGATAGAGTTATTGCCTTTTGGGCTTTACCTTGGTCGGTAGTTGTGTTTGGCAGCAAAAGACCATTTTTGTTCCCTGTCAGGTAAAGTCATAGAGTCAGATATGTAAGTGAAGTTGCCCACATTTCTATATTATCAGAACCACATTTATATGTCATCTGAAAATGTACCAGCACAAAGACGGCCAACAATCCTGGTGCCTCCTATAGATGTCTTCACAACAGGAATAACATCTGCCAGCTCTGCCTCAAATGTGCTGAAACAAAACATGCAAAACAATTAAGAAACGATAATCCCAGAAAGTTGAAACCTATCTCAGTTCCTTTCAAAATCTATATTTAAACAATTACATAAAATAATCTTCATAACCATGCACATTAAATGCCCCATAGAGAATTTCCTAAAACCAAACCTGTAAAAGTTCTCTGATCCTCCAATGGCCACCAGGCAATATCCATTAGTAAGTTTTGAAAAGACACCAATCTCACTGGAATTTTCAAACTGAGTTCCTGCACCATCACAAACTCGGTACTTCATCATTCTTGAAAATAAACAAGATATTGTTACCTTCGGGTAAATAAACAACCGTCCAATAAATTCAATTGCTAATAAACATTTATTTTCAATCAGTCCAATGACGGATATAAGAACTTACTGGTGGCCATGATGCACAGCCAAAGAGATGATTTACTCCTGCCGCAGAACAAAAAGTATTTAATCTCCGTAAAGTTCTATTTAAAGTTTAAACAACATCGTTAAAAAATTAGCTTACTTACCACAACAAAGAGGACCAGCTAAACAAACAAAAAAGTAATAGCACTTAATAAGTTATAAAATATGGCCTCAACACGTCAATAAGTTTTTTCCTCTATCACCAAGGCCTTAGATAGCTAATAAGATGTAGAGATTAATCATAGAATCCATGTTTCAAAATATCTATAAATATAAAGATTTCTTTCCAGGCAAAATATCGGGCATTCCATAGAAAAGACTATTGCATTTCTATCATCGTCTGAAGAAGAACCCTGGAAAATACCACTTTAAAAAGACTTGACATTGGCATGTGGAAGCTATCATACATAAATGAAGAGCCATTATATTATAAGACACATACCACAGAGTATTATAGCTTTGAGCTTACAGCCGTAAGTAGATAGCAGTGCGTATTGCTGCAAGCTTAAAGTGATGTTCGTCCTATATCACACAAATACATGATCATGATTAATTGCTATATTACCAGAAACAGGCAACAGGAAATACAAAAAGCATCAGGACAGATGGGAAAATAGGTCTAGATGGTTTCATGCGTTACGAGCGAAAACGGGTGCGTGAGCGACATTTTCAGAAGCTCCTAGTTTGGGAGCGAATCCCGGAACGTTTTTTATATAATATATATTTTTTATATTTTTATATTTTGATAATATATGTCAACAAAAACATGTAGAATGATGAATTAGATATAAAAAACATAAACAAACATAGATTGAACCATATAACAACAATCATCTAGAAGTTATAATCTTCATCAACCACGTCCACAAGTTAGTAACATACAACATATTGAGTCTCATGATTCATCAATCTTAAAGTTTCAAGCTTTCAAAATTCAATATATAACATTTATCATCATTGATCACCAAAGTTGTACTTGTAAGCTAAGTGTAACCATTACAACAAATAATATCTAACATGAAATGAAATGTTATAAAATGAAATGAAACAACTTTCAACTTTCATGAAGCATCATATTCATAATTCATTACTAATGAGTTATAATTGCCAACTTCAAACTTAAATTGTCATATATTGTTTAAAAAAATATCATAATAAATATGAAAGAGTCAATAGTTATAAAAACTACTAGAAACTAGAAAAGACAAGTAAATCTATTATCTATTGCTTATGCTTGGGCCTCTTACCACCAGGAGAAATGTCTAATTTTTTAGTCTTGTTGGAAAATCAGGATCTTTGTCATTAATATCACCCTAAGCATTTATATCTACAAGTATCTTTGTCATTACGTCTGTATCTGTATAGGGATCTTTGTCATTAATATCACCCTCTAAGCATTAACATAAGATAGAAAAAGCATAGCATGTCAAGTCAAGATTTTGTTTGAGTGATGAGTATATTTTTAAGAGGGTCATGATAGAGGAGTTCGACAACCAATGTCACTAACATCAAGGTACATAGAGGGATTGGATTAAATACGAGTTCCATACCCTAATACATGACAAAATTCAATGGAAACATTGCAATCCTGAAATCCTGAAAAACTGATAAATCTGTTGGATTTTGAATGAAATCTAAAATTCTACTTTCTCCATATGAAATCCAATGAGGTCGGAACCACTCTCAAACATCTTGAGTCATTTCATGGTAATGTTAAAAATTTAAGTAAAAGGATGAAAATGAAGATTAAGGAGAAGGTCACTTCTTAACATTACCATAAATCGCATATCAATACTAGGGCCATAGACTTGATCATTAAGCTGCCCCACTCAAAACTTATTTGTTTCTTTGAAAAAAATTGCATTTGGAACATCATTGCAAAAAAAGCAAAATGCTCCCGAAAAACAGAAAACATTTTTTTAGGGAGCACGCACCCGAGTTGCTCCCGCCCCGAGCGCAGATTGGGAGCAAGATCGAGGGGGAGAGGCGCTCCCCTGCAACACTGGGCTAACAAAATAAATTAAATTTGAAATTCGCTGCTGGCCGAATTTACTTGATGAGCTTCGCTGAACTTCAAGCTCAATCTAATGCAGAACAATAACATGAACAATTTCACCAAATTCCCTTGAAATTTGATTAAAATTCGTTTAAGGTTGGTCTGGAATCACATGTTGGTCTGGACTAATAAAGTTCAAGAACGTTGGCAATAAAAAATAAATAAAAACGATAAAAACCCTAATCTTACCCTTTTTTTCCAGGGTGGCTTGGAATAATGGGGATGTTGTCTCTGAGCGTCAGACTGTGACCACAAGGAGAATCTAATGCCGAACAATAACATGAACAATTTCACCAAATTCCCTTGAAATTTGATTAAAATTCGTTTAAGGTTGGTCTGGAATCACATATTGGTCTGGACTAATAAAGTTCAAGAACGTTGGCAATAAAAAATAAATAAAAACGATAAAAACCCTAATCTTACCCTTTTTTTCCAGGGTGGCTTGGAATAATGGGGATGTTGTCTCTGAGCGTCAGACTGTGACCACAAGGAGAGACTGAGAAGCGTTCCTTTGAAATTTGATTAACATTTAAAATTCATCCAAGTTGGTCCGAAATTGTATGAACTTCAGAAACGTTCGTAACAAAAAATTTAAAAAAATGATATAAACCCTAAAACCTACCCGTTTTTTCCAGGGTGCCTCGGACTAATGTGATGCCGTCTCTGAGCGTCAAACTTTGACCGCAAGGAGAGACTGATATGCGTTAAGTCAACTTTGTGGGATGCCGAAAATAGTCTCAGTAGAAGTCAAGCAACTCAGTGGGAATAAACATGAGCTGCCATAACTTATAAACATGACTTGCTTTTTTAATATTGAACTTTATCTCCAGAATATTAACTGTCGAATTTTTTTTTAAGTCTTCCAACAAGAATATGAGCACGAACTAGGTGACTTAGGTTTCATGGGGATCAAAGACAGAATACACTACCTTCCCAGTGCATATTATGCATATAAACATGATTAGAAATATTATAATATACTATTGTAGTGTCAAGACAGCAATGGGAATGAGAACATTACAGCAAATGCCAGTGGGGTGCTTAACAGGGTTGGTGAAAGCAGGAAGTTGTTATCACCCTACCAGGTTCAAGTTTCTCAATGACATGTGTTTAGTCTTTTTTTTGGCATATTTGATTTGTTGGAATTGCAGGTTTGAGCTTGTAATTTGCATAGATTCAGTGCCCCAAACATTTGTCACGAAGTTGAATGTATTTATGCATTCCAAAATGTAATTTCGACAATTTAAACAGAAAAAGGTTATGATCTTGCAAAGAATCATATCACCAGCAAAAAAAAGACGAAAACATATCACAACCAAAAAAAATGGGACAAAACATACAATAGTTAGACCTTGCCAATCTAAAATAGAGCAGAGTGATGTTATCAGCCCCACCAGGGTTCAAGTCTGACACATATGCATCTGCTTCTGCCCGTGTGCACCTGTTCTTCTTAGCATAAGAAAATTTCTGTAGCATGGAAGGATATTTTTGTCCCAGTGTTATGCATAGTCTAGCTATTCTACAATTTGGCTCTTTTCTGGGTATATTTTCCTGTCAATTTTGCCAAAATCTAGCAAGAACTTGTTGGAATTGTGAGTTTGAATTGTCTAATCTACAGAGACCCCGTGCCCCAGCATTTTTAAAGAAAGACATATTTTCATGTCAATTTTGCCAAAATCTAACAGGAACTTCTTGGAATTGTGAATTTGAGCTATCAAATATACAGAAACCCAGTGCCCAGCATTTTCAAGAGAAAATACATTTTCATTACTAAATGCAATTTAAACAACAACAAAAATTACAATCTTGCGAAAAAGCATATCATCCGCCAACGAAAAAATGACAAAAAGTATAGCTGTGACAATGTAAAATAGAGCAGTTGTAAAGGTATGCCTCAGTTGCTTAACTAATGTAGTGGATACAATAAAAGTTCTCTAACAAAAAAATGACAAAATGTATAGCTGTGCCAATGTAAAATAGAGCAGTTGTAAAGGTCTGCCTCAGTTGCTTAAACTAATGTAGTGGATGGAATAAAAGTTCTCTAATTTTATTTGGGCGGAAGTGCTTCAAAAAACATGGACCCAGGGGGCTGCCCCACATAGTGCAGACTTCCTGTGGGCTTGTGTGCCAAGCGTGCCAGGCCCGAGGACTAACAATTCTGCCAAAATTGCAAGAGACTTGCAGTCGGCATCATCTCTTTGAAGCTAAGTTCATTCAGTTGTGGCAAATCATGGCAAAAATGGATCCTTGGTGGACGGCTAGTGAAAATTGGTTAGGGCATACATAGCATTTAATTATTTCTTTTGGAAGTTGTTTTGAGAAAGTGAAGTATTAATATACATTGTTTATTTATGGATACCCATTAGAATACATCAAGCAGATGAAAAAGCAATCTGTTTCATAGGCTATCTTTAGTCTAGTGGATATTAAAATAATTTCTTTCTTTCTTTCTATTTGGTGCCTTATTTAAGTATACAAACCAAACATTTTATCATAATTAAGTTTAATTTAATGATTTTTACTTTAAAAGAAAGAAAGAAAGAAATTATTTTAATGTCTACCAGGTTAAAGCAGATTGCTTCTTCATCTATTTAATATATTATTTTCTATAAAGCTTCGACATAAATGCTCCCAACTTTTACTATGTGAAACAAATTCAAAACAAAAACTGATTAAAAAATAATAACACACTAGGGTTTCAAGGAAGTTCTGTCCGACGACATTTCATCTAAAATTTCCATCGAATCAGGTTAAAGCAGATTGCTTCTTCATCTATTTAATATATTATTTTCTATAAAACTTCAAAATAAATGCTCCCAACTTTTACTATGTGAAACAAATTCAAAACAAAAACTGATTAAAAAATAATAACACACTAGGGTTTCAAGGAAGTTCTGTCCGACGACATTTCTTCTAAAATTTCCATCGAATCACAGTAGAGACAGAATCCCGTCAAAGAAAAGAGAGCTCTATGCTCAGCAAAATTTAAGGGGGCAAACGTAATGGAACCATGCCATTACCTAAAAGACGATCTAAGCTAAGTTGGGCTGAGTCTGGTCTGGTGTCAAATACTTGCTTGGAAAACATGTACAGAGCATCAACATCAACAACAGCATCAGCGAGAGTATTCTTCGAACATCAAGAAATTATATGGAGCGTTCAAATACCTGGCAAATTCGGCCTGATCCGGGGTTCGAAATTTCAGAGTAGTGTAGTCTTCGGCACCCTAGCCAATAGATGTAATCGCACTTGATCCGGGGATCGAAATTTCAGAGTAAAGTAGTCTTCTGTACCCAAGCCAATAGATGTATATCACACTGAAATGTTAATCGGTAAGAGAGGACTGATCATATATAATCGAGCAACAGCCAGTGACGAGTCGCTCGTTTGGTATAAGCACCCGTGTGGTTACCCTCGGGTATTGTTTGAATTGACAGAAAGGGTTTGGCATGGAAAGTTGTCGTTTATGTGCTTTGTACGAATACATGTTTTTGTTTTTTTCTAAATGTTATAATTTTGGGTGAGGTTGTGCTTTGTACGAATACATGTTTTGTTTTTTTTGAAATGTTATAATTTTGAGTGAGGTTGCGAACTGTAAATTATATAATTTTAATTTATAATTTTAAAACATTTTTTTTTAATGTTATAATTTTGAGTGAGGTTGCGAATGGTAAATTATATAATTTTAAAAATTAAAATTTAAGTTAAATTAACTTTAAAAAAATCTAAAAACATTACACTTTCATTTAAAGTGTATTTTTATGTAAGATAGTAAATCAAAAGTACGTGAGAAATAGTCACTTTGGTATTAAAAGGTATTTATTGTCATTATGGTGAGCAACCGATATTTATGGTGTTATTGACCCATTAAAGCGTGGGGTTGTATATGCCCACCGCAAGATAATGTACTTGCTGCCTTAATGGGTAAATAGCACAGTGAATATTGGTTACCATAATGGGTGTAGAAAGTTGACCTAACACAAGTTATTGGTTTTTGGACCATTCTTGATGAAGTGAGCTTTACAAAAGTGTGAAAGTTTGAGTCTATTTTTTTATAAATTGATAAATAAAAGTAAAATTAAAAATACATTTTATTTAAAAATAATACCTAAATAATTAATGTTATTATGATAGGTATAAAAATTTGAAGTAAAAAAATTAGCTATTGCTAATTAGATTATTATGCATATGGAAGGTAGGTTATATTGCAATTGGTTGTTAGTTAAATACATTGTATTAAGTTTATTAAAGTTTCTATAAAAATTGAATATTAAAATGAATATTTTGAAAAAAAAAATATTTTTTTATTTTTTTAAATCTAAATTCTCGTCAAATCCTACTAGCACAATCAATTGAGGATGGGCCTTGTTAGCAAGGCGACTTAGGATCAAACATCACGGAGGTTGTTACGCCCATGCTAGGGGAGGAGACATGCTAAAAATTCAGTACCTAGGTCGAGTGCAATCCCCGGGTGACTTTCACAGATTAAATGCCCCTAGGTCGCGGTTTCTCAAGCCAAAGGTCAAGCCTGGAGGATCACAGTGTAACACCTTCCTCCCATATCTACCCAAGCAACCGGCCAACCGGGGTAAACTTGCGACGAGAGGCCAATATGATATGATTCGACCTCCAATGTCACGTTAAGGAAGTGGAACCAACAAAAACACACCATACAGACATTCAACATCAGCTTCAGGACCCTCGGGAACTAATCCAACACTTCAGGCAGCTTGCCCTTGGATCCCACTAAGCTTTTGGACAACTTAAGCCTTAATCACTCTCATGTTATAGGCATGATAGCGTCCAGAAACCCAAAGTCTCTATCACAGCTTCCCTGCCAGCGTTCAAAGACCCAATTTTTCAGTGTTACGCTAGTGTCCTCAGGATTTGAGCCACTTTTTCATTTTTCAGGCCCATGGCCCACGTCACTACTCAGAATTGAACCATCTATTCATAATAGTAAAATAACATGGAAATGGCAGTACTAAAGCAAATACTTGTTTAAGACCTCAATTGGACCCCTACTAGCCATGACAAGCATTTCGTCAAACATATCATGAATATGTAAGCTACAAGTGTAAATAATAGATCTGAGCATAGGGGTCTCATACTTATCTGAGATTCGCCATGAAGCATTGTTTCCTTGTCACTTTAACTGCCATTCCATCCATTAGGTCATAGATACATTGTTCATTCATTTACAAGCAAAAACATGATGAGAGCCATACATAGCTGTTGTCATAAAACATATACATAACCAGCATAATAGCAACAGAAATACTCATGAAAGTACAGCCATATAGACCACATATAATCCATCAAAATACTCATAGAAATACAAGGAGAAATAACCTTTCATTAATGATGCAAAATCCAAACCCAGGATGGGATGTCCATGTTCCACCCTACCATAGAATAGCTAAGACAAATCTTTGTTCAACCATTCACCCTCGTGCCATATTCCAAGCATGAATGTGGGATCTCATAGAACACATCAATCAAACTCATCCAGGGCTCCCAAAGGCCATCCACCTCAACCCATCAAACAGTGATTCCACCTCATAGTCAAACATCACAAAACCATCATCAAATTGGTCTCCATCCAAGCCTTCCAGGGCTCCAGAGTGTTTGTTCCAACCAAGGCTTATAGGACTAGTAAGTCAACCCACAGTTGTTGTTGGGTTTTCATATCGTTTGTCCAACCAAGCCTTCCAAGACTAGTAACTCAACCCACCAAGGGCTTCCAGAGCATTTATCCAACCAAGCCTTCCAAGACTAGTAATTCAACCCACTAAGGGCTTCCAAAGTGTTTATCCAACCAAGGCTTCCAGGACTAGTATCTCAACCCAAGTTGTTACAGGGCTTCCAGAGCATTTGTCCAACTAGGGCTTCCAAGAACTAAGAACTTAACCCAAGATAAGGAAACATGAGAACCAACCAAAACACAACAATGAAAATAAACCCACAATCACCATGGCTATCTAGGAAATGGCAAGGCTAGGTAATCCATTGTCAATCCAGGCAATCCTCCATGTTAATGACAGATCATAACCAAGAAACCACATGCATATGCCATTCATGCCAAAACTAGTGAGGAAGGCATACATGCAACTCGGTACTTGCAAGAAAATCTTATGTATTTGTTGATCTCGATGCTCTCTCACGCTTTCTTGCTCTTCCTTTGTCTTCTTATTGCAAGAATCCAAGTATGCCACACCCTCCAAGAGTGCTCCAAAGAAACTCTAAGTCTCCAAGCGTATGAGAGAGAGAGAGAATAATGAGAGAGCTCCAAAATTGAACTGACCAAGTCTGAGCCAAGAGCTTACACTAACCAAGAGCTTGCCAACTGATCCCCAGAAGCCTTTTTATTAATGAGGCCTCTATTTTCTTCATTTTCCATTATTTTCCTTCATTTTCATCCTCACATGCAACCTGTGACCTTTCACCTCCTTTTTCTCCTAATTTCCATTATTTTCATAAATAAAATGTCAATTAATTCCTCTTTGCCTTTCCAAAGCCTTAGCCATTGCCTTTGCTAATTTCCTTAGCCATAATAAACCAAATGAACACCCACTAGGATGTTTCTCCCACCATTCAGCTTGGAATACGTGTCTCATCATCTATGGTATTTATATATTTTTACATGAATTTTTAACCAAGGTTGTTATAGAACCCTCCCCCTTGGGGAACACTGTCCCCGGTGTTCAATGAAACCTATAACCAACAAGACCGTTGAAAACAAAACATACTACCCATGGAGCTTTATAACACATCTTGTTGCAATATTTACAATGACCACTATTGAAACATGACAAACATATCGTTTACTAGAGCTTTATAACATAGCTCATTATGATATTTACAATAACCACATATACACATACACATTTGCTTCAATCAGCAGCTTTATAAATCCAGCTCGATACAATATTTAAAATAAAAGACACATATATACATATGTACATTTGCTCGACCAACAAATAAAAGGATACAATGCCTGCATTTGCAACAAGGGAATCCAGAGGCTCACACCCCCACACTCGAAGTAATACCAGGATTCACCTCCTTCCCAGGAAGTCCAAAATCCACTAGAAAGTCAAATTTGCATCCAATGTCCAACGATACAATCCATCACCACTTGTCCTCTCAATGAACAGTTACTGACTCATTGTTCCAGGGCACACTCCCAATGTGCATCTGATTCCATCTGGCAATGCTAATGACCAAAACAAATCCATCCATGACCTTCCCTTCTATGTTATACAGTCCCTCGGGCAATCTGGTCATCCCCTTGCGTGTAGTCAATCACCTTCCAAGTGCCACTGGCACCCCCATCTCAGGCAACCCATCCCTTGGCAAGGCTTCCTCGCATTGGAAGATACAAAAACAAGGCATATACCTGCCTCAAACCATCATATTGGTCATAGCACACTCATGGCAATCAATGGACACTATTGGGTACCAGTGTCCCAGAATGGCCCTGCTCCTTAAGTTCTTTACCAACATATTGCTGCATTTTCCAATTCCTTTCGTTGACGCTTCTAATTCTTGCATTCGATCTCAACCACCCAACTGGGCATGTTCATGCATTCTTGTATCAAGCACATAATTTCCATTATATTCAAAATAAATTGAAATAACTTCAAATCATACCTCATTGGTAGCTCGTCAATAAGGTACACTTGCAATTCTATTTGCTTCCTGTCACAACAAGTCAAACTAACATCTTTGACCAAATCATCATATATAACATATCACATTAGGTTAGCTCAAAACACAACCATCATAGATCAAAATCATAAATCACGTGTAACCATCATAAACCAAAATCATAAATCACATGTAATCATCATAGACCAAAATCATAAATCACATGCGTAATAAAACTGAAATAAAATATTGATACTTATCTAATCAATCCTTGGCTTCCACCTTGGTCCTTATTTCGTACGCACTCCAGATTAGTTGTCGCACCCGAAAAACACCCAATGTCTTCTCCTCGACCATGTGCACACACACATAGTGTACATCCCACACATACAACCACACACTACATACCACACCATACAATACATGCATCTACACTTGACATACAACACATACACCTACACCCAATGTACAACACAACACAAGACATACACCTACACTCGATGTACAACACAACACAACACGTATACGTACACAATGTCAATCACAAGACATGTATCCGCACACAACATGTGACACCACCAAATGCATATGCATACACTTGATATACAACACAACGCATACATCTATACCGATGTACAATGCCACACAATACATGTACCTACACATGGCGTACAACACAACAAAATACATGTACTACACAAAGTACAACACAAGGAATACACATGTCATGATACCATGACTACACAATGCACATACATAGTACCGCATGCCCGCAACACATCATGTACGACATGCACATAATAACACACGTGCACTAGTACCATATGTACAACATGTACACAATGCCACCTATACATCACACAATATGTGCATAGCATCACATGTACACGACACCACGTGCACAACGTGTACACGACGCCACATTTACATTGCACCACCTGTACAATGTGTACATAATACCACATGTACATAGTACCACATGCGCCACATTTACATTGCACCACCTGTACAATGTGTACATAATACCACATGTACATAGTACCACATGCACGACATGTACACAGCACCACATGCACGACATGTACACAACACTACCTGCACACAACGCCACTTGTACAACAGGTACACAACACTACATGCACACAACACCACTTGTACAATCATGCACACAACACCATATGTACCTAGCACCACCTGTACAACATGCACGCAACACCGTAGGTACATAACACTGCATATTCAACACGTACATAACATCATCTGTACACAACATTGCATATACAACTTGTACATAACACCATCTATGCTCATCAATCCATATGCAATATTCACACAACACTATTTGTACGATCTTGTACATAACATTGCATAGACAACATGTACATACACTATATATACACAACACCGCATGTGCACAACATCACATATGCAACATGTACAACATATACAACATATGAACAACAATAGTAATACACATACAAAACCACATTGTCTTTACCAAGTAACTTTGCTTCCAATGTCTCTTCGCCATCCATGCTTATCCTAGCATGTCGCAAAGCATATTGTTTTCATTCCACTGATGCATCCCTTGGTATAACATGTCCATAACATAGACATAATATAATCACATAGTATCAACTCATAACCACATGATACTAACCTCATATATTTGTCACGACTATTCTTCCCACTTGATTCCTCATAAACCAAGAACCTCGTCATGTCATTCACCTGCATAAGCAATCATTCCTTCATAAGAATGATCCCTAACAACCCTGTTGGACAGTGACATAGATCCATGGATACATACGTACATATACATAAACAATAGCATAAAACAATCATGGTCTTGTCAGACAATGACATATATACATACATACATGTATACATATAAACATCAACATGATCATAAGGTCAAGGTTAAGAGAACTTCCTTTATTCATGAAACACATGCGCAACATTAAGAATAGTCATTCCCTTTTACTTTACCTTTACTTTACCTTTTTGGTTACCTTTCACATGTTTGTATTGCCACTGTTCGCTTACCACTATGGACCAACCAGCCCAACTGACTGCCATAGTCTTACCTTTTGTTGTGCTTACTCATGCACAAAGCTTCATCTGAGTCTTACATTATTTGTTGGGTACCACACGACTCTCCCCGAGCTTCATTAAATTTCATCTTTCTCAACCAATTCCCAAGAATCAAAACATAAAAGGCAAGTCAAGAAACAAACAAGAAGAAAATCATGGAAACCAATAACAGCGCGACTTTGCAAACAAAGTGGAATGGCCATACACTAGACATAAACAAAGCATCAATCAAGCACAACATATCACGAAAGACCAAAAACACAAGACTGATAATAAGCACCATTACTCAATCCCCATGGTTCCTAGTTCTTCCAAGGAAAGCTCAACCCGAGCCTTCTTCAAGGTTTCATGGCAGTCTCTTTTCCATGCAATATCCTACATCATACTGCCATAAACACATAATTGTTAGTGCATAAAAAAACACCAATTACCTTACCTTGTTGTGTCAAGCACTTTGCTTGGAACTGAACACATCCACACCATCTCTCAAGGGACTCCAATTCCCTTGACAAATCCACATGTAACTAGTGACCAGCTAATATACCTGTCAATTACATGTCCATGAATATAGCACATATCCACATAATTTCATACAAATCAAGGTTAAGAAGACTTCATGTATGCAAACACTTGTTCCCAAAGGAATTCTTGCCCAATTCCTTCTTTTGACCTTTTTGCTTTGTTGCAATAGAGTCTTACTATGCATTGTCGCATCACCCAACTGTTAGTTATGTAAACACATCAACTATTACCTTGTCACGCTAATACCAAGCATGTTTTCTGCAACTGCTCACACATGTCAACCACATGTTCCAAATATCAAGACAATCATATCTATAAATTTGAAATCAACTTTTACAAACGATCATGTCATAACCCATAGTCAACTCATAGTCATTAGACATAATGCTACAACTGTCAACTACATTCAAGTACATATCAACTATCTCAACACATACATGTTAGTACAATCATCTTCAAATAGGATCATTTGAACACATACTCATATTATGCAATTCATCAAACATTCAACCAACTTGCAAACATACCATGTTAAATAAATCAACTAGACGACATAATAGATACCAAACACTCAAACACCAAATAGACCATAATCAAACAATCAAGCACCAAATATATGGCATAAGTGAACTCATACCTTGATGTATGATCTGTTATTGAATGTTAGTTTTGTTGTGCTAATTCCAACTTCAGATTTATAAACAAATGCTTGTCAATTGCTTCATGTGAATAGGTTCCCTTATGGTGTTTGTGAATGAAAACAGGTAAATTTTATCAAGTTTTATGTTAATTTCATGAGCAAAATAACATGAAAATAAAGTGTTGAACAACAACAATCAAATGTACAACAAACCATCAAAATGAACACTTAACACAATGTTTTGATGAAGGAGTTAACCCCTCTTGGGCTGCATCTCCTTGGTCCAAATTCCATGGCTTGGGCCTATGCATTAGCTCAATAATGGAAAAATTTTCGTTTACAATGCTCTACTGCTCCAGAAACCTACTTCAATGTGCTCAGAACACCAAAATAATCTAGGAACACCTTTTCCCGATCCCAATTTGGTCGAATTTTGCCCAAGTTATGGTCAAAACAGTTTCTCCTAGTAAACCTCCATTAAAACTGGAGGAATCCCCGAAATTGGATGGACCGACAAAAGTCCGCCGAATTAACTGTAGTTTAATTAACTGTTAAGCCCGATTAATTAATGGATAATGGTGATTAGGCACATTAAGCGCGCAGTTAGGCTAACTGTCATCTTGCGGTTTTCGTGAAGCAAACATATATTGTGGTATAATGGTGGTTTAATCAGTGGTTAGGAGCATTAATTCATGTGGTTATATAACCGTTAGCCGGTGGTTATCGAAATTGGTCACATGGAGGGGGCTCACTCGCGGGCTGGCTCCCTCCTAACCCCCAACTGCAAAACATTATAACTTCAAATATATGCGATAACCATTGAATGTTAAGAAACAAAGTTATGGTATAGTGGTAAGGCATGGAGTTTACACGAGCGAGGTCGTGGGTTTGACTCCGCCGAAATGCGCAAAAATTTTGGTAAAGAGCACCAAGCTGGTCCTTTGGGGAGGGACACGTGGCGGCCTTTAGGCTTGCCACTTGTCCCCTCCTTATTGGTCCATTCCTAAACCAATAAAATCATGCCACGTCACCACACCTGCGGACCAATAGAAATGTGACACTTGGTGATTCCTGATTGAACTTTGACCACCGTTGACCCTGCCACATTAGCAGTACGAACTGCTGATTGTGCAGTGACTGTACATTTTTTTACAAAAATTCTTATGTTTGGCAAAGCATACAGAACGCGATATCTTCCTCATATGAACTCGGTTTTTAGTGAAACAAGTTGCGTTAGGATCGTATCACTGAGAGGGACGCGATCATTCAAGTTTCAAGCGATTACGAGAACTTTGATTTTTGAGCTAAATATTGAGCACCTGATCATTCCTCCCCACTGGAAGCCTTTTGGACCCCAAAGATGCTATAAATTGTTCAGAAGGTGAGGGTACAACTCCCTCACCTTCTCAATCTGCAACCATTTTACTTTAAAAGGATTTTGTCCCTTGAGTCCCACTCTAAGGTATTCGACATTCCCTCTCTTCGAAGTTCTGGTTCTTCTGTCAAATATGAGATCTTACTAAAGTTAATCAAGATATTCTGGTGAGAAATCATCTATTGATGGTAGCTGAACATGCTCTCCTTGATCATTAATCAAAGGAGGCTCAAACAATCTCAAATTCTCAACATTAACAACAGAGTATATTTTCATATAAGGAGGCAAATCTAGCTTAAATGCATTGTTACCAATCTTTTCCAGAATTTTAAAAGGACCATAACGGATTGGCTTCAACTTTTTATCTTCCCCTTGAAGTCTCTCTTTGCTAATATATAACCAAACTCCGTCACCAACTTGAAATTTTTGATCGACACGGTGTTTGTCATGCCTTGTCTTCTAGTTGCTTTGACTTTTTTCAAGTTGTTCCTACACTATGTGATGTATCAACTGAATTTGCTCAATGAACTTCCTTGCCTTATCGATGTCGCTATGACCATCGATGGCGACATCTTTCTCAAAGATGAAGTCCAATGGCAATCTTCACAAGTACCCAAAGCATGCCTCAAATAGTGATGTGTTTGTGGAAGAATGCTTTGCCCTATTATATGCATGTTGTATGTAATGCAACTGTTCATCCCACAACTTGGGATGTTTGCTGCAATATCCTCTAAGAAGATGAATGACTGTCCTATTGACCACCTCGATTTGTCCATCTGTTTGTGGATGAAAGGTTGTACTCTTCTTCAATTTAGTGTCCATCATGTCCCACAAATTTGAACAAAAATTCCCAACAAATCAAGAATCTCGATCACTTACAATGGAATTAGGAAGACCAAAATGAACCCAGATATTTTGGAAGAAAATATGAGTTGTTTGTTCAGCTGTAATTTTCTTTTTATATGGTGTTAGAATACACATCTTGTTGAACCTGTCTAAAACTACATACAAGTAATCATGACATTTCCTTGACAATGGAAGACCTCCTACAAAATCCATTGAGATATTCTCCCATGGACGTGAAGGTACAGAAAGTGGAGTGTACAATCCTAGTTTCCTATTACTAGGCTTACTTGTTGCACATGAAGAACATCCTCTAATGTAACGAGATACATTATTAAACATGCGTGGCCAATAACAATACCTTTGGAGATTTTCTATTGTCTTGCCTAACCAAAGTGTCCAACAATAGATGAAGTGTGCACCTCCCTTATGATACTGTTTCTTTCTCCCTGTGGAATACATAACTTGCCAAAGTGATACAACAAATTTTTATTTACATGGTAATCTAACTCTTCAATTTGGTTTCCTTGCCTCAAGATTTCATACACATCTTGAAAGTCATTATCATATGCATATTGCTCAATGTAACTTTCATGTAAAACAAAATTGTGCTTGAGTATAATAGATGAATTTACAATAGGCCTAGAAAGCATATCAACTACCTTATTGTAGATTCCCTTTTTGTACTTGATAACCAAATGAAACTATTGTAGAAAACCCATCCATCTGAAGTGTCGTGATTGCTGCAACTTTGACTGTGACCGTAAGTACTGCAATGGTTGATGGTCGATGTGGATAATGGTCTCCTTCCCCATCAAGTAGTGTTTCCATTTTTTGACACTTTGTACCAATGCGTGAAGTTCTTTGTCATAAGTGGGATAGTTGGTCATAACTCCATTAAAATTTTTAGAATGAAATGAAATGGGCTTACCATGCTGCATAAGAACTGCTCTCATGGCGTAATCACTAGCATCAATTTAAATCTCAAATGGTTGTCTAAGATCTGGAAGAGCCAATACCAGTGTTGAACTGATCTTTTGCTTTAAAGCATCAAATGGTTTATGTTTTACATCTCCCCAATAGAAGACTTTCATGAAACTAGTCAATGCATGTAATGGAGTTGCAGTGGATGAAAAAATAGCAATAAATTTCCTCCAATATTGTGTTGCTCCTAGAAAGCTTCTTACCTCTGTAACTGTATTGGGCTTGGGCCAATTCAGAATGACCTCAACCTTAGAGGGGTCTATCTTCAGCTCACCTCCTCCAACAATGTGTCCCAAATACACTAAAGAAGTCTTGCCAAATTCATACTTTGACATCTTTAAAAACAACTGTTCTTTTCTCAAGACATCAAGTACTTTGTTCACATGCATGACATGTTCATCTCTGGATTTACTGAATATGAGAATATCATCTAAGTAAACAATGGCAAAGTCATCTAGAAATTGTCTCAATACATCATTCATAACTCTCATGAAAGTATCTGGAGCATTTGTAAGACCGAAAGGAATAACAAGTCACTCAAACAATCCTTGTTTAGTTTTAAATGCAGTTTCCAAATGCCCTCTTCAACTATTCTAACTTGATGATAACGACTTGGTAAGTCTAACTTTGTGAAATACTTTGCATACCTCAACTGATCAATCAAACAATCAATTCTTGGGAGTGGATAACGATTCTTTACCGTGATTTTATTCAGTGCACAAAAATCCACACACATGTGCCAAGTGTTGTCCTTCTTTGGCACCAAGACAATGGGTGAACCACATGGCGAAGTAGATGGGCGTATGATACCTTTGTTTAACAATTCTTGAATTTTCTTCCTGATTTTTGTTAGTGTCAGTATTTGCATAATTCCATCAGTGATCAAAATCCTCTTTTCATATCATATTAGGGTCCCATTTTGAAATTTTTGTCATTCTGCTAGGTCATTATGCAAAAATTTGGTCACTGAAGGTTGAATTAAGGTTTCCTTTACTCCTTTAGAAATTTACCCCTTGCTGGCTCATTTCACCTTTTGTTGAAGTATACCATTATTCATGACTTGTCTTCATCATGACAGTCATTTTCATCATGGTCACAACCACTCAAGGTCTCCATTAGGTCGAAGGGTTTCCAAGGTCCACTAAAACACCATCTCCTACATAAAATACCAGCAAGTGAAGGAGTAATAATAAACAAGATTTCATTAGCAAAATGGTCTGTAATTTGAATATTCAAGCAAAAATGTAATTTTATGGTTTTAATATGTAATAATTCTCATGGTTCCAAGTGTTGTAAGTTCAAAGTTCCATCAGCCAAAAGGAAGAGTTTCAAATTCATTATGTTTCCAAATCCATCAAGAAGATCAAATCATAAGATCCAGTTCAAAGGAAATAGTCGAGTGAAAGAGTAAAGTTTAAAAATTTAAGTGAATGCCAAAGGGAGTTGTATTTTCCCAATGGTGCCCGAATCATCATTTTCCACAAGCATTGAACCCTAATTTTCTTTCCCACTGAGCTAGGGTTGGCTATGGAATCAAAGACATATGAGCAGAGGAGGCATAAGGGAGGTCATTTCAGCAAGTATGAAGCCACTCCAACTCATAAACATCATGTCTCCATCATTTTTCAAGAAACCATTCCAAGGGACACATCATTTGCCACACATAGGGCCAGTTTTTCTTCAAACTGTGTTTCTAACCAAACAGAGATGAATTTGACAACATTGAGAAACTTTTTTGTCCATCATAGGCCAAGGATGAAAAAACCTCCTTCATTTTTTACACAGGAGTTATGGTTTTGGAGAAATGTAAAACATAAAGGTGCTACAAGAGGTTTTCTGCATTTCTGGAGCGATCTTGGGAAAATCAATTTTTATCCTATCTTGAGTGTCCAAATGAATTTCTCTATGAGTGAAATGACAACTAGACTAGAAGATCTTTCCAATGAGATATCATGAGCTCAATTTGGAGTTGAGGAAGGCCTCAAAAAGTTGCCTGCAAGAGCACACTGCATTTTTGCACCCCCATTCTGCACTTTTTGACCAGTCTTGGGAGAATTGATTTTTGAGGGGCTATACTTGATCATTTTCAGTGCTTGATAGGTCCATTGTGTATCCAAGAGAGAGATATTTCCAACGAGCTATCATGAGCTCAATTTTGACACCAGGAACCCCCTCAAAAGTGGAGTTGAAATTGGTGCTATGCTTAGGAGGGAGGCATTGTGCTTAGAGTAGTGGTCGCTACCTTTTTTAACACAGGAACTGCGCTTCTGGCCAAGGTGCTACGCTTTTGCCCAGTGAGCCCCCAGAGCACCAAAACAACTCCAAATTATCTCAAAACTTCAACAAAGTCTTGTTTCCACCTCCTAGAAAGTAAGTAACATCTAATGCCATCTCTTACCATTCCTAAAGGCAAATTTTAATGGTGTTTGAATCTTCTATAAAAATTTGGTGTCTTCCTTGCTAAAAACCATAGTTTCATTCCCAACTTCCAAATATACTTCCTAAGACTTTCAATACCCTTCCTACATATCTAAAAAACCTATCCCTACCCTTACACTACCATTCCCTTTGCCCAGAGCCATTTATCCTCTAAACCCTAAGACCTAGGTATCTCAATTCCCTAGGCTCCCAAATCCCACAACATTTCTCCTCCCTGTCACCTCCCTCAATTTGATAATCCCTTCCCCCATCTCCCTAATTTTTTCCATCCCATTCCCCACTCCCTAAACCTACATTTCATTCCCAATTCATCTCCCTAGGGTTTCTAGCCACATAAGGGAGGAAGGATTAACCAACATATTGATAATATATTGAAGAATTCAAAGAGGGACAATGACTTACAAATAAAGATGGCAAACATTACTTCAAGAAAAATCAAATTGCAAGGTCCAAGCTCCAAAAGGTCAAAACGAGACTTGAGACCCTAGCCAACCAAAAGGAGGAAGACAAGCTTAAAATCCTTGCTGAGGCATTACTCATGGCCTAACACACCTCATCAGCATTACATAGGTCAAATTTTGAAGAATTTTGAGCAATTTTGGAAAATTTTGGAGTTTTTTGCATTTTCGGCAATTTTTGCACCAGTCGCACTGCCAAAAAAGTAGCGTCCTAGGCGCTGAGCTTTTCCTAGGGACCTCCAAATGAAAAATGGCCACCACCATTGGATTTAAAAGGTAAAATACAATCAAGAAAACCACTTTGCTAAGATTTTTTGGGTCAACTGGGCAGTCAAAAGGTCAAAAAAATCCAAAAAATCATGTTTCTGCCCTGTTTTGGAGTCGGGCGCTGCGCTTTTGACTAGTCTTGGGAGAATAAACTTTTCGAGCGTAAAAACTTGAAAAATTTTGAAACTAAGGGAAGATATGGAAACTAGACAGGACGAGCTTTCCAATGAGCTATCCTAGGTTCAATTTGGACACCGGGAACCCCTCAAAAGTGGAGCTGAAGTTGGCACTGCGCTTAGGACAGTGGCGCTGCGCTTTTGACACAAATTTTTTGAGTTTCTCAGTTTTGTAAATTTTCTCAGTTTTGACAGTTTCACCTTGACAAATCATGTTTTACCAATGTAATTGATGGATGTAAATGTAATAATGATGTTTTTATTATTACCTAGGGTAAATACATTAGGTGAAAGCTCCTTTTATGATGTAATGAATCAGTTTCCTAAAGTGAGGGATGAGTCACTTTGACCACCCTACACTCTAGCTATCAGTTTAGTTTTTGGTGGAACTGCTCCTCCTCTCATGGATTCGACCCCTGAGGTTGGGAGGAACTTGTTTTGAGGTCTATATCTTCCCTTTCTTCACTCTTTTCAAGGGTTGGACTCCATAGGATATTGTATTAATGATTCAGACTTTGGCATGGAATATATTGGATGAGTTGCAACGATTTTGGTGGGATTCCCATGGCATGGTATTTTGATATTGGTTCTTCTTCAGTTACATGTGTGTTAATGTTTTGTATCTTCCATGATCCATTTCACTTCTAAATATGTTTTATTTTCAAGGTGTGATAAGCAGAATTCATCTTCTATGCTTTGTTTTGGGAAAATCATCATAATTTGTTTCATTTCTCTAGTTTAAAAAGAATTCATGCTTTTCATGCTTTTTTTAGCACCTCATCAGTCTAAACCATTTCATCAATATACTACAAGTTTTAAAGTACTTTCCTACCTTTTCCCATCAGATGTCTGCAATTCTGATTCTCTCTTGCCCTGACCTAGTCCACTCTCTGACCTAATTCACTCATCCAGTGACTAGCCCAATCAAAATCAAATTGAAACCCCGAGCTACTATATCTAGCCTAAAACCCTAATCCATCTAGCCCTCTTGGCTATGATCCTTTGGAGAGAGCCCTCTCTGGCTTGGTAGGGCTAGCTACCAAGTCAAAAGATTGGTTTGTGGTTACCTTAGTTGGACTCCTTCTCAACCTTGGAGATCTGGAGGAGTGATAACAATTTCCATGCTCTCCATAATTCACATGCGATACATGCCAATGTTTGGAAGCGGAACATCCTACTGCAACTGTATCTAATGTTGAATCCCCTCTTGGGAGGTAACCCCTTTGGTTCCTGAAACATCTCGCCATGCTTGCTTACCACATCAAACAAATCAGATTTTAATTTGTCATCGCAACCTTCAAAATATTCATAATCAATATCATTATTTTTCTTGATCATGAGAAGCACAAAAGTTTTACTTGCATTTAATGGTCTCTTCATCTGTCTTACATTAACCAAAGAAATATTTAACCTTTTGTGATGGGCTCTCACAATATACTCCACCCCATTCTTGAGCAACATATATTTGTTCTCATGGGATAAAATACGGCTTTCCTATCATACAAATAAGGACTTCCCAAAATGATTCCTAAGATGTCAAGTGGAACTACATCTAACTCAACTTCATCAATGAATTTTTCAGTAATGGCAAACTTGAATAAGCATTTCCTTGTAACCTGTAAATTTGCATTATTGACTATCCAACCCAAGGAATATGTCTTATGATGAGGTACAGTTTCAAGGTTAAGCTTTTTGACCAAGTCTTCTGAAATTAAGTTTGATTGTGACCCACTATCAAATAATGCATCAATATTAGTATTATTTGAAATTACCCTTACATGGAACAACTCTATTCTTGATTCTTCATTTGGAGTGTTGTTGTGACTATGTGAGGAACTAGTACTTGCAACAACTTCTTTTCCTTTTGTGACCATGGCTGAAATCTTGGTCTCATCACCAGAATCTGATCTAAGATCATGTTGTGTGGTAGCTGTTGTCTTTTGTTTTCCCTTATTATTTGGTTTCTTAGGCCTTAGTTCGGGATGTAATTTCCAACAATGGGTTTCATCATGCCCAGCTTTGGAACAATGTTGGCATATAGTTTTCTCCCCTTCTTTCTTCACACTTGCATTCTTCTTTCCCTTCCATTTTCCTCCCTTCTATTTCTCCTTACCCTTGAATGAATTCTTCTTACTACCCTCTTCCTGAATGTTGTTTCCCCTTGCTTCAAGGTGCATGACTGGAACACATACCTCATCCAAATGTCTTGGATTAAACATAAGGATAGTATGTTTGAAGTAGGAATGTAAACCCCCAATATATTTCAACTATGTATCTTGGGAATTCAAGTTTACTCCTAACAACAAAGCCCTCTTTATAAACTCCTGAGTATAGTCTTGAATTGTCTGGCCCTTGAGTTGCCTAAAATTTTGCCAACTCATAATGGCTTTTTTCATATAGGCTAAAGGATAAAATTGTCTTTTAATTGCATAAACAAATTCAACCCAAGAAATGGATATCTTACCATGAATTCACATTTCCTCTTGAGTCTTTTCTTCCCACCAAACTAGTGCTGCTCCTTCTAGCCTTAATGAAGCCAACTAGATCTTTATGTCATCTTCTTGAAGGTTCTGAATTCTGCAATAAACCTCAAATTGTCGAATCCAATTATTTAAATTTTCTACATTCACCTCACCATTGTACATGGGAAGTTCAAACTTAATGTCCAATTGGAGTAAGGGAGTTTTTTCCTTCGGGGTTTTTGAATGAGTATGAACAATTTTTGTGGTGGAAGTGGAAGATGATATTGTTTGAGATGAAGAGGATGATGAAGATTATGAGGAATATGAAGATGGTGGAGATGGAGGAGGCCTTCCTCCATAACCCTTTGAATCCTTCTTTTCATTTTTTTTTTTAATCTCCTGAGATTCCCTCTCCATGTGGGGGCTTAGAACTCTCTCTAGCCATTCTAGTATTCCTCTCTTCATAGAGGACTCTAACCATGTCAGTTAGGTCATAGAAATATTTCTTGAATTCTTCCTCTTCTCAAAGACCTTCAGTCTCTCTTGCTCCAGACACGATGGCTTTGGATTCAAGATCAGCTTTTGGTATTGCTTGTACCTCCTCAATCTTAATTGAAGGTAAAACTTGAGGTGCTTCAAGTGCAGCTGGGATTGGAACTTTAGGTGGAGATTGTGGCCTTGTGGCTCTCCTTCTTCTGGGCATTACCTCAGGAGCTGCAGCCAACAATTTCCCTTCTCCTCTCTGTAACTTTAACCTTGTAAGCATCACAAATTTTCAACCATTAAAACCCTACTTGCACAAAACTCAAGCAATCAAGCAAATAACCTTTGCTCTAATACCAACTTGATCTGATATTGAATATTAGTTTTGCTGTGCTAATTTCAACTTCAGATTTATAAACAAAATGCTTGTCAATTGCTTCATGTACATAGGTTCCCTTATGGTGTTTGTGAATGAAAATAAGTAATTTTTATCAAGTTTTATGTTAAGTTCATGAGAAAAACAACATAAATCATGTGTTGAACAACAACAATCAAATGTACAACAAACCATCAAAATGAACACTTAACAAAGTGTTTTGATGAAGGAGTTCACCCCTCCTAGGCTACATCTCCTTAGTCCAACTTCCATGGTTTAGGCTTCTATATTAGCTCAATAATGGAAAAATTGTTATTTAAAATTCTCTACTACTCTTGAAACCTAGTTCAATGTGCTCAAAACACCAAAATCAGCTAGGAACACCTTTTCCTGATCCCAATTTGGTCGAATTTTGCCCAAGTTATGGTCAAAATAATTTCTCTTAGTAAACCTCCACTAAAACTGGAAGAACTCCAGTTAGTCCTGCTAAAAATGGAGGAATCTCTGAAATTGGAGGGATCACAAAAAGTCTGCTGAATTAACTGCAATTTAATTAACTGTTAAGCATGATTAATTAATGGATAATGGTGATTAGGTACATTAAGTGCACAATTAGGCTAACTATCAGCTTGCGGTTTTTGTGGAGCGAACACATGTCGTGGTATAATGGTGGTTTAATCGGTGGTTAGGCACATTAATCTACGCAGTTATATAATCGTTAGTTAACAGTTATCGAAACTGGTCACATGGAGGGAGCTGTCCCATGGGCTGGCTCCCTCCTAACCCACAACCACAAAACATTATAACTTCAAATATATGTGATAACCATTGAATGTTAAGAAACAAAGTCATGGTATAGCGGTAAGGCATGGAGTTTACATGGGCGAGGTTGCCGGTTCGACTCCGCTGACCTACCCAAATTTTTTGGTAAAGCGTGCCATAGCTGGTCCTTTGGGGAGGGACACGTGGCGGCCTCCAGGCTTTCCACTTGTCCCCTCATTGGTCCATTCCTGAACCAATAAAATCACGCCACGTCACCACACCTGCGAACCAATAGAAATGTCACACTTGGTGAGTCCTAATTGAGCGTTGACCACCATTGACCTTGCCCAGTCACCTACCACGTCAGCAGTACAGACTGTTGACTGTGCAGTGACTGTACATTTTTTTTGCAAAAATTCTTTTGTTTGGCAAAGCGGACAGAACGCGATATCTTCCTCATACGAACTCAGTTTTTAGTGAAATGAGTTGTGTTAGGATTGTATCGCTGTGACAAACGTGGTCGTTCAAGTTTCGAGCAATTCTGAGAATTTTGGTTTTTGAGCTAAATATTGATCACCTGATCAATGTATCTCAAGAGAGGCTATCTTGTCTTCACAATCAATCTATTTAGCATGATATAACTTCACAACATGTCAACTCAAACATAAATGAGATCATGATATCCATAATAGTCACTATATAACATGTTCACATCATAAGCTCATAAACACTTGTCGTTCATGCATAACAATCACATATGTATGATCAGTCTAGATTAGTACAACACAATGCAACACAATAAATCGACTCATTCCTGAATGTCGTAACCCTAACCATATGCATAGGCCAATCCAACTTAGTGTGATACATATAACATCAAGGTATAAATGATATAATCCTAATCATCAAGCTAACTATCATTTAACAACAACAAGTTAACCTATAAGATACTTCATCAATAGCATATAACATGATCACCATGTTATCTAATATAAACAACAATAGCAATGCATACAACTACTGGTTACTATCATTCATGACTATCCGACACATTTTCATATGACTACACAAATCAACTATCATCTATCATGTACATAACCATAACATCAAAAGACATGTACATAAACGTAATGCATATAGCAATCCTTAACTTACTTACCTGCATGCACAACATACAAACCTGTATGATGATCTGCTCTTATCCCAAAGTTTAATGTTGCAACCTCATTATGATAATTTGCATCTCCTGCTCTATCTCAGCCAACACATTAGCATCATAACAACCAATAACAACACGATGACCTAGATTGCATACAATGACTTCACAAGGCATGCTTGACCTACTATTCCTGCATAACTATAACCAATACCATGCATGCATAACAACTGCATATAGACATATAACACATGAGTATGAAACCATATACATATCATTTTATCTAGAGTCCAGTCATTAATGCATGACCATAACAACTACAAAAACCATGACCTCATGCATGACAACAACAACCACGTCATGTGCACTTGAGAATATGTGAACACTGATGTGCATAACCAATGTATATATAACCATACACTCATGACGACGTACTCCATGAAAAAACCTTCAACCTTCATATGGATATGTCACTACAACCATGCTCAGCGCCATGCAAGTGCAACAAGAACATGGACTACAAACATAAGGAACACACATGCAATCGACATGAATGCATGACCAACACACAACCCATCTAGTCCGAGGGTTGAACCATGCTCTAATACCACTCTGTAACACCTTCCTCCCACATTTACCCAAGAAACTGGTCAGCCTGGGTAAACATGTGATGAGAGGTCATTGTGATATGATTCAACCTTCGAAGTCATGTTAAGGAAGTGGAACTGACGGAAACACACCATACAAACATTCAACATTAGCTTCAATATCCCCAGGAACCAATCCAACACTTCAAGCAGCTTGCCTTTGGGTCCCACTGAGATTTTGGATAGCTTAAGCCTTAGTCGCTCTCATGCTATAGGCATGACAACATCCAGAAACCCAGATTCACTCTCACAGGCTTGTCTGTCAGCGTCCAGAAACCCAATTTGCTAGTGTTATGCTAGCGTCCCCGGGATTTGAGCTACTTTTTCAGGCCCAGAGCCCAGGTCACTACCTAGAATTGAACCATCCCTTCAGAACAGTAAAATAACATGGAAATGACAGTACTAAAGAAAATAGTTGTTTAAGACCTCCACTGGACCCCTACTAGCCATGACAGGCATTTCGTCAAACATATCACAAATATGTAAGCTACAGGTGTAAATAACATATATGAGCATATGGTTCTCATACATATCTAAGATTCACCATGAAGCATTGCTTCCTTATCACTTTAACTTCCATTCCATCCATTAGGTCATAGATACATTGTTCATTTATTTACAAGTAATAACATGATGAGAACCATACATAGTTGTTGTCATAAAACATATACATAACCAACATAATAGAAACATAAATAATCATGAAAGTACAACCATATAGACCACATATAATCCATCAAAACACTCATAGAAATACAAGAAGAAATAACCTTTCATTAATGATGCAAAATCCAAACTTAGGATGGGACTTCCACGTTCCACCTGACTGTAGAATGGTTTAGTCAAATCTCTCTTCAGCCATTCACCCCGTGTCATATTCCAAACATGAATGTGGGATATCATAGAACACATCAATCAAACTCATCCAGTGCTTCCAAAGGCCATCCGCCTCAACCCATCAAACACTGATTCCACCTCACGGTCAGACATCACAAAACCATCATCTGATTGGTCTCCATCCAAGCCTTTTAGGGCTTCAGAGCGTTTGTTCCAACCAAGGCTTCTAGGACTAGTAACTCAACCTAGAGCTACCGTCGAGCTTCTAGATCGTTTGTCCAACCAAGGATTCCATGACTAGTAACTCAACCCACTAAGGGCTTCCATAGTGTTTGTCCAACCAAGGTTTCCAGGACTAGTAACTCAACCCAAGTTGTTACAGGGCTTCCAAAGCGTTTCTCCAACTAGAGCTTCCAGGAACTAATAACTCAACCTAAGCTAAGGAAACACGAGAACCAACAAAAAACACAACAATGAAAATAAACTCACAATCACCATGGCTATCCAAGAAATGGTAAGGCTAGGCAATCCACTTTCAATCTAGGAAATCCTCCATGCTAGTGACATATCATAATCAAGAAACCACATGCATGTGCCATGCATGCCAAAACTAGTGAGGAAGACATACATACAACTCGATACCTACAAGAAAATTTGATGTAGTTGTTGATCCCGATGCTATCTTATGCTTTCCTGCTCTTCCTTTGCCTTCTTGCTCCAAGAATCCAAGTATGTCACACCCTCCAAGAGTGCTCCAAGGAAACTCTAAGTCTCCAAGAGTATGAGAGAGAGAGCTCTAAAATTGAACTAACCAAGTCTGAGCCAAGAGCTTACATTGACCAAGATCTTTCCAATTGATCCTCATAAACCTTTTTATTAATGAGCCTCTATTTTCTTCATTTTCCATTATTTTCCTTCATTTTCCTCCTCACATGCAGCATATGACCTTTCACCTCCTTTTTCTCCTAATTTCCATTATTGCCATAAATAAAATGCCAATTAATGCCTCTTTGCCTTTCCAAAGCCTTAGCCATTTCCTTTGCCAATTTCCTTAGCCATAATAAACCGAATGAACACCCACTAGGATGTTTCTCCCACCATTCAACTTGGAATACATGTCCCATCATCCGTGGTATTTATATATTTTTACATGAATTTTTAACTAGGGTTGTTACACACAGACAACATGAAAAACAAACAAACAAACAAAAATCTAAATTCTCATTTTGTAATTGGTGGATGTACATTGATTGACTATGTGGTTTTAAATTGAATTTTCATATATGAAAATTATATTAAAAATAAAAAATCTAATTTTTTTTTTTGGCTAAGTGTCCTCTTAATCAATTATCAGCATGGCACCTCTTTGTCATGCTGAAGCCATAATCAATATATAAGTATGTTTTAATAATTTTCAAACATTAAAATGTTTTTACTGAGGGATGATTGCCAAGACAAAATTAATTTGGAGACGATTGATGGAGTCGCGTGACTATCAAATTCAATCTCAACTTTATTATTGCATCTAAACTCTCTCCTCTCTCCGTGATGGGGGTTCGATCACTGGAGAGAATGGTAATCTCTTGGATGGAGTGTTGGGCGTACATATGTCGTTTTCTGGTCATGTCATGGTACATGACAGGTAGGCAAACTTGGGATTTACACCCGACATCCCTTCACTATAAACGCAGAGTCATTAATATGGGGTGGCAGAGGTATGTTAAGCGAGGTAGTGGAGGTGAGGTGCAATCCTCACCCTCCTGCTCTTGGTTTCCAGTCAAAGTGAGGTTTATAAGCTTTGGTCTGCATATTGATGATTTTGGCTTTGGTTGTAAGACGGTAACTTCATTTGCATTTTTACTTGTGTTGGGGAGAGATTGGGATTGATGTTCTTCATTCTATACTTGCATGATACAATGTTTTGGCTGATATTCGAATTGGGGGTTGTTTATTCAAATTCACTTGTCCTGGATAGAGAATTCAAATGTATTTCTTATCCTTGTCATGTTTTGGTTTGTGGTTGTTGGTATCCAATTCATTTCTCTATGTGGTTTTAGAGTGGGGTTTTTTTTATTGTATTAGTCACAGCTCGACTTTGCCAAGTTTCATCTGCTTTAAGATTCTAATGCTCCGTTCTCTGGTGAATTGGGGAATTGTTTACTCACTTATGCCCTCAATTATCCTTATAAGTTTGGAGTCACCTTTTTTTCATTGTCATTTATTCTTAGGGTTGGGATTGGCCTTGTGGCCTATTTGGGTAGCCTTAGTTTTCAAGTGGTGGTATGGCGGGGGAGTTATATGTGTTTCATTTTAACACCCTCCTCCCACACTTACCAAAGTTCACTATTCCACCGGGGTAAATATGTGACGAAGAGTTACTATGATATGACTTAACTTCCTAGACCACCTTAAGGAAATGGAGTCAACAAAATGAAACCTTACTAAACTTCCTCAAGAGCCACAGGACCCCCAAGAACTAAACCACCCTTCTAGGTGCTTAGACCCCGATATAAAATTATTTTTCACTGGTTTGGACTCCCAAACCCTGGCATAACATTGCCTAAAGTCAATTATAACCCTCCTGTCGCATGCATGAGCCTGCAAGGGAGAAACTATAATTTTTTTCTCCCAGTTATGTGCCTGTGACCATGAGATTTGTTACACAACATTTTGTCACTATCCCTGTACCCCCCATTCCATGATCCTGGAGGACCTCTACAGTGAACCCTACATCCTTCCCCTTCATGAAGAAACTCCCATTGTGTCCTTCTTCATGAGAAGAACAATTACCTTTTGCATCATTTCCCAAAAATCTTCTGTTTTTCCCAGTTTACAAGACTGACACTAATTACCCTTGTTCTCCTCGCACTGATATGTAGGGGTTAGAACTGTCCCTAGCACTGACCGGACTGACTGAGTCTTGTTCTAGTCGCACCGATCCTCTTTTGGAATTTTTTTTAAATAAGGAGCCGAAGCTTCTAGCTCTAGAAGCTTCGTAGCGGAAGTCTAGTAAATGGTTGGGCCAAATGGAGTCAAGGATGTCAGTTTGGGCTCCTTTCCCCTATAAGGATGGAACTACCTCAAGAGATAAGACCTTCTCCCATGAGAAGAGGAATCATCTCCCATCCATCCATGCTATATAAACCTCCCTTTTTCCCAAGCACAAACTAGTGTTAATGTTGGTGTGCTAGTGCTAATTAAGTTTGGAGTAAACAACAAGCTATTCATAGTTGTATCTCTCTAGTTGTGTGTGAGGGAGAAGTGTGAATTTGTTTTAGTGTGAAGACTAAAGAGAAGAGCCTTAAAACTATCATTGTTGAGGCCATCATGGAATGCTAATGGAAGTGTGTGGGAACCTAGTTTTGTCGGAGGATAACAATAATGTCAAGATAATGGTTGTAATCTCTTCTTGATTTAATATCTATGCAACTATCGATTTATTTCCTACATAATGTGTCATCTCACATGTTTATGGTTTAATGGTTCTTGACTTGTTAAGTAGGTTGAATTAGAATTTGTTTATTATCATGGCTGTTGTTTGCTATTGTTTACTTGTTTCAAGTGTTCGAAGAAGGAAACGGGAGATAGTTGGAGCAAGCAAGTAAGGTCATCACCAAACGAGATAAGCATACTAAGAGGTAGACCCTCTTAATTGGTTCTAACCTAAGGAAATATTCCATAGAATGTCTTGTTTGTGGCTAGACCCACGATCGGGCTAGAGGAATTGTTTGTGTCTGCACTTAGAATTTTACTTCATCACAAATTGGCGACTCCGATGGGGACCTTATCCTTCTATTTGTTGGCTTGGAATTTCATGGTTTTGTGTGAAATTTTCTAGTTTTGTCTGTTTTGCTTTGCTTACTACTCTAGATTTGAAATTCACAGTAGCAAGTCTGGTCCCAAATTTTGGAAATTTTTATTTTTTTCTTTGCATCCTCGCTCAGCGTGCTTATTTTGCTGACAGTCATGCCGATCAGCACAATATGTTGAGGAACAGTTGCGCCAACCCCCTTCTGGCACTTGTTGTCAATTAGGTAGTCGCGCCGATGCCTGTAAGTGAAGATTAGGGTTCACCCCATATCTTGGCCAGTGTGTCTTGCTCTCTTGATTTCTGACTTGTAAGCTATTTAGACCATGTTCTCCCTGACTAGAAAGCTTCATTTAGCTTGCTTTGTGTGCTTGCTTGGTTTAGTCCACCCTTTTATGTGTTAATTTTTGCCCTGTGTGAAGTTCTTTTTTATTTTTTCTTTGAATCCCTTGATCAACGCTAGTTGTTAGTTAGGCAGTCACGCCGATCAGGCCATCAACACTAGTTGTAGTACTGGTCAGTCATGTCGGTCGTGCCTATCAACGCTAGTTGTCAATTAGGTAGTCGCTCTGGTCTCTGAGTTAAGAAAAAAGAATAATTTCTCCCATTCTAATGCTAGTGTGTCTTGACCCTCAGACTCTCTTCTTCCGCCCAGAAGTGACTAGGATGCTTTGTTCGCTTCATTTTAAATCGAATGAGTGAAAGAGTCTCATTTGTTCTCTTATTTTGAGTGCCTCTTTTCTCGTTCCGAGCATAGATTACATTGCTTGGTTTTACGATTGAAGCTTTTATGTGTTTGGTTTATTCGATTTAGGAAAGAAGTTGCTTTTAGTTTCATTTATCATGGTTTGGATTTGATTGATGCTTGTTTGTTCGGAATTGTGAAAATTTTCATTAAAGTGCTTTATGTGAAAGATTCAATTTGCATCTTATGAAAAGAAGAACATCGTTCTAGTTTACTTAAGCAAAAATATTGCATTAGTAGCGTCATTAAGAAGCTAGAATTGCATCAAACATAGGCATGAGAAATGAAATGAAACTTATTTTGTTGTTAAGGGAAGATTAAGTGCATTTAGGAAATGCATAAGTGAAAGCTTTCATTCTTTGATTTTTGCATTGGTTGTGTGCTCTCTATCTCTCAATTATTGATAGCTCTCATCAAAGACAAAGATCTATTTTCTCATATAGCTACATGTAGGATTTTTTCCAGATAACAGCGGTAGGGCCTTGTAACTGAAACCTAATTCAAGATCAACCATTAAAATTTATTAAATTAACCTAAGGAAGCATTGAAACTTAATGCTCACATTTAGTGGTCTAGGCTAGAGACGTGTTCTGGCATCTTTAAATCTAGCAGTTGTTGTTCACTTCGGCAATAGACAATGCTAGTACGGACTTGTGCTCCCCGTACTATCGTGTATATAAAGGGAGACTCCACTAAGTTTTCAATCCTTTATCCATTGTAAGTCGAGTTTTCTGCCTTGTAAACATGATACACCGAACACAAAATTCGGGGAGATTGCCTGCCCGTACTTCTCGGTTTGCCGGGAGGTATTCTGCAGTTCACGATTACCTAGTAATATTTCATGCCTAGAGTACCCTAAGTAGTCATTTTTTATCTTTATTGACTCTTTAAATTTGAAAAGATCATCGAGCACTTGTCCTTTCGAGCTCGTTAACTCCGAAAGCGACTAGAGTCATATTTCGTCCTTTTCTCGACTCTTAAAACATGAAAAGGTAAAGTTTTGTTTCAGTGTTTTAAAATTAACTGCCCATGAAATATTCTTGGTTAAAGTTATTTTCCTTAGTGTTTCTTTAAAATTTGATTCCAATGGCAACATTCCCAGAGTCTACCAGTCAAGGGTTCCCCTCGGATGGGAATCCTGGTTCTTTTCCTTCTTTTGGAAACACTGGTGCTCCTTATATGGCGACGTTGTCCCTTCCTGGTTTAACCACTAGTTTACCTGTTTGGTTGTTTTCGGCCTCAGTGGTCCTGAGTGTCCCAACTCCTACCCCACCATCTCCTTCATTTGAATCAAATCATGTTGATTCCAAGGTTGACCTCTCCCCTTCTTCCCTTGTTTCTTCCTCTTCCTCTTCTACTTCGCCTGGTGAAAGTTTGAAATACGGTAACCAGGAGGCTAAGAAGAAGAAGAAGAAGACAAAGAAGAAGAAGTCAGATAAGTGAGAGGCCAATCATGCAGCTATTACTCCAAATGCACCTCTTGTAGACAAACCTTCTGATCCTTCGTGGAAAGTTAGATTTCCTTGCAAGCTGTGTAAGGGTGACCATCTCCTTCAAGACTATCCTGGCATTCCCAAAATCTTAGAGGTATGGTCTCAAAATCTGGATCGATCATCCCCATCGACCTCTGGAGATCATGTCGATGTTACACCTTCAGTTAATGATGGTAAGAAGAAGGGAAAGATAAAATTCCCCTATAGGTTATGTGAAGGAGAGAGCATCTTCTTCACCTTCGTCCTCTTATGGATAAAGCTTCCAAACTTTTGGAAAACCTTGCAGCTCCTCAACCCCAAATTCTAGTTGGTTATCAGAGGCTTTCTTCTAACCTTCTCTCGGTTGGTAAAGAGATTGACTTGGATTCATCTCTTGCCCATCCTGCTCTTCCTGAGCGTGACCCTCTTGTGTCTATTCTTGACCAACCATTGGTCAAAAATAGTGTCAACTTGTCTTCGCCTTCAGTTGAACACTCTGTTTTGGAAGGGTGTGGTGATCATACTGCTCATGTTCTTCTTGTCTCCTCAAATTCTCATGAATCGAAGGGTGACCCTCCCATCCTAGTTGTTCAGGAGAGTCATTCTCCTATTCCTGTACAACATGGGGGTAATCATATGATGCCCCCACCAAGTAGTTCTGTCATTTCTTTCTATTGGAGTCACTTAACTGCTTTCTGCCTCCCATATTATGTGCCTTTCTAGATTACAATATAAGCCTATAATATGGTAGTACATGGCACTATATTAGATGAAGGTGCATCTGTTAACATCATGTCTTCTACTACTTGGCAATCTTTGGGCTCCCCACAGCTTGTGCCTGTCACCCAGAATCTGTTTGCTTTCAATGGAGGAACCAGTCAACCCTTAGGTATCCTTCCGAAGTTGCTTATTACATTGGAAGGAAAGATTGTCTATATAGATGTGATGGTAGTCCAAGGTCCCTTAGATTTAAATATTCTCCTTGGATGTGACTATGTTTATATCATGGGAGATCTTGTTTCTTCACTTCTCCGTGTGGTTTGTTTTCCGCATGAAGGGAGAATTGTGACTCTTGATCAATTGTCGTTCATTAGTCACTAGGCACCTCCTTTGCAACCATCGTCCCCTATAGGATCTTGTTTGCAAGAAGTACCTTCCCCACCACATGTCAATTATGTGGCTATCTGTTTCGTCTCCACATCTGTTGATGATCACACAGATGGTATTGTACATTATGTACTGGGGCATTGGAACCTGATCTGTCTTTGGTACCAAATGACATCTATTCCTCCTAGAGCATGGTTCTTCTGTCTAGTGAAGACCTCTTGGGAGCCATGTTCTCTTATGGGTCATAAACAAAGGGTCATGAGGATAGTTCCTGGTCTTGTGTCAACCTTGTTAAAAAATGAAACAAGGGTCATGAGGATGGTTCTTGGTCTTGTGTCAACCTTGTTAAAAAATGAAACAAGGGATGAGGATAGTTCCTGGTCTTGTGTCAACCTCGTTAAAAAATGAAACAAAGGGTGTGAACATAGTTCTTTGTCTTATGTCAAGCTTGTTAAAAAATGAAATAATGGCCTTGAGGATAGTTCTTTTACTGTGTCAACCTCATTAAAAAATGAAGCAACTCCCTTTTCCGAATTGAGTCTTTGATTAAGATCTTGTAAAATCCCAGTCGAGTCTTTCCAAGATATCGTAAGTGAACCTTCATTCCATCCACCTGGTTGATTGAAATGAAGCTTGGGGGACATGTACCTCAATTGAATCATTATGCTGGGGGCATGCACACTTATCTCAAGCATAGTTTTCTATTTCAAGCTTGTGTAAACATGAAACCGAATCCAAGAAGAGTTCTCCATGGTTCAAGCTTGTGTAAAAATGAACCCATGCCCAATTTACATCTCGTGATTTCCATTTTTTATCACCTAATTCCTACTAGATGAGCCTTGGTTCTTTCATTCCATCGCCACCATCTCTTTGGTCGATCATATGCTTTCACTTGGTTGTTTTTCCTTTCCTGAGAAACCACAACGATGAGTGGTATTGCTAGCTAGCCTCTTGACTTTTTAGTGTTTCGAGCAGTTCCTCCCTTACTAGAACCAGTGGCTACCCTTTATACCACTCGTTCCTCCAGGATGAGTCACCTTTAATCTCTTTTCTGACTCGTAAAAGATGAAAAGATTGCCAAGTATTTTTCCTTTTTGATTCGTAAAAGAGAATAAAAATGGGGGGGTCCACTTTCAAGCTCTTTTCTGACCCTCTAAAAACGAAAATATTGTCGAGCTCTCATCGTTTCGAACTCGTTAACAGATACGAATTGTCGTGCGCCGAGTATACGTTTACCCCTTTTAAGGGGGATGCACTATTTACGAAAAAGGTACTCCTTGACTGAAATGGTCAAGCGGTTCTCTCAAGTATCATTTTCTACCTTTTCGGGCTTGGGAGACACAAATGTACGAAAAGGGACCATGTGGAGTTTTCTTTCCGTATCTTTTTCAAACTCTCTAAACATGAAAAAGATACTAAGTTACACCTTTGTCAGACTCGTTAAAATATTAAACGACATCAGATTCGTCACCATGATGAACATGAGCTTCTCCTTCCTAGGGCTTGTTAAACTTACTGGGTTGGATTTGTCCGAAGGATGAACTTACATTACAAGCATATGCTATCCCCTTCAAGCGTGCAATTAAAAAATAATTGGGGTACTTTCCAGGAATGGCGGGGGAAATTTTGGAAATCTAATCAGTTGTGTCGGTAGCTCACTCTTGAACATGACACTTTTTGCTTCGTGTTAGGATGGGATATCCTTCTTTTTATCGTTGACCTTCCTGGGTTGGGTTGTTCATTTTTTCCCTCCATTTTATCTCTGCCACGTCATCATGACCACCGATCCTATGGATCCAAAAGCTGCCAAACTTCTAGTTGTGTCGCCGGTATGTTCAAGAGTTGTCCTTCTGCATTTACACTTACCCCTGATTCTCTGTATCATCCAAAATCATTTTTCATCCCTTTGTCTCATGTCGATGATGTGGGATACATTACGACCCTCCTTCGACACGGTCGCTTCTTGTCGACTTTAGCTCATTATCTGGGAAGTTGACCAAGAGACTCCCTTCTAGTACCTTAGAGCCTGCATGCCCTAATGGCAAGTTCTTCGCACTCGATGAAAAGCTCACATCATTGGCTTTTGATTGGGTGATTTCATGGGTGTTCAACTTCAATTCCTCTTTTCACATTCTGTGAATTGTTCTGATAGTACCTTGAGGACTACTGTCATTATTGGTGGTTTCTCTCACGCTTGTTAACAGTTCACATCATCAGCTAGTAATCAAGCGATTTTATAGCATGTTCGACGTCAACACATCTATTCACATGTTAGAATTTGTACTTTGATTAGGTCATGTTGGAGCGCAAAACCCTGGGCTCAGATTAAAAAAGTCCAGGTTGTAAGGCGGCGTGACATGATTATGTTGGTATACATGTCTCTCTCAGATGGATGGCTATGCAACCATACCATGAGTTATCATATGTGATCCTTCTCATTATTTGATGGCTACGACCATACCTTGGTTTCGATATGATCCTCTTTATCGGATGGATGCACCCATTCGTGGATCCATTTACATGATCATTCTATGGATGGCTGCATCCATGCCACGATTCATGTATCATTTGACAGAGTTTTCAGTTATGTATATGCATCTGTACTTTCTTGCAGGTTTTGTGATGATAGACTCCGGTTCCTTGCACTGATTCATAAAGCATTTCATCCCTCACTCTAGTTCGGCCTTCATGCTTTAGGGGGCATCTGTTACACAACATTTTGTCACTGTCCCTGTACTCCCCATTCCATGATCCTGGAGGACCTCTATAGTGAACCCTACATGCTTCCCCTTCATGAAGAAACTCCCATTGTGTCCCTCTTCATGAGCAAAACAATTCCCTTTTGCATCATTTCCCAAAAATCTTTTGTTCTTCCCAGTTTACAAGACCAATGCTAATTACCCTTGTGCTCCTTGCGCCGATATGCAGGGGTTAGAACTGTCCCTAGCACCGACCGGAGCGACTGAGCCTTGTTTCAATCGCATTGCTCCTCTTTTGGAATTTTTTTTAAATAAAGAGCCGAAGCTTCCAGCTCTAGAAGCTTCGTAACAGAAGTCTGGTAATGGTTGGGCCAGATGGAGTCGAGGATGTCAGTTTGGGATCCTTTCCCCTATAAGGATGGAACTACCTCAAGAGATAAGACCTTCTCCCATGAGAAGAGGAACCATCTCCCATCCATTCATGCTATATAAACCTCCCTTTTTCCCAAGCACAAACTAGTGTTAATGTTGGTGTGCTAGTGCTAATTAAGTTTGGAGTAAACATCAAGCTATTCATAGTTGTAGCTCTCTAGTTGTGTGTGAATTTGGTTTAGTGTGAAGACTAAAGGGAAGAGCCTTAAAGCTATCATTGTTGAGGCAATCATGGAATGCCAATGGAAGTGTGTGGGAGCCTGGTTTTGTCAGAGGAGAACAACAACGTCAAGACAATGGTTGTAGTCTCTTCTTGATTTAATATATATGAAACTATCGATTGATTTCCTACATAATGTGTCATCTCACATGTTTATGGCTTAATTCTTCTTCACTTGTTAAGTAGGTTGAATTACAATTTGTCTATTATCACGGTTGTTGTTTGTTGATGTTTACTTGTTTCAGGTGTTCGAAGAAGGAAACGGGAGATAGATGGAGCAAGCAAGCAAGGTCATCACCAAACGGGATAAGCGTACTAAGATGTAGGTCCTCTTAATTGGTTCTAACCTAAGAAAATATTCCATAGAATGTCTTGTTTGTGGCTAGACCCGTCATCGGTCTAGAGGAATTGTTTGTGTCCGCACTTAGAAATTTACTTCACCACAAGATCTAAGCCACTTTTTCAGTGCTAGTCTCTAGTCCACTAACCAGAACTTGATAGAACTTTCCAAAATGATAAATGACGCAAGGACAAATCCTCTAACACAAAATTTAATCAAGGACTTGACCTAACCAGGCTTAACCATGACAGTCATTCCATCAAACACATTGTTAACATGTAATCTATAGGCTATAAATGCATATATGAACATATGGATCTGATACTTATTTGAAAATAACTAAGAAGGTCTAATGTCTTCTCATAATAGTTGTAATAACATTTATTAGGTCATGTATTCAATAGCCATTCATTTACCAATCAAAACATGTTAAGATCCATATATAGGATCCTTCATAAAACTATATTTATAACCAATATATAACCATAATAATAACAATGATAGAACAACCATAAAAGCCACATAATAGCAAGTACATTTACTCATAAAATACAAGAGGGAAGAGCTATTATTAACATATGAAAAAGCCAACCAAGTCAGGTACTTGCACGTACCACCTGACCGTATATTAAGTTGAACCAAATATTTCTTTCAGCCAATCACCCCCATGCCATATTCCAAGCATGAATGTGGGACTCACAACAAAACCAACAGGGGCTTCCTCAGTATTTAACACATATCCTGCCATATTCGGTCAAGGGATTTCTAGGCTCGAAACCCTCATCTATACAACTAGCTTTACCGTGTATCCCACCATTACCGGTTAAGAGATTATTAGGCCCAAATAAAAGACATACACTACCAAGCTTTATTGCAATCCTGCCATTATCGGTCAAGGGATCACTAGGCCTAAATAAACATGGATGCCTCCAAATTTTTTCACCAATACATTAAGGAATTTTACCATCTCCACCCTCAAGCTTTACATGTATCCCGCCATTACCAGTCAAGGGATTCTTAGGCCCTTGAGAATTTTCTTGAGACCACCTCACTCGATTCCAAAACCATCTAGCAATCCAACTCAACCAAATGAAAGAACACCATCACACCATGGCTATCCGAAAATGGAAAGGCAAGGCTAAAACCACTGTCACACCTGGAAAAACCCATCGCATTGACAACAAGAGAACCAAATACACACATGCATGTACCATGCTAAAACTAGAAAGGAAACTATACATACAACTCGATACCTACAAGCAATCATGTTGTATCCACTTGATCCAAATCTTCCTTACTTGATCTTTGCTTCCCTTTGCTTTCTTGTCATTTCGTTGCCTTCATTTTTACAATGCTAGAGTGCTCCAAGAATGCTCTAAGTGTGCAAGAGTATGAGAGAATAGAGAGAGAGATCTCCAAAATCGAACTAATAAAAGGTTGCAATCTTATCTTCAGAAGCCTTTTTATTACTGAGACCTCTTTTTTCTTCAATTTCCTCTAATTTTATTTCAATCTCCTTCTCACATGCAACCTATGACATTTCACCTTCCTTTTCTCCTATTTTCCTTTGTTTTCATAAATAAAATGTCAATTAATGTCTCTTTGCCTTTTCAAATCTTTTACCAATGCCTTTAGCCATAATAAACCAAATGAACACCCACTAGGATGTTTTGTCGAACATTCATCTTGGAATACATGTCCCATGACCTTGGTCTTATTTTTGCCTTTATGAACTTTATTACATGAACTTTTAACCCGAGGTTGTTACAGACCCCTCCCACTTAGCGAAACCGTCCTTAGTGTTCTATGACACTTATGACCAGCATGACCACTAAAATCCAAAACAGATTTCTTATGGAGCTTTATAACCCAACTCGTTGCAATATTTATAATGACCATTGCTGAAAACATGACAATCATATCGTTTACTGGAGATTTATAACACAACTCATTACAGTATTTACAATAACAAACATACATAAATATGTACATATACCAAAAATCCTTTGCCTCAACCGGAAAATAATGAAGGATACATAGCCCAAATCAGCAACAAGGGAATACAAAGGCTCACACCTCCACCCTCAAGGTAATACCAGGATTCACCTCCTTCCTAGGAAGTCGAGAATCCACTGCCAAAATCTAAGTCTGCATCTAATATCTAGCACTACAATCCTGTTCCACTTGTCCTCTTTGTGAACAATTGCTGGCTCATTGTTCCAAGGCACACTCCCAATGTGCATCTGATTTCATCTCGCAATGCTAATGACCAAAACAAATACATCCCCTGGAATTCCCTTCTCTATTACACAGTCCCTTGGGCAATCTGGTAACACCCTTCCGTGCAATCACTCACCTTCCAAGTTCCTCGACATCCCCTTTCCTGGGTGATCCATCCCTTGGCAAGGTTTCCTCGCATCTGAAGGTCCAAAAACCAAGGCATATCCCTACCTCAAAACCATCATATCAATCATAACATGCTCATGTAAATCAATGGACACTATTGGTATCAGTGTCCCACAATGTCCTTATTCTTGAAGCAATTTTTCAACATATTGTTGCCTGTTCCAATTCCTTTTGTCATTGCTGATAATTCTCACAGCCAATTTCAACCACCCAAACCGAGCATTTCCATGCTTTCCTGTCCCAAGAAAGTAATTCCCATTAGAGTCAAATAAATTGAAATAAATTGAATTCATACCTCATTGGTAACTCATCAATAAGGTACACCTGCAGTTCTATTTACTTCCTGTCACAAGAAGTAAAACTAGTTGTTTGATCAAATCATCACATATAAGCATATCTCATTCAGTTAACTCAAAATGTAACTATTATAAATCACATGCAACCATCATAAATTATAGTCATAGATCACATACATAATGAAAACTAAAATAAAGTATTGATACTTATCCTTCAAATAGTTCTCACATATGCCTTTGTTATTTCTATACACACACCAGATCAATTACCACTCCCTACAAGAACCTAATGCTTTCACTTCTCTTCAATCACGTACACATACACAATGTACATCACAACACACACATCCATGCATGACATACAACACCACACAATACATGCACCTACATCGAGCATATAACACAAAAACCTACACCCGACATACAACACTACACATACACTTACACACGTTGTACAACACAACACATACAACTACACCTACTGTACAATACAACACATACACCTACACCTAGTGTAAAACACAATACAATACATACACCTATCCTCGGTGTACAACACAACACAACACAACATATACACCTACACCTGGTGTGTAACACACTACATATAAGTACACAAAGTACAACACAACGAATACACATGTCATGATACCACAACTACGCAATGCACATACACAATACCACATGTGTATGACACAACATGTATGACATAAACACAATACTACATGTACAATAGTACCATAGGTGCAACAAGTACATAATACCACCTATACGCAACACCACTTGCACAACGTGTACACAACACCACATGTAAACAACACCCCCTACACAATGTGTACACAACACCACTTGCACAACGTGTTCACAACACCACATGCACGACGTGTACATAACACCTCATGCACAAAACACCACATGCACATAGAACCACATGTACAATCTTGCACACAACACCACATGTACAACATGCACATAACACCATATGTACACAACACTGCGTATACAACATGTACATAGCACCATATGTACACGACATTGCATATGAAACTTGTACATAGTACCATACATACACAACACCTCATATACAACATGCGCACAACATCATATGTACAGAGCACCACATATCCAACATGCCCATGACACCATAAGTACACAACACTGCATATCCAACATGTACACAACACCACATATTCAACATGTACACAACACCATATTTACATAGCATCACATATACGGCACATACACAACATCATATGTACATAACACCACATATACAACACGTACACAATATCATATGTACATAACATCACTATAGAACATGTACACAACACCATATGTACATAGCACTGCTATACAACAAGTACACAACACCATATGTACATAGCACTGCTATACAACATGTACAACATATATACAACAATAGTAGTACACATCTAGAGATCACACTATCTCTACCAAGCAACCTTTCTTCTAGTGTCTTTCCACTGTCCATGTTTTTCCCAGCATGTCGCAAATCACATTGCTTTCATTCAGCTAATGTATCCCTCAACATATCTTGTCCATAACAGAAACATAGGCATAGTATAAACAAATAATATCAATTCATCCACATGATACTGACCCCACAGATCTGTCAGACCTACTCTTCCCACTCGATTCCTCATAAGACCAAGAACCTCTTCATGCCATTCACTTGCCTAAGCAATCATTCCTCCACAAGAATGATCCCTAACAATGCCGTCAGACAAAAACAACATACATACATACATCTAAACATTAGCATAAAACAATCATGACCCCTGAAGACCCTATTAGCCAACGTCATATGTATATATATATATATATATATATATATATATATATATATATATATATATATATATATATATATCTATATATATATATATATATATATATATATAGATATATATATATATACATATACATATATAGATAGATATATATGAACATTAGCTTAAAACAGGCATGATCCCTGATGAACCTATCAGACATACATGTATATATATGTATAAACATGGGCATAATCATAATCACAACACAATTACCAGATATCATAAGTTCAAGGTTAAGAGAACTCCCTTCATTCGTGTAGAACATGCACAACATTGAGAACATAGTTCCCAATAGAGACAAGGCATCTGACACCTTAAATCCATTTACTTTACCTTTCATGTTACCTTTCTCATGACTATCTTGACACCATCCATTTATCCCAATGGATCCAACCAACTCAACCGACTGTCATACTCTTGCCTTCAGCTACCATTTACAAATGCACCAGGCTTCATCTAAGTCATACATTACCTATTGGGTTTCATTCAGATCTTCCTAAGCTCCATTAACTTTCCTCCTTCCCCAATAAATTCCTAAGACTCTTAAAACATGAAAGGAAAGAACCAAAAGCAACCAAAAAGAAAACCTTGAAAACCAATAACAATACGAAATCACAAACAAAGTGGCATGGCCATGCACTAGACATAAACAAATTGTAAATCAAACACAAACAAATCACAAAAGACCGAAAGCACAAAATTAGCAACAAACACCATGAATCAACCCCATTAGTTCCCAATGCTTCCAAGGAAAACTCAACCCAAGCATTTTCAAGATTTCATAACAGTCTCCTTTGCCATGCAATCCCCTGCATCATACTGCCATTAACACAATTGTCACTGCATAAATAAACATAACAATATACCGGTTAACTTACCTTGTTGTGCCAAGCACTTTGCCTTGTAACTGAACACATCCATGCCATCTCTCAAGGACTCTAATTCCATTTATGGATCTAGCTATAACTAGAAACTAGTTGTCATACCTATGAGATACACGTTCATGAATATAACACATATCCACATAATGTCAGACAAATTTAAGGTTAAGAAGACTTCCTGTATTCATGCAAAACACTCATTTTTTTAAACTTGTACCTTGTTGTAATTTAGTCTTACTATGTACTATCGCATCACCCAACTGTTAGTCATATAAACAAATCAAATATTACCTTGTCATGCTAATACCAAGCATGTTTCCCTGCAACTGCTCGCACATGTCAATCACACGTCCCAAAGGTCAATACATCATGTATATTAATTTGAAATCAACCTTTACCAACACTAATAACCATGTCATAATCAATTAACAATCATTAATCATACTACTACAACTAGCACCCACTTAAACTCAAGTGCATATCAGTTGTCTCAGCACATAATGTGTTAATACAACCATCTTAAAACAAGATCATTTATTCATGTAATCTTATAGACACATAGTCATATCATGCAATTAATCAAACATTCAAACAACTTGTAAACATACCATGTTAGATAAACCAAATAAAAACATAATCAAACTCATACCTCAATGTATCTTAGGGGAGGCTATCACATCTGCACAGTCAGTCCAGATTAGTATGACACAATAATCATAAGTATATCGACTCATACATGAATATCATAACCATAATCATCTGCACAGGCTGATCCATATTAACATGATACATATACATCAATATCTTAAATGAAATGACCATAATCATCATGAATATGATCACAATGCATATAACAACAAGTTACCATCATGCATGACTAATTGACGCACATGTACATGACCGCACTAATCAACTAGCATCTATCATGCATTTAACCACAACAACAATAGAATGATAGGTGTTATAGACATTTTTTTGCCTTACAACATTGAGCATGAAATGTCCATAATCTAAGGGATCCAAAGTCCCTAAACATGTTGTTCCTACCCCTAGAGGAACAAGGCAAACCAACCACAGCAATTCACAGAAGTTCTCCACCTGAAAACACTCAAAAACAAGCCAATTCTGGATCATGTCAACTGCTCCACTGAGCATCTGCGCTGAATGTCAACTGCTCCACTGTCTACCTGCGTTGAATGTCAACTCCAACAAAGGCTACCTGCGCTGAGCGTAATTGGACAAGTGGCAGGCTCATTCCTCAATATGTCAATGCCCAGGAAGCTTCCAAAATGACACTTGCATCAAGGAATTCGACTGGTGATGAGTAAGAGGTTCCAAATCTCCAAGTGGAAGCAAGAACCTCCAAGTGGACTCAAGAACTGAGAGAGGGAGAGGACACTAGTCAGATCTCAAGCTGACTCATCCTCTCTCCAAAACAACTATATATAGATCTCTCCTCCATGGGATCTGGAGGCTGGAATTTTGTGATTGCAAAGAATTTCTGTTGGTTTGAGACTGGAGACATTGGGTGCTTAATGCTTTGAAGGGAGCTGAAGAAGGAATTCCATTCTCCTGGGAAGGAGATGCTGGATTGGAGCCCTTTGGGTTGTATCTCTTCCTGAACCCTGTTATCAATCAATAAAGCTATCTTGGTTCTTTCCTATATGCTGGTATATTTTGTATGATTGCATTAGTGTATTTGATTTACTTCTAATCCTGAATCATTTATGAATATGAATATTTGCCTTTGTGTTGTGTTCTTCTCTTGTCGCAAGTAGCTGTTCTCTTGTCATAGGTAGCTGTTCTCTTGTCACAGGTAGCTGTTCTCTTGTGATCTCGTGGAAATCAAGTAGCTGTTCTCTTGAGCAAGCGAGGAGGCAAGTAGCTGTGGACACCCAAAGAGAAGAGGATCTAGATCGAGGGACAAACGGAAGACAACGGTAAGTCTATCAATCTCCCCTCTTTCATATTTCATAAAGGAAGAAACCAGTGTAGCTGTATTCGTTTGTTACTAAGGCGCTGTCACACCTTAGGTGGATAGGATCGTCCTGCATAGGCATTTTTCCCCACAACAAATTGGCGACTCCGCTGGGGAGAATTTGTTTATTCATTTCATTTGTGTTTCTGTCATTTGTTTACTTCATAGACTTGACAGCAACTATCGAACTGCATCTTTCCCGGATGCAAAGTAGAAAGTTACTGCTTTGATCCAGTTGCTGGACTTGTCTATGATCTAAACAATGGATCCACAAATGATTTGATGATCCTTTGTGATAGTCTTTAGTACCCTCTCAAAGCATCCCTCTGTTTATACCTTGCTTGTGTTTCTGATTTGGCCTGAAACAGTTGATTTTTGAGCACTTTGTGACCCAGAACCCAGGGGAAACGAGAGTTTCTCCTTCAGCGCAGACACTGTGAAGGCAGTCTGCATTTCAACGCAGGTCCCGTGAAGGCTACCTGCGCTGAATGTCAACTCCACAGTGTTGGACTTGCGCTAAACCAGTTTAGCCTTGTGCAGCTGGGGTTCTTTGTTGTCTATTGCCCTATTTTGATCTCTGTTTTTGTAGCCTTTAACCAGCATAGGTACCAGTCTGATAACTCCTTTTCTTTGCTTAGATTCCGCCTCCTTTTGTACAAAAAGACTGTGAATGTTTTTATGTGTTTGTGGCGTCATTTACAGTTTTCCTTTGCATGAGTAAAGTAGTCATCCTGTAGCCTTTGATTCAGATCTGATTGTGATCTTAGAAGAGAGTTCATTGGCTGTTTTCAGTTTGATTATAGATTTACTTTTGCTTATTGGTTTGAATTTGTCTCTTTTGAAGTGTCGAAACAAGTCTTTATTTCGAAAATCGTTAAGTAGTGTAATCTCTTCTACCTTCTCTGATTTCGAAAAAAGTGAACTTGTTTGTATTGATCATTTTAAAAGCAAATTCAAAGTTGTGCAAAAAGCTTTCTTTGTAGGCATTTATAATAAGAAAGTGGAAAACAAACACCTGCATTGTGCATTTTGCATTTGATAGTTTGCATGTTGGATTTAGGGAAAGTGCATTAGAGTGTGCTGATTGCTCTTTGAGGAAAGATAGTGTTTTTCTTTTCCCTTAGTAGCTAGGATTTTCAAAGTTGAAAAGATAATAAAGCTTGCTTATCATCTTAGACTGCATTTAGGAATTTGTATCATACATCTCGTGGTGAACCTTGAAAGGTAAACTTTAAAAAGATCAACCTAAAATAAACTGAATGACCCTAACAACGCTTTGTAACATAACGCACAACATAGAGGTCTAGGCTAGAGACGTGTTCCGACGTCGTTAAGCCTAGTGACTGTCGATCTCATGGAAGGTGGGTGATTCCTCCTGAGGGACGATAGCACTAGTACGGATTGTGCTCCCACGTACCGTCGCGTATATATTGGGAGACCCCTATAGGCATATATCTTTTATCCTTAGGAAGCCGTGTCGGCCGCCCTACTGATCGCAATGCAGTGAACACAACATTCACGAAGATCGACCGCCCGTACCCTAAAAAGTATTCTGCGGTTTTGCGAAAAGTTTGGCACACCCTCTGCCTAGAACTCCAGAGCAGTTTCTTTTGGCCTTTTTCAGACTCTATAACAGAAAAAGTCCATCCGAGCATTTGTCACTTCGGGCTCGTTAAAACATCGAAGGAGACTAGAGTCATCTTTAGCTTTTTCTCGACTCTTTAAAACTGAAAAAGCAAGTTGTGTCTAAAGCGTCGTTAACAATTTATTTTAAACGGAACAATCACCCTTTAATCCTGCGTTGATCTTTAGGTTGAAAAGATGGAGCACACCAACCAAGGAATTCCTCTTGGTGGAAATCCTAGTCCCTTCTCCTCTTGGGGAGATGTTGGTGCGCCCCACATGGCCACATTGTCGCTTCCAGGACTGACAATTGGCCTACCAGTTTGGCTCTTTTCAACCAGTGTCGTTCAGAACACCACCATTCTTGAATAGTCGAGTCAACAGTTAGATCAGACAAGAGTTGCCTCCCAGCCTTCCACTTCATCTTCCTCCCCTCCTTCCTCTTCGCTTGACGGAACTGGTCGAATAAAAAACCGGGTTCCTAAGGAGAAGAAGGAGAAGAAGAAGAAAGAAAAGAAGAAGAAAGAAAAGAAGAAGAAGGAGCCTAAGGCGACTGGGGGCAAACAAGTGTCATCTAACAAAAATCCACACATAGCACTCGTAAGGCCTAAATCGCCATGCTTCATATGCAAGGGAGACCACTTCCATAGAGATTGTCCCTGTATCCCCCGGATACTAAGAGGCTGGTCCCCCCGTTTGCACAATTCGGTAGCATCGACCTCTGATAGCCATGTCGACTGCTCACCGTCAACTAGTGGGAGTGAAGCCCCAGGACAGAGCAGGAGAGCTAAATTTCCCTGCAGACTGTGTGAAGGCGATCACGCCATCCACTGTTGTCCCTTCTTAGACGAGGCAAAAAGAGTTCTGGAAGATCGCCCGATTTTACGAGCGCATCTCCCTCCTGGATATCAAAGACTCCTGCCAAGTCCCTCACTAGTTGAGAACTCGGCTAACCCGTCCAAGTGGTCAACCGAAGCACCTGTCATTAAAGATGAACCGTCTGGATCCATGCTTGACGAAAGTCAAAAGGTTGATACGGCAGTTGACCCGGTTTTGCCTTCAGAGGCTCCATCTTCGAATGACACCATCACAGAGGAGAATAAAGACGACACCGTCCAGATTCTCTTCATCAGCACTGACTCTGATGATCAAGGGGGCAATGCCACCATTCCTTTATCGCAGGAAGGAGGTTCGTCAGAGCGATATCCGGCCGTATATTCGGTCCCACCACCAAGCAACCTGGTTGTGTCCTTTGATTGGAACCAACTAGGTAGACCCGGGTTGCCAGCCAGTATACCATTCAGAATTATTTGTCAAATATACAGAATGGTAATGGCTGGCACTATCATTGATGAGGGGGCATCTGTGAGTATCCTTTCCTCTATTGCTTGGAAAGCGCTTGGTTCGCCAGCGCTTTTGCCTGAGATGAGAAGTCTATCAGGCTTTGATAAAGGAACCAGTCGACCTTTAGGGATCCTCCCCAATGTGCCTATAACATTGAAAGGGAAGACCGTTCAAATGAACGTGATGGTCGTTCAAGGACCCTTGGATTATAACCTACTCCTTGGACGAGACTATATATATTGCATGGGAGCTGTAGTCTCCTCACTCTTTAGAGTAATGTGTTTTCCGCATGAAGGAAGAATGGTCAAGCTCGTAGACCAACTTTCGTTTCCCGGATCACACATCGCAAATAGTCATGTACCATCCCTAAATGGTCTATTCATGCAAGAAGTGTCTCAACCCACGGTCCGTCCTCCTGATGAGCGCGATTAATCCGGGAGGATATGACTGGAACCCAGGGGGCATGCGTCCTGGTCTGCTTCGGCAAGAAAACTTTGGGTATAGGGTAGGTTTCCGCGGGAGAATATGACTAGTCCGTACCCCGTCCGTGGTTGGAAGAGGGGTTGTTCTAGAATAGGATTCTTTTGTCAAAGTTACGTGTTTGGCACCAGAGTCATTCACCCTTGTCTATTTCGGTAGACATTGCCGAGGAAGTGTTTTGTTTGAAAGAGTAACGAGACAATCTTTGGGTAACCTGAAAGAGGTAAGCCTCTCTCGTTAAAACAAATGTTTTGACGGAAGAGAAGTAGAGGTAACCTTGAAACTCTGTTTTATACCTGGGGGCATGCAAACCTTTTGGAGTGCAAGCAAGGGGCGACTATTTATTTTTTAAATTTTTAGGTCCTCCCTTTAACCCTGTAGGTCTAACCCTTTAAACTCGTAGGATTAGCCGTTTCCAAACTTGCATAAAGAAAGGATCAGGAGCAAAGCTTAGTGAGATGAAGCTCCATAAAAAATAGAATCTTGATGAGACACTCTTATCTTATGACTGGGTTATCGAGCAGTTTTAACGCGGAATTTATGCTCGTTAAAAAATAGAAAAGCGATATCGAGCAGTTTTAACGCGGAATTTATGCTCGTTAAAAAATAGAAAAGCGATATCGAGCAGTTTTAACGCGGAATTTATGCTCGTTAAAAAATAGAAAAGCGAGATATCAAGCAGTTTTAACGCGGAATTTATGCTCGTTAAAAAATAGAAAAGCGATATCGAGCAGTTTTAATGCGGAATTTATGCTCGTTAAAAAATAGAAAAGCGAGATATCGAGCAGTTTTAACGTGGAAAATAAAAAAGCGATATCGAGCAGTTTTAACGCGGAATTTATGCTCGTTAAAAAATAGAAAAACGATTGTGAGCAAGAGTTTCCTCCAGAGCTCAAGCTCATTAAAAAATGAACCTACCCCGGTAAATAACCACTGTGAATGTTATATTATCAGCCGTTAAAGCCTTGGTCGTATTTGCACCTGCCACCTCCACTTTTCATTTGGCCGATCGTTCACCTCCATATGATTGTTTACCCATTTTGAGGAACAGCTGCGAAGAGTGATTTCACCTAGCCATCCTTGTGACACTGCCGTGATTGGAAAATTCCAACCTGTACCTGGAATCTGCTGCTATCCCTGTTTATCACTCGTTCCTCAAAAGACGAGTCTTCTTTAAGCTCTTTTCAATTGACTCGTAAAATATGAAAAGATTGCCGAGTTTTAGCCTTCCAGCTCGTTAAAGCCACCGGAAGAGCTATCCCTCCTCTAGATTTTAATATTTTTGGACCTGAGGGATTATTGCACAAAAAGATCGAGCGCTTGTTTTGTTCGGCTCGTTAAAGATATCGAAAACTCATCCCTTCTGTATTGTTTTATACTTTTCGGACTTAAGGGATTAGATGACGAAAAAGGAATTTTGGAGTTAACTTTATGTACCTTTTCAGACTCTCTAAAAATGAAAAGGACCGAGTTTTCCTTGTCGTTAGACTCGTTAAAATTATTAAATAGCGACAAACTTGTCTTTAGACGAGAACGAGTTTCACTATCGCTAGACTCGTTAAAACATAGCGATGGGCTTGTGTTGGTATCATCCTGAGACCCTTTTTCCTTCCCAAAAACATATCATTTCTCCATACATTTTCATCATATTTCCCTCAAAATCCTTGAATATTGATTATTAATTGTTCTATAGTTATTAAATTGCATAGAAATTAATTTAGGGGTTTTATGTTCCAGAATTAGAGGTTTTTGATGACATGACTACAGGAAGTACCCACAACCTGTAATGAGTTTACCGTTTGACATGTGGCGCAGCGGATGAGCGAGAACGAAAAGCATGGGCGAAAATTGGAATGTCCAAGGATGGACAAACACCTATCTCCCATCCAAATCGAGCCTCCTATGCATGCGGTCAACTTCAGTCAAAGCAGGGTACTCTGGCGCATAAAAGCAGCAACAGCATCATTCTATTTTCATTTTGATTTTTGTTCTTTTTGAAACTTATGGTATGGAAACATTTTGAAAAAGCTATGTAATAAACGCGGCAACAGCACTATGTACATTCACTGCATCGATGACATGGCTGTATGTACGCATGTGTAAATACAGTTAGTTCAATGTTTTGAAGGTTAATCAGTTGTTGAAACATTTGCTCGGAACAGAGTTTTAGTTAATACACAGAACCATTTACAGTCACAACGTGTGTATACCCTTTTGCATTGGTTGATTGCTGAACGGTGGTAGTCAGTATACCCTTAGGCGCGGACGGGCCCTGCGTTCTTCGTTTGGTATACTGCTCTTCGTTTTGTTACATTTCAGTTCATATATATATTTGCACAACGTTGTATTAGATTCGATTTATATGTTTGCACAGCGTTGTATTGGATTCGATTTATGTATCACATGGGTTGCATCATAGTTTCGATTTACATAACTGTTGATTTACATAGCATACAGGTTGCAGTCATATAAGCTTTCGATTCCTTTATCCTTTGAATTTCATTACATGTATATGGTGTGCGCATATGAAGGGTTTATGGTTATGTTGAATGGTCAGCACTAGGATCTGGAACGAGAGTCTTGTAAGGGACTCGGTCTCTGTGTGATTTATAGATGCATGCTTATAAACTCTGCTTCATTTCACAGTCTATTTATGCTCTTTTTATATAGTTTAATAATGTAAATATCTTGCATGCTGTGTGTGTTTACCAAGCAAAGGTTTTCTGAGTGATACCTCTGTAAGGAGGTTAGAATCATTGCCACAGTCATACACAGGACTTAGATTCATGGGTTGCTTTGATAGATGCATTTCATAACCAGCATTGTAGTCAAGTACATCAGTAGGGCAATCTAGGTGTGTGAAGGATAGGCTGCATATCACGGTCTTCCGTAAAGAAGCCTTGCAATTTACCTCATAATCACCTGGGCGGTAATTCTTTATGTCTATATATTTTAGACCACGCCTCTAAGCTTACGCACCTCGGTCGATATTAAATATAGAGTCTAGTCTAGTACCCTAGCTAGAACCACTACATTTTGGCGCCGTTGCCGGGGAGGCGTACGTGAAGAATTCAAACAAAAAGAAAAAAATTTCAATACACAAAAACAACCAAAAACACAGTTAGAATCATGTTCATATATGCCTAGACTTAGAGACACTCAAGGGAGATTTGTGAGAACCCCCCACCATCTCAACACTAACCCATCATCATCAGGAGCAGACTCTCTAGGGAAAACAACACCAACTGAGGAGGATATTCAAACAATAGCTGAGAAATTTTATTCAGGACAGCACATTACTCTTGCTGAGAGGGAAACTCTGTTTGCACATAAATCACAACATCCACCCTTTCCTAACTCTTCTACACAAGGGAAAAGTAGCACCATTACCAAACAATTTTCCTTTCTCTCTTTTCCACCAAGAGACACTAAGAAACCAAGTAGGATGGCATGAGGAGGATATTTCTGAGGAAATATCAGCCTTATTGCAGATCCAAAGATTCTAAAGATGACATCTTTAGAATGAGCCAGCAGGAGGATGAAACCTTAGAAGAATATCTAGAACGGTTTGTCTACAACTTGCAAAAATCTAAACACCGAACCATGCCTCCTGATCTAGTCCGCACAATCTTTTTGAAAGGTATCAGGGAAGAATACATGGATGATCTCAACTTAATGGGCAAAGGTGATATCTCTGCCCTACCCTTTGAAGAAATAGCTGAACTGTGTGAAAATATTCAAGAAGTAAAGCCAAAATGGGAAAGAGGACCTTGTCATCTAGGGTCATAAAAACTGCCTCTGCTAGTGTCACACGGGCTGAAATTGGTAATCTTTTAGAAGAATTCAAAACAGATTTGTTAAGTACTCTAGGAAACCAAATTGATACCTTAAAAGCCAAAAAGAAACAAGAGGAAGAAGACAATATAATGGCTATTTTCTGCCCCAAGTGTCGCAAAAAGCATGCATTAAAAGACTGTCCTCTAGACAATATACAAGTATGTGCTTTCTGTACTGAGCATCATGATATGTTTAACTGTCCTAAAGTTAAAATTGTGCAGAATTGTAACATGGCAGCCAGCACAGAGATGGAGAACGTGTACTACATGGGTGCAAAGCGACCATGGCAGCCAAGGCAAGCACCCCAAGGTATGTTTCCTAATCAAAATATGCAATTTCCTATGAATGATCAGATGTATGCACAAAACTCATGGAATATACCTATGCCATGGCAGCATGGAAACCAGTCAAAAAATCAATGGAGACCATCTCAACAGTATCCCCAATCCTACCATCAGTATCCTCAATCATACCCACCTTACTCACAGCCATATCAGCAGTACCAACAGCCATATCCATCACAATCACAGTCATATCAGCAGCACCCTCAGCCGGTTGTTTATCAGCCCCAACCTTCTCAACAGACCTTACCTGCTCCTCCACAAATAAATGTACCACAACTTCAATTTCCAACTAACCCGCAACCTCCCAGACCCACACAAATACCTGCTCAAACTGTCCCAAATCCGAACAATAGAGCAGAGAGGCCAGTTTATAATGTAGAGGAAGGAACCTCCTACTCCACACTGCCTTTGCAAAACATTAATCTGAGGTCTGGTAGGGTGCTCCAGAAGAATTCTCTAATAACAGATCAGCAAGAAGAAAACTTAGAAAAAGAAAATGAAATGACCACTCAAACAAAACCAAGCAGTGAAACCAAGGACAAACAGATGCAATCACTGCAACCACCTTTTCCGGACCGTTTGGTTCACGTAAAACCACCATTGCCTCCACCACAATTTGATGTCTTGGATGAACTTAAAAATGTCTACATAAAAATCCCTTTGCTGCAAGCTATAAAGGACATTCCTATTTACACCAAAGCCATCAAAGACATGTGTCTCAAGAAACCTGCTAGAAAGAGGATTGATCCTCAGACCATTCATGTTTTAGGAAATTTAGCAGGCCTTATGACCAATACCATCTCCATGGAGAAGTATGTTGATCCGGGCATTCCAAAAGTGACCACCATCATTAACAACATACGGATCCCAAACACTTTGATAGATCTTGGAGCTGCAATCAATGTCATGACCCTTGAAACTATGAGAACACTCCAGCTTGTGAATTTGCAACATACCACAATTGTTCTTGAACTAGCTGATAGGTCCAAAGTCATTCCTGAGGGGATTTTGGAAGATATTATTGTCTCACTAGACTCTTGGGAGTATCCGGTTTATTTCCTAGTCCTTCAACCCAAATCCAATCTAGGAGGACATCCTATCATTCTAGGCAGACCATGGTTAGCGACTGCTGATGCATTTATTGGATGCCGATTAGGTAACATGATTATCTCTAGAGGGACCGAAAGGAAACAACTCACCCTCTATCCATCGGCACAATCACCTGCAGTAACACATAACTTGTGGCTTGATGACAAATTTAATGACAAAGAGGAGGTACAATCTGTTTTTAGCATTGACCAGATCTATGATTTCCATGAAGATAATACTGATTTGGTAGAATTATTTCTCTCACAGCCTGATATATCTGAAAACTTGAGAAATGAACAATATAATGCTGCAGATGTACTTCTAGCTCAAAACTTTCAAGAAACATGCACTATCCACTCCTTGCAATCTACATTTCATGACATCTTTCCAGTTCAATCCATCACCAATACTCAGAGTCAAGTCATAGAGATCAGTCCGGGCAAAACTTTGAACATAGGCAACCACCTTGACTCATCTCAACAAGAAAAATTGATTAGACTCTTGACGAAGTACCAAAAAGCCTTTGCATGGGATTACACTGACATGCATGGGATTCACCCCGACACATGCACTCACCACATTTACACTGACAGCACCATTAAACCGGTGAGGCAACCACAAAGAAGAATGAACCCCATGCTCCAAGACATTGTCAGAGAGGAGTTGCAAAAACTTTTAAGAGTCAATTTTATATATCCTTTTTCTGACAGTCAGTGGGTATCCCCATTGGTTATTGTGCCTAAGAAGAATGGCAAGTGGCGTATCTGTGTTGACTACAGACAGCTAAACAAAGCCACGCTCAAAGACTACTTCCCACTGCCATTCATTGACCAAGTGTTAGACACCCTAGCCGGCAAATCATCATTTTCCTTTCTTGACGGTTTCAGTGGCTACAACCAGATCCGGATTGCCTCTGAAGACCAGGAAAAAACCACCTTCACCTGTCCATGGGGCACCTATGCCTACAATGTTTTGCCATTTGGACTCTGTAACGCTCCAGCTACATTTCAATGAGCTGTGTTAGTTATCTTTGCTGATTTGATTCATGATTGTGTTGAAGTGTATATGGATGATTTTTCAGTATATGGCAATTCTTTTGAACATGCATTAGAAAATCTAGAAAGAGTTTTGAAAAGGTGTATTGAAGCTAACCTGTCCCTCAACAACGAAAAGTGCTTCATGATGCTAAATGAAGGGATAGTGTTGGGCCATTATATCTCTTTTCAAGGCATTCAGGTTGACCCAGCCAAGATCCAGATTATTGCCGATTTGCCTATTCCACAGAACCAGAAAGAGGTAAGAAGTTTTCTCGGGTATGCTAGCTATTACCGCAGATTCATTGAACATTTTAGCAAGATAGCCTTACCTTTGTTTAAACTTCTTGCCAAAGATGTACTTTTTAATTGGACTGAGAACTGCCAACATGCATTTGAACAACTTAAGAAGAAACTATCTACTGCACCAGTCCTGAGAGGACCTAATTGGAGTTTACCATTTCATATTTTTACCGATGCATCTGACACTGCCATAGGTGCATGCTTAGGCCAAAAAGAAGAATCTTGTACATATGCAATTTATTTCATTAGTAAAAATCTCACACCTGCCGAGCTAAACTATACAGTTACAGAAAAGGAAACACTTGCCATCATTTATGCTGTGAATAAATTTCGCCATTACATAACTGGTTATGAAGTCTTTGTACATACTGATCACTCTGCCATTCGACATCTCATGAATAAACCAATAACTAGTGGCAGAGTTACCAGATGGTTACTATTGCTGCAGGAATTTAACATCACAGTGTTAGATAGACCAGGCAAAGAAAACCAGGTGGCAGATTTCCTCTCTAGACTGCAAAATCCAGGTGAGATTGTTCTTGTTGAGGACTCTTTTCCGGACGAGCACTTATTCACAATTTCCATAGTAACTCCTTGGTTTGCTGATTTAGCTAATTACTTGTCTACAGGTAGGACACCTCCACATTTCACTGCAAAGGAAAGGAAAAGACTGATCAAACAAAGTGTTAGATATTCTTGGCTTAATGGCGATCTCTTTTACACTAGTTTTGATATGATCATTAGGAGATGTGTCCGAAATGATGAGGTAATTGACATTTTAAAATCTTGCCATGATGAACCGTGTGGTGGGCATTTTGCAGCGAAGCGGACAGCCTTCAAAGTTCTTACTCTTGGATACTATTGGCCATCCATTTTCAAGGATGCCAAGAAGTATGTAAAGAGTTGTGACAGCTGCCAAAGGATGGGCAGACCCACGGCTACCGATCAAATGCCCCTTCAGCCCCAAGTTCACTTAGAACCATTTGATAAGTGGGCTCTGGACTTCATAGGACCGATCAACCCAGCCTCTAATGGTAAGAAGTACATCTTAGTGTGTACTGATTATGTCACAAAGTGGGCAGAAGCGAAAGCACTGGTAAGAGCAACCGAACACACAGTAGTCAATTTCGTTTTTGAGGAGATCTTTGTGAGGTATGGAGTGCCAAGAGAAATTGTCACTGATCAAGGTACCCAATTCACCTCAAAGCTCATGAAGGACATCACAGACAAGTACCAGATAAAGCATAGGAAAAGTACCCCCTACCATCCACAGGCCAATGGGCAGGTGGAATCAACCAACAAGACTTTGGAGGGGATCATTACCAAAACTGTTGCAATGAACCGAAAAAACTGGGAGGAAAAGCTCAAAGAGGCACTCTGGGCTTACCAGATTACTTGGAAAGATACCACTGGATTTACACCATACCAGTTGGTGTACGGTAAGGATGTCATGCTTCCTATTGAGTTCCAAATTCACACTTTTAAATTAGCTGCAGATTTACTAATTGATTTGGATCAAGCACAGAAAGAGAGAATCCAGCAGTTGAACCAGCTGGATGAGATGAGACAACAAGCAGAACAAACCACCACCCTCATGCAAAAGCACAGGAAGCAATGGCATGATTCACACATTAAGAAGAAGCACTTCAAAGAAGGTGACTGGGCTCTGCTTTTTGATTCAAAATTCAAGGATCATAAAGCTAAGTTCACCACCCATTGGATGGGCCCTTATGAAATTGTTCAGGCTTATGACAATGGTTCAGTAAAACTCCAAACTATTGATGGCAAAGGTCATTCTTTCACAGTCAATGGTCATCGCCTGAAGCTGTACAACAAGCCCATCAGCAAGCAAGATTTTCTCCATACACTATCTCAGCAAGAAGAGGTTGAGGTACTGCAGCCCTCAGCTGCAGTATCACTACCTTAGTTTCATTTTCTTTCAATTTCAAAATCAAGAAGAAAAATAAAAAAAATAATAATGGGTTAGATGTGAAAACCAGTATCTGGCACAATCTAACCCCGAATTCCTACCTGAAAACCAATTTATTGGCGGGTATGAATTCTATTTCTGTTGTTCATTGTTTCATTTCTCAGTTGCATCATGACTTGAGGACAAGTCAAACTTTCAGTCGGGGAGAGGGAGACATCTGTTCTGTTACTTTTATCTCTCCCTTGTAAATTCTTCAGATTTCTTATTCTATATTTCACTGTAAATTTCCAACAACAGCTTGTTACCAGCATTCTAGACTTTAACAAATAAGCTGTTCTGTCATGATTTTCAGAGGGACCTGGTTATAAATAGTTTGCAGGGGGACCTGTTTTGTTCAGACACCTATGCTATCAACACCATCAGTGCAATGGGACCTGTTTAAGATATTCAGAAGGGACCTGTTTAAAGCAATTGACACCTGTTTGAGACATTCCAGCCAGCAGTAGGGACCTGTTAAAAAAAATTTCTTGACACCAAGGGCTACTTCAACAGACTTCCACCAAGCTTTACAAGGATTTGGCACCAACACTCCAGCAAATTGCAAGCTCAGTGAACCTGTAACAATACAAAGAGCTGCATGAACATCTTCAGTTTTTTTTAAGGGACCTGTTACAGCTTTCTCAAGGGACCTGTATCTTCAAATCTTCTTAAGGGATCTATTGCATCTTCAGTTTTCTCAAGGGACCTGTATCTTCAGTTTTCCAAGGGACCTATTACATTTTCAGTCTTCAAGAAGGGACCTGTACATTCAAACTTTTCAAAAGGACCTGTGTGTTCAACCTCCCTCAGAGGACCTGTCAAAAAAAGAACAATCAAAAGGATTAGCAACTCAGCATGTCAAATGATCAACAAGAGAGTAATGTATTTCTGTTCTTGGACATTTAATTTCCTAGATTAGTTTTTAATGTAATTTTGGTGACTATAAGCTGTTGTAATTAATTTCAAGGACACCTTCATACATCCACTTATCACCCTTTATCCCACCAAGTTTCATCATTTCCCTACATCCACCTATCCCTAACACCCATCACCAACACATTCACCATGTCATATACCCTCCAGGCATACCAACATTCTCTACATGACTGAATATAATTGAAAAGGGCACGTGGTGAGCTGTGTGTTTGTTTTAAAAAAATGTAAAGGATGAGATAGAAGTGGCCTATATGTTTTACATCACACGCACACCCGAATCATAACCTCGCCACCCAGCATTGCCACCCAGCATTATAGCTCAGCACTATGGGTACGCTCTCAGCGTTCTTATGCTAACATGCATACAAGCGTACAACCCTCTGTTTTTAAAATTGTATGATTACATTGTAAGGCGAGTACAGGGTATTTCACATCCTCGGTTCCCATAACTTACAAAGTGAAAGTTTGAAGCAAGGAACGCGAGGAGATTGTCATCATTCGGGTAGAGTTACAAAGTAAAAGAGTGAAGCAAGGAACACCGAGGAGATTGTTACCATTTGAGTGGGGTTACAAAGTGAAAATTTGAACAAGGAGCACAGAGGAGAATATCACTGTTCGGGGTCAGTTTTCACAGTGAAACCGGTGAGCACCGAAAAGGGAAGCATCACCATTCTACTTCTAACACCCACAACAGTCATATCGACCAGCTAAGCACCATAATTAAAGACTGAAGGAAGCTATATATACCAGGTAACCGACTTAACATCTCTGTGTTTAAATTCTAAAAGTATAGACAGAGAGGGGTTAGAGGCACAACCCTCTGCCATCACCATGACTAATAGGGTTGAACCTAGTACATTTGATAGCTCACAATACCATAACGGTTGCATTGAGATTCTTCAAGAAGCACAGTGGTTACCTTTTCTGGAAAAATTCCATGGGAGTAATGAAGAAGTCACAAAACAATTTGCCTTTACCTTCAATCGAGAAAAGGCCCTAATAGGCACCTTCTCCTTCAGAATCTCAGAGGATACTATAGCTCAGGCCATTGGAATTAGTCCTGAAGGAGAAAAGTACTTTAAAACTAAACAATTCAAGGAGAAATCATGGACACAGTTCATGTCCAGGTCTAGAGTTTCCCCAGTAAACTGGAAAAAGGGAGTTCCAAGAAGCTGGTTAGTTCATCCTTGGGATGAAATGGTTTACATTATCCAAAAGTTTATAACATGTGAAGGTAGATACAGCATTGTTTATCTCTATCACATCAAGCTACTCCTCCATTTAAAGAAACAATGTGTAATCAGTGTGCCATATTTTCTGCTGCAAAGTTTAACAAAGATGGCCAAAACTATCCAGAAACAAAAAGGGAATGAGGATAAAAGCCTGTACCATTTTGGCCTGATTAAAATCCTCATTGAACATGAGTTGCAGAAGCGAGGGAAGCCATGGAAAGAATTCTTAACTGTCAACCAAATCAGAGATGAGGAGGAAAAAGAAGAAGTGCAAGAAGATTCTGGGTTTATGAAGGACATAGATGAGGAAATTCCAGTGTCCAAGGCCAGTAGAGCACCTCAACCTGAGGGCAGCATAAGGACCAGAAACATGCAAAAAGAGGATGTCAAGAGGGCTGAGAAAGACAAAATCTTCACCACCTACTCCCGAAGATCAAGAAGGACACCAAAAACTCAGCTGCAAGAAGACCAATTTGAATCTCATACCCCTGCCCATTTGGATGTTGAAAGTGGTGATCATTCACCACCAGCACCAGAAGTTGACATAGAGGTGGAAAGCCATAACCAACAGGAGAAATGTTCACCACCTCCTACCAAAAGACAGAAGAAGTTAGAAAAGCAAATTGAGGAATTGAAAGAAGAGCTCATGGAAGCTAACATGTTGGAAAAGGTTATTAAAAGAGAAAATGAAATGCTCAGGGCACAAAGCAAAGAAACACAGAAGACAAATGAAAAGCTCAAGGAAAGAATCCGTGAGTTAGAGACTGAGCAATCTGAGATTTCCAACTGGGCCACTAAGTGGTACAACCAGAAGAAGGCTCTTAAAGAGAAATATAAAAAGTTAAAGCAGGAACTCAAGGGACAGAAGGATCACCAGGTGAAGAAGAATGTAGATACCTTGCTCAAGGCAGCAGAGATCCATGCAGGCACAGAGTTCAAGGGGAGTACTTCTGGGGTAGCATGAGGACATGCTAAGTCCTTAAGTCGGGGAGAGATGTTGGTATCATCCTGAGACCCTTTTTCCTTCCCAAAAACATATCATTTCTCCATACATTTTCATCATATTTCCCTCAAAATCCTTGAATATTGATTATTAATTGTTCTATAGTTATTAAATTGCATAGAAATTAATTTAGGGGTTTTATGTTCCAGAATTAGAGGTTTTTGATGACATGACTACAGGAAGTACCCACAACCTGTAATGAGTTTACCGTTTGACATGTGGCGCAGCGGATGAGCGAGAACGAAAATTGGAATGTCCAAGGATGGACAAACACCTATCTCCCATCCAAATCGAGCCTCCTATGCATGCGGTCAACTTCAGTCAAAGCAGGGTACTCTGGCGCATAAAAGCAGCAACAACATCATTCTATTTTCATTTTGATTTTTGTTCTTTTTGAAACTTATGGTATGGAAACATTTTGAAAAAGCTATGTAATAAACGCAGCAACGACACTATGTACATTCACTGCATCGATGACATGGCTGTATGTACGCATGTGTAAATACAGTTAGTTCAATGTTTTGAAGGTTAATCAGTTGTTGAAACATTTGCTCGGAACAGAGTTTTAGTTAATACACAGAACCATTTACAGTCACAACGTGTGTATACCCTTTTGCATTGGTTGATTGCTGAACGGTGGTAGTCAGTATACCCTTAGGCGCGGACGGGCCCTGCGTTCTTCGTTTGGTATACTGCTCTTCGTTTTGTTACATTTCAATTCATATATATATTTGCACAGCGTTGTATTAGATTCGATTTATATGTTTGCACAGCGTTGTATTGGATTTGATTTATGTATCACATGGGTTGCATCATAGTTTCGATTTACATAACTGTTGATTTACATAGCATACGGGTTGCAGTCATATAAGCTTTCGATTCCTTTATCCTTTGAATTTCATTACATGTATATGGTGTGCGCATATGAAGGGTTTATGGTTATGTTGAATGGTCAGCACTAGGATCTGGAACGAGAGTCTTGTAAGGGACTCCGTCTCTGTGTGATTTATAGATGCATGCTTATAAACTCTGCTTCATTTCACAGTCTATTTATGCTCTTTTTATATAGTTTAATAGTGTAAATATCTTGCATGCTGTGTGTGTTTACCACGCAAAGGTTTTCTGAGTGATACCTCTGTAAGGAGGTTAGAATCATTGCCACAGTCATACACAGGACTTAGATTCATGGGTTGCTTTGATAGATGCATTTCATAACTAGCATTGTAGTCAAGTACATCAGTAGGGCAATCTAGGTGTGTGAAGGATAGGCTGCATATCACGGTCTTCCGTAAAGAAGCCTTGCAATTTACCTCATAATCACCTGGGCGGTAATTCTTTATGTCTATATATTTTAGACCACGCCTCTAAGCTTACGCACCTCGGTCGATATTAAATATAGAGTCTAGTCTAGTACCCTAGCTAGAACCACTACAGCTTGCCCGAAGGGCAGGTTATAGAACAAGCATATGTTATCCTCCTCAAGCTTGACAAAAATAAAGAGGTACTGGTCAGCAATGACTGGGGAAAAATTGGGAGAAAATCGAGAAAACTTTGATGGTAGCAGGTCGCTCTTGAACATGACACTTTTCCTCCGTACCACAATCGGGTTGGGTTTTCTCATTCACCGGTCACATCACCATGGTCTCGCCATACCATCCATATTTAGGGTAATGCTACCAATCCATCGCATCAGTGTCGCCATATGTTCAAGAGAAGTCGTTCAGAAAGAGTCAACCGGGTCCCATCCACTGCCATACATTATCCTTCATCCATTCATGACCGCCACCCTGAATCATATGTCACAAATCGTTTTCACCTCCATTAAAATCATTAGCTCCGTTCCGTGTCACTGATGTGGGATTCATCAAGACCCTCCTTTGACGGATCGCTTCTTGTCGACATCAGCTCATTATCCAAGAAGTTGATCTAGGAACAACCCCCTCAGTACTTTGAAGCTTGCATGCCTCAATGGCAAGTTTCTCACTTCCGGCGACAGGTATACATCAATGACCTTCGACCAGAAGATTTTGCGTGGTGTTCGACGCCAAGTCCTTTATTCACACCACGTGAATTGTACTGCAGTACCTTGAGGGTCATTATCATTATCGGTGATTCCTCTCGCGCTTGTTAACGGTTTACATCATTGACCGGTAATCAAGCGATGTCTTTCCATGTTTGACTTCAGCGCAATTCTCACATGGATCGACTTGTACTTATAGTGAAGATCGAATGAGTTTGAAGACCCCGGATCTAGTTTCATCCATCCGGGCTGCGATATATATTCAGGAAAGATAAAGACATTTGTCATGTACATCATTGCAGCAGATGATCATCCTACTCAAAGGATGATAATTTCACCAAAATTATCAGTCTACCATCAGACGATCGTCTGTTCTATGTACAAAAATGAATTTATAAAGCTGAGCATGGGAATGCCCGCCTCAGCTAGATCATGAAAGCAGTATGAATCATAATGTATTGTATTGTATCTTATTACAGGTCTCCTCCCAGCAGATGGATGAACTTCGGACCCTCCTAGATAAAGCATTTCACCCGATAAAAGGCCTCATACTTTAGGGGGAAACTGTTATAGACATTTTTGTGCCTTACAACATTGAGCATGAAATGTCCATAATCTAAGGGATCCAAAGTCCCTAAACATGTTGTTCCTACCCCTAGAGGAACAAGGCAAACCAACCACAGCAATTCACAGAAGTTCTCCACCTGAAAACACTCAAAAACAAGCCAATTCTGGATCATGTCAACTGCTCCACTGAGCATCTGCGCTGAATGTCAAATGCTCCACTGTCTACCTGCGTTGAATGTCAACTCCAACAAAGGCTACCTGCACTGAGCATAATTGGACAAGTGGCAGGCTCATTCCTCAATATGTCAATGCCCAGGAAGCTTCCAAAATGACACTTGCATCAAGGAATTCGACTGGTGATGAGTAAGAGGTTCCAAATCTCCAAGTGGAAGCAAGAACCTCCAAGTGGACTCAAGAACTGAGAGAGGGAGAGGACACTAGTCAGATCTCAAGCTGACTCATCCTCTCTCCAAAACAACTATATATAGATCTCTCCTCCATGGGATCTGGAGGCTGGAATTTTGTGATTGCAAAGAATTGTTGTTGGTTTGAGACTGGAGACATTGGGTGCTTAATGCTTTGAAGGGAGCTAAAGAAGGAATTCCATTCTGCTGGGAAGGAGATGCTGGATTGGAGCCCTTTGGGTTGTATCTCTTCCTGAACCCTGTTATCAATCAATAAAGCTATCTTGGTTCTTTCCTATATGCTGGTGTATTTTGTATGATTGCATTAGTGTATTTGATTTACTTCTAATCCTGAATCATTTATGAATATGAATATTTTCCTTTGTGTTGTGTTCTTCTCTTGTCGCAAGTAGCTGTTCTCTTGTCACAGGTAGCTGTTCTCTTGTGATCTCATGGAAATCAAGTAGCTGTTCTCTTGAGCAAGCGAGGAGGCAAGTAGCTGTGGACACCCAAAGAGAAGAGGATCTAGATCGAGGGACAAACGAAAGACAACGGTAAGTCTATCGATCTCCCCTCTTTCATATTTCATAAAGGAAGAAACCAGTGTAGCTGTATTCGTTTGTTGCTAAGGCGCTGTCACACCTTAAGTGGATAGGATCGTCCTGCATAGGCATTTTTCCCCACAACAATAGGCAGGTGTATAACCATAATGCATATAACAATCATTAAATAACATACCTACATAACCAACATACAAACTTGTATGATGATCTACGCTTACCTCGAGGTCCAGTGCTGCAACCTAGCTTTGATTATCTGCATCTCTTGCTCCATCTGAACCAACATATCAGCATCATAACATACCAACAACATCATGATGAAACAAACTACATAATGACTACCATGATGCATGTTTGACCTACCATGCATGCATAACAACATATAGACACTACCATTCATAACAAATGCATACACAACCGACATACATTCATGACAAGCACATCCCAACATCAACATCATCAACTTCTACATGACAACACAAATTTAACAATGACCATCACCATGCATATATAACAAGCACATATATAAGCTACATGCATGCATGACAACCACATTCCTCCCATCCAGTCCAAGGGTTGAACCATGCTCTAATACCACCCCGTGGTATCAGATATCACCCAAAGAGAATGAAATCTGCTCTGATACCAACCTGTAACACCCTCCTCCCACAGTTACCCAAGTTCACCTATCCACTGGGATAAATATGTGATGAAGAGTTACTATGATATGACTCAACCTCCTAGATTACCTTAAGGAAATGGAGTTGACAAAAAGAAACCTTACTGAACTTCCTCAGTAGCTATAAGACCCCTAAGAACTAAACCACCCTTCGAGGTGCTTAGACCCTGAGTTAAACTTCTTTTTCACTGGTGTGGACTCCTAGACGTTGGCATAACACTACCTAAACTCGACTATAACCCTCCAGTCACATGCATAATATTGCAAAAGAGCGATTGCAGTTTTTTCTCCCAGTTTTGTGCCTGCGACTGCGAGATTTGAGCCACTTTTTCAAGGCTAGTCTCCAAACCTCTACCCAAAACTTGATAGAACTTTCCAAAATGATAAATGACACAAGGACAAAGCCTCTAACACAAAACTCAATCAAGGACTTGACCTAACCAAGCCTAACCATGATAGTCATTCCGTCAAACATGTTGTGAACATGTAATCTATAAGCTATAAATGCATATGTAAACATAGGGATCCAATACTTATCTAAAAATCACCAAGAAGGTCTAATGCCTTCACATAATAGCTACAATAACATCTATTAGGTCATGCATTCAATAGCCATTCATTTACCAATCAAAACAAGTTAAGAGCCATAACTAGGATTTGTCATAAAACCATGCTTATAACCAACATATAACCATAATAATAACAATGATAGAAAAACCATCAAAGCCACATAATAACAAGTACATTTACTCATAAAATACAAGAGAATAGAGCTCTTATTAACATATGCAAAATCCAACCAAGTCAGGGACTTCCATGTACCACCTGACCATAGATTGGGCTGAACCAAATCTTTCTTTTAGCCAATCACCCATGTTCCATATTCCAAGCATGAATGTGGACTCACAACAAAACCAACCAGGGCTTCCTTAAGCTTTACCGTATATCCCACCATCACCAGTCAAGGGATTTCTAGGCCTAAAACCCTCATCTATACACCCTAGCTTTACCGTGTATCCCACTATTCGCGGTCAAGGGATTCCTAGGCCCAAACAAGAGACACACATTACCAGACTTTACCACATTCCTGCCGTTATCGGCCAAGGGATCACTAGGCCTAAACAAGCATGGATGCCTCTAGGTTTCTTCAATAATACCTTGATGAATTTTCCCATTTCAATCCTCAGGATTTATTGTGTATCCTGCAATTACTGGTCAAGGGATTCCTAGGCCCTTGGGAATTTTCTTGAGGTCACCTCAATCGATTCCAAAACCATCTAGAAATCCAACTCAAGCAAATGAAAGAACCCCATCACACCATGGCTATCCAGAAATGGAAAGGCAAGGTTGAAATCATTGTCACACCTGGAAAAACCCATGTCAATGATAACAAGAGAACCAAATATACACATGCATGTACCATGAATGCTAAAACTAGCAAGGAAACCATACATGCAACTCGATACCTGCAAGTAATCTTGTTGTAGCCATTTGATCCAACTCTTTCTTACTTCATCTTTGCTTCCCTTTTCTTTCTTGTCCTTCCTTTTCCTTCCTTTCTCCAATGCTAGAATGCTCCAAGAATGCTCTAAGTGTGAAAGAGTATGAAAGAATAGAGAGAATTGAGAGAGAGAGCTCCAAAACGAAATTGACATAAGGTTGTGAATTGATCTTCAAATATTGAGGCCTCTATTTTCTTCATTTTCCTCCTCACATGCAACATGTGACCTTTTACCTTCCTTTTCTCCTATTTTCCTTTATTTTCATGGTGAACATGTAATCTATAGGCTATAAATGCATATATGAACATAGGGATCACCAAGAAGGTCTAATGTCTTCTCATAATAGCTTCAATAACATTTATTAGGTCATGCATTCAATAGCCATTAATTTACCAATCAAAACATGTTAAGAGCCATAACTAGGATCTGTCATAAAACTATCCTTATAACCAACATATAACCATAATAATAATAATGATAGAACAACCAACAAAGCCACATAATAGCAAGTACATTTACTTATAAAATACAAGAGGAAAGAGTTCTTATTAACATATGCAAAAGCCAACTAAGTGAGGGACTTCCACATAACACCTGACCATAGATTGAGTTGAACCAAATATTTCCTTCAGCCAATCACCCCCATGTCATATTCCAAGCATGAATGTGGGACTCACAAAAAAACCAACCAGGGCTTCCTCAAGCTTTACCGCATATCCCACCATTATTGGTCAAGGGATTTCTAGGCTCGAAACCCTCATTTATACAACCAGGCTTTACCGTGTATCTCACCATTACCGGTGTAGGGATTCTTAGGTCCAAATAAGAGACATATACTGCCAGTCTTTATCGCAATCCTACCATTATCGATCAAGGGATCACTAGGCCTAAACAAGCATGGATTCCTCCGGATTTCTTCACCAATACCTTGTGGAATTTTCCCATCTTCACCCTTGGGCTTTACCGTGTACCCCGCCATTACCGATCAAGGGATTTCTAGGCCCTTGGGGAATTTTCCTGAGACCACCTCACCTGGTTCCAAAACCATCTAGCAATCCAGCTCAACCAAATGAAAGAACTCCATCACACCATGACTATCTAAAAATGGAAAGGCAAGGCTAAAACCACCGTCACACCTGGAAAAACCCATGACAATGAAAACGAGAGAACCAAATACACACATGCATGTACCATGTATGCTAAAACTAGCAAGGAAACCATACATGCAAATCAATACCTACAAGTAATCATGGTGTATCCACTTGATCCAACTCTTCCTTACTTGATCTTTGCTTCCCTTTGCTTTCTTGTCCTTCCTTCGACTTCATTTTTCTAATGCTAGAGTGCTCCAAGAATGATCTAAGTGTGCAAGAGGATGAGAGAATAGAGAGAGAGAGCTCCAAAACTGAACTGACAAAAGGTTGTAAACTGATCTTTAGAAGCCTTTTTATTATTGAGACCTTTATTTTCTTCAATTTCCTTCTCACATGCATCCTGTGACCTTTCACTCTCCTTTTCTCCTATTTTCCTTTATTTTCATAAAAAAATGTCAATTAATGTCTCTTTGCCTTTGCAAAGCCTTTGCTAATGCCTTTAGCCATAATAAACCAAATGAACACTCACTAGGATGTGTTGCCCAACATTAAGCTTGGAACACGTGTCCCATGACCTTGGTCTTATTTTTTCCTTTATTAACTTTATATCATGAACTTTTATCATGAGGTTGTTATAGACCCCTCCCCCTTAGGGGAACACCGTCCTCGGTGTTCTATGGTACCTATGACCAGCAAGATCGCTAAAAACCAAAATATATTGCCTGTGGAGCTTTATAACTCAGCTCATTGCAATATTTACAATGACCACTGCTGAAAACATGATAATCATACTGTTTACTAGAGCTTTATAACACAACTCATTACAATATTTACAATAACAACCATACATAAATATGTACATATACCAAAACGACTTTGCCTCAACCGACAAACGATGAAGGATACATAGCCCAAATCAACAACAATGGAATCTAGACGCCCACACTTCCACCCTTAAAGTGATACCAAGATTCACCTCCTTCCCAGGAAGTCTAGAATCCACTGCAAAAGTCAAAGTTCACATCTAATATCCAACGCTACAATCCTACGCCACTTGTCCTCTTAGTGAACAATTACTGGCTCATTGTTCTAGGGTACACTCCCAATGTGCATCTGATTCCATATGCCCTAGCCTTCCCTTCTCTACTACACAGTCCCTTTGGCAATCTTGTAACCCCTTTTGTATAATCACTCACCTTCCAAGTTCCCTGACATCCCCTTTCCTGGGTGATCGATCCCTTGGCAAGGTTTCTGCGCATCGGAACGTCCAAAAACCAAGGCATATCCCAGCCTCAAAACCATCATATTGTTCATAGCATGCTCATGGAAATCAATGAACACTATTGGATATAAGTGTCCCACAATGGCCCTGCTCCTGAAGCGTTTTTCCAGCACACTGCTGCCTGTTCCAATTCCTTTTGTTGTTGTTGCTAATTCTAGTAGTCAATTTCAACCACCCAAATCGAGCATTTCCATGTTTTCCTGTACCAAGCACATAATTCCCAAAAGAGTCAAATAAATTGAAATAAATTCAATTCATACCTCATTGGTAGATCGTCAATAAGATACACCTGCAATTCTATTTACTTCCCGTCACAACAAGTCAAACTAGCTTTTTGATAAAATCATTATGTATAAACATATCTCATTCGGTTAACTCAAAATGTAACCATCATAAATGAGAATCATAAATGACATGCAACCATCATAAATCATAGTCATAGATTGCATGCATAATCAAAACTGAAATAAAGTACTGATACTTATCCTTCAAATGGTTCTCGCTTTTGCCTTTTTTATTTCTTTACACACACCAGACCAATTGCCACACCTTACAAGGACCTAGTGCCTTCGCTTCTCTTCACTCACGTACACATACACAATGTACATCACAACACATACCTCCACACATGGCTTACAACACCACACAATGCATGCACCTACAATTGACATATTACACATACACCTATACCCGACACACAACACAACACATAAACCTACACAGACAATACAACACAACATGTACAACTACATTCGGCGTACAACGCAACACATACACCTACACCTGGTGTACAACAGAATACAGTACATGCACCTACCCCCGGTGTACAACACAACACAATACATACACCTACACCCAGTGTAAAACATAATACATATAGTTACACATAGTACAACACAATGAATACACTTGTCACGATACCACGACTACACAATGCACATACACAGTACCACATGTGCACGACCCAACATGTATGACATGCACACAATACCACATATACAACAGTACCATAAGTGCAACATGTACACAGTACCACTTGTACACAACACCACCTGCATAACACATACACAACACCACATGTACAGAACACCCCATGCACAATGTGTACACAACACCACCTGCACAACGTGTTCACAACACCGCATGCACGACATGTACGTAACACCTCATGCACACAACACCACATGCACGTAGAACCACATGTACAATCATGCACACAACACTACATGTATAACATGAACATAACACCATATGTACACAACACTGCATATACAACATGTACATAGAACCATATGTACACAACACTACATATGCAACATGTAAATAGTACCATACATACACAGTGTTGAATATATAACATGTGCACAACACCATATGTACATAGCATCACATATACGACACATACACAACATCATATGTACATAACACTGCATACACAACATCGTATGTACATAGCACCACTATACAACATGTACACAACACCATATGTACATAGCACCTCTATACAACATGTACACAACACCATATGTACATAGCACCTCTATACAACATGTACACAACACCATATGTACATAGCACCTCTATACAACATGTACAACATATATATAACAATAGTAGTACACATCCAAAGATCACACTATCTCAACTAGGCAACCTTGCTTCTAGTGTCTTTACATTGTCCATGCTTGTCCCAACATGTCACAGATCACACTGATTTCATTCAGCTGATGTATCCTTGAACATAGCTTGTCCATAACAGAAACATAGGCATAGTATGAACACATAATATCAATTCATATCCACATGATACTGACCTCACAGATCTGTCAAGGCTACTCTTCCCACTTGATTCCTCATAAGATCAAGAACCTCTTCATGCCATTCACCTGCCTAAGCAATCATTCCTCCACAAGAATGGTGCCTGGCAACCTTGCCAGACAACAACAACATACATACATATAAACATTAGCATAAAATAATCATGATCCCTGATGACCTTATCAGTCAACGTCATATCTATATCTATATCTATATATATATATATATATATATGAACATTAGTATAAAAAAAATCATGATCCTTGACGACCCTGTCAGACAAGACATACATACATACGTACATGTATATATATGTATAAACATCAACATAATCGTAATCACAACATAGTTACCAAATATCATAAATTCAAGTTTAATAGAACTCTGTTCATCCATGCAGAACATGCACAAAATTGAGAACACAATTCCCAATAGAGCCAAGACGTATGTACATATTAGCTTAATAACCATGTTAGATAACAACAACAACAACATACATACATATATACATATAAACATTAACATAAAACAATCATTATCCCTGACAACCCTATCAATCAACGTTATATATATATATATATATATATATATATATATATATATATAGATAGATATCTATATATATATATATATATATATATATATATATATATATATATATATATAGATAGATATCTATATATATATATATATCTATATATATATATATATATATATATATATATATATATATATGAACATTAGCATAAAACAACCATGATCCCTGACGACCTTGTTAGACAATACATACATACATACATGTATATATACATATAAACATCAGCATAATCATAATCACAACACAATTACCATATATCATAAGTTCAAGGTTAAGAGAACTCCCTTCATCCATGCATAACATGCACAACATTGAGAATCCAATTCCCAATAGAGCCAAGGCATCTGACGCCTTAAATCCATTTACTTTACCTTTCTCATGACTATCTTACCACCGTCCATTTATCCCAATGGATCTAACCAGCTCAATTGGATGTCATACTCTTGCCTTCAACTGCCCTTTACACATGGACTAGGCTTCATCCGAGTCATACATTACATGTTGGGTTTCATTCAACTCTTCCTGAGCTCCATTAACTTTCCTCCTTCCCCAACCAATTCCCAAGACTCTCAAAACATAAAAGGCAAGAACCAAAAGAAACCAAGAAGAAAACCATGAAAACCAAAAACACTACGACATCACAAACAAAGTGGCATGGCCATGCACCACACACAAACAAACTACAAATCAAACACAAACAAATCGTAAAAGACCGAAAGCACAAAACTAGCAATAGACTTCATGACTCAACGCCATTGGTTCCCAATGCTTCCAAGGAAAAATCAACTGAAGCCTTTTTCAAGATTTCATGGCAGTTTCCTTTGCCATGCAATCCCCTACATCATACTTCCATTAACACAATTGTCAGTGCATAAATAAACATAACAATATACTGGTTAACTTGCCTTGTTGTGCCAAGCATGTTGCCTTGTAACTAAACACATCCATGCCATCTCTCAAGGGACTCTAATTCCCTTAACGGATCGAGTTATAACTAGAAACTAGTTGTCATACCTTTCAAGTACATGTTCATGAACATAAAACATATCCACATAATGTCAGATAAAATTAAGGTTAAGAAGACTTCTTGTATTCATGCAAAGCACTCATTCTTTTGGAATTACAGTTTCCAAACATAGCCAAAGGAATTATCGCCCAATTCTTTTTTTTAACGTGTACCTTGTTGTAATCTAGTCTTACTATGTACTATCACATCATCCAACTGTTAGTTATATAAACAAATCAACTATTACCTTGTCATGCTAATACCAAGCATGTTGTCCTACAACTGCTCACACATGTCAGTCACACGTACCAAAGATCAAGACATCATGTTTATTAATTTGAAATGAACCTTTTCCAAGACTAACAACCATGTCATAATCAATTAACAATCATTAATCATACTACTACAACTAGCACCCACTTACAGTCGAGTGCACATCCGTTTTCTCAACACATAATGTGTTAGTACAACCATCTTAAAACAATATCATTTTTTCATGAAATCTTATAGACACATACACATATCATGCAATTAATCAAACATTCAAACAACTAATAAACATACCATGTTAGATAAATAGAATAGAAACATAATCAAACTCATACCTCAATGTATCTCAAGGGAGGCTATCACATCTGCACATTCAATCCAGATTAGTATGACACAATAATCACAAGTATATAGACTCATACATGAATATCATAACCATAACCATCTACACAGGCCAATCTAGATTAACATGATACATATACATCAATATATTAAATGAAATGACCATAATCATCATGAATATGATCACAATGCATATAACAACAAGTTACTATCATGCATGACTAACTGACGCACGTGTACATGACCACACTAATCAAATAGCATCTATCATGCATGTAACCACAACAACAATAGAATGACAGGTAGGTATATAACCATAATGCATATAACAATCATTAAACAACATACCTGCATACCCAACATACAAACTTGTATGATGATCTACGCTTACCTCGAGGTCCAGTGCTGCAACCCATCTTTGATGATCTGCATCTCCTACTCCATCTCATTCAACATATCAACATCATAACATACCAACAACATCATGATGAAACAAACTACATAATGACCACCACAATGCATGTTTGACCTACCATGCATGCATAACAACATATAGACACTGCCATGCATAACAAATGCATACACAATCGACGTACATTCATGACAAACACATCCCAACATCAACATCATCAACTTCTACATGACAACACAACTTTAACAATGACCACCACCATGCATATATAACAAGCACATATATAACCTACATGCATGCATGACAACCACATTCCGCCCATCTAGTCCAAGGGTTGAACCATGCTCTAATACCACCCTGTGGTATCATATATCATGCAAAGAGAATGAAAGCCGCTTTGATACCAACCTGCAAAACCCTCCTCCCACACTTACCCAAGTTCACCTATCTACCGGGGTAAATATGTGATGAAGAGTTACTATGATATGACTCAACCTCCTAGATCACCTTAAGGAAATGGAGTTGACAAAATGAAACCTTACTGAACTTCCTCAGGAGCTATAGGACCCCCAAGAACTAAACCACCCTTCGAGGTGCTCAGACCCTGAGTTAAACTTATTTTTCACCGGTCTGGACTCCCAGACATTGACATAACACTACCTAAACTCGACTATAACCCTCTAGTCACATGCATAATCTTGCAAGGGAGTGATTGAAATTTTTTTCTCCCAGTTTTGTGCCTGTGACCGCGAGATCTGAGCCACATTTTAAAGGCTAGTTTCTAGACCATTGCTCAAAACTTTATAGAACTTTCCAGAATGATAAACAACACAAGGACAAAGCCTCTAACAAAAAGCTCAATCAAGGACTTGACTTAACAAAGCCTAACCTTGACAGTTATTCCATCAAACACATAGTGAACATGTAATCTACAAGCTATAAATGCATATATGAACATAGGGATCTGATACTTATCTAAAAATCACCGAGAACATCTAATGCCTTCTCATAATAGCTATAATAACATCTATTAGTTCATGCATTCAATATCCATTCATTTACCAATCTAAACATGTTAAGAGCCATAACTAGGATTCGTCATAAGACCATGCTTATAACCAACATATAACCAAAATAACAGCAATGATAGAACAACCATCAAAGCCACATAATATCAAGTACATTTACTCATAAAATACAAGAGAAAAGAGCTCTTATTAACATATGCAAAATCCAACCAAGTCAGAGACTTCCATGTACAACCTAACCATAGATTGGGTTGAACCAAATCTTTCTTTCAGCTAATCACCCCAGTTCTATATTTAGAGCATGAATGTGGGACTCACAACAAAACCAACCACGGCTTACTCAAGATTTATTGCATATCCTTCCATTACCAGTCAAGGGATTTCTAGACCCGAAACCCTCATCTATACAACCAAGACTTACTGTGTATCCCACTATTACTAGTCAAGGGATTCCTAGGCCCAAACAAGAGACATACATTAATGGAATTTACCACAATCCCACCATTATCGGTCAAGGGATCACTAGGCCTAAACAAGCATGGATGCCTCTAGATTTCTTCACCAATACCTTGAGGAATTTTTCCTGTCTCCACCCTCAGGCTTTGTTGTGTATCCCGCCATTACCGGTTAAGGGATTCCTAGGCCCTTGTGAATTTTCCTAAGACCACCTCACCCAATTCCAAAACTATCCGATAATCCAACTCAACCAAATAAAAGAACCCCATCACACCATGAATATCTAGAAATGACAAGGCAACGTTGAAATCACAGCCACACCTGGAAAAACCCATGACAATGACAACAAGAGAACCAAATACACACATGCATGTACCATGAATGCTAAAACTAGCAAGGAAACCATACATGCAAGTCGATACCTGTAAGTAATCCTATTGTAGCCACTTGATCCAACTCTTTCTTACTTGATCTTTTCTTCCCTTTGCTTTATTGTATTTCCTTTGCCTTCCTTTCTCCAATGCTAGAGTGCTCCAAGAATTCTCTAAGTGTGCAAGAGTATGAAAAAATAGAGAGAATAGAGAGAGAGCTGCAAAACTGAATTGACATAAGGTTGTGAATTGATCTTCAAAAGCCTTTTTATTATAGAGGCCTCTATTTTCTTCAATTTCCTCTATTTTTCCTTCAATTTCCTCCTCACATGCAACATGTGACCTTTCACCTTCCTTTTCTCATATTTTCCTTTATTTTCATAAATAAAATGTCAATTAATGTCTCTTTGTCTTTTCAAAGCCTTTGCCAATGCCTTTAGCCATAATAAACCAAATGAACATGCACTAGGATGTTTTTCCCAACATTCAACTTGGAATATGTGCCTTGTGACCTTAGTCTTATTTTTACCTTTATTAACTTTATTACATGAACTTTTAACCCGAGACTGTTACATTCATGCCTTTAAAGTGTGGTGAATTACAATCCTGCTTTGAATTCAGGCCTTTACTATGGAATTTTGTGGATGACCTAGTTGTATTTCAGTCGGGTATTGAAGGGATGACCGTTCGCCCTTTTTGCTTGCTTTGGTAGTCATGGTTTTCTCACTAGTTGTTTGCATTGTTCTCTTGTCTTCACCAATATGCGTCCTCGTAAAATAACGGCGAGTAGAAGAGGTGGTGCTAGTAATTTTGGAGCTAAATGTGGTAGGTCTTTTGCCTTTGAATCAGTGGCAACTTTCTTTTATTTTGTCCCCCTTATGGTGCATGGGGAAATTTTGTTACTGGAGTTGAAAGAGAGTAGGGATCGTCCTTACCATTTTGAATCTAAAGTTGTAGAGGATGGTCTGAAATGGATCCTTGACCCGGGCAAAGTTCAAAAGAGGAGATTGTATTTTCTGCATTCTCTATCCTTGCACCAACAAATGGATATTTTGTTATGTCCGACATTGAAGGACAAGCAAGTCAATAATTTCAATGTATTTTCGGGTTTAGAGGATGTTAAGCATATTTGACGAAATATGAGATACTGTCTTTACGATATTGATGATCGTTTGAGTTGTGTGGAGAGATATTTAGTGACGGATTCAACCTTCAGGGACCTAATTGGCCCTTCTGAAGACTCTACGGATCCACCAATTGAAAATACTTAGGACCTTATTGTTATATGCTCAAACCAACACCATAATATGGTATCATAGTTTTGGCCTTCTTTTGCTAAGCATGTTTTAATGTTGCTGACACTTTTATTGCTATTATTGATAGGGATATGTGGAGCTATTGGGTCAGTTTGGTGGGTCTTTTGGTTTCACACTTGTTTTGGTGTGAGTAGGGCCTTGAAGTGATTTCTTTTGGTGACTTTTGTGGCTTACAGTACCTCACAATTGGTTTGGTATACTAGTTCCCTGTTTCTTTTCTTCATTGGAGGTTTCCACTGCTTCAGCCTTAGTGGCAAACCCTTTACTTTGATGTACAACATTTTTGCGGTTTATGCAATATAAAAACACAATTCTCCTATGGTCGGTGCAACTTGCAACATTTTTATTGTGTCCTCAAGTTGTGGAGTGTTACTGTTATTGTTGTCATTAGATTTGGTGATTGGTCGGTAAACCAATACATGCGTCTTTATTGCGACTGTAGTCCTATAGTTGTCTTTGGCTATGGGAGGTCTACTAATCCTTGTCATTGTAATCTTACAATTGTCTTTATTTACGGGCTACCTAATGCCTGAGTTTTGTTGATTTATATTGTAACAACCCTAGTTAAAAATCCATGTAAAAATATATAAGACCATGGTGATAGGACATGTATTCCAAGCTGAATGGTGGAAAAAACATCCTAGTGGACGTTTGTTTAGTTTATTATGGCTAAGGAAATTTTGCAAAGGCAATGGCTAAGGCTTTGGAAAGGCATAGGTAATTTATTGGCATTTTATTCATGAAAATAATGGAAATTAGGAGAAAAGGAAGGTGAAAGGTGATCTAGACTTATGCAGGAGTGAAACAAAATAGATAAATACCCATATACACAGAGATGCAATAGAAATAAAACTTCATTTCATTGATATAAAGCATTGAAATACATTTACATACATAAATAAAAATAAACATGCTCAGCCGATGGTAGCTTATCTCTGAGAAGAGATGTGGCAACTACATGCCTCTGAACTATGTTACAATGAGGCTCAAAGGCCTATTTATTTTTGATAAACAATATAAAACCCTAAACATCGAAAAACCTAACCCTAAGAGATGAAGCACCCAAATTGTGGGCCCAGTTTGGGTAAATTGGTACATCAACTTCCTGGGGTCGTAACTTTGGCATATGATCTCCGTTTGGCTATCATAATACCCCGTTTCGAAGATCTCAAAGAGAAAGGCCGAAAACAAACTAGAAAGCTAATTTAAGAATATTTTTGTCTCTCTGTTTTCCCTAAAAATGTCGTTTAGTCCCTCAAAACGGCTCTAGAAGTTTAGGACCTGAAAAACTGCCAAAAATAGTAATTTGGGCTACAATTAATGAAACTGAAAAGAAATAATGGTGGGGGTCCAAGTGGAATAGGCGGGTGGCCACCAATATCCACCTGGATAAGTCCTCCCACCTTAAGAAGCAATGGTCCCCATTGCGTTGAGTGCCTCCATGAGATGGGGAAACTTCTGCTGAACTTGGGGAAACTTCTGCTGAACTTGGTCCCTGGTGAGCTACTTGCCTTCGTGCAGGAGTTGGCCAACTTTGACAACCCGATATAGTTGGATCTTCTATTAGCAAGTGTTCTTGATCTACGTGTCCATGATCCGATCAATTGTGCCCTATTCCATACAATCTGGGTTTAACTCTGTTGATATGTAAATGAGATCTTAGACAATTATTAAGGTATTACAGACTCATGTGCATGGATTTGCCTATGTCACTTTGTGCAATGGATCGATAAGAATGCGAAATACATAGATAATGAAGTAGATAAAGAAACATAATAGACAACACACATAAACACATCAAGTTTAATATGGAGTTCACCCAACACTCCTGGGCTATGTCTCTTGGTCCAGCCTTCAATGGTGACCTCTCTATTATGTATTTGAAAAAAGATTTTTATATAAGTGAGCTCAATTTGAGTCTCACACAACAGATATAAACAACAAGGCTTTACTTGGATTCACCAAGTCTTTCTGAGTACACAGACTCTCCTCACTGACTCTCTATCTCTGTTTGCTCTCTGTCTCAGCACTGCTTGTCTCTGTTTCTATCAGTCTGTGGCTTTAAAGCCAATCGGCACTGCCTGTTCGTTTCTCCTTCTCGGGCTCTATGTCTTCCCAGCCTCTGTCTGCTCAGATCCCCCTTTGAGCGTTACCAATCATTGCTAAACGCTTTCAGGGGTGGTGGCCACCTGTTCTATAACGAAATGGGTCATCGGGTCTTTGAAATTCCTGAAATAACCATTCTCTATTTACACATAGAAATTCATTCAAAACTGTGAAACTCTGCCAAATTATCGTTTATCGGACTTGAAACATTATGAATCTACCTTATAACTCTTATCGGGTTCGCCTACTTATCGACATCGCATCTCCACCGTTGATCTGGGAGATCCAGATCCAACGGCTGTGGTTTATTTTGGGCAGCTCTTTTGTACGGGGGCTAACCGCCCAATAAGGGTGGTTTTCTCTCTCCTTAGCTTGGACACGTGGCAACTAGTGTATGGACTCGGGTGGAGCCCGACCAAAACCATTTACCGCCTTGGGTCCTCCCCAAATCCCGCTTGTATCGTGATTTCCCTTTGTATTTAAAAATACATTAAAACATGAAAATCCCACTCATATCAGACTTGAAATAACATACAATAGCATTAAGAAACCCTTTCGGGTCCGGTTTCATCGTTCGGTGCTTTGTTCTTTGTATTTTTTATATTTAACGAAAATGAAAAATACATGGGAAAAGCCCTGTTTCCCAGACCTCAAAATATATCGAATATCGTTCATAACCCTGTCAGGTCCGGATATATATCGCAAGTTGTGTATGTATCGCCCCTCGCTTCGTGGTGTTGCTTCGATGCAACTTTGCGATGCGACTTGTCACAATCGCATATCGCTTGAGCACCCGAGCCTTTGAAAGTGCTTCGTTGTAATCTGCCGATGTGATAGGGGGGTTAACCTGGGCCGTCGATCTGCGCGCTTGATCGATGGTCCTCGTTAATCCCGCTGATCGCTATCGCAACATTTACGTGAGCGCCTTCGATAACTTCTGATAGCCTTTGCCGATTTGCGATATGCCAGTCAGATCTGGACCATTGATCGACCAGATCCGATGGCTCCTGTGCATTGCTCCCTTTTTACCTCCAATAAGCCTGTTTTCACTATTTTCTTCATGTTTTTGCCTCCCAATAGTGTAATACGATATTTCTAAAACTTCTTCTTTTTCGATTGTTTTGATCTTTTAGAGGATTTTGAAGACTTAAATGGTTTTTGGATCCATTTTGGATCAGGCCTTCCCATTGAAAATGATTTTGGACCACAAAAAGTTAGTTTTCAAGCATCGGTCAAGTGAGGATACAACTTCCTCACTTGTCCAATTTCCATCCATCGTGCATTTTGGATCACACCTTCCCACTGAAAAAGATTTTGGACCACCAAAAGTTAGTTTTCAAGCATCGGTCAAGTGAGGATACAACTTCCTCACTTGCCCAATTTCCATCCATCGTGCACTACTGAGTTTTGAACCTTTGAGTCTAATTCTGAGGTACTCAATATCCCCTCTGCACGTAGTTCTCACCTTCCTATCCAGAACTGTATCTTCCTGCAACTCATTGAGATATTCAAGCAACAGATCATGAATAGAAGGCAACTGACTTTTCTCTTTGGGATCCTCAATTAACGAAGGGTTAAACAGTCTCAAATTTTCTGCATTAACCACTGAATAGATGTGCATGTAAGCTAGAAAATCAAGGCGAAAAACATTCTCACCAATTTTCTCAAGTATCTTGAAAGGCCCATACCTTATTGGCTTCAGCTTCTTACCTTCACCTTTCATTCTATCTTTGCTAATGTACAACCAGACTTGATCACCAACTTGGAAGCTATGTTCAATTCGATGCTTATCATGCCTTGCCTTGTACTTGGCCTGACTCTGTTCCAATTGTTCCTACACTACCTGGTGAATTTCTTGGATCTGTTCAATGAACTTGGTTGCTTTATCCACATCAATGTGTCCATCAACTACTATGTCTTTACTAAAGACAAAATCCAAGGGAGACTTTGGTGTAAAACCAAAACAATCTCAAAACGAGATCTTTGTGTAGAAGAATGTTTAGCACAGTTGTAAACATGTTGCACATAACACAAATGTTCATCCCAAAGCTTGGGATGTTTGTTGCAATAGCCCCTGAGCAACTGGATCACTGTCCTGTTGACCACCTTTGTTTGGCCCTCTGTTTGTTTATGAAAGGCTGTGCTCTTCTTCAATCTGGTGTCCATTAATTCCCACAGACTTGACCAAAACTTCCCAACAAATCGGGAATCTTGGTCAGATACAATGGAAGTGGGTAACCCAAAATGAACCCAGACATGCCGAAAGAACAAATTTGCTATTTGTTCAGCTGTAATCTGCTTGTTACAAGGTATTAAAATACACATTTTGCTGAACCTGTCCACAATAACATATAAATAGTCATGAATTTTTCTAGATTTTGGCAATCCCCCAACAAAGTCCATGGAAACACTTTCCCAAGGATGAGAAGGAACTGGAAGTGGAGTGTACAAGCCTAATTTCCTATTGCCAAGCTTGCTTTTAGCACACATGGTACACCCTTTAATATATCTAGAAACTGTTTCATGCATTCTTCGCCAATAACAAAATCTTTGCAGCTGTGCAACTGTTTTACTTACACCAAAATGACCTGATATGAGAGAAGTATGTGCTTCTCGGATTATGTTAACTCTTTCAGTTTGAGGAATGCATAACTTTCCCAAATGATACAAGGGTTGGTCCTTAACATGATAATCCAATTCTTCTACTTGTTTTCCATGACTTAAAGTTGCATGTACATCTTTAAAATATACATCTTGAGCATATTGTTCAATGTAGCTTTCATGCAATACTGAATTATGCTTAAGTATAGTATATGCATTTATGATTGGTATGGACAACATATCTGCAACTTTATTGTGTATGCCCTTCTTATATCTGATGACTAGATGAAATTGTTGTAGAAAACCCATCCACCTATAGTGTCTTGACTGCTGCAATTTAGTTTGTGAGTGTAAATACTGAAGTGGTTGATGATCAATATGTATAATTATTTCTTTTCCGATTAAGTAATGTTTCCACTTTTTCACACTTTGTACTAATGCATACAACTCTTTATCATATGTGGGATAATTAACTACTGCAGAATTAAATGTCTCAGAATGATAACATATGGGTTTACCGTGTTGCATAAACACTGCTCCCATGGCATAGTCAATGGCATTTGTTTCAATCTCGAATGGTCTTTGAAGATCTGGTAATGCTAGTACTGGTGTTGTACTAATTTTTTCTTTCAAGGTGTCGAAGGCTTTCTGCTATTTGCCTCCCCACTGAAACACCTTATTCAATCCTGTTAAAGCATGTAAGGGCGCTGCAATCAAGGAAAAGTTAATAATAAACTTTCTCCAATATTGTGCTATTCCTAGGAAGATCCTAACTTCTGTAGCAAATTTTGGTTTAGGTCAGTTCACAATGACTTCAACCTTAGAGGGATCTATCTTCAATTCACCACCCCCTACAATATGACCCAAGTAATTCAAAGATGTTTTGCCAAATTCACATTTTGATAACTTAACATAGAGATTTTCCTTTTTCAAAACATTGAGAGTTTGCTTTACATGCTTTAAATGTTCTTCCCATGTTTTACTGAAAACAAGATTGTCATCTAAATATACAATTACAAAATCATCAATAAAAGGTCTGAGTACATCATTCATATCTCTCATGAAAGTGGCAGGAGCATTAGTTAAGCCAAAAGGCATAAATAGCCATTCGTACAACCCTTGTTTTGTTTTGAAAGCAGTCTTCCATGAATCTTGTTCTGCTACTCTGACCTGATGATAACCACTACGCAAGTCCAACTTGGAAAAGTAAACAGCTTCTTTCAACTGATCTAATAGATCATCAATTGTGAGGAAGAGGATAACGATTTTTGATCGTTATTTTATTCAGTCTTTATAATCAATGTGCATCCTCCACGAACCATCTTTCTTTCTCACCAACACGATCGAAGATCCGCATGGTGATGTGCTTGGTCTTATGAATCCTTTCTCGAGCAGCGCCTGTACCTACTTCTTGATCTCTGCATTATCTAAAGTGGATAACCTGTACATTCCGATGTTAGGCATGGAGCATCTTGCTGGAAATGAATATCATGTACAATTTCCCTTTTGGGTGGCAGACCTTTAGGTTTTTGAAATAGGATATCATATTTTGAAACAACTTTTTCTAAATCATCTTTCTGTTTAGCATTATAACCCTCAAATATATTGGTTTTATCAGGGTTCTTCTCCTTTACAACCATTAGTAAAAATTGCTTGCATGAATTTACAATTCTTTTCATCTGCCCTGAGTTTATGAGAGTGTAATTATTTTTGAGTTTATGAGCTCTTACAATATATTCTATTCCATCTTTGGTGAGTTGATACTTATTTTCAGCTCTATAGAAAATGGCTTTTCTATCATACAATTAAGGACTTCCTAACACAATTCCACATATATCCAAGGGAACTATATCTAACTCAACCTCATCTACAAATGCTGACCCAAAAGAAAACCTAAGTTTACATTGTCTAGTCACTTGTAGCTTTTCTTTATCACATACCCAAACTAATGGATATGGCTTCTTGTGAGGTGTGGTTAGTAATCCCAACTTCTTTACAATTGCTTCAGAAATCAAGTTTACTTGTGAGCCACTATCAAATAAAGTATCAATATTTTGATGCTTGGAAATAACTCTAATATGAAAAGCTCATGTATTTTCCTCTCATTTTCTTCATTATCAATAGTTTGTGTAAAATTACTAGTATATGCTTCAGAATTTTTACCTTTTATACCAGTGGCTATGACTGTTGTTTCATCACCTGAGTCTGACCCCAAATCTTTCTGAATATCAGCAGCAGTCTTCTTCTTCTTGCCATCGAACTTCTTGCGTTTCAGCTCCAGATGCAAAGACCAACAATGTTCATCATCATGTCCATCCTTCTTGTAGTGAGTGCATGAAGGTTTTCCCTTCTGTACAACGTTTGCCTTCCTCTCTTTCCATTTCAACTTCCTCTTTTCCTTGTTCTTGTTTGCAGTGGGTTTTGATGATCCCCTAATCTCTGGGTTCACATTATTGCCTCTAGCCTCTAGATGTGTAGCCCGAATGGATACCTCATCTATGCTAGTGGGGTTAAACATGAGAATGGTGTGCCTCAAATAGTTATGCAGACCACTTATATACTTCAACAAAGTTTCAGGTGAGTCTAGGGAAATGCCTAGAATTAAAACTCCTTTTCTAAATTCCTGGGTATAACTTTGTACACTTTGCTCCTTTAATTGGCAAAGAGTTTTCCAACTCATCATCGCTTGCTGCATATAAGCTAGTGGATAGAATTGTTTTTTAATGGCAAAAACAAATTCACTCCAGGTAGAAAGAATTTTACCATGCTTCTTCAAATCAGCTTGTATCCTGCCTTCCCACCACACTAGGGCAGTTCCTCCAAGGTGAAGACTAGCCATAGAATCTTTCTCCTTTCCGAATCGATGTTCTGCACCCTGCAATATACATCAATCTGTCTAATCCAGTTATCTAGATTTTCTGCATTTAATTCTCAATCATAATCCAATTATTCGATAAGCTTGTTTTCACTGTTTTCTTCATGTTTTTGCCTCCCGATAGTGTAATTCGATATTTCTAAAACTTCTTCTTTTTCGATTTTTTTGATTTTTTAGAGGATTTTGAAGACTTAGAGGGTTTTTGGATCATCTATTGGTGTGATTTGTTCTGCAATGTCTGATATGTCTAGTAATGGTGGAAAGTATGGTCGAAGGTGGTCCACATAGAACACTGGGTACAAGCCAAGGGATGGTGGAATGTTGAGCTCGAAAGCATTGTCCCCTATAGCCTTAGCGATGGTGTAAGGCCCATATCAGAGTGGGCAGAGCTTGCAGTGGGGCCCAATGAGGCGCTTCTTCTCCAAATGTAACCAAACTTTGTCGTCCACCTGGAACTTGTGTCGCACCCGATACTGATCATGACGTTGCTTGTACTTAGCATTGGCTTTGTCCAATATGTCATGGACTTGCTGGTGGATGTGTTGAATATACTCAATGAAGTTGTTAGCCCTATGAGCTTCATACTAGACATGAGCCGAATATGCTTGAGTAACTGCAAATGGTATGGCCACATCAATGGGAGATAGTGGCTGGAATGATCATAATCCCACCTGAAAGGGATTGTGGCTAGTGGAGCTATGGATAGCTCTATTGTAGCTGTGCTAGACATAGGGGAGGATTTGATCCCATATGCATGGATGCTTCAAGTTGTGCATATGCAAAATGTGTATGATCATCCTGTTGATGACCTTTGTTTGACCATCAGTTTGGGGGTGGAAAGTCGTGGACTTAGTGAGCTTGGTATCCAACATCGACCAGAGACTTGACCAAAATGTACTTAGGAACTTGCTGTCCCGATCTAAGATAATGGACTGTGGGATCCCAAAATGTACCCACACTCATTCAAAGAAGAGCTTAGTAGTGGCTTTTGCTGTGATACTCTTCTTGCAGGTCACCATAATGGCCATCTTAGAGAATTTGTCGACGACCATGAAAACACAGTCGTTTCCATGCTTAATAGAAGGAAGGCTCAACATGTAACCCATGGAGATGGATTCCCAAGGTTGACTAGGAGTAGGTAGAGGGGTATATAGGCCTTGCTTCTTGATGTTCGGTTTGGCAATGGCGCGGGTAGTGCAGGATCTGATGTACTTCCTAACATCTTGTCGAAGGTTCGACCAATAAAAATACTTCTATAACATTGCCACTATTTTCTCTACCTTGAAATTTCCAGCGACCTGATTATAGTGTGCCTCTCAAATAGTATTGGCACACTTTCTTGAAGGAACACAAATGTGTCCCAGGTGGCATAACAGTGCATCCTGGAGTTGGAAATTTGGAGCTTGATTACCTTCCACGAGTGTCTAGTATGTGCCACCAAATTTTGGATCACTCTTGTAAAGATGCGGCCACCCCACCGTCTTATGCCCACAAGAGTCGAGCACTGCAGTCAACACCATGACCGGTGGTCGACTGAGGTAGTTTGTAACATTGTTGGTGCTTCCCTTCTTGTACTTAATGTTCAAATGGAACTGTTGCAGGTATGTGGACCATTTTTGATGGCAATCATTCTGCAACTTCCCTTGTGTCTGTATGAACTATAGGGGTCGGTGGTCTGTGTGGACGACTGTTTCCTTCTCCAGAATGTAATGCTTCTATTTTCGATAGGCCTACACAATGAAATACATCTCTTTGTTATAGGTGGGATAATTTCGAACTGTGCCTCAAAGTGGTTCATTGTGATATGCCACTGGATGCCCTTGCTAAGTAAGAACTGCACCAATAGCATAGTCAGAGGCATCTGCCTTGACCTCAAATGGTTGCTGCAGTTTTGGTAATGTGACCATTGGTGCAGAGAAGAGGCAATGCTTCAACTCAGAAAATGACTTTTTTTGGGATTTAGACCAAAATAACTTTGCTTTCGCTCCGCCCTTGGTGACTTGACTTAAAGGCCAAGTTATATCAAAGAACCCCAACACAAACCTGCAATAGAAATTGGCAAGATGCAAAAATCTGCAGAGCTCTGTTAGAGTGGTTGGGGCTAGCCAATCTTGAATGACTTGTATCTTAGATGGGTCCACATGCACACCTTGATCATTAATGATTTACCCCATATATTAAACCTATTTCATGACAAAAGTTCATTTCTCCAAATTGGCACATAGCTTGTGTTGTCGTAGGGTTTGAAGGACATGCCGAATATGGTGGAGGCGCTCTTCCCAAATTTGGCTGAAGATCAAGATGTCATCTAAATACACCACCATGAATGCATTGGTGAAGGGACACAAGATGTCATCCATCAATCTCATGAAGGTTATGGGGGCATTCGTCAACCCAAAAGGCATGACCAACCATTTGAAAAGGCCCTCCTTGGATTTGAAGGCAATCTTCCACACATTAGAGGGTTCGATAGGAACCTGGTGATAACCAGACTTCAAGTCAATCTTGTTGAAATATTTGGCCCCCTTGAGTTGGTCCAGCAAGTCATAAATCCATGGGATTGGGTACCTATTCTGGATAGTGATCTTGTTTAGCGCTCAATAGTCAATACAAAGTCTCCAGGTCCTTTTCTTCTTTTGTATCAATATAAGAAGGATCCCATAGGATGATGAGCTTGGCATGATGTGCCCTTTCTGCAATAGCCCCTGAATCTCCTCTTGATCTCATCGTTCTCTAGAAAAGAGCATTGATATATCAGTCCATCAGGTAGCAAGGCACCCAGGATCAGATCGATGGAGTGCTTGACCTGACAGTGAGGCATCCCTGTAGGTGAGGCAACAATGTCCCTGTACTCCTCCACAACCTTGTCCATCTATTGTTGCTGTGCGAAGGAGCCCTATCTAGAAGTCATGGCCACAAACTTCTTCTTTGACTAAGGGAAAATCATAAAGAAAACAAATTTCCTGGTTTGGAAATGATCTTACTGCATTTCTTTGTAGTGATCAAAGAGATGGTGGTAGGCGGGGCTACCTCCGTTATACTGTACAACTTATAACCCAAAGTAATAATCGCAGAGCGAGGTCTAGACTCATATACAACATGCCACTTCCACAAGTATGGCTATTCTAATAATACATCACAAACTTCAAGAGGAAGAACATCACACAATACCTCATCCATGAAGGGCTTAATGTTGTAGGGAAGGCAACACTACTAGCTGACGCAAAGATCTCGTCCTTGGTGAAGCCACCCGACGGTGTATGGTTGCAGATGTGCTGTAGTTAGTAGGCCCAACTACTTCATGACCTCTGCTAAAATGAGGTTCTTTTGGCTCCCAATGTCAACAATAAATTGGAGCAGAGAACCCTTCACCCACATTTGTGAGTGGAAGAGGCGTTCCCTCTCCTCTGGATATTCAGGCTCATTATTGTGGATCTTAGTGGCGGCCATGGTGGCACTGGGTTTCGCATCAATGATTTTCTTCCTTTTTCACTCCCCTTGTCAGTTTCTAACTCAGAGTCAGAACATGTGTCTCATTCGAAAGCATTAAAGTCAACCATTAGTGACTGCTTTGCTTAACACTCACTTTTGTTTTGAGTGGAGCTCTTATAGAAATCACACCATTTTCTTGTGTCCTTTATCTTTGTGGTGTTTTTCTTTGCTTGCGGCTTCGATGGGTTGTCCTAGGTCACCTCGCCTTGGCTTTCTCCTTTTCTCTGTGGTTTGGGGGCACCTTTTCGTTGCTTTAGATTCACAAATCCAAAGTCTCGCTTCTTCTGTTTAAACTTCTGCTCAACCTTGACAGCATATCGGTACGTCATGCTGAGCGATGAGATGTCCAGGAACTCCATCTAGTCCTGGATGTACTTGTGTAGACAACCGTGGTATTTAAGTACCAAATTCCACTTAGAATCCTTGATACCCAACTTCATGCTAAGGGTATGGAAAACAATTGTAAACTTTGACACATCTTGGTCCCTTCCTTGCTGTAGCGTGGTCCACTTTATGTATTTATCTTCATAGCTCCCGATAGGGTAATATTGTTCCTTGATGGTGTCTCAGAAATAATTTCAAGTGGGTGCGACTAAAAATAGTGAGGATTCCCTCTCGTCCTTTTGTTCACAATAGGTTTCCCACTAGTCCTTGACATGTGGGGCGGCTTTGAGAAGTGAAAAAGTAATATTTTCCCAATTGGAAAAGTCATGAACTAAAAAATATCCTTCCAATAGATTTAACCATTTATCTACGACATCTGCATCTATCTAGCCCTCAAATATGGTAATACCAAAATTAACTTGTACCTTAAAAGGAGTGGTGCATCCAGAATGGTTGCTGGATGAATATGCATCACTCATGGGTAGCCGTCGAAGGATCTGGGAAAATTTATCCATCACCGTGTTCCTCTATCGCTTAAGGGCTTCTTCGAGCTGTATTTTGAAAGGATCTCCTGCCCCTCATCTTTATTTTCTTCCGCCATGGGAAGCCATCAGGTTTTGCGAGGTTGGTCTTGCAAAGGTTCAACCAGATCGAGCCCTAACTCCTTATACCTTGACCTCGTTGGGGACATGCAAAGAAAAATAGAGAAAGAACAGACTACTCTGATACCATTGATACAAACTTATGCAGGAATGCACCAAAATATAGAAATACCCACATACACAGAGGTGCATCAGAAATAAACTTCATTTCATTAATATCAAGAACTAAAATATTCATACATACATAAATAAAAATAAACTAGCTCGAGTGATAGTAGCTTATCTCTGAGAAGGGATGTGGCGGTTACATGCCTCTGAACTGTGTTACAATGAGGCACAAAGGATTATTTATTATTTAGAAACAATGGAAAACCCTAAACATCCAAAAACCTAACCCTAGGAGATGAAGCACTAAAATTATGGGCCCCTTTGGGTAAATAGGTACATCAACTTCCCGGGGTTGTAAATTTGGCATATGATTTCCAATTGGCTGTCATAATACCTCGTTTCAAATATTTCGAAGTGGAGCCCAAAAACAAATAGACAAGCTAATTTGGGACTTTTCTAGTCTCTTTGTTTTCCCTAAAAACGTCTTTCAATCCCTCAAAATGGTTTCAGAATTTTAGGACCCAAAAAACTGCCAAAAATAGTAAGTTAGGCTACAATTATGAAAACTGAAAAGAAACAATGGTGGGGGTCCAAGTGGAATATGCAGGTGGCCACCAATATCCACTGGGATAAAAGGGTCATAGGTTGCATGTGAGGAGGAAATTGAAGGAAAATAACGGAAAATGAAGAAAATAGAGGCCCCATTGATAAAAAGGTTTCTGAGGATTAGTAGGCAAGCTTGGCTACTTTAGTTTTGGAGCTCTCTCTATTCTCTGTCTCTCATACTCTTGGACACTTAGATTTTTCTTGGAGCACTCTTGGAGAGTGTGGCATACTGGGAGTTTTGGAGCAAGAAGGCAAAGGAAGAGCAGGAAAGCATAAGAGGACACCAGGATCAAAAACTATAATAGATTTGGCTTGCAGGTACGGAGTTGCATGTATGTTTTCCTCACTAGTTTTGGCATGCATGGCATATGCATGTGTATTATTGGTCATGATCTGTCATTGGTATGGAGGATTACCTGAATTGAAAGTGGATTTTCCTAGCCTTGCCATTTCTTGGATAGCCATGGTGTTGCGGGTTTATTTCTTTGTTTTTTGGTTGGTTCTCATGTTTCCTTTAGCTTGTGTTGAGTTACTAGTTCCTGGAAGCCCTGGTTGGACAAACGCTATGGAATCCCTGTAACAGTTTGGGTTGAGTTACTAGTCCTAGAAGCCTTGGTTGGACAAATGCTCTGGAAGCTCTTGGTGGGTTGAGTTACTAGTCCTGAAAGCCCTGGTTGGACAAAAGCTATGGAAGCCCAATGCCAACCATGGGTTGAGTTACTAGTCCTGGAAGCCTTGGTTGGAACAAATGCTCTAGAGCCCTAGAAGGCTTAGGTAGATACCAATTTAATGATGGTTTTGTGATGTCCAATCGTGAGGTGGAATCACTGTTTGATGGGTTGAGGTGGTTGGCCTCTATAAGCCTGGGATGGTTTTGGATTGATGTTTTTTATGAGATCCCACATTCATGCTTGGAATTTGGCATGGGGGTGAATGGCTGAAGAGAGATTTGGCTCAACTATTCTACAATAGGGTTGAACGTGGTAGTCCCATCCCAGGTTTGGATTTTGCATCATTAATATGAGGTTATTTCTCCTTATATTTCTATGAGTATTATACTGGTTTATATGTGGATCATATGGCTGTGATTTCCTTGGTATTTCTGTTGCTATTATGCTGGTTATGTATATGTTTTATGACAGTAGCTATGTATGAATCTCATCATGTTTTTACTTGTAAATGGATGAACAATGTATCTATGACCTAATGGATGAAACTTCAGCTAATGTGTTGAGGCATCAATGTTTCTTAACAATTCTCAGCTGAGTATGAGATCCCCATGCTTAGTTTTGTTATTTACACATGTAGATTACATATTTGTGATATGTTTGACGAAATTCCTATCATGGATAGTAGGGGTCCAGTCAGGGGCTTGTTCAAGTAATTGCACTTGTGTCATCATTTCCTGATTATATTTCTATTCTAAAGGTTTCATTCAATTTTGGGTAGTGACTTGGGCTATGGGCTTGAAAAAGTGGCTCAAAGCCCGGGGATGCTAGCACAACATTGAGAAAAATAGTCCTTGAACGCTGGCTTGCCTTGTCATGAGAACGTCCAGAGCCTCCTGGACGCTTTCAGGCCCATATCATGGGAGTGTCTGGGTGTCAAGTGGTCTAAAACATCAATGGGACCTAGGGGTTGGTTACCAAGAAGGTTGGGATGGTTCTTAGGAGTATATTGCTGATGTTGAAGGTTTGTATGGTGTGTTTCCATCGGTTCCACTTCCTTAATGTGACTTAGGAGGTTGAATGATATCATAGTAACTGTAGAAATTTTGAATAATATAACACTTATTCACAGAGATTATCCTAATTATACACTATTTGCGGAATGCATGCATAATACATAACCTCCTCTACATTGATCATCAATTTTGCGGAATTAAAAACAATGAAACATCAATCGCATGTGCACATTAACACAATATGTAATGGGGAAAGCATACAGCTGAAAACCCCGAACTATCTGTATATTATAATGATAGAGAACATGTAACAATACATAGTACAATACTCCTCACAAGTACTCAGTACTATCTCCACCTGTTACACACAAACTAGCTCAGATCTGAATCAAGTCACAGGTTCAAATCTCCTCCACTGTCTGCCTGCCTCTACTGCGCAATCCAAGTTGAGAATAGGAATGATCCAAGCTCGTTTTCCTTTGCTTGTACTACACAATCCTCACTGGCAATCTCAATCACTGATTGTGCAAATCTCATGCACAACTATAGTCACAACTGATAGTAGTCTCCACCTCTAACACCTGTCTCCACTGAACTGTCCATGCATTGAGTTAATTGATGTATTCGTTAGTTGCTTTATGAGTTAATAATTAGTGAATTAATTAATAATTAATTCACATCACTCATCACTAGTGTATTTGGCAGTTAGACTAAATACAACGAGTTCAACTAAGTCAAATTGAACACAACTCCATCAACTCCTCAATCAACTCCACCAAACTCAATCAATTGAGTTCTAACTCAAGTCCATCATGCAATAGCTCAACTAACCCATAAGAAAAGCATATTTCCTTCTGGAAGTTTCATGTGCCACATCCGTAGCTCGAACTGAAGTGCTCCAAGAGGATAATATAATGTTTATAGTCCAAATATTGTTAAGAGCTAATAATATTCGACTGTTCTATTTTTAGCCTGGCAGTATAAAAATAGACTCTGCCCATATGTCTAAAAATAGAAGTCCATCTATTTTTACCAACATGACCAATCATCCACAAATAGCATCCTGCAACTCATAGACCATGATCCATATGTCTAAAAATAGAGATAGTCTAAAAATAGGCTTTGCGCCAAAAATAGCCTGTGGGCCCACTTAGTGAAGGCAACTTCTTTTCACTAAGCTCCATCATCTTGGTGCATTTTCAACACTCCCTCTCAACAAGATATGGATTATCTGCAACCCCTATCCTGCCTCGGTGGTATTCAAATTTTCTCCTGGTGAGCGCCTTCGTCAAGATATCAACATCCTGATCCTTAGTGGGAATGTATGAAAATAACATGATTCTCCGCTGCACACAATCTCTAATATGATGGTACCTGATGTCGATGTGTTTGGATTTATCATGAAATACTGGATTAGCCAAGAGTTTAATGCAACTTTGGTTATCACAATAAATCACAGTAGGCTCCAAGTGTGACCCGAATAACCCGACCAAGATCTTCCTCATCCATATAGCCTCGCATGTAGCCAGACTTGCTGCCATATACTCAGCCTCTACTGAACTGAGTGCCACAGATCTCTGCTTCCTGCTGTACCAAGAAATTGCTGTCGACCCGATACTGAAGATCCCTCAAGATGTGCTCTTTCTGTCCATTGGGCTCCCTGCCCAATCTGCATCCGTGAAGCCACATAGCTTCACCTCATCCTCTTGTTTGTACCACAATCCATATCCCGATGTGCCTATGAGATAACGCAATACATGCTTGCCTGCCTTCCAGAGGAGTTTGGTTGGCTTAACCATAGCTTGTGAAAGTTGGTTAACAGCATAGCATATATCGGGTCGTGTATTAAATAGATACATAAGCGACTCCACCAACTCTCGATAAACAGTGGCATCCACTACCTACGCTGAAGTAGCATCCTCCTTCCTCCAACCTCCAGGAAGAGGAGTATCAACAGGCTTGCAGCCATGCATGTTGAACTTCTCCAGTATCTCCCGAGCATATTTACCCTGAGAAACAAATAGTCCATCACTGTGCTACCAAATTTCCAATCCCAAGAAATAATGAAGGAGGCCCAAGTCCTTCATCTCAAACTCTCTAGCAAGATCCTCCTTGCATGAAAGTATCAACAGCTCATCTCCTGTCAAAATCAAATCATCTACATAAAGTACAATGATAAGCAACTTACCCTCCACCACAATCTGGTATAGGTTAGGATCCGCCTCACTCTTGGAGAATCCAAGTCCGATGAAATAACTGTCTATCCGTGTGTACCAAGCACGAAGTGCTTGTTTCAAACCATACATCGCTCTCTTGAGCCTGCACACATGCGAATTGCTGCTGAAGATCTCGAAACCTTCGGGTTGCTCTATGTACACCTCCTCCTCAATGACTCCATTGAGGAACGCAGTCTTCACATCCATTTGATGAATGTGCCACCCCATCTGCGCTGAGAGAGCAAGAATCGTCTGTATGGAAGAATACCTTGCGACAGGTGCAAAGGTCTCCTCATAATCGATCCCCTCTATCTGTGAAAAACCTCAGCAACAAATCTTGCCTTATACTTCTCCACACTCTCGTCAGCTGCCTGCTTCACTTTTTAGATCCATCTCGAACCCACCACTGATTTCCCCTCCGGTCTTGTGACAATCTCCCATGCACTGTTTCTGAAAATCGAATCATACTCTTCCACCATGGCATCTACCCATGCGGGATCCTCCACAGCTTCCTCGAAAGAGGATGGCTCAGTCACGACACATTTGCTCACAAGAGCCATGTATCCAGTGTACCGATCAGGTGACTGTCTCTGTCTGCGCAGTCCTGTAGGTGGTCCTACAACCTTCTTTGCATCTTGAGCCAGTCGCTCAGCTTCTGTAGTGCGCTTTCGCCCTCTGATGGTTGGCGCTGCATGAGTGGTCTCTTCCACTCCATAAACTTCATCTTGTGGCTCATACACGTCCTGAAGCTCATCCTTAGGAACTAATAGCTCCTCATCTGCATGCAAGTGTGGCTCCCTCTCAAGTGAACACTTCATGGCTTTCTCCTCCTGAAATTTGATATCCCGTCGCACAACAGTCTTGCGACTATATGGAAAATACACACGATAGTTTTGGGGCGTATCAGTGTACCCCACAAATATCCCAACCTCTACGGTCGGCTCCAGCTTCTTCCTGGCATCCTTCGTCACATGCATGTAAACAGGAGAACCAAAAATCCTCAAATGGGAAATATCAGGCCTCTTACCAGAATAAGCCTCCTCGGGTGTACTCATGCCAAGTATCTTGTGAGGACAATGGTTCTGTACATATACTACAGTACTGCATGCTTCTGCCCTCAAGTGAAGGGGTAGGCCCTGATCATGCAACATTTCTCGTGCAACATCCATGATTGTTCTGTTCTTCTGCTCAGCAACCCCGTTCTGCTATGGGTTATGGGAGCTATGAGCTCTCTTCGAATCCCTTCTGCGCTGCAGAAGTCGCTCCATAAGAGCCTTCACCTTCTTCCCTGATTCCTTCTCGACCAGTGCTTTGAACTCATAGAACTTTGAGTATGTCTCGCTCTTCTTCTGCATGTAGAAGATCCAACACTTTCGAGAGAAATCATCAACAAAGATCACGTAGTACCCATGCTTTGTTGTCGAAGCTACTGAGAAAGGTCCACACACATCTGTGTGAATTCTCTCAAGGATCATCGTGGCGACACTATCCTTCTCGTGAAAGGTGGCTTTCACAAATTTTCCCAAAGTACACCCCTTGCACTGATCTGACTGCGCAAGAGTGCCTTTAGGAAGCCCAGTAGAAATCTGCTGCAGTATCTTCAAGGCTCCATGGTGAAGGTGGCCCAATCTCCTGTGCCACGGCTCGCCATCATCCCGGCTCACCAATCCTTCTGCCTTGCATGCCATTGCTGCGCAGCCATCTACATGCAATTGATAAAGGTTCCTGACTCGAACTCCTATCTTCCGGGTTTCTCCAGTTGTCTTACTGCGTAGGAAAGCCTTTCCCTCGCTGAAAACAACATCATATCCCTTGTCTTCTAACATTGCCACATAGATAAGATTCTTCTTCAACCCTGGAACATGCATCACTTCCTTCAATACGAAGGGTTTACTAGACTCCCTCTCAAAGGAAATGGTACCGATATCGGTCACACTGTATCTACCATCATTGCCCATCTCGATGTGCACTCCAAGATCTTTCTCATCCAGATCAGAAAACAAATCTCTATCTCCTCTCATGTGAAAAGACACACCACTATCCAAGAACCATACCGATCCCATCACACTTGATACCAAGCATGCGATCAGTGAAAAATCCAGCTCAAACTGCGAGGCTAAGGCCTCTCCTGCTGCAGATCCAACAGCGTGCTTATTTTTCTTCTTTTGTGGACAATTTGTGGCATAATGTCCGTGCTGGTGACAGTGAAAGCACTTCACCTTGGACATGTCCTACTTCTTGCCTTTCGCACCAGAATGAAAAGCTTTCTTGTTTTTCCACTTCTTTTCTTTGGCAGCCAAAGCGCAATTTTCTTCATTAGATGCCTTTGATGAAGATCCGTCCCTGGTATTCTGCCTGATCTCCTCTTGCACAAGATCTGACCAAAGTCTCTCCCATCTTGGCAATTTCTCCCGACCATTAACAAAGTCCTGATAGGAATGCCAACTCTTCGGTAGACTAAGGAGAGCCAGGCTCACCAAGTCCTCATCATCAACAGTCACCCCCACACTTCCCAGCTCATCTCGGCATTGAGTGAACTTCGTGAGATACTTGGGCATACTATCTCCTTTCTCACACTTAATGTTTCTGAGTTTATCCTTGAGCGCCAAATTCCTCTGGTCGCTCTTGCTTTGGAATAAATCTGTCAACACTTTCCACATCAAGTATGGAGAAGCTTTTCCATGCAGGCTGGATACAATGTGATCCTTCACGCCCTCCAACAGAATCCTTCGACACTTTGCTGTCTTTTTTTGCCAAGCCTCAAAGTGAGCAGCATCAGAAGGCTTTGGGACCTCAGCCTCTATGAACTCCTTCAGCCCATTGTCATCTAACACCGCCTCCATCCTGTCTTTCCATGCAATATAATTCGAGCTGCCTTCAAGGGCATACTCCAATCGTAATCCGTTGAAAGACATTTCAACTTTGACACCAAGAAAACACTGCTGCAAATTCGAATTCCACTAGCTCAAAACTCAACCGCTTCTGATCTAAAATTTGTGAGAACAAAGTATTTCTCGTACAGAGATTGATTGTATGGGCTTTTACCGGATATCTCACCTTCCAAAAGAAGGATGAATCCAGAGGCTACCTGGCCTGATTACAGACTCTGCCTGAAGAAATAAAATGTAATCACTTTCTGAATAATAGATCTGATGATCAACTCTCCTCTGATACCATGTAGAAATTTTGAATAATATAACACTGATTCATAGAGATTATCCCGATTATACACTATTTACGAAATGCATGCATAATACATAACCTCCTCTACGTTGATCATCAATTTTGCGGAATTAAAAACAATGAAACATCAATCGCATGCGCACATTAACACAATATGTAATGGGGAAAGCATACAGCTGAAAACCCCGAACTATCTGTATATTATAATGATAGAGAACATGTAACAATACATAGTACAATACTCCTCACAAGTACTCAATACTATCTCCACCTGTTACACACAAACTAGCTCAAATCTGAATCAAGTCACAGGTTCAAATCTCCTCCACTGTCTGCCTACCTCTACTGCGCAATCCAAGTTGAGAATAGGAATGATCCAAGCTCGTTTTCCTTTGCTTGTACTGCGCAATCCTCATTGGAAATCTCAATCAATGATTGTGCAAATCTCATGCACAACTATAGTCACAACTGATAGTAGTCTCCACCTCTAACACCTGTCTCCATTGAACTGTCCATGCACTGAGTTAACTGATGTATTCGTTAGTTGCTTTATGAGTTAATAATTAATTCACATCACTCATCACTAGTGTATTTGGTAGTTAGACTAAATACAACTAGTTCAACTAAGTCAAACTAAATACAACTCCATCAACTCCTCAATCAACTCCACCAAACTCAATCAATTGAGTTCTAACTGAAGTCCATCATGCAATAGCTCAACTAACCCATAAGAAAAGTTATTTCCTTCTCACAGTTGCATGTGCCACATCCGTAGCTCGAACTGAAGTGCTCCAAGAGGATAAGATAATGTTTATAGTCCAAATATTATTAAGAGATAATAATATTCGACTGTTCTATTTTTAGCCTAGCAGTCTAAAAATAGACTCCGCCCATATGTCTAAAAATAGAAGTCCATCTATTTTTACTAACATGACAAATCATCCATAAATAGCATCCTGCAACTCATAGACCATGATCCATATGTCTAAAAATAGGCATAGTCTAAAAATAGACTTTGCGCCAAAAATAGCCTGCGGGCCCACTTAGTGAAGGTGACTTCTTTTCACTAAGTTCGATCATCTTGTTGCATTTTCAACAATAACTTCTCATCACATGTTTACCTCGGTTGGCTGGTTACTTGGATAGATGTGGGAGGAGGGTGTTACAGAGTGGTATCAGAGCATGGTTCACCACTTGGACTAGATGGACAATGTGTTGGTCATGCATTCATGTCGGTTGCATATGTGTCTCTTGTATTGTAAGACCATCTGCTTGTTGCATTTGCATGGTGTTGATCGTGGTTGCAGTGATGTCGCCATGTAGAAGTTGATGATGCTGTTGTGGGATGTGTCATCATGAGTGTATGGTTGTATGCCAGTGTTTATATGTTGTTATGCATGCATTGTCATTGTGAAGGTTGTTGTGCAATTAGGTCATCATGATGATATTGGTATGTTATGATACTAATGTGTTGGCTAATATAGAGCAGGAGGTGCAGATCATCAAAGTGAATTTGCAACAATGGACTTTGGGGTAAGAGCATATAATCATACATGTATGTTAGTTAATGGATTGTTATATGAATTAGGGTTATATACATGTTTCTCATTTATTTTTGTTATGGTTACATGCATGGTGGATGCTAGTGATTAGTGTAGTCATTTGCACATGTGTCAGATAGTCATGAATGATAGCAACATATGGTTGTATGCATTTCTATTGTTGTTTTATGTTAGATAACTTGATGATTATGTTATATGTTGTTGATGAGTATGTTATAGGTTAAATTGTTGTTGTTTTTATGTTAGTTAACTTGATGATTATGTTATATGTTAACTTATTGTTATTATATGTTAGTAAACTTGATGATTAGGGTTATAGCATTAATATCTTGATGTTATATGGATCATGCTAAATTGGATTGGCCTATGAAGATGGTTAGGGTTATCACATTCAGGTATGAGTCAACTTATTTGTGACATTGTTTTGTACTAATCTAGATTGATGGTACATATGTGATTGTTATGCATGAACACAAATGTTTATGAGCTTATGATGTGAAAATATTAGTTAGTTATTGTTATGGATATCATGATCTTATTTGTGTTTGAGGTGATGTGTTTTGAAGTTATATCATGCTAACTAGATTGACTATGCAAACAAGATAGCCTCCCCTGAGATACATTAAGGTATGAGTTTTCTTATGTCATATATTTGGAGCTTGAATATTTGATTATGTTGTCTATTGGGTGTTTGAGTGTCTGGTGTCTATTATGTCGACTAGTTGATTGATCTAACATGGCACATTTATAGTTTGTTTGAATGTTTGATTAATTGCATGATATGAGTATGTGTCTATGATTCAAGATCTTTTACTTATGGATTCATCAAAATTACATGAAACATAGCTTATTAACCATGGAACTTAAAAACACATAAAACAATGCAGAAATAACATGATAAGAAAGAAACCGTGACACGAATGTTTGATTATGGAGTTCATCCAATTTGGACTACGTCTTCGAGCCCTATTCAATAGTGGGGATGCCTTCTTTCATTAAGTGGCATAAAAAGAGATAAAATTACAAGCAACATTCAATTACAATCCTTATAACTCCAATATGGAAGATGGACGAAGAATGGAGAGCCCAACTTCAGACAGATAGTACCACCGAAATCTT